>JAVHKY010000015.1:4171500-5562000 GCA_035079385.1 Aspidiotus rigidus | reverse complement strand
TTTCGATGGAACTGATATGCACATATTACGATCGCAAATCCTTACAGGAAAATTTCGAATACCGTATTTCATGTCCCGTTGTAAGTGTTTCATTCCCGTAGGCCTAATCGAAATCGAATATTCTGCTATACCGTACCGATTGCGTATCTGTAATAATTTTAATTTATTTTGCGCAGCCTGCGAAAATCTTATACGTCACATGTTGGTTTTGGATCCAGAAAAACGTTATAGCCTCCGCCAGATTATGGCCCACGAATGGATGCAACAAGTAAGAATCTATGTTGGGTGATTTTCAAGCGTGTGAAGGACACTTCACGCGAAAGAAGCAGAACTTTTTTATTCGCACTCACGATCATCAAAAACCGTAATTTTTAACATTGTTTTCTCAAATTGTCGTTTAGTCGAACAATTTTACGAACGTGACGCATTTCACGGATGATTTTTCACGTGCTTTAATAATAACGTCTGTTTACAGTGCGACATTAATTATTATTCACATGTGATACTCAATACGAACCCTGTGATAAATAATAGAGTAGTTGAACATATGCTCCAGTTACCGGGACTCAATCATGATATGATAGTAAATGTAAGGGCTATCAAAGATTGTATAAAAATAATTTAGTCGGAATATGAGTTTCTTATTTTTAAATTTGCTGATTCTAGTCAGTACAACAAAAATGTTTCGATCACGTTAGTGCCATATATCACTTATTAGCTGATAAAATGTTAGTTACTGCAGTACCATCGATCGCTCAGCAAATGAGTAACGAGACAGGTATCATTTTTGATTCATATATCGATCAGACGCGGAATAGTGGATCAAAACTAGCAACTTTTCGTTTTATTACAGATGAAACAGTCGCAAGTAGTGGTGAAAACACCGTTTTAGACTCCCTTCTGTCAATGTCATCTTTATCTTCCTCGGAGTATGAATTTGCTGAAGCTAACTTACTTGAAAAAGTAAAATATTTATCTTCTTCGCGCAAACATGTTGGTTGTGAAAATTCTTACTGATGAATTTTTCGGTTTCTTGTAGTACGGTGATATCGATATTGGTGAACCATATTTTATCGGTGGACAAGATACTTACCAGGTAACAAGTCGTAGACATACCGTTGGTCCTGGAGATACATCTCATACTCAGGTATTTGATTGTCATCAGCAACTTTGTTTTCAATTAACGTCGACAGCTATCAAAATATTGTTTTATTCGATAGTCAATAGTTCCACCCGACTATCTACAAAATAGTGCAGCACATCATATCGAACCAGATCCAAATATGCTCTTCAATTTAGCTAAGATGCAGCATCTTCCTGTTCAACATTTCACTATAAAAGATCAGAACTTACTAAAACCACCCCCAGTGATGGGTGCAAGTGAGTATCTTTGTACTTGTGTACCTCTTCCTTATCTAAAGCATTCTGAAAATCTGTGATTTCTGCAGGCACAGGCGGATTCGGACGTCGGGCATCTGACGGAGGTGCTTATATTCAAATGTACTGCATCGAGGACGGCGATGAAAGTGAGGAACAAGCTTCGAGAAATCCGCTCTCAGTAAGTGCGCCTTGCTTGTGAATTAATAATTGACATTTATTCGATAATGATTCACTTTTTGCTTCACCTTCTTCAGGCAGAATCGTCGCCTTGTAGAAATAATCCGAATTATTTCAGTAGAGAGCATACTTCCCGCGTTGTTGATCTTAACTACAGTGATACTGAAGATATTTGCGTCGTCGGTGATCCATCATTAGGTAGTCATCCTTGTAACAGGTATGTTTTGTCATAGGAAGTAATTGAATATATTTACACAATTGCCAATGCTCTTAAAAACTTTGAAGAATAACAGAGCAAATGTATTCTAGTTCTTTCGATATTTATTTTAGCGTAATGCAATGTGAAGGTGTGGATGAAGCGAAAAACACCATGTATCTTTCAAATAATCAACAAAACGTGAAAACTTCACCCACTTCGAGGACAAGGAGAAGCGGTATACTCACAGTCACTGAAAAACCGCCAGGTACTTCGATTTTTTCTTTGAATGCTCTGATAACGGAGTCATCTAATGAGATTTTTGTAGTGGAGTTTTAATTTAAACATTTTTTTTTTTGCTGAAATAATGCGATTGAAACTAAGAAATCGAAAGTAAAGGTCTAGACTAAACAAGGTAATACTCGTTGTAATCGATGATTTAAATATTATTTTGTACGAACAGTCCACCTGGATACTCCCGAAATAACTTACGATTTGGTCGATGATGATGACGAAGTCACGAGTTATACTGGTAAAAGTTAGCGGAATCATTCGCTCCCGTCAATATGCTTTTTATTATTTTTGTTTTATCAACAAAGTGAAAATTCAGTAGCAGATTAATTCGCTCCCACCGATAAGCTTTTTATCGTTTTTGTTTTATCAATGAAGCGAAAATGCAGTAGTTAGATTTTTTTTAAAGCACAATTCGTTTCTTTATTTGTAGGGTTTTTTTCACCATCTTTGTGTCCGATGGTTGATACTTTTTTTGATTGTGTTTTCATTTGTTTTCATTTATATTTTTCTTTTTTCTATTAAAGTCATTAGTTCAGAAGTTGTACGAGAGGTGGAAGCTCGCATGAATAGAGCATATAATCCGCCTAATTTGCTTGCATTGCCTACAGCAGCTTCACTTACGCATAGAGTTTCACGTGTGTCTCAGCATGTTTGTCCTTTGCCTACCGTAAAAGAAGCCAATCGACCAGGTACGATAAAAGTCATACTATGTATAAATGAAATATTAGTGAACTAGGAGCATGATCTTGGAATCATATAAAACTCTGGGTATCAGGTAAGGAGTTTGTGTTTGTGACATTCTGTGTGATGAGTTCTTTAGAGAGTTTCACAGTAATCAAAAATATTTCAAAAATTGTATCATGCTTTTTTCTGAGTAGTAATCAACTTGAGTATGGTGTCGCCTGAATGTCTTGGATCACGCATAAGAGAAATTAAAATCTCGTGTCTTGTGTTTGTAGCTCGTGAAACGCTAAAAGATACGAACTTACATTTGTCGCACGAACGATACAGTCCTGTTAGAAGGAACAGCGAGTGCGGAGGTTCGTCGCCTGTCGATTTTGGAGATTCGACAATTAAGACAGTTCAGATGGAATATTCTTTGCTGAAAGTGAGACTAGGATTGTTTTAATCGATCAAATTTAGTAAATGTTCTCACAGTTGTATGTATTTTTCAATCGGTGATGTGTTTTCTATGATAGAAGAAGAACGAAAGCAATCAGGAAATTGCAGAACAAGAGCAGCTGCAGAAAATGCATAAGCTGCATTTGAGGAATTTACAGAATATGACGAGTCCCGCTGTCATGACTCCTCATCCCAGAAACAATACGGGTAAGTGTTAATTGAATCTGTTCTGATATACTTGAGCAATCTTCACACAGAATTTCTAAAAATACTTTAGTCAATATGCGTCAAATAAGTTTTAAGACGCGCTTTATTTTCGGAGCGTTCATGTTATTAATTAAAATTCTACTTTAATCTTGTTGAAAATATTCGAGAATGTACTCGGGCTGAAGAAGTGTTGAGAGACGAATAAGAGAGTACTTGTATTTGATCGTGAGTAACCTCTTGATGAAATCCTTTGGTGAGCTGCTAAAAATTGTATTCCAATAGTCTGAAGGGGCTGGAAATATAATTTTTTGATGAACAAAATGTGAGAACTGTGTGAGAGAGAGCGGTAGTTACTGAAATCACTTCTGTTTTAAAATATTGTCTTATTTTTCATTTATGATTTTATTATATTACATTCTAAAGGTTTCTTATTATTTTACAGGAACGGCGAGCATTCATTTACTGGGTAATGATTTCAAAAGTATGCAATTACATCATACGAAAACCGAATACCCGCGGAACAATAGTCCGATGGTTGTTTGTGGTACGTATTATTTGTATAGCGAAGAATTCTACTCGAACACTTCTTGAAATGTGACGTATAAAGTTTTCTTTGTAATAGAAAGTTTTCGCTACAGTTGAGTTTGCGGGTAGAAATTGATTTGGTTCGAAAAATATTGCACGATTTATTTCGTGTCTGGAAAAAGTTGGGAAACCACAGTAGTACTTTGAATGAAAATAAAGCAAGGCTTTCCCGAAGAAGCTTGAGGAGTGCGAACATGGACTATGAGAAGGAAAAATAGAAGGGGAAAAGTAGAACTGGAGTACCATAGACAGATCGGTGTTGGGAATGAGAAGAAAATGTAGGATCGTAAACTACTTCGTTACGAGAAAAGGAAGGGAATAAATAAATTTTATGGCAACACACTGTCAGACAGTCGAAGCCTGCCCGTCTAGCCGATGTATGTGGGGTCAAAGGAACCGCTCAGACTCCACATTTTCCTTCGACACGAGTGGCTAAAGGTCATTGATGAACAAATTGCGGCTCAGATTTAAAATTTCAGGAGAAAGTTTTCTGAAAAACTGTCTTCAAACCATTCGCTATTGTTTAATAGCCGGACGCATCTTCTCGAGGGAGAGAGGAGGGAGGAAAGTTGCTCTCAATTCTTTTGGTATCAATTTTTATATCTATCGAGTTTTTCCTGGCTGAAGCTCAAATACCTTCCTTTTTCTTTGAGTGGGAAGCAGCAACTTTTTAAGTATGGTGACGTGAAAAGGATCGATGAGTTTTTGAAGATTGCCTTGCTAGTTTTGTTTGTAGGTTCAAAGATAACGTACAGATCTAGGAAGTTGAATTGTGGACCCTAATTTCCCTGATGAAATTCATAACTGTGTGCATGATGATGAGTTCGTCTAGATAAGAATGCGCCCTACATGTGGAACAATGCTACAGCAGTACGAGAATCAGAAGCTCCGTCCCCCATAGGTAGACATTGAGACAATTTAGAAAAAGGTGGCAGCATTTTCTTCTTAGGATGCCATTTGTCAAGATAAAAAATTCTATGATTGGACCTCCGTCTTCTAATAAATCACCTATGAACTGGAGAGCCTGGTATAAATGTTCAAGATGTCAAATGAAGTTATGGAAATGTCCCTGGTAAAGAGTCCAATTCCACGAAGTTTGTTGCGGAGTGCTCGCCTTTGAAAGAAGCTTGTATGAGAAACCATTCGTTCAAATAACGGAGGAAAGTTGTTTCAAGAATACTCAATCACATTTTTTGAATTGAATTTTGATGGCCGACAAAGCGATGAATGATGAAATAAAACAATTCTGTGCGTACGCTCGTCAAAATAAATACAGGATATTATTTCTATCGGTTGATCGTATGAAACACTTTTTCCCCCCTTCTAGATGTTTGAGCTGTATCATTTTGAATAATTTTCATAATTTTACTCTATTTACAGATCCGTCGATAAGATACGCTGATGACGTAGACAGTGGGCCTTTAGATCTCAGAGTTACTTCACATTCCGATGTTGGTTCTGTGTCCAGACTAGTTCCTCCTCGTAACGTCGAAAGTAAGACTTCGAAAAAGTAAACTTCGAGTGAAATTTATACCTTTTCATGATTTAGAGCGCTAAATCATTCTCCTTCCCTGATATGAATTTGATTATCCAAATCATTAGGTTCTTCTCAGGCAGCCCAAGATTAAAGACCACGGGTTGCGAATTATAACATAACGTTTAGTGTTTCGAAGTTTGATGAAAGTTATGGCTGGAAGAGGTGAAGGCAAAAGTAACATACTTCTGAGATTGTGAAAGAAGGTAATCCTAGTGCTGAACATCAATTTATCGTCATAATTGTTGATAGCTGTGAAGTGAGCTTCAAAAAATAACCTACCGCCTACAAATCAAGATTTAAGTTCTCGGGATTTGTCATCTCATTCCTTTGTATTGTTTTTGTCTATATTCAAGAGAGATTATCAGGTATACAGATTTGCAATCATCTCTCCTGTGTGTCGTTACTATTAACAACTTTAATTAACCTATTCGTGTTGCGTATCCTCGCTTTGAGTTATTTCAAGTGTATAACGCCTCCATGATGTAACTACATGCCGTTTAAACCGATGTTCAATCGGGTACTCAAAATGCTGTTGTCTTTGTCGCAGACGCGTCGTTGAAAATGAATTCCAAGATGGGTCTGGATCCGGGTCGGGATGAATTTTCAAATCTTAACGGATTCTCACTTCCGCGTTGCAAAATGACCTCGCGACCAGCTAACGTCGAAAAGAATCGCGAAGATATGGATATTGAAGACGACTAACATACCAAATTTAATTAGTTTCGTTGTTATTTTAATTTTGTTTTTTCTTGTGTGCCCTGTAATATTTAATTAAGGACTATTTATTTTTGTCTATAATTTTGAGCTTACATTGTATCATTCAAAAAAAATTTTGTTACCATTGTTTTATTCATTTTTTTTTTTTTTTTTTTTTTTTTTCCGATTTTATGCGTTACAGGACATTACATATGGCTCTGTCGATGTAAGTAATATACGTATAAATTATTACCTCGGTTACAATACAGTAAAAAACAATTTGTGAATAATTTGTCCGCGAGTCGAAAAAAATATTTTTATTTTCATATTACCTACCATAGAAAACCTATATCTGAGGAGTTATTGTACTGTATAATGGCTGTGAATGCTTGAGGTTTATTCGAGCAATATTTTCCGTTAGTGAGACGAGTTAGTTTTATTTTACCGTTTACTAATTGAAATTCAACTCGCACCACCAGGGTGAAAATGAATACGTACAAAAAAGATTAATTAGTGAGATATTTTAGCTGAACCAAATTTTATGAGAAATAAGGAAATGAAATTAGGGGTTCCTAATGAACAGCTATCATCTTGTAATTTAATCACAGGTTAACCATTTTTCGACTCGCTTTGTGTTATTTCATATTTTGTGTATTATACGACTTCATCGAAAACATCGTCATCGATTTGGTTTTTCGTTCTTTGTACTTCCGTATTTCTGCATTGTGCTACGTAAAACATTCCCGTAATTTTATTATTGTATCGTGTTTAAGTTATGCTCATAGTTGTAGTTTACTCGAGTCATTGTTCTTTCCCTTCCACCCCTCCTTCCTTCTTTATCTGTCTGCGTGTAATTCTCTCTTCCTCCTCTCACTTTGTCCATTTCATTTTCAAATTGTGTAAAGAATGTTATTTTGTTATTAGTAAAGTATTTACAAAAGAAATTAATTTCTTCCCTTACGCGACGTTTTATTTTTTTATCGTTTATTCTTTCATTTGAAAAAACGTGCGAATTTATGTACTTTTTCTTTTTTTTTTGAGGAGAGGAGGGGACTGAAAAGTGTGAGGTTCTTATTGGTAGAAGCTGGCGCGTGGGTAGGGACCTTATTTTTTTAAATTTGATTTAATGTAACAGGTAGGTTACTATTTCTCTTTAATTTTTTTTTTTTTATTTTTTATACAATCCAACCATATTTATTGCTACTAAATCATAAAAAAAAAAAAAAAAAAAAAAAGGACAAAATTATCAAACTAAGGACAGTAATAAAGAGAAAATTAAGTATTAAAAATAATAATAATAATTTGCAATGGAAAATTAAAATTAAAATAATAGTTGAATAATGTAGGAAGCATAATATGTGATTCAAAAAGAAAGACATCGAAATCGGTGTTCAAGTTCGCAATGTCTCTTCCTATTCTTTCGTTTTTAATATAATGAGTCGCTTCTACGGAACGAGAATGAAACGCTTGGGAATTGTGGAACGTCTTCGTTCCGTTTTTGGTCATCTTCGACTAGTGAGTGGATGGGCACACGTTGAAGGGAACCTGTATGGCTTACTCAATTCTCCGATATTCTGAATTGTGAGAAAGATCTAAGTGACATCTGCAAGTGTAACGTACGTTGCATTTTCATAACTTCACGAGACGAAGAATAAGTACTCAATTTTCATTGTACGGTACAAAAAGATGAAGTATTCACATATGAGCGAGGTCGTTAACAATATCTTTCTTCATCTTCGTTGACGTGTGCAACGCAATTCCGGTAAGACAAATTTATTGATTTGTTGAAATGAATTTTATTTGAAATTTGAAGTACTCAGCCGTTACAGGTCTTCGAGAATCAAATTTGACTACGATTATTGAGCCCGCAAACATTCATCTGATCATAATATAGCAATAATAAATTATTACGAGTGTATATATACAGGTGTATTATCACTGCATCAGTTCTCGTTAAGAAATTCCCGTTTGAAATTTTAGTATTCATCTTGAAATAGTAATCTCGGATTATTTCTATCTTCGATTTACAATAAGTAGGTAATATTTCTCTCACATTTCTATTGCTGCTATTCCGCATAACATGAGAAAGGGTCCGGTTTATTCATTTGGATTCATTTTTCCTCGTAGAAATACATTAGCAAATCGTAAAATTTAAATCAGTTGAAATGCAGTCTACTTATAGGCATCAATACGTACGAAAACTCATGAATTTTTGCTGAAATAACGAAATTGATGTGCAGTTGAATTTAGCGCGATGTGTAAAGTAAGCTGTAAAATTTATTTTGTATAGGGAATGAAGCTGATATGGGAATTCTTCTCCTTCGTTTTGTTTTACTTTTTCGTTTTGACAAGGTTCGATATTCAAATTCCATATTTTATTTCACTATCAAAACCAGACCTGGATTTACGGGTACATTTTGGGGGGTGGATATCTCATATGGTTTGAAAATTTTTTTGCGTAATTTTGGCAAATTTTTTTTGAGGTTTTGGGAGGGTATATATCCTTTTTATCCTCCCCGTAAATCCACGCTTGAAAACTCTTGTTTCTGTTCGTGAGTTGTTAATATTTCATAGCAACTTCCCTAAATAAAACTGCATTTTCTATACCGCTACTCAGATATGTTACTCAAAGTTTGAATATGAGTTTTTATTTTTTATTCAAGTATTATGGTGCACCAGAGTGCCCTAGTAGAAGAACAGCAAACTTCGATTTTTTCTTGGGTTCTGAGTCTCTGATCGTAAGGTGAACAAAAAAAAAAAAACTATTCGGACGAAGACATCCGTTATCTCTTTTTCGTGATCTTTTGTACTTTTTACCCATCTTGTGCTTTGAAACACTCAGTTTTCTAGATCTTCAGAACAGAATATATGCTTTGCTGAACTTACCTATTTGTAACCTAGTACAAATTTAAAATGTACCGGTATACAAATTTTGCTGTCAGAGCTCTATCGAGTACATTTTTTTGTAAAGCAAAAGATTGGTTTGTTCAATTAAATTTTTTGGATTTCAATCATTCTTGATAATACTATCATCAACATGAACGCAAGATTCATGATATCTTCATAATGGCCGGGTATCCTTTTTTTTTCTCTCTCTTTCATTCAATTCTTCATTCTTTGCGAAACAAAGGCTCCCTATTTCTCTTAAATTAAAAAAAAAAAAAAAAAAAAAAAAAAATGCTCAGACGTAGGTATGTCATCTTTAATACTGACACTCGAAAGGAGCAAGATCGGCAATACTTTCAACTCTCAGAAATGTTTACTTCAATCAAGTAAGTAGCCTAAAATATTTTTTCTTTTCTTCTGAAAAAAAGTGATGTGAAGGATTGTGGTTCTGAAATGACTGAGGCTATTCAGAAAAATGCACGGAGCGTACTTTAAGAATTAAGAAAAATGTTGACCTTCGAACTATTCAATATACTTATGAGAGTTGTGGTTCCTTTCAACCTCTTCGCAGTCCTATTTTACAGGTGTGAGTGATACTCCGCGATCAGACGAAAGTGAGGTCGTCTCCCTAGTGCTTTACTGAATTGTAAAAATAGTTGCATTATTTGTGGACTTTTTTTTTTTTTTCATATGATGAAAAAATTATTGATAGCCTGTTGGTTTATTAATGAATAAAAAATTAAATTTAAATTTTTCTTTTAAAATTTCTAAAATAATTGATCATTTGTAAGAAGTCACCCTCTTCACCTCGGAAGTGATTTTATTTGCGGAGCCTCCGTTCAAGACGTGACCCGGCATGCAAACTTCCGTGCTATGATGGCGCACAGTTTTTTCAACATTCTGAATGCTCTTACTAAACTTTCTGTCCAGTTTGCGTTGTACGAGTTTTTGCCCTCTTCCCCTTCCGTTAATAATGACACCCGTCCCCGGGATATTGATTTCAAAAAAATTCTGATCAAACTCTTTTAATCATGTTTACCTTAGTATAAAGTTTATGTTATATTTGTGAGCCAATAGTATACTTTACATTAGGCTACGCTTATAGTCTATAGTTTACTCAAATATACTAAGTAACTTTTTATTTTTCTGTGATTACCTTACGCTTGCAATGCAGAGTTAGAGAAATGCTGTTCCCACCAAAATCAACAGGCCTGGAAGAAGTTCTATTTCTATAATTTCATTATTATTATTTTTTTTATGAGGCTAATATAGATAATTTTGACATCGTTACTTTTCAGCAAATTTTTCAACAAATAATTCACTCGTCAAGTCATTTTTTTAAGCATTCTTTCTTCCAATATTTGCGTTTTTGATGTGTTATAGTTTTTTTATTTATTTTTAACACAATTTGGAGAATGGTATTTTTCATACATCAAACAAAATTTAAATTTCTCCGGATTTAATATTTCTCTCATATTCCATCAATGAAATAGTAAAATAGTAGTAATTTGTTATCATTCACATCACGATTCACATACTTGGTTGCAACAGTTGTTCAACAGCCTCAACAGACCCGCACTTTGTCTATTGTCTTTGTCATCTTCACCTAGAATTCTAGAAATAAGGAGCAAAATATACCTGCTTAGATCTTATTTTACAAACCATTGATTAAATGCTAATTGAGAATTGCCATTAGCGCCTCTAGCGGCTCAAAGTACTTATGATAGTTGCAGCTAGCAGCCAACAGCCTGCAGCGTTACGTATATTGCGTATTATGCGTAGCGCACGCAGCGAGGGGTAAGCATAATTGCATTGCAGCATAATTACCTGTTGTAAGAATCTATTGCGAGCTGGCGGCGTCCATTTTACTTTTCTTCTCTCCAATTTCCCTCAAAAATCCGTCAACTTCTTAGTTCAGTTCTTTGATTTTTCCGCAGCTATAATAACTTTATATTGTACACAAATAAAATAATGTTAACAGGCAATAAAAAGATGTTCTAATCCAGGAATTTCTAGTTCTCATCAAGCAATATGTTTTTCACTTTCCAGTTGTGCTCGATTAACATTATTTTCGATAATTTGATTATTAATTTTTGTATTGTTCCGATGTGCTTCATAGTTGAAGTTAGTGGGTACATATTTCTGAATATCTTACCTTCAGTAGCCATATACATGTATCATTGTTTAATCATTGTACTCCAACTAATACTGGTATACATTTTGTCCTACTAGAAAACTAATTTTTGGGCAAATGTTGCTTAAGTGACAAAGAAAATCGGTCATCGAAGTTGTACCTCATCAATTACGTCGGACTTAAAGTTCAACATTCTGTTGT
This sequence comes from Aspidiotus rigidus, assembly GCA_035079385.1. Lineage (NCBI taxonomy): Eukaryota > Metazoa > Arthropoda > Insecta > Hemiptera > Diaspididae > Aspidiotus > Aspidiotus rigidus. The sequence goes on along the minus strand of JAVHKY010000015.1, from coordinate 5,550,585 downwards.
ATTCAAATTCAAGAAAAAAAAACTGGAAGTGTCGTTGATAGATTGGTCTTAGAATTGATAGTGAGTACCTACGTCGCTATATATTCATTTATATGTGCCTTCATAATACTATGTCAGAAGTTCAATTCAATTAACAAAAAGACTATTGAGAAACTAAGAAATTTTTGTATAAAATATGTTAGAAAATTTTATGAGAAGAAAAAGAAACGCAGTATCACTGAATGTGCATCGTCATCAAATTTGAGTTCCCACGCAATTACCTTGAAATACCTCTCTACTATTAAGAGTAAAATGATATGGTACTGACGTGAACCTGGTAGAATTCGTATAAGTTGTATCTAACTGTTATTTATTAAAAGTAGAAAATAAAATCGGTACAGCTAGAGCTTTTCTCTCAACTGTTCATTCTGCATAAACATTTTGTAGTCGTTCAACAGCGGTATATATTTCCTATTTTTGTTCCTAGTAGAAATATGTCTAACTAGAATATACTAATTTCTGTGCAGTGCATACCGATACCGTGAATGGTACAATATATCTTGGTACCGAAAATGGAAAATTTTACAAAAATGCGATACCCCTCAGTGTGCATAAGATCAAATTGTCGTCAAAGTAGCGTTCCATCAGTTATACCTGGTTTGGAATATTTGCTGACGTAAGCTATTTAAATTCGAAGAAATGAAAACTTGGGAACAAATTGTTGAACTTGGTGAGTAGGAGGGTATTTGCATACCTGATCCCCATTTCACTTTCTGATTTTTGTAAACGAATACATTGAAACATTATTGTTCATAATTATTCTTCTTTGGAGTTACCAGTAGTACTTACTCGTACATTCATGTATACGGCTGTGATGTATGGGGATAAAAAGGTCAAATATCTAACATAGAAAAATTGCAAAAACGCGATCGCTTCAGAAAACAGAATATATTGTTTTACAGCAAATTCGCGTTCTTCTAAATAATTATCGTATTATTGCTCTTTAGTGTGAGGGTACCGAATCAACTTTCGTGCTCTCCTATTGTATGGTGTAAATTTTCAAAATTATATTTTTTATACTCTCTTACTGATGAAAGGCTTTTGCATTTTGAGTTCGTTTTTTCCAGCTTATCTTCATTCACATCATGTTGTTAGAAAACCTTTTTTGCTTTCTTTTTAATCCTACATTCAAAATGTTTTTGTTCTAGGGACATTCTACGAGCAACTTCCTGGAGAGCCTTAATAGCACACACCGATCGTACACAAAGGGGCGGTCAGAATAAAGTAAGGTTCGATCTCTAGTATTTTGAAGAACAGAATATTGTTAGCGATACCCTTGCCAGTTTTCAGAGGAAAGACGAATATCAATAAGTTTTTTGAGAATTTATCTCACGCGATTACACGTGCTATGGCCTACAGAATGAAATTGTTCATCTACGTAAGTATGTATTATTACCATTGGTATGGTTGACATTACGCTTAAAATTAAAGTCTGAATCATTTAATTCCTCGCACACCATCGCTAACTGATCTGGCTTTCCATTTTGTCCATTGAAATTGGAGAGGTACCGCACCTACCGCAGTGCTTTCTCCGGTCAATATTATCATAATCATAACTTACAAAACCTACGTAGGTATCTTACCAGATATAGACTCTTTTCAAAGGTTCTGCTTATCCTGCCAAAAAATGACGTTCTGAAGTGTCATCTCAGGTGTATCGATGTACCTATCGCATTTTAGGTGATGAAAAAGGGGTACGTTGATCTAGAATTCAAGTATTTATTACTAAGATTCATTTACTCAGGAGCTCTTCTTACAGAGATGAGCGACTTTTGCCACTTTCACGAGTTCTTGACAAAGTTCGGTTCGGACCCTATCATCTCTTCTGCTCTGGTGCTCTTGATTTGTCTCGAAGCTTGTTCGCAAATAGAAATAATATCAAACGCCGTACCTTTGGCGTACTCTTTGAATTCATTCGCTGCCAAAATTGTTCAATAATTGAATCCAAAAATTGAAGGTAGGTACTCTCGGACGGCTGTTCGTCAAGCTTGACCTGCTCCGGTCTGATTCAACTTCAGAGCCTCCAGGTCCAGGACTCGGAACGATCGAACCTCGACTAAGTTCAGCTCGGCTCGAGTCAGAGTGGCCCGACCACTAATTTAGATTATTCTCTCGCGCGTCTCTTTCGTGGCTCTGTTGCCGACTGCCGCGGAGCGTATGTATGAGAATGTCCCTCCTCTTAACACCTGTCCGCTCGTCTATCCCTACCGACGGTGTGCACTTTCGTCGTTCGTTCATCATACGCACGTTGGTACGCTCGTGTTGTTGACTACAACAAAATTTATATTCTCAACTCTTGCAAACTTGAATAATATACTCGAATACGATGTTCTCCTCATCCGCACCGTACACCGAGTACAGCGATACAGGTTTTCAGGTTGCTGACTATCTGTCGAGTCGCGGAGTTTAATTTCGTGCTAGGTAGATACGATTACAAGAAATGGCTAGATGTTCGCGTTGACTGTTCGTGTTCATAATAATTTACTCTTGTGTTTTTTTGTAGTATCGTTTCATCGTTAAAATCGAATTATCTTACGTGCGAATTAGTTCATAACATTGTATCTTGTGAATGGGTGTTTTTCATAATATTCGGTTTGTGATATCTCGGAATTCCCCAGTTCAGTTTTGTTCCGTATGATCCGTGTAAATTCTATCACTCCAATCTTCTCTACGTCACTTTGTATCCATGTTTACAACGTAAGTATCATTTTCTGTACCTTCATAACAGGCCATTTTGTACTTTCGTATTTCGGTAACGGAAGTATGTAAAAATAAAAAGAAAATAGAGTAGGGCCACCGTGAAAATCCTTCTCAAATAATATTATGGTGTTTCACATGTCGCGATAATACGTAATTCTAAATTGGCAGCTTGCACAGCTGTTGAATGTTAAATTATCGCCTCTCTTAATGACAGCATTACGGTAGGTACAGAATGTAGTTGAAGTACCTACACGAGATCTTATGTGTTACTTGTGAAGCCTTTGAACGCGAACGTAAATAAATATAGACTGAAAGAATGTCGTCTATCTTTCGTTGCCCTTGCTTATCAATAACTGCTGTTCGTTGTTATTGGTAAAAAGTAAGAGTCTTTCAAGTTATCGACGATGAATAACAAGTCGTAAAATCTGAGCTTTTTCTGTGGTGGTGATCGAATGTACCAAGTTCAATATCCTTCGCACTTGTTGCGATCGTCTAGATCTATGTGTTGTTTCACCGACGCTAGTGGGTTGATTATCACCTGCATACCTGCGTCTATTGATGACGTCACTTCCGAATTTAGGTGTAAATCGATTCGATCTTCGTAGAAAATGAATGTTCTCTGAAATTCGAATGAAACTGAAAAAATGTGAATCAGAGAAATTCTGTGATCGTAAAACGAGAGGGATTGAATTTCCAGTCTTGAAGCACAATGTACTCTCATGGCATCCCTGGTGTATCGATAGTCATAATGGAAGGATGTTATTTTTTACCTTTTATTTTGAATTATTAATCACCGGCCAAGTTTTTATTCCCGGGTATAACCCATGCTGTCTGTTCCTATGATACGCCTACCCTTCGTGGACTTAGTTTTCTCTTCCCTGTTCTTCTCCTATTCGGATTCCTGTCTATCTCCTGAAAAAGTATTTGATGATGACCTCTTTGTAGAACCCTTTGTGTTCCTTCGGAATCTATCTTTGTAGAGTTGAAGTTCTTCCTTACCATATTATTGTCCGTATGTCATTCACGTGCTGCTGTCCGCCTTCATCACGTCCTGGTCTACCATTTTCTTGTCACTCGCCTCTGTCGGTCACTGGGACAGTCACCTCTTAGTGTATTCGTTTTTCGCTGTAATCTACGTCTAATTTTTCTTTGACTTTTCCCTTGGAAGCGTCGAGTTGTGACGTGCCGGAGATCAGACACTGAATGTTGTAGTGTACAAATTTACGACCATCTTAGGAGCGATTTTCGTTTATCAGGGTTGGATTAAGGAAGCTCCCACCACCCAAGAATTATTGTTTTTTATTGGTAATTTTGACTTCGAATTTTCTCCCCCTCTCCCAAGCTTGATTTGACCATAAAAGTCATGTTCCCCTTCTCCAGAGGGGTGTTCGAACATTTTTTGTAGTAGAGAGATTCCGATTATGAAATATGCTCCTCATAAAATTTCATACGAAGAAGTTAGGTTGAAATTTTCTGAAATACTTATCTTGACGACGCTACTGCTAGTTGAAATGAATGATGTGACTCATACTTGTTGAATTAGAAGCATAATTTACAGTATTACAAATGTTCATACGTATTATACGTGTTGAGTGTGACGGCCATCTTAACAGAAAAGCTGAAACTAGTGAAAACAAATCGGGATTTAATTTTTTTGAATTCAGAATTTTCTTCTGAAAGTGTGGTGTCAGGAATTGACCTTCAAAGATGTGAGCTTATCATTTTGACATAATTTTTTGGCGGTATAAATTAGCTGAATTTTCTTCTCTTTGCTCTAGATTTTTGTTGACGTCACTTTTTTCGTGTGAGGGGAGGGTACTGTTCTAAAGAGTGTTAGAATTGTCGAAAACCGATTTCGTGTGAAGGAATCTCTCGACTCAGAAAAAGAAGAAAAAAACATTGAAATATTACGAGTAGTATATAAAGATATCCCTCATGAAGAATTAAAGGAATTTTATGGGATGAACTTGGTTTTGATATTGAGAATGTAATTCAAAATTGAAATTTCTTTTCGAGATTTCCTCTTATCACAATTACTCGATTTAACAATTTTCCAAATTGAACTCTTTTGATGATGGTGATTTTCTCAAGGGCTCCTTCTATCATACATAACTCGCAAGTCGCAATTTTTATCAAAACCTCCTTTTGTTATAAATGAAGCTGGAATGTTGAAGTTTTTCCCAGCCCTCTTCCTACCCTTTGTAGCTCAATATTCGAAATTCTTCCAAATCGAACTCCCTTTGATGGTTGAAATTTTTCCAAATCCTCCTCTTATCATATCCAGCTCGAAAGTCAAAATTTCCAAGTCCTCACCTCCAATACGAAAAAACAAAGTTGAACGAGAAATTTAGGAAATCTTTCCTGTGGCACAAATTTAATTTCGATATTCTCAAAAGTTTTTTTAGTTCCTATCCTGTCATATATTATGTAGAACTCGTAATGAGGTTTTTTCCAAATCCAACTCCTTTGATAGTTGAAATTTTTTCACCTCTCTCTCCTATTAAATATAATAGCTCGGAAGTCGAAGGAGGAATAAGGGAAATTAGTGATTCTCCCGTTGTGAATAGTGTCATGAATATATCTTTCCTTCAGACTCCATAAGCTAGGACTGAGAAGGTATCAAGTCTAATGGAGGCTATTATTAGGCCTAGTGTAGCCTTGTATAATGTTTGTTAGACACTTGTCGTCCATCTTCCATTGTGGAGTGGGTAGGGGTTGCTTATGCATGAATTTTGTTTTCTGCAATACGGATTTCGTGCCTTTCGGGTTTAATTTCAGTCTTATGAGAATCTCCTCGGCAAAAACCCCTCATCTTGGCGACCGTCAAGTTGTAGTGCCCCAGGCGCGCAAATTTTTATGCATTTTCGAAACTAAACATGGTGGCTACCAGACTACTCGAATCAAGCGCTTTATCGACCTCAATCTCCTCCTGTGACCGACTATGCTTGCTCCGCTCACGCCTCACTCTCGATTAAGATCTGTTGTAGTCCGCCACGCTCAATTTCTCATGAAGATATTTGTGGCCGCTGAACACCTGCGTCAAGGGATTCGTCCACCCATCAAGGTCACGTATTGACCCGCGGATCGTCCATTTCCCTAGCTCGCTCCAAGCTATTCTCCATTTCTCAAGCAAGAAGCGCCTGGCCTCTTATAAGCGATACTCCATGCGCCAACGGCCAACTAATCCCTAACGGACTGTATACTGAATGTTAGGCTTACATCAGGCTTAGTTAATGGAGGCTAGACTTCGAGTGCCAAAGTAGCAAAGGCCGTGATTTTTTGAAGTCCCTATGGCGTAATTTTGGACTTGCGATTTTGTGACACAAATGTAAATTTGCCAGTTCTGAATTAGATTAGCGTAGATCACTTTTTGCCAGACGGCAGCCCTAAAAGCTTTGAACCACCCTTAGAACAGGTTCCATGCTGAAAGGCGAGGAAAAAGGAGATAATAAGGTAAAAAATTTTCCTCGAAGCCAGATTAGATCAGGATGTTTTTGGAACTCATAATAAGTGAGTAAAGTGTAAGTAGAGCACTAATATTGAAAAAGTTTTTCAAGTGTATAATTTTACTTTATTACTTGCTTTTCCAAGAGTATTTTCGCGTGTTCAATCTATCAACCTAAATGCTGCGTTTCTATTGGCTACCTGGTTTCCTGCCGTCTCATTGGTTGGTTCTGTTCTTCTCTCGTCCAATCACCAGGCCGAATAATTTTTCGCTGTCAAACATTATTACATTGTTCAAGAGGCAGGCTTTCTTCCTCTTGGCTTTTGCAATCTTCATTTGTTCCCAGAGTTTTCTTCTCCTTGTGAGATTCTCTACATGTATGACTTCAAATATTCCCTCTCCATCGTGGTGTCCTTGGTTACAGTGTTTCCCAAACAGTGACTTGCCATCTTCATTCTCCCTCAACTTTTTGTGCTCTTTTTTCCTGATCTCAAACTTTCTCCCAGTCTCACCGATATAGATCCCCTCGCAATGTTCACAACTGAGCTTGTACACTCCGCTCAAGCTTTCCTTGTCCTTTTGTTCAGTCTGGTCATTGCTGATTCTCTTCACCATGGGTTGGTTATCTGGATACCCACATTCACATCGTAGCCATTGAACGCCTTCATCACCTTGTTTGTGTGCTTTCCTATGTATGGTATCGATCCGGAGTACTTTCTCACTGTGCCATCATGGGTTCCTTTCTTTGTTTCCATTTGCCCAGAGACTCCCTCCACCACGCCTCTACGGTAGCCATTGGCTTCTGCGATCTGCTTTGCTATCTCGATCTCTTTCCTTTTGTCTTTGTTGTTCTTGAGAACAGAAATTGCTCGATAGTCGTAGTTCTAGATTGCCGCTAACTTGTGCCTGGGGTGGTGGTAGGAGTCATTTGGAATGATGGTGTCTGTATGCGTCGGCTTCCTGTTATTCTCCAGTGTGAGTGTCTTCTTCTTCTTCTTTTCCGTATCGCGATTAGGCCTGGGGTGGCCTGTCTGCGTTGGTGTATTACCCTCGGATGAATCGGACGTGTCCATTAACCTCTTCCTAGGTCTTCCCTGAGGTCCTTTTTCCGTCGGCGTATACTGTAGAACCATCCTTGGGGAACGGTGGTTTTCCATTCGCTCGACGTGTTCTTTCCATTTCTTTCTATAAGTTTTAATTCTCTTCGTCACCGGCGTTACTCCTAAGCCTTCTCTTATATCGTTAGATCTTCTTCTATCGCTTATGGTGACCCCGACTGTTCTTCTCATGAATCGCATTTCAGCTGTTTCTATGCGTCTTTTATCGGCTTTTCGCAGTGCCCGCATGTTTCTGAGCCGTAGGTCAACATTGGTATCGCTAGGGTATTATAAACTTTTATTCTCGTACAGCGTCGAGTTTTATTTGCATTAAGTATTTTGTTTATTAAGCCGCTCACGTTCAGGAACTTGCACAGTTTGTTTTGCACATCTATCTCACCGGTGTACGACATGTCCACTCCCAAATACTTGAATTCCTTCACCTGTTCAATGATTTTTCCATTGATCACGATTTTGCTCCGAACAGGCTCCTTTCCTTTAAAAGCTAAAGTCTTTGTTTTTGTTGTGGATATTTTCATGTCGTAGCCTTCGGCAGCCCTTTCGAGCTTGTGTACGCTTCGCTGTAAGTCATCCTCGCTTTCGGCCATGATCACTTGGTCATCTGCAAATAACATCGCTTCTATTTGTTCATTTTCCGACTGTTGGATGCCTCGTGGTTTTGTTTTTATCCACTCTCTGATTATTTTATCCATATATAAGTTAAACAATATACACGAAAGAGGGCATCCTTGGCGCACTCCCTTATTTGTTTCAGTATATCCTGAAGTTTTTTCGCCTATTCGGATTTTTATTTTAGTACCTATGTACAGATTTTTTATTATTCGAACAAGTTTTCCTGGCACCTCGTATTCTTTCAAAATTTCGAAAAGCTTTTCTCTATTAACATTATCATATGCTTTTTCAAGGTCGATGAAGCATGCGTGCATTTCTGAATTATGCTCAATTCTTTTCTCCATGAGTAACTTGACCGTAAAACTGGCAAGATCCAAATAGTCGATGATCTCATTGCCTTTTTCCGCTGTGAATTTGATGCTCTCATTCATCGCGTTCATTTCTGAAAGGAATATCCATCTGTCTATCAGCGCTTAACCACACAATTAGGATATCATCTACATATCTGGCCCAGTGTTTGATCGAGTTTTTGAACTTGCTGCCTTTCAATATCTTGTTTTCCAGATCATTTAATATTGGTGACAGCGGTGATCCCATCGCAAGTCCCCTTTCCTGACTGTAGAACCTGTTATTAAAGCGGCAGTAGTTCTGGCTCAAGATCTCTTCTACTATGTTGGCGTACTTCGGCCCATCGGGATTCCCATGGTATCTGTTGTTTTTGAGCAGCGTGAGAAGTTCCTCCTTCGGTATGGTACCAAACATGTCTGCCACACCAAAGGATATCAGTTTGTCGTTACTCCTGATTTCCAACTTGTTCAGTTGCTCAATCAGCTCTCCGTTGTTTCTGATACTTCGTCTGGGTGCAAACTGGTAGTTTTCTTTCAGAAATGTGGCTACGATCTTCGCTATCTTGTAGCATGGTAATTGAATGCTGTTGACCAGGGGTCTCATCGGACGGTTCGCTTTGTGGAGTTTTACAAGTCGCTTGAGTTTTGGTGCAACCGAGTTCATCTCAAGCGTCCTTCCATTGCCGGGTACATTGTTCCGTTTCAACACAGCTTTCAGGTCATGTTGGTATTTCTGTGTTGGGTCCCTTATCAGCTCTTGGTATCCATTCACTGCGATGTACGACTCCACTTTTTGTATGTAGTCCTCTTTTTCCATTACCACTACCTTGTTGTCCTTGTCAAAATCAGGTTGTTCTGTCGGATCTTATTTTGTAGATTTGTGACCTTCCTCTACATTACTTGCGTTCTGTCATAGGTTCGGCACTTATTCTCTTTGATGTCCAACAGCAATGTCCCAATTTCGGTCCGGGCTTCTGGTCTCACGTCGTGTTCCATGGTTTGTATTACTTGTTCACAGCTAATGGCCATACTTTCAAGCTTACACTGGTTCAGCCTCTCTGGATGCACGTACTTGATGCCTTTGTTCAGCAGTCTTCTTTTGTTCTTCTGTGAAGTTGACGCTTGATAGGTTCTCGGTTCTGGAAGCAAAGTTGTGCTCAACTGTCGCTGTCTCTTCCTTCCTTTCTTCTTCCTTCCGGGTCAGTTCGGCAAGTTTCTTCTTGATCTGTTTTGTTTGGGCTTTCACTCGTTTTTCCACATAATCCTCTCCTTTCTTCTCCTCTCCTCCTTTTTCGAACATAATTTCTTCAAATTCTAGCGGGTGGAGTAACCTGGATAGATGGAAATATTGATCAGGCTGGTGATTTTCTTGTAGAGTTCATTAATTTCATTCTTCACTCTCAATCTTTCGTCTTGCATCTTGGTGCGTTTCGCTGCAGCGCTGTTTCCTGGAAATAAAATATAAAAATGGTTCGGGAATTCATAGACTCTATTCTTTCCATAAGAAACGGTAAATGGGTAATCTAAAAATGTAACCTGCGTTCACTTTGGAATTCCGAAACGATACTTTTACTATCCAAAAATTTCTCAATCTTTTTCTCTCTCAAGCGTAAGGTTTGGAATCCAAAGTCGATGCTCCCACAAATTCCTGATTCTTTCTTCAAGTCGACGATGAATAATGAGTTTGTTTTGGAATTAAAACGTGATAATTCGTCAATAATGACCTACTCCAAGAATGTGTTTTCACTATCAAAACAATGCGACACCCTTTCAACTTACACTAGACGTTCTGTCATATATAGCACCGCTGACAAGGTCAATGTTTTCCAGAAACTACAATACAACGTTATCTTCGAAGGATAAATCATAATAAGCCCCATTTGTCACCCGTATGGAAATGGTATTTACTTTCGGTGGCACGATGAACCAAATATGTATACTAATGTATACGTATTTGTCGTTTATTTATTCTGCGAACATAAATATCGCGCGTAAGCATGGAGAAAGCAAAATCGTCACCGAATCATGAGTGTACATTTCGTTATTTGAGAAAACAATACTCGTCGTTCGAAAGTACCAGCGTTCATTTAACCTATCAGCGCCACTGGAGCTCACAGGTGTATGTATTTTATAACCATACGATAAGAAATTTTGTTTAAGTTACGGGTGTCGCGTGCGCGAATTCGAGCGAATTAAGTTGCTATATACCGATAGAACAAGACCGAGAGGTGTTATCAAAGATATCGTAAAAAAAATATCAACTGAAACAATAAACCTCGACAATCAAAAGCTATAAGAACGAGATGTAATGCAATAAGGCACGCTGTATAAGAACCTACATTTTGCAAACAGCCAGCAAGAAGGCTGAACTGATGTAGAAGGTATCGAAGTATGTACGATCACGAACCGTTACGTCGAATTAAATAACAGTCAGTGTCGCTTATACTCGATACCGGATGAAATTGAATGATGTCCCTGAAGGTTAATTAGATATTCGTGATTGTTGGAGACCTGCATTCACCGTGGCGAGTCTGCCCGCTAAAGACGAAATTCAATATAATGGATGAAATCAGAATACACGATAATACTGCGTAAGAAAAACTTTGAAATCGAAGAGGCTACACCGTTACGAGTTCATTATTTTTACATTCCACCCCTTCTTTCAAGTTCGATGGTATATAAAACGCCTTTATCACCTTACTCTCGACGAGACCTTTTTTCCAAAAATCGTCCTCTGTCTGTAGATACACATTTTATAATTTCGATTTTTGAATGATACCATGGAAGACAGGAAACGCCAACGTAAAAAGAGTGTCTAGGCAATCGAGCAATTAGGTTTTATTGGATACATTCGCTCTCAGAATTTTGGTTACGAAATGGTCCCCGGAAATAATGTTGGAATGTGTTCCATAATTGTGCGACAGAATGGAATGCATTACTCGATAACCATCTTCGAACCATATTCGATTTTAACTCTATTTAATACATTTTATTCGCTGATTTTAAGAATTCAGTAAATCACCAATATAGAAACAATTACTAATTGAATCCTCTGCTTAACGGTGTAATATTCACTGATTGTATCTCTAATTACTACCTTCATAGCAAGGGTCTAATGTCTTCAAAGATGAATTTCGATTGAGAAAAAAAAAAAAAAAGTTCTATAATGGTCGGTCTTTAATTTGCCCTCCTTCCAGATCCATATTATAAACAGTACACGAGACTCAATTACGGATGAGCTCACGGTTGCGGAAATCGGTTGATCAAAACTACTTTCATGAAAGCTCATGGTTCGAAATTTTCTAGGTCCCTCATCTAGCCTACAGAGGTAATTCTACAAGTTTTACAAATGGAGGACGAAATGTTTGTAGAAATCTAGACAGTTAACCTCGTTTACAATCTCACTTGTATGTATGAGTAATTATAGTGCGAGTAAAGCCGTTTTTACTACCGTTCAAAACACGGAAATCTCATTCCTCGATTCTAAGGGTCGGTCAGAGGACAAAATTTTAATAAGAAACCTGTTCTGCGGTGGGGGAGGAGTTGAAAAATTTTGCGTCCACCATTTGATAAAAACTGGTTCATCCTAATCGAGAAAAAGTTTTTCAAGTGTATAATTGTACTTTATTAGTTGCTTTTACAAGAGTACTTTCGGGTGTCATCCCATCATCAGTTGTGTCGAAACTGTAGGACTAGGCCTTAAACACGAATTTTTATAGTACAACACTGTGATCTTATTGGCTATAACAATGTTGTGTTGTGATTGGTTCACGCTTAGACACTTTTTCTTACAATAATATGACATTGTGTTCTTATTTGCCATAGCATACTGCTTAGTTATTAGTTAACTCTTATTGCCTACCTGGTTTCCTGCCATCTTATTGGTTGGTTCTGTTCTTCTCTCGTCCAATCACCAGGCCGAATAATTTTTCGCCGTCAAATGTGATTACATTGTTCAAGAGGTTGGCCTCCTTCCTCTTGGCTTTTGCAATCTCCATTTGTTCCCAGAGTTGTCTTCTCTTTGTGCGATTCTCTACATGTATTATTTCAAATATAATCTCCCCGCTCCTTATGAGCTGAGATCTCATTCCTCCAGGTCAAGGACACCTGGACTAAAAATGCGTAAACTTGAATTTCACTCGATTGAAATTAGGCGTCGATTTCAAAAGAAAATTCTTACTGGAATGAGTCTACAAAGTTTCAAAGTGCAGAAATTCTTCAACTTTTACTTTGGAAACTTCAGAAAATTTGTCAATTTTTACACAAAACCTCTTTTTTTTATTTTTTTTATTTTTTATTTTATTTATTTATTTATTTTTTTTTCGGAAAAAACGTCTACCAAAGCTCGGAGCTCAAAAATTTTTCAAGTCCCCCTCCTATCATATACAAGCCGTAAGCCCGCTAAATATTATAAAATTTCAAATTATTTTCAAAATCCTTGATATTTATTTATCATTAGTATTCTTTTAGTTCAATTTCTAATCTAATTCTTTTAATTTCCAATTTTTCAATTTTGTTTTTTTTATCGTTTATATTTTGTTTTACACTTTCAATCTCGCTCTTAATATCTTCTCTGATAGTTGGATGCCATCTTTTTAGAAGATCCTTTGCGCATTCTTCTTTCTGGATCTATGCTGAAAAATTTGTTATTTTTTGTGGATTGTTGGAGGAGGGGTAGATAACTTCCTATATAATGATACAATTGTCCAACAATTTTGAAAGTTGTAAATATGTTTGGAACTTCATTACACCCTAAAGAAATCATTGAAAGCGCATTGTTGTACTTACGCAAATTATTAAGAAAATGAGAAGATCTATTATCTCTTCCGTCTAATAGTTTTTGAAGAAGATCCGGCATTGAGGGTAAATCAGGTAACTTAACAGAAATTTCGATCTTCAGTTTCAAATAATTTTCCATCGCAAAATGTGCACGTAATTGCCAGATTCCCAATTGAACTTATACTGGTATATTCTTTCTCAATAATGTACCTAATGAATGGACTATTATCGTTCTGACAATCATTTTCCACATTATTTTCCGATGTCAAAATTTTGGAATTGACACGAGCCCTCTTCCCTTTGTTCGTCAACCGCCCTAGATTTGCTTTCTCGCGTTTTGGCATTCCAATTAGATTGCAATAAAGTGAGACATCCGTGATATTGAATTTTCGAAATTGACGTGAATTGTTTTTCTTTCTTAGTTCTCACGTTAAATTTGAAATAATGAAAGACAACCACCACTTCTTCAGATAATTGCTAAGCAAAATCTTTATCGTAACCCTACACTATTCGATTACTCATAGTATGGGTATTCAAAACTTCTCCGGTTAAAAAGAACCACTTTCCAAAAATGATTGCCTAGCACATATTCATTTTCGATGAACGTCAACAAAAATGATTGCTTAGCATTTTTAATCAATATTTTTCATCTCTTGGATCATTCATGACACCCCCCTTCCGCCAAGCACAAAGATATATACTACACGCCATTCGCCTGATTTCGTAACTTCAAATTTATTACACATAAACCTTCTCCTAGGCAAGCTAAAGCAATGGAAACAAATTCCAAGTTCATAGGTGAAATAGGAATAAAGTTAAATGGATTGCAACTTCTCTTTATATAATAGATAGCTCGGTGGTTGGTGTATTTAACCTGAAATATAGCCCCTTTGAGTAACTAGATATGCATTACTTCATACACCAATTGACTTAGCCCCTTCAATTTGTTAGATATGCAACGCTTCAAACACATTAAGACAGAACGTCCTTCTAAGGTATTTTAGGTTCCACTTGTATCATGTCACTTATAGCTCGGAGATCGGTGTATATAGCCTGAAAGATAGCCCTTTCAAGTAACATTCCCAAGTCCCCCTCTTATCATACCTAGCTCCAAAGTTTGGGTCTTTGATGTCACAATCTGATGACGTCATATATTAGTTTTTTTTTCTTATTAAATATAGCTCTAAAGTCCGGGCCTGTGACGTCACAACCTGATGATGTCATAGATCAGTTTTTTTTGTCACAAGGCTGATCTATGACGTCATCAAATTGTGACGTCACAGACCCGGACTTTGGAGCTATATAATCTGATGATGTCATAGACCAGGTTTTTTTAAAGTCTCCCTTATTAGGGAGCGTCCATAAATTACGTGAGGCGATTTTTGTGATTTTTCGGCCTCCTCTCTTATCTCGCGTGAGATTTTCCGAAATGTGTATTTTTGCTTTAATTACGTTTATCTGTGCTTAATCGCGTTTATCTATTGAAAAAACGTAATTTTCTTGATCACATTTTATACCTACTTATTCAAAAAGAATTAGTTTTTATTAAATTTAAGCCAGTTTAGCGATAAAATTTGGTGAGATTTGTCGGTACCCCTCCCCCCCCCAAAAAAAAAAAAAAAAAACTTACGTAATTTATGGACGCCCCCTTATATATAGCTCCAAAGTCCGGGCCTGTGACGTCACAGTTGGGTGACGTCATAGATCTGGTACGTTAAAATTTTTCAGATCCCACGCGCCTCATAAAACAGGCTCCCTGCCACCCTTCGTTTAACTCCATTGAAAAACCCGTGAGTTTCACATTTTGGTACTTTTTGTACTCGTATTTTTGCGCCGGAACGAATCGAGTCCGAAATCTCAGTCAACTAACCTAACGATCTGTAATCGAGACGGTATCCATGAATTCGCCATATACAGGAAAGATACTGCGACCGATATTACTGTCCACGGCAAATCTTTTTGCCCTGTAGCCCATAAATATGCTGGATTTAACAGCTTAATCCATCGACTGACTAGTATTCCTCTCAATCAGACAGCCTTCCAAAAAGAGGTATTAACTATAAAGCACTTGGCCAGAGTGAATGAAATGAACTTGGACATTGACCTTATGATCCAAAGGAAAGTTACTCGAAAATGCCTCGATTCCACCGCCTCCCTCCCCCGCAATACGGCCCTAAACAGTAGAGAGCGTTGGATAAGGCTTCCGTTCTTGGGGCACTTTTCATCTCAATTGAGTCGTGTCGTACGCCCCTTCGGATTTCGGCCTGTGTATTACAACCCCAATACCATGAAAAGTTTATTGGTTAGGCTAAAAGACCCCATCCAACTGGCCGAGAGGAGTGGTGTGTATAAAGTTGAGTGTAAGGATTGTAACGGAATTTATATCGGCGAGACAAACCGTCAGTTGAAAATTAGAATCGCTGAACGTAGGAAGGCGTGGGAAAAGAAGAATATAGGTGAATCGGCGTTTGCGGACCATCTAATCACTAGCGGCCATAGCATTAAAGAGGGGTCCGAGGTCCTCCTCTATGGAGAAAACGCGAAAAGCGTTAGAACACATCGAAATAATCCGTCATTTAAATAACGACGACCTTAATGTGCTCAACAGGTACATACCTGATGAGGGGTTGACTGAACTAGTTTACGAGTATGATTCACGTCGTGATGACTCGCTGGTTCAATCCTGATTTCCTCGTATGTTTCTAGTTTACAGCCGGAGTTGGTTCAGTCGCTTTCCAGTCCTTGTTGACAATGATTGTTTAATCGAAAGCGCTCCGGCGTCGTTAAATTTCTGTGGCTATTGTAAATTACTCCGATTGTATTACTCGCTTGAGTATGACTTCGTCTGGTATATCTGGCCATAAATTGAGAAATCGCATTGATTCTATGGTCTATCCTTCTTATCAATCAACGCTAGCCTGTCTTTCTCACACCGCACAGGGAACAGTTCGCCCAGTAATTGCCGCGCTGAATGTATCAACAAGCAGTGTTGGGTCAACTGAATGTATGGCGCTTTACACTGGATTTGGAATTTTATCTGGGCCCGGAGCCTTCCAATACTTACCCCACAGTCTATTGACTGCTGCATCCACCTCCTCGGTACCTAGAAGGGATATACTTACTATTGGTGTTTGCTGCTGTGGGAACAAGCCATCAATGATTTACCGCACAACACTCGGCTCATTGCTGAGAGGTCTTTTAGCTTCTTCAGCTCTATCTTGTGAGGCTTGCCGAATGGGTCTTCCTCAGCCATTTCGCGCAGCTCTTTCCATGCGGCACTCTTGATGTCTTTTATGGCTTTCATCAGCCTTTTACGAGTCAGCTGGTATTCAGGTGCAACCGCCCGCGCACCTTTTCGGCCTCTACTATACGCTGGTACATCCGACGCTGATGTTTATGTATGACGTACAAAATTTGTGATGTTTTCACGAAAGGGATCATCGAATACAGCGAAAACTTTCCATTATTATTTAAACTGAAGAAATTCTTGTCAAAGTTGTAAACTTTTCAAGCTTCTTTTGAAGTCTCTTCTGATGAATTATTGTCGAATAGCAAGATTACTAATGGAAACATTGTAACATCGTTCTTTTTTTCAGAAGGCCCCACATGGCGTACTTTTTTTGATAGCTATACCCACGCTCTAGAAAATTGTCGCTGCGATTTATCGTGCTGTATAGAATGGAAAGACAAAAACTGCGATTGTGAAAATGTTAGTTCCTTCCTTGTATAGATTTTCTTCTTCCAGCTGTATCTGACAGGGTGTACTGCAAATATCTGTTTTGCTTGTCAGATGTAGAAGTACTCTTTTTAATCTGCCTCGCTCCGTCTCTTTGTCTCATCGTTTTATTTTCCTACCCTATCTCTGTCCCCTATCCTTTCATTTTTAAACTAATTCTGTATCTATTTGACGATCAGAACAATAATCGTGAACCACACCTTAACAGATATGTGCGCAAATATTACGAGAGAATTGTGGGAAACATTTTTGCATGTGAGTTTGCGTAACTGACGAGACATGGGAGACAGTACAAAGGTTCACAGAGTAGAGCTATGTAGTAAATCAAACGCTCCCTCCGTTTCGTCGAAAAATAATGATCATCTACAATGAATGCATCACCAACGAAACAATGACGAAGTCGTAATTAGTTATAAATTGGTAGCCAGTCATTCGGTGAACCATCACGTGTTCTATGAGACACGTCCTATTGTATCAATTGTCGAGGGAGAGGAAAAAAATTCGAGAAATTATTCACTTCTGAACTTGCGTGCGAAAATTTCCCCAAGTTAGAAGCTTTTCTCCCTACTAGCTCTGAAAACTTGGACATCTGTGTTTATTAAATTCTACGTACGAAGTCGTGTCAACAACAGAGTTGCGTGCCTAACGAAGTGTGTACGCGAATTCGCAGTTTTTTTTTTATTGTGAAACCAGGTAGCTTGTCTCTACAATGTATATATGCGAAGAAATGTTTACAAGCTTTGTGTACTTGCACGCTTAACTGTAATAGTCGTAAAACTGTGACTTGGGTAATAAATCCGTTTTCCTTCTCTTTCTTTCAATAGAGAGTTGAGACCATCAATGAATTTTTAGTCAATAATTACATTCATTAATGTTTTTTTTTTTTACCTGTAATTATCACTGAGGTCGCTTGTTCAGCTTTGACGTTTCGTCCTTCGTACTGGCTAGAGATACGCTCTTTCCATAATATTAACGGATGCAGAGCACCGTACACTATCGGGTGCAGAAGATGCATTTCGCTGTTAGCTAAATGCCAAAAGTCGATGTATTTACGTGGTACTTCTCGAGTTCGCAAGATCATACGGTGGCGACGAACCCATCATCGTGGATGCTGTAGATGAAAATAACGAGTATATATGTGTCTCGTTTACCATTATTATCCGTCCTCATCGTCGTATTCATAATAAAGCACCGGGTATTCTAACTACAAAATACGTTGTCATAGTGATTCACAACCTGTTCGTCTTTTTGTTTTCGTTGGAAAAACTCTTCGCGCGTTACGATTGTTCGTCGAGTCGGTTGTAAATTCTGCTCGATGTGGCGTGTGCAAGATGTAATAACACCATCTCCTCAAGTGATGTACGTTCGTGTTGATATATATTATAAGAAACGTAAGTGCAGAATCTTATTACGATGATGAAATTTACGAATCGATAAATGTACGTAGGTAACAAACGATCTATTTTTAGTCATTTGTTTTCAGCCTCACTGTCTCCTTATTTTTGAAGAAAGTCACCACTCTCACTCTTCGATTTTTGTATTTATTAGCTTCTCTATGATAGAGCTTGTCATCACATACTCATGTACATTACCAAATCCATATTACACACCACACTGGAACTCTTCATTACGTCCAGCATATTCATTCTTCTTCTCCCTCTTGGCGGAATTCCAACGATCTTCCCCTGTATCACACTGGCAAATACCTGGTCCTCTTCTGTTCTCTGTTGCAGATATTTCTTTTTCCTGTCCTTCTATGTTTCTGTTAGCTTCACTCTCCTCAATACTTCTTTGTTTGTTACCTTTTCGGTCCATCTTAATTCTCCAAGATTCTATTCTTTTTCGCGTATGTGCATTAATTGCCAAGTTTCCAACGCATAATGTGCAATAGACTAGACGTAGCACTGTAGAATGTCTTTTTCTAAGTCTTCTCTTAGATAAACGCGAAAAAGACGAATACTCCGAAGGGAGAGTAAACCTTGCAAACCGCAGAAAATACAAAACGACGAGCGCTTTCGGTTAATAAACCATCTTCAAACCTGAAATGAAAGCAACTGACGAACGGAGAAGAACTATGTATTAAGATTGGCTAAACGAGAAATCACGGTGTGAATCATAGACCAGTTCGATCAGGCCATCCTCCGGAATAAACGAGTTGAGTACAGTGATACCGTCAGTGTTGCGATGACGCATTATCTCTATATACTCGAGGGCAATGCGCTTTCGATACGAATTCTCCTTATGGAGGAGCTTTTCGGATCCCTCACGGGAGCTGTGGCCACTGTTTATCAAATGATCAGCAAAAGCTGACTCCCCTAAGCGTCCCTTCTCCCAAGACTTCAGGTGCTCAGCTACTCTAACTTTCATTTGGCGGCTGGTCTCACCAATATAAAAGCCTCCACAATCCCCACATTCCAACTTATGAACACCACTCGTCTCATCAATGGGTATGGGGTCCTTCAGTCTCACAAACAACCCCTTAACTGTTGAAGGGTTGTAGAACGCGCGTCTGAAGGCAAACGGGCGGAGGGCCCGACCCAATTGGAGGGAGAACTTCCCCAGAAAAGGGAGACTGATTCGAAGCATCCGGCGATCACGGATCATGTCTCGGGGGAGGGAGGTGGTGGAATCAAGAATGCTCCTTGTAACTTTCCTCCGAACCATCACGTCACCGTCGACATTGACCCCATTCACTCTAGCCAGGTGTTTTATTGTGAGTACTTCTTTCTTAAAAGCAGACTGACTCAACGGAATACGAGTCAGTCTGTGAACTATGCTATGACATGCAGCCATCTTGTGAGCAACAGGACCGAACGAACCACCGTGGACTAAAACATCGGTGGTAGTATCTTTCCTGTAAATTCCAAACTCATGGATACCGTCTACAATAGAGATCCAAAAAGTTGATGGAAAATACCCCTATTTCCAACTTAAATTTGATGGAGGGGTACCAGGAATTGAGATACCTCAGAAACTCACCAAGGAGATCTGGGTGACCAGTCCAGGTACATAGAACGTCATCAACGTACCTGTGCCAATAATGAATATGATTAACACCTGGTTCGAGGAAAAAAAGGTCAAGTTCAAACTTAGACATGAAAACTTCGGAGATAAGAGAGCCCAAAGGTGATCCAATAGGGATCCCTACTTCATCAGGAAACTCGAAAAATTTCCCTTCAAATTTACAGTAGTTAGGGGACCAGCAGGTATTCAGAAGATCGAAAAATTCCTGAAGCTCATTGTGAAGAATGTTGGCTCTGACGAGTAGCTCACCCATCCGCTGGATAGTAGCAGCCTTGGAAATATTCGGGAACAAACCAACAACATCAAAAGAGCAGATGGTCGTTCCCGGAGGAAGACTTACACCCTTCAGGACATCAGCTAAAGAGGCCGAATTCAAAACCGAATGAGGAGATTCAACATCAATGCGATTTTTAAACCATCGGTCAAGGAATTTGGCAAGTAGGTAAGTGGGGGAGGAGACGAAAGAAACAACGGGTCGCATCGGGGTACTGTTCTTATGTACTTTAGGCAGCCCGTAGAGGAGGGGGGTGTGGGGTTAGGAATAAAGAGGGCTTTTTTTAGAGCAGGAGTCTTGATAATAGCCTCACTCCTGTTGATGACACTCCTAAACTTCTTTGACGTGCTTCGGGAAGCTGAAATCCTCACTCTCTTTAGCACGACACTGCTGGATTATGGATAGCCGTAACTTAGAGGAACGGATTCGTTTAATCTTCTCTTAGACTTTGGTCTCGTAGAACTCTCTCCAGATTGTTGAGGGCGCTTGCCATTCTTATTCTTGTTCTTGTTTCTTCAACATCTCGTCCACCTCTCGGTATTGTAGTCCCAAAGTATTTGAATTTTTCTACTCGTTCAAGAAATTTGTTTCCGACTTTAATTCTTATTTGTTTGTTGCTTCTATCTTTCTCAATCATCATTATTAGCGCGGAACCCGCTATCCCTTTTGTCGGGGGGAAGTAATTTTGCGCGAGCGGTCCAAAGTTGATGACATCACGGAGAGGGAGAGTTAGAAAAATGTCGACTCTTGAGCTATTTGTGATAGGAGAGGGACATGGAATAATTTTTACCTCTCAGCTATATATGATAGGAGGGGGACTTGAGAAAATTTCCACTCTCGAGTTAGATATATAATAGGAGGGGGACTCAGAATAATTTCGACCTCCAAGTTATAAAGGATAGAAGAAGGACTTGAAGAAATTTTGATCCTCAAGCTATATATGATATAATTTTCTATATGTTCTATTTTTTGAAAGACCTTCCGCACTGGAATACGGGTCTTGCGGGTTCCCCGCTCGCTGTTGCAAACTAACTTTTTTAACAGGGAACCTGTTTTATCGGGGGCTTTTTGAGAAATTTGCCGTGCGCCGTCCGCCGTCCAGCGAAAAACTTGGAAAAATTTCAACTCTCGAGCCATATATGATGGGAGAGGGACTTAGAAAAATTTTGACTCTCGAGCTATATATGATAAAAGGGGCCTTCGAAAAAATGTTGACTCTCGAGCTATATATGATAGGAGGGGGACTTACTTTCGAGCTATATATGATAGGAGAGGCACTTGGAAAAATTTAGACTCTCAAACTATATTATACTAGGCCTACAGTAGGTTCAGGCCTTCTTTATGCTAGCTTTATCTAGGTCTAGGCTTCCTTGAATTTTCAATACCAAATCCCATTTGACTCATAAAACAGGTTCCCTGCGTTCCTCGCTTAACTTCGTTAAGGAAGCCGTCTTTTTTTTCTCAAGTCCCCCTCCTACCATATATATATCTCGGAGGCAGGAATTTTTTCAAGTGCCCCTCCTATTGGTCGAAATTTTTCCAAGTCTCTCTCCTACCATATTATATAGCTCGGAGGTAGGAATTTTTCCAAGTCCCCTCCCTACCAAATATGGCTGAAAGGTCGAAATTTTTCCAAGTCCCCCTCCCCTCCCCGTGACGCCATCAACCTCGCTCGCGCTCGCGGACGAAAATTTCCTGGAAATACCCCCCAACAAAAGAGATAAGAGGTTCCCCGCTAAAAAAACACGAAACAATAATAATGGAGAAAAGAGAGAGAAAAAAAAATAATAATATTGACAATGACAATAAATCTAAGAACAATGCTTAAAAAAAAAAAAAAAAAAAAAAATGACAATGGCAATAAATCTATGCTCAAAAAAAACCTACCGCCACCACCACCTAAGCCCTTTTTTTTTTTTTTTGGCCCCCAATCCGAACTTCCTCGGTGGGGGAAATTTATTGCCTATTTGTCCATCACCGAGTATACAAAGGCAGTGCTCAGTGATGGACGGAGAGACTATATGGACTATGGACTATAAACCCCAACACTCTACTTATGTACCAAGGGTTTCTCAAAGAGAGTGTTGGGGGGATACTTATGCGGAAGGCTAATTTATGGCTATTGCAGTAATGGAATGGTTATTATCTATTACAATCTCTTATGCATAAGGCTAGTGGTGTAAAATATTATGCTGAAGGCTAAACATTGTCCTGGTAAATACACGTGTGTATATATATAAATCCAGTCATGTCCCCGCTATCTCGATGGCTCTTTGCGCCGCTGTAGTCTAAGTAGTTTTGTACTTCTGTATTGCTAGTGTTCCACTGCATAGGTCTATTTCTACTGTACATTGGACACTCCTTATAGATGTGTTTCGCATCTTGTATAGGTGCGCCACAGTCGCATTGTGGTGAGTCTGTCTTCCTTATCTTGTGGCGATATGCTGCAAAGGTCCCGTGCCCAGAGAGCGCCATAGCCAGCATAAAGATGGTCGGGACCCTATGCTCTCTGGCCACTGGTATGAGTTCCTGCGTCCATTTGCCCGTTTTGCATTTTCTCCAGCTCTGTTCCAGGCTTTAACCTCCTCGCCTGTGAGCTGTGCATATATTTCTTCCTCATCACCAGTACAGCTTTCCAGAATAGTGGGGCCCAATAGCGTCGTCTTTTTCTTGGCAGCCCACATAATTGAGCGCCGTGCAATTTCATACTTTATTGGCATCCAGCCCGTTATAACTGTAGCAGGCAGATAGGACACTGTCCGGTACAGCCGCCCATAGTTCAGTACCATCAAGCGGTGTGTTCTATCCACCCACTTGCTGCAATATGAGATCTGCAGCCTATGCGACCAGCAGCTGCTAGCGTACCGCAGGCGTGCCCCTATTGTACCATCCAACATAATTCTCCTTGCTTCGGAGCTATACCCAAATGTGTTCCTAGCAATTGCCCAGAGTTTGGGCATAATCTTCGTTGCTTCCTTGTATAAGTATTTCATCTGCTCCAGCCAGTTCAGATTCTCATCCAGCATGAGCCCCAAGTATCTAAATTTTGAGACTGTGCGGGTCACCTCTCCATCCATAGTTATGCTGCAGGGGAGTGCCTTTTCAGACCATTTTTGTGTCACTAAAATTAGCTCTGTCTTCTTCAAGTTCAGTAGGAGGCCAGCGGGTTTCATGTCCTCTTGTACTCTCTTTATCTCACGTTTGGTTTTAGCAATCGCGTCATCACGGTTAATGCCGCTGATGATTAGCAGTGTATCATGAGCATAGCAAAAGCATTTCGTCCACCTTCCTCGTATCTTATCAATAACCATGTTGTATCCTAGGTTCCACAACAGGGGGCCTACAACGCTCCCCTGTGGGCAACCTCTTTGCAATAGTTTAGTGCAGTCTCCATACACCACACTTCGCTTCTCGAAGTAACTGTCGTACATCCTCAACAGATACTCTGGCACGCCATGTTTGTGCAGTTCTGTAAGAATGTGGGGCCACAACAGATGGTCGAAGGCCCCCTTTATGTCTATCGACACAACTGCTACTGTACCACTGGTATTTCGCATACTTTCTATACTTTTTGCCGCTGCAAGGACACAGTCCTCGCAGCCTCGGCCTCTTCGAAAACCGTACTGTAGATTGCTAAGGACTTCCTCAGCTATTTCTTCCGTCCGCCTGACCATGAGTCGCGCAAGTACCTTTCCAAGCGTGCTCAGTTGGGTTAGAGGACGATACGAGCCAGGAGCTAATTTGTCGCATGTCTCATTCTTTGGGAAAATGACCAACCGTCCTTCTTTCCATATGGCTGGGAAAATGCCCCATGCAAAACAGGCATTATACAGTGTGGGCAGTACAGCTGGGTTAGCTTTGTTTGCCTCCTTGATTGCTTTATACCGAATGCCGTCTGTACCGGGTGCAGAGCAGTTATTCTGCTTCACCAATATCCCTTTTATCTCCTCAGCTGTAGCAGGCCAAGGTATATCCTGTTCCGCTGTTAATCCTTGGAGAGTGGGCCGGGCTGGCTGCTCTCCTACCGAGGGGAATTTGGCATCCAGCATTTCCTGACTGGCTTCAGTATCGCTAGTTGACTTCCTGATTGTGGGAATGCCATATGTACATGAGTTTGCAGTTTCACAATCATTTTATACGGCTTCCCCCAGGGGCGGTTCACCACCCAAGCCCTACCCTAGCATACACCTTTCTCCCTCATCTTTTTGTGCTCCTTTTTCCTGATCTCAAACTTTCTCCCAGCCTCACCTATGTGGATGTCCTCGCACTGTTCACAACTGAGCTTGTACACTCCGCTCAAGCTCTCCTTGACCTTTTGTTCCGTCTAGTCATTGCTGATTCTCTTCACCATGGGTTGGTCATTCTGGATACCCACATTTACATCGTAGCCATTGAACGCCTTTATCCTCTTGTTTGTTTGCTTTCCTATGTATGGTATCGATCCGGAGTACTTTCTCACTGTGCCATCATGGGTTCCTTTCTTTGTTTTCCACTCCCTCCACCACGCCTCTACGGTAGCCGTTAGCTTCTGCGATCTGCTTTACTATCTCGATCTCTTTCCTCTTCTCTTCGTTGTTCTTGAGAACAGAAATTGCTCGATAGCCGTAGTTCTGGATTGCCGCTAACTTGTGCCTGGGGTGGTGGTAGAAGTCATTTGGGATGATGGTGTCAGTATGTGTCGGCTTCCTGTAGATTTTGTATTCTATCCTATTGTTCTCCAGTGTGAGTGTGAGGTCCAAATAGTCGATGGTCTCATTGCCTTTTTCTACTGTGAATTTGATGCTCTCATTCATCGCGTTCATTTCTGAAAGGAATATCCACCTGTCTATCAGTGCCTGACCACACAGTTAGGATATCATCTACATATCTGGCCCAGTGTTTGATCGAATTTCTGAACTTGATCATTCAATATTGGTGACAGCGGTGATCCCATCGCGAGTCCCCTTTCCTGACTGTAGAACCTGTTATTAAAGCGGCAGTAGTTCTGCATCAACTATGTTGGCGTACTTCGGCCCATCGGGGTTCCCATGGTATCTGTTGTTTTTGAACAGAGTGAGAAGTTCCTCCTTCGGTATGGTACCAAACATGTTTGCCACACCAAAGGATATCAGCTTGTCGTTACTCTTGATTTCCAACTTGTCCAGCAGCTCTCCGTTGTTTTACGGATACTTCGTCTGGGTGCAAACTGGTAGTTTACTTTCAGGAATGTGGATACGATCTTCGCAGTCTTGTAGCATGGTGATTGAATGCTGTTGACCAGGAGTCTCATCGGACGGTTCGCTTTGTGGAGTTTTACTAGCCGCTTGAATTTCGGTGCAACCGGGTTCATCTCGTGCGTCCTTCCATTGCCGGGTACATTGTTCCGTTTCAGCACAGCTTTCAGGTCATCTTGGTATTTATGTGTTGGGTCCTGGGTTTTATATAATTTCGAGCATGCATATGCGTTCTACCTTGTCGAAAGCTATCTGAACAATCAGTACCCTTCCATAAAATTTACCTTGGAAGTTGCAGGCGGTTCATCCATTAATTAGTTTGACTTGACGATCTCTAATAGAGATGGCGTTCATGAATTCACCATTTACAGGGAAGATACCTTCACAGATATTACTATCCACGGCAAATTTTTTTGCCTTGTTGCCCACAAATTCGCTGCTTTTAACAACTTAATTCATCGGCTGACCAGTATTCCGTTGAGTCAGTTCGCTTTCCGTAAGGAGCTGTTGACTATAAAGCATTTGGCCAGAGTGAATGAGGTCAACCTAGATATTGACCGTATGGTTTAAAGGAAAGTTACTTGGAAATGCCTAGATTCCACCTCTTCCCTTTCTCGGGATGCGACTCTAGACATTAGAAAGCGTTGGATAAAACTCCCGTTCCAGGGAAAGTTCTCTTCTGAATTGGGTCGTGTCCTCTGGTCATTTGATTTTTGATCATGTTCACATCGGCGAGACTGACCGTCAGTTACAAAAAAATTGCTGAACTTGGGAAGGCGTAGGAAAAGAAGAGTTTAGGTGAATCAGGACCATCTATTGCTAGTGGCCCGAGGTCCTCCTCCATAGAAAAAACTCGTATTTTAAACGTATCGCATTAGAACACATTGAAATTATCCGTCATTTGAATAGCGACAACGTTAAGGTGCTCAACAGGTACATACCTGATGAGGGGTTGATTGAACTAGTTTATGACTACGATTCACATCGTGATGACTCGCTAGTTCAGTCCTGATTTCCTCGGATGTTCTTGCCTTAGTTGGTTTAGTTGCTTCCATATTTCAATTGACGATGGATATTTAACCAGAAGCGCTCTGGTGTTCTTAAATATTTCTGTAGTCATTGCATTACTCTTCGTTGTACTTCATTGAGTATGCCTCCTTTCAGTTCTCTAACGGAGTTGAACGATGGGTGGCAGGGAACCTGTTTTATGGGCCACGTGGAATCTAAAAAATGTAGATTGTGACGTCACAAGGCTGACCTATGACATCATCAAATTGTGACGTCACAGGCCTGGACTTTGGAGTTGTATACGTTAGGAAAGAAACTTGGGAAAAAACGGGACAGGCCCCGCACTCACGCTATATACGATACGAGGAGGACTTGAAAAAAAAACCCTGATCTACGAAGTCATCAGATTGTGACATCATAAGGATGACTTATGATGTCATCAAACTGTGACGTCACAGGCCCCGCCCCGGTTTTCCTTTACAGAGCTTAAAGTTTGACGAATGGTCAACTGGTGGAGAAAATACGTCGTCTGACGATGTGTCTCACTGGAGAGGATGATAGGCGCCCCGCCAACATTTTATAAGATGAAGAGTTGAATTCCATGTGCCACTAGTGAGCTTAAAACAAACCAAAATTATTCATCACATCATCTGACAGAGCAAAAACCGAATTAAATAGAATGAAGCTAGGGGTTCAACTTTTACTGCTGTATCTTTGCGCAAATATCGTGCACGAAACGAATGACACGAGCATGACATTCATCCGCGGGAACTGTTTGTGAAAAATGGTATAATAGAGTGAGTACACCGTGCACTCTGCACAATGCAACATACACCTTTGAACACGAAATAACGAGGTGATGGTACGAGTAACTACACCCGTTAATACTACGCGTATGTCACTGACCGTCTTCATGATGTCCATAATGTGCACTAATAATGATAATAAAAAATGACCTATTAAAAACCAATCTTATTTTTAGTATCATCTTAGCGTGTCGAATTTGATGACGGAGCATATTTTGAGAAATTTCTGACGAGATTCGTACTCTAAAGCCCGACCAGTATAATTGAGGAACTTACGTTCGTAAAAAATTTATAATTCATACATCGAAAGAAATAATTTTGCTCGCTCATTTAAGCGCAGATCAAGAGAGGATGACTGTGGCTTTTCCTATTCCAACGAAAGAACGCTTCCATTGGAGATGTCTCAAATTTCTCATGAAGGAGTGGCTCAAATCACGAGCCAAGAATTCTGGTGGTCGTGTATTATAAGTTATGAACAATATGATTACAAAATGATATGGACACAAAGTGCGATAATGATTTATCACGTGTTGTAAAAGGTATTTTTTTTTTTTTTTTCTTCTATTATTCAAATCAGTTACAAGTGGTCGCGAGCCTCAGCTAAATAACAATCTCATTTATGACCCCTTCGACTTTCCATTATCTGATGAAAACACGTGCTATGTTTTATGTATAGTCGACAAAAGTTAAACCTTCGATGCATCGGTCGTGACATTATCGTAAAATTACCACTCAATAATATAGAGACTGGGAAGAATATGAAAATTTCACGTAAACGACTTCGATATATCAGTTTGTGAAGGACGAAATACCCTTGTTGAATAAGCGTCGACCACAAAGTTTCTGTAATTGTTTACAATTACGATCAAATATTTATCATTTCTTTCTTAACGATAAAATTTCAAATCGAACATTGGAAAATCAATCCTCTAAACTCTTCTAAAAATGCGTTTAAATGATTGTTCAGCTTTCACTATTTTGTCTTTTCCTTACGGTCTTAGCAAACGGTACACTTTGAATGCTTCTTGAAGAACCCATGAGTTTTTGACCCTCGCCGGACCCCGATTTTGAAACACGCGAGTACAACCCCCCCCCCTCCCTTCAAGAGAGACCGTGCGTCCGTGAAAATCTCTACCCCGTGGGTGATTCAAAAATTTGCGAGTACACCCAGCGTGCATCCGTGCAAATGACCTTGGGACTTGGAAAAGTTCTCGAAATTTGCGCGCGTCCCAGGTGCGTGCGTCCGTACAAATGATATTACCCTGTTTGGGCTTATGAACCCATTTTGGTGCTTCTTAAGAGTTTCTTATTTCTCGTTTTCCCCGTTCAAATTCATTCTCATACAGGCGATACCTCATATTTCTCATAGAAGACTTGAATTTTCTCATACCATTCCACAACCGCTCGTTCGCCTCGCGGCTTAAAATTGCGTAATGAAATATAAAGACATGAAACATGATCTTCATTCATTTGGCTACGCCAGAAAATTTTTTTAACTGGGAACTTGTGGTTCGGAAAAAATGTCCGACAACCTCAAGGTCGTTTAGAGGTTGACCTCCCATCATAAATAGCTCGGAGGTCGAAAATTTTTCTAAATCCTCTCCTTACCCCCCCCCCCCCCCTATCGTGTATAGATTGAAGGTCGTATCATATATAGCTTGGAAGTCAACATTTTTCCAAGTCCCCCTCCTTATCATACATAGCTTGAAGATCAACATTTTTTCAAATCCCCCATGTAGCTCTAAAATCCTAATCGGTGACGTCATAGATCCCACATAAAACAAGTACCCTGCCGCCCCTCGTTTCAACTCCGTTACAGAACCCGTGAGTTTTTAAAATAAATTTTTATTGCTTCAAGGTTCTCTGGATGACTTCTTTCAGATTTACTATTTCATTATTGAGCGACGTGTGCTTCAAAATTCCCGATTCTATTTTCTCAGATTATGGTCAAAGTAAAAGGGAGAACTTATAAATTCACCAAGTTGTTGACAAAGCTTTCTCATTGACATAAAATTAATTGGTGAATAATAAAGAAAATAGAATTTATTTTGCAATAAATTATTCATTTATATCATCAAGATTTGAAAAAAAAAAAAAAAAAAATTCCCGATTTATTATAAAAATAAATCTTTTATGAAAAAAAAAAGAATTCCATTTTCAATATTTTTTTTCAATATAATATTATTTATAACTTTTTAAATGAATTTAAAATTTAATTGAAAACATTAAAGTTCATGTAAATCAAAAATTTATAAAACTAAAATTCATGAAATAATTATATTTGTTTATTAAATTTAAATAAATCATGTTCAATAATATTAAATGAAAATTTATCATTATTTTTAATTTTATTAACAAAATAATTTATTTAAATTTTGAAAAATAAAAAATATCAATCGATGAAAGAATTATTAAAAAACAATTTAAAAAAAATTGATTTGATAGATAAATTGATATTTAAAAAAATTAGTATAGACCAAGTTGATAAAATTTTATATTATCAATAATAAATGAATAAAAAATAATATAGTCATAACAATTTTAAATTCAATATTCAAATTAATGAAGTAATATATAAATTATTAAAAATTGATATAAATATTTCTATTAAATAAATAAAAAAATTGAAAAAATCATCAAGAATAATCTTTACAAAAATATTCTGAATTATATTATATACTGAAAGAGGAATATCTGAATTCACCAAAACATTATCCCATGCTGGTA
Organism: Aspidiotus rigidus; assembly: GCA_035079385.1. NCBI lineage: Eukaryota > Metazoa > Arthropoda > Insecta > Hemiptera > Diaspididae > Aspidiotus > Aspidiotus rigidus. The sequence continues at coordinate 5,520,757 of JAVHKY010000015.1, read as the reverse complement.
ATAAGAGAGACAAAGTTCATTGAAAGAATGTTTAAAGTCTTACTATAATATTCGTCAACGTTACTTTCAAGACACTCCTCCAGCAAACCATTAGACCTTTGTATATATCTGGCGAGTTTCATGTCTTCAGTCTAGATTTCCAGTTGATATTCAACTCATTTTCCAACTCCTTCGGGTCCGGACCGTCCTTGCGACCATGCTGATATTGGAATTTGGAAAAAACTCGACTACTTAGCTAATATTTAACCCAATATACCATGCTGGCATATTGATCAAACCAACTTGGGAAGCGTCTTCTCTCCCTCCCCAAGTAAGCTCAATAATCTCTATTAATGTTGACCCTCGTGAGACTACCCTGATTACGTCTTATGCTGAGCAAATATCTACGTGAGGACTGCTTCGGAACGCTACCTGAATACATATGATGGAAGTGAAATACTTGTTGTGGTAAGACGAACAAAATAAATAAAAGAAAGATAGACTTTTTCCGTGCTCTCTATGTTAGGAAAACCAAAGAAAGCTTCATCATCCCGACCCCACACGGGAAAGAAACAATCCACCTTCGCTGAATATCTCATTGAAGCGGGCAACAGGTTTGACCTTTGGACTCGAAAATCTGGGTACATCGAGAAACGCCACCGCTACTAATGGTACTTGAGAGACTTTGAGTTATTCCGCCACGAGGAAAAACAAGAGACCAAAACTTCAATAGAGCCCCCACCGAACAAGGCAAAATGAGATAAAAAATAAAAAAACGGCTTCGTGAACGAAGTTGAACGAGGAATACAGGAAACCTGTTCTATAGGTCGAATTGGTGAAATCTTCAAGAATCTGAAATTTTTTTGAGACTGTTGTACATGATAGGAGGGCGACTCGAACCATCCCCCATAGAACAGGTTCCGTCTTGAAATTTCGACCTTCCAAACTATAAATGTATGGTTGATAGGATAGAGACTTGGACAAATTTCGACTTCTAAGCTTTATTTTATAGGAAGTAGACTTACAATAATTCAATTTCGACTTCCGACCCTGTGACGTCACGATCTGATGACGTCATCCGACCAGATATATATGATAAGAAAGGAACTTGAAAAAATCTCCGCCTCCGACCCTGTGACGTCACGATCTGATGACTTAATTTTGGCAAGACAGCGCGCGGCAAATTTTTCAAAAAAAAAACATAGAACAGGTTCCCGGTTAATATAATTTATTGCAAGCATATTTGTCTACGTTTTGAGCAACAACACCATGGAGATTCGATTGTTGTTTTAAACAATTTTTATGGAATAATTGTATCAAGAAATGAATTTTATCTTCCAAAATGGGAATTTTAAATTGTAATCCGACTATTTGACAACTTTACACAATAGGATCATGAGAAATCCGAAGTATGAATACTTAAGGACACAACGATCACGAAGAAAAAGAGTCTTCAACTGAAATAACAAAACAATACAATGACTGTCCCGCAGTGTCATGAATGCCCTACCGCTAAGAAGATCAACGAATTTGAAATATTTGAAATAAATACCGAAAAACCAACCGAGACGAGAACGACTCCGAAACTGTAAACGTCGAAATACCAGAACAGGTTGACATTAAGGAACAATCGAAGACCGGTAGTGAGCGTGTATCCTCCGACCATTGTAGGTCAAGTTTTAAAAAATCGTTCTTCTCTTCCGTCTGAATAAATGTTTGTCGTGAAAATTTTATTTAAATATCATCATACAACGAGCAATGTTAGCAGAATAGCAAACTAGTGCGGATTGAAGATTGAAAAACTATGACGAGTTTGAAAACACTGTAAAATTTGGAATTTTTTAAAATTATTAGTTTTTAAATAATCAAGTCAATGCAGGAAGAATAGAGTCATAACACATTACAGACAAGGGACCAGAGAATGGAAAAATGTAGCGTTGCCAAGAACGTAACGATGCGCAGTCATTAGTTTTATCGTGGGTCCAAGTTCTTGCGAACGTGTTGAGATAAGGAAGTATTCTAGCCTTAGAGCTCTATTTTGCCAGCCTCGTGGAGAACTAATTAGGTTACAACAGTGCCGACCATTCCATTTGCGAGGTAGAGGAGCAAAATCTTCTTAAAGAAGAAACGCCACCTCCCCTGCGGTTCGGAACTCCGTATCCACGACAATAAAGAGTGAGGGTATAATTTTAACACAGACGTGACAGAAATGCTTTGTGCGAGGCCCTCAAATGCGCGGGGTGTAGGGCGATCGACCTACTTTGTCGGACCCAGGGCCCAGGGATTCCACAAGTACAGGAAATTCGGTAGCCTAAATCTGGATTCATTCCAGCCTCAGAAAGAGATCAGGAAGTTGGAACTTGTTCTCTATCAGGTTTAAACTCAATTTGTTCTAGTCCTAGGGGTAAGCCATAAGATTACAACTCAATTTTGCCCGCGTGGGGAATTTTTTGGACCGAAACTCACTTATTCCAGCCCTAGAAGGAAGTTGTAAAAGTGGAGCTGGACTTATCCCACTCTTGCAGGGAAGTTGCTGAGATGAAACCCAATTTATTACAGTTGTACAGGATTTGCGGCGTCCACTGAAGTTGGAAAAAGATTTAATCGTGTTATTTACAAGCGAAGGCTCTAGCCGGGTGGGGGGGGGGGGGGGGGGGGAAATGGCCTTGGTCGGAAAATGTTTCAAATGTCCGTCAAAATGTTGTCCCCAATGAGAAAACTCGAAACCCGAAATATTGGACCCATCCGCTCACCCACATGGGCTGCAGAGTGATTTTTAGGCCTAAAATCCAAATGGCTGTATCTCAGCCAATAATGATCGCACAGCGATGGAACTTGAGGACATTTTAGTATATGTGAACGTTCACCCATGGTATTTTTGTCAAAAAACATCATTCATATTTTCCCTAATTTCTAGCTATAACAAAACTTCAAACTCGAATAAAAAAAAAATCGGGGGGAGGCACCTGGGGAAAATCATTCATTTGAAGCGCCATACCCTCTACTAAAATATACATGAGTACCATAGTCCTCGGTGAGGTGCAACATTCCCAAAAAAATCAGTATTTTAATGAATTTCTGTGATTTTTCCATGAATAGCGGGGTGAACTATGACTGCTACCGCAATAGACCGCGAGAAATCGATGGTCAATGTTCGAGGTGAAAAATACGCACTCCTCCATAAGATGAAATGGGAATGTTGACAGACAAAAAATATATTTTTAGTATTTCGTATATCGATTTGGTCAATTCTTATGTAAACACGTCCACCGATTAGGTGGAGTACGTTAGATTGAGAAAAATAGTTGGAAAATTCTCCAGTCGCTGGAACAGTCTGAAAATAAAAGAGAAGTGAGAAAATCCACTTTTTCACCCTGGAGGACCGTGAGTTTTGGTATTTCACTCATCAATTTGTTCAATTCCTAAGTAAACATGTACGCCAATTTTGAAAAAAATAGTCAAAAAATTCTCCAGCCGCTGTAATGGTCTGGAAATAACAATAAATCGGGAAAATCCACTTTTTCACCCTGAAGAATCGTGAGTTTTGGTATTTAATTCCACAATTCGTTCAATTTTTATGTAAACATGTCCACTGAGTTTGAAAAAAATAGTCAAAAAATTCTCCAGTTTCTGGGATGCCCTGGAAATGGTAAAAACTCCAGGTAATCCACTTTTCCAACATGGAAAACCGTGATTTTTCATATTCTGTTTATCAACAAGGTCAATTCTTATGTAAATACATCCGCTGAGTTGGAAAAAAATAGTCAATAAATTCTCCAGTCGCTAGGACGCTCTGGAAATAGTAAAAAACCGATACACACACACCCCTTCAGATTCATTTCCTTTACTTTAATGTGTTGAATGTTTATTTTTGTTCCCCTGAAGTCATGGAGGTACAAACTGTGTTACTGGGAGCCGTGCACTTCCATGAAGTGCAGGAATCTCCTCTCGAGTCGAGGTGACAATGCTTCAAATATTGGAATTCATGAGCATGACAGTACAAAGGAGATGATTGTCTTCTTGTGTCTCGGAGAAGGATTCCTCCACATCATGCGAGTGCACGGCTATCAGTAACACAATTTGTACCGCTGTGACTCGAGGGGGGAAAAGTAACACATGAATCATTGTGACAGGTGTGTATCTTTGATTTTTTAATATTTTCAGAGCGTCCAAACGACTGGAGAATTTTTTTCAATTTTTTTAAAACTCGGCGTAAGTGTTCTTATAAAAATCGACCATACCAATGAGCGTCTGGAGAATTTATTGACTATTTTCTTCGAAATAGGGATGTGTTTACTTCAAAATTGATCTTATTAATAAATATAATATAAAAATCAGGATTCTCCAAGTTCGAAAAGCAGATATTCTCAATTTTTCATTTTCAGACTATTCCAGCGACTGCAGAATTTATTGACTATTTTTTCCAAACTCGGCGGAGGTATTAACATAAGATTTGACCTTTTTGATAAACAACATACCAAAAATCAGGGCTCTCCATGTTGAAAAAGTTGATTTTCTGAATTTGTTACTATTTCTAGATCGTTCCAGCGACTGGAGAATTTATTGACCTACTCGGCGGATGTATTTACATAAGAATTGACCTTGTTGATAAACAGAATATGAAAAATCACGGTTTTCCGTGTTGGAAAAGTGGATTACCTGGAGTTTTTACTATTTCCAGGGCATCCCAGAAACTGGAGAATTTTTTGACTATTTTTTTCAAACTCAGTGGACATGTTTACATAAAAATTGAACGAATTGTGGAATTAAATACCAAAACTCATGATTCTCCAGTGTGAAAAAGTGGATTTCCTGATTTATTGTTATTTCCAGACCATTACAGCGGCTGGAGAAATTTTTGACTATTTTTTTCATTCTTGGCGTACATATTTACTTAGGAATTGAATGAATTGATGAATGAAATACCAAAACACACGGTCCTCCAGGGTGAAAAAGTGGATTTTCTCTAATTCTTGTCATTTCCAGAACGTTCCAGCGACTGGAGAATTTTTTGACAATTTTTTTCGAACTCGGCGAACATGTTTACGTGAGAACTGACCTATTTGATGAGTGAAATACCAAAACTCACGGTCCTCCAGGGTGAAAAAGTGGATTTTCTCACTTTTCTTCTATTTTCAGACTGTTCCAGCGACTGGAGAATTTTTCAACTATTTTTCTCAATCTAACGTACTCCACCTAATCGGTAGACGTGTTTACATAAGAATTGACCAAATCGATAAACGAAATACTAAAAATATATTTTTTGTCTGTCAACATTCCCATTTCATCTCATGGAGGAGTGCGTATTTTTCACCTCGAACATTGACCATTGATTTCTCGCGGTCTATTGCGGTAGCAGTCATAGTTCACCCCGCTATTCATGGAAAAATCATTAAAATTGATTTTTTTGGGAATGTTGCACCTCACCGAGGACTATGGTACTCATGTATGTTGTAGTAGAGGGTATGTAGCTGCAAATGTATGATTTTCCCCAGGTGCCTCCCCCCCTATTTTTTTTTTTCATTCGAGTTTGAAGTTTTGTTATAGCTAGAAACTATGGAAAATATGAATGGTTTTTTTTTAATAAAATAACATGGATGAACGATCACATATACCTACTAAAATGTTGGATTTTAGGCCTGAAAAGCACTCTGCAGCCCATATGGGTGAGCGGATGGGTCCAATTCTTTGGATTTCGAGTTTTCTCATTGGGGACAACATTTTAACGGACATTAGAAACATTTTCCGACCAAGGCCATTCCCCCCCCCCTTACCCGGCCAGAGCCTTTTCATTCTTGCTGTCGAAAACAATGTAACAACCGGCTACCCTATATGCTGCACTATCAAGTGTGCTAGTAGTTGAACAAATTGGAGAGAGGATTGAGAAAAATGCTAAAAATTCATTGATGTCATCTGATACCATTCTCTAACTCTGATCCCTCGAAATTACATTCAACCAGAATGAAAAGACGTTGATCCGTATCACCACCGCCGTTAGAGTCCTATCCATACAATTTATTAGACCCATTTCAGGTTGCATATTATAAACATTACCGAGCCGCGAAGCTGAGGCCAAAATAATACTTATGGGTACACAAATCTGCGTGAGAACTTTCAAGTGTGGGAGTGGACGTAAGTCATTAGTAACTGTTAATTGCGTTCCCGTTTCACTCTGTATACATCGGCTTTTCATCATTCTTTGCAGACGTCGTTGTCGCTGTCTCTCTTCTGTACTTGCTCGTGTTTGGTATCCGTCGTACGAATCGGGTCGAAAATAATTTTGCGCGTCCTACGTGAATAAGTTAGTAACTAGCATTCAATAGCATCCGTGTCAAGTCCTGCAAGTTAAAGAAAATATCTGTGAAATAGAGGTACGGTGCGATACGTATAGAAACAGTTGGGCGCTAGAAGCTGGATCGGTGCTCGGAATCGGAAGAGTATAGAGCTTGGTATAATACACCGGTAAAGAACGTCGGAATGTGTAGCACGATTGTAGGCGGGCTAATGTCAGTGCTCGTCTGGAAACGGCTAGGGCATCACGTGTATATTGAATCGAGCCATAATTACTCTTCGCGCCGTGTTGTAGTTTTTTTTTTCCGCGCGCAATTCGATGCATTATTCTGCAAATATAGTCGGAGAACCTGAATGGACTTCGAGAATGCATCAGTATAACGAGTTTTGTTTGATTTGCTGGAGAGGACGGAGAACAGTTCTTTATTCTAGTTAAACTTGACTTTTCCACAGCTAGACACTTTGAGCAAGTAAATTGCCTTTTTTCAGGACAATTGAATAGAATGCTCATGAATGGATTGAGCTCGACGTGGAAAAGTAATAACCCCGAAATTTACGTAGAGAAATTACACTCATGGCAAAGTAGTTAGGATCTTATGAATCCAAAAAACATCAAACGGAATCTAGTCATACGATCGTCTCGCACGCGGAAAATTTAAACTCTAGTGGAAAGGAGCAAAGGTTGTTTATATTCTTCTTTCGTGAGTTTGAAAGTGCTTCCTAGAATAAGGTAGAAAATCGAAGTACTGAAAAAAGCCGAAGACAGTCCTATCAAGGTCACGTGATTCCTGCATCTCATATTACTAACGGACGAGAGGTCAGCAAATTCGCGTACAGTAAGACTCTTGGCTGAAGGATTTGGGTACGTGGCTCATTCTGGAAGTCAAAATCGAAGCGAAAAGGCCTGTAACATATACAAGAACTTTTAGATGAAGGATAGACATATTTGAACTAGTACTGAAATTGTATGTATGATATATCCGTAGCTGAGTCCGCCCATAATTTGGAAAAACGCATTCTTGTTATCCTAGTCGTGGAACAATCCTCATAATAAAGTCTACATATTTACGAGTATCAAAGCAATCGGGTGCTTTTGAAATATGATGACCAGAGCTCGGATTCCTCGGCATTTGTCGAATCATTTTGCTAAGGGCAGAAAGCTTGAAAATCATATAGAAGTTCATTTTATGGGTAATGGGGCCTGTAAAACAAATTTTATCTTGCCGAATAAGGCCGAAAATGACCATTTTGTTAAATATCGTCCTATATCGGACAAAATTAGCTGAATTTTACTTAAAATTCAGAAATCATGGTGAAAATTGACCTTTTTTTTGAAAATATTGTTTTTAGTCTAAAGTTGAAAAATTAAAAATATTATTCCGATTGAAAGATTGCTAGGATTTTTTTTAATGAGTTCAATCCCAAAAATGCGTTCATTTTGGTCAGAATCATGTAATTTTGGTTGTAAATTGGATAATTCTGGGCGTCAATTCGTAAAGGCACTAAAAACGAATGTTTATTTCATTTTTTTCTTTTACGTAAATGCCGAAAATGCAATATTAAGTACCGAAACTTTTCATTTTTAGTGCCGAAAAATCCGGGCTCTGATGATGACTATTGAGATATGAAAGTTTATTGGTTTTTTTCAGCTTTTTAGTATCAATAATCTCGGTCTGTGAAGTTGAGTTGTAGTATTTCCTTACATTGTAATTCTAATAAGACTATATATCAGTCACTTCACACTCTGCTGTCAGGTGCGGATAAGACGCTAAAAAGCTTTTATACCATACCTAGTGTAGAATTGGTTCATTCTGAGACAGTTTTCTAAGAAGAAAATGGGGCGGCGTTTCCTTGTCGAATGATAAAGAGTTCGCGAAAAGCGGGAAGAAAGAAGAAAACAGGGAGAGAAAATCCAAAAAAGGGAGAGAAAATAAATATGGCGCTTGATGAAACTATCAATGAACCACGAACATTCATTTTTTTAAATAGTGTATACACCATGGGAATGAAGTGATCTATCGCACTTATTGCAAAACAATCACACCTCTGTCTTGATGCACATCTTATTGCATACCCGTATGCCTGATTGTTCTTGAAATGGTACTTGTTTTGCATTGGTTTCATGGCAGGGGAGTAGATATGCAATTCGATATGATACTAGCGTGGTCTCACTGCTAATGCAGCGCTCTCTTCGCTCGCGTAATAGCAATTGATATTTTCCTTCCCATTTTCCCAGACTGAGGACTGCCTACGCACGTGTTTCATAATACCATTTTGAGATTTCTCACAGACTATTAAAGATCAGAACTTGATATTGAAGACTTCTTACGTCGAGGTAAATATCTTTCATCTAAGAAAAATAGTAAGGGAATGGATTCGGAAGAAGTAAAGATTGGTGATGGGGGACGGGATCGGATATTTCCATACACCGGTTAAACGTCTAATGAAGATCATTGTAACGGGTTAATCGATTAAAAACCATCAAATAAACCGGTTAATTGGTTACTGTCAAACTCAACGCTAAATAATGACCGCAAATTAATAAATTCAACTTTAACATACGTACGCGCAACCCAATTCTACAACTATATCTGGCTTTGTTTTTACTATTCATTCATTCTTTTTTTTTTTGGGGGGGGGGGGAAGAAAGTACTTTTGTTATTATAAATATGATTTTTATATATTTATATATTTTGATTATTATTATCATTTGAAAAAAAAATTTCATTCATCTATTATTATTTTCATTTCACGTGAGTTCCCGGTATTACTTATCTATAGAGGGTCTCAGACCAGGTCTATAGACAGTGTGTATTATTATTATTATTATTAACTATAATTATTGCTATTCCCACAAGAATTAAAGTAATTTAGATGATTGATATCATTAAATGGATATAAACAAAACTCACCAATAATTTATATGATCCATAGGATTCTTATTAATATTCACAATTGGATATCATACATCTTTCAGTCTGCTCTTGTCCGCACCCCTATGATCAAATGGCCTCCATATATCTGTTATTATTATGTCTATCTATCTATCTATCTATTTTTTTTTTTTTTTTTTTTTTTTTTTTTTTTTTTTCTTTTGTTTATTCTTTCAAATGATTCGTTTGTGGAAGGGGTTGGGGGATTGGACATGGCACCAGGGTTGGGGTGGCTATTGGTGGACATAATATTATCATTATTGTTTTTTTTTTTTTTTTTTTTTTATCATTATTCTATTTTGAATTTTGTTTGTTTATTATCCGTATTTCTCTATTATTTTCATTTTGTTTGTTTTACTTTTTTTTTTTTTTTTTTTTTTTTTTCGCTCTTCCTGTTATGTTGGAGGGCACTCTAATATAGACAAACTAAAAAAAAAAAAATTTAATTAATCGGTATTGTTTCATTTCAAGAAATATTTTCTTAAATATTAATTATTCAAATATTTTTTGGATAAAAATCAACTTTTATTATTAATAAAATAAATATTTTTATTACTGGTACTTTGAATAATTTTAATCGGTATAAATCTATGATGAATTCCCCAAATTTCTGAATATTGACCATAAATAATTGGGGGTTTAATAATTATTATGGTAATTTCATTTAATTGATTAGGAAAATACAACCTATTTTAATATTTTATTGATAGTAATGTTATTATTATTATCATCATTTTTTCCCCCTTTCCTTTGCAATTTATTACTGTTACTATTATTATCATTTGTACATCCACTTTATAACCATTGAGCAAATAGCCGCTGCAGCAAAAATGCTCGTTGAAATAGGTGGGGAAAAAAAATATTTTTTAGTTCTGGAAAAATTCCGTTAGAGGCGATCAGGTTTGCCATTTTTTGCTCTCGAAAACAGAAAAATTGAAAAAAAAAAGGAAAAAAAAGAACTTCTATGTGTTATTAATTGAGAATTTCGTCAAATTGTCAAGTCTGAATCCAGTAAATTGTAATGATAATTGAAAAATTTTTAATTTTGGCTATTAACAGTTTTTGCACTTGTAATAATCGGTATTTAGGTCAATTTTTTACAAGAATCAACGGGTTGATCGATTAGTAACCGATAACCGCCCATCACTAGTAAGAGATCCTACTGTTGAAAGATTTTAGAGTTCATTTTAAATTATAGATAAAAGAAAAGTCCTAATTAGACTTGGCAGCGCTAAAATTACAGTCTTGAAGAAACTAATTTTACAATCTAACATATTGATTCTTTCATTCTTTATTTCATCAGGGCACTATGACCGAAGAGCCGTCTGGCGCCGAGCAAAATTAATATAACAAAACAATTATTAATAAGTACGTAATAGTGCCACAAAATGGAAAACGATAAATTGAATAAAATAAAATAAATAAATAAATTTAATGATGATGAATAAACAATTTAAAAAAATATGAATGAAGTAACAATAATAATAATATTAATAATATGGTTTAGCATGACCGGGATACAAGACATTATCGGCATGTACCCGTGAAAGGAGGGATAATAATAATAATAATAAAATTTAAAAAAGAATACTAATAATAATAAATTAATTAAATAAATAAATAAATAAATAAATAATTTATTTCTTATGCTAATATATTATGGAAGTGGCACTTGGATTTTTAATTAACAAATTCAATTTACTTTTCAATCTTTTATTTAATAACATTATTAGGTACATGATATTAATAAATAAATAAATAAATAAATATAAATAAATAAATAAATATAAATAAATGGAAAAATGAAATAAAAATGAAACAAATGAAGGCACTTACATACACTGGCACTTTGAACATTCACATAACGCGGTGCTTGCCCTCCCCCCCCCCCAACAATTCCGACCGGCAGCGGTCACGTTCAATTCTCTCGGTCACATAATGTTTCCGTTTTGAAGCAGATGGGCACGTAGTCTGTTTTCGAATACAAAGGAGGTGACAAACCCTCCCTTCTTTTCTTGTTTAAACTTGCGACGGTATAGCGCATTCCAAAGTTCAACCGCGAGAGATGGAAAAGACCCAGAGAGCGCCGATGTTTCGTTGGTGGGCAAAACGTAATGATGTTTACTACATAATATGTCGTGTTGTATGAGAATGAGTGTTGCAGAATCGTTGGAATTTGCTTTGTAAATATCGGGGCCCGTTGTTTAAAACGACTGATTTTTAAAGAATAACAAGCGCAACTGCCACTGCCGTCTCTCGTCTAGTCTGAGGTGTCCAGCGTCTTCATATGCCGATGTGATAAACTCACGACGAGGTATGCGATAAATGAACCTCATACAAGGATTTTTATTAACCCTGGGGATCGCGACGTGAAGAGGTCCACATCATTAGCTGATCGGCTGTTGGAGGGCACTCTAATATAAATAAACAAATAAATAAACAAATAAATAAATAAATAAATAAATAAATAGATAAATGAATGAATAAATGAATGAATAAATGAATAAATAAATAAATAGATAAATAAATAAATAAATAAATAAATGAATAAATAAATGAATGAATAAATGAATAAATAAATAGATAAATAAATAGATAAATAGATAGATAAATAAATAAATGAATAAATAAATAGATGAATAAATGAATGAATAAATAAATAAATAAATAAATAAATAAATAAATAAATAAATAAATAAATAAATAAATAAATAAATGAATAGATGAATAAATGAATAAATGAATGAATAAATGAATAAATGAATGAATAAATGAATAAATGAATGAATAAATAAATAAATGAATGAATAAATAGATGAATAAATAAATAAATAAATAAATAAATAAATAAATAAATAAATAAATAAATAAATAAATAAATAAATAGATAAATAAATAAATAAATAAATAAATAACGAAAATAGCCAGCGCTAGAGCGTAGATCAGCGTTCTACGTGACCTAAGCTTAGACCATACAACAGATAGACCGAGCATAGGAATGAATCTTTGAACGGAGAACATGATAAGAACACACATAAGAAAATAAGGGGGACTGGACCTTGTTTACAAGTTTGATGAGCGGCGCGGGTGTATGGTGCATTTCACTGCTCCGCGCGTACACCCGCGTTGCCTCCATTGAGGTCCAGTCCCTCTCATTTTCTTATCATGTCTTCCGTTCAACGCGTTGTACACGCTTATATGGCCGATGCTCGGTCTATCTGTTGTATGGTCTAAGGACCTAAGAGGTAACAAATAGGCGTCACACCTGTAGCGTCTGTTGAGAACCGCAAACGATCCTCTGGAAACCTGACCTACCCAAGGACTAACACCAGAAACTCTGCTGTATTTTTGTGCTCGGGCAGCAGGAATTATCCTTCACTCAAATCATTATTTAAATCGCTAGTGGCGCTGGCGGCTGGGATAAGTACTAGTTTTTAACTTGTAATAGAGGGAAGATAGCGACAAGCAACCGCTCTCAATGTATTTCTTGTTAAGCTTCCATCAATGCGTGTTTAGTATATTGGTTCAAGTCTGCAGGTGATGATTGCTTTTGCATCATTTTTCTGTGTTTTAATGACGTCATTGTCTGTTGATGATGTCATTTTACGTTCTAACTTTAAAGGGAAAAGTATTGCAGCCATCAGCTACAGACTTGGTCCTATACAAATTGGAGTCTCACAATATCTCGCATATTATAGCGTCTATCCAATAGCTGTATTCTTGAATGTTGCTCTTTTCGATTTGAGGAATCCTCAAGGTAGATCACGAGACAATTTGAGAAAAGTTCATTGGGCTTCGATACTTTTGGGAGTCCTTACAGAGTGAGTAACGTTTGTTGGTGCTGTTATTGAGAAATGTTTGGGTAATGCTGCTGCAGTCCGCAGTCGCTGAAATCGAATTCTAACTTCATCAAAATACATACCCTGCAGTTGATATTTTTCGACTCCCGGCTGGTAACATCGACAATTTCAATGTACTAATGTCTATGCTCAAATTAGGCAAGATGGAGATTAGGATCTTAGATCATATTATAGTAACATGGACGAGCTTGTCGATACATTGAAAGCGAAGTAAGCCGGTTGGGTCGTAAACGTTGACACGATGTTGAATGCATCGGCATAATTCAACAAATAAGAGTTGAAGCAAACCAGTGCGCCTGTGATTGCTTTGGTTATCCTCAGTACTTAGTTCTAGACCTTCAAGGGTTGCTCTTTTATCCATAGTGTAATAAATGAGAGAGCTATCTCGTTTTCAGAGAGTATGGTTCGTATAGGTCAAGGCGTATCATTCTTTTGCCCCGTCGTTTGCTGAAACGTCCATATAGGATTCGACTGGTAAATTTTTCGACCCCCATGTATCGGCAGTCCATGTTACCATATGGTCTCAGGTCAAGATGAAGAGATGAATACAAATAAGTGAGGTACCGAGAAATTGGCATTCGCTCCATACCGTATCCTTACTTCTTTACTTATTCCTCTCAGTGGCGAATTTATTGGGGCAACATGGGCTACTGCCCGGGGCGACAACTTTTGGACGGTTAAAGAGGCCGGCGGCAAATTTTGAAGAAAAAATTAAGTTTATAAGGGTGCGGTAAATTTTGGAAAAAGAAAGGGACGGCATTTTGTCGAGTGCCATTGGCGTTTGAAACCCTAAATCCGCCACTGATTCCTCTCGTCAAATTGTCCATGTTTTGTATTTTTGTGAAGGTGTGTAGCTGAAGAAAGTTGCGTTGTCGCGAATTTTGAATGGACAGAGGAGCTATTTGGAAAAATTCGTGAACCTGAGCACCACTTATCGTAGGGTCAAATTTTTGGAGTATTTTCTTGGTTGTCATTCCATAAAAGACCACCTACAAAAGGAGCAGGCGGACACCGAGACCAGCCTCGCTGAGCTGTCCCTCGGAAGAAAAGTGAAAGCTAGCCCGAAAAAAAAATGGCTAGAGCTACAAACGAGAATAAGAAATATTGTCCTCGAGTATAACGATTACAAGTCGAGCGACACTATAATAGATTACTTGCGGACTATCGGCCATAATGTGCACATTGCCTAAGCTTTGATGTCTTCTTCAATAAACAGTTTGTTCAGTCAATTATTATTTCAATATAACTGTGAAACGGGTGTCGGGAAATTAGCCATTCAGGAACATGCTTTTCGGGAACATGGGTGTCGGAAAATTAGCCATTCGGGTCAGTGGGTTTCGGGTCAATGGCTGCCGGGAAATTGGACATTCGGGAAAATCCGTTGTCCCGAAACCCATTTCGGTCAAACACTGGGGACACCTTCCCCAGGTGGAGACCGACGACATAAGTGGCTCCAGAAAATGTTCCCCATCGTTCACGATCGACTGCGGATCACCGTTGTCCCGAAACCCATTTTCCCGAATGTCCAATTTCCCGGCAGCCATTGACCCGAAACCCACTGACCCGAATGGCTAATTTCCCGACACCCATGTTCCCGAATCCAATTTCCCGAAAAGCATGTTCCTGAATGGCTAATTTCCCGACACCCGTTTTACAGTTATATATTTAAATAATAATTGACTGAACAAACTGTTTATTGAAGAAGACGTCAAAGCTTAGGCAATGTGCACATTGTGGCCGATAGTCCGTAAGTAATCTATTATAGTGTCGCTCGACTTGTAATCGTTATACTCGAGGACAATATTTCTTATTCTCGTTTGTAGCTCTAGCCATTTTTTTTCGGGCTAGCTTTCACTTTTCTTCCGAGGGACAGCTCAGCGAGGCTGGTCTCGGTGTCCGCCTGCTCCTTTTGTAGCTCTTTAAGGAAGGTGTACATATCGGGGTGGAACTTCCCCAGGAGCAGGTGGAACCTATTGTGCCGGCCTTCGCTGGCGTTGTTTGTCTTATGAGCGTCGAGTATCGCGTCGTTGTAATGGTTTCAGTCTTGTGGTGGAAATCTGGGCGCGACCCGAGGCCTGCGGCCTCGTCCCGGTCTGCCAGTGACGTAGTACAAAGAGAAGTACTCCATGAATTCGATTAGTTCATCTGGTGTCTCATCTTGGAGTAGGACGAACGCATTTTGTACGTCTGCAACCGGCACGTACGCCAGCGCAACAGTCATGTGGCAGAAATCTCTGACAGTCCGATCCTCAGGGTCGTTGTAGGCGACTTGGAGCTCTAGCGCCTGTATCTTGCGGTACACCGACTGCCTCAAATGGAACTGACAACAGCTGACACGCACGTCTTGGAATGTCTCTTTTATAGAACCAATGATACTTTTTTCAAAGTCGCACATGTGCAAGCGGTTATTCGGTATTCATCGACGGCTGCCTTTATGGCGTTCAACACTTCGCTGTACTGGGTTTGTTTCTTTGATGACATGAGGACGTAAATGCATGGCAGTGGTACTCCTTCTCCGCCGACCGATTCTCGTTTGCGTACGCCCAACACTGTGAAAAGTTGCGTAAACAGGGACGGGGTTACGCTGAAAGTACCGTCGACGAACCACGTTTGACTTTTGCACAACATTTCCACGTTTTGACGCGTTCCGAAAAGAAGGATTCTACTGGTACTTCCGTCGTCTTCGCTTTCGCTCTGTTCTCAGTCTTCACCCCGGTCCTCTTCTTCCGGCATTGAATCAAAAAGAAGGAATTTTTCACCTTGCAGGGTCTTTTGATATGTTTCTGGAATTCTTTCAATTGTGCAAGTGATAACGGATTCGATGGCATATCCTTTCGTCTTTCTCGTCGTAGTCGTTTCTTGAGCGCCTCCCGCTCTGGCATTTGACTTAGCACTCCACAAGGGACACCTGCTAATTCCGTTCGCAGGATTTGAGCGGGAGGCGCTTCAGGGTACGCAGCCGCCTTTCACTTTATTCTAACGGTCAGTCTCTCAGCAGCGCACTCTTCTTGGTTTGGTGCGTGACTGTGCGGAGATTTATTTGGCCCTTGGAGTACTAAGACGTCTGCTGCGGCCACTGGATTGTTAGTGATGGCTCGTGCTTAACATTCGCCTGACCGAAGTTTCCAGCAGTCCCAGTATATTTTGTCTTTCGTCATTTGTGAGCGGAGGTGAACAAATCCATCCAGTAATAACCTCTTTTCTAATATTTGGGCCATGTTAGCGATGCTGTACGATACGACGATAGTTGAACAAGTGAGGAACACTATCTTTCGTGCGCGTCGACATCAACACAATATCTACATTACCATGGAAAATGCTACGTGTCGGTCAAAATTCATCAGAACTTCGCAGTCGTTTAGTGAAAAAAGGAAGATGATTCAGTCGAAAGATAATTTCTCATCATGCACGTATATACGTCAGGTGGCTCTTCGTGAAAGTGGTTTTTGGGAAATTGGATTCGAAAATTGGAACTTTCGTGAAAATGAATTTCGGGAAATTGGATTTCTTCGGGACATTGGATATTCGGTTTGGTGGGTTTCGTGAAAGTGGCTTTCAGGAAAATGGACATTCGGGAATTTAGGCTTTCGGGAGAATGGGTTTCGGGACACCGGATTCGGGAAATTGGGCGGGAACCCTAATGTCTGGTGTCTTGAAAAGGATAATAGTTTTACCCAAGACGAGCTGTATGGAATTGACTTACACTCGCTTCGAAGTATCCATTTCCAAAGTGAAAACAATATCGTACTTTGTAAGCTAACAGTAATGTGCGAGTTATTAAACCCGAAGCTAATTGTAATTCAAGATATGAATGTTGCTATTACAATGGTTACTTCTACGCGTACAGGCTGTGTAATGCTGGTTGGTATCCTCTTACGTTGAACTTGAAACAGTACGGGTTTGAATGGTAGTATTTATGCTTGTGTATAGTAGGTAGTACTTTCTAATCGTTAGAAATTCTTTCATAACGTCGCGTCGCGCTCGTATATACGCTACCCGATCACTCTTCCTGATTTATCATTTTCGAATGGAAATACTTAATAGTAATTAATAATTACAATTATTATCGTTTGGGCACAGCAGCTGCTGGTTATGGTTCATCTAGTTGTTGACTGAGGTTAATAAAGTTTTATCGTTTTCTTATT
This sequence comes from Aspidiotus rigidus, assembly GCA_035079385.1. Classification (NCBI taxonomy): domain Eukaryota; kingdom Metazoa; phylum Arthropoda; class Insecta; order Hemiptera; family Diaspididae; genus Aspidiotus; species Aspidiotus rigidus. The sequence goes on along the minus strand of JAVHKY010000015.1, from coordinate 5,503,549 downwards.
ATTTTACCTGTTACAGTGCTGCAATAAAGAATATTAGTGGCATACCGATACAACGACGTATCTTGCGGTGTAGCGAATCGAAATCGTCCTCGTCGCTACCGTCGATCAGGTCAGCCAACTTTACTAGCCACAATGTGGTGCCGGTGTGAACGTGCAAGAAAATGCCAGACTGTATTAGGAATAGAGCCTTGTATTCAACATGTGTAACCGTACTCGCATTCACGGGCCTGCTCCTCGCCGTGACCGCGACTATTTTACCATTGTGGGGATACTACGTCGTGAATGATACGGGTAAGTACAGGGCCTGACCATTTTCACCCTCCCAAATTTGTCCGACTTTAAAAATAATATATTGGCCTACAGGGAGTTCCGGTTCACCGTCTTCGACGTACAAAGACAGGGGCCATTTCGGGCCGTGGCAGATATGCCAGGAATCTATTTATGGGAAGCCGAAATGCGGCGACGGTATTACCAGGTTTCATCCCGTTGGTAAGTTGTGAATCTGTTGACCGGAAGTATTTTCGAATGATTTCATGACGGTTCTCATCTCGTGTCACGATTGTGTACCGGTTTGCTATTGTTTCCGATGTAAAGTTACGTGTCTGAATCTCGTCTTGCTGCGGCAACGTAATACGAAACGTAAGAACATCAACAGTGTGTCGAAAGTAACGGTTTGAACTTGCTTCGATTGCATTATAGGGACAAGATATTTCTGTTCGAACGAGTCCAGTTAATTTATGAAGCGTTTCCTTATCATTCTTCGAAGGGTGAAAATCGCTAATGAGCGCGCGTGTGTGGAAGATGATTTTCACTTTCGAGGAAAGTCTCCTATTGTTGACGACGCGATGAAGTACATTTTCACCTGGTAAATAGTCGTCGATGAAAAGTCAAGTCGACACGATCAAAATAATATAGCTACACTTTCCGCATGTACTACACATGCTGCTTAACAACCGGTAAATAATTTTCTGTAGATAGCGCCTCGTCATGGTTAGAAATAATCAAATAAGTAACGAGAGTTTAAACCCATTATGAATGCGAATTAGGTTTGTTGGTGTACATACTCGTCGCGTCGTGTTTCAAAAATGACGGAGATTAATTTAATATAGAAGAAACTTGTGGAGGTGATATTCAATAGAATAAATTGATGGATGGTATACTCGGTTATAATTTAGTTTATGGACTTTATTTAGCGCCGTCTGTAAGGTGAATGGGTTTAAACTATTCAAAAAAAGGTCTCGCCATAGTAAGCAGTGCTGTGTGGTCTTTTGTTTGGTGAGGAGTTTGATGGCCCATGGTGTTGATTTTTGCCATAATTAATGAGGAATCGCTATCGTTCCGCAGATTGGATTACGTCCTTAAAATATCAAGGTTCGAAAATGGTTTAAACATTCGTACTCTCTCTTCATCGTTCGGTGACTCGTAGATTATAGCTGTTATTTTATTTATTTCATTTCGCGAAATAGAACGCGAAGTCAGGAATACTACCGGCTGGAAATTTCTTAGCAAAAAGAAGAAGGAAAAATTGACGGTGCCGCTGCAACAAGGGCACATAGGCTTATGTGCCTTTTTTGCGGCCATCATTTAATTCGGTAATTTAATCCTTCAACTAGGTGAAGTTTCAAAACAATCAGGCTTGTACTTGCGAAGAAAACGAATTTTTGTTTTTCATTTTGGGGGTCTTTTGTTGAAGTTCTTGATTTGTTTCTGTCTTGTGCTCCTCAACCTGAAAACTTATTTGTGCAACCACGAACATATATTACTTGGGAGAAAGAAGATGAAACAGAAAAACGAAAGAAAATAGAAGGTAAACGAACTAAGAACTTGGAACGTATTTTTCTCAAAACTACGTTTTACCGACTTTTCTAACTAGAAAAGTGAGGTATTACACCCGTAGCAAGGTCAACAGGGGGAGTGGGTAATGAACTTTCTCGACGTTTTAGGGGTCCTAGATCACAACTAGCATAAAAAAAAATTTCAGGTTTCCTTATATATATATATAAGATTTTTTTGTCCGCAGAACTCCTCTGAAACTACCCGATGGATTTTTTTGTAACTTGGCCATATTGTAGTAGTATATCTGAAGATGTGCACCTGCAATTTTTTTGAAAATCGGATGAGTAGTTCTCGAGAAATTTTCAATTTGTTGAGAAATTTTGCAGTATTTCGAGTACCTTTTTGTCCGCGGAACTCCTCCGAAACTACCCGATGGATTTTTTTGTAACTCGGCCATATTGTAGTATTATATTTGAAGATGTGCGCCTGCATTTTTTTTGAGGATCGGATGAGTAGTTCTCGAGAAATTTTTACTTTTGTTGAAAATTTTTCACTATTACGAGTAGCTTCTTACGAATAGCTGCGAGTAGCTGCTTACGTTAGGAGAAGCGGATTTTCCTATACGTTTACCACTTTCGTTATCAGTACGTGTATTGTGAAGAACCTTTCATCATTCGACAGGTTCATTCTTCGTTCGTTCTTTACCAAGGGTTCATTGGATTTTATTTCTGATGAAACCTTTTCGTTCAAATTTAGTACACTTGTATCTCGCTTCCCACAGCCCCTAGAGCGTTGAATTTTGTTTTGTCAAATTTTATTTGTTTTGTTAAATTTATTTTTGAACGGATAGTGGCAATGGCGAGTTGTTCATTTTTCTAGCTATTTTTCATTATTATTAGTCATACTCGATAGTTTTTTTTTTTTTTTTTTATTATTATTATTTTACGAGCATTATAAACTGCACGAGGATTATTTGCTCGGCGTTACAATCTTATTTTAGAACATTACTTGAATTAGGTTAAATTAGGTACGTATTGGTGGAATTGAGTGGCGATCGAACGGAATTTGTTGGTGAATTATATGAAGTTGTAGAATTGAGTGGTGCGTAAATAAGTTAGGGTTGAGTCAATGGTTTCGGAGTTGATGTTTAGTGCTGCATTGATATTGGAAGATATATTTAGGGAGGTTCGAGTGGGTTGCAGGACGGGGCATGAGAAAATAAAATGATCAACTGATAAATTTTCTTGGAGACAGTGAGGGCATGATGGAGGAGCGAGATTAGTGAGAAGATAAGTATGAGTAAGACGAGTGTGGCCTATTCGCAGCCGAGCTAAAATGACCTCCTCTTGCCTTGAATTTCGTTGGGATGAGGACCAAAATGTGGGTTCACGTTTTATTTTTCTTAATTTGTTATTCGACTGATTTTAGTCAAAACCTTGAGTTTGAATGATTAAGTACAATTTTTTAATCTTCATCAAGTGTGCTGATGCGAGACTATACCTGGGTGATTTCACTCTTAATTAATAATTAATTTATTTGTCATTTTTTCATGTATGGGTACATAATTAATAGTGGTTCATAGTTGATTTGAGGTGTCAAAAGAGATGGAAAGATTATTTTCAATTTGGACTGGCTTTTTTGAGTGAGATTTGAGATTAGACTAACGAGTAAACCGGGCTTGGGTGCTATATATTTTTACCGAATTTTCTAGCTAGAAAAGTGAGGTATTTTGTTAATACGTTTGGAATGGTTGAAGCGTGAGGGAAGGAATGAGGGGTTGACTATTGGGTGATTGGTTGCTTCTTTCGTTTCGACATCGATTTTTTTAGTTTTTCGGGATCTCGTTGTAGCTGGATTCCCAGATGAAGAATTTTGGGGTGGAGTGTGCATAGAAAATGGTGATATGATAGCGTGAAGGCAATTTATGAGTGCACGAGAGGAATAGCAGCTCGAGATAGCTTTAAGAGATGCCAGAAATCGGAAGTGATAAAGAATTGAACCACTCATCCTAATATACAGTATACTAGACTAATAATATGCTAAGAATAAGGTATGGGAAAAAATGATTGTAGAGCTCTTTTTTATTAGAAACAACTGTTATAGCCTCGTAGCAGTTTGGACAGGGGGAGGGGGAGTGGTTTTTCTGGAGACGTTTTGTAGGTTTTAGATGACTCTTAGCCTAAATTATAACAAAATTCAGGTTTCCTTATTGGATTATAGGTATCTTTACTCTGTTATCTGTTGATGTGACATCGTAGTGATAGAATTTATAAACTGAGTTTTATTGTTTATTCTACAAATGTTTGACATGATTGACAGGTCATTGGTATTTAATTTAAAGAGAGGGAGTGACTCTCTCAATGTTTCTTGCATTGTGGGAAGAAAAGTCGTGTACTACTCACGCGACTGCGTGAGTGTTTTTTACTGACTTTTCGTAGAAAAGCGAGTATTACACTCGTCACAGTTGTGGCAGAAAGGGGGGGGGGGATGAACTTTCTCGACGTTTTAGAGGTCATAGATCATCGCTACGTCATTAAAAAATGGATCAAAATTTGTCCGGACTTCTCCTCCGAGACTACTGGATGGATTTTCTTGAAACTTAGTCAAGTTGTAGTGTTATATCTGAAGTTGTGCACCTGCTTTTTTTTTGACGATCGGATCAGTAGTTCTCCAGATATACCCAATTTTTAAAAAAATAAAAATTCCCCACTCTTATAACTCTGATATGGTTGGTTCAATTTTTTTCAAATGTTGATATATTGTAATTTACACGTCTAAAAATGTAATTGTGAACTTTTGGTATTGATACGATGTCTGGTTCGTGAGAAATCTCAAATTGAAGCGTGAACTAATTTTATGAAATATCCAAATATTCGAGCTACTAATATTTTGTAGTACTAAACTTCAGGTAATCGCTTTCGTCATCAAAAGCGAAGGGTAACCTTTGATTACGTAGATTGTCAGTGTAGTTGTAGCTAGTTTTATTCATTTTTTGAGTTACCTGTTCACACACGTAAGGATACGCTCTTTATGAATGAATTTTGAGGATACGTTCGTTCGTGTTGAGTTTGTTATGAATGAATATTGTGTTAGCATAGTATTAGTGCAGCAATCCTTTGCGTATAATCTTGTCATTTTTTGAGTTTTAAAATGGTTTTATATGTGTGACAGATTTGATCATTTGTCTTGAGATTCTCATGAATGGATGTTATGTAAGGATATGCTATAGTATTGGTAAGCAATCCTTTGCGTATAATCTTTCATGTTCCATTTTATTTCTTTTCTTTTAATTTTGTTTTCAATTAATGAGCTAATAAGAGCCTGTTATTAGGGAGTTATAATAAGCTTGGTGTTGTTATTGAGTTCAGATGTGGGAGAGGGAATGAGAGCATGAGAGAAGCATAAGATGAGGGATGAGAAGTGTATGTGTGTGAATCTAGGATGGCTGATTCTGTGGCTAACCCTTATTCACACTCTTTGGCAACAACATGAGACTACGCAAGGTACACAACTTAGTTTTCAATAACACTTTAATTCCGACATCACATTCTTTCGAAATACTCCGGTTTAAGGTGGGACGTATAATGACGCGATGTTCTTGCTCCCATGCTTGCAAAATGGGGTGGTGCGGTTGCTATTGCATAACTCTTTTGAGTTTTCATCCATAAGTGTGCGCTTTTAATTCTCTTAAAGATAACATTTTTCAAGGAAAAAGCTTTTTATATACGTACGTGCAAGGACGACATAGTTTTGAAAATAGAAAGAGGCTTTTCCCGCCTCTTTTTATTTTCAATAACATTTTTCGGTTATTCTCTCATAGATTGCGATGAGAGCGTGAATACAAATTATGATTGCATGAAGAGAAGAAATAACATAGAATGATGCTCGGGAATGGGAGATGATCAAGAATGAATTATGAGTAGAGGGGTGAGAGATGGTGAGGATATATGTAAGCCTCATTGAGAGAACGATTTATAGAATAAGTTGGAGTTATGAAGAAAGGACTTGAGCGAAATGATGGCTTGTAGGCAGAGGTAAAAATTATTTCATCTTTTTAATTTACATTTAGATATTTCTTTTAAATTGACGAGTTACTAAGAGAGTGAGAGCTCAGTGGTTTTGAAAAGTGAAGATGTGGAAAAAGAAATTTAATTGTTGGAAGAATTGAAAGATGTTGACAACAAATGGAGAGTCATCTGATAGTGCTTCTATGTGATTGTGAAAGATAAGTCAGGAGTTCGGGAGTGAAACTAATTTGGGACAGGAAAAGATGTGTTGAATGAGGGAGGTATCAGAATCGCAATGAGAGCATGAAAGAAGGATATAAGTGATGAGATGGGTGTGTGTGTGTGAGTCTACAACAACCAACATTAAAAGATGCTTGAGAATCGGAGATGATCAAGAATGAATTAGAGAGGCAAGAGATGGTGAGGAAATTGGAGTACTACAGTTAAAGTTTAAGCAAAAAACTTGATTGTAGATACAGGTGAAAAGTCGTGTGTTGCTTACGCAGCTGCGTAAGCATTTTTTGCTATGTGCCCTTGTTGCAGCGGCACTGTCCATTGGTGAAAGGCTCGAGCCGGTTAAGGGGGGGGAAAATGGCCTTGGTCGGAAAATGTTTCAAATGTGGGTCAAAATTTTGTCCCCAATGAGAAAACTCGAAATCCAAAAAAGTGGACCTATCCGCTCACTCACATGGGCTGCAGAGTCATTTTTAGGCCTAAAATCCAAAGGGCTGTATCTCAGACAATAATGATCACACAGCGATGAAACTTGGAGATCTTTTAGTATATGAGAACGTTCATCCATGGTATTTTTTTCAAAGAAAAATAATTCATATTTTCCCTAGTTTCTAGCAATAACAAAACTTCAAAACTCGAAAAAGAAAAAAATCGGGAAGGAGGTACCTGGGGAAAATCCTTCATTTGAAGCGTCATACCCTCTACTACAACATACATGAGTACCATACTCGTAGTCCTCGGTGAGGTGGAACTTTCCCAAAAAAATCAATAATCAATGAATTTCTGTGATTTTTCCATGAATAGCGGGGTGACCTATCACTGCTACCACAATAGACCGCGAGAAATCAATAACCAATGTTCAAGGTGAAAAATACGCACTCCTCCGTGAGATGAAATGGGAATGTTGATAGACCAAAAATACATTAGTATTTCGTTTATCGATGTAGTCAATTATGTAAACACGTCCACCGATTAGGTGGAGTACGTCAGATTGAGAAAAATAGTTGAAAAGTTCTTCAGTCGCTGGAACAGAATGAGAATAGTAGAGAAGTGAGAAAATCCACTTTTTCAACCTGGAGAACTTCGATTTTTCATATTTCATTCATCAATTAGGTCAATTCTTAAGTAAATATGTCCGCCGAGTTTGAAAAAAAATGGTCAAAAAATTCTCCATCCGCTGGATTCTTCTGTAAATGACAAATAATTGGGAAAATCCGCTTTTTCACCCTGGAGAACCGTGAGTTTTGGTATTTCATTCATCAATTGGGTCGATTATGATGTAAATACGTTCACCGAGTTGGAAAAGAGAGCCAATAGTCCCTGAAACGATCTAGACATAGTAGAAAATCGAGGAAGTCCACTTTTTCAACATGTAGAGCCGTGACTTTTGGTGTTTTGTTGGTCAAATCTAATGTTAATACGTCTTACATGTTCGAAAAAAATAGTCAATAAATTCTCCAGTCGCTGGGACGCTCTGGAAATGGTTACAAAACCAAGGATACACACCCACCCCTACGATTCAATTCCTTTACTTTAAAGTGTAGAATGTTTATTTTTGTTCCCCTGAAGTCGTAGTGGTACAAACTGTGTTACTAGGAGCTGTGCACTTGCATGAAGTGGAGGAATCTTCTCTCGAGTTGAGGTGACAATGTTTCAAATATTGGAATTCATGCGCATGACAATACAAAGGAAATGATTGTCTTCTATTGTGTTTCGGGAAAGGATTCCTCCACATCATTCGAGTGCACGGCTACCAGTAACACAATTTGTACCGCTGTGACTCGAGGGGAAAAAGTAACACATGAATCATAGTAACGGGTGTGTATCTTTGATTTTTTAATATTTCCAGAGCGTCCCAACGACTGGAGAATTTTTTTCAATTTTTAAACTCGGCGTATAATTGTTTGATTATTTTCTCCCAACTCGACGCATGTATTTACATAAGATTTGACGTAATTGATAGACAAAACACCAAAAATCACAGCTCTCCATGTTGAAAAAGTGGACTTCCTCGATTTTCTGATAGGGGAATCTTTTGACCATTTTTTTCAAACTGGACGGACATGTTTACACTATAATTGACCTAATTGATGAACCAAATACCAAAAATCACGGTCCTCCAGGGTGAAAAAGTGGATTTCCTCGATTTTCTATCATTTCCAGTAGGTTTCAGCGCTGGAGAATTTTTGGATTACTTTTTTCAACCTAACGTACCCCACCTAATCGGTGGACGTGTTCACAGAAGAATTGACCAAATAGATAAACAAAATACTGAAAATGTATTTCTGGTCTATCTACATTCCCATTTCAACCCAAGGTGGAGTGCGTATTTTTCACCTCGAACATTGACCATTGATTTCTCGCGGTCTATTGCGGTAGCAGTCATAGTTCACCCCGCTATTCATGGAAAAATCACAGAAATTCATTAAACATATTGATTTTTTTGGGAATGTGCCACCTCACCGAAGACCATGGTACTAATGTACGCTCGTATGTTGTAGTAGAGGGTATGGCGCTTTAAATGAATGATTTTCCCCAGGTGCCCCCCCCCCGGATTTTTTTTATTCGAGTTTGAAGTTTTGTTACTGCTAGAAACTAGGGAAATATGAATGATTTTTTTTTTCTTAAATACCATGGATGAAGACATAAGTTTCATCTCTATGTGATCATTATTGCCTAAGATACAGCCTTTTGGATTTTAGGCCTAAAAATGACTCTGCAGCCCATGTTGGTGAGCGGATGGGTCCAATTTTTTGGATTTCGAGTTTTCTCATTGGGGACGACATTTTGACCCACATCTGAAACATTTTCTGACCAAGGCCATTTTCCCCCCTTACCCGGCTAGAGCCCTTGAATTCGAGGAAGGAAGAAGAATTGCAGTGCTGAAAATTTCACGGAGAAGAAGCGGGAAGGTAGAAGGTACTTATAGAACAACCATTTTGAATGATTGTAAATTTTGTGGTGGTGGAAAAAGGAATCGAAATATTTGTGAAATTTTAGTTCTCGAATAAAGGACAAGGCCCAAAATTACTAGAAGACGACTTGAAATCGACCGCCCCTTTTTACCATCGACTCATCGTCGACGTCGAAATTGAGTCGGCTTTGGGTATTATAGATTTTTGTCGACCCAAAATCGATCATACATCACTCATCGGCAAAATACTTTCAATAGACATCGTCATTTCGTAGATTTCGAGTTCGCAATTTCAAAATTGAGGTCAAAAATGTATCGATTTTCAGAGATTTGGAACGATTTGGGTATTAGAAAACTAAGAAAAATGTATCTCAAGTAGTCATTGAATGATCTGCATTCGTAATCTCTTCTTGCACATTCCGCTTGAGAAATTTTTGTACTGAAAGTCTTCTCCTGTCGATTACCTTTTTTTTTTTTTTTAATTCCGTGTCGAAATGTGCGTATGCACGCACGCTAAAAAATATTGTTCGATATCCTTTCTTCACAAATTTGCTTCATTCAAATCCCAAATCACGAGTCTTATGAAAGAAGCGGAAAGATATTATCAAATTTTTGCACCTCTAATAAGTATTTGTATGTGCCTTATTTGTACACCCAAAGAAGATGAGAAAGTTTTGAAGTACGTCATCCGGTCCTTTTTATTTTCCAAACTCTCGTGGATGCTTTTAACTTTGTTTCAAGAGAGAATAAAGATGATGATAATCTGTAAGAGCACGAATATAGAGCATGATTTTAAATAACAATCAACGTCATAACGAGTTCGTAAAAAATATGAAATGACCAGCATCAGTGGCACCAACGTTTACGGATATCTAGCACGTTTTTTTTTTTTTTTCTTCTTCTTCTTTCTGTACAAACGAAGTTCACACTCGAATGACAAACATTTTTCGTCTCCATTTTTCTCCGTACTTCGACTCGGAACACGAGCGTGTTTGTTTTTGAAATAAGGTTACTTGTATTGTAGGCCGAAATTCTGCCGGTTTCTATTTAGTAATCGTCTTCATAGACAAATATTGAATGCGGCTACTAGTCGAGAGTGAGATTTTTCTAATGATACCTGTATCGAATATTATGATTCCAAAAAATTTCGAATTCTAGAAAGCTTCTGGTGATCTAATTCTCCGCTTGGAATGCTTTTTACTTTTTTTGCACATTGATCTTGTGTGGTTATTGAAAAATCTAGGCAATGTTATTCGATCAAAATCTACCTTTTATTATTTGAATTGATCTTTTTTGAAAAAATAGTTGGTCGAATTCGTCTGCCTAACTCTGCTCGCATCATTGCAAAGGCTCTAGCCGAGGAGGGGGGGGGGAATGGCCGTCAAAATTTTGTCCCAATTAAAAAACTCGAAACCCCAAAAATTGGACCCATCCGCTCACCCACATGGGCTGCAGAGTCATTTTTAGGCCTAAAATCCAAATGGCTATATCTCAGGTAATAATGCGATCGCACAGCAATGTAACTTGGGGACATTTTAGTATATGTAAACGTTCATCCAAAAAAAAATCATTCATATTTTCCCTAGTTTCTAGCAATAACAAAACTTCAAACTCAAATATAATGAAAAATCGGGAAGGGGGCACCTGGGGAAAATCATTCATTTGAAGAGCCATACGCTCTACTGCAACATACGGGCGTACATTAGTACCATGGTCTTCGGTGAGGTGGAATATTCCCAAAAAATCAATATTTTTAATGAATTTTTGTGATTTTTCCATGAATAGCGGGATGAACAATGATTGCTACCGCAACAGACCGCGAGAAATCAATAGTCAATGTTCGAGATGAAAAATACGCACTCCTCTGTGGGATGAAATGGGAGTGTAGATAGACCAAAAATACATTTTCAGTATATTTTGTTTATCAATTAGGTCAAATCTTATGTAAATACCTCCGCCGAGTTTGGAAAAAATAGTCAATAAATTCTCCAGTCGCTGGAACAGTAGTCTAGACATAGTAGAAAATCGAGGAATTCCACTTTTTCAACATGTAGAGCCGTGACTTTTGGTGTTTTGTAATCACGGCAGTGCGTCCACCGATTAGGTGGAGTACGTTAGATTGAAAAAAATAGTCCAAAAATTCTCCAGCGCTGAAACTTTCTGGAAATGATGAAAAATCGAGAAAATCCACTTTTTCAACCTGGCGAACCATGAGTTTTGGTATTGCGTTCATCAATCAGGTCAATTCTTATGTAAACACATTCGCCAAATTCGAAAAAAATAGTCATAAAATTCTCCAGCCACTGGAACGTTCTGGAAATGACAAGAAATCGAGGAAATCCACTTTTTCACCCTGGAGGACCGTAAATTTTGGTATTTGTTCATCAATTAGGTCAATTATAATGTAAACATGTGCGTCGAGTTTGAAAAAAATGGTCAACAAATTCGCCAGTCGCTGGAACAGTATGGAAATGTCAGAAAATCGAGGAGATCCTTTTATTCAGCATAAAGAGCTGTGATTTTTGGTATTTTGTCTATCAATTACGTCAAATCTCATGTAATTACAACCGCCGAGTAGGAAAAAAATAGTCAATAAATTCTCCAGTCGCTGGAACGGTCTAGAAATAGTACCCAATCCAGAAAATCCACTTTTTCAACTTGGAGAGCCCTGATTTTTGGTATGTTGTTTATCAATTAGGTCAAATCTTATGTAAATACATCCGCCGAGTTTGGAAAAACTAGTCAATAAATTCTCCAGTCGCTGGAATTATCTGAAAATAAAAAATTGAAAACATCTACTTTTTGAACCCGGAGAATCGTGATTTTTTATATTCTATTCATCTTTAAGGTTAATTTTCAGGTAAACACATCCCTATTTCGAAAAAAATAGTCAATAAATTCTCCAGTCGCTGGAACGGTCTAGAAATATACCAAATCCAGAAAATCCACTTTTTCAACTTGGAGAGCTGTGATTTTTGGTACTTAGGTCAAATCTTATGTTGTGATGTGTCATGGGAAGCCTAGGCATAAGTCGGAGAATTTTTTCCCCAGTTTTTCCCCAATTATGATTGTCTACTCATTTTCGAGTCGTTTGGTTCGAATTTGAAGTCAATTTTTTTTTCCGACTTATGCCTGGGTTTCCCATGACACATCACCGCCGAGTTTGCAAAAAATGGTCAATAAATTCTCCAGTCGCTGGAACAGTCTAGACATAGTAGAAAATCAAAAAAGTCCATTTTTACAACATGTAAAGCCGTGACTTTTGGTGTTTTGTAATCACAGCAGTGCCGCATAATGAAAAATTTATTTTATTTTAACAGGGAACCTGTTTTATGGGGCCTTTTTGAGAAATATGCCGTCCGCCGTCCAGCAAAAAACTTGAAAAAATTTCGACTCTCGAGCCATATATATGATACTAGGGGGACTTAGAAAAAATGTCGACTCTCGAGCTATATATGATAGGAGGGGGACTTGGAAAAAATGTCAACTCTCGAGCTATATATGATAGAAGGGGGACTTGGAAAAAATGTCAACTCTCGAGCTATATATGATAGAAGGGGGACATAAAAATTAAGACTCTCAAACTATATTATAATATGTAGTAGGCTTATAGTAGGTCTAGGCCTTCTTTAGACTAGCTTTATCTAGGTCTAGGCTTCCTTGAATTTTCAATACCAAATCCCATTTGACTCATAAAACAGGTTCCCTGCGTTCCTCGTTTAATTTCGTTAAGGAAACCGTTGTTTTTATCAATTAGTTCCAATCTCATGTTTATAAGACTTACGAGTTGGAAAAAAATAGTCAATAAATTCTCCAGTCTCTGGGACACTCTGGAAATGATAAAAAACCAAGGATATACACCCACCCTTAAGATTCATTTCTTCTACTTCAAATGTAGAATGTTTATTTTTGTTCCCCTGAAGTCGTAGTGGTACAAACTGTGTTATTAGGAGCCGTGCACTTGTATAAAGTGGAGGAATCTTCTCTCGAGTTGAGGTGACAATGCTTCAAATATTGAAGTTTATGAGCATGGCAATACAAAGGACAGTGGCGAGTATGTATCCTTGATTTTTTAATATTTCCAGAGCGTCCCAATGACTAGAGAATCTTTTTCAATTTTTTTAAAACTCGGCGTAAGTGTTCTTATAAGAATCGACCATACTATTTGACCTTAATGATAAATAGAATATGAAATATCACGATTCTCCAGGTTCAAAAAGTAAATATTTTCAATTTTTCATTTTCAGACTATTCTAGCGACTGGAGAATTTATTGACTATTTTTACTAAACTCGGCGGAGGTATTTACATAAGATTTGATCTAACTTGATTGATAAACAAAATACCAAAAATCACAGCTCTTTATGCTGAAAAAAAGGACCTCCTCGATTTTCTGCTATTTCCATATTGTTCCAGCGACTGCAAAATTGATTGTTTGGAAAATTAACTGCCTAAAATCAAATTAAAATTTTTCTGTACGTAAAAATTGAGCTATGTGTAAAAAAAAAAAAAAAAGAGATAGAGAAACGAAACGGAAATTTTTTTCAACGACATATCGACATTCAGAATTTCGAAAATTCCAGCGCCGAGGAGGGAGTGTTGGCAATATCATTTACAATGATGTGGATTCGGCTTGTTATTTTCAACGATTCATTTGTTGGCAATATCATTTAAGATAACCATGGAAATTATAATATAAGAGTAATGACGATGTTAATTTGAGAAGAGAGTAATACAAGACGTACGACAGAGACTACGTGTTCTTATTTAATACTTGAAGACTCCGTGGATCTACCTCAAGAACAATCTTCGTCCCTAACTGGAGAATTTATTGACTATTTTTACCAAACTCGGCGGAGGTATTTACATAAGATTTGACCTAATTGATAAACAAAATACCAAAAATCACAGCTCTTTATGCTGAAAACAAAACCTCGATTTTCTGCTATTTCCATACCGTTCCAGCGACTGGAGTATTTTTTGACTATTTTTTTCAAACTCGACGTACATGTTTACATTATAATTGACCTAATTGATGAACAAAATACCAATATTTACGGTTCTTCAGGGTGAAAAAGTGGATTTCCTCTTTTGTCATTTCCAGAACGTTCCAGCGGCTGGAGAATTTTATGACTATTTTTTTCGAAGACGGCGGATGTGTTTACATAAGAATTGACCTAATTGATGAACGCAATACCAAAACTCATGGTCCTCCAGGTTGAAAAAGTGGATTTTCTCGTTTTTTTATCATTTCCAGAACGTTCCAGCGGCTGGAGAATTTTTGGACTATTGTTTTTAATCCAACTTACTCCACCTAATCGGTGGACGTGTTTACAGAAGAATTGACCAAATAAATAAACAAAATACTGAAAATGTGTTTTTGGTCTATCTACATTCACCGTTCATCCCACGGAGGAGTATTTTTCAGCTCGAACATTGACTATTGATTTCTCGCGGTCTGTTGCGGTAGCAGTCATAGTTCCCCCCGCTATTCATGGAAAAATCACAGAAATTCATGAAATATTGATTTCTTTGGGAATGTTCCACCTCACCGAGGACTATGATGCTCATGTATGTTGTAGTAGAGGGTATGACGCTTCAAATGAATAATTTTCCCCAGGTGCCTCCTTCCCAATTTTTTTTTATATTCGAGTTTGAAGTTTTGTTATTGCTAGAAACTAAGTTTTTTGAAAAAAAATACCATGTATGAACGTTTACATATACTAAAATATCCCCAAGTTTCATCGCCGTGTGATCATTATTGGCTAAGATAAAGCCATTTGGATTTTAGGCCTACGAATGACTCTGCAGCCTATGTGGCTGAGCGGATGAGTTTCGAGTTTTCTCATTGGGGACAACATTCTGACGGACGTTTGCAACATTTTTCGACCAAGGCCATTTTCCCCCCTTACCCGGCTAGAGCCTTTCCTCTGTAGGTTTTAATTCGAAAAACAGAGTGCTACGAGGAATAATTTAATGTCTCTTTTTATTCGGCAGGTGTCGAAATTTTCCTCAGCAATCTCTGAAGTGGATCAAAACCCTTATCTTTCTCGGAATTGTGATTTGGTATCGCGGATATCTGTCGAATTTTAATTCTTACGGCAGGCCTGCATTTAGATCTAAAGAATTACTCACCATCATCAGATGTTTTGAAAACTTTAGGCCCTGTCCTCCTCACAGAGGCTTATTACTCGTGAGAATACTCGCACCTGATTTACGGTCATGCTTTCGGTTCCCGAAACAATGGCCGAGCTACCTAGGGTCATTGTATCGCAGATTTAGAAGGAAAATTTCATGTTATCTAAGTACGTTTTGTTCAAACCTTTTAAGAGCAAATACGAATCCAATCGTCGGTCGGACGGCTAACGTGCGTATCTTTGTCGAAAGTTCGAATATTGGCCTCGTCGACCCTTTACCGAACTTATACAACTTCCGAACGATCGTGTAGGTCGTCCCTGTCGCTGCCGTATAAATCGTATGTTCTAAAATACCCGCCCGAATACTTATTCTATAAATTCTTTTTAACACGGGTAATTATCGTACGGTTAAGACGGTGTTGAATATTTTTGTCCTTGCCTGACAATTAATACGAACTTTCGTAACACAGTAACCTTCTTCAATTTCTCTTATAGCAGTTTCCGAGTACGTACATGCATTCGTGGTTCACGCTGTTTGTCGCCGGGTTAACTTGTACACACTTTGATTATAATATACGTGCAAGAAACGTGTGCCTGGCACGCTTACGTAAGTCCCATTCAACGACGATCCCTTCAATCATTTAACGAATTCAATCGCGGGCTATAATGTTTTATTAGCTAAATATTTGATAGCGTGGGATGCCACGATGAACCTGGTTTCCAATTTTTGCGTACATCGATGTTATCGCTGATGTTATACAAAAAGGGAATCGTGTTTATTCGCTACTAACACGAATAAAAATTTTGTCAGGACGTGCAATGCAGTTTTTGCACGAAAAAGAAACGTATATTATTTAATTTTATTAAACGAATTGGCTTCGAGTCAGGTTGAGGATAAGTTGTGCCACGTTCTGTCCTCGGTTTTTTCTGGTAGAACTTCGGTGGTAAAAATGTCCTAATGTCAATTTTTTATTATAAGGAAGCAATGGATATTCAAGACAGCCTGTTTTGAAAAACTCATCATCAAATGAAGAGTAAAGAAAAAATTTGTCTCTTTCGGGTCTATCACCTGACGCTATTTGATCTCTCACTCTTCGAGCACTCAACGGCAGACGAACTTGTCGACATTCCTTCCATCCCCTGAATCAACAATGTTACTGCATAATAAGAAAAATTTTTGATTTTTCATTTTGGAGGTCATCTAGGGGCATTTCAGTATTTTTCTCGGACTCAGCGATAAATTTTACTTCAGAATTGAAAACAGCTTTTGAAGATTATGCAATTTTTCATCTTGGAGGAATTTTGATTTTCTTTGAGCCCATCAACCCGTTTTGGTGCTTCGAAGTATTTTTTTCGGACTCAGCGCGAAAGTCCACTTGAAAATTTAATTAAAATTTGAAAGTTGGAACAATTTTCCAATTTGGGAAAATGTTGGCCCTTTTTGGGTCCATTAACCGCTCTTTGGTGCTCCAAAGAGCTTTTTAAGCATTTTTTTCGAACTCAGCGCAAAAGTCGATTTGAAAATCGAATTAAAATTTGAAAGTTCGAACGATTTTCCAATTTGGGGAAATTTTGGCTCTTTCTGGGCCCATTAACCAATTTTGGTGCTTCAAAGAACTGCTTAAGCATTTTTTTAGGACAAAGCGCAAAAGTTCACTTGAAAATCGAATTAAAATTTGAAAGTTTGAACGATTTTCCAATTTGGAGACATTTTGGCCTTTTTGAACCCATTAACCCATTTTGGTGCTTCGAGGAATTTTTCGAGTATTTTTTTCGGACTCAGCGCAAAAGTCCACTTGAAAATTGAATTAAAATTTGAAAGTTGGAACAATTTTCCAATTTGGGAAAATGTTGGCCCTTTTTGGGTCCATTAACTGCTTTTTGGTGCTCCAGAGCTTTTTAAGCATTTTTTTCAAACTCAGCGCAAAAGTCGACTTGAAAATCGAAATAAAATTTGAAAGTTCGAACGATTTTCCAATTTGGGGAAATTTTGGCTCTTTCTGGGCCCATTAACCAATTTTGGTGCTTCAAAGAACTGCTTAAGCATTTTTTTAGGACAAAGCGCAAAAGTTCACTTGAAAATCGAATTAAAATTTGAAAGTTTGAACGATTTTCCAATTTGGAGACATTTTGGCCTTTTTGAACCCATTAACCCATTTTGGTGCTTCGAGGAATTTTTCGAGTATTTTTTTCGGACTCAGCGCAAAAGTCCACTTGAAAATTGAATTAAAATTTGAAAGTTGGAACAATTTTCCAACTTGAGGGAATTTTGACCCTTTTAGGGTCTATTAACCCATTTTGGTGCTTCTTAGGATTTTGTTTCTATTTTTCTCGTTTTCCTCGTCCAAATTCACTCAAGAAACAATAATTTGATTAATAAAATTTTCGACATTCAGCACAATACTGTAAATTAATTAATTTTCAAGATCTATTTTGGGAACCCTGGCAAATTGGTGAATTTATGGCACATTTTGGTCCATAACTCGGCTCAGAAAAGTCGTAGAGACTTCATATTTGGCGCAAATTGAAGATAAAATTGGGATACAAATTTCGTAAATTTGAATTATACGTCTAACGTTTCGCGTTTTTTCGCTACAACAAATTTAGTCCAAATCCCCCATTTAACTGTTAACATCATTTTGGACCACCCTGTACTCCCACTAACATGGGGAGTTCAAAATTTTTTGGAATATTTTTGGTAAAACAACTACAATCGGGGAAAAAGTTTCCCTCGTTTAGTGTAGAATTAAAAGTAGGCTTGCTTGTTATTGGCTCTATAAATTGTCAATTTTTGAAAGAATCACGCAGCAAACTAATGAAAAACCCCCGAGTCTTAGCGAGACCTTTTGTCTCGACCCTTTGAAGATTCCAAAACAAACTCTCCTTCTCACGCTAAAAACAAAATATGTATACAATATTCTTTTAAATAATTTTTACCGTGATGAAAGTGGTTGTTTTGCCGTCAAATTACTTTCTGAATTGAATTCTCTGCCACTTGTCAACTACAGAATTTGAGCTTCACATTGTTTTCATACATTAGAGAAATGTTTTGAAAAAGACGTTAAACTTGAAAACGACTTCATCCAATGTATTTCCGGGTACGGGTTTTTCAACTCTCTGATTAAACAACCTTCGAAAATAGATAACACCACGCCTTACACAGAGCAATATTCACAATACTCAAACTCGAGTCCTTCTTGACGTTTCAGGTACTAATTTTTGTGATAAAGTCACGCCTGGACCGACCATACAACTCTCTTCTACATCAACAGACTGAACCAACACCAGATCTATCTGAATCAACATCAGCTAGATTTGGACTAACACCAGATAGACCTCAATCAACACCAGATCTATTAGCATCAACATCAGATAGATCTTCATCATCATTGTATTTGTTAGATCTGTATCAACATCAGGTAGATCAGCATCAAGACCGTATCTGTCTGTATCAATATTAGATAGGTCCGCATCAATGCAGTGGCTTTCTGAATCAACACCTGATAGATCTGCATCAATACCTGTTCTATCTGCATCAACATCCGGTGGATCTACATCAACACCAGGTAGATCTGCATAACGTCATTGACAGTACTCAGTTACCAAGAGGCTACAGCCAAGATTTTACAAGCCTGATCTCTGGGGGATTAAAGACAAGGGGCAACTAGTATATTTTCATATTAACAGATAAGAGGGGGCTCAGCGAGGACTTGAAAAATCAAGAACTGTTTCATATGATGTTGATGGAGATAGATCTGGTGTTGATTCGGATGGATCTGAGACATCACAAGTATAAGAAAACAATGACAGTCACATGAAGAAACACTTTTATTATTACAGACACAACCAGGTTTTGCATTGGATAAGTGGCGCATCATCAGGTGTATTGATTGAGAATACATTAAAATTTGTTGTTACGTAACTATAATTGTTATCTTATTCTCGTACTTGTGATGTCTTGTAATTCCAAGGAGACCCTCTTACTTATTGGATAGATTTCATCGGGGCGGATTTAAAATATGAATTTGGGGGGAGGGGAGTTACCCACTTTTTTGTTATTTGACAAGCAAAAAAAAAAGAACAAGCTCTCACGCTTTTCCCTGAATTTACTTTCTTTTCCTTTTCTTACAGTACGCTAGGACTTGGCCTGCTATAGGGATTAGGAAAAATGTTGTAGTTCTATACCAATTATGTATAATCTAGTATGCCTCTATTTGGGAGTATTCTCTAAGCTTACAAGCTAGTCTAAGATTTTGACTCTTAGATATCGCATAAAATAGACGTGCCCTTGACTCATTTCAAACTTAATAGGGTAAAATTTTTCAGCGCAATAAGAAAGAGGAAACCAGCAATGAAATAGAGTAAATACACGTGTTTGGGTAATAATGAACTATAAATAAAAAGGCGCACAATTAATCGAAAGGTTGAACAATAAAAAAAGTATCTATTGAACTCATTTAAAAATTAAATATGTATTTATAAAATATAAGAAAAATAGAAAATTTGAATTTAAAATTTATTCAAATAATAACTCTTGATATATAAATTGGTTGGTTAATGAACATATTCCGCTCATCATAAAAATATCAAATTCCTATATTTTGTTGGGAAAAAAATGAATAAGATCATAATAAATAAAATATTTTATAATAGATGAATGAACTAAATAAATTATTAGAAAGCAACATAAAAAGACATATCAATATTAAATAATTATTCAGTTAATGATTTTAATAATATTATTTATTTAAAAAAAAAATCATAGAAAGTGATAAAATTAATAAATAAAATAATAAAGACATTGAATAAAATAAATGTATTTTTTTAAATAAAAATATTCAAATTGAGTATGAAGGAACTTTTATGTAAATAAATAATCATAATCTTATGAAAATAAAGCTAAAAACTATCGAACTCATCATTTTAAAATTGAATTTTTATAGAACAAAAGAAATAAAAAAATTGAATTCAACATTTATTTGAAGAATTATTCTTGATGTATATGTAAGAACGCTGTACCGTTTTCTTGAGTTTTTGTATTGGTAGCGTCGCATCAGTACTTGCAGTCAAAGTTGCAAGTATATTGTAAGCTACAAATACAAAGCTCTATTACGCCGGTGCTGAACAATTTTGCTGTAAAGTAGCCAGATAGTCAAGTGGTATGATTTTTGATAGATAAGAAAGTGAGACCACCTCTGAACTACCTTAAAGGTGTAAGAATAAGTTTGCTTGATAAACCTCTGAGTCTTACTTATACATAATAAATCAATTTCCTTCGCTCCTATTTAGTTTTGTTTGTTCATTTCTAATTTACGTCATTTTCCTAGCTCGTATCTTTTTGGTAAATACTGTTTTTAGTAGTTCCAACAATACATATTAATAAAACAATATTATGTATTCCACTAATCATAAAAATACAAGATTCATAATATTATTATCTATATGTATTTGGAAAAAAGAAATTAAGATCATAATTAATAATGGTAATATTAAATGAATTATTGAGCTAATGCTATTTAAAATATTATTTTTTTTTTAATGTTAATATTTGTACATAATAATAAAAAGTGATAAAATCGATAAATAAAATAACAAAGGCATTGAATCAAAAAAAAAAAAAAAAATTTTAATAAAAATATTGAACTTGAGTGTGAAGAAACTATTACATATATAAATAAAATTAATAATCAAATTATTATTATTATTTTTTTTTTATTTTAATTAACAAGCTACTAGCAGCCTGCCTTCAGGGCTATGAGCTCGGCTAGATTGTATGATTATATGCGTGAGAGGAAGTTGGCTTGTTGTAAAAAGTTGAATATGTTAGGGATGGAGGGAAAGAGATCTGAAAGTGCTTCTGTATGGTTGTGGAGGATGGATAAGGAATTACGGAGTTGGGTCAAGTTGGGGCAGCAGAAGATGTGTTGAACGGATAGGGGGTGTTCAGATTCGCAGTGAGGGCATGAGAGAGTCATAAGATGAGAGATGAGATGGGTGTGAGTGAGTCTGGTGTGACCGATTCTGAGACGGGTGATGACTATTTCCTCTCTGCTTGTTGACAGATTTGAAGAGTCCCATGCGGTGGGAATATTTTTAATTTGGGCTAGTTTGTTTGAGTGTGATTTGAGATGAGACCAATGGGTGAACCATGCTTGAGTGATGAATTTGTTGATGTGTTTGGAGAGATCTGAGCGTGAGGGGAGGAAAGAGCGGTTGACTGATGGGTTATGGGTTGCTAGTTTGGCTGCTTTGTCGAAATTTTCGTTTCCTGGGATACCCTTGTGACCAGGTACCCAGATGAAGAATAATGGGATGGGGATGGTATGGAAGGTGTTAATGAGAGTGTGTATACGACTTATGAGTGGGTGGGAGGAAGTGTGGTTGGATATGGCGTCGAGTGATGATAGGGAATCGGAAATGACTAAAAATGGGTTGAGAGGAAGACGGGAGGGTAGGTTGGTGAGGATGTGTTCTAAACAACTAAAGATTGCTTGTAGTTCAGTGGTAAAGACGGATGCGGTGTTGCGGTGTCGGTGAGAGACTGTGATGTGATCTATTGAGTAAGCAAAGCCGGTTTTGTTTTGATATTTAGATCCGTCGGTGAAACATAGTATAGGGTTGTGAAAGTTGTTAAGGATTTTGTTAAACTGTGCTTGGTATTCTTCGGGAGAAGTTGAAAGACGAGGGAGGCGTTTTAGGTCGCGAATGATTTTGGGTGGAATGAAGAGCCAAGGAGGGTTTGAGGGAACGATGTGGTTAAGGCAATGGAACTTGAAGGGGCGTGCTAGTTGGAGTTCTAGGTTGGAACGTAGATTGGTCGAGGAATTTTGGTTATGATGAGGGGGGAATATGCGATGGTGGACGGGGGTTTGCGGATATTGTAGGACAGTTGTGAGGAAGTTGGTTGTCAGTTTGAAGCGTCGATAGTGAAGTGGGGGGAAGCCAGTGTCTGCACAGAGACTTTCAGCGGGACTGGTTCGGAATGCTCCAGTAGCTATTCTGAGTGAAGAATTTTGGATGGTGTCGAGTAGTTTTAAATGAGAGGGAGGGGCGAGACCGTAAATGGGTGATCCATAATCGAGGATGGATCGGATTAAGCTCTGGTAGAAGTGCAGAAGGTTTTTTCGGTTACAACCTTCTTTAGGGTGGGAGAGGAATTTTAGGACATTGAGTGCTCGAATGCATTTTGATTTAGTTAGTTTGATATGGGGGATCCAAGAGTGACGGTTGTGGAAATTGAGGCCAAGAACTTTAGTAGTTTTGACTTGTGGGGTCGGGTAGTTAGCTATTGTGAGAGGGGGAAATTTAATAGTTTTCTGGCGTGGTTTTTGGAAAATGACGAGTTTGGTTTTGGGGTAAGAAATGCGGAATCCTAGGAGGGAAAGCCAAGCGTGTACTTTATTGATTGTTTTTTGTAGCAGACGATGGGCGCGAGTTGTGTTAGTGGAACGTAAATGGATGCTTAGGTCATCAGAGAATAGGAGGGTTTGAATTGGAGATTTTATGATTTTTGTTATGTTGTTGATGGCGATGAGAAAGAGGATGCCGCTAAGTGGGGATCCTTGGGGGATACCATTTTCTCGAGGGAAGTTTGAGGAATAGTGATCGCTTACGCGGACTCTAAAAGATCGATTAGTAAGATAATTTTGAAGTAGGAGAGGGAAGGGTCCTCGAAGTCCAAGTTGGTGTAGGAAGACGCATATTTGGTATGTCCAGACTCCATATCAAAAAATATTGAGTAGAGGTTCGCTCCGTGAGCATGGGCGTCGTAGATTTGCGGGAATCGAGGTCAGCAAGGGCCATTAGAGCTGATCGGCCCTTACGGCACCCATATTGTGTATTACTTAATATTTCGTTGGAATCAAGGAACCAAGAGAGTCTACTATTGATAATTTTTTCGAGAATTTTGCTAAGAGTGCTTAGTAGTGATATGGGTCGGTAGGATAGAGGGTGTGAGGGGTCTTTGAGAGGTTTCAGGATTGGAATGATTAGAGCTGTTTTCCAGTTATTGGGGAAGGAGGTGGAAAAAAATATTCGGTTTAGGAGTGAGGTGAGGTGTGTGATGGCATTTGTATGAAGTTTGTGTAGCATAGCGGGGCTAATTTGGTCGAGACCGGGAGCTGATTTTTTGGAGCAGAGGGAGATGGTGTGGGTGACTTCTTGTTTGGTGATTGGTTTGTTGTAGGAAAGTGTGAGAGTTTGTGACAGATTAAGGGAGAAATCTATTGTGGTATTTTCGGCTTGTTGTTTGATTCGAGTGAAAGGTGGGTCGTAGTTAGTGTTGTAGGAAATTTGAAAATAATTTTCAGCTAGTATTTCGCTGATTTCTGATGGTGATTCATAGATTTGGTTGTTTTGATAGAGGGGTTGGAAGGAGAATGTTTGTTTCGAACCTGTTAACTTTTTAATGTTACTCCACATAGCGGAGCAAGAAACAGGTCGATTAATTGACGAGACAAACGAGTTCCAGCTTCGTTTCTTTGAACTTATTTGTTTATAACAATATTCATCCTTTCTAGTTATTAAGATTATAACAAAAAATGATGTAATTTCATAAATTTAATTATTAATAATAATATTTGAAAACAAATTATTTTATATTATCTCGACGATAAAATTTGAATTAATTGGATTATATACCTATACCGTATGAATAAAATCTCTAAGGTTTTTAAAAAAAGATACGAGTATCAAAGCATTTTTAATTTAATAATAATTTTTATAATTTTATTTAATAAAATTGTGGGACAAAATAGAGTCATTTTGTGTACATAGGAAGATAGCAAACACGACCTACTCCCGAGGATACCGTGGGTCTACATGCTAAGCGTCGGTCGATGAGAAATTTTCTCCTTCTTTTTATCAATGTTTTAGCTTTTGTAATTTTTATAACTCGTACATATTTCGAATCGGACTGCAATGCCGAAAAATTGACCTTTTCTTGTGATATTTACCATCTAGACTAGACGGTTGTGTTATTTAGTTATGTATTTGGTTGTGCCAGAATATTTTTCGTTTGGACTTCCTTACCACGTTTCTTTGTGGCAAGCTCTGTCTTCCTAGCGAAAAATTCCAAAAATATCATTCAGATTGGCTGGTGCCCGATTTCTCCACGGTCGTTGATGACCATTCATTCAATATTTCTGTGGCCTTCGCCTTACATTTTTCCCGATTTCAAATTCCTTACAGGTGCCCGGAAAATTCTTGTTCGACAGTATTTATTCTAATATTAGCGTAGAAGTTTAGACCTATGAGCGATTTTACGTTTCCTCTATCGTTCGCGAAATTTACACATTTATTGGTAAAATTACGTGCGGATAATAGAGTAGGCCGCATATTTCAAGTGCAAATTACATAATTATAGTATTTTGAACGCGTAGGTCGACTCATTTTGCTTGAAATAAAATTTCCAGGTAAAATATCGTAATTCTTCAGCGTTATGCCACCAACTTGAGTCTGAACTAATCGCTAGTTTTGCAATTTACGTAGGTCAAATCTATTTGTCGTGTCTACTGTACTGTGAAGTTGATAGGTATACTCGACAAAACAGAGGTGTTACCATTTTATTGCTTAATTTGCGCACGATGACATGACTGATTGTAGAAGATGGACAAAAAATGCTACAAATTTGCTGGAATCTTCTGCGCTGCACGAAAAGTATTTCGTCTTTTCATACCTGTCTAAATAGCGAATGAAAAAATTCTGCTTTCATTCCTAACTCGAGTATCTGAATTGCGTGATGATATCATTCTCATTATTTTACGAGTATTTTATCATCGTGTCATAGAACTTTCTAACCAGACTTAACTGTACGAAAAATTTTGCGCAAGCCAGTGTACGGCAACCATCATCATTGCGGGCTAGACCGAAAGCAATCTTCACGAGTGTACAAATATTATATTTAAATTAGGAGCTCGCACGCCGGTATCTCTATGGTATGTTAATCTAATATGTGTTATGTTCGCAGTGGCCGTCCGTATATCCGGGTACTTCGCCATCACCGGCATATTCTTGGTGGGCATGTTTTGCGCGCTGAATGTACTGCATTTGGCTATGATTGTTTCTCGTGAGAAGATTGTGCTCAAGTTCAAGAACGCGGTTGTAGCAAAATTTGTTGTTTCGATCATATCAGGTACGTAACATCCGCGCGGTAAAAATTGAAGAACGCAAATGAGATACCGCGTGTTTGCGGTAGACTCGGGGAACGTTTCGCTTTGACGGTGCGGACCGCACCGAGCCGGCAAATCTTATTCACGAGAACGGCGATTCTTTATCGGCAGCCGAGTGCATGCGAGTTGCGAGAAAGTGCGTGCGGCACGACGGTATTGAAATGTCTTCTACGAGCTTTTTCCTTCGCGAGGTGCATGGACGTGGCCCATGATGAATATTTATCGAGTGTAATTAGAACGTTACAGTTAGACGCTGGTGTAGGTGGTGAATGTAGACGTTTATATCGTATGAATGCCGATTATTTGTAGAACAGATGAAATATTTTGATGAGGGAAGGTACAGACACGTAACGTTGGAAAAATATATGAAATAACTGGAACCACAGATAGTCAGCGAGAACAACGTGTATTCAAGAACAGAATTTTGAAAAATAGTTAAAAATTGAAAAGGCTAGAGCCGTATACAGGGTGGACCAGAAAGATGTTACCAGTTAAATGGGAGTTTGTGTTGAATCTGTCGTAACGCGAAAACGCAAAACGTTAGACGTGTAGTTTAAAAGTACGAATCTTGTAACTCAATTTTATCTTCAATTTCAGCCACATCCGAAGTTTTTACGACTTTTCTGAGCCGAGTTATCGACCAAAATGTACCGAAATTTTACAGCAGGGGTTCCCAAGGCTCTGAATTATCAAAAACCAATTTTCCTGATTGGAAGAATAGCGTAATCTTCAAAGTGTTCCCTGATTCTGGAGCAAAATTTAGCGCTGAATCCGAATAAGATTGTTAAAAAATTCTGCGAAGCACCCAAGTGGGTTAATGGGCCTAAAAAAGGTCAAAATTTCCCCAAAATGATAAAATCGCCCAACTTTCAAAGTTTTTCTTGATTCTGAGTTAAAATTTAGCGATAAATCTGAATAAAATTGTTGAGAAATTCTGCGAAGCACCAAAATAGAATGGGACCAAAAAGGATCAACATTTCTTCAAAATGAAAAAAATCGCCTAACCTTCAAAGTTTTCCTTGATTCTAGGGTAAAATTGTGTGCTGAGGTGAAAACAAACTGTTGATCTCTCCTTGGCAAGAAACGACTCAAGTTTTAGCTAAAGCACCCACCTTGATCATCCACGGGGCCTCAGTCGATCTTTTACCGCGGGTATGTAATGGGAAACGAAGTCGCAGGCTTCATTCTCTCCTTTGCCCAAAACGACAGGAATTTTTGCGGAAGCACCCGCCTTGATATTACACAGGGCCTCAGTCGATCTTTTACCGCCAGCATGTAATGGAAAACAAAGTCGCCGGTATCATTCTCTCCTTGGTAAGAAACAACAGGAATTTTTGCGGAAGCACCTGCCTTGATCATACACGGGTCCTCAGTCAATCTATGTTGAACCCAGGAATCATTCGCCTGCCTCTTTCAAACACGGGGTCTTGATCGTTCTCTTACCGCGAGCTCATGACAAAAGTTGAGCTTGACGGTATCATTTCTTCCTCCGGGTGAAACCACGAGAAATTCCGGGCGTTAGTCTGCCTCAATCAAAGACTGAGCTGTAGCTGATCGCTCATCACGAGCAAGACCGAAATTGCAGTATCCTCCCATTGCCTGAGTCAAGGAGTTTTTGCACTTTGGCTCGCTTCGCTCATAGGTGAGGCGTTAGTTGATCTCTCATCGCAAGCACACAACAGAAGACCAGCTTTGCGTTCTTTGACCGAAACAACGAGAGTTTTCCCACTTTTTCCCGCTTTAATCATACGCAGAGTCCTAGTCGATCTCTCACGGCGAACCTTCAAAGGAAGATGGATTTTTCGTCTCCCTCCAATCCCCCCAAATGAGGAGAATTTCCACAATTTCCTCTTTCGGATCTATCACCCGACGCTAGTCGATCTCTCACTCCACGAGCACTCAACGGCAGACGAACTTGTCGACATTCCTTCCATCCCCTGAATCAACAATTTTACTGCAGAATGAGAACAATTTTTGATTTTTCATTTTGGAGATCATCTAGGGCCATTTCAGTACTATTCTCGGACTCAGCGCTAAATTTTACTTCAGAATTGAAAACAACTTTTGAAGATTACGCAATTTTTCATCTTGGAGGAATTTTGGTTCTCTTTGAACCCATCATCCAATTTTGGTGCTCCAAAGTATTTTTTAAGTATTTTTTTCGGACTCAGCGCAAAAGTCCACTCGAAAATCATTTGAAAGTTTGAACGAATTTCCAATTTGAGGAAATTTTGGCCCTTTTTCAGCCCATTAACCCCTTTTTGGTGCTTCGAAGAAGTGTTTAAGCATTTTTTTTCGAACTCAGCGCAAAATTCCACTTGAAAATCAAATTAAAATTTGAAGGTTTGAACAATTTTCCAATTTGGTGGAATTTTGACCTTTTTTGGGCCCATGAACCCATGTCGGTCCTTCGAAGAATTTTTTAAACATTTTTTTTCTAACTCAGCTCGAAATTCCACTTAAAAATCGAAAAACAATTCAGAAGTATGAAAAATTTTCCAACTTGGGGGAATTTTGACCCTTTTTGGGCTTATTAACCCATTTTGGTGCTTCTTAGGATTTCGTTACTATTTTTCTCGTTTTTCCCGTCCAAATTCACAAAAAAAAAAATTAGTTGATTATTAAAATTTTCGAAATTCAGCTCAATACTGTAAATTAATTAATTTTCAAGCCCTATTTTGGGAACCCTGGCGATTTGGTGAATTTTCGGCACTTTTTGGTCCATAACTCGGCTCAGAAGAGTCGTAGAAACTTCGAATATGGCTCAAATTAAAGATAAAATTGAGATACAAAATTCGTACATTTAAACTATACGTCCAACATTTTGCGTTTTCGTGCTACGACAGATTTAGCGCAAACTCCCATTCAACTGGTAACATCTTTTTGGTCCACCCTGTATACTAAACGTGTCAACTTAAGAAAATTGAAAAAATTGAAATGAATTAAAATAAATGAGAAAAGGGTAAAGTAAAAACACAAGCCAAAGTTGTTACAGTTATTTGTATAAACTCTCGACCGGTTTCGAACTTTCAGTGACGATCATCTTCGGGACTAGAATGAGATATGGAGAGGACGGCAGTTGATTAGGGAAAGAAGAGAGAGAAGAAGAGAACTGAAATAGAGTGAGAAAATTCAGGACAGAGGCAAGATTAGACTGGTGCCGAGTGACGGAAGCCGTAGAAGAATTTGATGAATGGGTTGAGGTACGGGGATTCTAAATCGTCGAGCACGTTGTGACTGGCGGTCACTGCAGCAATAGTCTCAACTTCTTCCAACCGATTCATGTTATAGCCTTTGGTACATGAGTGAAGAAGAGAGGACGAAAAATTATTGTACTCACGTCCAGTTTGGAGGCAGTGGGCAGCGACCGCAGATTTGTTTCCTTCCATCTTAGTGTACGCCTTTTTGTGTTCCTGGAGGCGAATACGGAGTTTTCTGCCCGTTTGACCGACGTATTCCGCGGAACAGTCTCAACATTTTAGTTTGTAGACCCCCGATTTCGGTGATATACCTAGTCGAGTCTTCGGGCTTCCAGTATTATAATAATATTATTATCAGGAACAGTTACTATTTG
Organism: Aspidiotus rigidus; assembly: GCA_035079385.1. Classification (NCBI taxonomy): domain Eukaryota; kingdom Metazoa; phylum Arthropoda; class Insecta; order Hemiptera; family Diaspididae; genus Aspidiotus; species Aspidiotus rigidus. The sequence continues at coordinate 5,474,739 of JAVHKY010000015.1, read as the reverse complement.
ATGATAAGTCCATGATGTTTCTACGGGTACTTATTTTGATGAATATCCTTTCAAGTCGTCCAAAGATCCCAGGAAGATGTCCTCGTGCCATACTTTCTTACAATTTGGTCTGGGAGCGATAGGGAACGCATCTCATCTTTTTCATCCAGGCTCGATCTTTCGATTCCTTAAGAATGAGCCCCAGATGATGGTTAACCGGTAATCCTCTGCCGTCAAGCATCTGTGGACTGGCAACTTACCTTCGAACATTGATGTTTTGAAATATTAACAATCTTCTCCTTGGCACCAGCCAAATACCATCAACCATGAATTCGAATGCTGTTCATCTTTGCTCTTTAGAAACTTATCTTACTCACAGTTTCCAGCGGAGGCAACTTCAGCAATTTGAAGAAGATTTCAATGTTCGATGGTCATTCACGTTTTCTTGCGAACTGAATCGCATTTTGAGAAGTATGGCATCGGATCGAACCAATATAATTCCAAAATAGTTTTCCCATAAAAATGTCCTCTCCCTGATGTCCTCTAGACAAAGAGCGATTGTAACTTTTTGAGGAAAATATCTCGTTTCTTTTTCATCCTTCGGTGACTTGAGAATGCGTCCCAATTGATGTCTCAATGTGATTTTGTTTCTCGTTAACTGTTTTGGATATATAGTCTTCCGTCATTCAACTTCTATTGGCTTCAGCGAATTGTGCCTCCAAACTTCAATAATAAATGAAATACTAACAATTTTCCCTCTGAACAGGGCCGGATTAACGGAGGAGGCGAGGGAGCTATGGGCCCGGAGCCCCTAAATCAGTTTGAAAACCATCAATGAACAATGAAAAATATGACACAGAGAAGATTGAGGCTCGCGCATATCGAAAGACTTTTCTTTTTTTTTGACGTGTGAGATGAATTTCGTGACAGCGATTTTTTATCACGACAGTGTTTTCCTTAAATGATGCTGTGAGTGTGCGATTGGGGCTTCATGGGAGAACACTGAATTCCATACCTCGATATTGAAGAATTGTCTAAGTTTTATATTGGCTATACATCTATGAAATCCAGCTTTTGTCCTCAGACCCCTGCCTCTGAAATCCCCACACCATTCCTTGCCCTCTTCGTCATCGCTCCTGCGAGTCCCATCCCCCCCCCCGTTCACTTTCTGAAACTGACTGAATGCGTCGAAGTTGCGTTAGAAGATTGCTTCCTTTTTTTTACCCTCGCTCTGGCGTCCTTCTCCCTATTTCCTGCCACTAAGTGAATGTACGAAAACCGTGTTCAGTCAGTTTCAGAAGGTTAGGACGGAGGCACCGAGGCTTCGGCGTGAAGGTGGATCGAAGGAGGGTAGTCTTCATGGTTGGAACGAAGGTAAGGAGATGTGGGAGTTCTGTGGGTTAGATCGATCGACGATGAAGATTTAGATTTTAGAATAATAGATAAGTAAAGTGAGTGGTCAAGTTGAAAAGATGGACACCTTGAGAGAGGAGAGCAGAGATCCAGTCTCTATTAACTCGCCTATAGTTAAGCTGGGGGAGAAAGAATGGGTGGCTTAAGAGGAACGCCATTTGTCAATCAAGAGATACGTTCAACTTCAAATTTTTCTTGAATATTTAAAAATTGTTCTTTTTTTTTAAACTCGCGGGCTTTTTAACGGAGTGGTGGCAGGGAAGCTGTTCTATGAGGCACGTGGGATCTGAAAAATATCTATTGTGACGTCACAAGCCTCGCCCCGAAGCTCTATTTGATAGGAGGAGGACTTAGGAAATTGTGACGTCACAAAGCTGACCTACGGCGTCATCAAATCGTGACGTCATAGCACCCCGCCCACGAGCTATTTATGATAGGAAGAATTGGAAAAAACTCACGGGTTCTTTCGCAGAGTTGAACGTGGGGTGGCAGGAAACCTATTTTATGGGACACGTGGGATCTGAAAAATGTAGATTGTGAGGGGCTCACCTATGACGTCAGCAAATTGTGACGTCACAGGCCCGGACTTTGGAGCTATGTATAGTATGAGGGGGAAAGTATTGATACGATTTGTCATGTTAGGGAGTGTCCATAAATTACGTGAGGCGATTTCTGTGATTTTTCGACCCCCCTTCCCCCTTGGTGAGATATCTTGAGATTTGCCTTGCCTCCCTCCCCCTCTAATCTCGCGTGAGATTTTCCGAATTGTGAATTTTTGCTTTAAGTACTTAATCGCGTTTGTCTATTAAAAAACGTAATTTTCTGGATCACATTTTATACCTATTCAAAAAGGACTAGTTTTTATTAAATATAAGCCAGTTTAGAAATATTTTAAAATATATTTGTGTAGGAAAAAAATTACGTGAGATTTTCTCGGCACCCCCTCCCCTCACGTGAGTTTTGGTGAGATGTGGCTGGACTCTTCTCCCCTCCAAAAAAAAATGCCTCACGTAATTTATGGACGCCCCCTTATGGCCAGATACACTGAAAGGAGGGGAACTTGAAAAAAACGATGGCCTCCTCAACGATGTTGAACGAGGAACGCAGGGACTATTCTGCAGGTTGAAAAATAATACATTATATGACCCGCATTAGGATAGCCCCTTCAAGTAACTAGACATGCAATGCTTTGTATACCTATTGGCTTAGCCCCTTCAATAAGCCAGTCGTGCAATACTTCAAACACCATGAGTCATCCTTCTATCATATTATTACAGGTCGCGAGAGTAAATTTTTCCAAGTGCCCCGCCTATTGTATACAGCTAAAGATTGGAGATTTTTTCAAGTCCCCCTTCTGTCATATATAGCTCGATAGTCTAAATTTGTCCAAGTTATTCGTCGAACGGCGTGTACGGAAAATTTGAAAAAAAAAACTGTTTAAACTGATCTACGACGCCATCAGTTTGGGACGTCATAAGGCTGACCTATGATGTCATCAAACTATGACGTCACCGGTCTTCACCAAGCTTTATATGATAGGAAGAGTACGCCGTCTGGCCGGCCGGTAAATCTCGAAGAATGAAAATTTCTAAGTCCCCCTTGTAGGTGGGTGGTCGGTGCTTATAGCCTGAATGACAGCCTCTTCGAGTAACTAGATATACAATGCTTCATTCACCAATTGACTTAGCCTTTTCAATTTGCTAGATATGCAACGCTTCAAACACCATAAGACTCAGAACGTCCTTCCAACGAATTTTAAGTTCCCCTTGTATCATATGTGCGGAGATCGGTGTCCTTACAGATAGCCCCTTCAAGTAACTAGATATGCAATTCTTCACACACCAATTGGCTTAGTCCCTTCAACGAACCAGATATGGAAGGCTTCAAACACTATGAGGATGAGGACGCCCGTCTGAGTCTGTCTGAGATACCCCACAAACTCCAAGTCCCTGGGAGGTCGAAAGTCCCTCTTACATCACCTCCTCCGGCCAGGTGCTTAATCGTCACTAGTTCCTTTTGGAAAGCCGCCTGACTCAAGGGTGTACGAGTCAGTCGATGAATTAGGCTATTGAAAGCAGCCATTTTATGGGCAGTTGAACAAAAGGACGACCTGTGGATAACAATATCGGTCGACGTTTCTTTTCTATAAATTCCAAACTCATGGATACCATCATTAATAGAGATGGACAAATCCAAGAAGTTTATTGATGAGCAACCGACTTCCAGAGTACGAGAAGGGTATTGGCTATTTAAATGTGTAAGGAACTCACTCAGGAGTTCTACAGGACCCGTCCACGCGCACGAACCGTCGTCCACATACCTATGCCAATAGTAGACGTTAGGCCCGAGGAAAATGAATCAATTTCAAATTTAGACATAAATACCTCCGAAATAAGCAAACCCAAGGGGAAACCGATGGGAATCCTCACTTCCTCGGGGAACTCGAAAAATTTCCGATCAAATTTACAAAAATTAGAGGCATTTAGAATGCCAAAGAATTCCGAAAATTCTTCGTGACGGACATTAGCTTTAATTAGTAAATCACCCATGTGTTACATAGCGGCGGCCTTAGGGATGTGAGGAAATAAGAACAAAAAGTCGATCTCGAAGGAAGACTTGAGTCCTTCAACCTATCCGTTAGACTTCCTTTCTTGGGCATGTTTTCATTGCAGTTGGGACGTGTCCTCCACGCATTTGGATCCCGGTCGGCCTTTTATAACCCTAATACAGTTGAGAGTTTATTTGTGAAATTAGAGGACCCTGTTCCTGTGGCCGAGAGGAGGGCAGTTCACAATGTAGCGTGTAACGATTGCTCTGGAATCTATGTAACGATGACTGGCCGCCAGCTCCAGATGAAAATGGCTAAGCATGTAATGGCCTGGGAGAAGGGTAAATTGGGTGAGTCGGCGTTCGCTGATCATTTAGTCGAAAGTGGCCATGAGTTTTAAGAGGGATCTTAGGCCCTCCTCCATGGAGGGTTCGTATTTCAAGCGGTTGACTCTGGAAAATCTAAATTATTAGACACCGGAATAACGAAGACATCACTGTTCTAAACAGGTATATTCCTGATACGTTTATGCGTTGAAGATGGTTATTTAACCGAAAACGCTCGCGGCTGCTAATTTCCGTATGGTTTTTTTTAATCCGCTACCCATTTGAGTACAACCCTATGTCATAATTATTAATCACATAACTTCAAAAATACCCGAAATACAAAGTCCCATGTACCCCATAAAACAGGTTCCCTGTCTCCCCTCGCTCAATTCCGTTGAATATTCTTTTTTTTTCTTCACGTGAAAATCCCTGAAAAAAGCTCCAAAGTATGAGTCATTTTATTCCATCGTGAAACATAATATTATTATCAAGAAAATGTCATTACCGTCTGTTAGCAAACTGTCTCAAAATTTTTCAATACACTTCTAAATGGAACGCATAAACAAATGGCAAGATGATGCCTAAAGTGTGTCAAGGATTTTTGCGCAGCTGGGTGTATTCGTTTTTTTTTTTTTTTTTTTTTTCGTTTAAGAACTTGCGACGTATGGGGTGAAGTCTAACATGATTTTGCGTAGCTATAAGTATTATTGTTCACGTTTTCACAGTGTTCTGTTTGAATTTTTCAGAATTCGTTTCTATTATCGTGGGTGTGTTGTTCGCATTTCAAACTGACGACAAAGAGAACAGTTACCATGTTACACGAGGCGAATCTTTTTACTTACAGGTATGTGGCTGAATTACTTTGGGCTTCACGTGAATCTTATTTTAATTAATGATCCAGTGATTACGTAGTATCGATTCGACGTTTATCGATCAGGATTTTTTGGAACGATTTGTTAGTTGATTGTCAAAGAGTTCATAACTTTCAAAATGATTCTTTTGGTGACGAGTCTGTGTCCGTACTCAGTCTGATCTTCGTTATATGAAACAAACCGAACATTTTCTGGTTTATTTACAGCTTAAAGTGAATTCGTACGTCTATCAAAGAGAGAAAAATCGAATTTTTTAGTATTTCACGTATTCGCACGCCAAAGGTACGACTTGCAAGTAAATATCTAGTTTTGGAGAGCAGAAACTTTCACAAATGAAGCCTGCTTTAAATTTTTCCCTTTGGGAAAGCTGTAAGATCGTGGATACATCTCGCTTTCATTCCGTCTCACTTGCTATTTATCCATTCATGTTACTTATGACGTTCCTTTCTTTCAATTTTTATTATATCAATAATCTAAATATCAATCTGAAGACAGGAAGACCTGTAACTCCAGATTAATATTGGACGTTTACTGCCTTTTCATAAAACCAAGTCACATAATTACATTATGTTACTTACGTGTACTATTCCTACTAAAATTCTACATAATATTCAAGACCAGGGCTTCTTGTGACGTTATCACCCCTAACTTCAAGAAATGTACACTTTTACGACTTCATCAACCTATGATATCCTTACCCCCCCCCCCCTTGGGGTTTATACACTTTTGTGACGTCATCGCCCTTAAACTTGGACCTGCATTTCTAAAGTAAATTCATGACGCGAACGACCGATAGGCCAAATACGCTTCCACTAGTATTTCTCAGCCTCACCTTAGGCTAGTTTAGCATCTCCAACTATAGAACAAGACCAGCCCAGTGTAACGATCTTCAAACTATTCCTCAAGCTGCACTTTTAACCTAGTTCAGCCCCTTCAGTATTTCTATGCTACCGGACCTTATGATGATCTAGTATTTCTATTCCCATATGTAATGTTGATCAGTCTAGTCCAGCGCCTTCAGTTTAGTTTAGCCCCCTTTCAACATTATTTCTATTTTAGCCTCTTATCCAACAACATCTAATGTTATAGTGTGTATTAGGCTAAGGGTTACTTCGTTTGCCTTGGGACGTGATCATTTTTGTGACATCATCACCAGCGTTACATTATTTTATGTAAGAAAAGTTTGCCAGGTACCTTTCTTTGAAAAGAATAACCATGTCAGAACTTGATGACGTCATCACTCCAACCGCGAGACATATACACTTTTCTCACGTTATCAACTGATGATGTCCTCCCTAACATTGGTGACGTTATCAACCGATGACACGACACCTAATTCGAAGACGATACATCTTTATGACGTGGTCAAGTTGTAACGTGAGCGTTACATATTTTACATGAAAAAAAAATCGTCTGATACCATTCATAAAAAAGACTTACCCTCGTCAAAACTTAGTGACATCATCGTCCTGTGACGTGACCTCCCCTAACCTAGGAATATCTACACTTTTTTAATGTTCTCAACCCACAATGATCTCTTCTAACATTCCTCACGGCATCAAGCCGTGACGTGAGTGTTACAATCAAACTGTGATGTTGGCGTTACATTTTTAAAATTTTTGTCTGAAAAACGTGGTTACATTACCTCTCACAACCTTGGGACGGACACACTTTTGTGACGTCATAACCAGTGCTATTTATTTTGTGCGAAAAAAAAGTTTAGCTAATACGCTCCTTAAAGAATAAGAATACCATGTCAAAACTTGGTGATGTCATCACTCCTAATCTTGAAACATGTACACTTCCCTCACGTCATAAACCCACCCATAACACCACCTTCAAAAGAATAGTGACGTCGTCAACCCATAACATTTCAACCCTTACAAGACTATACACCCTTGTGACGTCATCAAGTTGTGACGTGAGCGTTACATATTTTTGGTGAAAGAAAAAATGCCGGATACCACTCTCAGAAAAGAGATACACCTGTCAAAACTTAATGATGTCATCACCCTGGGACATTACCACCTCTAACCTTGAGATGTCCACACTTTTTTTCATATTGTCAACTCATGATATCTCCCCTCACATTAGTGACGTCATCAATGACCATAAGGCCAGGGTGTTGCAGCCAAATAATACGACGTAGGCTTCCGGCTTTCCATCAGCTGAAACAATAAAGCTGGTTTTTGGCTGATCGTTGAGTTTGGTATCTTTTAAAAAGTATTCAGCAGTAGAATATCGTCATCCTATTAGAATTTCATTAAATATGATTAGCAAAATAATGACAATCCAAAAATTCCAAAGACCAAAAAGAAACCACGTGAGACGAAAATCAGAAGTACAGCCACCAGCCACTAGCCAAAAATCGTTGTCAGCCGAAAGAACCCAAAAAATACGGCTTTGAAAAAGTTGAAGCAAAATACTTCAAAACTACAGCTGAAAATTGTGACTTTCGGCTTTTGGCTGGCTGCAACACCCTGGTTGAAACTTCTTTGTGACGTGATCAAGCTGTGACATAAGCGTTACATTTTGTGATTCTCTGTTTGAAAAATGCGGTGGCATCATCACTTCCAATCTTTGGACATGTTTTATACGTTTATGACGTCATCACTAACGTTATACATATTTTGATAGAAAAAATTTGCAGGGTACCACCCTCAGTTGATGAGACCCATTTCAAAACTTGGTGACGTCATCACTCCTGATCTTGAGACATATTCACTTTTCTTGCCTCGTCAACCCATGATGTTCCTTTCAGCAATGATTAGTGACTTCACTAGCCGTGATATGAGCGTTACATATGTTATGTGAAAAACAGTTTGATGGACACCACCCTCAGAGAAGTCATACCCATGTCATTTTGTCAATGTCATCACCATGTGATGTCACCAACTCTAACCTTGAAACACACTGTGGGGTGAAACGCAAATCTAGGTGGACAAAAATCTATTTTCAGTATTTCGTTTATCAAATAGGTCGATTCTTAAGTAAAATCGTCCGCCGAGTCCAAAAAAAATGGTCAAAAAATTCTCCAGTCGCTGGAACGTTCTGGAAATGGTAGAAAATAGGAAAAATCCACTTTTCAGCCTGGAGAACCGTGATCTTTTGTATTTTGTTCGTCAGTCAGGTTGATTCTTATGTAAAATTGTCCGCCAAGTATCTAGAGAACCGTGATTTTTCGTATTTCGCTCATAGATTAGGTGAGTTGTTCTGTAAACATGTCCGTTGAGTTTGAAAAAAATAGTCAAAAAATTCTCCAGTCGCTGGAATGTTCTAGAAATGGTGAAAAATTGGAAAAATCCGCTTTTTCAGCCTGGAGAACCGTGGTTTTTTTTATTTTGTTCATCAGTTAGGTTGATTCTTATGTAAAATCGTCCGCCGAGTTCAAATGAAAATTGACAAAAAATTCTCCAGTGGCTGGAATGTTCTGGAAATGAGAATCGAGAAAATCCACTTTTTCAACCTGGAGAACCGTGATTTTTCGTATCTCGTTCATAGGTTAGGTCAATCCTTATGTAAACATGTCCGTTGAGTTTGAAAAAAATAGTCAAAAAATTCTCCAGTTACTGGAACGTTCTGGAAATGGTAAAGAATTGGATCAATCCACTTTTTCAGCCAGGAGAACCGTGGTTTTTTGTATTTTATTCATCAGTCAGGTTGATTCTTATGTAAAATCGTCCGCCGAGTTCAAATGAAAATTGACAAAAAATTCTCCAGTGGCTGGAATGTTCTGGAAATGAGAATCGAGAAAATCCACTTTTTCAACCTGGAGAACCGTGATTTTTCGTATCTCGTTCATAGGTTAGGTCAATCCTTATGTAAACATGTCCGTTGAGTTTGAAAAAAATAGTCAAAAAATTCTCCAGTTACTGGAACGTTCTGGAAATGGTAAAGAATTGGATCAATCCACTTTTTCAGCCAGGAGAACCGTGGTTTTTTGTATTTTATTCATCAGTCAGGTTGATTCTTATGTAAAATCGTCCGCCGAGTTCAAATAAAAATTGACAAAAAATTTTCCAGTCGCTGGAATGTTCTGGAAATGAGAATCGAGAAAATCCACTTTTTCAACCTGGAGAACCGTGATTTTTCGTATCTCGTTCATAGGTTAGGTCAATCCTTATGTAAACATGTCCGTTGAGTTTGAAAAAAATAGTCAAAAAATTCTCCAGTCGCTGGAATGTTCTAGAAATGGTGAAAAATTGGAAAAATCCGCTTTTTCAGCCTGGAGAACCGTGGTTTTTTGTATTTTGTTCATCAGTTAGGTTGATTCTTATGTAAAATCGTCCGCCGAGTTCAAATGAAAATTGACAAAAAATTCTCCAGTGGCTGGAATGTTCTGGAAATGAGAATCGAGAAAATCCACTTTTTCAACCTGGAGAACCGTGATTTTTCGTATCTCGTTCATAGGTTAGGTCAATCCTTATGTAAACATGTCCGTTGAGTTTGAAAAAAATAGTCAAAAAATTCTCCAGTTACTGGAACGTTCTGGAAATGGTAAAAAATTGGATCAATCCACTTTTTCAGCCAGGAGAACCGTGGTTTTTTGTATTTTATTCATCAGTCAGGTTGATTCTTATGTAAAATCGTCCGCCGAGTTCAAATAAAAATTGACAAAAAATTTTCCAGTCGCTGGAATGTTCTGGAAATGAGAATCGAGAAAATCCACTTTTTCAATCTGGAGAACTGTGATTTTTCGTATTTCGTTCATAGATTAGGTGAGTCCTCATGTAAACATGTCCGTTGAGTTTGAAAAAAATAGTCAAAAAATTCTCCAGTCTCTGGAATGTTCTAGAAATGGTGAAAAATTGGAAAAATCCCCTTTTTCAGCCTGGAGAACAGTGGTTTTTTGTATTTTGTTCATCAGTTAGGTTGATTCTTATGTAAAATCGTCCGCCGAGTTCAAATGAAAATTGACAAAAAATTCTCCAGTGGCTGGAATGTTCTGGAAATGAGAATCGAGAAAATCCACTTTTTCAACCTGGAGAACCGTGATTTTTCGTATCTCGTTCATAGGTTAGGTCAATCCTTATGTAAACATGTCCGTTGAGTTTGAAAAAAATAGTCAAAAAATTCTCCAGTTACTGGAACGTTCTGGAAATGGTAAAAAATTGGATCAATCCACTTTTTCAGCCAGGAGAACCGTGGTTTTTTGTATTTTATTCATCAGTCAGGTTGATTCTTATGTAAAATCGTCCGCCGAGTTCAAATAAAAATTGACAAAAAATTTTCCAGTCGCTGGAATGTTCTGGAAATGAGAATCGAGAAAATCTGGAGAACCGTGATTTTTTGTATTTTGTTCATCAGTTAGGTTGATTCTTATGTAAAATCGTCCCCCGAATTCAAATAAAAATTGACCAAGAATTCTCCAGTCACTGAAATGTTCTGGAAATGAGAATCGAGAAAATCACATCTTTCAACCTGGAGAACTGTAGTTTTTTGTATTTTGTTCATCAGTTAGGTCGATTCTTATGTAAAATCGTCCGCCGAGTTCAAATGAAAATTGACAAAAAATTCTCCAGTGGCTGGAATGTTCTGGAAATGAGAATCGAGAAAATCACATATTTCAACCTGGAGTACCGTGATTTTTCGTATTTCGTTCGTAGGTTAGGTCAACCCTTATGTAAACATGTCCGTTGAGTTTGAAAAAAATAGTCAAAAAATTCTCCAGTTACTGGAACGTTCTGGAAATGGTAAATAATTGGAAAAATACAACTTTTCAGCCTGGAGAACCGTGGTTTTTTGTATTTTGTTCATCAGTCAGGTTGATTCTTATGTAAAATCGTCCGCCGAGTTCAAATGAAAATTGACAAAAAATTCTCCAGTGGCTGGAATGTTCTGGAAATGAGAATCGAGAAAATCCACTTTTTCAACCTGGAGAACTGTGATTTTTCGTATTTCGTTCATAGATTAGGTCAATCCTTATGTAAACATGTCCGTTGAGTTTGAAAAAAATAGTCAAAAAATTCTCCAGTCGCTGGAACGGTCTAGAAATGATCAAAAAAATTGAGAAAATCCACCTTTTCAACCTGGAGAATCCTGAATTTTGGTATTTCGTTTATAGATTAGGTCAATTCTTATGTAAACACGTCCGCCGAGTTCGAACAAATTAGTCAAAAAATTCTCCAGTCGTTGGAACAGTCTAGAAGTACAAAAAAAAACGAGCAAATAGATTTTCTCAAACTGGAAGTTCTGATTCTTTGTATTTCGATTTTCAATTGAGTAAATTCTTATGTAAACACGTCCGACGAGATCAGAAAAATCATTCAAAAAATTTTTTAGTCACTGGAACGATCTAGAAAATAATGAAGAAAAAAGGAGAAAATAATTATACTTCTTTAATTAGGAGAATACTGAATCGATGAGGTCGATTCTCATATAAACACGTCCGCCAAGTTCGTAAGAAATATTAAATAAATCTTCCACTCGTTGGAACACTCTGAATTGAAAGTTCGCGGGAATCACCCGTTTTACGTTCTCTTTAAATCGAAAACCCATCACCGCCAGCCTTTTATGGGACCTTTCATTTTTTTTTCCTTCTTAGTGTTTTTGATTTTTTTTGAGAATTATGAAGTGCTCGGAGCTGGTGATTTTTTCCAATCCTACCTCCGGAGGATCTACGCTTCAGAAATCTTTTCCTCGTCTATCTCAGAATATGCCTTCTAGGAAATCAATTATTTCCCTCGCACTTTCATTGGCACACGGATGTGAAAAGAGAAGTCCCACCTCTTGAAATAGGGAACAAGTTGCTGCACCTCTACTATCTCTTCTTCATATTGCACTTTTGCATTCCTACTTATGTATCCATTGTCATAATTATGTACGTTCCAACGTGCGAAATTCTATACGATCGAAACACCCTGTGTCTTCAGCATCATATCAATTTCTCACGAAAGTCGTTCTAGTTACTAAGAAATACACCTATAAGAAAGTGTATAACTGAAGAAAGAAAATGCCCGTACATTAGCTTCTACCTATATTTGGTATACCGGTACAATAAAAGTCTTATCAGCGTTGAATATTTGTTTTCGCACGATTGGATGGTCAAGTATGACCTACTAATTACTTACTCGTACATGTAGGTACTGTATAATATTATTATATACGTACGTTAAAAGCACTATATTTCTTTTTATGTTCGCAGATCGGTCTCATAGTTATTAATTTTTTACTATTTATTACATCGTTATACGACTTGATATTTTCGCGTAAAAGTCTGGGCGATCCGACGACGGTACGTGATCCGACAGGAGTCGAGGCGACTACCTTTAATAATCCAGGTTTTCGGGAAAAGAAACGTCCAGGTAGAACGGTTTATTCATTTTATTATGTATGTGTTGAATTTATAAATGAGGTACCGCTTCGTGTACAGTTCAATTGCTCGATTAGAAGTGCGATTTCCGGCTTAGATAAATCCAAGAATGATAGGTAATAATGATGCATGGTAGCTGGTTTTTTGAATGCGAGAATGATGAGAGAGGGCGGTAAAGCGAGTAAAAAGTGAGGGCATTTTTCTCGAATTTTTGCAGAATGTGTAAAATACATTGTATCAGTGTGTGAAACGAGTGCAGCCTGGGCAGAGTCGTATTAAGGACTTCTTTTTTTGCCATTTTCTCGGAAAACCTCGTGCATACTCGTAATGTGATCGACTGCTGTCTGCATTAATGTAGGGCTCCTATTTGACTCCGATCGCCGTGCCATGACTCAAATTGTTTGTTCAGTGTCCTGAACATTCGTACCAAGTTTCGCTGACACACTGAGCGGCCAAGAGACTGCACTCTGAAAAACAAATAAGATGTTTCAGTGACATTTTCAGCTAAAATACTCGTATTATCTATAGTCCATGGGCCATAATAGAAAATAGTGATTTTTGGTACCACGTGGGGGGACAAAGCGTCACTTTGGGATATGTTAGTAGGGGTGATACTTGACATAAAAAACGATGATAGACATCTGAGAAGAGCAGCTTTCCAAAATGGTGGATCGGTCTTCTGGTAAAAGGCGAATAACTCATATTGTATGGGTCAAATTTTCTACTTTTTTTTTTTAATAAAAGAAAATAAGGCCCCGAATAATACATCCAACTTCCTAGCTCCGAAAAATCAATGTTTTGCAAATATCTTGAAAAATTGGGCATCAATCATGAAAAGTTACAGATAGAAAATATTACTCGTGAAATTTGTTATAAAAAATACCATACAAACTTTGATATGCGTCCAATTATCAGCTTAAAAAGTTCGTCGAAAGTTGGGAACTTTGGGAAAAAGTCAATTTTTCAGCAATAAATATCTAAAAAATCAAACACGAATGAAATACAATTTGAAAAATTCTAACTGCAAAATAGATTGTCTAAACTACGTATCATCCAAACTTTGTCGAAAGTTCTGAGTTTTTGGAAGGAAATCGATTATTCTAGGGTGTCCAGTTTGTCACTTTTGAGTGACTTGGTCACTTTTTTAGGCTTCATTCATTTTTAGGCCCTTTTTAAAGAAAATAATCACTTTTGTCACTTTTTTATCCATACTTAAAAATCACAAGTTTTTCCGGTGTTGACATCACTTGGTATGTGTTTGACCGCGGATCTTTCTTTCTTTCTTTTTTCTATCTGGTACCCTCATATCTCGCTTCCCATAACACTTAGAGCTTTTTTTTTTTTTTTTTTTTTTTTTTTTTTTTTTTTTTTTTTTTTTTTTTTTTGATAATGCAGTTACTTTTTGGACCAATTGAGCGTTTCCTTCTTCTTATCAGTCCAATTATTATAATTTATTAACAAAAAAATGTTCTGGGACACACCGTTTGCATCATACATATTTTTAACTAAAAATAATTCAAATTAAATATTAAAAAAAAAAAAAAAAACACTCGCCAGCTGTTGCTCATGAAATTGATTGAATTGACTTCATCATAAATGAACTAAAAAGAAAAAAACAAGAGTTTGAATCAAAAAAACTCTATAGTTACCAAACAAAATATTAAATCATTTTGTAATCATTAATATTCAACCAACTCTCAATAACAACTCCGAAACAATTGACTCAACTCTAACTTACTTACGATCTACTGACTTTTACAACCACGATTAACTCCAAACGATGACGCCAAAAAAAAAAAGAAAAGAATGTTTTTGTTTTCCTTTATATTTTTATTTCATCTCAATTCTTTTACATGTATTTTGTTTTCAACTTTCCTTCCTTTCTACTTTATTAAAGTAATTCCTTATCCATCCCTCACAACCATACAGAAGCACTTTCAGATCTCTTTCCCTCCATCCCTAACATATTCAACTTTTTACAACAAGCCAACTTCCTCTCACGCATATAATCACACAATCTAGCCGAGCTCATAGCCCTGAAGGCAGGCTGCTAGTAGCTCGTTAATTAAAATAAAAATTAAAATTAAAAATTAAAAAAAAATAAATAAATAAATAAATAAAAAATACCAAGTTCATGTAAAAGCAGAACTATCTGCCGAGCAAATAGCCCTTAGCGCAGCTGCATTGCTCGTAAAAAAAAAAAAAAAAAAAAATGACGGCTTCCTTAACGAAGTTAAACGAGGAACGCAGGGAACCTGTTTTATGATTCGAATGAGATTTGGTATTGAAAATTCAAGGAAGCCTAGATCATATATAGCTCGAGAGTCGAAATTTTTCTAAGTCCCTCTCCTATCATATATGGCTCGAGAGTCGAAATTTTTCCAAGTTCCCCTCCTATCATCTATAGCTCGAGATTCGAAATTTTTTCTAAGTCCCCCTTCTATCATATATAGCTCGAGAGTCGAAATTTTTCTAAGTCCCTCTCCTATCATATATGGCTCGAGAGTCGAAATTTTTCTAAGTCCCCCTTCTATCATATATAGCTCGAGATTCGAAATTTTTTCCAAGTCCCCCTTCTATCATATATAGCTCGAGAGTCGAAATTTTTCTAAGTCCGCCTTCTATCATATATAGCTCGAGAGTCGAAATGTTTCTAAGTCCCTCTCCTATCATATATAGCTCGAGAGTCGAAATTTTAACAGGGAACCTGTTTTATGGGGGGCTATTTGAGAAATCTGCCGTCCTCCGTGCGCCGTCCAGCGAAAAACTTAGAAAAATTTCGACCCTCGAGCCATATATGATAGGGGAGGGACTTAGAAAAAATGACGGCTTCCTTAACGAAGTTAAACGAGGAACGCAGGGAACCTGTTTTATGATTCCATGAAACAGGTTCCCTGTTAAAAAAAACATTCATATGTAAAATCTTACAGCAGCAATATAGTATTCACTTATATAGAAGGCAATAGTAGA
Organism: Aspidiotus rigidus; assembly: GCA_035079385.1. Classification (NCBI taxonomy): domain Eukaryota; kingdom Metazoa; phylum Arthropoda; class Insecta; order Hemiptera; family Diaspididae; genus Aspidiotus; species Aspidiotus rigidus. The sequence goes on along the minus strand of JAVHKY010000015.1, from coordinate 5,459,319 downwards.
GGCTGTCTGTTCCTAATTCTAATCTTTCTTCTTCTAATATATAAAGCAGAAAGTTTGTCTGTCCTCCTGTCCGTTTATAACTCGAGAACTACTGGGCCGATCGCTTTCAAACTTTCAGGATATATTGTCCTCGTCCCAGAGCAGCACATAGACTCATAAAAATAAAAATTTGACGGGGAGGTGCTGAGTAATTTCAAAAAAGGGCGAAAACAATGACTTTTTTCAATATAAAAAAACGTGGTGGTGTAGCTTGCCATGTACGTTAGACCTACGCGCGTTGGGTGGCGCAGTTTCGAGAATTGAATTATTGTGATAACCCGAGTATAACGCATTTTTATGAAAATTTGAAGAGAACAAAAATTGTAGCCCCTGTAATTTCCTTTCGAATGAGCCCGGTTCCAGATTTTTAGGAGGAAATTTTGTGACTACAGTATTCGCTGTACTTCCATACTAAGCAAGTTATTTTATTCACAGTTTTAAAAACACCTACATAAAGGATTTTACATCCGGTATCTCATACAAGAACCAATGTCTAGACACGGTGCACACTGCGTATGGGCTAGCGGAAATTACCCTTTTTTTTACCTGTTGTCCGTGTGTTTTCTTAGGGACTGGCAAAATGTCAATGGATTTGTCTGTATTCTGCTGCGATGAATACAGGCTTCACGCGTTAAGTCAGCTCTCAAGTGAATTAGTGTGTAAAAAATTTAATTTGGTGATTTTATTTTTGTGCGACTCGGAACTTTGATATATTTTTATAAGTACAGTCGCAGTTTTTGGTGTCTATTTTCTTATTTTTGAACTGAATAGTTGTGAATTTTGCAAAACTCTTTCCACTGTTTCTTTTTTAAAAATTCATCTGAATTCCAAGATACCTACAAAACACACATACCTACAAGATACAGATACCTATAAAACACAGATATCTACTCAACACACAGCTAGCGGTCAGGCGCGCCGGAGGCGCGTCGCCAACCGCTAGTATACAATATAAAGCAGAAAGTTTGTCCGTCCGTCCTCCTGTCCGTTTATAACTCGAGAACTACTGGGCCGATCGCTTTCAAACTTTCAGGATATATTGTCCTCATCCCAGAGCAGCACATAGACTCATAAAAATAAAACTTTGACGGGGAGGTGCTGAGTAATTTCAAAAAAGGGCGAAAACAATGACTTTTTTCAATATAAAAAAACGTGGTGGTGTAGCTTGCCATCGAACGCGTTGTTCCAACGTTATACCTTTCAAACGCATTGAGCGGCGCAGTTATAAAAATTAAGTTATGGTGATAACTCGAGTTTTACTCATTTTTATGAAAAATTGAAGAGAACAAAAATTGTTGCCCCTTTAATTTCCTTTCGAATGAGCCCAATTCCAGATTTTTAGGAGGAAATTTTGGAACTATTGGTATTTTGACTGATGCGTATTTAAGATCATTGTGTTTACAGAGAGAGAGCATTTAAACCGGTTGCTCTGGATGAATCTACAGAGACTATTCGAGTTTTACGTATCCAATTTTCGATTTTGAAAGGAGACGTTTATGTAAAATAATTTCTTAAAAATTTGCTCTTCTTTTGTGACGAGTAACTATACATTAGGTAAATATCGTCGTCAGAGTTTGAAACTACCTAAGAAAAGGTACTGGGTTCGAGAAAGAATTAAGAAAATTACATCCGGTTTCTCATATTATAGGAAACGACTGAGTTCGTCTCATGCCTCTACACAGACTGATGTAATGCTTCGGGGATATGGCAGGCTTTTTACCTACTGTCCAATCATTGCGACGGTTCATGAATTAGTCCGTTTTTTGCTGCAATACAGCCCTTACCTGTCAACTCAGCTCTTACCGTTAAAATCGAAATATTTACAAAACACTGATATCTACTCAACACACAGCTGGCGGTCAGGCGCGCCGGAGGCGCGCTGCCAACCGCTAGTATAATAGAAAACTGAATAACTAAATGATTGTATCACTCGTGAGGAAGCGTAAGGTTATAAAAGTTTGTAGGATACGTGGATGTTGCTGTAAGATTTTACATATGAATGTTTAATTATAAAATTATTTAATATTTTATGTCGTAAACAGAGTTTTTTCAATTCAAACTCTTCTTTTTTTCTTTTTAGTTCAGTTATGATAAACTCAATTCAATCAACTTCATGGGCAACACCGGATTCTTTTTTTAAATATTTTACATAATTGTGTTCTGGAATAAATAATTCAAAATAATTTGCAATCAATCATTTATTTAGCAGATTTTCAAAAAGCCTATTTTGTGTGGTTTTAAGAGATTGCAGGGCCATGTGCGGATGAACAGCTTGAATATTATTTTAATTTTGTTCAAAGTACAGCAACATCAACGCGCATGACCGCAAACGGCAAATTAGGTACAATTCCTCATCAAGATTTTATTCCTCGGACTGCAACTAGGCCACTGAACTGTTATCAGCATCACTTACCAATAAGAATACTTTAAATAAATAAATAAAAGTATTCAATGTGATTCCTACAGATTTTTTTTTCAATGTTGAAGCTCACAATAGACTTTTTATGATGACCATTAGCTGTACAATAAAGATGTAGTGAATTTTGTGAGAATCACTTTTGGGTTAAAACTTTTCTTCTTTAAAGCTCTAGTTTGGAGGATATTTGGAAACAATCACTTTCCTTCCAAACGCTCAGAACTTCCGACAGTTTTTAAAAGGAAGTTCAAGTACTCTATTTTACAGACAATTGCAAAAGGAACATTTTTTGTTCGAATGTTTTTCTTATTGAATCTCAGTTCTCCAAAATATTTACTATGAATCGATTTTTTCGGATGCTCACAACTTTTAGAAGCTTTTCAAGATTATAACTAGACTGAAAATAAAGTTCAGATGGTCCGTGATGAAGTAAAATTCATGAAAAATATTTTTTGTTTGGAATTCCTTCTTATTTGTATTAGAATAGGCCTAGCTTATTTTTTTGTAATATTTGACAACAATCGATTTCCTTTCAAAAGTTCAGAACTTTCGACAAACTTCGGAAGAAAGTTTAGGCAACCTATTATGCAGTTGAAATTTTTCAATAAAAAGTTTTTGTTTGAAATTTTATTTCATTTGTGTTCGATTTTCTAGATATTTATTGCTGAAAAATTTACTTTTTCCCAAAGTTCTCAACTTTTGACGAACTTTTTAAACTGATGAAGTTTGAATGGTATCTTCTTCTGCTCTATAATAAAAGAATTGACCGTTTTTTTGAAGCAAGTAAACTCCAAATCTATTGGACGGATTTTAACGAGATTTTTACAGAATCCTCTCACGATGAGTCTAGATGGTGACGAGGTGGTCAAAAATAAAAAACTCCTGCTTTTAAAGCCGTGGTGAGGGATGAAAGTCAGATGTTTCTGGCTGCATGTTTTCATTGTGGAGTGTGTAAGTGAAATGAAAGTTTTTTACTTTTACAAAATTGACAAAATTGCTTGGAAATGCAGATTGGGTGTTGATTGATGGCGGCGCGGCGTATAATTTCGAACGGTATATGGGACCGTTTCATTCTCTTTCAAATTATTTTTGTCCTTCATGTTATTATGTGGTTGTTTTGGGTTCCGAATTATTTTGGGTGTTGATTTGCTCTTTTCTTATCCTGCACATTGTTATCGTTACCATATATTATATTGTTTTGTTTTGTTATTTTTCTGATTCGAATTATTTTTGTTCTTCGTGTTATCATGTTGTCTATGAACTTTTTGGTTGGCGCGAGTCAAGTTTTTCTGTTTCAAATTCTTTTTGTTCTTCTTTGCGTTCCAAATGGCACGTAGGAAAAGTAAACTGTTCCATTCCGGTTCAACGTTGCAAAAACAATTGCAAAAACGTAAGAATAGGTAATCGCCGTTTGACAAAACTTGAAAATGATGTGATCCCGTCATATGTTGCAACAAACGATTATTTGAAGAAATGCCATATTGGCGGGCTCAACAAGATGTGTATGAAATGTGGATCCAAGTTTTTTAAAGGTGAAAGTTTAAATACCTATGTGTTGCAATAACGGTAGTTTTGAACTTCCCAGACACCCAATTCCTCCGGATCTATTGATGCGTCCTTTATTAAATGAGTTTTGCGACTCTCCTAATTTTTTCAATAATATTTGTAATTACAATAATTCATTGGCAATAACCTCCCTTGATTGTCAAGAGGAATTCTTTAACAATTTATCGTTTAAAATTTGTGGAAAGATGTTTCATAAAATTGGTAGTTTGTGTCCAGTATCCAATGACCCTCGATTTCTGCAATTATATTTTCTAAATAACGCCGATTTGGAAGCGGAAAAACGACGGCAAAATACGTCTTCCCTATTGCAATTGAATTTGATTGAAGCCTCTGAAAATGAATATGTAAAAGAATTTAAATCTGTGTACCAGAGAATTAGTCAAAATCCATGTCCGGATTAAGTGAAGGTGATTTTGAAAGAAATGCATCTAATGTTTCCAGATGGCAATAACGGGTATCATCTAAATATTTATAAGAAAAATGGAAAAAGAGTATCGGCCACAGAATTTTATTCTTTTCACTTCATGACACATGAGCGCAATTATTTGCTGTACTATCGTCAATTACTGAACGTTTTTAGTGTAGCTGTAGGATGTTGCAGCCAAAATTGAGAGCGGAAAATTATTGTTTTTGAGACTTCACCAGAGAGAGCTGCGATGCGATGGCTATGTTAATCTGAAAGATTCTTTAACAAACGATTCAGGGGCCAAGACTGGAAAAATGGTTATATTACCTTCTACTTTTACTGGTAATCTACAGAAATTTACAATAGTACATTTTGTAATAAGTGGCGAAAATGAACGATATTGGAACGAGCGCAGTGTAGCCACACGAGCGAAGCGAGTGTGGATAAGCGAGTTCCAATATCCTTTGTTTTCGACACGAATTACAAACAGTACTTTTTATAATACATGTAGTGAAAGAAACACTCAGGCCTACAATTTAAATTGGTTATCGTTCAAAAAGAATGTTTACGAATTTTTCGAATGGCACCACTGACTTGATTTTCGCCACGGGTAAAACATTTTTCGCCACTGGTAAAACATTTTCGCCACGGTTCTGATAACGGCATGTTTCGCTACGAAAAACGAACACGATACGCAGCACTTTCGCTTCATGTATTATAAAAAACAATTTAAAAAATAACCAATTAACATGTTTTATCCCATCAATTCATTTTATTTTTGTAGGAGGTCCGCGCTATATGCACGAAAAAGCGCAAGATGGACTGTGTTATGTCAGAAAATAATAGTACCTCATTAAGTGAGAATTTCTTATTGAAATCATTTTTTGTGTCGTTTTTTAAAAAAGTACTTATTTCAGTGGAATTACATGAAGATTTATCAATTATTTTTATTAAAAAAAAATTAATATTGTTAGGAAACAAAAAAATTTTCTGGCATAGCCAAATAAATGAAAATCATGTTCCATGTCTTTTATATTTTATCAGTCATCTTGAAATATTTCAGTCTAGGCTTCTACTAGGTCAAGTTTTCGTGAGATATTATTCGTTTACCCCTTTACCTATCTTGGCGTCGTATAAGTCTTCTATGAGAAATATGAGGTAGCGCGAACTAATGGTATGAGACAATTCAAGTCTAGGGGACTTGGAAAAATTTCGACTATCCAGCCTTTATTTATTTAATTATTTTATTATTTAATTATTTAATATTATTTATTTATTTATTTATTTATTTATTATTAATTCTTCTACTAGGTCAAAAAGTTCGTGAGATATTATTCGTTTACCCCTTTACCTACCTTGGCGTCGTCTAAGTCTTGTATGAGAAATATTTTGAGGTAATTATGGGTGTTCTATACTTTGAGGTATCAACTTTCGTGGGGCGAACGAGCAATCTCGCTGTTGTATTAAAATGGTATGAGAAAATTCAAATCTTCTATGAGAAATATGAGGTAGCGTGAACTCGCTCCGCTCGTACGCCCCCTGTCCCGCTGTTGTATTGGAATGGTATGAGACAATTCAAGTCTAGGGGACTTGGAAAAATTTCGACTATCCAGCCATTATGATAGGAAGAGGGACTTAGAAAATTTTCTAATTATTAATTATATTAATTATTTAATTATTTATTTATTTAATTATTTATTTATTTAATTATTTAATTATATTAATTATTTATTTATTTAATCATTTAATTCTTAATTAATTGATTATTTATTATTATTACGCGGGGTGTACTCGCGAATTTCTGAATCACCCACGGGATAGAGATTTTCTAATTATTAATTATATTAATTATTTAATTATTTAATCATTTAATTATTTAATTATTAATTAATTAATTAATTAATTAATATAATTATTTATTATCATTACGCGGGGTGTACTCGCGAACTTCTGAATCACCCACGGGGTAGAGATTTCTCTTGACGGGGGGGGGGGGAGGGGGGTGTACTCGCGAGTTTCAAAATCGGGATCCGGCGAGAGAAAAGACATGGAACATGTCAAAAAAAAGTAAGAAGTGTTTTTCTCATTTAGATTTCGAGCAAATGTATGAATGAAAAATTAGGAGAGCGCGTTAGGCGCTCTCTAAATGTGCCCGAAAAACAAGATCCGACCTCGTATACATGGTTTTGACATGTTCCATGTCTTTTCTCTCGCTGGACCCCGATTTTGAAACTCGCGAGTACACCCCCCCCCCCCCCCCCCCCGTCAAGAGAAATCTCTACCCGTGGGTGATTCAGAAATTCGCGAGTACACCCCGCGTAATAATAATAATTAATAATAAATAAATAAATAAATAAATAAATAAATAAATAAATAAATAAATAAATAAATAAATAAATAAATAAATAAATAAATAAATAAATAAATAAATAAATAAATAAATAAATAAATAAATAAATAAATAAATAATTAATTAATTAAATAAATAAATAATTAAATAATTAATATAATTAATTATTAGAAAATCTCTACCCCGTGGGTGATTCAGAAATTCGCGAGTACACCCCGCGTAATAATAATAAATAATTAATTAATTAATAATTAGATAAATAAATAATTAAATAATTAATATAAGTAAATAATTAAATAATTAATATAATTAAATAATTAATATAATTGATAATTAGAAAATCTCTACCCCGTGGGTGATTCAGAAATTCGCGAGTACACCCCGCGTAATAATAATAATTAATAATAAATAAAAAAATAAATAAATAGATAAATAAATAAATAAATAATTAAATAATTGAATAAATAAATAATTAAATAATTAATATAATTAATAATTAGAAAATCTCTACCCCCTGGGGGATTCAGAAATTTGCGAGTACACCCCGCGTAATAATAATATATTAATTAAATAATTAAATAATTAAATAAATAAATAATTAATATATTTAATAATTAGAAAATCTCCACCCCGTGGGTGATTCAGAAATTCGCGAGTACACCCCGCGAAATAATAATAAATAATTAATTAATTAATAATTAAATAATTAAATAAATAAATAAATGAATAAATAATTAATATAATTAATAATTAGAAAATCTCTACCCCTTGGGTGATTCAGAAATTCGCGAGTATACCCCGCGTAATCATAATAAATAATTAATTCAATAATAATTAAATAATTAAATAATTAAATAAATAATATAATTAATAATTAGAAAATTTTCTAAGTCCCTCTTCCTATCATGTATGGCTGGATAGTCGAAATTTTTCCAAGTCCCCTAGACTTGAATTGTCTCATACCATTCCAATACAACAGCGAGACAGGGGGCGAACGAGCGGAGCGAGTTCGCGCTACCTCATATCTCTCATAGAAGACTTATACGACGCCAAGATAGGTAAAGGGGTAAACGATTAATATCTCACGAACACTTGACCTAGTAGAAGAATTGATAATAAATAAATAAATGAATGAATAAATAAATAAATAAATGAATAAATAAATAAATAAATAAATAAATAAATAATATTAAATAATTAAATAATAAAATAATTAAGTAATTAAATAAATAAAGGCTGAATAGTCGAAATTTTTCCATGTCCCCTAGATTTAAATTGTCTCATACCACTCCAATACAACAGCGAGACAGGGGGCGAACGAGCGGAGCGAGTTCGCGCTACCTCACATTTCTCATAGAAGACTTATACGACGCCAAGATGGGTAAAGTTTTCCAAGTCCCTCTTCCTATCATATATGGCTGGATAGTCGAAATTTTTCCAAGTCCCCGAGACTTGAATTGTCTCATACCATTCCAATACAACAGCGAGACAGGGGGCGAACGAGCGGAGCGAGTTCGCGCTACCTCATATTTCTCAAAAAAGACTTGAATTTTCTCATACCATTCCAATACAACAGCGAGATCGCTCGTTCGCCCCACGAAAGTTGATACCTCAAAATATAGAACACCCACAATTACCTCAAAATATTTCTCATACAAGACTTATACGACGTCAAGATAGGTAAAGGGGTAAACGAATAATATCTCACGAACACTTGACCTAGTACAAGAATTAATAATAAATAAATAAATAAATAAATAATATTAAATAATTAAATGATTAAATAATTAAATAATTGAATAATTAAATAAATAAAGGCTGGATAGTCGAAATTTTTCCAAGTCCCCTAGACTTGAATTGTCACATACCATTCCAATGCAACAGCGAGACAGGGGGCGAACGAGCGGAGCGAGTTCGCGCTACCTCGTATTTCTCATAGAAGACTTATACGACGCCAAGATAGGTAAAGGGGTAAACGAATAATATCTCACGAACACTTGACCTAGTAGAAGCCTAGACTGAAATATTTCAAGATGACTGATAAAATATAAAAGACATGGAACATGATTTTCATTTATTTGGCTATGCCAGAAAATTGAAAGTGCAATTGCCTAGTTTTATACGTGTCAAACATACAGTGAAGTGATCGATAATTTTTTATTGTCTATGAAAAATGAAAGTCAATAAATTATTTTGTTGTGCAGAACATCAAGTCTCTCAGTTATTTTAAAGTAAATTAAAAACTTCTCCAAAGAGCCTTCCTGAGCAAATTATACATTGTTTGTCGTCCGTCCGACAGACGGGTATTTCAGCTTGTTTTCTGTAACAAATTTCACGAGGAACATGTTTTATCTGAAACTTTTCATGATTGATGCCCAATTTTTCAAGATATTTGCGAAACATTGATTTTAGGGAGCTAGAACGTGCCACAGAAAATTTATTAGCATGTGAGGGACGGGATTCGAGGCCTTATTTTCTTTTATTGAAAAAGAAAAGTAAAAAATTTGACCCACACAATATGAGTTATTCGCCTTTACCAGAAGACCGATCCGCCATTTTGGAAAGCTGCTCTTCTCATATGTCAATCATCGTTTTTTATATCAAGTATCACCCCTACTAACATATCTCAAAATATCGCTTTGTCCCCCCGAATGGTACCTCATTCTTATATGGCCCATGGACTACTAAGAGAGGTCTTAGAAGATAGATTAGCGTTAGAGTCTTGTTCGGGCTAGCAGGGGTTTCATCTCATTGTGAGAATTCTTCTCAAGTTTGTTAGAGTCGGTGATGAATTTTTAGAACATATCATTTCAAATATCACTCAAGATGGTGAACATCCTTTTACCTTTTTCTCGTTTGCTTCGTCTTCACCGATAATGCCGAGGTTTACCGTGTAAAATTCATGACACATTAGCATTTGTGGTAGAATTTACAATTACAACTTTACAAAATATAGTTTGAATAGTATTTTATTTTGGCAGCTATCTCTGGTGTAAAAGTACGTAAGATTTTTTTAGTTCATGAGAAAACAACAGATGATTAAATATTCCGGGATTTGCACAAACCTTATTATTTATTTTCTACCAATTTGGTGCGTTCAAAGCGAAGTGTTAAGATAGTACCACGTCAGTAATTTCAAGTCGGGTTCATTTTAGGTCGTTTTGATTCGTTCGAAGTACTTACTTATAGAGATAAGTTAAGCTTGGTAAGTATTTGTTCGATAGTTTTTCATATTGTTGAAATTGATATAGGTAATAGTAGTGGAAACGACCTGGAATTTTTAATTCGTGGTACTGGTGGTACCCTCGAAAATGTGTTCTTTGCTAACGAAAAATTTCACTTATTGGTATTCAGAGTAACACGAGTCGCAAGTTTCAAACAGTCAACGTCGTCTGGTCTTGTGCGTAGTACTTGTCTGAATGATGGAAACGAGTTGGCAAAATTTTTTAACTGAAATTTCTGAGATAATGTGAGTAAATTTCAGGTTCGAGTCCCTTCTCCCCACTGATCTACAGCTGAATATTTGGAATATTTTCATACACTCCCCCGTCCCCTCATTTATATTCTGTAGCTCAATAGTCGAAATTTTAATAGGGAACTGTTATGAGAGTGAGGTGGTCTTTTTGAAAATTTTGGCACCCAACTGTCGGTCGTCCGACAAAAACTGACCTCCAGTAGAGGATGTGGACAGGAACGGGACTTGGAAAAAACTAAACCATTAAATATTCCTCTGGAAAGAAAGCGTGGAAAAATTTCGAGTTATTAGATGATGTAACGCCATTGATGACCTTGACCTATTAAAAAGACGAGATGGAATAGGGGTTGAAATTACGAGTACAAAGTGACTTCATCAAAAGATAGTTTTTCTAAAAAAAAAAAAAAAAAAAAAACTCATAAACCAAGAAAACGTATCAGCTCGAGTAGAGTGTGACATCATCTAAATGTGACGTCATCAGTAGGATTCTGTACAAAATTTTTCTCGCCGCTCTGATTTATTTTCATCACAGAAATTTTATAAAGTTTTTGTACTTTGACATGTTGTTATGGTGTTTTTTTTTTTTTCAAATTTGCCAGCCTTAAAAATTTGTGCCTAGTGCAGATGTACATTCTGCATATATACAGTAAACCTTACACTGAGGGCAATGTCTATTTCGGTAATTTAGAGACTAGAAAATTGTTCCGAACAGTACGGAGGAAGGGGACTTTTTAAAAACCGAACTTTTGAGTAAAGAGTCGGCAGAAAGTTCATCACCTTCTTCCAGCTACACAAAAGAGTTCAAATTGTTGAAATTTCAATATTATCTTCCCAAATTTTTTGTATGAAATTTGGTGAAAATATCGAGGAAATTCTCTAGATTTTCATAATATTGACGATACAACATGGAAAAATATCGGTCCCCTCTATGGTCAGAAGTATCTCTTTATTCAATATTTCTACATAAATTTTATTAGGATTAATTATAATCGCACATCAAAAAAGAATGTTTGAACAGCAAATCTGTGAGCAGCCGAAAGGAATGAGAGAACAGTTGAAAAATGTATGAAATGAACAGCGATGGTACACAGTAAATAGAATTGGTGGAACATTAAAAATGACATTTTTTCAGCAGCAAAATAATATTGAAATGAACAGTCGATGCTCAACAGCAATTAAATTTTTCTCACCTCAAATCACTCGGTCTTTGACACAAATATGCCCACTTTCCGAAACATCATGATAGGCAACTTCAAGAACAGTAAGATTAAGTTCTGAAGTTTGAAAAGATCATTCATGCGCACGTCATAGCAAGAACACAAAAGTCTTAAAAAATTACGGCTTCCTTAACGAAGTTAAACGAGGAACGCAGGGAACCTGTTTTATGATTCGAATGAGATTTGGTATTGAAAATTCAAGGAAGCCTCATATATAGCTCGACAGTCGAAATTTTTCCAAGTCCCCCTTCTATCATATATAGCTCGAGAGTCGAAATTTTTCTAAGTCCCTCTCCTATCATATATAGCTCGAGAGTCGAAATTTTAACAGGGAACCTGTTTTATGGGGGGCTATTTGAGAAATCTGCCGTCCGCCGTCCGCCGTCCAGCGAAAAACTTAGAAAAATTTCGACCCTCGAGCCATATATGATAGGAGAGGGACTTAGAAAAATTTCGACCCTCGAGCCATATATGATAGGAGAGGGACTTAGAAAAATTTCGACTCTCGAGCTATATATGATAGGAGGGGGACTTAGAAAAAATTTCGACTCTCGAGCTATAGATGATAGGAGGGGAACTTAGAAAAATTTCGACTCTCGAGCTATATATGATAGAAGGGGGACTTGGAAAAATTTCGACTCTCGAGCCATGATAGGAGAGGGACTTAGAAAAATTTCGTCTCTCGAGCGAGAAAAATTTAGATTCTCAAACTATATTATGATAGGTAGGTCTAGGCTTTCTTTATACTATCTTTATCTAGGTCTAGGCTTCCTTGAATTTTCAATACCAAATCCCATTCGACTCATAAAACAGGTTCTCTGCGTTCCTCGTTTAACTTCGTTAAGGAAGCCGTCGTTTTCCTAAGTCCCTCTCCTATCATATATGGCTCGAGGGTCGAAATTTTTCTAAGTTTTTCGCTGGACGGCGGACGGCGCACGGCGGACGCCAGATTTCTCAAATAGCCCCCCATAAAACAGGTTCCCTGTTAAAACTTGAAGAGGAAGGAATGACTTCCGTATTTTATACAACATTGAGCAGTTTTGGCCGGCCAATATCGAAGAAGCTTCTATCTAGAATTATTTCAAAAAAGAAAGGGTGGAAAAGCTTTGACGAGTTCAAAAAATATCAGTATGGGGTTTGGAAAACTCGTATTAATCATAATGAAAATTCAGATTTGTTTTGTTCATGTCCCTTTTTTCTAAAACTTTTAGCGTGCATACTGGTTGTGCTCATCCGCCTCCAACTTTGTGATGTTCCTCCTCAGGCAAAAAATGTGCCCCTAGAGCAGAAACGTAAACGAGGACGCCCGATGAAGGCAAAGAAAGCACTATTAGTGCAATGATTATTATGTTTTGTTTCTCCGTTCTAGTAAGGGTTCTAGTCTCCTCAACTTTATTCCATTTTATTCTATGTATTTCCAACCCCATTTTATTCTATGTATTTCAGATTTTTGACGGTTGGGGGTCACTTTGCCGAAGCCGTATTGTCGAAGTCCACTTTTCCGCCTGGACAAAAAGCCGAATAATTATTTTCCGAAAGAATTTTTTCCGAAGGCCAATTGGCCGAATGCTTAATAAATTGACCGTATATTTATGAAGTCGGGATGCATTGTATTTTACCGAGAATTTTGGAGACCACATTTTATGTAATAACAACATTATGACCGAGAGTCAGGAGATACTCCATGATCTCATCATTGGCTGCATATTCATCGTACTTTGCCGCGATGCCTTGAATGCGAGATTGTAATTCTAACCACTTCCTCGTAGGTGCTACTTTTACGTACTTTCCAAGACTCAACTCCGCTATACACGATTCGATAAATCCTTGCTCCTTTTGAAATTCGTTGAGGGCTGCATAAAGGTCCGGATGGTGTTTGCCGACCACCACTCTAAAACGATTATGCCAGCCCTCAGATGCGTTATTTGTTTTATGATGTTGATTTAGGGCAGCTTCGTGGTGGTTCCATAGCGCAATACTGTACCGTGGACGGACCGCGGGTCGGCGTCCCCGTGCCGGTCGCCCTCGGATGTAGGTATGATCGAAGTAATCAAACACAGGGAGTAAAGCAGGTGGACATTCGCGGCGTAGCATCCTGGCCGTTTGAACAACATCATCCGGCGGTACAAAAGCTGTAGCAAGGATGGCGTGAACATAATTTCGTATACTTCGATCGTCTGGATTACTGTACGCTACCTGAAGACCTTCACGTTGCACTCTGCGGTATAAACTCTGACCCAAGTGGAAAAAACAACCATTGACGGGTATGTTGGGATACACTTCGTGACAGGCGTTTATAATCCCAAGCTCAAAGTCACTCATGATTCGTAGTGGGACACAAGCCTGCACTCGGAAGTCCTCGACGGCGTCTTTCACAGCCCGAAGGACTGTCTCATACGCCGCTTGCGTCTTGTTCGGTAACAGTGCGTAGACTAGCGGAGCGGGGACGCCTTCACCTCGTTCAATGTTTCGCCTTCGCAGTCCTAAAATGGTAAAAACCTGTACGAATATCCCGGGCGAGGGTTTAAAAGTGCCGTCCAGGAACCATGTATTACTTGCGCACAGTAACTCGATATTCCGCCGTGTCGCAAAAACTAGAATTCGACTCCCTTCGTTTCCATTCTCCTCGTCATTGTCTTCGTCAGTGATATCCGACTAGTCATCGTGCACAACAGAATCGAACAGAAGAAAAGTTTCACCTAGCAGTGTTTGTCGATATCGCTGTGGAATATCACCAAGATCTCGCAGTCTCTGCGGATTGGGCGGGAGATCCTTCCTACGTGCGCGTCGCATGCTCTTCGATAATGCCTCTTGTTCAGGCAGTTGAGCAAGTACGCCAGGTGGTAGTCCCGCTAGCTCTGTACGAAGGATTTGAGACGGTGGTAACGACGGGTTTTCAGTAGCCAAACGTTTTACTCGGGCTGTAACTTCTTCAGCAGCGCTTTCCTCAACGTTTGGCGGATGCGTATGCGCCGAATCGCATGGCCCCTTGTGAATTATTAGGTCTTCGGCGCGTGCTGGCTCGTTCGTGATCGCTCTTGCCTTGCATTCACCCTTCTTAGTCATTCGACAGTCCCAATAAATTCTTGCACGATCTTTCTTCGACTTCACGTAGATGAAGCCACTCAATTGCAGTTTTTCATCAACTATTTTACCTGCCATGATTGTTCGAAGACTAAGTGTTTCACACTTTTCCGACAGCGTTTGAGCTTCCACTTTATAATTTTCCATAGAAATTAAATTCGGCAACATTTTCGGCAAATTTATTTTCGGAAAGTTGGGTTCCACGATTTGGCATTCGGCGAATGCGTAGTCGTCTTCATGTCCATTCGACTTTTTGTTCAGGCGGAAAAGTGGACTTCGACAATACAGTTTCGGGAGATTTTATTTTGTTCTAGACTTTCGACGGATTTAATTTTATTTTAGACTTTTGACTGATTTTATTTTATTTTTTTACTTTAGCAGTCTATTGCTGAATTAAAGCATTTTGCTGTTCAAATTTTTTTTCCAAAGTTGTAATATTATTTGCTGCGCAATCCTCAATTTGCTGTTCAATGCGACCTTTTACTGTGCATTATTTTCTTTGCTGTGGGATCCTCATTTTGCTGTGATTACATTCTCTCCGCTGCGTAAACCATCATTTTTGCTGTGCTCTAAAATCCAACCCATTATGAATCTTATTTAAGAATATAATCGTCACTCTTTTATCTTTAACACAGAGGTAGAAGGGCGAAGGTGAATCTTCTCGGCTTCCGGTATTTTTCATGAATTTTACGTTGAATTCTACTCTTTTCCAAAAAGATGGAATTTCTCCTCTTAATTCTGAAGGTTCCAGGGCTCTTGAAGGTTGATAAAATTTGGAAATATATTTCCCAATTTCTACTGCAAATTTCACATACGAAATCGTTTTTTATTTCTATTTTCCATTTCTCTTGGAGATCATAAGCCCCTCTGCGCCCCTTAAATTTTTGACGATTCTTTTTTTTTTTTTTTTCGTAATTTTTCTGTTTTTGGATGTAGCGGTTAGAATTATACAGGATTCGTACGAAGTGCGATTCAAAATCCATATTTTAGACAGTTGTACGAGTATCAACAACGTCCAGTTAGGCTACTTGCAGTTGTGGTGCTCGTAAAGGGGTTTCCTCCGCGTCGTCGCACAGCTCAAATTTTCCGTCCGAGTGTCTTAAATATTCTTACCAAATTTCGAGCTTTTTACACGAAATACAAAGTCAAAATGATTACCTGTAAGATTAGTGTCTGCTATAGTCTTGAAAGATTTGAAAATGTCACGAACTGTCTTTCAGAACACGATTTTTCAACTTGATAATAGTGACAATTTTCCAACAGTTGTGACTTTTTTGAAGAGGAAAACTTTTTTGTTGAAGTGATTGTAGAAATCGAGTTAACTCGTTCCTCAATTTTATGGTTGAACATATTATTAAAAAGGGTTGTACTCAAGAGAGTAGCGTTTTACAAAAGATACCACACAAAAACAAGCAGCCGCGAGCGCTTTCGGTTAATTAACCATCTTCTGAGCGTAAGTGAACGGAAGCGACTGAACCCAACATCAACGAAGACAGAGGAACACGAGATGAAATTCATGATTGAACTAGCGAGTCATCAAATTGTGAATCATTCTCGTACACTAATTCAATCAATCCCTCATCAGGAATGTACCTGTTTAGAACAGTGATGTCTTCATTATTTCGGTGTCTAATAATTTCTATATTTTCCAAAGCCAACCGCTTGAAGTACGAATTCTCCCTATGGAGGAGGGCCTCAGAACCCTCCTTAACTTTGAGTCAGTCGATGAATTAGGCTATTGAAAGTAGGACAAAAGGACGAACCGTGGATAACGATATCGGTCGACGTTTGCTTTCTATGAATACCAAACTCATGGATGCCATCATTAATAGAGATGGACAAATCCAAAAAGTTTATTGATAAGCCACCGACTTCCAATGTGAATTTTATGGAAGGGTATTGGCTATTTGAATAATTGAGGAGCTCACTCAGGAGTTCCACAGGACCGGTCCACGCACATAATACGTCGTCCACGTACCTATGCCAGTAGTGGACGTGACTCAAATACACCCGGTCAGAGGAAAATAAATCATTTTCAAATTTCGACATAAATACCTACGAAATGAGCGAACCCAAGGGGGAGCCAATGGGAATCCCCACTTCTTCGGGGAACTCAAAAAATTTCCCATCAAACTTACAAAAATTAGGGAACCAGCAGATATTTAGAAGGCTATAGAATTCCGGAAATTCTTCGTGAGGAACGTTAGCTTGAACTAGTAACTCGCCCATGTGTTGCATAGCTACGGCCTTTGGAATAACGCTAGTGCGTCGTATTTAATGTTCCTATTTCGGAAGTTCCGTACCCAGCGTGTGTCTTACGCCTCCCACATTTGGTTTTTAAGAAAATGTCTCCAACTTTATCTGAGACCAAACTTTGTTAAATTTCGGTTCTATTCTGATTGCGACTCCACGACCAAAAGGTTGGAGAACTTCATAACGATCAAATGGATTAGAACGGAATTGAGGAGGTGGTATGGACAGCTCAATGTCACTACAATGCTCAACCTTTTGGTCCATTCGAGGTTGGCTTCCCTCCTTTATCGTGGTGAGTTTGATTCGTTTATAAAATCTATTAATGAAGGTTGTCGTGATTTTGAACGGAATTAAAAGAAAAGAAAAATGGCAAAATTGACTCCCTCCTCAGTGCAAAAGCCTTGGCTGAGAAAAAAGATTGTGCTGAGGATGGAATTGTCCACCAGTTTCAGCCGCGTATCATCAACTACAGTAGAGTTGAGTTTAATGAAGACGAATTGACCCTCTTGGAGAAGGGACTAAAGTTTGGGCTAGGTACCTCCCCTCAAAAATCAAGAGACCCTCGCGAACGTCGTGGCGGATCTCACAGTGAAAATTGGACTTGGGGTAAATATCCAGAAGAAGTGTGCCGAAATGATCTGCAGTACCCCCTCCCTCTTATGAGTAATGCTTGCCATGACTTGATTCTAGGCCTAAAGAGGAAGGTCAGGGAGGAGGGGTTAATCCTTACGAAGGCAGATAAAAGTAATGCCGTCGTGATTATGAATAAGTCCTCCTACGTATCTGGAGTTTATGACGTGCTCAGGCAGTGTGGTGCCCAAGAAAATGCATTTTTCAATTTTCCAAATTTTATCAAAGAAGTGAGGAATCTCGTGAATAATAGTCAATTTATTATCAAAAGCCCCTTGACTAAAAAGGCCATCTTGCAACCCAATCCGGTTCCTCCCCTCCTTTATGGGTTGCCGAAAGTTCACAAAAAAGATATCCCAATGCGGCCAGTTGTGTCATTCCCTCTCTGGAATCGAACTAACGTTTACACTTAGGTCCAGTATTCGGCTGGTAGGGGGGGTAGGGTGCTGAAATTGCTGGAGAAGGTGTAAAATAATTAATTCGTTTCGTCACCTACGTACACCTTAGCTAAATACATCGATCGTTGGTTTAAGTCTCGAGTTGAGGTAAACTCTACATACTCGGTAAAGAACTCCGGTTTCCTTGCAGGTAAGTTGAAGGACCTCAGTCTTCCTCCTGGAACGACCTTATGTTCCTTTGATGTTGTAGGTTTATTTCCTCACATTCCAAAGGCCGTAGCCATGCAACACATGGGCGAGTTACTAGTTCAAGCTAACGTCCCTCACGAAGAATTTGCGGAATTCTTTAGCCTTCTAAATATCTGCTGGTCCCCTAATTTTTGTAAGTTTGATGGGAAATTTTTTGAGTTCCCCGAAGAAGTGGGGATTCCCATTGGCTCCCCCTTGGGTTCGCTCATTTCGTAGGTATTTATGTCGAAATTTGAAAATGATTTATTTTCCTCTGACCAGGTGTTTTTGAGTCACGTCCACTACTGACATAGGTACGTGGACGACGTATTGCGTGGACCGGTCCTGTGGAACTCCTGAGTGAACTCCTCAATTATTTAAATAGCCAATACCCTTCCATAAAATTCACATTGGAAGTCGGTGGCTTATCAATAAACTTTTTGGATTTGTCCATCTCTATTAATGATGGCATCCATGAGTTTGGTATTTATAGAAAGCAAACGTCGACCGATATCGTTATCCACGGTTCGTCCTTTTGTCCTACTGACCATAAGATTGCGGCTTTCAATAGCCTAATTCATCGACTGACTCAAATACCTTTGAGTCAGGCGGCTTTTCAAAAGGAACTTGTGACTATTAAGCACCTGGCCAGGGTTAATCAAGTTAGAGTGGATGTTGACCTAATGGTCCGGAGGAAGCTCACTAGAAAATGCCTCGATTCCACAACCTCCCTCCCTAGGACCACCTAGACCAGGGGTGCTCAACCTACGGCCCGCGGGCCAGATCTGGCCCACGGAAAGGTTTCCATCCGGCCCGCGAGCCCGTAACAAGAAATAAAAAAATAAGGAGAAAAGGAAAAAAAGGCAAAAATGAAAATGGCAAGAAACTTGATGATTAAGAAGTGAACACTATTTTGTAACATATGAAATTGTGTTCCTTCTTTTCCATATTTTACTGCTGATCTGATGATTATCTATTGAAAAACAATGAACATTTCACTTTTTTTTTGTAGCCCGCGAGAGTTTTCAACTCATTCTATGTGGCCCCATGTCCAAAAAGGTTGAGCACCACTGACCTAGACAGTAGAAAGAGGTGGATTAGAATTCCTTTCCTGGGCAAGTTCTCTTCGAAATTGGGACGAGTCCTCCGCCCCTTTGGATTCCGGCCAGCATTTTATAATCCTAACACGGTTAAAAGTTTACTCGTAAGATTAAAAGACCCCGTTTCTGTGGCCGAGAGGAGTGGAGTTTATAGTGTAGCGTGCAACGATTGCTCGGGTATCTACGTAGGCATGACAGTCCGCCAGCTCCAGATTCGGGTAGCTGAGCATAAAAAGGCTTGGGAGAAGGGTAAATTGGGTGAATCGGCATTCGCCGATCATTTAATTGAGAGTGGCCATAAGTTTAAGGAAGGTTCTGAGGCCCTCCTCCATAGGGAGAATTCGTACTTCAAGCGGTTGGCTTTGGAAAATATAGAAATTATTAGACACCGAAATAATGAAGACATCACTGTTCTAAACAGGTACATTCCTGATGAGGGATTGATTGAATTAGTGTACGAGAATGATTCACAATTTGATGACTCGCTAGTTCAATCATGAATTTCATCTCGTGTTCCGAACTTTTCCGGGGGAGATGAAATGATGAGTGAGAGATAATTTTCTTGATTTTGATAGAAGAATGTCGCAAGCCAAACAATTGTAGTGAGAAAAGAAGCCAGGTATTTCCATTATAAAGAGCTGATTTCATTTTCCAAAACTTCTCCTAGATAATACGAGTATTTGAGCCAGAACTGTCACCGAGCTTATCTTATTTGTTTTTCAGAGTGTAGTCCATTGGCTTAACGCTGATATCGAAGTCAACCTTGCATTTTGTATCAGTAAAACTTGAGACAAATGTTCAGGACGCGGCGCCACGATCGGAAACGAATAGGAGTCCTACAATAATATGCGGATTGCTTTACTGGAAGGAGTTAGTGTACGTAAGCGCCTGAAATATTTCTTTTGGTCCACAATTTGTAAGAATTCCTGTATAATTTTAACTAAAATAAAAAAAAAAAACTCAGAAAAAGTCGGCAGGCGGTTCATCTCGATCCCTAAAACGAAAAGTAAAATTAAAATTTCATTATATTGCATTTCCACAATTTTTTGTGTTAAGTTTTGTTTAGAACTTGGGAAAAATATTGAGAAAATTATCCGGATTTTTATAATTGGCGACATAACATGAAGGTCCTTTGTTCTCTTTCGGCCCCTTCGATGGTCAGAAGAATCTTTTCAATATTTTTTCATGAATTTTATGAATACATCAACATTTGTGCAAAAGTGGTCGCTCTTCAACATTTAATAAAGAGGGGGGGGGGTCGAATCTTTTCAGCTCCCTCTGCGAGTCCGGAGAATTTTTTCAATATTTTTCTCAAATTCTACGTTAAATTCCACTCGGGTCTTCACGAATATTTTTCCAAAAAGATGAAATATCCTTGAATTTCGAACCCCTAGAGCTTTTGAAGGTTGGAAGATTTTTAAATATTTTTGCCAATTTGTACTAAGAAATCGTTTCTATTTCAACTTTCTTTCTTCCGGGGGCTATCAGCCCCCCTCAAGCCTCTCAAATGTCCGACGATTTTTCTTTTTTTTTTTTCATTATTTTTCTACTTTTATATTTAACGGTTCGAATTATACAGGAATTCATATGAAATGCGATTCAAAATAGATATTTTAGGCACTTATATAGGTATCAACAACATCCAGTGAGGCTACTCGCAGCTGTGGTGCTCGTAAGGAGATTTGTCCGTATCGTCATGGCTCAAATTGGTTGTTCGAGTGTCTTGAACATTCGTACCAAATTTCATGGTTTTTACACATAATGCAGGGTCAAAATGATTACCTCCAAAGCTAGTATTTGCAAGTCTTGAAGGACTTGAGAATATTGTCATGAAATTTCAATCACTTTCTTCTACAAATAAAAACTTTTTTTTTTAAATCTTGATTGTCCAACTTGGTGATAATGACTATATCCCAACAATTGTTATTTTTCGAGAGGAAACCTATTTTATGGAAGTGAACCTAGAAACTTGAAGAAAAGAAATGACTATTCCCAAGCGGATTTATTTGATTATAATAGGCAACACTGTGTGAATCTTTTTTTTAAACTTTAAATAATGTGGAAAGTATGAAAATCGTTATTCATTTCAAAGTCACGTAGTAGATTTCATCTAGGAAAAAATATGTCAATCTAGAACAGGAAAACCTCATAATTATTTGGGTATCGTATAAAAATGAGGCCGAGAAAAGTGTATTTATTTTGTCTAAGGATTGAACTTTTCTCCAAATTTGGACACAAGATGGTAGGGATTGCAATGAAGTAAACAAGGAAAATGTTTTCTTATTCCTTCATTTTTTCACCTTGACTTCTTTTCATTTCTTGTTACTAGGTCACGCTATTTCGATGACGGATGCTAGTGGAAAACCTTATTCATCGATGAGCGGCGTCACGAACGGTAGTATGGTCTCGATGTCGACGACGTTTTCGTCGAACGGCTCCAGCGTCAAATACCCTTTGCGGTCGAGCTTGAAAAAACCGAAGCCGAAGGACACGAGCGATCCGAGTCTGGGTATACATAATCCGGGCTTCAGCGGCTCGTCGCCAACTCTGCCTCGAGACGGTATGAAAAAGGTACGAATTCAAACGCAAAGCACCGCCGTGTGAAGAGGAATTCCTTTGGCAAAAGCTGACTGTCGGACTTCTCCCTCCGTTGTTGCTGTGAATTTATTTATTTTTCGTTAGTCTTAGCGCGTTGATATTTTGTTTTTTATTTTTTTTCCTCTCTCTTTCTTTCTTTCTGTAGGATTATTATAGCGTAATTATTATTCATACAAGTATTTTTATCGCGATTATCTTGTTTAATTTAATATTTTCTCTGTGTTCATACGCGTGTTTTAAAATTTGTATACCTTACAGTTTAAGGATGTATGTTTTTTTGTGTGTAAAATTTTATCCTTTTACAAATATGTAACGGATCTAAGTACGGAAGATAGGACGTCAAATATTTTATTTTTGTCTTTCAAGACGTTAAACTGTTTTATAGTCAGTTAACGAGTAAGAATTGCCTGTTGTAAAAGTGTAAAATAGTGCTGAAATATCACGTTTCTGATTCTTTGTGATAGTACAGGATGACGATGATACTGTACGCGATGGAATTCATATAATACCAGTAAAAGATTTTTACATTTTTAAAAGAATTCAACGAACAAAGCTGTCATTGATTAGGAAGGTACTCGCGGATTAGGATGTTTGAATGAATTCACTTTTATTAATATTGTTCAATCGACGTAACCATAATTATGTCAACTTTTTGAAGGAAAAAAAAAAAAGTCCGACTGTGTTAAAATTTACAAAAAAGGAAACTATCCGTCCGTAACTGTTTTTTTAGTATTTTTATACAGATGTAGAACGCATAAGTTCTTGGTAAAATGTGATAAATAACGGCTAGCATGGTAAACAGGCTCTATAATAATTCTCCACTTTTTTCGGATCGATCGGTAATTTACGTGTTGTTCTTTTTTTCTAGCATTATTATACTCTTGTTTTTCATGTGTATATATGAATTTTTTTTCTGGTAAATTCAACGTTCCGTTCCCCCCCCCCCCCCCAAATACTATAATTATTGTACGTGCCAATATCGTATATTTATGCAAAAGCGTGCATGTGTGCAATATAATATATTGTAGTATTAAAGTAATTTTTTCGGGGCGATTGACGATTTCGAGATCAATCAAGTAATTAAATTGTATATTCATTTTTCGATTGTTCTTCCCTATCCGGCTTGCACTTTGTACTTATAATTCTTGAAAAAAGGATACGATAATTTCACTGATGAGGCCTTAATTGCGAAATCGTTACTCCATAATTGTTGTTGAAAAATGAATGTCCTACTTCGATGTTTCTAAAATGTAAATCAACGTGTTCGAATTGAAATTCTCATTAAAAACAATTTTTGCCTTTCGAAGTCGAAGTTTTCATTTCTTCCAGACTAGAGATTGTTCTAATTATTTTATTACAAAATATAGCTTTCAACAGCCTACAACAATAGAGTCTACTACTGAATGATATTATAAGTAATATGGGTTGCGTGAGTGAATCAAGAAAGGTACAAATTGAATCTAAACAAGATAAGCAGAGGTCCATATTACTTTACAGTCTAAGGTATGTATAAAATTAGCTTTTGAAAAGTAGAAAAAAATGGACATAATACCTTTTCAATTCTATAGAAATATTATTTTTAAAACTTGACATAATACCTTTTAACTTCTGGAGATAAAACGGAGTAAAGACCAATGATCAGATTTAACTATCAAAGTGGAGAAGATAGAAATAAGTTATTACCTTTAAAAATGGACATAATATTACCTTTTAACTTCTGGAGATAAAACGGAGTAAAGACCAATGATCTGATTCAACTATCAAAGTGGAGAAAATAGAGAAAATAGAAGTCCATTTTTAAAGGTAATATTTCAATTTTCTCCACTTTGATAGTTAAATCAACTCATTGGTCTTTACTCCGTTTTATCTCCAGAAGTTAAAAGGTAATATGTCCATTTTTAAGGGTAATATTTCTATTTTCTCCACTTTGATAGTTAAATCTGATCATTGGTCTTTACTCCATTTTATCTCCAGAAGTTGAAAGGTATTATGTCCATTTTTAAAAATAATATTTCTATAGAATTGAAAAAGTATTATGTCCATTTTTTTTTCTACTTTTCAAAAGCTAATTTTATACATACCTTAGACTGTATAGTAATATGGACCTCTGCTTATCTTGTTTAGATTCAATTTTTACCTTTTTTGATTCACTTATGCAACCCATATTACTTGTAATATAATTCAGTAGTAGACTCTATTGTTGTAGGCTGTTGAAAGCTATATTTTGTTGTGTGTTTGTGTGTGTATCAGCAGCCTGTTGGTGTATAATATGCTTTTTAAAGGTGAAAATGGATACCGTTTTATCTCCAGAATTGAGAAGGTATTATGTTTATGTCTTCCTTTTGGAAAGCATAATTTTATACATACAGGCTACTGGCGCGCACTCACACAAATACACAACCAAGAACTGTTAATTATATACTCTTTCAATACATTTCATTTGGAGAAAATGTACATAATACCTTTTCGATTCTGGAGATAAAACAGTGTGCATTTTTACCTTTAAAAAGTTTTACACATACAGGCTGCTGACACACTCACACAAGCACACAACAAAACATGGAGTTAAAAAGGTATATCTAACAATTCTCTGCAGGTATCCTATTCAGATTTAATTATTAGCCTCTCTGATTCTCGCACACAACCCTTGCTGCTTTCAATATTACATAATAGTGGACTCTATTATTGTAGGCTGTAGAAAGCCATAGCTTGTTGTCGTAGGGTAATAAAAGATGGCGGATCATGTTTGATTATCATACCAGGGTGTTGTGTTGATGGTAGCTCCACCTACTCTTACAATATTACAAAATTAGACAGTATTTTGAACACATTAAATTTGAACTTGTTTGTTTGTATTAGTAAATACAAGATGGCCGGGCATAAATGGAATATGAACATGATACCAACATGACTGTTATACTCTCCTAATACTTCAGGTGTTTTTTGGGCCTTGTAGTGTGTGTAAATATTTACTCACACTTCTTTAAAATCATGCAAATATATGAAAAGTTATATGATATGTATTTTCATATATTTGCATGATTTTAAAGAAGTGTGAGTAAATATTTACTCACACTACACGGCCCAAAAAATACCTAAAGTATTAGGAGAGTATAACAGTTATGCTGGTATCATGTTCAGATTCAATTATTACCCCTTCTGATTCTCTCTTGCAACCCAAGCTGCTTGTAATATTATTTAGTAGTGGACTCTATTATTGTAGGCTGTAGAAAGCCATACCTTGTTGTGGTAAAGTAATAAAAGATGGCGCAGCATGTTTGATTATCATACCAGGGTGTTGTGTTGATAGTAGCTCCACTTACTCTTATAATATTACAAAATTAGACTGTATTTTGAACACATTAGATTTGAACTTGTTTGTTTGTATTAGTAAATACAAGATGGCCGGCCATAAATGGAATATGAACATGATACCAGCATGACTGTTATACTCTCCTAATACTTTAGGTGTTTTTTGGGCCGTGTAGTGTGAGTAAATATTTACTCACACTTCTTTAAAATCATGCAAATATATGAAAAGTTATAGGTATGGCTTTCTACAGCCTACAATAATAGAGTCCACTACTAAATAATATTACAAGCAGCTTGGGTTGCAAGAGAGAATCAGAAGGGGTAATAATTGAATCTGAACATGATACCAGCATAACTGTTATACTCTCCTAATACTTTAGGTGTTTTTTGGGCCTTGTAGTGTGAGTAAATATTTACTCACACTTCTTTAAAATCATGCAAATATATGAAAAGACATACCATATAACTTTTCATATATTTGCATGATTTTAAAGAAGTGTGAGTAAATATTTACTCACACTACAAGGCCCAAAAAACACCTAAAGTATTAGGAGAGTATAACAGTTATGCTGGTATCATGTTCAGATTCAATTATTACCCCTTCTGATTCTCTCTTGCAACCCAAGCTGCTTGTAATATTATTTAGTAGTGGACTCTATTATTGTAGGCTGTAGAAAGCCATACCTTGTTGTGGTAAAGTAATGAAAGATGGTGATGCATGTTTGAATATCATACCAGGGTGTTGTGTTGATAGTAGCTCCACCTACTTTTATAATATTACAAACTTGGACAGTAATTTGGATAGACATAAGTTTAAATGTGTTTTTGCTGGTGTTAGGGACTTGGAAAAAATTTGAATAATATTGAGCTGTATCTGATAAGAGGAAACTTGGAAAAATATGGACTTTTCAGCTTTATCTCCCAAGGTGGTGAAGAATAAAGTTTAATCTTTATTTAGAAAAGTTATAAAGAAAGAAACTCCCATGAAACAGGTTCCCTCTTTGACTCAATTAATATAGTTAATGAAAGCAATCCCAATCCCAAGGAGCATACAAATCAGGGTGCAAGTTTTTTATTTGTACTTGCTGACACACTCACAGATGCACATAACAAGCCTAGAATAATTGCGTCTACTACTAAACAAGATTTCAAGCAGTGTGGGTTGCATGAGTGAACCAGAAGGGGTCTAAACATGATATAAGCATATAACTCTAGGAGATCAACAACTAATGACTAAAATCAATTACCGGTAACACAGGGAAAGTTATTTACAAAACGTTTATTTCATTGAATCTCAAAATAATCATAACATAGTGACTAAATTTAAGCTACAGAGTTTTTTTTTCCTTATTTTCAATTTTTAAATCTATTTTAATTTCCGTTTCAGAAACCTATTAATTAAAATTATCAAATATTAATCTGGTAACATTGATCACAATTGTTTATTTTTTCTATTGGGATTTAAACTTAGAGTTGGGGAGTTGGTAGCCCTGACGATATTCACCCTTTCGTTCAATGCTTTTTAAATGAAGAAATTTCACACAGATAATTAATAGGATATTGTCTTTTAAAGCAAATACAAGTATAAATTTTGTAGTCTGTATCATCAACATTAAATACAAAAAAAATTCTAGCAAGAGATGATATATTGAAAAAATAACAGTTGATTGAAAATCAATGTATGAACCTACATAAATTCTCTGATTCAGTAGCGCTCTCTAGTGTAGGTTTAAACCCCAATAAACTATGGAAGGAATGTTCGATTAAATCGCCTTCTTCGACTACCAGGCCGAAGCCAAATCAGCAAACATATTGAAGTGCTCGAGGGTAGCAGAAGAGTGGTAGTAATTAATAAAATATATATTATGGTAATAAGCTATTTGTAAATTGTAACAAAGGGAGACAAAAATACGGACAGCGTAATACAAGAGAGAAAAAAAAATTTTTAGCACAGCTTATTTACTTTCTTCTCATTTTTATCCTACGTGGAAAGGAGCTCCAATTTCCTAGATCTGAATTTTTCCCTGTTATTCCATCAATGAAGTAATACACAGTTTGTCCAAAAAGTTCGTGGCCTACCTCTGTAAAACGTCATATATTTACATATAAAAAAAATTACAATTTGTCCCCTTCAAAATAGTCCCCTCCCACGTCAATACACTTTTGTAGACGTATTTTCCAATCCGCGAAGCACCTTTGGTAGTCCTCGGACGAAAAGCTGTTGAGAACCTCCGCCGATTCTCGCTTGAGGCCTTCAATGCCCCCCAAATGCCGACTCTTAAGGGCCAATTTCATTTTGGGAAAGATAAAGAAGTCACAGGGAGCGAGATCCGGGGAGTACGGGGCGTGTGCGACGCGACAGAATTGATTTTTATCCAAAAACGAGGTGGTTTCGTGCTGCTTTCTGCGCGCTGCGCGCCGTGCGCGGTCTCCCCTCCCGATGGTCGTCAGTCAGACTCGTCCTACCGCTACGAAAACGAGCCGACCACTTCTTCACAGCTGAAGGAAGGAGAGCACTATCACCGTACACCGATACCAACTCGTCTCGTACCAAACTAGAGCCGACTAGACCCTGGGCTATCATCAGAAGTTGTATACTGTGGTAACTTCATCTCTTTCACCTGGGAATCAAATATCAATTCCTAAGAGCTGTAAGGCTTACTGGCACTGAAACAAAATTGCAGGGTTTGATGATATTTTCAAAGAAAGAAAAAAATAAAAGAGGGAAAAAAACAGTAAGTGATCATTTTGAGATTTTATTCAATTTGTACTTAAAATCACATTGACAACATATTTTGTAGCGTCACAAATTACAAGGACCGGGGAAATCTGCCTCAAACACTGGACCAAGCCAGAAAAGGGGGTCTCACCGTGAGAGGGAGAAAAACTACAGGGATGCCAGAATATTTTTTTTTGTATGAGGCTAGAAATGCTCAATACTAGGCCGAAAGAAATACAGATTTTGTAAATAAAAGGGAAAAGCTCTGATACAGTCTCTGAGAGAAAGTACAGAAGTCCCGGATGTAATAGTGATCTACAATATTTGCGTTTTCGAGGAAGGACAGTGCGCGTGAATAAAAGATCCACCCTCTAGCTGAATTTAAATAGGGCATATTCAGCAGACCTATCGACGGTAAAATAATAAATAACGTATAGAGTAAATGAAGAAAAAAAAAACGGGTATGCATATTCGAAAAGTAAATCGCAGATAAAATAATGAACATACAATCCAAAAATGGCAATAATGCCAGCGTAAAAATATAAAATAAAGAAAGATAAGGATGTCTACTGACATTAGAAGACCGCACTGCGGCAAAATAAAAGATAATAAGCAAAGCATAAAAAGTGGCCAAAGCCACTCTAAAATCCCGGGAAACCTCCATCAGCGATTTTGAGGGCCAAAAATAGTAAACTCAGCGGATTGTAACCCCTAGTAAAAATATTCCACAAGGGGGGAATGGATAGGGTATCGAACCTACTACCTATCAAAGAATGTAAAGAGAAAAAGCAACTGGCTCAGGACAACTCAACACGACAAAAATAAATGGGGAGCAAGTAGACTCCCAAGGTAAGAGAGATACACTAAGGCGTAAGCCCGGGAGAAGTGAGCATAACAGCGTCTCATCCCAGTCCCAAAATATATAAAGAGGCATAAAGTACGACCTAAAGTGGAGTAAAATAAGAGGGGGGGGGGCACACACATTCGGCTAGAGACAAAAAAAAAAAATAATAATGATAATGAAATAAGAAAATCAAGCAATCGGGTAAAAACGATAGCCGAATGTGCCCCAGCCACCAACAGTAAGTAAAGGGTGTGAGTATAGAGGTGTGAGTGTCCGCCGTGAATAATTAATATAACACGTGAGTAATATAAACGCAGGGATAGCAAGTTCGATCCCCGACCATAGAGCAAAAGAAATCAATTTTGCGATCAAGAAAGGGGTGACTAAGCACACAAAAATAAAAATATGTACATACCGTACAGTAGCTCCGAAGACGAAATATGCACAGTTCGAAGATCCGGAAGCTGAAAATAAAGATTAAACCTTCACACTCGGGGAAGGTTCCATCAGGAAATTTAGGAGTGGAACCTCATAAAAGTAACTTAAGTAAAAAAGTAATTAATCTGGTGTAAATAAAAGAGGATAGTTTTCCATAAAAGAGGAATGAATAAAGCATGAATAAAACATAATTAGAATTTAGAAAGAGTAAAAAAAAATTACGAATAATGAAATAATCTGCAGCGGCGACGATTGTGAAGATGATGGTGCGGCATCTTTGGTCGTGGTAAATGGCACGGTCCCCTTGCCAATCGGAACCGGCCGGATCGTACGAGTAATTTACGGCATTTTCGGCTTCGGAAGAAATGGCCTTTAGCCAGCCATCGAGAACGAACTATTCACTTTGATCATTTTAGGCCGCTTGATGTGATAGTAAAATTTTATAGTGTGACACTTCACCCACAAGTATGTATAAGTTACGTTCAAATTAAGAGAATCGTATGAATCATTTAAAATGGCAAATGATTAATAATTTTGAGGTCGATACAAGCGACTAAATCCTATAATCCTATATAATAAAGCATGCTTTGTAAACATTACGTATCATTCTGTCGTCAAGCGATCGGTCCGTGTAATCAGTAATCTTCAACGTGGGAACATAAGGGGTGCTATCAGCCAGCCATCGCCGTAGTTGATGCTTTATTCTTATTGGTCTAGAAAAGTTTTATTATCATCATCATTCTGTCATTATTATCACTCGGCTGTTTTAGTTCAAAATCGGAAGTTGGAAGAGAACACGCGACTGAACTGAGAAACCAAACGATGAGATTTATTTCAGAAATAATATTATTATTCAGAAATAATAACGAAATAACGAAACAAAATTCCAAATTGTCTGATAATATCGGACGACGTAGATATTTTAGTGCGTATTATTTATTCATGATCTCATCTAGCTTCGGCCTTTCGTGAATCATGAAATTCGGAACAAAGTAGAACTAGCCAAGAGTTCAACTCAAGATTTCCTGAGAATGGGTATTGTCCTGGTTTTCTGTTTTGTTTTGTGAGGAAAGTCGATCGGAGAAATAGAAAGTAGTTCGGTGTGTTTTTGATCGATTGCATAAATAGAATCGTGGTTCGAATTATGAATACAGAACGTGATCTATTATATCATCATCCTCTGTTTCGTATTATCACTCTGCTGTTTCAGTGCGATACTGTTCAAAATTGAAAGAGAACTGAATTAAGAAACGATGAGATTTATTTCAGAAGTAGGTAATAACGAAACGCAACTGAAAATTGTTCCATAATATCGGAAGATGTAGATATTTTATTGGGTATTATTGATTCGCTTGATGGCATCTACCTTCGGTTTTTCGTGAATTATGAAATTTGGAACGAAGTAGAATTAGGCCTAGGTAGCCAAAAGTTGAACTCGAGATTTCATGAGAATACCAATCCAAAATAGTTCCCTGGTTTTCTGTTTTCTTCTGTGAGTGAAGTCGATCGGATGAAAAGACTGACAAGCGCGAGTGGACCATTACTCATTAATGGGAGAAAGAGTTTAAAAAGAGGTAGCGAGTAGTTCGATGTGTTTTTGACCCATTGCATAAATACTTAATTGTGGTTCGAATTATAAATACAGAACGTGATCTTCGATCGCATGAAATGTTATCTGATCTAATTTATTTATCAATTCGAATTATGCAATACTGATAGATGAAAAATAAAATAGCATCAATTCTCGACTTCACTGGATTCAAGATTTCAAGGAACACCCATGGCAAATATACGCAGTTATAGATAGAATTATAGTTTAAATTATGAATACAGAACCGCTTGAAATGATATCTGCTCTATTCTAGGTATTCATCAATCAAATTATTTGATACATCTAATGAAGAAAAATTTCATTGGTATTAAAATATGGCCATAATGAGATTTGGTGGGGTCTTAGAGAATTTCTGAAAAAGAATAATTATATTATTGTTATTGAATAGGAGAAACCCAAGTCTTGCTGTTGACAGATTAAGGACTGAGACAGATGTAGGAGTAGGACAGAATGATATGCCAGCGCCTGGCGCTGTGATGGCTTAGTTCTGAACTGTGTGTGTGTATTGTGTATACGACGTGAAAACTATGAAAAGTGGGAATGAAAGTTCGCTCTGTTATGTAGACCGTATCGTCCCAAATCAGCGAGCGCAAAGCGCCAGTCTGTTACCACAAATCGGCGAGCGCGAAGCGCCAGCCCATCACCACAAAACCGCGAGCGCATAGAGCGAGGCTGTCAAGCGCCGTAAGTTTAGAATAACGAGCGCGAAGCGCGAGCCCGTGACCCCAAAATCGCGAGCGCGAAGCGCGAGTCCGTCATACAGCGCGCAGCGCGATACAAAACAGCGAGCGCGAAGCGCGAGCCTGTCACCACGAGCGCGCAGCGCGAGTCAGCGAAGCGCGAGGCTGCCGGGCGCCGCAGGCCTAGCCGCAAGCGGCTAGTAATATAATAAAGCACACTTTGTAAGCAACGCGTGTCCGTCGGTTAAACTTCGGTCGGTGTAATCAGTAAAATGTAACCTAGGAACATCAAGGGTGCTATCTATCAGCCGGCCATCACCGTAGTTGATACTTTTTTCTTATTGGTCTAGAAAAAATTAGACAATTTTAATTTGAATGTTTGAACGTTGGAAATCTGAATCTGTCTGTACGTAATCAGATCTCGATCCGTGCGTACGTGTTTATAATAACGAGCGCGAGTCCGTCATGCAGCGCGCAGCGCGATACAATAGTGATGGGCAAAAACCGATAGTTTGAAACTACCGATAGTCCGATAGTCTTCCTCCTGACACTATCTCCTGGTAGTTTGCCTGGTCACACGAGCAGTAACACTTGAACCATTCAAATCTCTGGAAACAAAGGAAATGAACTTTGCTCTACGTCGCGTCAAAGCACAAAGGACGGCTCCAAATCTGTACTATTTGGACAATGCGCCACAGTTCGAAATTACGGAGCAACCAAAGAAAACTCATCCAAGCAAATAATATGGAAATACATACCCGATAATTTGAATGTTTTCCTCGTGACTACGAGCCCTTTGAATAAAATAGGAGGAATAGTACAGCACGTAACAGATTAGAGAGTCCGGAACTAGAGTTTTATTATCGAAATTTTTAGTCAGATGACTAGAGAAACACCACAACGAAAAAGAGGTAGAACAGAAATAAAATGAAAATAAAATTAAAAATTAAAAATTTTCTGGCATAGCCAAATAAATGAAAATCATGTTCCATGTCTTTTATATTTTATCAGTCATCTTGAAATATTTCAGTCTAGGCTTCTACTAGGTCATGTGTTCGTGAGGTGTTATTCGTTTACCCCTTTACCTATCTTGGCGTCGTATAAGTATTCTATGAGGAATATGAGGTAGCGCGAACTCGCTGTTGTGTTGGAATGGTATGAGACAATTCAAGTCTAGGGGACTTGGAAAAATTTCGACTATCCAGCCATATATGATAGGAAGAGGGACTTGGAAAATTTTCCAATTATTAACTATATTAATTATTTATTTATTTATTTAATTATTTATTTATTTAATTATTTAATTATTATTGAATTAATTATTTATTTATTTATTTATTTATTTATTTAATTATTAATTAATTAATTATTTATTATTATTACGCGGGGTGTACTCGCGAGTTTCAAAATCGGGGTCCGGCGAGAGAAAAGACATGGAACATGTCAACAAAATATAAAATTAAGGAAAATTGGTCAAAATAATATAATGATAAATTTGTCGAAAATATAAATTTAGATTAGTTCCGAGGACTAGTTGTTCGACCGGTTTCGATAGATCTGGCGTCTATCATCAGGCGAGAACTGAATGAAAGCATTGAAACTGGTAAGGAGATGAAAGAAGGTTGAACGAGTGGATCAGGTCAAGACAGGAAGTGCTGATCAAAGTTGTAATAGAATTTAATGAACGGATTAAGAAAGGTAGATGATGTGTCCTTTAGAGTTGACGAGTTTGTAGATGAAGAGCGAATGATCTCGGTTTCTTCCAGACGATTCATGCTTTGACCTTTATCGGCGTTGTGAAGGAGCTCGATGACGGCATTACCGACGGGGTGATTTTTATCCGTGCAATGTTCAGCAAAAGCAGAGTATTTTCCATTGGAGATGGCTGCTTTATGCTCGCGGAAGCGAGTACGGAGGGGACGGCCGGTCTGGCCAACGTACTGAGCATCGCAGGACCCGCACGTTATTCGGTAAATGCCTGACTTATCCATTGGTGGTACAGCATCCTTCAAGGTGGAGAGGTTAGACAAAGTGTTGACTGGATAGAAGCCTACTCGGTAGTTGAATCTTCGGAGCTTTGAGGAAAGTTTTTCTGTAGGTCTCCCGAGGTATGGTAGGCGAATCCATCGTGTTCTGGACGTTGAGTTCTTTTGAGAGGGAGGCTCGTCGGGAGGGAGTTCGGTGAGCAGCTTTTTGAGTTGTTTACATCTGACCAAGAGGCGGAGGCAATTTTTTCAATTTGCTTAACCTCGTGTTCGAAAGCCACGTCATCTAGAGGAATATAGATCAGCCTGTAGATGGCTGCGTTTATGGCTGCCATTTTGTGGGATGGAGGATGGAAGGAGTCCGCGTGGATTGAAACGCCCGTGAACGAAGCTTTCCTAAATATGGCGAATTTAGCTTTTAGAATGTTATGTTTTTCGATGAGGATGATGGTGACGTCTAGAAAATTGATGCTATTTCCTCCTGTTTCAAGCAGGAATTTTATAGCGGGGTCAAAATTGTTGAGTTCTTGGAGGAAGAATTGTAGCTCCGGAAGAGGGACACATGACACATCGTCGACGTAGCGAGCCCAGAATCGTATTCGAGAGGCGTACGGGCTTGAGCTGAGGATGGAGGTTTCGAGGTAGTTCATGAACACATTTGCTACCAGAGGGGATAGTGGACCTCCCATTGGAAGACCAACCGGAAACTTGTAGGTCGTTTTCCTGAAGACGCAAACATTTTGAGAGAGACACACTTGGAGTAAATTGCGGAATTCGTTGATGGTGTCCGGATGAATATTCTGTCTTTCCAGGAACCGGAGGAGGAGGGGGATGGTGCGCGCCACCGGAATTTTAGAAAACATACTGGCGACGTCGAAGGAGACTAGTATCGATCCGGAAGGAAAATTTGTGTTGGACATTCAGGGTGCTATCTATCAGCCGGCCATCACCGTAGTTGATACTTTTTTCTTATTGGTCTAGAAAAAATTAGACAATTTTAATTTGAACGTTTGAACGTTGGAAATCTGAATCTGTCGCGTATTCCTGAGCTGATGTATTTATTTGGTTTCGGAAATACCAAAAAAGAAGAGTGGATTTGTATAATCAACACCCTAGTCAAGATCTACTTGTGGTTACTTATAACTCCGCTTTCAACTGTCCACCAGGATTTACCCAGGTCCAACAGGAAGTAGAATTACCCAACAACCTTACTGGAACATCTGTATCATCAACACTCATGCTCTAGAAGTGCAAGATTCCCATGAAGATGTGCAGAGAGTGACACACTTCAAGGGCCGTTGTCGTCTAGTCAAGCATGGTTGGAAAACGTTGCTGAGCAAACTAAACACCTCTTATACTCTGTTCACATTAAGGAAGGATAGAAATATGACCTCGAGAACGGAACGCTCCGGGTAATTTTAATCTACCGTTCCGTTCTCAAGGTCATATTTCTATCCTTCCTTAATGTGAACAGAGTATAGAAGAAACAGAGCTGCTTAGCCAATCTCATTGGCTAAAAACTTAACTAAAAGCTAACCCTTCAAATTGATTGGCTGCGGCTCTTAGCTAACGGCTAAGCCACTCTTATTGGCTAGCTAATTTTGGGCCAAAATATAATGGCTAACGGCTAAGAGCTAAAGGCTAACGGTTGAAAGTAGGGGAGGGGGTCACTTCATGCGGAGGGGTGAGGTGTGGAGAAGAGAAAATATTAGCCTTCAGCCATTCCTATTTCAATGCCTAATGGCTAACATGATTTCATTAGCTAGCCAACATAACATCAACTTCAATCATTTTATTTTCATTGATCTTTCTGAAGACCACAATTTGAAATTTGTGAATTGATAAGAAGGGAATTTGTTTGCATTGTAATTTCCTATCTCGATTTTTTTTTTTTAAATTATTCACTAGGAATTTCAAAAATTTGTACAATTGGATTGAAAATTACGACATTCTTTTGAAGGCGAAAAATATGAAAATTAATATTGATCACATTTTTCAAAGGATGAAATTTCTGTAATATTTCCCATCTAGCATCTCATACAAGGAGAAACTTTCGCTCATTTTGCCATTGTGACTATTTGTGGAAATGGATGCTATGAGTGACCTCGTGATTAGAAAAGTGGACTATACTCTCTAGAGATCGTTGAGCCCTATCAAGTGAAAAAATAATACTACTTAGGTAGGTACACAACCTTTTCCGCATGAATAACTCTGTGAATTATAATGTAATCTGCCCCGGTTACAAAATAACATTATATCTACAATGCAGTGGAACGGTAAATTGACAAGTGTGGTTGTGGACAATAAAAAGTTGCACAAACTTCATCAGTATAAGTATCCCAAACTAGAGCCGACAAGCCTTATTGGAAGTTGCGTACTGATATCAAATATTAATTGCTAAGGGCTGTGAGGCTCATAGACACTAAAACAAAACTGCTGAGTTTGAAGATACGTTCGAAAAGAAAGAAAAAATAATATATCAAGTTATCATTTCAAGTTTTTTTTTTTTTTTTTTTTCCAAATGGATTTTTGTATTTTGGTTATTCTCTTTTGACAAGCATAGCGAATTGATAAAGGAATGAATAATAATTAGAAAGTTGGGTTGAAACTGAACTAATTCACGTATCATTATTATTAATAATATAATAATTTAAATTAATATAATTTTAAATCATCATTCATTAAAGTAAAAATTATTTATTAACATTTTTAAACAAAATTTTAAATAAATGAATTGATTTAATAAATTATTTGAATTAATAATAAATTGGATATAATAAATAAATTTAAGTTATTAGTCAAAATTTTCAATTTTTATATAAATTATCAACATTAATTTAATTAATTAAAAATATAATTTTAAGGAAACTAATTGAAAAATTAATTTAATATTTAATTTAATTAACAAATATAATTATTGTTTAAATTTTAATTTTATATTAATATTGATATTTTTAATTAAATTTTAAATGAATTATTTAAAAAGTTATTTTATAAATAAAGAATCAAATTCTTATTTTTTAGGTCTAAGTTAAATAATAAAATAGAATAATCTGTGGTGAAGGTTGACCGTACATCCAGTTCAGGCTCATTTCTATTAAAATAAATTAGCCAAAGCGAAAAATTACAAACATACACAGCAACCAATTACCTAGGTAATTAAAATTCTAAATTGTTCCCTGATCTGAAAGTACAAGCTCTTATTAACAATATTTCACCTGAATTTAGAAAGAGGTAGGCCTATTGTCTAGCTGGTGTATTCTTAAATTAATAGATTCTATTGCGTGATCAAAAAATCCTCAGTCTCATATTAGGTAGGCCTATATCATACATTTTGAGAGGTTTGAACGTAGGTATCTAAATTACACTGATGAGCTACTCAATAAGGGGTATAATCACGTATTGTATTCTGCCCATGATTCATGAGTGAAGATGACTTCACAGGAGAATTTTCTTCTGCTAAATATTACACTTGAATCAATATCTCAAATGTGGGTCATATTCATGTGTCAAGACATGCTTCTTCAGATTGCCTTTTAGTGAGAACTTCTGTCCACAAATATCACACCCAGTTGACATCTTAGTTCTGGATTGGATTGATGAGTTGATATTTTATATGTATCACGACCCAAATTGATATCTAAGATGTGGATTCATGAGTCAACATTATGCTATTTTAGTGCAAATCTTATTCCCCGCAAATATCACACTTGAATCACTTGATGTTATACGTGAGGAGTGGGTCAGATTCATGAGTCGACATTTATGCTCCTGTAGATAGCTTTTCCAAGAAAATTTCAGCCCACAAACAAGATAGTATCTTTAATGGGAATCGGATTCACAGGTCAACACATGCCTCTACAACATTTTTTCCACAATTATCACACTTGAATCAATATCCTAAATCTGGGTTAGTTTTATGGATCAACATATTATGCTTTTTCAGATTGCTTTTTGATATGTATTTTTTTCCACAAATATTACACTGAAATTGACTTCTTAAATCTAGATCAGATTCATGGATCAAGACATGTTTCTTTAAAGAACTTTTCCGTGTAAATTTTCTTCCACATTTATCACACTCAAATCGATACCTCAAATCTGGGTCAGATTTATGATTCAACTTATGTTTCTTTAGGTGGTCTTCCTGGGTAAATTTTCTTCCACAAATATTACACTGAAATTGATTTCTTAGATCTGAGTCAGATTCATGAGTCAAGACATGCTTCTTTAGAGAACTTTTCCACATAAATTTTTTTCCACATGTATCACACTGAAATTGATGCCTCAAATCTGGATTGTGAGTCAACATATGTGTTCTCAGGTGGCATTTAACTACGAATTTTTTGCCACAAATATCACAAATAAATTTATACTTCAGATCTGGATTAGATTCATGAAACAACATAATATGGATCTTCACATTTTTTTTATGTGCAAATTTTTTTTCACAAATATGACAATTAAATTGATACTTATGGTCTGGATTAGATTCATGAGTCAACAAATGCAACTTTAAAGAGTATTTCTGGGTAACTCTTTTCCCACAAATATCACACCTGAATTGACACCTTAGATCTGGGTCAGATTCATGATAGATCAAGACATGCTTTTTCATATTGCCTTTACGTGTAAATTTTTTATCACAAATATTACATTTAAATTGATATCTTAGATCTGGATCCGATTCATGGGTTACAATATGACTTCTCATATTACTTTTGGATGTACATTTCTTTCCACAGATATTACATTTAAATTGATATCTCTGATCTAGATCAGATTCATGAGTTAAAATAATATGATTCTTCAGATTGCGCTTCTGCGTGAAAGTTTTTCCACAAATATCACATTTAAATTGATATTTCAGATCTGGATTAGATTCATGAGTTAACATATGCTTCTTAAGGTTACCTTCTTGTGCAAACTTTTTTTCACAAACATCACATTTAAATTGATACTTAAGATCTGGATTAGATTCATGAGTCAACATATGAATCTTCAGGGTTTTTTTCCATGCAAATTTTTTTCCACAAATATCACAATTAGATTGATACTTCAGATCTGGATTAGATTCATGATTCAACATAATATGGATCTTCAGTCTTTTTTTATATGCAAATTTTTTTCCACAAATATGACAGGTAAATTGATACCTACGGTCTGGATTAGATTCATGAGTCAACAAATGTAACTTTAAAGAACTTTTCTGGGTAACTTTTTTCCCACAAATATCACACTTGAATGGACATCTTAGATCTAGGTCAGATTCATGAGTCAACAAATGCCTTTGCAATCTGCTTTTAAATGTAAACTTTCTTTCACAAATATTACATTTAAATTGATATCTTAGATCTGGGTCAGATTCATGGGTTAAGATATGACTTTTCATATTGCCTTTAGATATACATTTCTTTCCACAAATATTACATTTAAATTGATATCTCAGATTTGGATCAGATTCATGAGTTAACATATGCTTTTTCAGATTGTTCTTATGCATGATAGTTTTTCCACAAATATCACACTTAAATTGATATTTTAGATCTGGATTAGAGTTGTGAGTCAACATATGCCTTTCCAATTGGATTTTCTGTATACATTTCTTCCCACAAATATTACATTTAAATTGATATCTCAGATTTGGATCAGATTCATGAGTTAACCTATGCATTTTCAGGTTGCACTTCAGCGTGAAAGTTTTTCCACAAATATCACACTTAGATTGATATCTCAGGTCTGGATTAGAATCATGAGTCTTCATATGCTGCGTAAGGGTGGATTTATGTGTATATTTTCTTTCACAAATATCAC
The DNA here is from genome assembly GCA_035079385.1 of Aspidiotus rigidus. Lineage (NCBI taxonomy): Eukaryota > Metazoa > Arthropoda > Insecta > Hemiptera > Diaspididae > Aspidiotus > Aspidiotus rigidus. The sequence continues at coordinate 5,420,155 of JAVHKY010000015.1, read as the reverse complement.
ACTCGAATGGATATCTCAAATCTGGATTTGATTCATGAATTACCTTAATATGCGACTTGTGACCAGACCGCGACATGAACCTTTTCCCACAAATATCACATCTAAATTTATATCCAAGATTAGGATCTGATCTATGGACCGAAACAACATGCGTCGTTAGAGCACGTTTCATTGTAAATTTCCTTCCACAAATATCGCAGGTTAATCAATATTTTTTACCCGGGTGTTCATATTTGTCTTCGGATAGGTTTTCAGAGTACATTTCTCTTCACAAATGTTTCTTGGATCTTGGTAATGCTTCATGAGTTAAAATGAGTGTCTTGAAGCTGCTGCGATAGGAACCTTTTTCCGCAGGGTGGTAGGCCTATGAAATTAAAGAGACAAAGTTCAGAATACTTCTTTGTTCATAAGAATTATGATAAGTAACAAAATAATCACAATTGAGAGTGATGAATTCCTCGGCGAACACAATCTGATGAAATACGAGTACGAGTCATCACGAGAGCAAGTATGAGTAAAAATAAAAAAATGTTTTGTCGAAATTAGCCGAAAGTGTAATAAATGCCGGATTGGTCAAAAACGCCGAATCGGTGTCGAAAATGCAAATACGTAAGTAGGGTAAATTGTACAATATTGATGTCTTTCGCGCACACAACGTCATCGGTTAGTCCACACAAAAGTAAATTACCGTGTTTTCTCTTATCTCTACGCTTGAAAAATTTTCATCCCAAAACCGTCAAAATGCACCTGATTGTAATGCACAATAAACAATTCTTTCGATCCTTTTTTAATCGCAAAACTGAATGAAAATGTCCTTAATAGTGTAGGCAAATTAGAGCAATATTGGCAACAAAAAAAAAAAAAAACATTTTGATGGAGCAAACGTTTCTTTGCTGAAAATAGTTCAGGATGTGGTCCTGAACAACATACTAAAAATCCCACGTTTTCGCCTCGGAGCTTCTTTTTTTATGGGGGTTCAAACCCCCCAAAAATTAGTTTTTCGCCTATATTACGCGAAATTGAAATTTTATCAAAAAATGTTTCAAACAAAAGTTGCTCCTCGTTAAATTTTCTATCAAATAACGTATTCATTGTTCTGCCTAGGTCAATTAGTGCCCCGGCAAAGCCTGCAAAGACCGTCCAAAGGAGGACCAAAATAAATTTTTCCAAATATCTCTCAAAATTGAAATTTTATGAAAAAATGCTTCAAATAAAAGTTGTTCCTCGTTGAATTTCCTATCAAACGAGCTATTCAGTTTTCAGGATAGAGCAACTAGTCTGCAAAAAATGGCTTTCGATGTTAAAAATATAACTATATTTTCCTTGTGATCAGATAATTTTGGTGCTGATTTATGGAAGTCTTGCATCATTACAGATTGTAAAGACTATTTTTTTACCAGTGATGGAAATATTGAAAAGATGGAAATTAAATAAATACTTTTCTTGTATTCGTGAGTTACATTGTACCTAGGTATTGAAATAAAAGCCCCGCGGGGTACAAGTTGCCGTAACTAGAGCTAGCTCTCTAGTAAGTAGTCAATCGACTGTCACGAGGTGCTAGTCCCACCGATAGAGAAACGAAACGGTAACTGGGACCTGTAGCGCGTACACGGCGTGCGGGGTGGTAACTTATGCTTCGACGGGCTCAGCGTTGATGCATAAGGCAAAAGCTACAGGTTGAAGAAAGAGGTGGTGATGAAACGGGGCGGACTTTGATGTCGGATAGGAGTCAGCAAGAAATCCCGTTAAGCATAGCAACCGCAGGAAGAACACGCGGGTCACCACCTCTCCATTCAGGCTACGTACCCCAGCCAGACACAGAAGTGTTGAATGGACAGGCGAGCATCCAGCGCCTTAAAACTGGATCCTTCCGGCTAAGGGAGTAAACCTCAACAGAAAATCCTGCGGAAGGCAAAGGAGAACCACCGCAGTACAATCTCCAAGAACTCGACATGAAGAATACACAGAACACAGGATCGGCTGGAACCTCGGATCACCAGCAGCGGCTTACGACGGTTATGCGAGCTGCCGTGGGGGGTCGAGGCCGAAGGGCTAAATCGGATGAAGCTTTGCAAAACCCACGTCAGAGAATTGAAAACAGGAAAATGAGGATAGCGACTTGGAACGTAAGGTCGATGCATCAAGTCGGAAAATTACAGAACGTAATTTTAGAAGCAGAAAGGTTGAATAACGACATTCTCGGTGTAAGCGAAGTGCGATGGATAGGGAGCAATCGAATTACAAGCAGAAAGTATGAATTTATATACACCGGAGGAGAAAAGCATGAACGAGGAGTCGGGTTACTAGTAGAGAAGAAACTAAGCGAAGCGATCGACGAGATTCTCCCAATCTCAGATAGAGTAATAATGATAAAAATTGATGTAATGCCAAAGACAATTACAGTAATTCAAGTCTATGCTCCAACATGTGACAGTGACGAGCAAGTGCTGGAGAAATTTTACGAGGAAGTGAGCCTTGCACTCAGAAAAGCGAGATTCGACGGTTTAGTTTTCGTCCTAGGAGACTTGAATGCCAAAATCGGACGTGGAAAAAGCGGCAGCCACATTGGAGAATACGGATTAGGAACTAGAAACGAGCGTGGAGATAGACTAGACGAATTCACAAGGGAAAAGAACATGGTAATTTGTAATACGCAGTTCCAACAGCACGCCCGAAGGCTGTATACCTGGAAGAGCCCAGGCGATCAAATTCGTAACCAAATCGACTATATTTTAATAAATGAAAGATTTCGAAATACCGTCACAAATTGTCGAACGTACCCATCCGCCGATTGCAATTCGGACCACATATTACTAGTTGCTGACTGGCGCATACGATTAAAGAAGATTGAAAAACGAGCAACGGAAAAGAGAGAGCTTTGCAATGTTGAGCAATTGAAAGGCGAAGTAGCTAGGAATTTCAGGGAAAGAATGGAAAAGGAGGCAGAGAAAATAGAATTAGAAGATGATGTGCACAAAGCATGGAAGAAATGGAAAGAAGCAATCCACAAAGCAGCACAAGAAACAATAACGAGAAAGAATAACATGAGAAAGAAAAAGCCATGGATAACAGAAGAAATTTTAGAAATGATCAACACGAGAAGAGAAATCAAAGATAGAAGTAGCGAGGAGTACAAATTATGGAACAGAAGGATTCGAAGTAAATGTCTGGAAGAGAGAGATAACTGGTTCGAAGAAAAATACCAGCATATTGAGCTACTTCATAAGAGAGGACAAAACCATGAAGCGCATCGTGAAATCAGGTTCATGACGAAAAAGAACAAAAGACAGTTTCAGAAAATAATAATGATACAGGACGAAAACGACAAAATGTGCACTCAAATAAATGAAGTGACAGAAAGATGGCTAAGATATATGCAGAAACTGTACAGCGATGACAATAGACCACCAGAGATCAGAATCGAAGAAACAGAAGCAGCACCAGATATTTCTCGGGAAGAATTAGAGGCAGCCTTAAGACGAGCTAGAACAAGAAGAGCAGTGGGCGCAGATCAGATCCCAATAGAAATCTGGAAAAGCTTGGCGGAGAAAGGAAAAAAGGCAATGCGTAAATTATTGAACCAAATCTACTACGCAAGTGAAATACCAGAAGATATGAGAACCTCTACGTTTATCCCGATACCTAAAAAAGTCAACACGAGAAAATGTGAAGAACACCGAACCATAAGTCTGATAAGCCATTTTACTAAACTCTTGCTGGCAATAATTAATCGAAGGATCGAAGGAAAGATTGATAAATACCTGGATGCAACTCAGTTTGGCTTCCGAAGGAAAAGAGGCACCAGAGACGCTATATCGCTATTTAAGCTGATAATACAAAGGATGCTGGGAGTCAACAGAAAACTGTATGTAGGCTTTATTGACGACGAGAAAGCCTTCGACAGGGTTCAACATGCAAAGCTCATAGAAACACTACAAAAGTACAAAATTGACAGAGAGGACATCAAGCTATTGCAAACGCTGTATTGGAAGCAGACAGCCAACATCAGGATAGGAAAGAGTACATCAGAAAATCATTGCAGTGTCGCAAGAGGAGTGAGGCAAGGATGCCCAATATCCCCACAGTTATTCAACCTGTATGCTGAAGAAATATCAAGACACCCTAAATTTGCAAAGATGGGAGTCAAAATACACGGCGAAAGAGTCAATAGTATATGCTATGCAGACGACAGGGTTGTGCTAGCAGAAACGCCACAGCAGTTGCAAAATATGATCACGAGGTTGAATAAGGAAGGCAAAAAAGTGGGGATGAAGATTAACGTCGACAAAACAAAGGTGATGAAAATACAGAGAAATAAAGATGATAAAGAGGTACGAATATTTGTAGATGGAAAAAGAGTAGAGCAAGTGGCGAAATTTAAATATCTTGGAGTAACCATAACGGAAGATGGAAAAGACGACGAAGAAATCAAAACCAGAATAGCCATGACTAAAAACGCGTACTACAACCTAGAGAGAGTCCTGAAAAGTAAAAATATGACAATAGAACTTAGACTGCGTATAATGAGATGTTACATCTGGTCAATCGTGAGGTATGCGTCAGAGAGCTGGATTGTCAACAAGTGGGTGGAGAAAAGAATAAATGCATTAGAGATGTGGCTGTACCGTCGAATGTGCCGCATTCCGTGGACCGACAAAGTTACCAACGACGAGGTGCTCGACAGAGTGGGCGTTGAACGGAAGCAGCTGCTGGAAGCAATACTGGAGAGGAAAAGGAAATACCTCGGGAGCAAAATCAAGAACGACGAATTATTCAATCGAATAGTCAATGGCAAAATAACGGGGAAACCGCCACGAGGAAGAAGACGCCACAGTTCGTTAAGCGGAATAGAACTATAATTGTAAACTGTGTATTATGAATATGTCGAGGGCAACCTCTAATTGGATGGAGAAGCCTACTAAATAAATAAAAATAAATTGAAATAAAAACAATTAAAGTTGCGTCGTATGAAAGACTCTACGGTAGCTGCAATACTCTCTGACCTACGGTAGTACGACAAGCCATTGAACAAAATGTCCGTTTCAAGTTTTCACAAAAAAAGTCCGCCAGAAAATTGACTTGGCCTCTCTACCTCCCACTGAAGACGCTGCATGGTTTCATTTATACAGAGTGTACCACCAAGTACAATTATGGCTTGGTCATGAGAAAGATCCACTAGAATGGGGATGAAAACGAATCGATGGGATATTGGAGCCTAGAACAATGAACAAAGCCCAGCGCCACGCCAGACCACCTCCAACAATTTATTTGTAGTGGGTGCGCCAAATAATGTAGAAATGCTTGTAGCTGCCGAAAAGCAGATGAACAATAGATATCCATTAGATAAAAGTGGGTAATTTGGCACTCTCATCGAAGAAAAAACGTGTATTTTAATCATTCGGACCTCGATGATGAAGAGGCACTATTCAAAACGTTGGTCAGTTTTTTCATGAACGGAAGAGCCAAATTCAACTCTTTTATTCTTTTCTTATAGTGTTTAACCGTCTATATTATACTCCTCAAATAACATGGTATCATGCCTCAACCAGCATCAGTAGCTTATTGTTTAAATTTGTTATTTTTTTTTCTTAAAATGTTCACCAATGTGTCTTGGGAAGACTTGCTCCAATGCTGGTGGAGTATTGGAGATAGTACACGACATTGACGACGATTTGCAGGATGTATTAAGTCAGGACAAGGTGAGTCCAGTACTGATGACGATTCCTCAGTAATCACAGGCGAAGAGTATGACGAGAGCGAATAATATCAAGTCCCTCTATCCCGAATATAGGACTACTGTAAGTCGACAGGCTAACGTACACTGCTCCTATTAGAAAGCTTAAAAAACTGGTAGGCACGGCATAGGTCGGATGGAGGAGCTCAAGTCATGTGCGAGAAACGACCTCTCTCCTCAGGCTATGGTATAAAATTAAGTGTATATGTTACAGTTAAAACCCGAAATCAGTAAATTCTAAAATTCACTAGTCAAAACTAGTTGCCACAAATGACTTTAGTCAGAACTAGTTTTGACTAGTTAATTCTAGAATAAAAAAATTGTTTGAATTCATCAGTAAATTCTAGTTATAACTGAAATGGATTGAAATTGTTCGAGTTCAAAAGGTGATGGTATTTCCAGACATACTTCGGCCAAATTGATAGATATTTGGTAGTTCTGCTCAACTTTGAGGATAAGTAGCTCACACTGGAATAAAATAAACGAAAAAGTTCTAAATTTTTCTTCCTTAATTCACACATTAAACCGTACATCATACGAATTCGTCGGTCTATAAACGTTACAAGAGCAAATCTAACAGTGACTAATTGACGCACACCATTCAAGTACAAACAAGCTTTGTTAAAAAAAAAAATTCAAGGGTGTTGGAGGCTGGAGGCATTTTGTCTCTGGAGGTACCTTGCCTCCGCCTCCAATGAGGCGAAGACGGTGAGGATTTAAACCAAGATGTTGGAGGCTGGAGCATTTTGCCTCCGGAGGTACCTTTCTTCCACTTAGAGGCTTGGAGGTGCTTCCAAAGATCCTTTACGAGGCACTTTTGACATGTTCCATGTCTTTTCTCTCGCCGGACCCCGATTTTGAAACTCGTGAGTACACCCCCCCCCCCCCCCCCCGTCAAGAGAAATCTCTACCATTCGCGAGTACACCCCGCGTAATGATAATAAATAATTATATTAATTAATTAATAATCAATAAATACATAAATAAATAAATAAATAATTGAATAATTAATATAATTAATAATTAGAAAACCTCTACCCCGTGGGTGATTCAGAAATTCGCGAGTACACCCCGCGTGATAATAATAATTAATAATAAATAAATAAATAAATAAATAAATAAATAAATAAATAAATAAATAAATAAATAAATAAATAAATAAATAAATAAATAAATAAATAAATAAATAAATAAATAAATAAATGAATAATTAAATAATTAAATAATTAAATAAATAAATAAATAAATAATTAAATAATTAAATGATTAAATAATTAATATAATTAATAATTAGAAAACCTCTACCCCGTGGGTGATTCAGAAATTCGCGAGTACACCCCGCGTAATAATAATAAATAATTAATTAATTATTAATTAAATAATTAAATAATTAGATAATTAAATAATTGAATAAATAAATAATTAAATATTTAATATAATTAAATAAATAAATAATTAAATAATTAATATAATTAATAATTAGAAAATCTCTACCCCGTGGGTGATTCAGAAATTCGCGAGTACACCCCGCGTAGTAATAATAAATAATTAAATCAATAATAATTAAATAAATAAATAATTAAATAAATAAATAATTAAATAATTATTATAATTAATAATTAGAAAATTTTCTAAGTCCTTCTTCCTATCATATATGGCTGGATAGTCGAAATTTTTCCAAGTCCCCTAGACTTGAATTGTCTCATACCATTCCAATACAACAGCGAGTTCGCGCTACCTCATATTTCTCATAGAAGACTTGAATTTTCTCATACCATTCCAATACAACAGCGAGATCGCTCGTTCGCCCCACGAAAGTTGATACCTCAAAATATAGAACACCCACAATTACCTCAAAATATTTCTCATACAAGACTTATACGACGCCAAGATAGGTAAAGGGGTAAACGAATAATATCTCACGAACACTTGACCTAGTACAAGAATTAATAATAAATAAATAAATAAATAAAATATAAATAAATAAATAATATTGAATAATTAAATAATTATTAAATTAATAATGAAATAATTAAATAAATAAAGGCTGGATAGTCGAAATTTTTCCAAGTCCCCTAGACTTGAATTGTCACATACCATTCCAATACAACAGCGTGACAGGGGGCAAACGAGCGGAGCGAGTTTGCGCTACCTCATATTTCTCATAGAAGACTTATACGACGCCAAGATAGGTAAAGGGGTAAACGAATAATATCTCACGAACACTTGACCTAGTAGAAGCCTAGACTGAAATATTTCAAGATGACTGATAAAATATAAAAGACATGGAACATGATTTTCATTTATTTGGCTATGCCAGAAAATTTTTTTCAACAGTATTCTATTCCTCGAACCCTCATTCAGCCACTTTGATGCTAGCCCTGCTCGGTTCGAAGAAAAGCCAAAGTTTTAAATACACCTTGTGAGTACCATCTGTCATCTGGCAACACTGGTAGGCCAATATGCTACATCTGGTCACACTGATCAACGTTACAAGTGCCTTCGGAGGCGTCTCCAAAGACGTCTTCGGTTTCTTCGACAGTGCCTCCGGAGGCATTTTCTCCAATCTCAGTAATTGCGCTGGAGGCATTTTGAGGTACTTCCAGAGACATACTTTGGAGGTCAGAAGACGCCTCCAAACGTGTCCACTGGAGGCAACCGGAGTCGGAGAGTCATTTTCTGTATTCGTTCCGGAGGCCTCTAAAAAAAATATGCCTCCAACACCCTTGATAAAAATGCAATTACATTTGTACTAGGGAAGAAATTCATTTTACTGATTGGATTCACCCTTCTTGTTTTTCACTAGTTAAAACTAGTTTTCCCTGGCAATCATTATTTCTTCTCTATTTCACTTTTTACCAGTCAATTCTAGTTTTCACTAGTAAAAACTAGTTTTACCTGAAATTATTTAAGTTAAAACTAGCTCCAACGCTGAGGGTCACGGTAAATTCTAGAGTTAACTAGTCGAAACTAGTTCTGACTAAAGTCATTTGTGGCAACTAGTTTTGACTAGTGAATTTTAGAATTTACTGATTTCGGGTTTTAACTGTAACATATATAAGCACTCAACTCAGAAATTTAAAGATAGACTTCTAAAACTCTTCAACAATATGGTAAAGAGAAAACAAATACCCGAAGACTTTGAATATGCCATTGTAATCCCTATCCACAAGAAAGGCGATCGAAAGGACCCGGACAACTACAGAGGAATAAGCTTGCTGAGCTGTGGCTATAAATTATTGGCCAGAATGATAGCTCGAAGAATCGACAACCACATGGATCCTAGAATGCTCGAGTGCCAGAATGGATTTAGGAAGGGGAGATCCTGCATCGATGGGGTCTTCACTGTCAAGATGTTAATGGAAAAATGAAGAGAATATAACCAAGAAACTCATATATGCTTTGTAGACCTAGAAAAAGCGTACGACACAGTTATAAGAAGGGAACTCTTCGAAATATTAAGGAAAGTGGAAATAGACGAACATATTTGCCACTTCTTAGAAAGAATTTACGAAAACAACAAAATCAAAGTGAAAACTGACAAAGAACCCACAACAAGAAGGATAAGTCGAGGGGTAAGACAAGGATGCCCTCTTTCATGTGTACTATTCAATATATATCTTGATGATATGATTAAAATTTGGCAAAGAAAAACCCCTCAAGGAATTACCGTGGGAGGAGATAAGATTAAAACAGTACTCTTCGCGGATGACCAAGCCGTCCTCGCCGAATCGGAAGATGACCTACAAAGACTCATGTTCAATCTGAAAAAAAGCACAGAAGAATACAAGCTGAGAATGTCGATTGAAAAGACCAAGGTAATGGCTTTCAGGGGAAAAGAGCCAGTACGCAGCAAAATAGTGATAAGAAATCGAACCATAGAACAAATAAAATCTTTCAAGTATTTAGGTTGTGAAATTTCATATCTGGGTGAAGCAGATGTCGATTCAAAAATAGCAAAATTCCTAAAAGTGTCAGGAACGCTAAATAGAGCCATGCCGAACGTCAGAAGAGAAACGCGTATCAGAGCCTACAACATCCTGGCTCGCCCGGTATTACTTTATGGAAGCGAAGTTTGGGCACTCCCAAAAAATGTAAAAAAACGAATATCCGCAGCGGAAATGAAGTTCATGAGAGCGACCGCGGGATATACGAGATTAGAAAAGAAAAAAAAATACAAAGATAATGGAAGAACTGGAAGCTAAGTCAGTAATGGAAAAGATCAAAAGCTACAGGAAGAATTGGAGAAAACAAGTGGGGAGAATGCCGGATGAAGGATCACCAAAGCAGGTATGGAAGTACACACCGGATGGAAAAAGAAGCAGAGGAAGACCTACGAGGAGGATATTAGACACGTCGTCCAGCGATTCAGGCTCAAATACAGCTACAGGCAGTCCTGCCTACGCTTCATAGTTCAAAGAAGAAGAAAAACTTCTGTTCAAAACATTTTTTTGTTAAATTTCAATTTTGTTCGATATAGGCGAAAAACTAATTTTTGGGGGGGTTCGAACCTCCATAAAAAAAGAAGCTTGACGGGGAAAACACGGTATTTTTAGTATGATGTTCAGAACCACATCTTGAACCATTTTCAGCAAAGAAACGATCGCTCCAGCAAAACTTTTTTTTTTCTTATTTGCCTACACTGTAAATCTTTTTCCACAAGGAACGCTCCCACAACGCCCGGCGCTCCGATAATATTTCTTTGTATTTCTATAGTACATCTTTCTCTAATTAGGAATCGACACCGATAACAATTTGTTCACAATTTCCTCCTCTTGACAATCATCTATTCGACGCACAACTAATTAAATACGAGTAATATAGTTACGATTAATAATCCAAGAGTAAGAATCATTGACTACTCACCGATTATAAAACTGATAACACTTCTTATAACTTGACAAGCAATTCCAAACACCGCCACAAATACAAAAGAACACGCTCACAATCTTGTAAACCTTTACTAAGCGTTTCAATACAGTTGAAAACTGAGTAATCGAGTCCACCGAACACACAGCTATTGCATTCGCCATCTCATCCCCACTACACCGTCTACAGGCTCTTAGCTATCTTCCCCTAGAATATAGTGTGTTTAGATAATATCCGTGACGAAGATGCTGTGCATTAAAACTTGGAACTGGTTTCCTGTATACTCTGTTCACATTAAGGAAGGATAGAAATATGACCTTGAGAACGGAACGGTAGATTAAAATTACCCGGAGCGTTCCGTTCTCGAGGTCATATTTCTATCCTTCCTTAATGTGAACGGAGTATAGTTTGAAGGTAACACGAGCCTGGACTGTTCGCTTGTGATGTGAAAGTGAAACTCACCCTTTGAAGCTGGAAATTGTGGTAGTTGTTATATTCAAGTGCATAGGTACGCTTGATCGTCTGTAGTGGGTGTTCGTATGAATGACGTCAAAAGTGAATAATTGTAGGGTGCAAAATTAACGTGTGGCGTATTCACAGGACTGTTCGCATACGTTGTATACCTTACGCTCATTCACTTTTAATCTCATCGTTACACACACACACAAGCACACTACTGAACGACCTGGCGTACCTGATTATATATAGAGTCTTTCAACGTAGGAACCATAGTTGAGAAATAAGGTGAAAAAGTACGTGCTTTTTCACCTTATTTCTCATTGAAGAGGAACGTTGTGGCAGAGCCAAGTGAATAAAGATCATTTATGTCTTTTTATGGCTACACCATCCAGCAACCTTCCGGTTAAGACAAAATAATTTTTGATAGCGAATAAAGGCACAGTAAAGACATCAATCAGTTTGAACGTCCTCAACATCCGTACCGTGTAGTATACATGTTTTAAGGTAACTACCTTTTGGGGACTCACTCATTCCGCTCGTTTGCCCTCGGTATAATTAGCATGGAGATCAATAATGTTGATGACCATTCATCAGATCACCCGGCGATTATCCTAACTAAATTCCTTCTCCAAGCTACTTCAGCAACACTTGCAGGTACTCCAAGACCTCATAGTTATGCAGCCCAAAGATAATGTGGGACTTGTCAAAAAACGCAAACGAGCGCAACACCGTTGGCAACAGACTCGTAACCCTCAGTACAGAACTGTATTCAACAGGTAAAAAATTGTACTTGCGAGCATAAAAACGACTCCTTCAATCATTAGCACACTTGGCGCTACAAACAATACAGATATGATTCCCCAAGGAAAATGGCCAGAACAACGCAAAAACCTCTTGGTTATACTTCCCCCACTGCGACGACCAATTGAAACTATGTACTGACTGATGAAGAAGAAACCAATCTATTTTCGCCAAACGAGGTCAAAATATGATCGGTAGAAAACTGACCCTCCAGGCCATGACCCAAAGAACTCCCCCGCAAAAGACTAGTAATGCTAACTTATTAGTACAATGCGGTAGTAAGACTAGGATATGTTCCCAAACTGTAGAAACTGGCCAAGAGAATTATGATACCAGAAGAAACCAGTTCATTCTGACTCATATCACTCCTCCTAATGATGTCCAAGCTATTTGAGAAGTATGGAAGTCGTAATAATTCTATCAATAAGATTATTAACCATAATAAATAAAATAAAAAAATGTATTTGTGTATTGAAAATTTAAATATCTATCCAACGCGCTCAGAATAAAATACTAAGGTCCATCGTAATCCGCCGTGGTTTACCAGGGTCACGGAAATTCACAAATATTATATCGGATGTCCACTTGTGAAGGATGAAATCGTTCGACAAGCTGAAAAACATCGCAGCCGCCTAGAAAATCACTCCAATCACCAAGCTATTGATCTTCTGGATAATAGCCAGGAAATTCGCCGATTAAAAAGGAATAAAGTTCTTGATTGGTAATTTTAGGGGTCGGTAGCCATTGGGCTATGCAGACTCAATCGTCAATGTTTATATCAAAAATACCAATTCATGTAATTTTACAAACTGTTGTAAATAATAAATTAATTAAAAAAAAAAAATTTAGATATTTTGTATAAATGATGAATATTATTAATATTGAATCTAAATATTATAATTACAATAAAAAATATCAATATTAAAATTAATAAAATATCATGAGATGAAAATTGAATAATTAATTGCTCAAATTAAATTTCAATATTCTAAATTTAAAAAGTTATTAATAAAATTATTTTGAAAAAATAAAGATCTTATTTAAATTTTAGATTGAAAATAATATAATGTTTTTTTTTTTCAACTAAAAGAATCATTTTTTAATAAATCTGCTCAATTTTGCACAATATATTGACTAATTAAATATAAATAATTATAATAAATTTATTAATTACCGTATAAATATTTATTTAAATTTTTAAATATTAAATTTGAAATATTAAAATTAATTATTATCTAAAAATAGTTTATTAATATTATTTTTTTTATTACTAATTAATTTTTTTTTTTTTGTTCAGCCTGTGCCTCAAGAAAAAACTGTCGACGATAAAAATTTCTAGCAGAGCCAAATAAATAAAGATCATGTTTCATCTCTAACATAATCGAGTTTCCACTTAGAGCTTGTATAAACTACTAATACCTACTAAGCCTGTAGTATAAAAGAAGCCTAAACCTAGTATGAAGCTAGTATAAAGGAGGCTTGGACCTAGTACAAGCCCAGTGTGCAATGTCAAATAGTACAGCTTAGCTAGTTTATTAGGCTCTTGATGGTCTAGGTTTTACAGCCCTTCTTAGCCTACTTTACGCTAGTATACCTACTGTAGGCCTATATGTAGCTTTCTCCTAAGCCTGTTGTATAAAAGAAGCCTAGACCTAGTATGAAGCTAGTATAAAGGAGGTTTGTACTTAGTATAAGCCCAGTATACAATGTCAGACCTTAGTTATGTACTAGGCTAGTATACTCTATATACCAGGAATGAGGCCTAGTATACTAAGATAGTATACTGTATATTAGGTCTGGATTTCACAGCCCTTCTCAGATGAGAGCAAACGAAGTTGTCTAGTGTAAGTCTAGTCCAGAGCTAGTCTAGAGCTTGCACGCACGCACGCGCACGCAAATTTCAAAATTAGGGTAAAGTCGGAGCAAAGACATGGAACATGTCAAAAACACTTGCAGGCCACGTGGCGAGCTACTCGGGGTTGCCTTGATCAACTTTGTTAATTGGGGCAAACAGGGAACCTGTTTTATAGGAGTCACTAATGCGCAATGTCATTTTTTCCGAGTCCCTCGCCTGTCAGCTCGGTGGTAGAAATTTTTTAAAGTCCCCCTTCTATTATATTTGTAAATGGAATATACGGCACCTTCGAGTGGATGTTCATATTATGCTTAGCAATCCGTATCATCTTCACTATAACTTACAATTATGTTGTATAATGCGGAACAGTAAACATCTCTTACAGCCTCTTTATCACAATCTTCTCAACGACGAATTAAAGAAATTCGAACGCCAGCAACAGAAACGATTGGAAATTCAAACTCATTGTTGTTTATACAAATTCATCCACGACGCCTGAAGAGACATTTAGTAATTTACTTCCCATTTTGCCACGGAAATGATCGAACTTTTGCTGAGCCATTGTACCTAACGGTCTATAGCTCGTCTAGTCAAGCCTGGTTGGAAAACGTTGATGAGCAAACTAAGCACCCCTTAGAAGAAACAGGATAAAAACTTGGCTAAAAACTAACCCTTCAAATTGATTGGCTGCAGCTATTAGCTAACGGCTAACACAATCTTATTGGCTAGCTAACAGCTAGCTAATTTTGGCCCAAAATGGAATGGCCAAGAGCTAAAGTAGAGGAGGGGGTCACTCGATTCGAAGGGATGAGGTGTGGAGAAGAGAATATATTAGCCGTCAGCAATTCCTATTTCAATGGCTAATGGCTAACATGATTTTGTTAGCTAGCTAACATAACGTCAACTTCAATAATTCTATTTTCATGGATCTTCCCGAAGACTATACATTTTGAGATTTGTGAATTGATGAGAAGGGAATTCGTTTGCATTGTAATTTCCTATCTCGATTTTTTCTTTAAATTATTCACTAAGAATTTCAAAAATTTGTACTATTGGATTGAAAATTACTACGGGGATAAATTTTATTCTCCCTGATTTTCCATTTTAAATTTCAGTCATTTTTTAAGAAAATGACAGAATTTCATAAGCGACCAAGACTTACATTTTTCAAGATTTTTTTGGAAGCGAAAAAGATGAAATATTGATCACATTTTCCATCTGATGAAATTTCTGTACTGTTTACTATCTACAGCTAGCATCTCATAGTGGGAGAAACTTTCGCTCATCTCCCCATTGGGAATATTTCCGGCTCCAATGCTAGTCTTCCAGAAAATCAGTGTCATGAATTAAATAAGAATTAGAAAAATAGACCAGCTTAGCAGTGAGATCTCCAAGCTATATCAAGTGAAAAATAAATTTTATTCTTCTCAATTTTACATTCTAAATTATAGAAAAGTAGACGTATTTTTCAAGACAATGATAAAATTTCATAAGATCAATACTTACATTTTTTCAAGCATTTTTAAGAGAGAAAAAGATGAAATTGATCACATTTGCCAACTGATGGCATTTCTGCACAATCTTCCATATACAGCTAACATCTCACAGAAGAAATTTTCGCCAATCTTCCATTTGTGAGTCCTTTCGGGTCCAATGCTAGACTTCAGTAATATCACTACTGAGGATGACCTAACGATTAGAAAAATGGACTAGTTTACTGCATATTCTAGCCGAGATCCTCGAGCTCTTAGAGTGAAAAATAATGTCACTTGACCCAACCCTTTCCACACAAATAGGCAGTTCTGTCAATTATGAAATATTCCTCACATGATAACTTTGAACATGCATTACAAGTATTCCTAAGAAATGAGGAATTGACATTAGAACTTGTAAATATCTCTCACACTCCATTAGTGTCAATACTTATAATTTTTATTCCGAGCTACCAAACTAGAACACACTAAAAATCTAGCTCTCTTCGGACCATGTTGCATTATCCTAGGATCAAATATGTGTTGCCAATAGTTGTCAGGTTCATTCACACTAAAACAAATTAGAGAATCAGAAAATATTTTCAAACAAAAAAAAACAAAAACAGTATCCTTTCGAATTTATTTTTTAAAATGAACTTTACTGTACATCAATTATTCTCTACTGATAAGCACATTGGCAACATAATTAATATAAGGTTATGAAAAATATAACTTAGGTCCTAATCGGATTATTCGTCTATATAAGTATTAGTTACAAATAATAAAGCATCAAATTATTGTTAAGTTTAGATTGATGAATACAATGAAATAATCTCTATTGCCGAAATTTATACCCTTATTCAGTTCAAGCTCATATCTAGATATCATTGAGTCAGCCTGAGTAAAATATTGACAATATTATGCACAATATCCAACTAGGGGATTGTTCCCTGACCCGAAAGTGGAGCTCATATTTACAATGTCTCACAGGAATTCAGAAGTATGGATCAGATTTCTACAAGTATTGTATGGGATATTTTTACTATTTTCAAGTTATTAAATGCTAAACTTTTTAGACCATGGTAGTCCAATTGATCGTATTGAAATTATATTGATGAGTACTACAGCCTACAATGGGTAATCACTCACATACTGTACTCTGGACAAGATTCATGAGTCAAGATGTGCTTTTTCAGACTGACATTCTGGATAAATTTTTTTCCACAAATGACACACCCAAAATGATATCTCACATCTAAGTTAAGTAGATTCATGAGTCAACAAATGACTTTTCAAATTACCTTTTAGGGTGAATTTTTTCCCACAAATATCACAATGAAGTTGATAACTCAGTTCTGGATTAGATTCATAAATTAACATAATATGTGTATCCCGACCCAACCGCGACATGAACTGTTTTTCACAAATATTACATTTAAATTGATATCTGAGAGCTGGATCAGATTCATGAGTTAACATATGCTTCTTAAGGTTACCTTTTCGTGCAAACTTTTTTTCACAAATATTACATTTAAATTGAAATCTGAGAGCTGGGTTAGATTCATGAGTCAACATATGTTGTTTCAAAGTCATTTTTAGTCTAAATTTTCTTCCACAAATATTGCACTCAAATTGCTTTTTCAGATCTGGGTTAGATTCATGAATCTTCACATGCCTCCCAAGGCTGCTTTTATGTGTAAATTTTTTTTCACAAAGATCACACTTGAATTGATATTTCAGAACCGGATTCGGTTCATGAGTCAACATATGTATCTTCAGGTTGCCTTTGAGTGCATTTTTTTTTCCACAAATAGCACACTCAAATCGATATTTCAGAACCGGATTAGGTTCATGAGTCAACATATGCCTCTTCAAATTGGATTTCTCAGTAAATTTTCTGCCACATATATCACACTGAAATTGATATCTCAGTTCTGGGTCGGATTCATGAGTCATAACGTGCATCATTATGCTGCCCCTAGTGGTAAATTTTGCTTCACAAATATCACACTGGAATTGATATCTCAAATCTGGATTAGATTCATGAATTAACATATGTGACTTTTGACCAGCTTGCGACATGAACCTTTTTCCACAAACACAGCTGAATCGATATCTTAGATCTGGGTTGGATTCATGAGTTAACATATGACTTTTCAAATTACCTTTTAGGGTGAATTTCGCTTCACAAATATCACACTGAAATGTATATCTCAGATCAGGATCTGATTCATAGATCAACATATGCGTCTTCAAGTTGTGTTTCTGAGTAAAGTTTCTGCCACATTTATCACACGTAAATCCATATTTTCGACTCGGGGAGGATTCTTGGGTCTGCATTCTGTGTATTTGGATAGGTTCTCAGAATAAATATTTTTCCAAATATTCCTTGTCCTTTGGTCAGCTTCAAGGGTTATTAGGTATAGGTGTATTCTGACTCAGCTAAGCCGGGAACATTTTTCCGCAAGGCAATAGCCTACGCCTACAACATTGAGAAGACAAAGTTCAGAATACTCTCACCATTATTACGGAAAAGGAGTTCATTAGAATTATGACTTATACCGGTAATAATGTACCTAACCATTGAGGATAACGAATAATTGGAATGTTTTGAAATTTTTCATCTGAGATATTGTAGGCCGACTCAAGTTCTGTAAATAGACTAACCAACAGACCGATTCCACGTGACGTCAAAATCTTTAATTCTGGTCGAATGCTTGTTCTCTGCTGCTGCAGGCTTTGGGTCAGCCATCATTCAAGATCACATAAGAATACATGGAGAACGTTTCGATCATTCATTAATACATTAAAACGAGAAATAAACAAGGAAACAACGATACATTTCTGAATACTCTGGAACTTCTGGATTCTAAATGTGAACCTTTGGTTCCTTATTTATTTCTTATTTTGGGATATCAATGTGTGATCGAAACGTTCCCTGTGTATTCTTATGAGAATCGATAAGGCAATTGAACCAACAATTGTGGTATCGAATAATATGAATAATATCGAACACATATGCGGGTATTCCTTGCTCAGTGATCACTGTTATCAGTGTCGTGACGTCACTGTGGAATCGGTCTGGAAGAATGATCCAAATAATATTCATGTCAATGAAACTCCTAAAAGTTGTCGTAGGAGTTATCAAATCTAAGGCTGTTTACAAATTATGTTGATGGTAATAATTGAATAAAACCTGTAGGCCTACTTTACCTTAAGCAAATTTGAACACATTAGGTACAGGTATGAAATTAGTTGGATAGGAACCACTTTCTGAAACTTGAATGTTTGTTATCGATCAAGAAATGAGTTTGATTTATTCTGTATGAAATTTAAATTGCATGTTATCAAACAAATGCCTATTTGAGAATGGGAGTGTTCACCGCTAACGACGTCACAGGTGTGAAATCTGCGGAAAAAGTAAGCAATCTGTTCGCTGTATTTCTTCCGTGCTGTTTACTTTTGGCTAGAAATTGATCAATATTCACAAAATAATCACATTAATAAGTAACCAGAGGTTGGTTTTCACAAAGACAAAGGATGAAGAAAATTAAGCCAGTAGATTGCATACTTTTTGCGTGCATTTTCCATAGGATTTAAAATTGGTGACCAGAGTATTGCAGCCAGCTGAAAGCCAAGAGTAAATTATATAACCAAATCTTTACTCAGGAGAGAGAAGCTGGACGTTAGCTATACTTCACCCCTTTTAGCAAAAAGCCAAAATAAGTCAAACATTTTCAGCTTTCTCTTAGTTTTCCTACTTGTTCAGCTGTTCAGTATAGCGGCCTGTCGAGCAGTTGTCCAATGGGGATGAACACAAGTTGGAGAAGAGGTATCTCTATTAACTATTAGAGTAAAAGTAATTGGGATTGCTGTTCCGAATTCTCTGTAGCATTCTCCTTCCTCCCATCCTACTTGGAAAAATTTGGTGCCCTCCTTTTATGACTTGAAGAATTTCGATGTCCAATAATAAGATCTTTTTTATTGGATATCGAAATTCTAAAGTTATTTTTCCAAGAGAGTTTTGCCTTAGCAAAGGAGTGCAACCCTGGGGCCCAGATGCATGTTTTTGGAACTTAGAAACCCCTCCCATCCTACAGCTTATTTTCGCAAACAGATAAAATTATGGAAAAATTCAGATTTCGAAATGAAAACTGAAAATCGACTGGCAATTCAGGTAAATCATAATTATGTGAGCTGGAATAAGGAAACAGGGTGAAGGACCAAAAATTCAGGAAATACAAATTCGATCAAGAAGAATTCAAATTCAAATAAAACAAGAATTTTTTTTTTTAACGAGTATGGGATTGAAATAAACGAGAAATGATATTCAAATTCAAATTGGAAAAATGATCTGAATGAAAACCGTTTATGACATGAAAATTATTTAGAAAAAAAAAAATTCAATCAAAAAGAATTCAAATAGGGTGAGGGACCTAAAATTCAGGAAATACAAATTCGATCAAGAAGAATTCAAATTCAAATAAAACAAGAATTTTTTTTTAACGAGTATGGGATTGAAATAAACGAGAAATGATATTCAAATTCAAATTGGAAAAATGATCTGAATAAAAACCGTTTATGACATAAAAATTATTAAGAAAAAAAAAAAAAATCGATCAAAAAGAATTCAAATAGGGTGAGGGACTAAAAATTCAGGAAATACAAATTCGATCAAGAAGAATTTGTGATAGACCAGGTTTGTACTATCGCTGTAGGTACGTGCTATCGAAATGGGCCTTTCCAGATAATCCTATCTCTCTTTACCGCAGACGGACCGAATGGGTAGTTGGGAGATGAGTTCGTATCTATCGGTGTTACGGGCTGACACGTGATTTTTCAAGCGAAATAAATTCTGCAATATTTAATCGAATTAAATCAAAAAAAGGAAGTTCTATAAAATTCTCATTTCTTTTTCTTTAGAAAAAAAGATATTTTTATGAAAAGAGAACTCGAATATTTCGTACGCGAATATTAACGTTTTTCAAACGATAGTTAACTTTGATGAAAGAAGTGCATTCTTCCAATTGATAAATACTCTCGACTATTTCGTTCCGGAGTCGTTTATCACTGTTCACGCAACATTATAGCTAAATACATTCATACTAGCCATGACGGCGCGCCGTCGGCGCGCCTCTCTCCTTATCCAGTATTTTTATATCTAGATATTTCACCATTTTTGAAATTAAAAAATATATATTTTTAATTTTTTGATACTTGTGTCATCTAAATTTTCAAATATGTCTTCATATTGCCCATCACTCATAAGAAAAGTAAGAAATTGTCAATGAATTTTTGGTGATGCAAATTTCATTATGGAAAACATGTAAATAGGAATAATTTTTAATATTTTAATAACTTCGGTAAACAATGTAGATATTTATACTCTGGAAAAGAGAAAAAAAAGTAGAAATTCTGTGGATTACTTTTCTGTGAACTTGTATTCAAAATTTTTATGCAAACTCTCCTTCTTTTCATTCTTCTATCCTAATATGTGACCCCGTCTACAGAAACCCGGCTTGATCAATATTATCGATCAGCAGAAAGATAGCTAGGTCACCTGAAACATAACTACCTTTCTGCTGATTGATAATATTGATCAAGCCGGGTTTCTGTAGACGGGGTCACATATAATTGGTTCTAGGTGTCCTCCTCCTGTAATCTACAATGAATAGAAGAAAAACGTTTTGATTCTAAGATTAGTTGATTCATTTTCTCTTTTCCCTTTCACTTTTTCTTCTCGAGGTCCTCAATATTATTCTTTGAGTCCACTCGCCTCTAACTTTCAGTTATTCTCGTCGTCAGTCCTGATTTTTGTAATTCAATAAGTATCCTTCTGTTAAATCGTTATGACGTCAAGTCCTTATCCAGTTTATAATCTAGTCAACTACTAATTTAAATTATATATTAAGGTCTAATTGGCAACCCTTTTTTTTTGTGGGGGGGGGGGGGGGGAGATTCTTGAAAATTGTGATGTCTTGTCATTTGCCAAGAATAATGCTTAAAATTTTTTCAATTCCTCCTTCTGTCATAATGTCAGAAATTAAAATTCCATATTCCTCTCTCATCATATTATATAGCTTGAAAGTTAAAATTTTCTCAAGATACCCTCTTGTCAGAAATGTATAGCGTGAGCTCAATGTACAAAATTTTATCAATTTCAACTCATCTGGTGTTTCAATGTTGTCCAAGCTCTCTCCTGTCATACATAAATAGCTTGATTCCCAATATTTGAAATGTTTTCAAATCTGACTCCTTTGCGATAGAAAACATTTCTACCAACCACCGTCCATCGTCTATACAGCTCAAAAGTCTTAATTACTTTCAACTGTTATGACCAATATTATTTGAAATAATCAAAACGGACATAAACAGTTATACCATGACTATTTGTTTTGAAAAGGCTCAAAATGGTCATCTTCAATTTCAAGTGCTAATTCTGCTTGTTGGAAGAATTTTATGAAGAACAAAAAATTTCCACCCTGACCAACATTTTTTGGTTAGAACAGTTATAAGATTGATTATTAGCAAGAAGTTTTGACCGTTTGACCATTTCATCCAATAACCATTTCAGATTAAATTTTCAGAGAGTTACAAGTATTTGAGATTTAATTTGACCAAAAAAAAAAAAAAAATGATGACTGTTCAGAGCCTTATATAAACCAACTACATTTCAAACATTAAAATGTAATGGGGCGTTCCATTCATTTTTGTCGGTGCTGGCGAAAAGTTGAATGCGGTATGCCTTTTTATGCAGCCTGTCACATTCTTTCTTCATTATCTCAAAAATATGATTCCAAATGAAAAATTGAAAAATACAAAATTTGATCCATTTATAAATTCCCATCTCTAATTAAGTTGAATTTAAATTTTTGCGTCAAAAAAATCTCAATTCGGACTTACTGAAAAGAAAATTACAAGAGGAAGAGAAAATGTTCTCTTTGCAATTCATATTTCTTCAGACTGTAATTAGGAAAAACGCAACACAAAAAGTTTTCAAAGACACTTGTGTTGACGTCACGCACAAAACGCTCAATATTTCTTTCTTCAAACCGTTCAAATTTTGAACGAATTTTGAACGAAAACGATTCGATATTTCTTAACACTTGCGGTAAGGTAACACTGCACAGTGATATACAGAAACAAAAATCTTTCGTCATTCAAAATGTTCCAACGAATACGACTACTCGGATTATTCGGCCAATCAGGCGTCGTAGGTTTGTACGTTTAGCCTAAACTTCATCATAAACCCAAAAGTCAAAAAATATTTCGAGCTGATAAGCGGAGGCTCAAGGTCGACTATTCGTTTAATAATATAGATTGTACCGGAGTATAGCCGCCACGTGCTAAATATCTCAGCTGCTCGTTTGATCCGTCTGTGACCATCGAAAGAAGATCCATTATCTTATTTTTGCTCCAGATTCACAGAACCATCTTTATTTTCTAATAAATAAGTATTTCGCACATACAGGTCAGTGTAATTATTAATAATTCAATCACACCGAGTTGAGAGTTGTTACCACTAATCTGAAACGAGCACTCCGGAGCGATATGAAACCGATAAAGGATTCTGGATGAAATTTTTTGTCTTTTTGTGATAATGGAGTAATTTATAGGAGGGAACTGAGAATGGAAATGAATTGTTAGACGGGATGCAGTCTTCGTACTTCGAAGCGTGATGCCTTGACACTCACTCAGATGTAGGGAAGAGGAGATGGGAACTTGACTTTTTTTTTTTTTTTTTAGTTTTCTCTTCGTGTTTGGGTCGGGAGTGTGGTGATATTTTTATCTCCTTTGCCTCTAATTGATACCTCTCGTCAATGTGTCGGAATTTCATTCGATTATTCGTCCTAAGATTACTGAGAAATCTAACCCTGTCTAGCCTAATTTTTTCTGTACACATGTCCATCCCGGTGATTTCACGTCCCTGAACTGGACATGCTCTACTACCGCGAGCTAGCCGGTCGTGTGAGTTAGTAGCATTAGTGTACTGCGCCGTGCTTGGTGGCAATCGTGTAGGGGAGTTTTGGTCAGTCCGTATTGAGGCGGGTCCACCCAGAGGATTGGAGCAAGGTTACCACGCCCTGTCCGGGGACGTTGAATTTCCAGGTGGGACTGTGAGTTTGGAGACCTCCGATCTTCGTAGCTTTCTTTTCTTACACTCTCGAACGTAGGAAACAATGCTCATCCTTCGACAGAGCGGAAGCAGTTAAATTTAACGAAGTGCGGTATGCCGATGGTTCTTGGATCACGACAAATTCAAATTCAAATAAAACAAGATTTTTTTTTAAATTTATTTTAACGAGCATAGAATTGAAATAAACGAGAAAAACGAGAGGGAAACGAGAAATAATTGTCAGATTCAAATAAAACAAAAGCATAGAATTGAAATAAACGAGAAATGATATTCAAATTCAAATTCAAATTGGAAAAATGATCTGAATGAAAACCGTTAATGACATGAAAATTATTTAGACAAAACAAATTCGATCAAAAAGAATTCAAATAGGGTGAGGGACCAAAAATTCAGGTAATACAAATTCGATAAAAAAAAATTCAAATTCAAATATGACAAGAATTTTTTTTTTTTTTAACGAGTATAGGATTGAAATAAACGAGAAAAACGATAGGGAAACGAGAAATAATTTTCAAATTCAAATAAAACAAAAGCATAGAATTGAAATAAACGAGAAATGATATTCAAATTCAAATTCAAATTGGAAAAATGATCTGAATAAAAACCGTTTATGACATGAAAATTATTTAGAAAAAACAAATTCGATCAAAAAGAATTCAAATAGGGTGAGGGACCAAAAATTCAGGTAATACAAATTCGATCAAAAAGAATTCAAATTCAAATAAAACAAGAATTTTTTTTTTTATTTTATTTTAAGGAGTATAGGATTGAAATAAACGAGAAAAACGAGAAGGAAACGAGAAATAATTTTCAAATTCAAATAAAACAAAAGCATAGAATTGAAATAAACGCGAAATGATATTCAAATTCAAATAGAACAAGAGAAATGATAATAAACGAGAAATGATATTCAAATTCAAATTGGAAAAATGATCTGAATGAAAACCGTTTATAACATGAAAATTATTTAGAAAAAACAAATTCGATCAAAAAGAATTCTAATAGGGTGAGAGACCAAAAATTCAGGTAATACAAATTCGATCAAGAAGAATTCAAATTCAAATAAAACAAGAATTTTTTTTTTTAACGAGTATAGGATTGAAATAAACGAGAAAAAATTGTCAAATTCAAATAAAACAAAAGCATAGAATTGAAATAAACGAGAAATGATATTCAAATTCAAATAGAACAAGAGAAATGATAATAAACGAGAAATGATATTCAAATTCAAATTGGAAAAATGATCTGAATGAAAACCGTTTATAACATGAAAATTATTTAGAAAAAACAAATTCGATCAAAAAGAATTCTAATAGGGTGAGAGACCAAAAATTCAGGTAATACAAATTCGATCAAGAAGAATTCAAATTCAAATAAAACAAGAATTTTTTTTTTTTTAACGAGTATAGGATTGAAATAAACGAGAAAAAATTGTCAAATTCAAATAAAACAAAAGCATAGAATTGAAATAAACGAGAAATGATATTCAAATTCAAATAGAACAAGAGAAATGATAATAAACGAGAAATTATATTCAAATTCAAATTGGAAAAATGATCTGAATGAAAACCGTTTATGACATGAAAATTATTTAGAAAAAACAAATTCGATCAAAAAGAATTCAAATAGGGTGAGGAACCAAAAATTCAGGTAATACAAATTCGATCAAGAAGAATTCAAATTCAAATAAAACAAGAATTTTTTTTTTTTATTTCAACGAGTAGGATTGAAATAAACGAGAAAAACGAGAAGGAAACGAAAAATAATTTTCAAATTCAAATAAAACAAAAGCATAGAATCGAAATAAACGAGAAATGATATTCAAATTCAAATTCAAATTGGAAAAATGATCTGAATGAAAACCGTTTATGACATAAGAATTATCTAGAAAAAACAAATTCGATCAAAAAGAATTCAAATTCAAATAAAACAAGAGGGAAACGAGAAATGATATTCAAATTCAAATAAAACGAAAGCATAGAATTGAAATAAACGAGAAATGATATTCAAATTCAAATTGGAAAAATGATCTGAATGAATTATGACATGAAAATTATTCAGAGAAAACAAATTCGACCCAAAAGAATGTTGGCCTACCGCAGGGGAACATTTTGTCGGACCAGGGAATTTAAATTCAGGAATGGAAGTTCGGCCAACAGGGGTGGGTCGGCCCAAGTTTGAGCTATATGTAAGACAGTATTCTTAAATGATACTCCTGACGATTTCATCTGTTTGAGGTACGTATTCGTGAAAAAATATTGTATGTTTGGACAGTTGTTGATGGCATCTAGCCGTTCGCCAACGGTTGTATGGATCAATACCTCCGAAATACAGTCATCATCCTCCCCGGGGGGACAGTCAATATTCAGGAGATAATTGGTCCAATACAACCGCATGTTCATCCAATAATCGACGAGTTGACTATTACCACCACGTCCCTGTTGTTGTGCTCTCTGTCCTTGCTGACCCTGAGGCCGCTGACGTCCCTGTTGTTGTTGTCTCTTTCCTTCCTGATCTTGAGGCCGCTGAGCCGGCGGCTTCCTAGGCGGCGGCTAGACCTTGAGCGGGACACTCACGTCCGCCCGCCCGTGAACGTGGCGATAATGGTGCCGCAAAGTTGACGCGGCCGGCGCCGAGAAGGGGCACAGCAAAGGGCATTTTGTAATCTATCGCAATGCTATCCTCATCCTCGTACACTGAAGAAGAAGAATATGCGGACCGTTATAATTGTTTCATAAGTTGAACGTGAGTGATATAATCACTAGTTCGTTTCACTAGTAACTGTTTCACACTAACCGGTCTTAACCACAGCGTGATCAGGGCTGGACTAGCGGCCAGCCGCTTGAACGCACTGCAGTGTGCATTTGTACTTGCGCAGCGTGTCCTTATTCCGTATGTGTGCGTCCCAGTGCGTCTTCTTATCTGCGGAGCTCACTCAGGTGCCCTCTTTGCACCGTGGGCACTGATAGTGGTTTGGGTGAGTCTGGTGATGGGGCTAGAGAACGGTAAAGGTTAGGTTTGTAAATAATATAAAGACATGAATACGCATATTTAGGAAAGTTAGAATGGTTAGTAGTCTCTAATGGTAAATAAAGCATCATAACACCATGACTACACACTTTTTTTCGTGGTTTTTCCGTTTCTGGGTTTTCCTTGTCCATGTTTCTACCTCTTTTCTTGGAGGCCTGTAAGTTCAAAACAAAGAGAATGTAAGTTACTTGAAAAAGAGGCAACACTATTTTTAGGAGGCAATTGCGCCAACTCACTTCATCTGTGAGACAACGTCTCTCACTACTACTATTTGTGCAACGAAGTGGGCTACTACTACTACTACTACTACTACTACTCTGTTCCTCGTGCGCAGGTTCTAACCAACCGACAGGTGGTAATTCGTCGTTTCGTACTCCTCTTGCTAGAGCCTTTAGAGACAAGAAGATTAGAGATAAGAAGATTAGGTTAAAATTTACTAATTTACTAATAATAAACCATGGGCCCGGCTGACTCACATTTTGTAGTCTTAAAATGTGCGGGTGTAGTGGGTGTCTTTGTGCTTGTGCCGTTTGTGCCAATGAATTTAATAGATGCTCCAGACTTTGGGATGGACTGTCGTCCTCGGACTCGATTGCTCCTGATGTGTTAATTGTCGCTGTTGACTAAGCAAGAAGCAACGACGATTCTACTGGTGGTGCCAACAATCACTTGCCGGCCACAGCCCTCGAGGTTGTTGTTGTATGAACCGCCATCTTCGTGATTCGCTTTGGACTCATATCGGGAGATGAGGATCGAGCATGAAGATGAGTGTCGTCGTCGCAATTGTAGAAGATGGGCAATT
This sequence comes from Aspidiotus rigidus, assembly GCA_035079385.1. Lineage (NCBI taxonomy): Eukaryota > Metazoa > Arthropoda > Insecta > Hemiptera > Diaspididae > Aspidiotus > Aspidiotus rigidus. The sequence continues at coordinate 5,392,996 of JAVHKY010000015.1, read as the reverse complement.
CCATACCGCCCCAAATTGAGGCAAGCGGCAATTCAAATGCTTCACTAACTGAAACAAAGAAACAGGCCAAGGGGGTTTTCAACGTCCTCGATGACGAAGCAATTGTACCATGAAGTGGAGGTTGCAGGTTTAAACATTGCCTGCCTGGCCGGCGAGATTTTTTCTCAAATTTCTTGTCCTCTTTACTCATTCTTAGCTCATAATATAACTCTGAAAAAATCTGAGTAAAAATAAATTCAGAGCAAGAAGTTAGTTTCTTGGAAACGATTAATAATTAATTAATTTTTTTAAAGATTGATGTCAGTCTTTGACGTCAGCTATACAAATTTATAGATACAAATATAATAACGGGCATCGGTGCGTGGAATTAGCTATAAGCTTTAGACGGTACGGTAAAAGGACGGCACTGTCAGATAAAGGGTCTCAACGGTGAGATCTAATAAAAACCTTTGAGATGACGGGTGTGGGGTTCTCGGTTCCCCGGTTCTCAAGGGTGAGATCAATGTGTAAGAGTATTTGGTGAACGGTTGACCAGAGCACATAAGAGAAAACGGTTCTTAAAAATAGCGCAAAAATATATCACTGACCTGATCCATTTTCTCTGGATGCATCGCGAATATCGCGCAAATAAATTTGGAAAATACGAAAAGTAGTTGATAGACTGACACAAACGATTTCACAACTAGTACTAAATGTGTTTAGGTGTGGAAGTGTGATTTTCACAGATCCAGCGAAATGAGAAAATTTCTAAGGGTGTAATATCAATCAGAGAACATACCAGATAAGCATTGAGGATGAAAGAAAATATTAAAAAAGACGGAGAGGGCCTCTCAAGGAGGGGTAAGGATCAGAGAATAGATAGGGTAACAATTAAGAATGAGTAGTTGGGACAGGTGAAGAGGGATCGTCGAACTTTAAGAAATTAGAGGCTTGGGTTAGGTACGTACAAGGGTTCCGTCCAAAGGACGGGCATTTCTGCTTGTAAATATATAAGGAAACCTGGACGGACGGATGTAATACCTCATTTTTCCGGTAGGAAAAGTCGGTAAAAATTTGAACTCACGGGCCATATATGATAGGAGAGGAACCAGACGAAGTCATACTCAATCGAGTAATACAATCGGAGTAATTTACAAATTTAGCCACCGAATTTTAACGATGCCGGAGCGCTTTTGATTAAGCAATCATTGTCAACGGGGACTGGAAAGCGCTCCGGCTGTAAACTAGAAACATACGAGGAAATCAGGATTGAACCAACGAGTCATCACGACGTGAATCATACTCGTAAACTAGTTCAATCAACCCCTCATCAGGTATGTACCTGTTGAGCACATTAAGGTCGTCGTTATTTAAATGACGGATTATTTCGATGTGTTCTAACGCTTTTCGCTTCGAATACACAATGGCCTCCTTGGCTGATAGGCTTAAGGATAATATTCTTCCGCTGGGATCGACCCTGTGTTCATTTGATGTGGTCGGCCTGTTCCCCAATATCCCCAGAGCAACCGCCATGCAACATATGGGAGACCTTTTGATTCAAAAAAATGTTTGCCTTGAAGAATTGGGTGAATTTTTCAATCTCCTCAATATTTGTTGGTCTCCCAATTATTGCAAATTCGATAACAAGTTTTTTAAGTTTCCTGAAGAGGTTGGAATACCCATCGGTTCTCCTTCGGGTTCTCTCATTTCGGAGGTCTTTATGTCTAAGTTTGAGCTCGATTTGTTCTCCTCTGGCAGTGCGTATTTAGATCAGATTTATTATTGGCACAGGTATGTCGACGATGTGTTGCATACGTGGACTGGTCCCGGAGAGCTCCTTTTGGAGTTTCTCCAGTATCTAAATAATCAATATACTCGTAATTATGATAGGAGGGGGACTTCGAAAAATTTTAACTCTCGAACTATATTATACTAGGCTTACAGTAGGTCTAGGCCTTATATTTATACTAGCTTTATCTAGGTCTAGGCTTCCTTGATTTCTCAATACCAAATTCCATATCACTCATAAAACAGGTTCCCTGCGTTCCTCGTTTAACTTCGCTTTTTTTGGGGGGGAGGGAGTGAGATTAACTTGGACTCGCAGATTTTCAGAAGGGGTTGGACTCGCTGATCTCTAATAGACGGCTGGGATACCGATACCGGTAAAGATATTAAAAAGGGGAAACCTAGTCTCGAACTTGCAAATTTTTTATTGTGGATAAAGGCACAGAAAGGACATCAATCAGTTTTAACCTCTTTGCGACGTCATGATCATTCATTGAATCTGCTTGTAACGTCATCACCATACTTACCCTCGCTAGTTCGTGATGTCATTAGCTTGAATGACAAGTGACGACATCATTACCAGATTTTAGATTAAGTTGGGAGTATACTGCATGCAAAGCCCTGGTATGGGGGGAGGGAGTCAACTTGGCCTCGCGGATTCCCAATAGTGCCCTATTTTAAAGCTAGTACAGCCTAATATCTTACGTCACCTTAGACAAGAACTATCAATGTAATTTATACACAACATAAGATAGTTCTTGTCTAAGGTGACCCTTATGGTCCATTCGAGACTCTCCGGCATGCTCCCCCCCCCCCCTTGAGTTTGATTACTTTATGCGGGACGTCAATGAAAAGTGTCGAAAGTTTGAGACGAAGTTGAAGGAGAGGAAAAATAAGAAGCTGTCCTCCCTAATGACGGTTAATGAGGATTTGGTTGAGGAGGGGGTGAGTGACGGTGTTGTCGTTCATAAATTCCATCCCCCCCCCCCCTCATAAATAATAGTCAGGTAGTGTTCAATAGTGACGAAACATCCCTCCTTGAGAAAGGTTTGAAGATCAGTATGCCTCCCCTCAAGAATGATGAAACCTTGGCGAATGTTGTTGCGGATCTTGCGGTTAAGATTGGTCCTGGTTTTAATACCCAGAAAGTCTGTGCCGAATTAGTCCGTAATAACCCCCTCCCTCGCATGAGTAATAAATTGGGAGGAATGATTCAGGGTTTGAGGAGGAAGATGAAAGAGGGAGATTTGATCGTCACTAAGGCTGACAAGGGCAACGCTGTTGTAGTGATGGAGAGATCGGCCTATTCTTTTAAGGTCCATGAAGTCCTACAGCAGTGTGGTGCTAAAGAAAGTGAGGATTTCAGCTTTCCCAAGCACGTCAAAGAAGTTAGGAGTGACATCAACAGGAGCGAGGCTGTTATCAAAACTCCTGCTTTGAAAAAAGCCCTCCTTGTTCCTAACCCCACACCCCCCCTCCTGTACGGGCTGCCTAAAGTGCATAAGAACAATACCCCGATGCGACCCGTTGTTTCTTTCGTCTCCTCTCCTACCTACCTCCTTGCCAAATTCCTTGACCGTTGGTTCAAAAATCGAATTGATTTTGAATCCCCTCATTCGGTCTTGAATTCGGCCTCTTTAACTGACGTCCTCAAGGATGTAAGTCTTCCCCCGGGAACGACCATCTGCTCGTTTGATATTGTTGGTTTGTTCCCGAATATTCCTAAGGCTGCTACTCTCCAGCGTATGGGTGAGCTACTCGTCAAAGCCAACATTCCTCATAATGAGTTTCACGAATTCTTCGATCTTCTAAATACTTGCTGGTCCCCCAACTACTGTAAGTTTGAAGGGAAATTTTTCGAGTTCCCTGACGAAGTAGGGATCCCCATTGGATCACCACTAGGCTCTCTCATATCCGAAATTTTTATGTCTAAGTTTGAACTTGACCTCTTTTCCTCGAACCAAGTGTTACTTAATCATATTCATTATTCGCACAGGTACGTTCATGACGTTCTATGTACCTGGACTGGTCACCCAGATCTCCTTGGTGAGTTTCTGAGGTATCTCAATTCCTGGTACCCTTCCATCAAATTTACGTTGGAAATAGGGGTATTTTCCATTAACTTTTTGGATTTATTGATCTCTATAATAGACGGTATCCATAAGTTTGGAATTTACAGGAAAGATACTACGACCGATGTTTTAGTCCACGGTGGTTCGTTCGGTCCTGTTGCTCACAAGATGGCTGCTTTTCATAGCCTAGTTCACAGACTGACTCGTATTCCTTTGAGTCAGTCTGCCTTTAAGAAAGAGTTAATCACAATAAAACACCTGGCCAGAGTGAATGGGGTCAATGTCGATGTTGACGTGATGGTTCGGAGGAAAGTTACGAGGAGCCTCCTGGATTCTACCACCTCCCTCCCCCGAGACACGATCCGCGATCGCCGTTTGCGTTGGATCAGTCTCCCTTTCCTGGGGAAGTTCTCCCTGCAATTGGGTCGGGCCCTTCGCCCGTTTGGCTTCAGACCCGCGTTTTACAACCCTACCACAGTCAAGAGGTTGTTTGTGAGACTGAAAGACCCCATACCCATTGATGAGAGGAGTGGTGTTTATAAGTTGGAGTGTGAGGATTGTGGAGGCTTTTATATTGGTGAGACCAGCCGCCAAATGAAAGTTAGAGTAGCTGAGCACCTGAAGTCTTGGAAGAAGGGACACTTAGGGGAGTCAACTTTCGCCGATCACTTAATAAACAGTGGCCACAGCTTCCGCGAGGGATCCGAAAAGCTCCTCCATAAGGAGAATTCGTACCGTAAGCGTATCGCCCTCGAGAATATAGAGATAATTCGTCATCTCAACACTGACGGTATCACTGTACTCAATTCGTACATTCCGGAAGATGGCCTGATCGAACTGGTTTATGACTCACACCGTAATTTCTCGTTTGGACGATCTTAATACCTCGTTCGTCTCTTTTGTTCGTTAGTTGCTTTCATTTCAGGCTTGAAGATGGTTATTTAACCGAAAGCGCTCGTCGTCTTTTATTTTTCTGCGGTTTGCATGTTTTACTCCACGTCGGAGTATTCGTCTTTCACGTTTTATATTAGCCTGTACTAGCTTTAACTAGGCCACTATTGAGAATCCGCGAGGCTAAGTTGACCCTCCCCCATACTGATACTACAATACTCTCACCGCGCGAAAATTACTCCTCTGCAACCACCAGACAACAAGCAGCAGTCACTGAAACAATCAACTGGGCCATCAGATAAAAAATCAAAATAAACATAGGGAAAACAGCGTGTTTGGACCTCGCACTCCGCACCCTTGGACATGACCCAACACAATCATCATGGCTTGTCTTCACCAGAGATTGCAAAATCGATCAACAAATATATACCCTTTGCAAGAGAAAACTTGATTATTACTGTATGAATTGAATTCGTTTACTCAATAAATCACAAAAAACGGGGCCTTACAATACAACATAAATGCCCACGATGCGCATCAATTATATATCGATTTTACAAATTATAAAATTATTTCCAAATTAATTTAACAAACATAAGCAACGAGAAATACACATCGGTATAAAGGAGAAATACTGGAACGTACAAGAAAAGCGAATAATTTATACACCGACGAAACTACATTTAATAAAAAAAAAAGTACATTCTTATCAGATTACAAAAGAAAATGCGGTGTAGGTTTCTGAGTATGTAATTTTTGTACGGGGGAAAGGCAAGGTGGAGGCGGATCAGATGAAATTTTTATCCAAAATCAAAGGATCGGCGAATTTCTTGTTCACAAATTCGAAGGGATATTTTTTATCGAAATTAATGGCGCTTCGTTTCTGATATTTTCGTTGGTTGGTCGCTCCCCGTCTATGGTGGTCGTAACGAAGTCGATGAGTGTTGGACTCATCTTTGCGGCGATCTTTATCGCGTTCGGTGCGGACAAACCGTTTGGACAAATCATTCCTTCCTAAGTAACTTTCAAACGCCAATTTGTAAGGTTTGCCTGCGTCGAAAGTGTCATTACTCGAAAAGGTTAGATTTTCGAACGGATTCACGGCTAGTATTTCGCTCAGTAATTTATCGTCCATGCGAAATATTTCGTTACCGATTAGATTATATAAATCATTTATCAAAACGTTGCTCGCCACGAGATGAAATTTGTCGCTAATATTCGTATCCAACTCATTATTCATCGACCAAGCCTCGCGAATTCTATTCTTTTTCGAATTTTGAGTCGACAAAGCGACGTTCTTCTTATTCTTGGCTGTAACCGAGCAAGCGAGCACTCTGCTGACCTGTTTTTCTGAGCCGTCTCCAACGGCTACCGCAGTCTTTTCATCCTGGAATAGAGGCTCGATGATATTATTGACTATGAACGAGCTAAGCTCCTCTTCGCTGAAATATTCGAGTCTAGTCGCGTCGGCCGTATTCAAGGAACGAGTGGAATTCTTTAACGGTGACGATGGCGACGAGCAAATGGTCGTCTCGTCGTGGCCAACTAAACTCTGGATGAGAGCATTTATCTTCGTTAGAGCTGAAACGTTACCATTTTCTACCACGTTTAACGATAGAAGAGCGTTTGACGAGACAACCGGATAAATAAGCAAGCTTATTTGATTGAAATACATTTCGACTATCTGCGTTTCCGTTTTAATCGTATTCCAGTGAATACACAGTCCTTCGTACTGGAACCGGTCGATGTAGTCGAACGAACCGAGGAGTCGTAGCTGTTGTTGGAATGGCCGATATCTGCAACAAAAATATGTTTAAGCTCTTCATTAATAACGTACAATAGTAATTTTTCATAAATAGATGCTTCATGTTTGCGTCCTACAAAAATATCTTTAGAATTCCTATACGCGTCTTCATCAAATTTAAAATGCGCTGACAAGCCTCTTTTGTGAGTTTAAAAATATCTGTGGAACGTCCTCTTTGCTGGGAACGGAATGCTCTAATACTCGAATTCACCTTCACAGTTAAAGTGTGACAGGTATGTTTAAAGGTGCTCCAACTATTTAAAAATAGACGGACTAAGTATTTGGGTGCTATTCCAATATGCGGTCTACCTGATATTTACAATCAAATGTCATTCCAGTATGCGCTCTACCTGACTGAAAGAGTTTAATATGCGGTCTACCTCAAACTGTATCAGTAAATTAGGATGTAGTCCGGTCTCGTCTTTGAACCCTAAAATAGCGACCATCAGATCCCTGTTTCAGCCCCACCTTCTAACATCCGATCCCGACGTTACTTTCGCCTTCCCGCAAAACGCGCTTTATCTTTTTGGATGGGATCAAGATGTGTCCCAACCATCGGAGGACGAGCACGCACTTTGGCAGAACACACCTCCCGACACATATTCGTGCTGTGTGACTTATCGATCGGAGTCTCCGTTCTTGCGATTGGAAAGTCCATCACAAAAAATTGAGCCAGTTTTAAAATTTGGGTCAACTTCAGCTTACAATTTGCCCGAAGGAATTATTATTTGTTCTTATTGAACGAGTTGTCTGGCATCTCTTTTTACGACACCGTAAGACAGGCCGAAATGCACCGCCCCATCACGTTTCCTAGATGTCACCATTTCTCCGCCACAATGATATTGTGCTTCAAAAAATTACAATTATTTGAAATTTGCAGCCTCCTAGATTCTGAATCAGTTTAGGTCTGCGTCTGTACGGTGACCTTGATACTTTTAACACTTGAAAAAATATCAGTCATGGAGTTCGACCTATATCTACACATGACTACAGAATGGTAGAGCTTTAAATACAAAGACGGGAGTCGGAAAAAAAAACTCATGGGTTCTTTAATGGAGTTGAACAAGAGGTGGCAGGGAACCTGTTTTATGGGGCACGTGAGATCTGAAAAATGTTGACGGACCAATTACTGATCTATGATATAATCAGATTGTGACGTCACAGGTCCAGACTTCAAGCTATATATAACAAGAGGGGGACTGGAAAAAAACTGATTTATGACGTCATCAAATTATAACGTCACAGACCCGGACTTTGGAGCTATTTTGGATAGGGAGGGATTTAAAAAATTTCGACGACCTCGACACTTCTCCCGAACCCCCATAAAACAGGTTCCCTGTTTATAATTCAATCTTGGACCACAGACGTTACTAGATACTTCAAAAAATTGAGATTTGCCACCTAACAGCATAAGAACTTGTTCGTTAGGGAAGGAAGGTACTTTGACCCAAATGGCCTAGACCTTATTCATAGTATGTCTTGTCTTCACTTCAAAAATCCCATTAAAAAAATGACGGCTCCCTTAACGAAGTTAAACGAGGAACGCAGGGAACCTGTTTTATGATTCGAATGAGATTTGGTATTGAAAATTCAAGGAAGCCTAGATCATATATAGCTCGACAGTCGAAATTTTTCTAAGTCCCTCTCCTATCATATATGGCTCGAGAGTCGAAATTTTTCTAAGTTCCCCTCCTATCATCTATAGCTCGAGAGTCGAAATTTTTCCAAGTCCCTCTCCTATCATATATGGCTCGAGAGTCGAAATTTTTCTAAGTCCCCCTTGTATCATATATGGCTCGAGAGTCGAAATTTTTCTAAGTCCCCCTTGTATCATATATGGCTCGAGAGTCGAAATTTTTCTAAGTCCCCCTTCTATCATATATAGCTCGAGAGTCGAAATTTTTCTAAGTCCCTCTCCTATCATATATGGCTCGAGGGTCGAAATTTTTCCAAGTTTTTCGCTGGACGGCGCACGGCGGACGGCGCACGGCAGATTTCTCAAATAGCCCCCCATAAAACAGGTTCCCTGTTAAAAATCTTCCTTCCCAACAAACTTCAGTTTTGTTGCTCGTAAAATTTTCGAGATACATGGTTGTAAAAGCGATCTTTACTCTCGGATCAAAGAGCGTGAAGTTGATTTCATCATCTTTGTAGACGCAAGCACTGTTCCGAGGGGAATTTTCGATTTTATACTCCCGCTTACGGGTACTTTAACGAAGTTGAACGAGAGGTGGCAGAGAATCTATTTTATGGGGCACGTGGGATCTGAAAAATCTATGACGTCATCAAAATGTGACGTCACAGGCTTGGACTTTGGAACTATGTACGATAGGATAGCGACTTGGAAATATATAATAGGATGAGGACTTGGAAAAAATGACGGCTTCCTTAAAGAAGTTAAACGAGGAACGCAGGGAACCTATTTTATGATTCGAATGAGATTTGGTATTGAAAATTCAAGGAAGCCTAGATCATATATAGCTCGACAGTCGAAATTTTTCTAAGTCCCTCTCCTATCATATATGGCTCGAGAGTCAAAATTTTTCTAAGTCCCCCTCCTATCATATATAGCTCGAGAGTCGAAATTTTTCCAAGTTCCCCTCCTATCATCTATAGCTCGAGAGTCGAAATTTTTCTAAGTCCCCCTTCTATCATATATAGCTCGACAGTCGAAATTTTTCTAAGTCCCTCTCCTATCATATATGGCTCGAGAGTCGAAATTTTTCTAAGTTCCCCTCCTATCATCTATAGCTCGAGAGTCGAAATTTTTCTAAGTCCCCCTCCTATCATATATGGCTCGAGAGTCGATATTTTTCTAAGTCCCCCTTCTATCATATATAGCTCGACAGTCGAAATTTTTCTAATTCCCTCTCCTATCATATATGGCTCGAGAGTCGATATTTTTCTAAGTCCCCCTTCTATCATATATAGCTCGACAGTCGAAATTTTTCTAAGTCCCTCTCCTATCATATATGGCTCGAGAGTCGAAATTTTTCCAAGTCCCTCTCCTATCATATATGGCTCGAGAGTCGAAATTTTTCTAAGTCCCCCTCCTATCATATATGGCTCGAGAGTCGATATTTTTCTAAGTCCCCCTTCTATCATATATAGCTCGACAGTCGAAATTTTTCTAATTCCCTCTCCTATCATATATGGCTCGAGAGTCGATATTTTTCTAAGTCCCCCTTCTATCATATATAGCTCGACAGTCGAAATTTTTCTAAGTCCCTCTCCTATCATATATGGCTCGAGAGTCGAAATTTTTCCAAGTCCCTCTCCTATCATATATGGCTCGAGAGTCGAAATTTTTCTAAGTCCCCCTCCTATCATATATAGCTCGAGAGTCGAAATTTTTCTAAGTCCCTCTCCTATCATATATGGCTCGAGGGTCGAAATTTTTCCAAGTTTTTCGCTGGACGGCGCACGGCGGACGGCAGATTTCTCAAATAGCCCCCCATAAAACAGGTTCCCTGTTAATATTGTCGACCTCCGAGCTATGTATGATAGGAATCGACCTATAACGACCTTGAGGTTGCCGGCCGGCTGGACCGTGGATATTATTTCCGAAGTACAACAAAGTATCCTCTCAATTAGCCTCCGCAGTGTCCGCGGGACTGGCCTGCACACCTCTTCCATCTCCTCCCTGTTGCCCGCCGCGGTGCCCGAGTGTACAACAGCGTATCCTCTTGATTAACCTCCGCGATGTTCGTGGGACTAGACTGCTTACTTCCCCTCCGTTCTCCATCGTGGTTTTCTTCGTTACAGAGTTTCCCAAACAGTGACTCGCTATCTTCTTTCTCCCTCGACGTTTTGCGCTCCTTTCTCCTGATCTCAAACTTTCTCCCAGTCTCACCAATGTAGATTCTCTCGCACTGTTCACAACTGAGCTTGTACACTCCGCTCAAGCATTTCTTGTCCTTTTGTTCCGTCTGGTCATTGCTGATTCTCTTCACCATGGGTTGGTTATTCTGGATACCCACATTTACATCGTAACCATTGAACGCCTTTATCACCTTGTTTGTGTACTTTCCTATATATGGTATCGATCTGGAATACTTTCTCACTATGCCATCATGGGTTCCTTTCTTTGTTACCATTTTCCCAAAGACTCCATCCACCACGCCTCTGCGGTATCCATTGGCTTCTGCGATCTGCTTTACTATCTCGATTTCTTTCCTCTTCTCTTCACTGTTCTTGAGGACAGAAGTTGCCCGATAGCAGTAGTTCTGGATTGCCGCTAACTTGTGCCTGGGGTGGTGGTAGGGGTCATTTGGGATGATGATGTCAGTATGCGTCGGCTTCCTGTAGATTTTGTATTCTATCCTATTGTTCCCCATTGTGAGTGTATTGTCCAAATAGTTGATGGTCTCATTGCCTTTTTCCACAGTGAATTTGATGCTCTCATTCATCGCATTCATTTCTGAAAGGAATAGATCCACCTTTCTATCAGTGCCTGACCACACAATTAGGATATCATCTACATATCTGGCCCAGTGTTTGATCGAGTTTCTGAACTTGCTGCCCTTCAATATCTTGTTTTCCATATCATTCATGAATATCTCCGCCAGTATTGGTGACAGCGGTGATCCCATCGCAAGTCCCCTTTCCTGACTGTAGAACCTGTTATCAACGCGGCAGTAGTTCTGGCTCAAGATCTCTTCCACTATGTTGGCGTACTTCGGCCCATCGGGTATCTGTTATTTTTGAGCAGGGTGAGAAGTTCCTCCTTCGGTATGGTACCAAACATATTTGCCGCATCAAAGGATATCAGCTTGTCGTTACTCTTGATTTCCAACTTGTCCAGTTGCTCAATCAGCTCTCCGTTGTTTCTGATACTTCGTCTGGATGCAAATTGGTAGTTTTCTTTCAGGAATGTGGCTACGATCTTCGCTATCTTGTAGCATGGTAATTGAATGCTGTTGACCAGGGGTCTCATCGGACGGTTCGCTTTGTATAGTTTTACAAGCCCCTTGAGTTTTGGTGCAACCGGGTTCATCTCAAGCGTCCTTCCATTGCCGGGTACATCGTTCTGTTTCAACACAGCTTTCAGGTCATCTTGGTATTTCCGTGTTGGGTCCTTTGTTAGCTCTTGGTATCCATTCACTGTGATGTACGACTCCACTTTTTGGGTGTAATCCTCCTTCTCCATTACCACTACCATGCTGCCTTTGTCCGCCTTTGTCAAAATCAGGTTGTTCTGTCGGATCTTCTTTTGTAGATTTGTGACCTTCCTCTGCATTACTTGCGTTCTGTCATCGGTTTGGCACATATTCTCTTTGATGTCCAACAGCACTTTCCCAATTTTGGTCCGGGCTTCTGCAATGGTCTCACGTCGTGTTCCATGGTTTGGATTACTTGTTCGCAGCTAATGGCCTTACATTCAAGCTTACACTGGTTCAGCCTCTCGGGCTGCACGTACTTGATGCCTTTGTCCAGCAGTCTTCTTTCTTCTTCTATACAAGCTCAGTTGTGAACAGTGCGAGGGAATCTACATTGGTGAGACTGGGAGAAAGTTTGAGATCAGGAAAAAGGAGCACAAATTGTCGAGGGAGAAAGGAGATGGCAAGTCACTGTTTGGGAAACACTGTAACGAAGAAAACCACGATGGAGAGGGAATATTTGAAGTCATACATGAAGAGATCGCACAAAGAGAAGAAAACTCTGGGAACAAATGGAGATTGCAAAAGCCAAGAGGGAGAAAGCCTGCCTCTTGAACAATGTAATCACATTTGACAGCGAAAAATTATTCGGCCTGGTGATTGGGCGAGAGAAGAACAGAACCAACCAATGAGAGGGCAGGATTCCAGGTAGCCAATAGAAACTCAGCATTTGGGACAAGAGATTGAACCAATCACAAAGCAGTATGTTTTAGCCAATAAGAGCACAATGTTATATTTTTAAGAAGTGAACCAATCACAACACAGCATTCTTACAGCCAATAAGATCACAGTGTTATACTATAAGAACTCATGGTTAAGGTCTTGTTCTCCAGTTGCGATACAACTGATGATGGGATAACACCCGAAAGTACTCTTGTATAAGCAACTAATAAAGTAGATTTGTACAATTGGAAAACCTTTTTTCAATAGTCTTCTCTCACCCCTGGACTTTGTAGCATCGGCCGATCACTCTCCATCTCTCTCTTCAAGCCAACAGTTCCTCTCTCTTTCTTTCTCAGTCGTTCGCTGTCAAGTTTTGGTGAAAATAAACGTCCATCTTTATACACAGAAAAGAGTTCTTCTTTATAATTTCTTGTAACGCCGATCCGTCGCCCGAGGCGTTCAAGAGCCTCCGGAGCCGACAGGTTCCCATTACTGCTTCATCGTGGCGTACGGACCGCCATGCGCAACAGTGTTTTCGAACATGGCCTCCTGGTAACTCATGTACAAACTTAAAAACAAAATTCCCACGATTTTAGACAAGCTTTTACAGTAATGTATCCTGAATAGCTATGTTCGCCACTTTTTGGAGTAAACTAAGCGATTTTCTCTAGTGTTTTTCAACCCTCACCTGCGGTTCGCGTTGCAAACTACACAAAATCGCTCACTTCACTCCCACGTAACGAAAATATATATTTTTCTCCTCTTTCAATGTAGTACGGGGTGTGCGCCTGAGCTTACGAGGATATGCGGGAATGTAAATCACGATGACTTTCCTCAAGCTAACGTAAGAAGTACGTTTCAGCACGGGGTAGCCTGCGGTTAAGAAACCGTGTTTATCCCCGGTTGACTCTTTGTATTCCTGGTACTTCAGAAATTTTCGAAGTCAACTCTTTCAACAGTTGAACATTTTTTCCAAATTCACAAAAGTCAAAATTTTTCCAAATCTCATTTCCAAAAGCGAGGGAAAAAAGGTAAATTTTTTCAAATCAATCTCCCAGTACATAAAGTTTGAAATCAAAATTTTGCGCAGCCTCCTCTGATTTATGTAGCTCGAAAGTGAATTTTGAACCCTTTCTCCAAGTCCGTTGGAGGTATTCTTTATCCTACAGCTCAATGACCAAAATTTTTCCAAGTCGAGCTCGTTCTTAATCCTTGTATAATGTTCCAGGAGTAGTATACTGTATGTTAGACTCAGTGGCTCATGGGCTCACACGCTCTGCTCGATCGCCCCCATTCACAGCTTAGAATAGGTTTAATATACCGTACTTTGGGCTGATGAGTTCACTCACTCCATTCATTCTTCTGAACCGCCTTACGTAACACAAAAATACGCAATGCGGTATTATAATTGCCTAGCAGCTTAATAAAGGCGACGTATACTTTCGGTGTAATTCTGAAACGTTATATTGTAATCGCAAGCTTTAGAACATCGCTGAACCCTCTGAATAAATTTTACTTGTATCCTATTTTGTTACACCACAATCCAATATGTCTCCACAGAGAAGCCGAATTACCAACAGACGTCGTCGAACAATTATAAAACAACGTTTTAGAGTTACGCCGTAGGTATATCATGCCTTCATTAATCTGCTAGGCAATTATAATACCACATTGCGTATTTTCGTATTACACTAATAAAAGCCGAGTAAAGTATGTACAAGGATAGGCCTTTCAGGACGTCATAATGAGCTCCACCCTCTCTCTCCCTGGCCCTAGTTCAGCCTATTATATTAAAGGATAACTAATTGCAACGGGCAAAATTTTTCAATGTCCCAGAGTGAAGCCTACTATACGTGAACTCTATTATAGAGAAGGGGACAGGATGAACTATTTAGCCTAACATACAGTATATGAAGCCCCTAGCATATTGTATGTCAAACCACTCCTAGTGTATTACATGTTGGGCTTATTACAACGAAATCAATGGATACAGGTCTCAAAGCAGCGAAGGTCGAAGTTTTTTTCAAGTCCCTGTAGTAGATCAAGGTCTCTGGTGACGTCATCAATTGTAATGAAAACTGTGACAAGTTTACCAGGAGTGAACCTTCAGAAATCCGTCCAAAAATCGTGACGGTCTTTTCCAAAAGTAGCCAAAAAATGTTTTTTGACGGTCTCGAGTTTTGACTGGAACTACTTCAAGAAAGAAACTGTAGCGGATTTTTGACACGCCTGATGACGTCATTATTCATCAGTTATCTCGATCTAATTTAAGATGTGAAAAAAGGTTTGTTCTTTACAATAACTATTAAAAGAGTTCAACCTAAAAACTTTTGAAGTAGAGTTTAATCTGGAAAACTGTTAAAGTACGAGTTATGAGAGGTAGGATGGGACGAGCGGGGAAAACAAGGTTCGTCAACCGTGGGCCCCCGCGGGCTAAAATCGGCCTTCTCTCGCTAGCTTCAGGAGGATAACTATGAATCCATTTCCACGTATCCTTATGAGCTCAAGCATACACCTCAAATTACTTGAGAAGAAAAACAAGATATGTTTTTTTCCGCGAGCAGCAAACACTGAATTTTAGTTGCCAGGGTAGCTTATTTTTAATGGGATATTTGACGAGATATTCTTAACGGTATTTTCAAAAAGGAGACAAGTCTTGAAAAACATTTGAGTTATTACTCTCTGAGTAAGAAATATAAATCTTTTGAACGTTCAAATCTTCTATCATTTTATTTACAACTCTATAATATTTTCTTTACTACGGTGAACCATAATCTGGGGATAGTCTGTGAAAAAGAATTTCTACAGCAAAGTACCTTGGAGGAAATTTGAGCGATTCATTCGTCTCTCAACCTGGCTCCATAAAAAATAAGCATTGAAGAAATCATTGTCAAAGTAATTATCCTCATCCATGTTACTACATGTATCTGTGACATAAGAATTGTCGTCAGAATTGGAAATACCACTGACAATGTAAACAGGTAATTTTTTCAAAGTCTAGTCTTCTCTGCAAAAATCATAACTAAAAAAATTCGTCTGCTTTTACCCCTCCGCTCCCCTTATCATCAAGAGAGTAAAAAATAAACTTGGAATTTTTTCTAAAGCTGAAGAATCTCAACTATTGCAAAATTTTCTTATAATTATGTATGTTGAATAAAAACATATTTCTCTGCAATTAACTAAAGTTCTGCAGCTCGCCACCTCCTCAGCTCAAGAAGTGAGGGCGGCACGCTTGAGCTCACAGGGAAACGCGAAAACGTATTCATATCTACACTTTCGAAGCTAGCGCGAGAAGGTATGTTTGAGTCCGCAGTTGCGCGCGGCTAACAAACCTTTGTTTTTCCCCGGCGAGTTCAACTTTCTTGAACGGTCCTAACGATGGGTTATTTAGGATTAAAATTGCACGTGGAATTCAAATATGGTATCGGATCGAACCTAGACCATTTTAAAGTGGTAAAACGACGGCTTCCTTAACGAGGTTAAACGAGGAATGCAGGAAATTTGTTTTATGAGTCAAATAGGATTTGGTATTGAAAATTCAAGGAAGCCTAGACCTACTATAAGCGTAGTATAATATAGTTTGAGTCTAAATTTTTCTCGAATCTCCAGCTATATATGATAGCTCAAGAGTTGACATTTCTCTAAGTCCCTCTCCTATCATATATGGCTCGGGAGTCGAAATTTTTTCAAGTTTTTTGCTGGACGGCGCACGGCAAATTTCTCAAAAAGCACCCCATAAAACAGGTTCCCTATTAAAATTCTATGATTTTGTTTAAAATTCAATTTTACTCATTCAACTGGCCTCCTATGTGGATTATTCGGACTCTACATTAAAAATTATATCTCAAACGACTACAACTTCGACTAATTTCATACAAAAAAGTATCAATGGGTATCAAAACAAATAAATCTACTAAAATAAAAATAATTAAAATAATATTAATAAATTTAAATTGAAAATTAATCAAACTTTTATTATTAAAAATATTACTATAGGTATTAAAAAAATATTATCAAAATTTAAAGTATTTCAATAAAATTTAGAAAATTTAATTAAAATAATAACAATTTTGTAAATCATTAAAAATGATTTGTTTTCTGTGAAAAAAATTTTTTCTTTCAAACGGTTCAAAGTGTAGTTCATTTAAAAAACGATGGCTTCCTTAACGAAGTTAAACGAGGAACGCAGGGAACCTGTTTTATGAGTCAAATGGGATTTGGTATTGAAAATTCAAGGAAGCCTAGACCTCGAATCCCGAGCTATATGAAATTTTTCCAAGTCCCCCTCCTATCATATCTAGCTCGAGTGGTGAAATTTTTTCCAAGTCCCCCTCCTATCGTATATAGCTCGAGAGTCGAAATTTTTCCAAGTCCCCCTCCTATCATATACGGCTCGAGAATCGAAATTTTTCCAAGTCCCTCTCTTATCATATATAGCTCGAGAATCGACATTTTTCCAAGTTCATAGCTCGAGAGTCGAAATTTTTCCAAGTCTCCCTCCTATCATATACGGCTCGAGAATCGAAATTTTTTAAAGTCCCCCCTCCTATCATATATAGCTGGAGAGTCGAAATTTTTCCAAGTCCCCATCCTATCATATACAGCTCGAGAGTCGAAATTTTTCATAGTCCCCCTCCTATCATATATAGCTCGAGAGTCGAAATTTTTCCAAGTCTCCCTCTTATCATATATAGCTGGAGAGTCGAAATTTTTCCAAGTCTCCCTCCTATCATATATAGCTCGAGAGTCGAAATTTTTCCAAGTCTCCCTCCTATCATATACGGCTCGAGAATCGAAATTTTCCCAAGTCCCTCTCCTATCATATATAGCTCGAGAGTCGAAATTTTTCCAAGTCCCTCTCTTATCATATATAGCTCGAGAATCGAAATTTTTCCAAGTCCCCCTCCTATCATATCTAGCTCGAGTGTTGAAATTTTTTCCAAGTCCCCCCTCCTATCATATACAGCTCGAGATTCGAAATTTTTCAAAGTCCCCCTCCTATCATATATAGCTCGAGAGTCGAAATTTTTCAAAGTCCCTCTCTTATCATATATAGCTCGAGAATCGAAATTTTTCATAGTCCCCCTCTTATCATATATAGCTGGAGAGTCGAAATTTTTCCAAGTCTCCCTCCTATCATATATAGCTCGAGAGTCGACATTTTTCCAAGATCATATTTTTTTTTTTTTTTTTTTTTTTCTCGAGAGTCGAAATTTTTCAAAGTCCCCCTCTTATCATATATATAGCTCGAGAATCGACATTTTTCCAAGTTCATAGCTCGAGAGTCGAAATTTTTCCAAGTCTCCCTCCTATCATATACGGCTCGAGAATCGAAATTTTTTAAAGTCCCCCCTCCTATCATATATAGCTGGAGAGTCGAAATTTTTCCAAGTCCCCATCCTATCATATACAGCTCGAGAGTCGAAATTTTTCATAGTCCCCCTCCTATCATATATAGCTCGAGAGTCGAAATTTTTCCAAGTCTCCCTCCTATCATATATAGCTCGAGAGTCGAAATTTTTCAAAGTCCCCCTCTTATCATATATAGCTCGAGAATCGACATTTTTCCAAGTTCATAGCTCGAGAGTCGAAATTTTTCCAAGTCTCCCTCCTATCATATACGGCTCGAGAATCGAAATTTTTCCAAGTCCCTCTCCTATCATATATGGCTCGAGAGTCGAAATTTTTCCAAGTTTTTTGCTGGACGGCGGACGGCGCACGGCAAATTTCTCAAAAAGCCCCCCATAAAACAGGTTCCCTGTCAATAAAAATTGGCTGGGGAATTCAAATCTGGTCTTCAGATCAAACAAACGACCATTTGAATGTGGAGAAATTCGATGACTTAGAATCGAATTGCAGGAAGGAGATCAATTGGAAGACGCCAGAACTCCTGGCTTAAGGACCTGCGCCAATGGCTGGGATGCTCATCTCTAGAACTGTTCCGAAAAGCAGTCTCAGGATTCAAATTGCCATTTGGATAGCCAACCTCTCATAGAGAAGGCGTCATCAGAAGAAGAAGAATAAAAATTACGATATTATCGAACATTCGAAAGACCGAGGAAATTCAAAATGAAATCCTAAAAATAGAAAATTATGAAGATCGAAAAAGTTTCGAGAAATCGAAGAGCGCAAAAAATTGCATGATATTTTAAATATTTTCGGCTAAACAGTCATTGTTGACACACAAAATAGAACTGAGCTACGAAGAAAAAGAAGTGAAAGATATACGAGAAAAGAAAGCCGAAGAAGACCAGTAGCGACAGGAAAATTAGAATGACAGGAGAAGGAGAAAAGCTGTAACACTTCTAGATTAAATCGACTTAAAGATAGCGCATTTATGAAGAAAAACGCACGAGGAATTCACATCTGGTATCAGATCGGACGTGCGATCATCTTGAAGTAGAGAAATTCAATGATTTTGGTTTAAAATCCAATCTTACTCATGAAAACGGCCTCGGAGTGTCGTCCCATGTGGACTTTCGGATTCTACGCCGAAAATACATCTAAATCGAATATAACTTCAACTTTTATGAATTTCCCACAAAAAAGTACCAAAGGGGTACCCCTTGCTTGTTTTTTGGCCAAAAAAATTTTTCTCTCAAACGGTCTGAATGATAGGTCGCACGGCGAATTCAAATTCCGTATCGGATCAGACGTACGACCATTTTAAAGTGAAGAAATTCGATGATTTTGGTTTAAAATCCAATTTTACTCATTAAAACGGTCTCGGAGTGTCGTCCCGTGTGGATTTTCGGATTTTACGCTGAAAATTACATCTAGAACGACTACAAACTAAACT
The DNA here is from genome assembly GCA_035079385.1 of Aspidiotus rigidus. Taxonomy (NCBI): domain Eukaryota; kingdom Metazoa; phylum Arthropoda; class Insecta; order Hemiptera; family Diaspididae; genus Aspidiotus; species Aspidiotus rigidus. Next base: position 5,373,844 of record JAVHKY010000015.1, on the reverse strand, counting down.
TCGACAACATTCCATCCAAGAAAGTATCAAGGGGTATCGGACCAACATGAGTAATTTGCCGTATGACGTTCCCTATGTTCTCACCTATGTCTTAAAAAGGGTAAATTTTTCATTTGTGTTTATGACGGTACTTGTTTCGAGGTATAGACGTCTGGTACTCTATATCTAGATACTATCTTACAAACTACAAATAACTTGAAGTATAACTTTATGAAAACGGAGGAATTTACCTGGTATTGAGTAATAATCTTCCATACTCAACGGCGATCTTCACTTTTTGTACTAAGTAATAGGGAATACTACCGTCATCGTGGTTCAATAGATTTGTGAACGAACAACAGTATTTGCTGATTATATGGTAAGCGCATTCGATCAGATAACAATGGTCATAAAAACGATTCATTGACACCGTCGAAACCCACTGCGACTCTGGACTCATTTCAATAAAATTGAACTAGCGCGGAATAAAATTTAGCGGAAAACTGAAATAAGGCAAAATGGACGAAATATTTTTATAATGTGCACTTTACGATTTCAAATCTTCGTACTTATCTAGGTACTTACTTGTTTGAATTCGTTTTCGTTTTCATTTCCGGAAATGAGGTGAAATTACCAACGCAGATGATGGACACGATAAAAAAAAATTGTAGAATCAAATCCAAATCATTCATAAACAATACTTTGACGAGAGTGTCGTTATTTCTTTACGATTTTCTCCCATTTTTAGTGGCCATATATTTCTAATTTTTTTTTTTTTCTTCTTTTTTCCCTTATCATTTTGTTGGACAGAGATTACTTCCTTTGTTCCTGACATTGATAACGTAATACGGGTACAAAGTTTGGGAACCGTATACCGAAATTTTTATTTGTAAGTGCAGATTTCTTTTGAATCGTCTGTCTTCTAGAAGGTGTAAAACAATAAAGAAGTATCATTTCAAAAAAGTCAATTTTTAAATTTCGATTCGAGTCTATAACAGGCTGAAATACTCGTATTTTCAACATCCAGGATTAACAGGGACCCTGTTTAAACAGGTTATTTTGAAAAATTTGCCGTGCGCCGTTTGATGTCTGGCAAAAAACGACACGACGTACCCTAGGTAAAAGATTTGGACTTGGAAAAATGTAGACTTTCGAGCCATAATATAAGATTGGAAACGGACTTGGAAGAATTTAGACTCTTTGGGACTTCCAAATGCAATTCCTAATACCAAAACCAATATTTGACCCACAGAGAGGTTCCTTGAGTTCCTGGATCAACTTCGTTAAGGAAACCATTGGTCTCATAGTATAATTCCGTGATCTGATTGGCTACAACAATATTTTGTTATGATTGGTTCACTTGGCTATATTCTACCAGATCTGCTTTTATCGTTTTGGTCGATTCTGTTTTTCGTGCCTTGTCCAACCACTAAGCCAACCGTCAACCGTGACTACATTATTCGAGAGGCAAGCTTTTCTCCTCTTTGCTTTTTCAATCTCCATCCATTCCTAGAGTTTTCCTTTCAGGTATGACTTCAAAATTCCTTCATCATAGCGCTGTTCTTCATTGCAATGTTTACAAAACAGTGACTTTCCACATTTTCGTTCTCCTTTCTCCCAAGGTCAAACTTTTTCCCCAGTCTCACTATTGTAGATGCCTCTGCGATCTTTACAACTAAGCTGGTGTCACACTCCGCTTAAGCATCCCTTGTCCTTTTCCTCCATCTGGTCGTTGCTTATTCTCTTCACCATGGATGTGTTCTTATAGGTGCCCATATTTACGTCATAACCCCTGAACTTCTTTATTGCCTTGTTTGTGTTCTTTGTTGCATGTGGTAATGATCTGGACTACTTTCTTGCTTTGGGTTCCTTCTATACTCCCACAGGCGTTCGCTGCTGCAATTCACTTCACTGTCTCAATTTCTTTTCTTTTCTCCTCATCGGAGATTGCTCCGTAGATGTATAGTTTTGACTCAACGATAACTTGTGTCCGGAGGTGGCGGTGTCGATGTGCGTTAGTTTCTGTAGATTTTGTATTCTATCCTGTTTCACTCTAGGATGAATGTTAGATCCAAAAAGTTAGTTGGTAGTCCCATTGCCTCTTTCCATTGTGATTTTTATGCTCTCATTCATCACATTTGTTTCCAGGAGTAATTGGTTCACCTGTCTGTTAGTGCCTGACCGCACAATCAAGATATCATCTATGTATCCAACCCAGTATTTAATCGAGTTTCTGAACTTGTTACTTTTCAAACCTTGTCATTCATGATTATCTTCGCCAGTATCGGCGGCAACGGTGATCCTGTAGCCAATCCTTTTTCCTGGGTGTAGAACTTGTCATTGAATTGGCAGTGGTTCTGGTACACGACCTCTCCCTTCAGACCATCAGAAGTTCTTCTTTTAGTATGGTATGAAGCATATTTGTCACATCCAAGGATACTAATTTATAAATTGATTTCCACCTGGTCCAGTTGCTCTATTAGCTCTTCCCTTTTTCTGCTGGCAGTATTCTTTCAAGAATCTGAGCACGGCCTTTGTTATCTCATAACATTGTGAATGAATGACCAGTGATTCCATTGGATGATTCGCTTTGTGGAGTTTTACATGTTCCGATTGATCTCAAACGTCCTTCCACTGCCAGGTCGTGGTTTTCTTCCAACACAGTTTTCAGTTTGTTCTAGTATTTCTGGGTTAGGTCCTTCTCCAGCTCTTGGTATCCATTCTCTGCTATGTACATCTCCACTTTTTGTGTGTAGTCGCTCTTCTCGATTACCACTACCGTATTTCCTTTGTTCGTCTTTGTCGAGGTCACTATCGGATCTTCTTCAGTATCTTTGTGACCCTTTTCTGTATCACTTGCGTTATGTCGATGGTTCGGCGCATATTCTCCTCAATATCCAACAGTACTATGCAAACTCAGTTTTGGGCTTCTGATATCACGCCACATTCCATGGTTTGGATCACTTGTTCGCAGCTAACTTAGACTGTATCACCTTACCAAGAAGAGTGTACACCCGAAGGTGTAGCAAATTATATTGAACCACAAGAGAAACAACCGCTAAACGTTTTCGGTTAAACAACCATCATCGGAGCGTAAACGAATATAATTTGCTACACCTTCGGGTGTACACTCTTCTTGGTAATATGAATAAACATAAATTAGAAGAACGTATCGATTCGATAAAGAACGCTGGTGTGGCGTATTTAATGTTCTTGTTCCGAAAGTTTCGGATCCAACGCGTGTCGTATTCTTCTCATTTTTCGTTTTTGCGCAAGTGTCTTCAATACCACCTTGGACCAAATTTTGTGAAATTTCGTTTCTATTCGGATTGCGACTCCACTACAAAAAAGTTGGAAGATTACATTACGGTCAAATGGATGAGAACGGAACTGAGGAGGTGGTATGGGCAGCTTAACGTCACAACACGACTTAATCTACTGGTTCACTCAAGGCTTTCATGCCTCCTTCACCCTGGTGAGTTAGATTCATTTATAGTATCCGTTAATGGTGATTGTCGCGATTTTGAACCAAATTTAAAAGAAAAGAAAACTCGTAAACTTGCCTTCCTCCAGAGTTTAAAGGCTACGGCTGAGAAAAAAGACCGTCCTGGAGATAATTTAATCCAGCAATTCCAGCCACGAATTATTAATTATAGTAAAGTTCAGTTTGATAGTGATGAGTTCTACCTGTTGGAGAAAGGTTTGAAATTTGGTCTCCCTCCCCTTAAGAACCAAGAGACACTGGCTAACGTAGTAGCTGACCTGACAGTCAAAATTGGACCTGGAGTGAATATCCAAAAAAAGTGCGCCGTAATGGTTTGCAACACTACCCTCCCCCGCATAAGTAATGCCTGTAGTGAGGTGATTAAAGGATTAAAGAGGAAGGTCAGGGAGGAGGGCTTAATCCTTACCAAGGCGATAAAAGTAACGCCGTAGTGATTATGGAGAAGTCCTTTTATGTATCCGGGGTTCATGAAGTGCTGGAACAATGTGGCGCTAAGGAGAATAGCCTCTTCTGTTTCTCCAGTTTTGTAAAAGAGGTGAGGAATACTATTAATAATTGTAGTGTGATTATTAAGAGTCCTCGAACAAAGAAAGTTCTCTTGGAGCCTAACCTGGTTCCTCACCTCCTATATGGATTACCCAAAGTACATAAAAAATATGTACCAATGCGGCCGGTCGTGTCATTTGTCTCGTCGCCAACTTATTTGTTAGCTAAATTTATTGATAGATGGTCCAAATCGCGAGTAGATTATACCTCCCCTCACTCAGTATTAAACTCAGGTTCGTTGACGGAGAGGTTAAAGGATATAAGCCTCCCTGAGGAAACGATTTTATGTTCCTTGATTATTTCCTCACATCCCGAAGGCTCTCGCAATCCAACATATGGGCGAATTGCTGGTAAAAACTGGTGTCCCTCATGAGGAATTTGTAGGATTCTTCGACCTTCTGTGAGTTTGTTGGACTCCCAATTTTGACATGTTCCATGTCTTTTCTCTCGCCAGACCCCGATTTTGAAACTCGCGAGTACACCCCCCCCCCCCCCCCCCCCCGTCAAGAGAAATCTCTACCCCGTGGGTGATTCAGAAATTCGCGAGTACACCCGCGTAATAATAATAAATAATTAATTAATTAATTAATTGATAAAAAATTAAATAATTAAATAATTAAATAAATAAATAAATAAATAAATAAATAAATAAATAAATAAATAATTAATATAATTAATAATTAGAAAATCTCTACCCCTTGGATGATTCAGAAATTCGCGAGTACACCCGCGTAATAATAATAAATAATTAATTAATTAATTGATAAAAAATTAAATAATTAAATAATTAAATAATTAAATAAATAAATAATTAATATAATTAAATAATCAAATAAATAAATAAATAAATAATTGAATGATTAAATAATTAAATAATTAAATAAATAAATAATTAAATAATTAATATAATTGATAATTAGAAAATTTTCCAAGTCCCCTAGACTTGAATTGTCTCATACCATTCCAATACAACAGCGAGACAGGGGGCGAACGAGCGGAGCGAGTTCGCGCTACCTCATATTTCTCAAAAAAGACTTGAATTTTCTCATACCATTCCAATACAACAGCGAGATCGCTCGTTCGCCCCACCGAAAGTTGATACCTCAAAAGATAGAACACCCACAATTACCTCGAAATATTTCTCATACAAGACTTATACGACGCCAAGATAGGTAAAGGGGTAAACGAATAATATCTCACGAACACTTGACCTAGTACAAGAATTAATAATAAATGAATAAATAAATAAATAAATAAATAAATAAATAATATTAAATAATTAAATAATTAAATATTTAAATAATTGAATAATTAAACAATTAAATAAATAAAGGCTGGATAGTCGAAATTTTTCCATGTCCCCTAGACTTGAATTGTCACATACCATTCCAATACAACAGCGAGACAGGGGGCGAACGAGCGGAGCGAGTTCGCGCTACCTCATATTTCTCATAGAAGACTTATACGACGCCAAGATAGGTAAAGTTTTTCAAGTCCCTCTTCCTCTCATATATTGCTGGATAGTGGACATTTTTCCAAGTCCCCTAGACTTGAATTGTCTCATACCATTCCAATACAACAGCGAGACAGGGGGCGAACGAGCGGAGCGAGTTCGCGCTACCTCATATTTCTCAAAAAAGACTTGAATTTTCTCATACCATTCCAATACAACAGCGAGATCGCTCGTTCGCCCCACCGAAAGTTGATACCTCAAAATATAGAACACCCACAATTACCTCAAAATATTTCTCATACGAGACTTACACGACGCCAAGATAGGTAAAGGGGTAAACGAATAATATCTCACGAACACTTGACCTAGTAGAAGCCTAGACTGAAATATTTCATGATGACTGATAAAATATAAAAGACATGGAACATGATTTTCATTTATTTGGCTATGCCAGAAAATTTCTTCTCTTTGTGCGATTCTCTATTTTCTTTTTGTTTATCAGCGTCATGTCGGGCCTGTTATGTTTGACACTTCTATGTGTCAGAAGGGTCCTGACCCAATATAGTACATAGCGTTACAATAGGGTGTGATGTGGTATACACCTTGTTGTGTACACGTTATTGTCACCGTTACGTCACGCCTTGAGCAATGTTCAACGGGGAGCACTTTTCACAATAAAACCGGTTTCGCTGATATTATACTGCTAGGTGTATGTACACTTGAACGCGAGCAGACGACCGTAGCTTTTGCTTATCGCATTGCACCTTTGTTTTTTTATATTTCTCTCTCTCTCTCTCTCTCTCTCTCTCTCTCTCTCACAATTACTCGTAGATTATTAAGTAATTTTAACAAGAATTGAAAATTTGGTTTGTAGGGGTATAATATGTTTCAGGATGTTAATTTATAAAGATATATTTTTTTGTTCAATTTGTATAATCAAATTTCTCCCGTAAAACAGGGAAGTTAGTTTTTCGAATTTTCTTTTTGTTCCCGACAATTCAAACGCAACCGGGTCAACCGGCTCCACCTGCACCGCCACCGCCCCCCCCCTCTTTCAATCTATCCATCTCACTCTCTTTCTCTCCTTTTTGTAAATTTGAGTGAAAATTTTTCGAATCCCCGGAAGAAGTGGGGATCCCTATTGGGTCCCCTTTGGGCTCATTAATATCAGAGGTTTTCATGTCCAGATTTGAAGTCGAATTGATTTCTCCGGGCCAGGTACTTCTAAATTACGTCTTTTACTGGCATAGGTATGTAGACGACATATTGTGCGCGTGGACTGGCCCAGTGGAACTCATTAGTGAGTTCCTTTCTTACTTAAATGACCGGTATCCTTCCATAAAATTCACTCTGGAAGTTGGCGGATTATTAATTAATTTCTTGGATTTGTCCATATTTATTAGTGATGGCGTCCATGAATTTGGTATTTATAGAAAAGAAACTTCGACCGATATAAGAATCTACGGGTCATCTTTCTGTCCCGCTGCACACAAGATCGCTACCTTCAATGGTTTGATACATCGACTGACTAGTATTCCCTTGAGTCAAGATGCTTTCCAGAAGGAACTAGGGACGATTAAGTACCTGGCCAGAGTGAACCAAGTTCGAGTGGACATTGATTGGAGGCTTACGAAGAAATGCCTCGATTCTACCGCCTCCCTCCCTAGGGATTTGCATAACAGTAGAAAACGTTGGATTAAACTCCCTTACTTGGGCAGGTTTTCGTTGACGTTAGGCCGGGTACTCGTTCCTTTTGGGTTCCGGCCGGCGTTTTATATAATTAATACTGTAAAAAGTTTATTTATGAAATTGAAGGACCCGATTTCTCCAGTCGAGAGAAGTGGGGTATACAGTATAGCCTGCAACGATTGCCCAGGTATTTATATAGGGATGACCGGGCGTCAGCTCCAAATAAGAATTGAGGAGCATAAAAAAGCGTGAGAGAATGGTAATTTGGGTGAGTCGGCTTTTGCTGATCATCTACTCGAGAGTGGCCACAAATTCAAGGAGGGCTCTGATAACCTCCTCCATAGGGAGAACTCATATTTTAAACGGCTGGCTTTAGAAAATATAGAAATCATACGACACCGGAATAACGAAGACTTCACGGTTTTAAACAGGTTCATTCCTGAAGAGGGTCTGATTGAGCTATCCGTAGTATATGAGAATGATTCAAACTTCGATGACTCGCTGGTTAAATCATGATCTTCTGGTTAACTCCCTCTGTCTTTGTTGATGTTGGATTCAGTCGCTTTCGTTTACGCTCCGATGATGGTTTTTTAACCGAAAACGTTTAGCGGCTGTTTCTCTTGTGGTTCAATATAATTTGCTACACCTTCGGGTGTACACTCTTCTTGGTAATATGAATAACCATAAATTAGAAGAACGTATCGATTCGTTCGACTGTATCAGTTTTTCTGGCTGGTTGTACTCGATACCTTTTTTCAGCAGCCTTTGTTCTTTCTCTGCGAAAGTGGCACTTGATAGGTTCAAGCAAAGTTGTGCTTTGATGTCACTGTCTCTTCTTTTTCTTCTCTTTTGTTTCGGTTCAGTTTGGCAAGTTTCTTTTTGATCCGTTTTATTTGGCTTTATATCTTGGTTTGTCACGTATTCCTCTTCTCTGTTGAATACCATCTCTTCAAATCCTCGCTAGTGCAGCGTACAACTTGTTCAGATGGAAATAATATTGGTCATGCAGTAAACTATTCTGCTTAGTAATCTCCTTGTACAGTTTCGTTCTTAACCTTCAATCTTTTGGCTTGCACTTCGGGCATTTCACTGCTGCACTGCTTCTTGGTAGCCCAACAGTCGCGTACTAGGGGATAATACGTCCTCTCATGCATTTGTTTTTGAACCATGGGTAACTTCCGGTTTGGCCTTGCTCTTCAGGGACTTTCTCCAAGTCTCCTCTCTCACCAAGACTTCTCTTCTATATATAACCCAATGGTCTGAATTGTTTGAAGTCCACCTTCTGATACATATAGTTCGGAAGTTGAAATTTTCCAAAGTCTCTAAAGCAAGTTAGAACTCTCGTTCCTCTTGTAATCAAAATTTTTTGAAAAAACGACAGAGAAAGGGCTCATCATAAAACGGGTTTTTTCTTGAAAATTTTGGAGTATGATGTTCCTGAAACATAAGTTCTCGAAGACACTTTCCCTTCTTTCCTGAATTGAGCCCGTAAATAAAGTCTCAATTTTTGATATACTCTGAGAAGTTCAAGGAATTCTTGAAACAAAGGAATGACTAATTGACGATAACTTTGAAATTCTGAAAAGAAAACATTTAAAAAACAAATAACGATTTTTTCGATGATTTTCCCTGAAAAATTTTTCGAGTTTTCGGCGTACGTGACGAAGTAAACAAAAAAAAACAATTTTTTCGACCTTTCAACAAAATATTTTTCGAGTTTTTGGCGTACGTGACGAAGTTTACGAAAATTTTTTTAGACGCATGTAGGCTTCAGAAATAACCAAGTGTGTTCACGTAATGATGTAACTTTTTACAATATCTCGTGGAAAATTGTATATATTTGTTCGTGTTCAGAAGTTTGTAAAGTAAGACGATGAGAGTCGACAAATATGACCATATGTTTCTTTCAATAGTGCGAAATTTTACACATTTTTGTACATTTTCTTGATCATATTGTCGGCTCTGCAGGTGGTCTTCCAAAATAACACAATCGATCAGGTTTCGTAGATTGAAAACAGCTGTTTTGTTCCAACAACACGTATACTTTGTACGATTTCAAAACTTTTTCGCGGTTCTACAGTCAGATACGAAATGAACAGTAATTATTATTGTAATATACTTGAGAAAAAATTCGTGTCAGCTTACTCTATTTACTGCTAGTTGGATGTCCTTCATTAACTACGTTGATTGAAGTGAGCAGAGGGTCTGTTTTAAAATTTTCAACTGAAAAACTGTTTCATGAGGAAAAATGTCCTTTATCTACCGTCCTTTCGGAAAACCAAGGTTCCGAGAAGAGCGGAAGCTTTGACCTACTGTGGGAACTACAAAAATTCCAAGATTCCAACTTTTATAGAAAATAAATTGAAAAAAATGCTTACGCAGCCGCGTAAGGTCTGCCGTACAATGATGAATTGACGAATTGAATTTTTTCTAGCAGGTCTAAAAATTATGAACCGAGTCGACCTTAATCCCATCTCAAGCACTCTTACATCGCTGCAGAAACTTCTGTAATAATATTCTTCAAAAACCATTTCATCCATTAAGAAAACTCGCGGGTTTTTCAATGGAGTTGGTCGAAGGATGCATCAGGGAACCTACTTTACGGGAGACAGGGGGACTTGAGGAAGTTTCGACGGGTGAGCTATTATGATGAAATAAATCAAATCAAAATGCCTTTATATACGACCTTTACATGCATTGAACAAAAATTAGGTGAGCAAAAATTTTATAAGATCGTCGGCCAATAGAGAGCAAAGGTTCCTTGCAGGCGTTCTCATTCCTTCCTGTTTTCCGCATTTCGTCGACAAATCGAATACCCCATGAACCAAATCGACCATCACTATATTATGGTCAATGTTGGTCGGTTTTTGGTCGTACTACTGAAAATAGACCAAATACTATGGTACCGTCAGAAAATGGTTGATATTTAGTAAATTTTTGAGATAAATTGACCAAATTTTGCCTATTCGTTTCAGTCGATTGTTGGTCTGGTTTTATTCCTACTAAATTTTGACCATAATTTTTGGTTGATTTTTGACCATTATGCGGAATATTACATTCCGGTCCATTTTTGGTCGTTATACTGGCACTGTAAACAAGGATTATTCCTCGTTTCTCAGTCTAAATTTGATATTGTATTTATTACTCACTTTTGACTACGATTTCCAGTCGATTTCTGGGCAGATATTTGGAATGAATCAACTGTCATATTGCTTGCAAAATGGCAGATGAATAAAGAAATTTAAAATTGAATTTTAAATTTAAAAATTAACATTCCTAATAATCAAATTGTTTAATAAATGAACATATTTCACTAATCATAAAAATATTGGATTTATATTATATTTAATTTTAGGAATTTGATCAGGATTAATCAATAAATATAATTATTTTTTAAATTTTTCTTTTATAAATTTTTCTTTCACATCAATTTTATTTAAAATTATTTTGAAAAAAATAATAAAGATCTTAATTAGCCTATGTCAATTTTTTTGACATAATTTATTGAATTAAAATTGATAATTTATTTTAGAATCATATTTTATTTGATAAATTTAATATTTATATCAAGTTTTAATAATTTATATTAAAATTATTATAAAAAAACTAAAAAAATTTAAAAGACTAAAATAATAATTTTTATATCTAAATATTTCATTTATCATATTTTAAATAAAAATATTAATTATTCAATGATTTTAAATAATATGTAAAACTTCTAATCATATTATTGAACCAGAATGATATTTGTTATTTTTTTTATTCAATGTTAGAATCAATTAATAGAAGATTATTTGGTTTAAATAACAAAATAATTTTAAAATAATCAATTGAATTATTAAATTAATATAAATTAGATTAATAAAAATCAATTTTATCAATATTAAATTAATAAAGAATAATAGTTTGAATTATAATAGTTGAATTGAAAATTAAAATTAAATAATAATGTAGAAATTTTATAAATTAAATTCGAATAAATAATTAGATTCATTTTAAGAATTCTTTCAAATTAATTGATTCAATTTTAATTGTCATAAATCTGTAATAAATTCCACAATTTTCTGATCATTGTCCATAAATAATAGAAGGTTAAATAATTAATATTGTAATTTTAGACTAAAATCAAACTCGTCTCAATACAACCCTGCTAACGAGACTACTATCTTCATTCTTCTCTTCTCTCACATGAGGGAGGCTTAGATGTAGACTGGTTTTTCCCATCGAAAGTGGTGGTCTTTGATATCACCCAACTCTAGACCGTTTTATGGCGTCTGTATTGGTCAAAAATTTACCGATGTCTATTTGTAGTGGTCTGTTAATAGCGCTTGAATAATATAGACTACAACACACTATTTTATATCGTCTACATTGCCCAGAAATCGACCGATCTTTCTCGTCAGAAGTGGCCTAATTATGGTGGTTTGTTGACACTGATGAATATTGACTATGAGAAACTATTTAATGTTGTCGAGATTCCCCAGAATTCGACTAGTCCAAATTTTGTCCAAGTTGGTCTAAATATGATACGGAATAGAGGAAGTAAATCGACTGAAAAAGTCGGTCTATTATCGGTCACTCATCAGAGCGATCGCTCAGTCTATTTAAGGTCGATATTTAGTCAAAATCGACTTAGATATTTAGTGGATCTGGTTTATCTAGATATGAATTTGGAAAGAATTTCGACTCACTCTCGATAATTGAAATTGTTAAAGGGAAATGTGTTCTATGGGGATCTTCTTGAAAATTTTAGCGTTTCGCCGTGCGCCGTCCCTCGTGGCAGAAACTGACCTACCCTATAAAAAACAGTTGGACTTTCAAGCCATATTGAATGATGGGAGAGGGATTCAGAAAAAGTTTGATCCTTGAGCCATATGATACGTATGATGGGAGATTTATAAAAATTTAGACTCTTCGAGACTCCAATTTTGAATTTAATCCTCAATATCAAAACAAAGTTCTCTGGATTCTTCGTTTATTTCCAAGTTACCTTCCTAGGAATCGAAATTTCTTCAAGTCCCCCAAGACTTGAGTTAGGTTAGGTTGTCAGTCGGCAAGCGGGCGAGAGATGTTAGACACCAGATATTTTTCGCGGAATAACTCCTATAAAACAGGTTTCCTATTAAAGTATTGCAGTGCACCAACAGTCTATCGGCCTCTTCAGGAGGAAAGAAGAAAAAAACTGCGGAAAATAGCGATGTACCAAAGAAAAACTGAGAAATTCTGTATATTGTTCGAAAATCGAAAATTTTTCGAGTGTCATTATTGCTTCAAGAAATAACGAAAAGAACACAACTCGAATAAAAATAAACGAATGTGTGAATATATGAGAATACAATTGAAGATCATTAACAGTTTGAGACGTCTGACAAACAGAAGTAATACGACTTCAGCTGATTTTAAACTGCGTATTTCTACAATACATACCGTACATACATTCTTTCAAATTTGTACTCTGTAGACGCACTACATTTAGGTTTTAAGGAAAGAAAACTGGCATTAAACTTTTCATTCAATAATTAGAATTATTATCCTGTAGACCTTTCAAGATGTCAGCCTTATAAGAGAAGCAACGTAACTTTTGTTTCAATGACTTCACAACGGTCATAAACGAATTTCCTAGGTCCTTAAACTAAATAGTAAATCAATGAGCTCAAGACAGAGATGAAACAATTTCACTCTACATGAATAAAGCTCGACAAACACGTTCAAACGCACATAGTTCTCTTTGGCCATTGCTGGAAACTCGGCTAGTAGAAGAAATGGCTCTCGCCTGCTACAGCTACTCTGTAAGCTACTAATAGTCCGGCCCATTGCCTCAAACAAAGTTGCCCTGAAAAAAAAACAAATTTTTCCAAGTACATTTTGGTCGGACGGCGAACGTTGACAAGCGGACGGCAAATGTTTCGAAAAATCTCCTGGCAAAGCCAAATAGTTTCCCTGTTGGTTTCCGATAGGTATTTTCACTAATGGATGGACGCTCTAGCCTCTGGGTGGATGACATTTATTGCAACGCGAAATTCAGAGAAAAAGGCTGAGAACATGGCCCTCGACCCGATCAATCACTGAGCAGCGCGAGTGGTGAGTAAGAGCTCCAATTCAAATCGACAAAATCAATGTTTTCGGGACTTATTTTGAAATTATTCAACCAACATCCAAGTTAGAAAATCATAGTGGAAATGCGATTTTCAAATTATACAGGAGTCTTACATAGCCGGAAGAGATAAGCGTGAATCATTCAAGATGCGATAAGAGTACTAGAAGAGACAGCAATAATTGGCATTAAGGTTAGATGCCGTTTTCTCTCTGTTCCAAATGAAAATGAAGACGAAAACTTGTAAAAATTTCAGCGAACGAGGTGAGCTGCGAGCTTCTTGTGTAATTTTATTTTGTCTCTACTTCGGTAGTTGATTGAAAAATACGTCCAAAGTTGTGTAGTGAACAGACGTATACAATTTAACAATGGTTATGTGTTCACGTAGGAATACTTTTTCCAACAGGTGTGATATTTAAAAATTCAATGCGCCTATTCCAGCTGTTTTTCTTATTATTCTTATAGTAATTATGTACTCGTACTTTATGGCATCTCAATGTTAAATGACCTTTACCTACCCCGATAAAAGCACCTCGTTACAAGTAAATTGTACATTCACGCGTTAATCTTTCTAATTCATAACTGTGCTTCATTATTTCGAATTTTTCGCCTGGTATACGCGCATTTTACCACAAGCTTTAAGTATGGCGGGCCAATCTATCTATCTCCTTCTGAGTACCTCTAACATCTTTATTTTTCTACTTGTACCCAACAGAGTGAATGCGATGATCAGACCGATGACATCCATCACACGTGATGGTAAGATAAAGTTTCTTTTTTTTTAACAAATAAACTTTCCCTGGCTTGAGTCTCTATGAGGAAAGGGACCAAAATTTTTCTGAAGGCCTCACATTCCTTGAGAAAAGAAAAAACATTCTCAGCTTCTCCTTAATTGAATTGTATCGATTAGTCGCTTTTCCGTTTTTTGAATTGAGAAACAAAATGTAACAAAACTAACGGGGTCATCGACAAATTTGAACGAGGAGTGTAGGAAACCAGTCTTAAATCTTATTCCTAATCTGTTTTTTGGACGCTCAGAAGAGTTTTCTCGTGAAAAATCACATAATGGTAGATGGTTTTTAATTACCTTAATCTGGGTCTATTTCAATAAAATCCCCTTCGAAAGTAGAGGTAAAAATTTAATTTTCTGACGATCGATACCATTAGTTACCAAGTTCTAAAATGAAATAAATATTTCTCATAATAGTTCATATTTTTTTTGTGGGGGAGGGGGGGGGAATGCATCCATCTTTTCGAAATGGCAAAATCTAATAAAAAAATGCAGGACAGCGTTGAAAAAAATCTCTAATATAGAGCTCAGATTATTCTTATTTGTACATCCTTCAACAGATATTTTTTGGGAGAGGTTGCAAATGCTGAGTCGATTCAGGCCGAGCAAAGCTAGCGTCGTGCACTACAAAAACGGGGAAATTGATGGGAAATGTGGGTGAAAGGGGGAAAGTTTCTTTAATTCGATCTCAATCAATTTTATGCTGAGTCGATTCAGGCCGAGCAAAGCTAGTGTCGTGCACTACAAAAACGGGGAAATTGATGGGAAATGTGGGTGAAAGGGGGAAAGTTTCTTTAATTCGATCTCAATCAATTTTATGCTGAGTCGATTCAGGCCGAGCAAAGCTAGTGTCGTGCACTACAAAAACGGGGAAATTGATGGGAAATGTGGGTGAAAGGGGGAAAGTTTCTTTAATTCGATCTCAATCAATTTTTACGAGACAAGATGATTTGTGGAAAACTTTACCCTCTATAAAATTTTTTCGCTTCATTTATCTCCTAAATTGCTCTGTCCCAAAGTTATTTTAACAGGGAACCTGGGCTTTTTGAGAAATTTGTCGTGCTTCCTCCAGCAAAAAACTTAGAAAGACGGCTTCCTCAACGAAGTTAAACGAGGAACGATGGGAACCTGTTTTATGAGTCAAATGAAATATGGTATTGAAACTCCAAGGAAGCCTAGACCTGGATAAAGCTAGTATAAAGAAGGCCTAAAGTATAATATAGTTTGAGAGTCTAAATTTTTCTCGAATCTCCAGGTATATATGATAGCTCGAGAGTTGAAATTTTTCCAAGTCCCCCTCCTATCATATATAGTTCGAGAGTCCAAATATTTCCAAGTCCCCCTCCCATCATATATGGCTCGAGAGTCGACATTTTTCCAAGTCGCCCTCCTATCATATATAGCTCGAGAGTCGAATTTTTTTAAAGTCCCCCTCCTATCATATATAGCTCGAGAGTCGAAATATTTCCAAGTCCATAGCTCGAGAGTTGAAATTATGGCTCGAGAGTCGAAATTTTTCCAAGTCCCCCTCCTATCATATATAGCTCGAGAGTCCAAATTTTTCCAAGTCCATAGCTTGAGAGTCGAAATATTTCCATGTCCCCCTCCTATCATATATAGCTCGAGAGTCGAAATATTTCAAGGCCCCCTCCTATCATATATAGCTCGAGAGTCGAAATTTTTTTCAAGTCCCCCTCCTATCATATATAGCTCGAGAGTCGAAATATTTCCAAGTCCCCCTCCCATCATATATGGCTCGAGAGTCGAAATTTTTCCAAGTCCCCCTCCCATCATATATGGCTCGAGAGTCGAAATTTTTCTAAGTCCCCCTCCTATCATATATGTATAGCTCGAGAGTCGAAATATTTCCAAGTCCCCCTCCTATCATATATAGCTCGAGAGTCGAAATATTTCCAAGTCCCCCTCCCATCATATATGGCTCGAGAGTCGAGATTTTACCAAGTCCCCCTCCTATCATATATAGCTCGAGAGTCGAAATTTTTTTCAAGTCCCCCTCCCATCATATATGGCTCGAGAGTCGAAATTTTTCTAAGTCCCCCTCCTATCATATATGTATAGCTCGAGAGTCGAAATATTTCCAAGTCCCCCTCCTATCATATATAGCTCGAGAGTCGAAATATTTCCAAGTCCCCCTCCCATCATATATGGCTCGAGGGTCGAGATTTTACCAAGTCCCCCTCCTATCATATATAGCTCGAGAGTCGAAATTTTTTCCAAGTCCCCCTCCCATCATATATGGCTCGAGAGTCGAAATTTTTCTAAGTCCCCCTCCTATCATATATGTATAGCTCGAGAGTCGAAATATTTCCAAGTCCCCCTCCTATCATATATAGCTCGAGAGTCGAAATATTTCCAAGTCCCCTTCCCATCATATATGGCTCGAGAGTCGAGATTTTACCAAGTCCCCCTCCTATCATATATAGCTCGAGAGTCGAAATTATTCTAAGTCCCCCTCCTATCATATATAGCTCGAGAGTCGAAATTTTTCTAAGTCCCCCCTCCTATCCTATAGCTCGAGAGTCGAAATTTTTTCCAAGTCCCCCTCCATCATATATAGCTCGAGAGTCGACGTCTCCAAAAAAGGACTGTAATTATTACAATAAAAGACAGGAATGTCTCCAAAAAAGGACTGTAATAATTACAATAAAAGACAGGAATGTCTCCAAAAAAGGACTGTAATTATTACAATAAAAGACAGGAATGTCTTTAAAAAAGGACTGTAATTATTACAATAAAAGACAGGAATGTCTCCAAAAAAGGACTGTAATTATTACAATAAAAGACAGAAATGTCTCCAAAAAAAGACTGTAATTATTACAATAAAAGACAGGAATGTCTCCAAAAAAGGACTGTAATTATTACAATAAAAGACAGAAACATTACAATACCGCTAGAAGAGCATCTAAATACTCTGTTCTCACTCAAATATTTACTGGAATGACTACTTGTTGGTATTATAATATGCCGGACAGAACCCGAAAGGACTAAGCACACGGCCCAACTTCAACAAAAAACCACCTAGGTAAGGAAGTCTAATCCAACGTTTCCTCCTATCTAGGTGAATCCCTGAAGAAAGAGGTGGTGGAATTGAGGCTTTTTTTGGTAAGCTTCCTACGGACCATTAGGTCGATGTCCACCTTCACTTGATTCACTCTAGCCAGGTGCCTAATTGTTCCTAGTTCCGAAGAGGTTGTATTTTGAATTCTCTTAACGTTTTGTAATCAAGGAAACTCAGAGAGATTGCTTTGAAGGCCAATTTCGTGAAGTTTTTTTATGATGAGGTGTCTCCAGAAATGGCGGAAAAGCTCCTTGGAGATCAAAACAGATGGAGTAAAGACAGGATTTTCAGAGCGTAGAGTCATTGATTTGCGATTGGAGATCGACAAGGGATTGAGTGGTGTTTCTTCCTTTTCTAAAGTTGTATTGGAAAGGTGAGAGAATGTTGTTCAATTCTAGATACCAAAGTAGTCTTATATTGAGTATTTTTTTAGATAGTTTACCCAGGACACTGGAAAATGCCATAGGACGATATGATGCCGGGAGTAGGGGGTCTGAGACGGTTTTCTAAAAATGTAAAATTAAAATCCTTTTGAAGCTTTGCACTATCATTATTCAAGAACTAATGTAGTAACTTAATGGGCAAAAGGTACGAAAGACGACCCGTGGATAGCAATATCGGTCGAAGTACTTTTTCGGTAAATACCGAAATCATGGACACCGTCAACGACAGATATGGTTAAGTCCAGAAAATTTATTGATGAACCGCCAACTTCAAGAGTGAATTTGATGGACGGATATAAACTATTTAAATATGCGAGAAACTCACTAAGGAGCTCCGCAGGACCTGTCCACGCGCACAATATGTCATCTACGTACCTATGCCAATAGAAAACGTGATTCAAAAACACCTGGCCCGAAGAAAATAGGTCAACCTCAAATTTGGACATAAAAACCTCCGAAATAAGAGAACCTAAGGGGGAACCAATAGGGATCCCTACCTCCTCAGAAAACTCAAAATAGTTATCATCAAACTTGCAAAAATTAGGTGACCAACAGGCGTTCAATAGGTCGAAAAATTCGCCAAATTCATTGTGAGGAGTACCACATTCCACGAGCAATTTACCTATTTGTTGCATAATGGTAGCCATGGGAATAATGGGAAAAAGCCCAACGACATCAAACGAGCACAAAATTGAACCTGGAGGAAGGTATGTGTCCTTCAATTTTTCAGCCAGGGCGCTCGAATTCTTAACTGACTAGGGAGACTCCACCTCCACACGAGCTTTGAACCATCTATCCAGGAACTTAGCGAGGGAGTATGTGGGGGAGAAAACAAACGAGACGACCGGCCGCATCGGCACATTTTCTTTGTGTACCTTCGGCAACCCGTAAAGGAGGGGAGGAACAGGATTCGGTTCCAAGATAGCTTTCTTCAGAGATGGGCTCTTAATGATAACCTCACTACCATTAATAAGTTTCCTAGCCTCTTTAACGAATTTTGGAAAATCAAAAAGAGGGGCCTCCTTAGCCCCACATTGGTCAAGTACCTCGTAAACCTTACAGACGTAGGAAGCCTTGTCCATCACTACGACGGCATTCCCTTTGTCAGCGTCAGTAATAACTAGCTTTTCCTCCGTAATCTTCCTCCTCAAACCCATGATCAATTCATTCCCTGCCTCGCTTATGCGGGGGAGGGGGGTATTACGAACAATTTCAGCACATTTTTTCTGAGTATTTACGCCAGGGCCGATTTTCATTGCTAGATCAGCTACAACATTTGCCAAAGTCTCCTGATTTTTTAGAGGGGGAAGCCCGAACTTTAATCCCTTCTCCAGAAGTGTCATCTCATCACGGTTAAACTCCGTGTTACTATGATTTATGACACGTGGCTGAAACTGTTGAATTATTCCATCGTCACCTTGATCTAATTCGCCATCTCTCATCTTAGAACTTAGGAGGGAAGTAAGTTTCCGATTTTTCTTTTCTTTTAGTTTCAACTCAAATTCACGACAAACCTCATTAATGGAATGAATAAATGGATCGAACTCACCGTGATGGAGTAGGCTAGACAGCCGAAAGTGCACCGGGAGGTTGAGTCTGGTAGTTACGTTGAGTAAACTCTACCACCTCCTCAACTCGACCACCAGACTCATCCTCCTGGTGCACTTTCGGCTGGTTATTGTAATGAAGGTACTGTACAATAGGAACACTCATCGCTGAATCATGCGGTCAGTTTTCGTGTCGGCACAGGTTCCTGTAAATGTTGAATTTTGGTATAAGTATTACGAGCATTTCATGAAATAATAAGTCTCGTACTGTCGCTTGTAGCGCTCCTAGCGAGTGTCCCACCCGAATTATATAGTGCTCGGAATTTAAAAGAAAAGGAGACGTGTTCTGATTGTATTACGGTCGGGCTGCTTTAGACAATACTCCAACACAGCCAGAAGGGACAGAAGTGAATCATCTAAGATGAAGAGTACCAGAAGAGACGGCAATAAATGACATTTAGGTCGAATGGTATCCTTTCTCTGTTTTAAATGAAAAGGAAGGAGAAAACTGGGAAAAATTTCAGCGACTGAAGTGAGCTGCGAGTTCCTTTATCTCTACTTTGATCGTTGATTGAAAATTTGTGTCAAGTTTTGGAGCGAAAAAACTCAAACAATTTAGGAATGGTTAAAGATACGTACGTAGGATTACTTTTTCCAACAGGTGTGATGTTCAAATTCAATGGGGCTATTCCAGCTGTTTTTCTTATTATTCTTATAGTAATTAGGATGTACTTCATAGAATATGTCTTTTCTGCTTCTTTAGGCACCTCATTAAGAGTACATTTATATAACTTTTAACATTCGTACGTTCTCCTTCATAAGTGTTCTTTGGTTCTTCAAATTTTTCGTCAAGTATACGCGCATTTTCTCACAAGCTAACCATTAAGTATGACAGGCCAATATTTCTATCTCCTTCTGAGTATCTCTAACATCTTTATTTTTCTACTTGCACCCAACAGAGTGAATGCGATAATCAGACCAATGAATTCTATCACACGCGATGGTAAGATGAAGTTTCTTTTTTTTAATAATAAAACTTTCCCTGGCTCAAGTCTTTATGTTGGTATCGATTAATCTCTTTTCCGTTTTTTGAATTGAGAAGCAAAATCTAACAAAACTAACGAGGTCTTCCACGAAATTGAACAAGGAGTGTAGAAAATCTGTCTTATGGGAAGCAGGGGAGCTTGAAAACTTTTCATATTCGAGTTGTATATGATAGGAGATGAACTAAAAAAAAATGTTGACGGAATTGGAAAAATTTCGACTCTCGATTATCGGAATTTTTTCTGAGTCCCCTTCCTATCACGTTATATAGCGCCAAAGTGAAAATTCTTCTGAGTCTTCCTTGGAGCTAGGAAATTGAAATTTCTCAATTCCCTTTAGTCTCAAGTAAAGTTAGGTTGCCGGTCGGTGGACACCATACATTTTTCACGATCCACCAAGGATAGAACAAATTTTCTGGTAACAATATAGTAGCTGGTGGTGGCCATTTTTAATTCTCTTAACCTGGGTCGGTTTCAACAAAATTAACATTAGAATGTTATTTAAATTTTTTAGAAATTCATTTCACGTTAGATCAATTAAATTTTTAAGGGGAGGGAACTTCATTCGCCACATCAGCACCAGATGGTGGTCTTCAGTGAAATATTAGGAGTTTCATTAATAAGAGTAAATTCATCATCATAAATTTATCTGTGGAAAAACTCTCCTTACAAATACACCTAATCCCGTGTACCCCTTCACCCCTCTCACATGGGCTGCCTTAGGAGCAGAAAAAAGACCCTCCGATGCGGCTTATAGTTTCCTTAATTTTCTTTCCCTCCTACTCCCTTGCCAGACGTTGGATCGGTGGTTCAAATCCCATGTCAAGTTCGACTCCCTTCATTCATCTCTCTCGCCGATAGGTTAAACGATGTAAACCTTCCCACAGGATCGATCGTATGGTTTTTTTGACGTTGTTGGCCTGTTACTGAATATCCTTAAAGCTGCCACCATCCAACGGGTGAGTGAATACTGGTATATTCTAGTATTCCTCATGAAGAGTCAGAGAAATTTCTTGATTTGTTGAATAAATAACTTTTGTAAACGTAGCGATAAAAAAGTAGGTTTCCAAATTGCTTCCCCTTCAGGATCCCTGTCCAAATTCAAATCTGATTTATTCTCCTCGGGCCACATGTTTATTATTGGTACAAGTATGTAGACGACGTTTTATGTACGCGGACTGGTCCTCAGTTTCTTACCTAAACTGAATGTACAATATCTTTCCAAAAAATCCACTCTGGCAGTTAGAAACTACTTGCATTTAACGATTTCCGAAAGAGATAGTTTCAACGAGTTTGAGATCTCTAGGAAAGATAGTTTGACCCGTGCTTTAGTCTACGGATCGTTATTCTGTCCTATTGCCCAGTTTGAAGACACATTCTTTTGCGTCGGTCTGCTTTCCAGAAGAAATTGATTACCATAAAACATTTGGTCAGAGTAAATGATGAGATTAATTTGGACATCGACTGGACGGTTTGTAGAAAGACTGAACGATTCCACTTCCAACCTCCATTGTGAAATGAACCGCGGTAGTACGAGTAGCTCTCTTTCCTGCGGGGAAGTTTACTTTACAGTTACGCTGTGTCCCCTCGCCTCTTTGGCTTTCCGCCGAAATATTATAATCCTGTCACTGTGAAAGGGTTGTTCTTTAGGTTGGAGGATCGTTATGGGGTGTAAAGAGTGGAATACAATGACTTCAGCGGGATGCATGCAGGTGAGGCTGTTCGTCAGTTGAAAATGAGAGAGTGACTGAGCGCAAAAAAGCCTGGGAAAAAGAAAATGTTGGAGCCTCGGTTTGATCATCAGTAGTCACACGTACAGGGCGGGATCAGAAGTGCTACCTCACAGGAAGAACTTATATTTTAGACGTATCGCGCTCGAACTTATCAAAATGATTCGCCATAGTACGTTACTTCATCACCGAATGAAGGTTGGATAGAATTCGTTCATAGGTCACACGGTTTACTCTTGATTTCTCTGGATATTCTCAGTTCGACATCTGCTTGATGATGGTTATTGAACCGAAAGCGCTCGCACTTTCCTCGAAATCTATAGTTTTCACATGTCTTGATCACGTGATGGACATTCTAATGAATAAATTGAAAAATGCGTCCGAGAAGGCAAGGATCAAAGGGAAGCTGATAGCTTGGTACTTCCTTCTCATTAAGAATTAAAAATGAGAGAGTAACACCAAAGAGTCATTGGATTTTGAACAGAATCCAGATTAAATTTTATGATTTGGAGAACTGTTTTTTTTTTTTATTTTCAGAGACACCGTCGAGCAACGAATGGGCAACGTGGAACTATGTACGTCAATACCCTGGTAAACCGCAATCATCATGGCCAGTGCTCCGTACTGAGGCGTTACAGAGTGTTAGGGCCGCTAGCGTTGTAATTTGCCAAACTTACTTTAATCAGTCGCATTCTAGTGTACAAAAATTCTCAATTCAATTTCCGGGACAACAGGGTACCCACTCAGTTTTGGGTCTGTGGTGTCATAATTCACCAATGATAGTCATAATATTCGACAAATGCGGTCTTCCTGGAATAGAGGATGGCGACATCATCGTGGCATCTGCGTGATAATAGAAATATTAATATTAAAAAAACGAAATGTACCACATTCAAAAGTCTAAAACAACAAAAATAATATTAGTTTCTCTTCTACCTACATTAATTTTTTTCATCTTAATTTTTTCGTAATACTTACCAATCATGTGTCTTTATCACAAACGTCCGAAATGTTTCACAAGAAAAAGGCAGTTTCGAAAATTTTCAGCTCACCTCATGGTAGCCAGAATTTCGAAAGTACGAGAGAAATCGACGCGTGACCTCCATACCGAAATATGCCCGGATATGGATATTGACATCTTAGGAACAAAGTATAAAATTCTTCTACGTGTATCAATAAAGACAGAGAAAATATAACTTTTGATCTTTTACCCGACTTTCAATCAAAACATTACCGATTTTCAAGCTATATGGACGGTAAATGGGCCATTTTACAATATTCTTCAACCTTTCTGTAAGAGCACTCATAGTTCACTTTAAAGCTATTGATCTGATGTTCAAGGAGATATCTTTCAAAAGTGAAAACTTATCAAAGATGGTTTCATAAAATGCTGTCCGACTTCTTTAAGTCCTATTGAATCAATAATCTGAAAGATGAAAATATTATACTGATCAATAGATGTGAACGTTTTTCAAAAATATATAAAGAATAGAAATTCTTTGCAACCATTTTTGAGCGCCACAAAAAATTAAATATGTACTATTACTGTAGTGCCCTAGATATGACCAACCTCACAGATACGAGTAACTTAGTCAAGCCCTCTCCCTTCCCGAGTAACAAATTTTTGTCTGGGAATATTAAGTTGCACAGAAGCAAACAAGCGTTTAAAGTAAAAATAGAAGCACAAAGAAGTCATGAAAAATAACAACAATTTGATCTAAAAATCATGAAAAGGGAGCTCATGAAACGTTTAATACTTCAAAACTATATAAAGAGAAAAAACAGAGAAACTATAGAGGGACAATTTCGTCAGTACGTATATGTGGTTTTAA
This sequence comes from Aspidiotus rigidus, assembly GCA_035079385.1. Classification (NCBI taxonomy): domain Eukaryota; kingdom Metazoa; phylum Arthropoda; class Insecta; order Hemiptera; family Diaspididae; genus Aspidiotus; species Aspidiotus rigidus. The sequence goes on along the minus strand of JAVHKY010000015.1, from coordinate 5,350,114 downwards.
ACGGCACCCTCTCGGGCAGCGTTGCCGATTTTCACTATTTTGACCTGTTGATATTGTAGACGGCAGTAAATGTTGTCAGAATTCCTTAGGCAGGATGAAAAAGGCGCACTCCGAACTACTTTAAGGTCCAGAAGTTCGGCATTCAAGTCATGGTGATGATCGCAACAACTAAAATAAATCAACATGCACATGTCCTTCATTTTTGAAAAGTTTGCAATAAAACGCAAGCGTACCGTGAGCGAGTGCATGCGCTTGAAAATACTCACCGCTTCTTTAGAAGTAAAAGCAATACTGCCGTACAAAGAAAAACTTATGCATATCCAAATAGACGATCAGGCAAACTGTATCCGTTGAACGAGTGGTACGAGTGTATGAATTGAAATAACATTGATGGAACAACAGGAAAAAATTACAATCTGAGAAATATGGAGCTCTGTTTCATATATCTGAATCGTGTGTCGAAAATAATGTCAAATTGACTGGTTTAGGAGTCATTTTTGTTTCACAAAAGATGCGCTAGATGCTTTTCAAACAAGCCCTAGCCTCAGGAAATGCGCTGAAGCTAGCGAACCTCCTCTCCAATACCGCGGACAGATACTGACGACCTCTTTTCTGGCCAACATATCCTTGAACGCGAACAAACCGACTTTTGACCATTTTTTCCTTCCCAATCAAATAGTAAATTTCTCTTTGGACGCCAAAAAACGCATGAAACTCAACCTGGAACGAATTAACGAACAAAAATTTACCTTCAACCCTCTCGACTTCCCCTCTTCAACTCCATCCCTCCATGGACACTACCTCAGCTAATTTCCATGAAAATTTACCAAATTCGCTCAAAAATGAAATTGAAAACTTTCAAAAAAAACCACCACTCACACATCCTTTGTTTTACAGATGGTTCAAAACTTCACAACAAAACTGGGCTAGCCTTTTCGATCAATACTGTCGACTCTCTCATAGACGTGACCATGTACAATTTCCCATTTAACTACATGTTGACTAACCTCGAAATATCTTGGGAACAATAGCTTTAATTAAAAAATTGAAGAGAATAACTTTGATTAGTCCTTAAATTGTCTTTCAAATGAGACCATTTTCATCTTGGTCTGAAGACTTTCGGAAAATGATAAAGTTCTTTTTTTCCACACATTGAAACTGTAGAGCGCGAGCGCGACTCTTTCGCGCTTTTGCACTCCGAATCCTCAAACTGGTCCAAACTCGGAGTAAGAGTGATGCCTCGGGACTTTAAAATATTTTCTTACTTCTTGAATTTGTAAAATTTTTCAGTTTCAATTCTTGGACTAAGAAATATTCTCAAGTGTTGGACTTGGAAATATTTTCAAGTGTTGGAGTTTAAAATATTTTCAAGTGTTGGATTCGGAATTATTTTTCAATTGTTGGACTTTGAAATATTTTCATACTTCTCAGACTGGTCAGATTTTTCATTTTCAATTCTTGGACTTTGTAATATCTTCAACTGTGGGAAACAATCAAAAATGAAAAATTTTACAAGTCCAAGAAGTATGAAAATATTTCAAAGTCCCACAATTCAAAAATAATTCCAAGTCCAACAGTTGAAAATATTTCAAAGTCCAACAATTGAAAAATAATTCCAAGTCCAACAGTTGAAAATATTATTGAAAATGAAAAATTTCACAAGTTGAAGAAGTATGAAAATATGTCAAAGTCCAACAGTTGGAAATATTATTGAAAATGAAAAATTTTACAAGTCCAACACTTGAAAATATTTCCAAGTCCAATAGTTGAAAATATTTCCAAGAATTGAAAATGAAAAATTTTACAGTACAAAAATATTCCCAAGTCCCGCGGCATCACTCTTAGAATGGCCATCCTAGTGGACCAAATCGATTTGGTTTATGTTATACAGCACAAAGTAGCGTTTTGTTCTTCAGTGAAGGAAAACGCGCATGCGCGGTGCATGTTGCACTTGCACGTTTATAACGAGTCGGTATTTCACGTGACATTAGGAGGGAAATTGATTCCGCGAGTCTTCCAAGTTCTTGCGGCCAGATCTCTTTTTGGGTACACTTCTCCTTTGCACTGATACAAACATTAACGATGGGACTGATTGCGTCTTGTATTCATGCTTCGGACTGCAGATCTGTATAGAGTTTGAATATTATTTTCCAAGTTAGATGTTTTACTCGAAAAAACGACAAAGTACAAGAATATTCTTTTAGTTCACATGAACAAAAACACGTACTCTAGGTGCTTTGTTGTACGGTGCAAAGTCGCGTTTTTCGTTCACAGGGAAGAAAAACGCGTCGGGTTTTTCCTCAGGGAATTGGATCGCGTTGCGCACGCAATGCGTATGCGCAAGGAACATTTTTCGTGTGAACCAAAAAATAGCGTACACCACACGAGAACAAAGTACGCGACAAACTCGCGCTGCATGGCAACCCTCGCCAAGGCTTGGGTCGCCAAAACGCTCGTTTGGATATCGCTTACTTTGTTCCCTTGTAGCGTAATAGACATACTATTGGACTTGCACATTTTTTTGAAATATTTTACTTAGAAAAACGACCAAAGTACCAAAATATGTTTGATATTTCACTCAAAAAAGATTATTTTTCAAGGTATTTCACTTGAAATAAAGACAAAGTACCAGAATACTATTGGACTTATAATATTTTCCTGGATGATTTACTCAGAAAAACGACTGCGTCCGAGAATAATACTGGACTTGGAATATTTTTTGAGGTATTTTGCTCGAGAAAACGACAGAGTACAAGGATATTTTTGGACTTGGGATATTTTCCTGGATGATTTACTAAAAAAAAAACGACAGAATTTGAGAATGATTTTGTACTTGGAATATTTTTTGAGATATTCTACTTTGAAAAACAATCCAAGTCCAAAAATTGTAAGTCAAAAAATATTCCAAGCCCAAAAATGTATTCTGGTACTTTCTTGTTTTTGTCATTTTCTCGCGTAAAATATCTCGTAGAATATTCTGAGTCTAATAATATTATTCTTGGACTTTGTAATTTTTCAAGAAGCACGACATTCCAAAACGGTCCAAGTCCATTTTTTGAGTTTTTGAGATAGGAGTGAAATCTGGTGGAGAAATATGTAAGTTACAGAACTACCATATTATTAAACAAAAAGGTACACAGTTTTTTCACTCTCCTGAAAAACTACAAAAATGGACTTAGACCGTATGGAATGTCATAATTCGTAAAATATCCTGGGAAGAGATTTTCATACTTCGTTGTTTTTTTGTGTCAAATATCTTAAAATACCTAAAAAAATTTTCCAAGTCCAAAAATATTCTAGTTCTCTGTCATTTTCTCGAGTAAAATACCTCAAAAAATATTCTAAGTCCAGTATTATTCTTGGGCTCTGTCTTTTTTTTCAGTAAATCATCCAAGAAATTATCGAAGTCCAATAAAATTCTGGTTCTTTGTCGTTTTTTTGAGTAAAATAACTCGAAAAATATTTGCAATACAAGTCCAATAATATTCTCGGACTTGAATGATTTTTACAAGTAAAATACCCAAAAAAAATGTCTGAGTCCAAAAATATTCTTGTACTTTGCTGTTTTCTTCAGTTAAAGACCTCGAAAAATATTCCAAGAACAGTATTATTATCGGACTCATGTCTTTTTTTCAGTAAATCATCCAAGAAAATAATATAACTCTAATAATATTCTGGTACTTCGTCTTTATTTCCGAGTGAAATACCTTGGAAAATGATCTTTTTTGAATGAAATGTCTTGAAAAATATTCAAAGTCTAATAATATTCTCGGAACTGGTCGTTTTTTTCAAGTAGAATATTTCAAAGAATTTTTGAAATCCAAACATATAGAAAACAATTTGTATTATGATCGGCAGATATAATTATAGAAATGGCATCTTCACTCTACTTCAGAGGAGTACCAAGAGAAATTGGAAAAATTTAGCAAGTGAGCTATGCGATTATTCCGATTGCGTACAGAACATTTGTCGAAAAGTAACATAAAATTCGTGGAAAGTAATATGTGTATCATAGAATACACGTAAAAATATTTCGCCAACAGGTGTCGTATTTCAAATTATTAGAGATCTTCCAGCTGTTTTAATTATTATTCTTACAATTGTTTACTTCATGGCATTTCAATGTGAAATTATATTTTTCTACTCCTTTTTTAAGAGTACATTTATGTAACTTTTAACATTCGTACGTTCTCCTTCATAATTGTTCTTTGGTTCTTCACATTTTTCGCTAGGTATACGCGCATTTTCTCACAAGCTAACCATTAAGTATGGCAGGCCAATCTATCTATCTCCTTCTGAGTATCTCTAACATCTTTATTTTTCTACTTGCACCCAACAGAGTGAACGCGATAATCAGACCAATGAATTCTATCACACGTGATGGTAAGATAAAGTTTCTTCTTTTTAACAATAAAACTTTCCCTGGCTCAAGTCTTTATGAGGAAGGGGACCCATTGAATTGGTATCGATTAATCGCTTTTCCGTTTTTTGAATTGAGAAACCAAATCTAACAAAACTAACGAAGTCTTCCACGAAGTTGAACAAGAAGTGTAGGAAATCTGTCTTATGGGAAGCAGGGGAACTTGAAAACTTTTCATATTCGAGTTGTATATGATAGGAGATGAACTAAAAAAAAAATGTTGACGGAGTTGGAAAAATTTCGACTCTCGATTATCGGAATTTTTTCTGAGTCCCCTTCCTATCACGTTATACAGCGCGAAAGTGAAAATTCTTCTGAGCCTTCCTTAAAGCTAGGAAATTGAAATTTCGCAATTCCCTTTAGTCTCAAGTAAAGTTAGGTTGCCGGTCGGTGGACACCATACATTTTTCACGATCCACCAAGGATAGAACAAATTTTCTGGTAACAATATAGTAGCTGGTGGTGGCCATTTTTAATTCTCTTAACCTGGGTCGGTTTCAAGAAAATTAACCTCAGAATGTTATTTAAATTTTTTAGAAATTCATTTCACGTTGGATCAATTAAATTTCTAAGGGAGGGAATGTCATTGGCTACATCAGGGAAGTGTGTAGATTCGGGAGTAGGAAGATGGTTGAATTTTCTTCCTGTATCACTCACAATGGCCATTACATGGTCCTAAAGGGCTCATTCCGTCTCATCCAACGGACCTTTACAACTCTACTCGCGTTCTCTTCTATCCAATATCACTTTCTTCTATATTATCATTTCCAATTCAGGTATAACGGAGGAAGAAAAAAAAAAAAATCTAACAAACACCAGATGGTGGTCTTCAGTGAAATATTAGGAGTTTCATTAATAAGAGTAAGTTCATCATCAAAAATTTATCTGTGAAAAAACTCTCCTTACAAATACACCTAATCCCGTGTACCCCTTCACCCCTCTTACATGGGCTGCGTCAGGAGCAGAAAAAAGACACTCTGATGTGGCTTATCGTTTCCTTAATTTTCTTTCCCTCCTACTCCCTTGCTAGACGTTGGATCGGTGGATCAAATCCCAAGTTGAGTTCGAGTCCCTTCATTCGGTCTCTCTCGCCGATAGGTTGAACGATGTAAACCTCCCCACACGATCGATCGTATGCTTTTTTTGACGTTGTTCGCCTCTTACTGAATCCTTAGAGCTGCCACCATTCAACGGGTGAGTGAATACTGGTATATTCTAGTATTCCTCATGAAGAGTCAGAGAAATTTCCTGATTTGTTGAATAAATAACTTTGATAAACGTAGCGATAAAAAAGTAGGTTTCCAAATGGCTTCCCCTTCAGGATCCCTGTCCATATTCAAATCTGATTTATTCTCCTCGGGCCACATGTTTATTATTGGCACAGGTATGTAGACGACGTTTTATGTACGAGCACTGTTCCTCAGTTTCTTATCTAAACTGAATGTGCAATATCATTCCAAAAAATCCACTCTGGCAGTTAGAAACTACTTGCATTTAACGATTTCCGAAAGAGATAGTTTCAACGAGTTTGAGATCTCTAGGAAAGATAGTTTGACCCGTGCTATAGTCTACGGATCCCGCCGAAATATTATAATCCTGTCACTGTGAAAGGGTTGTTCTTTAGGTTGGAGGATCGTTATGGGGTGTAAAGAGTGGAATACAATGACTTCAGCGGGATGCATGCAGGTCAGGCTGTTCGTCAGTTGAAAATGAGAGAGTGACTGAGCGCAAAAAAGCCTGGGAAAAAGAAAATGTGGGAGCCTCGGCTTGATCATCAGTAGTCACACGTACAGGGCGGGATCAGAAGTGCTACCTCACAGGAAGAACTTATATTTTAGACGTATCGCGCTCGAACTTATCAAAATGATTCGCCATAGTACGTTACTGAAGGTTGGATAGAATTAGTTCATAGGTCACACGGTTTAGTCTTGATTTCTCTGGACATTCTCAGTTCGGCATCTGCTTGATGATGGTTATTGAACCGAAAGCGCTCGAAATCTATAGTTTTCACAATTTTCTTCACTCTTTGGAGTATGTCTTGATCACGTGATGGACATTGTAATGAATAAATTGAACAATGCGTCCGAGAGAGCAAGGATCAAAGGGAAGCTGATAGCTTGGTACTTCCTTCTCATTAAGAATTAAAAATGAGAGAGTAACACCAAAGAGTCATTGGATTTTGAACAAAATCCAGATTAAATTTTATGATTTGGAGAACATATCCCTTTCAAATAAGAAATTGCTATCCTTTTTGTTCTATTGTTTTTTTTTTTATTTTCAGAGACACCGTCGAGCAACGAATGGGCAACGTGGAACTTCGTACGTCAATACCCTGGTAGACCGCAATCATCGTGGCCAGGGCTCCGTACTGCGGCGATACAGAGTGCTAGGGCCGCTACCGTTGTAATTTGCGAAACTTACTTTAATCAGTCGCATTCTAGTGTACAAAAATTCTCAATTCAATTTCCGGGACAGCAGGGTACCCACTCAGTTTTGGGTCTGTGGTGTCATAATTCACCAATGATAGTCATAATATTCGACAAATGCGGTCTTCCTGGAATAGAGGATGGCGACATCATCGTGGCATCTGCGTGATAATAGAAATATTAATATTAAAAAAACGAAATGTACCACATTCAAAAGTCTAAAACAACAAAAATAATATTAGTTTCTCTTCTACCTACATTAATTTTTTTCATCTTAATTTTTTCTTAATACTTACCAATCATTTGTCTTTATCACAAACGTCCGAAATGTTTCACAAGAAAAAGGCGGTTTCGAAAATTTTCAGCTCACCTCATGGTAGCCAGAATTTCGAAAGTACGAGAGAATTCGACGCGTGACCTCCATACCGAAATATGCCCGGATATGGATACTGACATCTTAGGAACGAAGTATAAGATTCTTAAGAATTAATTAATTTGTCCGGACGGATTATATAAATAAAAAGTCGAATATGTCCGGCACTGCCGTCCAAAATTTGAAGAAATATTAAAAAAACAAACAAATAAATGATTTATTTATTTACTTATTTATTAAAAACCCGACGTTTCGACAGTACAACTGTCATTCTCAAGGGTTAAAACGTGAATGAAAAAAAGAGAAGAGAAAAACAGAAATACGAATGAACTAAAGAATATTAGTCATGATGAGGTACACGTTTCATGACCGGTAAGTACAGGCTAATGACACCACCGACGTCGGATTTAAAGTTTACAGCGTTATCATTTTTCAAGATCTCGACAGCTTCGCGTATTTTCCTTTTAGTGGTATTATCCTCAAAACATATTATAGAAGGATTATCGAAATTAAAATTATGTCCCGTTTCAGTCGAGTGTCGGCACAGGGCGGTGGTATCCAGGTGGTTCGATACATTGGATTTATGTTGACGAATCCTTTCCTTTAGTCGTTGCATTGTTTCACCCACATATTCCACATTACAGCTGTCACAAGGGAGCTTGTATACAAGCCCAGAGTTTGCTTCTGGAGGTATCTGATCTTTAATTTTACTGAAGAAACGCCGGTTTAGATTGTGACTGTATCTCAGACGATACTATCAACATCCGCAACTCATGGCAACTCATCAATGACCTGAACGAACTCACCATTGAAGATGATGAGATAATGATGTCATTTGACGCCACTTCAATGTATACTTGCATCCTCGCGTCTCTAGTTTCCGAAGTCATCAGTGAGAGATGGACTGAGTTAAGGGAGTTCACGTCCATCACCGAGGATCTCTTTAAGGAAGCCATCATCTTCTGTTTAGAAAACGGTTACTGCAACTTTGAAGGTATAAGCTATGCTCAAGTACAAGGCCTTGCAATGGGTCCGCCATAGCCTCCGAACTGGTCCTCGATAAATTATTTATTAGCATTAAACAGAATTTTGACATTAAATACCTAGTTAAGTATGTAGATGATAGCTTTTGCATTGTGAAAAAGAACCTCTTTGACAACATTTCTGACTATATGAATAACTTCCACCCTTTACTCAAGTTTACATGTGAAAAAGAGACCAATAATTCTATTAACATTCTTGACATTACCATTATTCGTGACAATTGTAAATTTATCTTTAAGCATTATTGTAAACCCACCTTTTCTGGACGTATTATCAATTTCCAATCCAACCTCCCTCAACACCTTAAAGTTAATACTGTTAAATGTCTTCTTAATAATTGGCTTTCTCACTCTGATAAAAGATTTCACCCTGAAATTATAAATAACCTTAAAAACCTACTTCGTCAAAACAATTATCCTGAACCTTTTGTTAATTCTCTTAATTTTAATATAAATTATAATACTTTCAGTAACGTAAACACCGATTCTTCTTCTAATAGCTTAATTGACAACGTCACTCCCCTTAACGTAAAAAAGAAAGCCAAACACTATTTTTCTATCCCCTTTATTGGCACTCCTAGCCTTTTAATTAGAAAATATCTCAGCAAATTAAATTCGGATACTAAGATCACCTTCAGTGGTCACAATCGAAACCGGCGTTTCTTCAGTAAAATTAAAGATCAGATACCTCCAGAAGCAAACTCTGGGCTTGTATACAAGCTCCCTTGTGACAGCTATAATGTGGAATATGTGGGTGAAACAATGCAACGACTAAAGGAAAGGATTCGTCAACATAAATCCAATGTATCGAACCACCTGGATACCACCGCCCTGTGCCGACACTCGACTGAAACGGGACATAATTTTAATTTCGATAATCCTTCTATAATATGTTTTGAGGATAATACCACTAAAAGGAAAATACGCGAAGCTGTCGAAATCTTGAAAAATGATAACGCTGTAAACTTTAAATCCGACGTCGGTGGTGTCATTAGCCTGTACTTACCGGTCATGAAACGTGTACCTCATCATGACTAATATTCTTTAGTTCATTCGTATTTCTGTTTTTCTCTTCTCTTTTTTTCATTCACGTTTTAACCCTTGAGAATGACAGTTGTACTGTCGAAACGTCGGGTTTTTAATAAATAAATAAATAAATAAATCATTTATTTGTTTGTTTTTTGAATATTTCTTCAAATTTTGGACGGCAGTGCCGGACATATTCGACTTTTTATTTATAAAATTCTTCTACGTGTATCAATAAAGACAGAGAAAATAGAAGTTCTGATCTTTTACCCGACTTTCAATGAAAACATTTCTGATTTTCAAGCTATATGGACGGCAAATGGGCCATTTTACAATATTCTTCAACCTTTCTATAAGAGCACTCATAGGTCACTTTAAAGCTATTGATCTGATGTTCAAGGAGATGTCTTTCAAAAGTGAAAACTTATCAAAAATGGTTTCATAAAATGCTGTCCGACTTCTTTAAGTCCTCTTGAATCGATAATCTGAAAGGTGAAAATATTATACTGATCAATAGATGTGAAAGTTTTTCAAAAATACAAAGAATAGAAATTCTTTGCAACGATTTTTGAGCGCCGCGAAAAATTAAATATTTACTATTACTGTAGTGCCCTAACTATGACCAACCTCACACATGAGAGTAACTTAGTCAAGCCCTCTTCCTTCCCGAGTAACAAATTTTTGTCTGGGAATATTAAGTTGCATAGAAGCAAACAAGCGTTTGAAGTAAAAAATAGAAGCACAAAGAAGTCATGAAAAATAACAACAATTTGATCTAAAATCATGAAAAGGGAGCTCATGAAACGTTTAATACTTCAAAACTATACAAAGAGAAAAAATCGAGAAACTGTAGTAAATATAGAGGGACAATTTCGTTAGTAGGTATATGTCGTTTTAAACGGCACCCTCTCGGGCAGCGTTGCCGATTTTCATTATTTTGACCTGTTGATATTGTAGACGGCAGTAAATGTTGTCAGAATTCCTCAGGAAGGATGAAAAGAGGCGCACTCTGAACTACTTTAAGGTCCAGAAGTTTGGCATTCAAGTCATGATGATAATCGCAACAACTAAAATAAATCAACATGCACATACGGATATCCTTCATTTTTGAAAAGTTTGTAATGGAATGCACGCGTACCGAGAGCAAGTGCATGCGCTTGAAATCACTCACCGCCTCTTTACAAGTAGAGGCAATACTGCCGTACAAGGAGAAATTTAGGCATATCCAAATAGACGATCAGGCAAACTGTATCCGTTGGACGATTGGTACGAGTGTATGAATTGAAATAACATTGATGGAACAACAGGGAAAAATTACAATCTGAGAAATATGGAGCTCTGTTTCATATATCTGAATCGTGTGTGGAAAATAATGTCAAATTGACTGGTTTAGGAGTCATTTTTGTTTCACAAAAGATGCACTAGATGCTTTTCAAACAAGCCCTAGCCTCAGCCTATGCGCTACAGCTAGCGAACCTCCTCTCCAATACCGCGGACAGATACTGACGACCTCTTTTCTGGCCAACATATCCTTGAACGCAAACACACCGACTTTTGACCATTTTTTCGTATAAATTTCTCTTTGGACACCAAAAAACGCATGAAACTCAACCTGGAACGAATTAACGAACAAAAATTCACCTTCAACCCTCTCGATTTCCCCTCTTCAACTCCATCCCTCCATGGACACTACACTCAGCTAATTTCCATGAAAATTCACCAAATTCGCTCAAAAAAGAAATTGAAAACTTTCAAAAAAAACCACCATTCACACATCCTTTGTTTTACAAATGGTTCAAAACTTCACAGCAAAACTGGGCATTTTACTCGAGTAAACGACAGAGTACAAGAATATTTTTGGACTTGAATTTATTTTCCTGGATAATTTACTAAAAAAAAAAGACAGAGTTTGAGAATGATTTTGTGCTTGGAATATTTTTCGAGATTTTTACTCAAATATTGTAAGTCAAAACATGTTCCAAGACTTCATTTTTTCTCGAGAGATCACTGGAAATATTCCAAGGCCAAAAATTTATTCTAGTACTTTCTTGTTTTTAAAAATAACTCGAGGAATATTTGCAATACAAGTCCAATAATATTCTCGGACTTAATTGATTTTTATAAGTAAAATACCCCAAAAAAATTTCCGAGTCTAAAAATATTCTTGTACTTTGTCGTTTTCTTCAGTTAAATACCTCGAAAAATATTCCAAGTCCAGTATTATTCTCGGATTCTTGTCTTTTTTTCAGTAAATCATCCAAGAAAATATTATAACTCCAATAATATTCTGGTACGCGTACTTCGTCTTTACTCCCAAAACCTTGCAAAATTATCTTTTTTGAGTGAAATGTCTTGAAAAATATTCAAAGTCTAATAATATTCTCGGATTAAACGAATCCGTTCCTCTAAGTTACGGCTATCCATAATGAATGCGAAAAAGACGAATACTCCGAATGGAGAGTAAACCTTGAGAACCACAGAAAATACAAAACGACGAGCACTTTCGGTTAATAAACCATCTCCAAGCCTGAAATGAAAGCAACTGACGAACGGAGGAGAAGAAAAATGTATTAAGATTGGCTAAACGAGAAATCACGGTGTGAATCATAGACCAGTTCGATCAGGCCATCCTCCGGAATGAACGAGTTGAGTACAGTGATACCGTCAGTGTTGCGACGACGCATTATCTCTATATACTCTAGGGCGATGCGCTTTCGGTACAAATTCTCCTTATGGAGGAGCTTTTCGGATCCCTCGCGGAAGCTGTGGCCACTGTTTATCAAATAATCACTAAAAGCTGACTCCCCTAAGCGTCCCTTCTCCCAAGACTTCAGGTACTCAGCTACTCTAACTTTCATTTGGCGGCTGGTATCACCAATATAAAAGCCTCCACAATCTCCCCACTCCAACTTATAAACACCACTCCTTTCATCAATGGGTATGGTTAGGTTAGGTTAATTCCTGAAGCTCATTGTGAGGAATGTTGGCTCTGACGAGTAGCTCACCCATCCGCTGGATAGTAGCAGCCTTGGGAATATTCGGGAACAAACCAACAACATCAAAAGAGCAGATGGTCGTTCCCGGGGGAAGACTTACACCCTTCAGGACATCAGTTAAAGAGGCCGAACTCAAAACCGAATGAGGAGATTCAAAATCAATGCGATTTTTGAACCATCGGTCAAGGAATTTGGATCTCACTAAGGCGGACAAGGGTAATGCTGTTGGGGTGATGGAGAAATCCGCCTATTCTTCCACGGTCCACGAGGTCCTCCAGCAGTGTGGTGCTAAAGAGAGTGAGGATTTCAGCTTCCCGAAGCACGTCAAAGAAGTTAGGAGTGTCATCAACAGGAGTGAGGCTATTATCAAGACTCCTGCTCTGAAAAAAGCCCCCCTTGTTCCTAACCCCACACCCTCCCTCCTCTACGGGCTGCCTAAAGTGCATACGAACAATACCCCGATGCGACCCGTTGTTTCTTTCGTCTCCTCGCCCACTTACCTCCTTGCTAAATTCCTTGAGTGATGGTTCAAAAATTGCATTGATTTTGAATCTCCTCATTCGGTTTTGAATTCGGCCTCTTTAACTGATGTCCTGAAGGGTGTAAGTCTTCCCCCAGGAACGACCATCTGCTCTTTTGATGTTGTTGGTTTGTTCCCGAATATTCCCAAGGCTGCTACTATCCAGCGGATGGGTGAGCTACTTACTCGTCAGAGCCAACATTCCTCACAATGAGCTTCAGGAATTTTTCGATCTTCTGAATACCTGCTGGTCCCCTAACTACTGTAAATTTGAAGGAAAATTTTTCGAGTTCCCTGATGAAGTAGGGATCCCTATTGGATCACCTTTAGGCTCTCTTATCTCCGAAGTTTTCATGTCCAAGTTTGAACTTGACCTCTTTTCCTCGAACCAGGTGTTACTTAATCATATTCACTATTGGCACAGGTACGTTGATGACGTTCTATGTACCTGGACTGGTCACCCAGATCTCCTTGGCGAGTTTCTGAGGTATCTCAATTCCTGGTACCCTTCCATCAAATTTACGTTGGAAATAGGGGTATTTTCCATTAACTTTTTGGATTTATCGATCTCTATTGTAGACGGTATCCATGAGTTTGGAATTTACAGGAAAGATACTACGACCGATGTTTTAGTCCACGGTGGTTCGTTCGGTCCTGTTGCTCACAAGATGGCTGCATTTCATAGCCTAGTTCACAGACTGACTCGTATTCCGTTGAGTCAGTCTGCTTTTAAGAAAGAAGTACTCACAATAAAACACCTGGCTAGAGTGAATAGGGTCAATGTCGACGTTGACGTGATGGTTTGGAGGAAAGTTACAAGGAGCATTCTTGATTCCACCACCTCCCTCCCCCGAGACATGATCCGTGATCGCCGGTTGCGTTGGATCAGTCTCCCTTTTCTGGGGAAGTTCTCCCTCCAATTGGGTCAGGCCCTCCGCCCGTTTGGCTTCAGACCCGCGTTCTACAACCCTACAACAGTTAAGGGGTTATTTGTGAGACTGAAGGACGCCATACCCATTGATGAGAGGAGCGGTGTTTATAAGTTGGAATGTGGGGATTGTGGAGGCTTTTATATTGGTGAGACCAGCCGCCAAATGAAAGTTAGAGTAGCTGAGCACCTGAAGTCTTGGGAGAAGGAACGCTTAGGGGAGTCAGCTTTTGCTAATCATTTGATAAACAGTGGCCACAGCTTCCGTGAGGGATCCGAAAAGCTCCTCCATAAGGAGAATTCGTACCGAAAGCGCATCGCCCTCGAGTATATAGAAATAATGCTACATCGCAACACTGACGGTATCACTGTACTCAACTCGTTCATTACGGAGGATGGCCTGGTCGAACTGGTCTATGATTCACACCGTGATTTCTCGTTTAGCCAATCTTAATACATTGTTCTTCTCCTGAGTTCGTCAGTTGCTTTCATTTCAGGCTTGAAGATGGTTTATTAACCGAAAGCGCTCGTCGTTTAGTATTTTCTGCGGTTTGCAAGGTTTACTCTCCATTCGGAGTATTCGTCTTTTTCGCGTTCAATATTCTCGGACTTGGTCGTTTTTTCAAGTAGAATATTTCAAAGAATTTTTGAAATCCAAACATATAGACAACAATTTGTATTATGATCGGCAGATATAATTATAGAAATGGCATCTTCACTCTACTTCAGAGGAGTACCAAGAGCAGAAATTGGAAAAATTTAGCGAGTGAGCTATGCGCTTATTCCGATTGCGTACAGAACATTTGTCGAAAAGTAACATAAAATTCGTGGAAAGTAATATGTATATACACCTGAAAATATTTCGCCAACAGGTGTCGTATTTCAAATTATTAGAGATCTTCCAGCTGTTTTAATAATTATTCTTATAATTGTTTACTTCATGGCATTTCAATGTGAAATGATATTTTTCTACTCCTTCTAACATACCATTACAAGAACATTCTTTTGGCATTACACGTTCACAGTCATATCAATCCACTCCACAGTTTTTCTTCAATCTTTTGAATTTTTCGACAAGTATACGTGCATTTTTTCACAAGTTATTCAAACATTTTTAAAGCACCATTAGGGATGGCAGGTCAATCTATCTATCTTCTTTTGAATATCACCAACGTCCTTATTCTTCTACTTGGACCAAACGATGTGAATGCTGCGCTTAAACTAATGAATTCTATTACACGTGGTAAGATGATACACTGTATATAATATATATATATATATATATATATATATTTTTCAATGATAAAACCTTGCCTTGGATCAAGTATGTATTTATAGAGTTGGGGGCCAAATATCTGTTGAAAGCCTCGTATTCCTCGAAAAAAATCTCGAGTTCTCCTTCATTACATTGAAAATGGATTATCCGTTTTTCTGTTTTTTGAAAGGGAAAACACTATTGAACAACAATATGGTAGGTGGAGGAAGCTCGGGCCTTCTTCATCTTAGCCCGTTTAAACAAATTAGCTTTCAGAAGCCTGAATTTTTTTTAAATGTTGCTTGTGATCTAGGACCTCTAAAACTTCGAGAAAATTCATTGCCCCCTCCCCCTATTCACCTTACTATGGGTGTAATACCTCACTTTTCTAGCTAGAAAAGTCAGTAAAAGCAATACCAAAAGTCATTTGGAACGTGTAATTTTTACCTCAGAACAATCGAGTTTTTGAACAAAATCCATATTTTTTATGATTTGTAAAATATCCCTGATCCGAGTAATTTGTATCACTTTTCTTTTATTGTTTTTTTAGAGGTACCGTCGAGCGGCGATTGGGCATCATGGAACTGTCTGACTCAATGGCCTAATAGACCGCAAGAAATATGGCCAAGGCTCCGTACTACGGCAATACAAACTGTTGCAAGTGCTGGGGGTGACATTTACCAAAGTGGCTTTAATCAGTCCAGTTCTAGTATCCAAAAATTTCACATTCAATTTAACGGAGAGCAGAATACAGTTTATGGTCTGTGGTGTCATGACTTTCCAATGATAGTAGTAGTATTCAACCCGAACGGAGTTAATGGAATAGAGGCTGGAGATATTATTGCAGGAAACCCTGCGTCGTAGGGTCCTGATCTGCATTGTGACAGGTGAAATATTCGAAAAAAACAAAATGTACAGTATCAGTATTGGATAGTCTAATACGGAAAAAATTAATATGAAAGAAATTGTGTTTGACGTTAAAATTATTGAAATAAAATTGAATGTAAATTGGCACTTCCGTCACAGTTAGACTTTGATGTTGAAATGATGATTATAAATAGAAATGGGAAAATGACTCAGACACACTGAGACGTTCTACTGTATGGTCCGTGGTCTAATGCTACAAATATGATACCAC
This sequence comes from Aspidiotus rigidus, assembly GCA_035079385.1. Classification (NCBI taxonomy): domain Eukaryota; kingdom Metazoa; phylum Arthropoda; class Insecta; order Hemiptera; family Diaspididae; genus Aspidiotus; species Aspidiotus rigidus. The sequence continues at coordinate 5,333,989 of JAVHKY010000015.1, read as the reverse complement.
TTCCTTAATTCTACACCTCTTTTGGAGGCCCCATCTGCCGAGCGAAGGTTTCCCCAGAATGACCTCCACTTTCAAAACAGGTTCCTTGCTAAAAAACTCCCGATTCTCATTGTTCACTGCTTGGTGGATCACTTGCACACACTAAGTAGAAAGCATTAAGATTGTAGGTAAGTATTTATTGGGCCCTTAATAAAAGCTTGAAAATACTACCGTGGGTTTAATAACCAAAACCGTTGAGTTAATACCATCGTTGCTTTTACACAACAAATCGCGCTGTTGTTAAAAAGCGCCACCAACGTCACAGTTTGTTTCTCAAAAACGTACATACTTTATAGAAGAATTTTTTGCGAACAGTTATCATGACTTCAATGTATTGCAGATACTTTAGCTGTTTACGTTATTATTTTTATAATTATTTGCTTGATCTCATTTCAGGGTAAAATTATGTTCATTTTCCACACGTTCCCGTAAACGTTTTTTTTTCAACATTATACACGTTCACATGTTATTATACTTCATAATTTTCCATAAGTTTTTCACACTTTTTAATTTTTTATCTGGTATACTGTACGCGAATATTTCCGCGGGTTATTTAAAAGTCTTTAAAGCACCATTAGGTATGGTAGGCCAATTTATCTATCTCTTTTTGAGTATCACCAGCATCTTTATTTTTTTATATAGACCAAACGGTGTGAATGCGGTCAAAATAATGGAATCTATCGCACGTGGTAAGATAAAGTGTGCTTTTTTCTTTTTTTTTAATGATAAAACCTTACGCACACTACGCTTGGGTGAAGTATTTATATAGAGATTGGGTCCTAATGTCTGTTGAAGGCCTCACATCCCTTTAAAACAATCTCGAGTTATTCTTCATTAAATTCGCCATGAATCATCCGTTTTTCCGTTTTTTGAATGGAGAAAACCGATCTAACGACAATGAGATGGGTGGCGGAACCCCGGGCTGTGGCTTCGTCAGTCGCCCTGATCTGGGTTTCATTAAACAATTGAGGAGGGTAAATAGATTAAATAGGCACGTAACAGTTTTCAACGTAAATCAAATAGTATAGGCAAACTAGACACTCAGAAAAGACAATCTTGGTAGAAAGCAGGAGTTTGTTAGAATATGTCAGGGTTGTTGACAGAAACAACCGAAAAAAAACCCTACCCTCAAAGTGGATGGGAAAATTTTCTGTGGCACGTTTCAGCCCCCCAAATTTCGTTTCTTGTCAATATCTCGAAAAATACGCATCGTACGGAAAAATTTCAAGTTACAAAAATTATTCCTCGTTGAATTTCTCATAAAATCAACTATTCACAACCCAACTTTAGGCTAAATTCAAGCCTAAAAACTTTGTCCAATGAGCGCCATTTTTCAAAAATTCGTTGTAAATCATCATATTTTCGTCGATAACTCGAAATTATCGACTTATACAAAAAAAAAAGTGTAGGTATAAAAAAGTTGCCTTGTAAAATTTTATATAAAATGAACCATATACGTATTAGCCTAGGCTAAAAATTCAGCCTATACATGCGCCTTTACTTAAAAAACGACGACTTCCTTAACGAAGTTAGACGAGGAACGCAGGGAACCTGTTTTATAAGTCAAATGGGATTTGGTATTGAAAATTCAAGGAAGCCTAGACCTAGACAAAGCTGGTATAAAGAAGGCCTGGACCTACTACAAGCCTAGTATAATATAGTTTGAGAATCTAAATTTTTCTCGAATCTCCAGCTATATATGATAGCTCGAGAGTTGAAATTTTTCCAAGTCCTCTCTTATATAGCTCGAGAGTCGACATTTTTTCAAGTACCCCTCCTAACATATATAGCTCGAGAGTCAAAATTTTTTCCAAGTCCCCCTCCTATCATATATAGATCGAAAATCGAAATTTTTCCAGGTTCCCCTCCTATCATATATATAGCTCGAGAGTCGACATTTTTTCAAGTCCCCCTCCTAACATATATGGCTCGAGAGTCAAAATTTTTTCCAAGTCCCCCTCCCATCATATATGGCTCGAGAGTCGAAATTTTTTCTAAGTCCCTCTCCTATCATACATAGCTCGAGAGTCGAAATTTTTTTCAAGTCCCCCTCCTAACATATATAGCTCGAGAGTCGAAATTTTTTCCAAGTCCCCCTCCTATCATATATAGCTCGAGAGTCGAAATTTCCTCCAAGTCCCCCTCCTATCATATATAGATCGAAAATCGAAATTTTTCCAGGTCCCCCTCCTATCATATATATAGCTCGAGAGTCGACATTTTTCCAAGTCCCCCACCTACCATATATGGCTCGAGAGTCGACATTTTTTCTAAGTCCCTCTCCTATCATACATAGCTCGAGAGTCGAAATTTTTTTCAAGTCCCCCTCCTAACATATATAGCTTGAGAGTCGAAATTTTTTCCAAGTCCCCCTCCTATCATATATGGCTCGAGAGTCGAAATTTTTTCTAAGTCCCTCTCCTATCATACATAGCTCGAGAGTCGAAATTTTTTCCAAGTCCCCCTCCTATCATATATAGCTCGAGAGTCGAAATTTCCTCCAAGTCCCCCTCCTATCATATATAGATCGAAAATCGAAATTTTTCCAGGTTCCCCTCCTATCATATATATAGCTCGAGAGTCGACATTTTTCCAAGTCCCCCTCCTACCATATATGGCTCGAGAGTCGAAATTTTTTCTAAGTCCCTCTCCTATCATACATAGCTCGAGAGTCGAAATTTTTTTCAAGTCCCCCTCCTAACATATATAGCTCGAGAGTCGAAATTTTTTCCAAGTCCCCCTCCTATCATATATAGCTCGAGAGTCGAAATTTCCTCCAAGTCCCCCTCCTATCATATATAGATCGAAAATCGAAATTTTTCCAGGTTCCCCTCCTATCATATATATAGCTCGAGAGTCGACATTTTTCCAAGTCCCCCTCCTACCATATATGGCTCGAGAGTCGACATTTTTTCAAGTCCCCCTCCTAACATATATAGCTCGAGAGTCAAAATTTTTTCCAAGTCCCCCTCCCATCATATATGGCTCGAGAGTCGAAATTTTTTCTAAGTCCCTCTCCTATCATACATAGCTCGAGAGTCGACATTTTTCCAAGTCCCCCTCCTACCATATATGGCTCGAGAGTCGACATTTTTTCTAAGTCCCTCTCCTATCATACATAGCTCGAGAGTCGAAATTTTTTCCAAGTCCCCCTCCTATCATATATAGCTCGACAGTCGAAATTTTTTTCAAGTCCCCCTCCTAACATATATAGCTCGAGAGTCAAAATTTTTTCCAAGTCCCCCTCCTATCCTATATAGCTCGAGAGTCGAAATTTCCTCCAAGTCCCCCTCCTATCATATATAGATCGAAAATCGAAATTTTTTCAGGTCCCCCTCCTATCATATATATAGCTCGAGAGTCGACATTTTTCCAAGTCCCCCTCCTACCATATATGGCTCGAGAGTCGAAATTTTTTCTAAGTCCCTCTCCTATCATACATAGCTCGAGAGTCGAAATTTCAACAGGGAACCTGTTCTATGGGGGGCCTTTTCAGAAATTTGCCGTCCGCCGTCCGACAAAAAACTTAGAAAAATTTCAACTCTCGAGCCATATATGATAGGAGAGGGACTTAGAAAAACGACGGCTTCCTTAACGAAGTTAGACGAGGAACGCAGGGAACCTGTTTTACGGCAATGGAAGGACGCTTGAGATGAACCCGGTTGCACCAAAACTCAAGGGGCTTGTAAAACTCCACAAAGCGAACCGTTCGATGAGACCCCTGGTCAACAGTATTCAATCACCATGCTACAAGATAGCAAAGATCGTAGCCACATTCCTAAAAGAAAACTACCAGTTTGCACCAAGACGAAGTATCAGAAACAATGGAGAGCTGATTTAGCAACTGGACAAGTTGGAAATCAAGAGTAACGACAAGCTGATATCCTTTGATGTGACTAATATTTAATAACAGGTTCTACAGTCAGGAAAGAGGACTTGCGATGGGATCACCGCTGTCACCAATACTGGTAGAGATATTCATGAATGATATGGAAAACAAGATATTAAAGGGCAGCAAGTTCAGAAACTCGATCAAACACTGGGTCAGATATGTAGATGATATCCTAATTGTGTGGTCAGCAACTGATAGACAGGTGGATCTATTCCTTTCAGAAATGAACGCGATGAATGAGAGCATCAAATTCACAATGGAAAAAAGCAATGAGAGCATCAACTATTTGGACCTTACACTCACAATGGAGAACAATAGGATAGAATACAAAATCTACAGGAAGCCGACGCATACCAACACCATCATCCCTAATGAATCCGACCACCACCCCGGGCACAAGTTAGCGGCAATCTAGAACTACTTATATCGGGCAATTTCTATCCTCAAGAACAACGAAGAGAAGAGGAAAGAGATCGAGATAGTAAAGCAGATCGCAGAAGCCAATGGCTACCGCAGACGTGTGGTGGAGGGAGTCTTTGGAAAAATGGAAACAAAGAAAGGAACCAATGATAGCATAGTGAGAAAGTACTCCGGGTCGATACCATATATAGGAAAGTACACAAACAAGGTGATAAAGGCGTTCAATGGCTACGATGTGAATGTGGGTATCCAGAATAACCAACCCATGCTGAAGAGAATCAGCAATGACTAGACGGAACAAAAGGACAAGGAATGATTGAGCGGAGTGTACAAGCTCAGTTGTGAACAGTGCGAGGGGATCTATATCGGTGAGACTGGGAGAAAGTTTGAGACCAGGAGAAAGGGGCACAAAACGTCGAGGGAGAAAGAAGATGGCAAGTCATTGTTTGGGAAACACTGTAACGAGGAAAACCACGATGGAGAGGGAATATTTGAAGTCATAAACGTAGAGAATCGCACAAAGAGAAGAAAACTCTGGGAACAAATGGAGATTGCAAAAGCCAAGAGGAAGAAAGCCTGCCTCTTGAACAATGTAATCACATTTGACAGTGAACAATTATTCGGCCTGGTGATTGGACGAGAGAAGAAGAACGGAACCAACCAATAAGACGGTAAGAATCCAGGTAGCCAATAGAAGCGCAGCATTTAGAACAATAGATTGAACCAATCACAAAGCAGTATGTTTTAGCCAATAAGAATACAATATCATATTATTGAAAGATAAGTTTCTAAGAAGTGAACCAATCACAACACAGCATTGTTATGGCCAATAAGATCAAAGTGTTATACTATAAAAACTCATGGTTAAGGCCTTGTTCTCCAGTTGCGACACAACTGATGATGGGATAGCACCCGAAAGTACTCTTGTAAAAGCAACTAATAAAGTAGATTTGTACAATTGAAAAACCCCTTTTCAATATTAGTGCCCTACTTACACCTCACTCACTCATTATGAGTTCCGATAATATATATGATAGCTCGAGAGTTGAAAATTTTCCAAGTCCCGCTCTTATCATAATTATATAGCTTGAGAGCCGACATTTTTCCAAGTCCCCCTCCTACCATATATGGCTCGAGAGTCGAAATTTCAACAGGGAACCTGTTTTAGGGGGGCTTTTTGAGAAATTTGCCGTACGCCGTCCATCAAAAAGCTTGGAAAAATTTCGACTCTCGAGCCATATATGATAGGAGGGGGACTTAGATAAATGTCGACTCTCGAGCTATATATGATGGGAGGGGGCTTGGAAAAAATTTCGACTCTCGAACTATATATCAGAAATTTTTTCAAGTCGCCCTCCTATCATATTATGGTGTACGAGATTTACGTAGAGGCATAGGTATCTAGCCACGACATGCAGACGCCTCGAAAATAGCGCAATTCAAACATCAGATCATCGCCGAAAAATAGTAAACAAACGGAGTCAGCAAAATAGGAAAAATCGACGGCGAGCGCGCGATATGAGATCATCAAACCTGCAACGAGGCGTTGGCTAGAGCCTATCGCCAGCCGTATATAAGGGAGACCATCGGGGGCACAGGTTGTAAAATCATCGTCGAAGAAGCTAACGAAGCGCCGCTCGCGTTAACCGAATCGTAACGTAATTTAAACCATAGTTTTTGTAGCAAGTTATAATCGTACTTTTTGTATTTTTTCCGTTCGTGTAATTAAAATCAATTAGTTCGTCAACAAGCCTAGTCTCTTACGAGCCGAGATCTTTTGCAGCATCGTTTTCACCTTGACCGAGCTCCGCGGCTGGTCATCATACATATATGGCTCGAGAGTCGGGTTCGAGAGGCGAAATTTTTCCAAGTTTTTGCTGGACCGCGCACGGCGAATTTCTCAAAAAGCCCTCTATACAGCAGGTTCCCTGTTAAAATTTCGACTCTCGAGTTATATATGATAGGAGGGGGACTTAGAACAAGTTCGACTCTCGAGCTATATATGACAGGAGGGGGGGGGGGGACATGAAGAATTTCGACTCTCGAGCTATATATATGATAAGAGGGGAACTTGAAAAAATTTCAACTCTCAAGCTATATATGATAGGAGGGGGACTTGGAAAAATTTCAACTCTCGAGCTATCATTTATATAGCTGGCGATTAGAGAAAAAATGACGGCTTCCTTAACGAAGTCAAACGAGGAACGCAGGGAACCTGTTTTATGATTCGAATGAGATTTGGTATTGAGAATTCAAGGAAGCCTAGATTTGGAGAAAGGTAGTAAAAAGAAGGCCTAGACCAACTCCAAATTTTTCTAAGTCCCCCTCCTATCATATATAGCTCGAGAGTCAAAATTTTTCCAAGTCCCCCTCCTATCATAATATGGCTCGAGGGTCGAAATTTTTTCTAAGTCCCTCTCCTATCATATATGGCTCGAGAGTCGAAATTTTCTCTAAGTCCCCCTTCTATCATATATAGCTCGAGAGTCGAAATTTTTCCAAGTCCCCCTCCTATCATATATGGCTCGAGAGTCGAAATTTTCTCTAAGTCCCCCTCCTATCATATATAGCTCGAGAGTCGAAATTTTTCTAAGTCCTTCTCCTATCATATATGGCTCGAGGGTCGAAATTTTTTTAAGTCCCTCTCCTATCATATATGGCTCGAGAGTCGAAATTTTCTCTAAGTCCCCCTCCTATCATATATAGCTCGAGAGTCGAAATTTTTCCAAGTCCCCCTTCTATCATATATAGCTCGAGAGTCGAAATTTTTCCAAGTCCCCCTTCTATCATATATAGCTCGAGAGTCGAAATTTTTCTAAGTCCTTCTCCTATCATATATGGCTCGAGGGTCGAAATTTTTCCAAGTTTTTCGCTGGACGGCGCACGGCGCACGGCGGACGGCGCACGGCAGATTTCTCAAATAGCCCCCCATAAAACAGGTTCCCTGTTAAAATTTCGACTCTCGAGCTATATATCATATGAAAGGGACTTGGAAAAATTTCCACTCTCGAGCTATCATATACATCTGGAGATTTGAGAAAAATTTAGATTCCCAAATTATATTATACTAGGCTAATAGTAGGGCCAGGCCTTCTTTATACTAGCTTTATCTAGGTCTAGGCTTCCTTGAATTGTCAATACCAAATCTCATTTGACTCATAAAACAGGTTGCCTACGTTCCTCGTTTAACTTCGAAGGATTTTCTTGACAGTTTTTGGGACAATTTTCCATGAGTAATACCAGTTTTAAAAGCATGTAAAATACTGAAGATACAAACAAACGTTTTATACATACCATAATATATATTGAAACCAGTAGACTTGAAAATACATCCATACTTACATGAAAGCCCTGAATATAAGACCAAATTTCAAGGTCAAAAGGAAGCTGATTGGAACAAAAAATGAAAAAGCAATACCAAAAGTCATTTGGAACGTGTAATTTTCACCTCAGATTAATCGAATTGTTGAACAAAATCCATATTTATGATTTGGAAAAGATCCCTCATTCGAGTAATTTGTAACACTTCTCTTTTATTGTTTTTTTTTTAGAAGAACCGTCGAGCGGCGATTGGGCATTATGGAACTATTTGACTCAATGGCCTAATAGACCGCAAGTAATATGGCCAACGCTCCGTACTACGGCAATACAAAGTGTTACAAATGCTGGGGTCGACATTTACAATACTGACTTTAATCAGTCCAGGTCTAGTATCCAAAAATTTCGCATTCAATTTTGCGGACAGCAGAATACAGTTTATGGTCTGTGGTGTCATGACTTTCCAATGGTAGTGGTAGTATTCAACCCGAACGGAGTTAATGGAATAGAGGCTGGAGATACTCTTGTAGGACATTCTTTGTCATAGGGTCCTGACCTGCATTGTGACAGGTGAAATATTCAAAAAAATAAAATGTACCACATTGGATAGTCTAATAGTGCAAAAATTAATAGAAAAAGAAATTGTGTTTGACGTTAGAATATTATTGAAATAAAATCGAATATGAATTGGCACTTCCGTCACAGTTGAACTTTGATGTTGAAACGGTGGTTATTCTGAATAGAATAATATACCGTTAGAAAGGTCTCGGCGGGACGAATCCAACGTGCCCTCGTCTTCCACTGTAAGCACCATCTACCGAGCGAACGTTTTCCCAGAATGAACTCCCTTTTTAGAACAGGTTCCTTGCTAAAAACTTCCGATTCTCATCGTTCCTTGCTCGGTGGATCACTTCCACACTCAAAATTTACATATTTAGTACATTTATATGTTTTCTCCAATAATTAGAAATTATTGGAGTATCAGCACGTAGACCTCCATTTGAAAGGTCTAGGATATCAGCACTAGAAAACTTAGATGTAACTTTAAAGGCAAAAAAGAGTTAAAATCCCGCCCGCCAAGTACGTATTTCAGACGAAGATTGGACAACTTCACTCGACATTTATATGGAACTGAGCAAACACATTCGATGAAGTTCTCTTCGACCATTACTGGGAACTCAGTTGGCAGTAAAAGAGGACCTTGCCTGCTATTTTTAGTCTGTAGAGGTTACTAATATTTCAGTTCATAGCCGACGTATAAAAATCAGGCCAATTGCCTCAAACATAGTCGTTGTGCATACAATGGAGGGTAAAGCAGGGGACAGTAAGTCAAGAAACTGGTAATAGATTACGTGTACCCGATCTTGGCAGTAGCAAGTAACTGTGATCCTAGCCCAGGAATCTCTTAGAAGCTGGTAGGTCAAGGAACCATCAGCCCAAAGCCCTCTTGACAATTATGTTCGAGAGAAGGTCGAATTTAATTTCATACCACATCATTCCTAATTAGCCAGATCAAAATTTCTTCAAGTCCCTTTCTTCATTATTCTCGTTCAAGTCATGAATGAGTTTTTCTCCAGTATTTTGCCTATCAACAAAGTTTTTTGAAGTTTTGCTGAAAGTACGAATTGGTTAAGAAAAGGGCCTCACATAGCTGGAAGATAGGAGAGCTAGTGAGTTGACATTACAAATTTGAGAAAAGAAGAGCTGGAAAAGACAGAAATAATTAACATTAACAAAAATATGGAAATAGTGTCTTCCCCCCCGTTAAGAAAGAGGACTTGAAACAATTTCAGTGAACAAAGTGAAATGCGAGCTTCTCTTGTGCTTATTATTAATTTATTTTTTTATTCGGCATATATAAGAGTATGTCTTGGCCTGGGGGTCAATCAAAAATTTGTGACACGCTTTCTCCAAGATTCCCTCTCTTCAATTAGCCTACAACATAATAGAACAATGTAAGTAAAATCGTAGCCTAACCGTACCGTAAATAAGGCTTATAACAGGCTAAGAAATATTTGTACAGCTCGTCAGCTACTTAGCCTAGCATACTCCAAATACTTTTCAATTATACTAGAAACTAGGCTACGAGATATAGTCCGTCTGATTACGTCATCATAAAATGGACACTTTTCTCACAGTCAACCCCACAGCTTCGGAAACACCCGAAGGCATACATGCTCCAATGTTTTAAAGCGAGACAACTATTAAAATTTCGACCAACAAGGAATACTAGTATAGGCGGGGGGGGGGGGGGGGCACATGAAGAATTTTTTCTCGACTTGTGATACAGTATTGACGACGAGCAACTAACACGTGCTCATGGCCGATTGAAAGAAAAGCAGGAATAATGCGAATTCGGAAACGATGAGAAAGGATATTAGCAGTAGTACACACTAACATTATGTTAATTGAAGGCACTTTTGTAAAAATGTTTGACGTGCATTTCTTATGAGAAGGAGAAATTTAGAAATTAATAAAAGATAAATAAACATTGAATAGAACATGAACATCCAAATTATTGTAAGAGATTTCCACAGCCGGAACAACCATCCTTGTATCTAACTAAAATGAAGGAGCAATGAATAATAAAATTAATTTACCAACTCTAATTAATGGATTCCATATTTACAAATATCAATAACATTGTAATTTATACGTTCCACAAAAGCACAATATTGTCACTACATTCAGATAAAAATTAAGTTATCAAAAAATATCTTTTTCAAAATACTAGATCATTTAAAGAAACAAAACTCAGAACTTTTAAAAAACGATCATAAAAGTAAGTTTTCCCATTCAAATCTGCTGCATACTTAAGAGATGGCCGCGTAATAAACATTTTTTTAATGTCCTCTTCATTTATGTCAAGCTAAAAATAAGTAGGTATCAAATGGAATTTAGTTAAAACCCGGCCTCAACTTGTCCCACTTCTATATATGTATCTAGGCGTAAAAATATGACTTTACTTACCGGTGCCTCTACAAACTCAAATACAAATAATTTCAATTTATGCAAATGTTCACAAAATAATAAACATTCATCTGCACTCAGCAAAATATTATGAATTATCAAAACCTCAACCAATGGTGCCATAGCAGGTAGGGACTGGAGATTGATCTACAACACAAAATAAAGGTGGCAAAAAACTTTGTACATAATATTTAGAAGCAATGCAATTAGTTTCACTTTTGTGCGTACTTCTTTCTCCTTGTAAGCCAAAGCTAGACGACAGTATTTCAAACGAGGAAAATTGAAATGTTGAATTGCTTTTTCAAGCGAGTGTTTGTCTAGAAATTCCAATTCTAAACGCTCTAGCTCTGAAATAATTATGATAGTCATTTTAGAGAAATCAATAACATATGATCCACTGAAATAAAAAGCGATATTAAATTTATTCTAAGTACCTATATTAATGTGGACTCACCTTGTAATCGAGAAATGGAATAAGATGTTTCTTGCGCGACCGGGGAATCCGTTTCATTACCAGTGAATCCAAAAGCAGCACGGTTATAAAAGAGTCCGCCGCGGATAATTAGTGTTTGTAAGTGAATCTACATACATAATAAGGTTTATTGTGAAAGCAGAAGGCAAAGCTCTATTTAAATCTTTAATTTAAAAACTCACATGATATTTAAAAATAGTTTGTAAAATTCTAGCTGATACTACTGTAGTCATTTCTATATGATAGAGATTACAAAAATGCTGCAGAATAGGTAAACTCATCAATTCATGTGATAAACTTAATAACGGTAAATATCCTCTCATATCCCATTTCAAAGTACGCATTCTCTTATTTGCGAACGGAATCAAATACGTCGACAAATTTTCTGGAACTTTGATTTCATAGGAAACCCCTAACTGTATCGTGAAACATTCAAGTTGTGATTTTGAAACCGCTTGCAGTACACAATAGAAATCTTTTATGTCTAGAACGGTATTGCAGCTGAAACAAAAATCTATCAATTTTGTACAAACTGAGAGTATTTGGAGCAATGCAGGTTTTGTGTAATCCATATTTGTCGTGAATAATGCAATTTTCAGAGTTTCTAATTCACACTGACTCTGCAATAACTTGTAAAAAACATCCAGAGAAACTGTTGACTCAATGTTGACGACAGTCTCTAGTTTCTGCAACCTGAACAACAAAGGAATTCAATACAAGTTTTACTGATTACAGACGTACTGAATTTTTCACTTACTTTAATGAGGGAATGTTGGAAAACTCTTGTAGCCATTCTCCACTACATGTAACGTTGAATATAAGTTCTTTAATCAAAGCTGGATTGAAAGTATTGTGAAGAGAACCTCCATAAAGACTGTAAGGAACAACAAAAGCAACATATGGCGGATAACCAGTTCCGAAATGACTAATACATGGGAAGATTTTGAATATCTTTTGAAGTACGTCTTTGGCTAGCTCCACACCACCGACAAATAACTGAAAATATACCACTTTTTGGCGTTCAATATTGAGCTCAATCAGTTTGTCCCACATTGCCGATGAATAAGGAGTACCATCCAAACCGCGGCGGTAATCAGCCCGGTACCTATTTGACGATTTAAAGGAATGCATATTTGAACAATGTAAAAAGATATTTTTAGTCACTTCAGGTGTTCCTGTACATTCGTGCAGCGTCAATGAATAGATATTTCTGCCTATTATTTGCCATAAGTCGTCAGAAAGTTCGTCAAACACTAAACCTTGAAATTCTACAGTTTTGCGAATCTGTTCACAATTTCGAAGGAAGAGGACAATATTCTCGAGCGAATACCCGCTACGGAAGACAAATTTTTCTCTTTTCAGAATAGCAGGATGATTACAGCAATTGTTCCATCGTTTGCAAACAAGTCTAACGTTTTCCCTATCTTCAATGGGTAAGAAAGAGAAAATTCTAGTCAGTACCTGTAAGTTAACGTCACAAAACTTATTTATTGACTCAAAATTATTAGATTCTAAGATAATCCCAACACTCACCTCTGGAAGGAGTAATTCAGAAGACATGGTCATGGGCAGATGTACACTGCTGTAGCGTCAATGAATTCTTGAAGTTTTCAATAGATATAGAATTGGTAGACTGTATTCATATAGAATCTGTAATTGGAGTGTGCAAACACCAACAATCTACAATATTATTAATTATTTATTTAGATTATTAGTTATCAATTTAGAATGGCACATTTATCTATCCACCTAGATAATAACAAGTGATGCTTACCCTTAGACCATATAATAGATAGACCGAGCATCGGCCATACAAGCGTATGTTAACCATTGATGCGAGGACATGATAAGAAAATAAGGATCGCTGGACCCTGTTTACATTTTTATGTGCCTCTGCCTAGCGAGTGAACGTGCGGTGAAGTGAAACACACAGTGCAGCGTCTCCTTCTCCGCAGTCAACCGCGCTACCCATAAAGGGTCCGATGATCCTTATTGCACTGTGCTCGGTCTATCTATTATATGGTCTAAGTGCTAACCTGAGAGGCAAAAAATGTCTACAAGTGTAACAAAGCCTCAATTCCCCTGATCGTTTCGTCAGCACTTGAATTTCCTCATAACATTGTTCAGCCAAAAATCAGCCGAATAAGGCAGAAAGCCTGCCGAATTTTTCAAAATTTTCATTGTGAGTTTAGGCCGAAAGCCGAAGTTGGAATTTTCGCCCATGATACCCTGGTTGCGAGCTTCTTGTCTGAATTTTCTTTTTTCCCCACTCTTTATTCCGATTATTTATAAAACAATTATTTCAACAGTTGTATGTAAGGAGACAGACAGACCTAACACAAGTAGGTGATGCCCTTTTCACTGATGAATTTTGAACGTGAGTCTTTAATAACAAGTATTATACAAATACGTTTGCGGAACGAACGGGGCGAACGAACTAATGTGTGTACAAGTTTTGCGACTCACTCACAAAATGTGTACTGAACAAGGCATACTTTGTGAGTAAATTTTTGTGCGAATGACGATACCTAAAAATGCTTAAAAATACTACCGTGGGGTTAAAAACCAAAACCGTTGAGTGGATACCATCATTGGCTTTTACACAACAAATTGGTCTGTTGCTGAAATAGACTAGACAAAAATTTTGAAAAAATGTGTTTTGTGCAGTGCAAGATGCGTTTTGTATAACAATTTGGTAACCTCTTTCATTCTAATGAAAAACCCCGCTGAATCCGAATATGTCGGTAACTTTTTTATTCGACCCCTAAACGTTGAAAAAAATCGATTTTTCTTCATTTTTCTCATTTTTACGGAAAACTAAGCATTTTACAAGGAAAGTACCTCCGTTAAAAAATATTACCCATCAAATTTCCTTTAAAATTACCTATTTCGGTACTTCCAAAGACTTACAACTTTGCCACTACATTCTTTTGAAAATTTGCTGTTCATTGTTTTTGTGCAATTTTTCTCCATTACATTGATGGGTACGCATCTTTTAGAGGATATCTTGACTTTCAAAGACTCAAATTAAAACTTTTGAACGTTTGAAAAATACGTCTGTGTCAGAGTTATAGTTTAATTAAATCTATGTGTATATGAACACAATCAACAGCAACGCATATCAGCGCTTTTCCACGTAGGTACATAAACCATTTTAAATTATCATTAATAATGAGAAATACTTGGCTGCCAACAGAAAAAAAAAATTCTAAAACGATTAATTTTCAAATTACTATTATCACTGTTGAAATTCATGAGTTATTCTTTTTTGAGATTCGTGTTTCCGATGTATAATTAAAATGTGGAATTCGGAAGTGAAATAGCCTAAGTTCTCCATTGTTGACACAGCTTGTGCATTGGGACATTGCAATAAAATATGGGCTAATCGTGGGGAAAAATGAACAATTATTAACAGGGAACCTGTTTTATGGGGGGCTATTTGAGAAATCTGCCGTCCGCCGTCCGCCGTGCGCCGTCCGCCGTCCAGCGAAAAACTTAGAAAAATTTCGACCCTCGAGCCATATATGATAGGAGAGGGACTTAGAAAAATTTCGACTCTCGAGCTATATATGATAGAAGGGGGACTTGGAAAAAATTTCGACTCTCGAGCTATATATGATAGAAGGGGGACTTAGAAAAATTTCGACTCTCGAGCTATATATGATAGAAGGGGGACTTAGAAAAATTTCGACTCTCGAGCTATATATGATAGGAGAGGGACTTATAAAAATTTCGACTATCGAGCTATATATGATCTAGGCTTCCTTGAATTTTCAATACCAAATCTCATTCGAATCATAAAACAGGTTCCCTGCGTTCCTCGTTTAACTTCGTTAAGGAAGCCGTCATTTTTTTTTATTGGGTACGAGTATTTCGCTGAATTTTGGAATAGATGAAAAAACTAATCCATTTTCGCTCATTCCAGGGGCTATGAGTTCAAATTCCATGAAATGAGCAAACATTTGTGCGTACTTTCATTCATTTTATAAGATTAAGAAAGTCAATAAAATTTCAAGGTCATAATTCCTAAGAATTTTGATAATCATGTTGTAAATTTGCCTCATTCCCCAAAGTACTTTCTGGTCAACTAGTAGTAAGTTAGCCTTATAATGCGCTCGTAATACCCTTCAACTGTGGTAAAACAAACGGCCATAAATATTCTTCTAGAGATTGACACTCGCTCAACTAGACTGGATTAAACTGGACTAGACTAGACCACCTCCTAGACTAGACTAGTCCCATGCGACTAGACTGAACTAAACTAGAATAGACCAGCCCCTCTTCTTTTCATTTTCTCTCTTTTTTCCTTCTCTATACCTCGGAAAAGACAAGACTCCATTTTTCCCTCTTCTTCTTCTTTCTTTCTCTCCTCTCTCTTTATTTTTTTTCTTCCTAAAGAGACTAGAGCAGACTGAACCAGACTAGACCGCTTCCTCAAGACTAGACCAGCCCCATGGGACTAGATGGACTGTACGACCACTCTTCTTTGAATTTTCCTGCATGTTGATAAGACTCGTGTTTCTGAAAGGCACTCGTTCAACGAGACTAGACTGGACCAGACTAGACCACCCCCATTCTTCACTCGGTTATACAGGGTTAGAAAGGATTAGACGAGAAGAGACCAGACTAGATGGTAACGGGATAGATTTAGGTAATGGGACATGATCGTGGTAGCGGGATACAATCTAAGTAACGTGACCACGCGGGACAACAAATACGTGGATAATAGATTAGGGGAATACGAATCAAACCTAGAGCAAAGATATGAAAGATGTGTCGCACCTTAGTATCTTTAAAAATGTACCATCACTTTGGAAACCAAAAGCCCCTCCCTCCATCCAACACATGCATAAGAATGATAGTAACTACCCCATTCTCAAAGTACGAGTAATACAAGTGAACTTAATAAGGTATAGCATAAAGTACATTTATGACATAGGTACCAGTTCCAAAGTTGCGGCCACACGTATTTCTTTGCAGATGTGCAAATCATCTGTACTGTCATGAATCCGATTATCTTTCTTTTACCGACTTTTCTAACTAGAAAAGTGAGGTATTACACCCGTAGCAAGGTCAACAGGGGGAGTGGGTAATGAACTTTCTCGACGTTTTAGGGGTCCTAGATCACAACTAGCATAAAAAAAAATTTTCAGGTATATATATATATATAAGATTTTTTTGTCCGCGGAACTCCTCCGAAACTACCCGATGGATTTTTTTGTAACTTGGCCATATTGTAGTAGTATATCTGAAGATGTGCACCTGCAATTTTTTTGAAAATCGGATGAGTAGTTCTCGAGAAATTTTCAATTTGTTGAGAAATTTTGCAGTATTTCGAGTACCTTTTTGTCCGCGGAACTCCTCCGAAACTACCCGATGGATTTTTTTGTAACTCGGCCATATTGTAGTATTATATTTGAAGATGTGCACCTGCATTTTTTTTGAGGATCGGATGAGTAGTTCTCGAGAAATTTTTACTTTTGTTGAAAAATTTTTCACTATTACGAGTAGCTTCTTACGAATAGCTGCGAGTAGCTGCTTACGTTAGGAGAAGCGGATTTTCCTATACGTTTACCACTTTCGTTATCAGTACGTGTATTGTGAAGAACCTTTCATCATTCGACAGGTTCATTCTTTGTTCATTCTTTACCAAGGGTTCATTGGATTTTATTTCCGATGAAACCTTTTCGTTCAAATTTAGTACACTTGTATCTCGCTTCCCACAGCCCCTAGAGCGTTGAATTTTGTTTTGTCAAATTTTATTTGTTTTGTTAAATTTATTTTTGAACGGATAGTGGCAATGGCGAGTTGTTCATTTTTCTAGCTATTTTTCATTATTATTGGTCATACTCGATAGTTTTTTTTTTTTTTTTTTTTTTTTATTATTATTTTACGAGCATTATAAATTGCACGAGGGTTATTTGCTCGGCGTTACAATCTTATTTTAGAACATTACTTGAATTAGGTTAAATTAGGTACGTATTGGTGGAATTGAGTGGCGATCGAACGGAATTTGTTGGTGAATTATATGAAGTTGTAGAATTGAGTGGTGCGTAAATAAGTTAGGGTTGAGTCGATGGTTTCGGAGTTGTTGTTTAGTGCTGCATTGATATTGGAAGATATATTTAGGGAGGTTCGAGTGGGTTGCAGGACGGGGCATGAGAAAATAAAATGATCAACTGATAAATTTTCTTGGAGACAGTGAGGGCATGATGGAGGAGCGAGATTAGTGAGAAGATAAGTATGAGTAAGACGAGTGTGGCCTATTCGCAGCCGAGCTAAAATGACCTCCTCTTGCCTTGAATTTCGTTGGGATGAGGACCAAAATGTGGGTTCACGTTTTATTTTTCTTAATTTGTTATTCGACTGATTTTAGTGAAAACCTTGAGTTTGAATGATTAAGTACAATTTTTTAATCTTCATCAAGTGTGCTGATGCGAGACTATACCTGGGTGATTTCACTCTTAATTAATAATTGATTTATTTGTCATTTTTTCATGTATGGGTACATAATTAATAGTGGTTCATAGTTGATTTGAGGTGTCAAAAGAGATGGAAAGATTATTTTCAATTTGGACTGGCTTTTTTGAGTGAGATTTGAGATTAGACTAACGAGTAAACCGGGCTTGGGTGCTATATATTTTTACCGAATTTTCTAGCTAGAAAAGTGAGGTATTTTGTTAATACGTTTGGAATGGTTGAAGCGTGAGGGAAGGAATGAGGGGTTGACTATTGGGTGATTGGTTGCTTCTTTCGTTTCGACATCGATTTTTTTAGTTTTTCGGGATCTCGTTGTAGCTGGATTCCCAGATGAAGAATTTTGGGGTGGAGTGTGCATAGAAAATGGTGATATGATAGCGTGAAGGCAATTTATGAGTGCACGAGAGGAATAGCAGCTCGAGATAGCTTTAAGAGATGCCAGAAATCGGAAGTGATAAAGAATTGAACCACTCATCCTAATATACAGTATACTAGACTAATAATATGCTAAGAATAAGGTATGGGAAAAAATGATTGTAGAGCTCTTTTTTATTAGAAACAACTGTTATAGCCTCGTAGCAGTTTGGACAGGGGGAGGGGGAATGGTTTTTCTGGAGACGTTTTTTAGGTTTTAGATGACTCTTAGCCTAAATTATAACAAAATTCAGGTTTCCTTATTGGATTATAGGTATCTTTACTCTGTTATCTGTTGATGTGACATCGTAGTGATAGAATTTATAAACTGAGTTTTATTGTTTATTCTACAAATGTTTGACATGATTGACAGGTCATTGGTATTTAATTTAAAGAGAGGGAGTGACTCTCTCAATGTTTCTTGCATTGTGGGAAGAAAAGTCGTGTACTACTCACGCGACTGCGTGAGTGTTTTTTTCTTTGTTGACACCAAAGGAGACAGCAACTATGATATTTGTATTTTCCTTCCAAAGCAATTAGATCACCGACCCCGCTAGTTCTTATACGTGTAAGAATATGCTGCTGCATATTCTTGCACGCTGGCACTCGCAGACAAAATAGGTAGTCGTAGTTGTTATAAGAGATTAGAATAGAGATAGCGAGTGTCAGTTAATTCACGTTTCATACGTGTAGTTAAGATCGTTCAATAGAGACTCGGTAGCAGGAAAGACGAAGGTCTTCGGATCAATAGAGACCTGTTACCGGGAAAGACGAAGTACGATTCTTACAAATTGACTGACCAACACGCCGATTCAGAGTTGGGTGTTGAGTAAAACGGAATGCCGGAAAGAAAGATAATCCAGAAAACCGGTAAACGATCACCCAGGTAAACGATCACCTCGACATTCTTCTCTGGTGGTGGACCCTCCTAAGAGGGGGAGATGTAAGAATATGCTGCTGCATATTCTTGCACGCTGGCACTCGCAGACAAAATAGGTAGTCGTAGTTGTTATAAGAGATTAGAATAGAGATAGCGAGTGTCAGTTAATTCACGTTTCATACGTGTAGTTAAGATCGTTCAATAGAGACTCGGTAGCAGGAAAGACGAAGGTCTTCGGATCAATAGAGACCTGTTACCGAGAAAGACGAAGTTCGATTCTTACATACGTAACTTGTAATCGTAATTTGAAACATCAAGAATGGTCTTCTTCATATTAATTGACATTACCAGCCATAGTGATTACTTCTTGTCATCTTGATAGAAGACACATTTATCTCAATCCATCTTCTCCGTCATTGTCGCTATTTGGGACCGAGTCATTGGTGTCTCCAATTCATAAGAAACGTTGATCTTCATGTGCTTCTCCATTTGCCAAGTGAGAGCATCAATTTTTTCTTTCCATATGAATATCATATAGCATACTTTATGGTAACGGTAGTTCTGCGTTACCGTGTTTTCACCTTCATTCTCAGCACCAAGACAATTCAGTATCCTCACAATTGATTGATTATAATTCAAATCGTGAATTGATTTGCGTTGAAAAGCGCAATCGACGAGCTTCCCTCTTCCAACGTCACCAAATTCCAATAAGGCTTCATTTTCCAGAATTTTTCTTTTTTGACAAAATAATGCATAAATTTGGATTCCCTTCCGAATTTCACATTTTAATTATAAAACGGAAACACGAATCACTAAAAAGAATAACACACAAATTTCAACAGTAATAATAGTAATTTAAAAATTAATCGTTTTAGAATTCCTTTTTTCTGTTGGCAGCCAAGTATTTCTCATCAAGTCATCATTAATGATCATTTAAAATTGTTTATGTGCCTACATGGAAACGCGCTGATATGCGTCGCTGTTAATTGTGTTCATATAAATTCAATTAAACTATAACTCTGACACAGACGCATTTTTCATACGTTCAAAAGTTTTAATTTGAGAAGATATCCTCTAAAAGATGCGTACCCATCAATGTAATGGAGAAAAAATTGCACAAAAACAATGAACAAAATTGTAGTGGCAAACTGTAAGTCTTTGGAAGTACCAAAATAGGTCATTTTAAAGAAAATTTGACGGGTAATATTTTTCAACGGAGGTATTTTCCTCGTAAAATGCTTAGTTTTCCGTAAAAATGAGAAAAATGAAGAAAAATCAATTTTTTTTCAACGTTTTAGCCCTCTTTTACGCTCCAAAAGGGGTCGAATGAAAAAGTTACCGACATATTCGGATTCAGCGGGTTTTTTTCATTAGAATAAAAGGAGTTACCAAATTGTTATACAAAAGGCATCTTGCATCGCAATTTTTAAAAAAATGGTCTCGTCTAAAAAGCTCTACCAATGTCACTGCCTCACAGTTTGTTACGCAAAAATGTACATTGAAGAATATTTTTGCTAATGGGTATCATGAATTCAATGTGTTGCAGATATTCCAGCTGTTTATTTTTATAATACCTAATTTACTTGATCTAATTTTAAGAGTGAAATTCTGTTTATTTCTTACGGTCTTGGAACACGCAATTATAAGAACGTTTTTTTCAACATTACACGTTCACATATTATTCTCTTTCAAAATTTTCCATAAGTTTTTCACACTTTTTAATTTTTTATCTGTTATACTGTACGCGAATATTTCCGCGGGTTATTTAAACGTCTTTAAAGCACCATTCGGTATGGCAGGCCAATTTATCTATCTCTTTTTGAGTATCACCAGCATCTTTATTTTTTTATATAGACCAAACGGAGTGAATGCGGTCAAAATAATGGAATCTATCGCACGTGGTAAGATAAAGTGTGCTTTTTTTCTTTTTTTAATGATAAAACCTTACGCACACTACGCTTGGGTGGAGTATTTGTAGAGATTGGGTCCGAATGTCTGTTGAAGGCCACCTATCCACGGCCGACTTCAATATTACAGGCTGGAATAGTAAAACCGGCAACTGCGCAGTAGGTGAAAATTTTACTTGTAAAATGCCTCTTTCGCAAAAAATTCAAGTAAACCCTTTTGTCCAACTCCCATACACGCCTGTGTTCACCTACTGCGCTGTTGTCAAGTAAATCACCACTCCGGCCTGTAATTAAACTCGGCCTTGACCTATCCCTTGGAAAAAAAAAAAAATCTCGAGTTCTTCTTTATTAAATTCGGCATGGATCATCCGTTTTTCCATTTTTCGAGTGGAGTAAACATTGAGGTAGGTGGTGGAACCCCGGGCTGTAACTCCATCAGTCGACTTGATCTGGGCTTCTTTAAACAATTGAGGAGCGTAAATAGATTACAATTAGGCACGTAACAATTTTCAACGTAAAACAAACGATACTACAGGAAAACGATGTCCGGAATTTATTAAACATGTAAATCGAAAAAAAGTTCGAAAGTAAATGAAATTTAGAGTTCCGAAATAATTAGAAGAGAAAATAATAATGAGATTTATCATACACTAGTTATCACTTGTTGAAGTTAAATGCGACAAGTTCCGGAAGTACTGGACCACCATCGACGGGCGAAAAATTTAAAACCAACGGGAAACTAACAAAGAGAGGTACCATACGTCAAAGATATAAAATACAAAGAGAAACAAAAAAAGACATGAACTATAGAGTTGTGAAAAGAAGACACGAATGTCAACAAGAGGTCATTCAAGAGTTTATCTGAGTTTGGTCACTGAGTAGCTGCCACCTCCTCAAGCCGGTTCATGAATTTACTCTTGGCGCACGGGTGGATAAGTTTAGCATTAACAGCATAGGGATGAAGTTCATCTATAGATAGTGGGCAGCCATCGCAGAATCCTGTGGTTCATTATTAGTGTGTGTCGAATTACGTTGAAATAGTCAAGCAAAGAAAAACCTGCCTGTCTGACCCACGTAGAAGGAGTCACAATTACCTCAGATGAGACGGTAAATTCCAGATTGTTTCCCTACGGGCACCGGATCCTTCGCGGTTAATGGTGAGCAAAGGACAGAAACCAACTCTATACCAATATTTTTTCAGTTCTCGTACAATTCCCTCAAGTAAGGGAGCCGGATCTCTTTTGGACGTTCCATCACGTGAGTAATGGTAGCGGGGGGGTTACTCCAAGTGGAGGCGGAGGCTCCTACGTCTTAGCATAGCACAAGTGTCGAGGTGTAGGCCATTTAAACGAGCTGTGAACATGATGTGTTTGAGTTCTTCTCGTTTTGCCAAAGGAGAAAGAGGAAGGATGATGAGTCGGTGAATGTCGTGATTGATTATGGCGTTGTGTCGCTGAGGATGGAAAGAGAGACGCCTACATATGTGCTCTTCCTCTAGATGGCGAAATCTACGAGAAGGAAAGTTATGCGTGTATACACTTCAACAGCATCACCTAACCAAACCATACGGAACAGGAAATATCTTCTGGAGACTCTCTCTGATCTTGATGTAGCCTAGAAACATTTCTATGATCCAATCTAGACCAATTCCTACAATATCTAGCCTAGACAAATTCTTCTAACTCGGGTTAATGACATCATAAGTTGATGACGTCATCCCCAAGCCCTGTTCCCAAGTTCCTCTTCAAGTATAGCTCTCAATAATCGAAAATATTTCAAGTCTCTATACTGGACATTTGCCAAAAAATGATGACGTCAACAAAGTTGGAAGCGCTCACGCTCGCAAAAATTTGCGGAGAATACCCCCCAACAAAGAAGATATCAGGTTCCCGGCTAATTAAACCTTACGATTAAAGCGAAGCTGCCTTGGTTCTTAATGGGAATAAGAAAAGAGAAAGCAATACCAAAAAACGTGTAACTTTCGCTGCAGATTAATTCAAACTCGTAATATTAAAAACATCCCCTTTCGAATAATTCGTATCATTTTTCGTTTTTCTTTTTTCCAGAGGAATTGTCTAGAAGCGAATGGGAATCATTAAACAAGTGTGAATGGCCTAATAAACCGCAAGAATCATGGCCAGCGCTTCGTTCTTTGGCGAAAGAACGCGTTGCAGCTGTTGGTGGTGACATTTACAAAACTGATTTTAATGAGTCCAATTCTAGTATCCAAAAATTTCACCTTCGATTTCACGGACAGAAGAATATCCACACAGTTTATGGTCTGTGGTGTCATGACTATCCAATGATACTTGTGGTATTCGACCCAAATGATGTTGATGGAATAAACGATGGAGACGTTCTTGCAGGGCCTCCTCCGTGTTAGGGTCCTAATTTCCTTCGTGACCTTTGAAACATTAAAAAAATAAAATGTACCGCATTCAACCGTCTCTTACAACAAAAATATAAAATTTTAAAAATAAGCTTTTAGTTCACGAATTAAGCTTGCTGTCTGAAGATTAAAAAATAATTTTAGCATATTTTAGTATTACTTGTTAAGGGAAATGAAAGTGTATTATGATCGTAAAATTTGCTTCGTAAATAGAAGTAGCGAAATACGTTTGTCGGTGTAATACAATGCGCGTCGAGTCGTTATCGTTAACTGATTGCCAGAACGTACGATTTATTATTATATACCAAAAGAACTATGTATTAAGGAACCAATGAGAGTACGAAATTCGACGAGAACTATAAGGACGATTACCGATTGGCGAATATTAACGGAAAATGCTTTTTACATATATTGCTATATATCGCTATGAGATTTAGAACGAAAAGTGATTTCGCGAAGTACCTGGCCAATCAGAACGAGATATTATTTTAGTAGATTGAAATAGCTATACGAAATATACTCGGGTATGCACAATACGGCACGACTCAGTATCATAAAAGGAGAACGAGATGTGGGCACAGTAACTGTTTGGTTGCCATCAGTTTTTCTTGTCTAGTTCGGTTGCCGACTAGAGCAATTAAAGTTTCTCTTTTAGCAGTATATCTGTTGAACGTTATTATTGACGGTCCTTGCGCGACCAGCTAATTGCATTAGTATTGCTGTGGAAGCATTGTAGTAGGTCAGTGTGTTTGGTTGCCATCACACTGTACTGAAAGCTTAGACGGCCGAGTGCATTCTCGGTGCTTCCTCGATCTGAGTATCATTGTGCCAGCATTTTAAGTCAGCGTGCTTGGTTGCCATCACGCTGTACTTGACGTCAGGACAGCCGAGTGTATAATCGGCACTTCCTTATATTGGCTAAAGTGTGTTACCCTATTTGGAGGAGAAAGGTGGTGGTTGGTGGGACTTTCTGGGGTTAGCCAAACCCCCTCCCCGGCGTCGCAAACTGCGCCGTGAGTATCTAAAAGAATAGGGTCATAACATTTCAGAAGTGGGATAAAGAAAACACGACCACTGATTGAACCCTCACCATGCTAACAAGACAAAAGTTGAGAGCCTCAAGCAATCGGCTCCTGCGACAAATATCACCAAGTTCAGATGAAGAAGAACCTATGATCCAAGAAGTGGAAGCTCAAGTACATGTTGAAACAGCAGCCACTGAAGAGGAAATGGCAGATATCCCGGCGCCCTTTGCTCGGAGAAATGATTTGAGAATAGGAAGTTCCTCAAGAGGGAGGAAAGGGCAAAAGTCGAGTGGAAAACCCGATGGTCGACCACTGGTGCGCCCAAGAGTTATTAATTCTTCGAGTAGAGGTGTAGAACACCCTCAATTGATTGGGGAGTCTCGAGGAGGAGAGACTCGCCCAGCGGCTCCTCGAAAGGAGGTGGAATCGCGGTCAGTTAGGGGTGGGGCAAAGACTCAGGGAAGGCCCTGTAGTCGCGGTCCTAATCAGCAAGATGATACGGATTTGAATAGAATTGATGTAGAAGATGAATTGCATGATGCCGGGAAAACTGAAGGTTCCCAAGGAGGTTCTGTTTCACATAGAAAGAGACAAAGAAAAGAAATAGAAGAGAATTTGCCTAGTGAAAGCGCAAAGAGGGCGCGTACAGATTCAGAGGCAATTCTACAGTCGGTCATAGCACGTCAGGAAGAACTGATAGGTTTGCTTTTATCTCAGAATGAGAAAAGAACATCATGGCCTATACACCAAACTATGAAATTGGAAAGTATACCGGAATATGATCCAAGTCAAAGGAAATGGACGACACAGCAATGGCTGCACACATTGGAACAATTCAAAGATATGTTCAAATGGACTGAGACTACTACCATCTACCACATGCAAGCGCGACTCCGTGGAATAGGGCGCGACTGGTATGATAACCTGGTTGATTACCAAAATTCCTGGGAAGAGTGGAAAGAATTATTATTGCGCACTTTCCCTGAATCAAGAGACCATGCTGTTGACATGGATCGCATGAAGAAGCGTGTCAAGGAAGCAGGAGAAAGCTATGAAAAGTACTATTTTGCAAAGTTAGCTCTGCTACGGCCATGTCAGCTAACACCATGGCAGCAGGTGGATCATATTATAGAAGGAATAACAGATAGGGTTATTAAAACCAGCAGCAAGGCATACCGTTTTGAAACTCCTGAAGATCTGTACCAACACTGTATTCTCCCATTTTCACGGCAAGATATAGTACAGGAAAATTCTGTATCTAATACGCCAAAGAAGAAATGTTATACGTGTAATAAAGAGGGACATGTAGCCCGTCAGTGCCATCAAAAGCCCAACACAAATTGGAAAAATAAACCCACTACTCCTTTTAAAGGAAAGGGTAGATTTGGTTTTGATAATTCTTGGAATCGATCTGATAAAAGACCTAGTGATTCAAACACTGGTAAGAGTTTTACTCCCAAAAATGAATCCCGTAATGAAGACCATCAATCAACGGGAAAAGATCAAAAGAAGACTGGGAAACCAGATGCTAAGACTATAACTTGTTTTAACTGTACTGCTGTAGGGCACCGGGCGGCTGATTGCCCTAAAGATAAAATTCAATGCTCTAAATGTAATTGGTACGGACATAAGGCTGAAAATTGTCCTAAGCTGTCCTCCCGAAAACTCAATCTGGGAGAAGAAAAGAAAAATGCGGGATATACAGAATGTAAAGTCAATGATGTATTAATTGTTGGCTTTGTTGATTGCGGAAGTGACGTTACCACACTTAGGGAAGATACTGCGGAGGAATTGCAGTTGACCATTGAACCGCGGCATAATGAAATAATAGCTTATGGAAAAGTACATAGTGGCTTCACAAAAGGAGTTGCAGACGTAGATATTTCCTTAGGAGCATATAAGACTAAACTTGAGGTGCACGTAGTACCTAATGATCTTCAAGAGGAAGATATAGTTATTGGAAAAGATATATTATACAGAACTGATTTAGAAGCTTTTATTAAAGCAGGCCAATGGTGGTTCTTTCCAGAAAAATCTGAAGAGACAGATGAAAATAGGAGGAAAATATCTTTGACTCCAGCTGAGGATGTGGTCTTACCACCATATACTATGCGTCTCTGTAGATTGAAAACACCTATTCCAGAATGTCCAACCGTATTTGTAGAGGGAGGTCCGAGAGGACCAGATATCTATATTCCTCGATGTATTACAAGTCCAGACGGCTTCTTACCTGTAATTAATATGGCCAATAAAGAGAGGAAACTGAGTCCAAAAAGAATTTTAGCACGTGCAGTCCAAGCTAATTTGGATGTTACTACAGAAACAGTGCGACAGGAGCATGGGGAGCCCTTCACTTTAACTGACTTACAAAGCGTAGTTGGGGAAAATGTAAAAGAAGAAGACCTACAACAATTATTGGAGTTAATCAATGAATTTCGTGATTGTTTTGCCGCGGATTTAAGTGAACTAGGCATGTCTACAATAGGATCAATGGAAATAACATTATTGGATCCAGAACCTGTAGTTTACAGACCATACCGTCTGTCGCATTCTGAAAGAGAATATGTGAAAGAGCATATCATGGAACTGAAGAAATATGGTATAGTTCGTGACTCGCAATCTCCTTACTCAAGTCCTATATTGTTGGTCAAAAAGAAAGATGGTGGATTGAGAATGTGTTGCGATTTTAGAAGACTCAACTCAAAAATTGTGAGACAACAATATCCGTTACCCCGAATTGATGATCTAATTGATTGTATGTTGGATGCAAAATGCTTTTCATCATTAGATTTGGCCTGGGGATACTGGCAAATCCCTATGGAGCCCAATTCGATTGATAAAACCAGTTTTGTCACCCCTGACGGACAATTTGAATGGCTTCGACAACCATTTGGTTTATCCAATGGAGGGGCAGTGTTCCAGAGAGTCATTAATACGATACTAGCCCCATTATCTGGATCAGGAATAGTAGCATACCTAGATGACATAATGATTCCATCTAAAGATTGTAAAGAAAATATGAAAAAGCTGAGAAAAATATTTGAGGCTTTAAGAAAAGCCAATTTAACTCTTAGACTGGATAAGTGTCGATTCCTGTTTGATAAAGTATCCTACCTCGGGCATGAAATAGAAAATGGTCAAGTGAGACCAGGTATAGAGAAGATCCAAGCAGTAGAATCATTTCCGCAACCAAAGAGTGTCAAGGAAGTTAGACAATTTATAGGTTTAGCCAGCTATTTTCGAAAATTTATTAAAGATTTCAGTTTATTGGCGTCCCCACTAACTAAGTTGACAAAAAAGGAAGTCGAGTTTAATTGGCAACAAACTCATCAAATGGCGTTTGAAACTCTGAAAAAGAAGTTGATTACTAGGCCAGTATTGGCTATCTACAATCCAGCTGCAGAAACTGAGTTGCATACAGACGCCAGTAGCATAGGGATTGCAGGAATCCTCATGCAACGACAATCTGACAAAACTCTAAAACCTGTACTGTATTTCAGCCAGCAGACGACAGATGATGAAAAGAAATACCACTCCTACGAGTTAGAAACGCTGGCAATAGTAAGATCGCTGCAACGGATGAGAGTATATCTATATGGTAAAAAATTCAAAGTAATCACAGATTGTAGTGCACTAAGATACACTCTGACAAAAAAGGATATTAATCCTAGAATAGCGCGATGGTGGCTTCTGATACAAGATTTTGAATTTGATGTAGAATACCGAGCAGGGACTTGCATGAAACATGTGGATGCTCTCAGTAGAAGTCCAGTGGAAAAAGTGAATCCTCAAGACACAGACACGATAGCCGATAAAGAGATTAGCATTAGACGTATGAATGAGCTTGATTTAGATGATTGGGTTAAAATTGCACAATTACAAGATGCAAAATGTCGTGAACTTATGGAAGCCATAAATATGCAGAAACCTACTTCTAGAGCCAAAGAAATAAAAAGAGATTTTGTGTTGAAGAGGGGTAGACTTTACCGTCGCACAGAAAATGGCTTGAAATGGGTAGTCCCAAGAAGCGCTCGAGCACAAATACTGAGAATGTATCACGATGACAATGCTCACCCGGGAGTAGCAAAAACAGAGGAGTTAGTTCGACAACGCTTTTGGTTCCCAAAACTGCGTAAATATGTAGAGGATTATTTAAGAGCCTGTTTAAATTGCTTATATGTGAAACCAAAACGCGGAGAATCGGCTGGGAAGTTACACCCGATACCCAAGCCTCAATTACCAATGGACACAATTCATATGGACCACTTAGGTCCCTTTTTGCAAACCGCTAGAAAGAATACGCATCTATTAGTAATAGTAGATGCCTTCACCAAGTATGTCTGGTTGTGGCCAAGTAAATCAACCACGACAAATGGAGTTATAAAATTTTTAGAACAACTGGCTAGTATTTTTGGTTTTCCGCGACGAATTATTGCGGACAGAGGGAGTGCTTTTAAAATCCGATGAATTTGTTCAGTATTGCAAAGATCATGGGATTCTTTTGATTTTGACAGCGGTCAGCACCCCAAGAGCAGCAGGCCAGGTAGAACGTGTAAATGCGGTTGTGCTCGATAAACTTATAGCCATAATCCCTGACGAAGTATCATGGGACAAGTATTTATCACAAGTGACAATGAGCATCAATAACGCCGTTAGTGAAAGCACAGGCAAAACGCCGAATGAATTGTTACTAGGATTTCGACCTAGATTAGCTGCCGAAGCTCCTTTAGTAAATGAAATTGATCCTGATCGGCAAGAGGAGACAGAAAAGACTCCACAAGATGAATTTGAGCAAAGAAGAATGAGTAATCGTGCCGAAGCCGTACAGAAAAATAAAGAAGTACAAAACAAGATGCTGGAAAAGAATAAAACACGCCGCGCCGCTCGTAAATTCAATGAAAATGATTACGTATTAATCACCAATCCGAATCCGTCGACGAAAACAAAATTAAGGTTCAAGGGACCCTATAAAATCACAAAACCCTATCCTCATGACAGATACAAGGTTGAAAATTTTGATACACGACATAGGAAATATAAAGCAGTTCATGCGCCAGAACATTTGAAACGTATAGAGATCTTGGCTGACTCATCAGCAGAATCCGATGAATCGGATACCGAGAAAATGTAGATGAAAGCATATACGAAAAACACGTGTACGAAAACGTTTAAAAAAAAAAGAGAGAAAAGGAGAGTAATAAAAAAAAAAAAACTGTGAAGCGAAGCAAAAATTTCCAACCAATACTGGAAGTGTGCAGAAGAGCGTACAGTTATTGGTCCATATTTGCGATATGAAATGTTATAAAAATCAGCGAGAAAAGCTGTATTTTCACTGTTCGTTAGTTTTGTTAATTGTATAGTTGTTTCCTGTGAGTTAAAAACAATAGCATTCCCAAGATGGATAAAGAAACACCGAAGAAGAAGGATGAAGAACAACAACGGAGAATCGATAGCGCACGCCGGCGAGATCGAATGTTGGAGTTGTATCTGGCGACATCGGAGTACGTGATTCATTCGCAACAGATGGAAATAAATGTTTTACGACGAAGCCTAGGTTTACTTCAGACGTTAAGTTACGACCTACCGAATACATTTCGTCCCAGATTCGAGGAGTTGGGATTAGCGCCCGATGTATTGCGCCTGTTGGGGACCATTCGTGCTTTAACGGTAGCCTTCAATTTTCCATCAACACCGAGAACTACAATCACCCCTCCTGCGCAACGGACGAGCGTAGAGAAAGAAGAAAACTCTTGTCGAAAGCGTATACGTCAGATGCCTCTCTCGCCGATTCCCTTAGGCCGTCGATCGGTAGTTTCCCAACAACCGACGGCTATTTCCAACCAATCGCCGATTGCCCCCGTTCAAGAACACGAAGATTACTTGGCGAAGTTCAAACGTGAGGACAAAGAAATACGGGACTTTGCAGAAAAATTACAAAACGAGAAGGAAGAGGACGAAGATGTATTGGCGTTAGAACTATCGACGCAGGAAAAAGACGAACTATCGGCTGAAGATGAAGCGCGATGTGTAAAATGTAGAAAAAAGTCGGGCGTTCACACTCTTGCGTGCCCCTTCCATCCGCGACGCCGCCAGAATTAAGCGGATAAGCCGTAAAGCTTACAATTTGTTTTTGAAACGGTCCTTTTCAGGACCACCGAATGTTTCTCTAACAGTATGTGTTGCTGTCTGTGTACTCTTCAGAGTTTGGAGGCCAAACTCTGTCAGGAAAGGCCGTATATTATGATCGTAAAATTTGCTTCGTAAATAGAAGTAGCGAAATACGTTTGTCGGTGTAATACAATGCGCGTCGAGTCGTTATCGTTAACTGATTGCCAGAACGTACGATTTATTATTATATACCAAAAGAACTATGTATTAAGGAACCAATGAGAGTACGAAATTCGACGAGAACTATAAGGACGATTACCGATTGGCGAATATTAACGGAAAATGCTTTTTACATATATTGCTATATATCGCTATGAGATTTAGAACGAAAAGTGATTTCGCGAAGTACCTGGCCAATCAGAACGAGATATTATTTTAGTAGATTGAAATAGCTATACGAAATATACTCGGGTATGCACAATACGGCACGACTCAGTATCATAAAAGGAGAACGAGATGTGGGCACAGTAACTGTTTGGTTGCCATCAGTTTTTCTTGTCTAGTTCGGTTGCCGACTAGAGCGATTAAAGTTTCTCTTTTAGCAGTATATCTGTTGAACGTTATTATTGACGGTCCTTGCGCGACCAGCTAATTGCATTAGTATTGCTGTGGAAGCATTGTAGTAGGTCAGTGTGTTTGGTTGCCATCACACTGTACTGAAAGCTTAGACGGCCGAGTGCATTCTCGGTGCTTCCTCGATCTGAGTATCATTGTGCCAGCATTTTAAGTCAGCGTGCTTGGTTGCCATCACGCTGTACTTGACGTCAGGACAGCCGAGTGTATAATCGGCACTTCCTTATATTGGCTAAAGTGTGTTACCCTATTTGGAGGAGAAAGGTGGTGGTTGGTGGGACTTTCTGGGGTTAGCCAAACCCCCTCCCCGGCGTCGCAAACTGCGCCGTGAGTATCTAAAAGAATAGGGTCATAACAAGTGTGAAGCGGCGTGCTAGTTGTACCATCTTGAGTCTAGGCTTGCGTGAATGTTTGAGGCCACAGGCCACTCAATTGTTTCTTGGGTAACGAGTGATCAGCTCCACTATCTTTTAATTCTCCAACCATACATAAATACATTGACATAATGTTACAATGTGCTAAAATTATTTTCAATTTTTAAATTCCTTTTGCACGTTTGAAATTGTATTCTCTAATTATTATTGACTGAATTTTAGATATTCTTACTTTCTGATTTGAAATAGATTCTCGACCGATTCAAGAATTTACTCTTACATATTGATTGGCTATTTTTGTTTTCTTCAATATTTTATTATAATAGGCTACGCTAGAATTTTTGATGTTATAAATTGACATGAATGAATTTAATATTTCTCCGTGTTAGAATGGACAAATTTTTCGAAATCTTCGAATTTTTTCTTATACTTCTTACCAAAGTGAATATTTTGGGTTATTCATTCAGACACCATCAATAACTAAAATTCAAGAGAACGGATACGTTCACAGCAACACTAAAATACAGGAAAGGGAAGATTATGGAACAACTAAAAAGGTTCAAGTTCCTGCACCTTTCGAAATTTGGCAACTATGAGAAAGGATATTAGCAGTCACACCAACACTATGTTAATTGAAGGCACTTTTGTAACAACGTTTGACGTGTATCTCTTATGAGAAGAAGAAATTTAGAAAATTAATATGAGATTTAAGTACCCATCGAACAGGAACATGAACATCCGAAATCGTCGTAAAAGATTGCCACAGCTGGAACAATAACCATCCTTGTGCCTAACTAAGATGTAGGAGCAATGAATAATAAAATTAATCTACCAACCCTAATTAATGGATTCCATGTTTGCAAATATTACATTCAGATAAAAATTAAGTTATCAAAAAAAAACTTTTTCAAAATACTAGATCATTTAAAGAAACAAAACTTAAGACTTTTAAAAAACGATCATAAAAGTAAGTTTTCCCATTCAAATCTGCTGCATACTTAAGCGATGGCCGCGTAATAAACATGCTTATAATGTCGTCTTCATTGATGCCAAGCTAAAAATAAGTATCAAATGGAATTAATTTCCACTTCTATGTATCTAAGTAGGTGTAAAAATATGACTATATTTACCGGTGCCTCTACATATTTAAATACAAATAATTTCAATCTTTGCAAATGTTCACAAAGAAATAAACGTTGATCTGCACTCAGCAAAATATTATGAACTATCAAAACCTCAACCAATGGTATCATAGCAGGTAGGGACTGGAGATTGATCTACAATACAAAATAAAGGTGGCAAAAAAACTTTGTACATAATATTTAGAAGCAATGCAATTAGTTTCACTTTTGTGCATACTTCTTTCTCTTTGTAGGCCAAAGCTAGACGACAGTATTTCAAACGAGGAAAATTGAAATATTGAATTGTTTTTTCAAGCGTGCGTTCGTCTAGAAATTCCAATTCTAAACGCTCTAACGCTGAAATAATTATGATAATCATTTTAGAGAAATCAATAACATATGATCCTTATTACACAAGAGGAGTGTACACCCGAAGGTGTAGCAAATTATATTGAACCACAAGAAAATCAGCCGCTAAACGTTTTCGGTTAAACAACCATCATCGGAGCGTAAACGAAAGCGACTGAATCAAACATCAACAAAGACAGAAGGAGTTAACCAGAAGATCATGATTTAACCAGCGAGTCATCGAAGTTTGAATCATTCTCATATACTAGCTCAATCAAACCCTCTTCAGGAATGAACCTGTTATTAAAGGATTAAAGAGGAAGGTCAGGGAGGAGGGCTTAATCCTTACCAAGGCGGATAAAAGCAACGCCGTAGTGATGATGGAGGAGTCCTCTTATGTATCCGGGGTTCACGAAGTGCTGGAACAATGTGGAAGAGTCCTCGGATAACTCTCTTGGAGCCTAACCCGGTTCCTCCCCTCCTATATGGATTACCCAAAGTACATAAAAAAGATGTACCAATGCGGCCGGTCGTGTCATTTGTCTCGTCGCCAACTTATTTGTTAGCTAAATTTATTGATAGATGGTTCAAATCGCGAGTAGATTATACCTCCCCTCACTCAGTATTAAACTCAGGTTCGTTGACGGAGAGGTTGAAGGATATAACCCTCCCTGAGGAAACGATTTTATGTTCCTTTGATGTGGTGGGATTATTTCCTCACATCCCGAAGGCTGTCGCAATCCAACATATGGGCGAATTGCTGGTAAAAACTGGTGTCCCTCATGAGGAATTGGTAGAATTCTTCGATCTTCTGAGAGTTTGTTGGACTCCCAATTTTTGTAAATTTGAGGGAAAATTTTTCGAATTCCCAGAAGAAGTGGGGATCCCTATTGGGTCCCCTTTGGGCTCATTAATATCAGAGGTTTTCATGTTCAGATTTGAAGTCGAATTGTTTTCTTCGGGCCAGGTACTTCTAAATTACGTATTTTACTGGCATAGGTATGTAGACGACATATTGTGCGCGTGGACTGGCCCAGTGGAACTCCTTAGTGAGTTTCTTTCTTACTTAAATGGCCGATATCCTTCCATAAAATTCACTCTGGAAGTTGGCGGATTATTAATAAATTTCTTGGATTTGTCCATATTTATTAGAGATGGCGTCCATGAATTTGGTATTTATAGAAAAGAAACTTCGACTGATATAACAATCCATGGGTCGCACACAAGATCGCTACCTTCAATAGCTTGATACATCGACTGACTAGTATTCTCTTGAGTCAGGATGCTTTCCAGAAGGAACTAGGGACGATTAAGTACCTGGCCAGAGTGAACCAAGTTCGAGTAGACATTGATTTAATAGTCCGAAGGAGGCTTACGAGAAAATGCCTCGATTCTACCACCTCCCTAGGGATTTGCATATAACAGTAGAAAACGTTGGATTAAACTCCCTTACTTGGGCAGGTTTTCGTTGACGTTAGGCCGGGTACTCGGTCCTTTTGGGTTCCGGCCGGCGTTTTATAATATTAATACTGTAAAAAGTTCATTTGTGAAATTGAAGGACCCGATTCCTCCAGTCGAGCGAAGTGGGGTATACAGTATAGCCTGCAACGATTGCCCAGGTATTTATATAGGGATGACCGGGCGTCAGCTCCAAATAAGAATTGAGGAGCATAAAAAAGCGTGGGAGAAGGGTAATTTGGGTGAGTCGGCTTTTGCTGATCATCTACTCGAGAATGGCCATAAATTCAAGGAAGGCTCTGGTATCCTCCTCCAGAGGGAGAACTCATATTTTAAACGGCTGGTTTTAGAAAATATAGAAATCATACGATACCGGAATAACGAAGACTTCACGGTTTTAAACAGGTTCATTCCTGAAGAGGGTTTGATTGAGCTAGTATGTGAGAATGATTCAAACTTCGATGACTCGCTGGTTAAATCATGATCTTCTGGTTAACTCCCTCTGTCTTCGTTGATGTTGGATTCAGTCGCTTTCGTTTACGCTCCGATGATGGTTGTTTAACTGAAAACGTTTAGCGGCTGATTTTCTTGCGGTTCAATATAATTTGCTACACCTTCGGGTGTACACTCCTCTTGTGTAATATGAATAACGATAAATTAGAACAACGTATCGATTCGAACATATGATCCACTGAAATGAAAAGCGATATTAAATTTATTTCAAGTATAATAATGTGGACTCACCACCTTGTAATCGAGAAATGGAATAAAATGTTTCTTGCGCGACCGGGGAATCCGATTCATTATCATGGAATCCAAAAGGAAACATGCAGTTATAAGAGGGTGCGCCGCGGATAATTAGTGTTTGTAAGTGAAACTATGTACATGATAAGGTTTATTGTGAAAGCAGAAGGCAAAGCTCTATATAAATCTATTTAAAACTTTAATTTAAAAACTCACCTGATATTTAAAAATAGTTTGTAAAAATCTAGCTGATACTGCTGTAGATATTTCTAAATGATAGAGATTACAAAAATGCTTCAGAACAAAGAAACTCATGACTTCCTGTTCTGACGGTGAACATCCTTTCTCATTCCATTTCAAAGTACGCAATCTCTTATTTGCAAACGGAATCAAAAAATACGTCGACGAATCTTGTCGAACTTCGATTTCAATCTCATCATAGGAAAGCTGTGACTCTACAAGTATTGTGAAACATTCAATTTGTGATTTTGAAACCGCTTGCAGTACACAATGGAAGTCTAATTCGCTTAGAGCGATATTGCCGCTGAAACCAAAATCTATCAATTTTGTACAAATTGAGAGTATTTTGAGCAATGCAGGTAATTTGTAATCCATATTTGTCGCGTATAATGTAATTTTCAGAGTTTCTAATTCACACTGACTCTGCAATAACTTGTAAACAACATCCAGAGAAACTGTTGGCTCAAGGGTGATGACAGTATCCAGTTTCTGCAACCTGAACAACAAAGAAATTCAATAAAGTTTTACTGATTACAGAAGTACAGAATTTTTCACTCACTTTAATGAGGGAATGTTGGAAAACTCTTGTAGCCATGCTCCATTACATGGAACGTTGTATATGAGTTCTTTAATCAAAGCTGGGTTGAATGTATTGTGAAGAGAACCTCCATAAACACCGTAAGGGAAAACACAAGCAGCATATGTTGGATTACCGGTTCCAAAATGACTAATACATGGGAAGATTTTGAATATCTTTTGAAGTACGTCTTTTGCTAGCTCTACACCACCGACAAATAACTGAAAATATATCACTTTTTGGCGTTCAATATTGAGCTCAATCAGTTTGTCCCACATTGCCGATGAATAAGGAGTATCATCCAGATTAGGGCAATCAGCCCGGTACCTATTTGACGATTTAAAGGAATGCATATTTGAACAATGTAAAAAGATATTTTTAGTCACTTCAGGTGTTCCTGTACATTCGTGCAGCGCCAATGAATAGATATTTCTGCCGATTATTTGCCATAAGTCGTCAGAAAGTTCGTCAAACACGAAACCTTGAAATTCTACAGTTTTGCGAATCTGTTCACAATTTCGAAGGAAGAGGACAATATTCTCGAGTGGATATCCGCTACAAAAGACAAATTTTTCTCTTTTCAGAATAGCAGGATGATTACAGCAATTGTTCCATTCTTTGCAAACAAGTCTAACGTTTTTCCTATCTTTAATGGGTAAGGAAGAGAAAATTCTAGTCAGTACCTGTAAGTTAACGTCACAAAACTTATTTATTGACTTCTCAAAATTATTAGATTCTAAGATTATCCCAACACTCACCTCTGGAAGGAGTAATTCAGAAGACATGGTCATGGGCAGATATACACTGCTGTAGCGTCAATGAATTCTTGAAGTTTTCAATCGATATAGAATTGGTAGATTGTATTCATATAGAATCTGTAATTGGAGTGTGCAAACACCAACAATCTACAATATTATTAATTATTTATTTAGATTATTGATCATCAATTTAGAATGGCACATTT
Source organism: Aspidiotus rigidus (assembly GCA_035079385.1). Classification (NCBI taxonomy): domain Eukaryota; kingdom Metazoa; phylum Arthropoda; class Insecta; order Hemiptera; family Diaspididae; genus Aspidiotus; species Aspidiotus rigidus. The sequence goes on along the minus strand of JAVHKY010000015.1, from coordinate 5,297,216 downwards.
ATCTATCTACCTATAATAATAACAAGCGATGCTAACCTAGGAGGCCAAAAATGTGCTATATTTCAACCTTCCAAACGTGTCATCGTGCCACACTGCCGCGCCGTGCTAAATGTGTGACCTGTGATGAGGAAAGGATACTCATTGCCTATTGGCAGTAACGCCATTTCTTTCTGATTGGACATCCAATCAGAGAGAAATGGTGTTCCTGGCTGTGGGCAATGAGCATCCTTTTCTCATCGCAGGTCACATGTATTTCTCGAGGTAACATCAAAAGAACTGGGTCTTCATTAGGTACAGAAGAGACTCTTTCCCCCTGTGTGATTTTCTTAGTATATGTATAGTAATGAGAATCCAATACAAAGCTTGAGAGCAGGTGTACTGTAAGGCTTTTAATGTTGTGCAGGTTGCATATTTTATCAAATCTTGCTGGAGGACAAACAATCACTTCAAATTCATTTATCTCAATGATTTCATTGAGTTGTAGCAAAAATGTGTTTGTATTGATTAAAATACAAGTATTAGAAGCTTTTTTTGTGTTTTTCACCTTTGATATTGAAATTCAACAATATCTCAATAAATATCCAGTTTTTATGAAAACGTAGGGGTTAAAAATATAATACAAGGCTAGAATTTTCAATTGCACTGGGATATTCAAGAACTCACACGAAATTTCTGAGATAAATTCATTATTTTAAATCAGCAAGATTTGATAAAATATGCGACCCGCACAACAATAAAAGTCTTATAAGTTATAAATCTCTTCAGTTTATCGCATTTCGTTCCGATCATTGAATAGTGTAGCGCTTCTATGGAATGGAATGGAAACTAGAAGCTACCAAACTACACAACAAGGCACTATCCATGCACTTGCAACGTCTACAAATGGCGTAAGCACGAGTTAAATAAAAGCCTATATGTATAGTAAAAGAAAGTTATTTTAATAGTAGGTATGTAAACAAAAAATTCGACTTCCTCTACCTTAATTTTTCTTCTATATCTGCCCCTACGCGTAGAGCAGGTTTCCAGCCCTCCCAACTGAACTCTGTTCAGAAATAAAGAATTAAAGACACAAACAAAACGGGAACTAATCTATGGTGGTATATACAAGAGAAAAATGAAAAAATTGAAATAGGCTCTAATGAAGCAGTTTTGGCTTTCTGACATCCCATAAAAGATGTTCCCAAACACAAATTCCACAATTACCATCAGGTCTGCTGCATTCAAGCAGATTTTTCATTTTTCTCCCATATACGGCCATAGTTGAGCTCCTGTTTTCAAATTTGGTAAAAATACCATTACTGTTGAACGAATCATCTGCGCAGTTAGTGATCGTAGCGGATGGCCGGCTCGAATGGCTGTACGCGTAACAAGATGCTGTGCACCACTTTTAAACGTTGGGCGTATTGTAAGTTAGGCCTCTTGTTTTTCTAGTGCTCCTTACTTATCATTTGTTTAACTCGTCAAGAGAAGTGTGATTTCGCGAATCAAAAACAGCGCGCAAAATGGCGTTTCCCATCGCCGCACCAAAGAGTGCAAGGAGTAGTGAACTTTGCGCACATGTGCAAGAAAAATTTGTATACATATTTGCTGAGTACGAGTATTTTACTGCATTAATTCACTCGTTTATTTGTTGAACAAAGTACCATACGCGGCTAATTCTTGCTCGTGCAATTACGGCACTTGCTTCCGCTTGTGAGATACACAACGGTGTAAGAATTTTTGCAGTAAGGCGAAACTATCCGATCAATGGCCGGGATCAGAAAAGTGAGTCGCAAAGGCAGACTTTTTTTGGAGGGAGAGGGAGGCAGACGAAATTTCTGCGAGGTGCTTTTGAACCCTGATGCAGAGGTCTCCTATGTAGACCGTAAGAAGTCCAAACATTGGTGTTAGTAAATACCACTGAGGGATATGGAATCTTTGGACATACAAAAGAAAAATATGTTTGTAAAAAGCAAAACGGTATCCTAAAATCTTGAGGACGTTGGAACGAGCGGAGAAAAACTTCCCTGAGAAGATTAAGCGAACCCATTTTTTTTCCCTCATCGAAACTGGTACAAGTCGGGGGAGAGAAGTGGTCAAATCGAGAAGGAGATCATAGGTCAATATCGAGCTCCAGTACATTTGAAAGAGCGAGATACCTCATAAACTTGACTTCCTCAGAAATGACCTGAGGAGAGAGGAGGATCGAAATGCAGCGCTGAATGAGATTGTTGAAAATGGCAATTTCATGCGAAAGGGAACGATAAGAAGAGGTGTGTGTAGAAATATTTGTGTATTTCTTCTGTGGGTCCTACCTTAAATGAAAATATAAAGGTCCAAGCAATTAATAAAACGTCCAGGGTGATAAGGACTATCCATAAATGCAAAAAAAAAGATGAACGTCAGAGGACGAACCATTCCAAAGGGTAGCCCCTGAACCACCTCTTCCAACGCATTATTCCTATCGCTCTCTCTCTCCTCAGGTTTTTCCTGAGGGAATCTGGTGAATCAGACATCCCGCCCTTTCGAATGGCCTGGAGCTCAACATTGACCTACGGCCTGGAAGAAACTAACTTTCGAAAACGTAAAGGCGCGTTTATTAGGCCATGAATGATGGTGGTAAGACAAAGAACACAAGAAAGAAATGAAACGATTTTAGTCTACAATACTACCTCTTTATTATGAATACAGCTCCATAAATACCTTGGAATCAGTTCTGCGGGACCATCCCTGGGAACTCATACAGCAGTAGAAGTCGCCATTGCCTGATATATTGCTACTCTGCAGGCTACTAATAGTCCGTCCATAGCCACGCCCCCGAAATGCTTTGAACGAAGTTGTCGAACAGGGACCTTTCACGCACAGCCGTATGTGTCTCAAGGGGACAGTGCGTCCAGAATTCGGTAACAAATTAATTGTACCCCGAGAACAGAGAAGTGCCACCCTGGCAGTGGCGAGTAAGACTGCGATCCTGGTTAAGCCAAAGCTCTTTTAAATAACAAGTTCGAGGTAGGATCAAATTTAAAGTTATAACACATCATTCGCAGTCAAAACCTCCGATCAATACATGTAGCAAAAATGTTAAAATTTCTTCCAGTTCGCTCTTCTCATCGAACTCGTTCAGATAATGAGGGCAATTCTTTCCAGTAAATGTCATTGGCCTGGTGGTAGCCGAAAGTTTGGGGGACAAGACGCTTTATGAAGTTATCAATACCTTGACCTATTTTAGGAATGTGGACAAATTTCGACCTTCACTACTTTATCAGTTAGGTACCCATGATGTACCAGACTAAACTTCGGTTCTGCTAGTTTAACATACTCGTCATATGAGGTAAAGTAGGGCTTAATAGTTTACAGAAATGCTGGTAAAGAAAGGAAGCAAACGAGCGGATCGAGCGAGCCCCTTTATCATCATCATTAAGTGCCAACAGCGAACGATTGCAGCTACACCACCATCTCCGCAACACATTTCCTCCATCAAACGACGACATACTCAAAGGAGTAAAACAGACCGAGTAATTTAATTAAAGCCACAGAAATACAAAATACACCGGAGCGCTTTCGATTAAAGAACCATTGTCAACGGGTGACATGAAAGCAACTGAACCAACACCGGCCGGCAACAAACACTGCCGAGGAAATCATGACTGAACTAGCGAGTCCTCACAATGTGAATCATACTCATAAACTAGTTCAATCAACCCCTCATCAGGTATGTACCTGTTGAGCACATTTAGGTTGTCGTTATTCAGATGGCGAATAATTTCAATATGTTCTAACGCGGTACGCTTGAAAACCGAGGACTCTCTATGGAGGAGGGACTCGGATCCCTCTTTGAAACTATGGCCAGTGGTGATAAGATGGTCCGCAAATACCGAATCACCCAATTTCTTCTTTTCCCACGCCTTCCTATGCTCATCTATTCTAATTTTGAGCTGACGTCCAGTTTCACCTATGTACATTCCATTACAGTCATTACACTCCATTTTGTAAACCCCACTTCTTTCGACCAGTGGGATGGGGTCCTTCAGCTTAACGAACAGACTTTTTACAGTGTTAAGATTGTAATACACTGCGCGAAACCCAAATGGACGGATCTCGCCAGGTGAGTTGGATCTCTTTATTAAGTCGGTTAACATCAAATGCCGGTCGTTTGAGGCTAAATTGAGACGCAAGAAAAATAAAAAGCTTAGCTCCCTCCAAAAATCGAATGCCTCCGCTGTCCAGGAAGTGAATACTGATGTCAGCGTTATCCAAAAATTTTTACCGCGGATTATAAATTGTAGTAATGTTGAGTTTGAGAGTGATGAGTTGAATCACTTGGAAAAGGGCTTAAAATTCGGGTTAGCCCCTCTTAATAATGCTGACACTTTGGCCAATGTCGTTGCGGACCTTGAAATAAAAATTGGGCCTGGGGTTGATACTCAGAAAGCTTGTGCTGCCCTTGTTCGTCATACCCCCTCCCTCGGATACGTAAATGATCTTGCTTTGGAGGTGATTAAGAGGATTAAGAGGAAGGTCAGGGAGGAGAGCTTAACCATTACTAAGGCTGATAAAGGGAATGCCATTGTAGTTATGGAGAAGTCCTCCTATGTCTCCAAGGTCTATGACGTTCTCGACCAGTGTGGTGCCAGGGTAAATGCGGATTTTAACTTTCCAAATCACGTTAAAGAAGTTAGACGTGTTATAAACAACAGCGAATTTATTATCAAAACCCCTTCGCTTAAAAGATTTCTCCTTGAGCCCAACCCTGTGCCGCCCTTATTGTACGGGCTGCCGAAGGTTCATAAGAAGGACACTCCGATGCGGCCGGTCGTTTCCTTTGTGTCTTCCCCTGCGGTGGTTTAAATCTAGAGTAGATTTTGAGTCGTCCTACTCTGTGAAGAATTCGGTCTCTCTGGCTGATAAGCTCAAAGATGACATTCTTCCGCCTGATTTTCGAATTTCCAGAGGAGGTAGGTATCCCTATTGGCTCTCCTCTGGGTTCCCTCATTTCAGAGGTTTTCATGTCTAAATTTGAGCTCGATCTTCTTTCCTCTGGCCAGGGGCTTTTGAGTCATATACATTATTGGCACAGGTATGTTGATGATGTCTCGTGCATGTGGACCGGTCACCGAGATCTCCTTTTGGAGTTTCTTAGGTATCTCAACAGTTTGTATCCTTCCATAAAATTCACGTTGGAAGTAGGCGGTTTATCTATAAATTTTTTGGACCTTACTATCTCTAATAGAGAAGGTGCCCATAAATTCGCCATATATAGAAAAGATACTTCGACCGACATTACTGTCCACGGTAGATCTTTCTGCCCTGTTGCCCACAAAACTGCCGGTTTTAATAGTTATATCCACCGGTTGACTAGCATTCCATTGGGTCACCTCGCTTTTCAACAGGAGCTTTTGACTATAGAGCATTTGACCAGAGTGAATGAGGTCAGCTTAGATATTGACTTGATAGTTCATAGAAAATTGACTCGGAAAAGCCTTGATTCCACTATCTCCCTCCCCCGCAATCCGGCGTCTGACAGTAGAAAACGTTGGATCAGGCTTCACTTTTTAGGAAAATTCTCTTCCCAGTTAGGTCGTGTCCTCCGCCCATTTGGGTTTCGCCCAGTGTATTACAATCTTAACACTGTAAAAAGTCTGTTCGTTAAGCTGAAGGACCCCATCCCACTGGTCGAAAGTAGTGAGGTTTACAAAATGGAGTGTATTGACTGTAATGGAATCTACATAGGTGAGACTGGACGTCAGCTCAAAATTAGAATAGATGAGCATAGGAAGGCGTGGGAAAAGAAGAAATTGGGTGATTCGGCATTTGCGGACCATCTTATCACCACTGGCCATAGTTTCAAAGAGGGATCCGAGTCCCTCCTCCATAGAGAATCCTCGGTTTTCAAGCGTACCGCCTTAGAACATATTGAAATTATTCGCCATCTGAATAACGACAACCTAAATGTGCTCAACAGGTACATACCTGATGAGGGGTTGATTGAACTAGTTTATGAGTATGATTCACATTGTGATGACTCGCTAGTTCAGTCCAGATTTCCTCGGCAGTGTTTGTTGCCGGCCGGTGTTGGTTCAGTTGCTTTCATGTCACCCGTTGACAATGGTTCTTTAATCGAAAGCGCTCCGGTGTATTTTGTATTTCTGTGGCTTTAATTAAATTACTCCGTCTGTTACACGAATCCGTTCCTTTAAGTTACGGCTATCCATACTAAACAATAAAGAGGAATACTCCGACGTGGAGTAAAAAAATGCAAACCGCAGAAAAAATGAAAATACGACGAGCGCTTTCGGTTAAACAACCATCTTCGAGCCTGAAATGAAAGCAACTGACGAACAAAAGAGAAGAACGAGGTATTAAGATCGTCCAAACGAGAAATCACGGTGTGAGTCATAAACAAGTTCGATCAGGCCATCTTCCGGAATATACGAATTAAGAACAGTGATACCGTCAGTGTTGAGATGACGAATTATCTCTATATTCTCGAGGGCGATACGCTTACGGTAGGAATTCTCCTTATGGAGGAGCTTTTCGGATCCCTCACGGAAGCTGTGGCCACTGTTTATTAAGTGATCGGCGAAAGCTGACTCCCCCAAGTGTCCCTTCTTCCAAGACTTCAGGTGCTCAGCTACTCGAACTTTCATTTGGCGGCTGGTCTCACCAATATAAAAGCCTCCACAATCCTCACACTCCAACTTATACACACCACTCCTCTCATCAACAGGTATGGGGTCCTTCAGTCTCACAAACAACCTCTTGACTGTGGTAGGGTTGTAAAACGCGGGTCTGAAGCCAAACGGGCGAAGGGCCCGACCCAATTGCTGGGAGAACTTCCCCAAGAAAGGGAGACTGATCCAACGCAAACGGCGATCACGGATCGTGTCTCGGGGGAGGGAGGTGGTGGAATCCAGGAGGCCCCTCGTGACTTTCCTCCGAACCATCACGTCAACATCAACATTGACCCCATTCACTCTGGCCAGGTGTTTTATTGTGATTAACTCTTTCTTGAAGGCAGACTGACTCAAAGGGATACGAGTCAGTCTGTGAACTAGGCTATGAAAAGCAGCCATCTTGTGGGCAACAGGACCGAAGGAACCACCGTGGACTAAAACATCGGTCGTAGTATCTTTCCTGTAAATTCCAAACTTATGGATACCGTCTATTATAGAGATCGATAAATCCAAAAAGTTAATGGAAAATACCCCTATTTCCAACGTAAATTTGATGGAAGGGTACCAGGAATTGAGATACCTCAGAAACTCACCAAGGAGATCTGGGTGACCAGTCCAGATACATAGAACGTCATCAACGTACCTGTGCCAATAGTGAATATGATTAAGTAACACCTGGTTCGAGGAAAAGAGGTCAAGTTCAAACTTGGACATGAAAACTTCGGAGATAAGAGAGCCTAAAGGTGATCCAATAGGGATCCCTACTTCATCAGGGAACTCGAAAAATTTCCCTTCAAATTTACAGTAGTTAGGGGACCAGCAGGTATTCAGAAGATCTAAAAATTCCTGAAGCTCATTGTGAGGAATGTTGGCTCTGACGAGTAAGTAGCTCACCCATCCGCTGGATAGTAGCAGCCTTGGGAATATTCGAGAACAAACCAACAACGTCAAAAGAGCAGATGGTCGTTCCCGGGGGAAGACTTACACCCTTCAGGACATCAGTTAAAGAGGCCGAATTCAAAACCGAATATGAGGAGATTCAAAATCAATGCAATTTTTGAACCATCACTGAAGGAATTTAGCAAGGAGGTAAGTGGGCGAGGATACGAAAGAAACAACGGGTCGCATCGGGGTATTGTTCGTATGCACTTTAGGCAGCCTGTAGAGGAGGGAGGGTGTGGGGTTAGGAACAAGGGGGGCTTTTTTCAGAGCAGGAGTCTTGATAATAGCCTCACTCCTGTTGATGACACTCCTAACTTCTTTGACGTGCTTCGGGAAGCTGAAATCCTCACTCTCTTTAGCACCACACTGCTGGAGGACCTCGTGGACCGTGGAAGAATAGGCGGATTTCTCCATCACCCCAACAGCATTACCCTTGTCCGCCTTAGTGAGATCCAAATTCCTTGACCGATGGTTCAGAAATCGCATTGATTTTGAATCTCCTCATTCGGTTTTGAATTCGGCCTCTTTAACTGATGTCCTGAAGGGTGTAAGTCTTCCCCCGGGAACGACCATCGGCTCTTTTGATGTTGTTGGTTTGTTCCCGAATATTCCCAACGCTGCTACTATCCAGCGGATGGGTGAGCTACTTACTCGTCAGAGCCAACATTCCTCACAATGAGCTTCAGGAGTTAACCTAACCTAACCATATCCATTGATGAGAGGAGTGGAGTTTATAAGTTGGAATGTGGGGATTGTGGAGGCTTTTATATTGGTGAGACCAGCCGCCAAATGAAAGTTAGAGTAGCTGAGCACCTGAAGTCTTGGGAGAAGGGACGCTTAGGGGAGTCAGCTTTTGCGGATCATTTGATAAACAGTGGCCACAGCTTCCGTGAGGGATCCGAAAAGCTCCTCCATAAGGAGAATTCGTACAGAAAGCGCATCGCCCTCGATTATATAGAGATAATGCGTCATCGCAACACTGACGGTATCACTGTACTCAACTCGTTCATTCCGGAGGATGGCCTGATCGAACTGGTCTATGATTCACACCGTGATTTCTCGTTTAGCCAATCTTAATACATTGTTCTTCTCCTCCGTTCGTCAGTTGCTTTTATTTCAGGCTTGTAGATGGTTTATTAACCGAAAGCGCTCGTCGTTTTGTATTTTCTGCGGTTTGCAAGGTTTACTCTCCATTCGGAGTATTCGTCTTTTTCGCGTTACAGGGTCCTATACTATTTCTAATTTCAAAATTTGTGCACACATTATAATCTGGAATAATATAATACTGTCGTATACTAGGCCATGTGAGGCTAATAAGAGGATATGAATGGGGGCTCATAGTGATGAGCCTGTCAGCAAATTAGTCCAACACACAGTATACTAAGCTTTGACTTACTTTGAACCAGTAAGGACTTGAAAAATGTTAAGCCCATGCAATATAAAAATATAATCCAACACGTCTTACTACACAAGTAAAGTCATTCACTACCAGAAATGGAACATGATCCTTATTTTTCGCGCTGCATCAATTTTTTGGTCAATTAATCGAAAGTCTATTATGGTAAGGGATAAAAAGCCTAATTTGCACCTAGGAAAAAAGATTTATACTCAATTTGACACAGATTCAAAGTTCTTTTGGAGGCAAACAACTTGGAAAAATAAGGGACCAGATGAGCCGATGGATTTGGGTCGTACATCCACTAGAGTGGGTCGCTGTGAATACCAATCGAAAAATTCCTACTATTGAGCTTCAATTAATATTGCTGATGAGAAAAGACGCAATTTTTTAACAGGAAACCAATTTTGTGGAAAGGAGGACAATAAATCGAAGAAAGATGACGGGTCCCAGGCGCCGTCCGGAAAAACGTGGGGCTTGAAAAATGTTGCCCTCCGAGCTGCAAGTGGTAGAAGGGGACGAAAAAAAGTCCGACATACAAGAAATATAGGATGGGAAAGGGGACTTGAACAAATTCCGACCTTCGAGCTTGACATTACAGCACACGAGTGACTCCCATAAGTTAGTGAAGGCCACCCCGAGCAGCTCAGTAGGTGGGTTACGATTTTTTCCAAGTACGAATAATTAGAAGATGCGCGGATTGATAAAATTTTTACGAGGTAAATTTTGTTTAGTGGGGAACCCGCCACAGCTTTTGTTGGGACATTCCTCTAAAAAACATCCGACCCCCTTCCAAATCAAAACACCATCAGAAGATTTGAAAAAACTTCTTGCCTAAAGCCTCATAAGAAAAGGTTCAGAAGAATTACGTGCTCTCACTTTCATAAAGAGACTCAGCTTTAAGCTTCATAGTATAAAAAAAGGTACCCCTGTTTAAATTATAACATCATCAAGCACTAGAAAAAATGTTTTGGAAGAAACTCCTACAGAGACGGAATTGTGAATAATTAAAAGCTTTGACTCTTAGAAACGTGTGGGTACCCAGCTTCAAAGTTCAAAGAGAAAAAATAACCAGCCGGAGTTGGATACTGAAGATTTAGTAACTTTGAAGATTTGAGCTCTATCCATTTGTACAGACAAAAAGAAACTCGATGAAATGTAGTAGAAAGGAAAAAGACTCCTGAAAAATTCGAATCTGATATCAGCATTGCTTTAGCCGAATGTCTTTGACCTACATTGAGGACTAGAGAAAATCTCGACCTGAAAATCCAACCTTTGGTCATCTTGCATTGAAACGTCTTATTTTTCAAGTCTAGATGAGTTGAATTAAACATCAAAATACACCATCAATCTAAGGAGAAAAAACTTCTAGCTCGGATTTTACGTTGTGGCATCCAAATATACTTCTCCAGTCAAACTTTTTTCCTACAAACCTATCGTCACGCCTAGCAACAAACAGAATCGCGAATTTTTAGCATACCCTACATTTTGTATTGTTCTACGAGGACAATTTCAGTTCATGCTACTAATTTTATCATAGAAATCTGAGCTACATATTTGTTCTCAATCGTAGCAAACCGTCCGACAGACTGTTGTTTTGGGACAGAAAAAAAAAAATCACTTCCTATTCCGTTTCTTATAAATACGCGTACCGGCATATATCGGTGGAACACTCGAATAATTTTATCATCGCCAAATATGACAATCGCAATTTATACTTTGAGAAATTGAGGCAACTTTTTTTTTTTCGATTCGAACCAGTTCTTGTTTACATTGCAGGCCGATCATTACCCCCGAGTTTGTTTACGATTTTTACTCTCGATTGTAATTGGTAGTTAGACGTCTACTATTATCCTATTTTATTCTGTAGCTTCCTTTCTTCCGCGCGCATTATTATTAAGCTTTATTAATTTTATTTCGAACCTGTTTTTCCGGCTACGTGGATATGATTGACCTTCGTACGCATGGTCCAGTTTCGGTCGGTTTCAAAGGTTAAGTTTCCAATGACGGAATTTCATTTCTATAGTATAGGCGCGTGGCTCCCAGGTTCGGAAACCGAAACCAGACAAAGAAAGCCTTTCTATACGTGCACGCGCGACTATTGGCAAAGACGTCGTCACTCCTCTTTCCAAATGGGTGCTCAACTGTAACCAAGCAAACAATTCATCTTTGAAATAGTGACAGTTCTTCGTCGGAATAATGCATTTATACATAATAACTATTCGAGAGAAAAAGTGTAAATTTCCATTTTCATTCGTCGTTTGTTTCTCATAATACTCGTACTTTGTATTTTAGAATTGTTCATTAATTCAGCATCATCGTCGCTGTCAAAGAATGAAGCAACTTCACATTCGAGAGGAAGTAGATAAATTTCAAACTGTAAATATATCGATCATCCGAAGGTCGATTTCATTCGACGGCTTTAATTTTTTCAGGAGTGGCACAATCAAGTTTTACCATTTTTATACCGCAAAGTATTTTCTTGAACTTTCGATTTCTTACTATATTCTGTCATCTATCGGAACACTTTAAAGGAGTCGTACCACGAACGTATTGAAAAAATTCAAATAAAAACCATTGGACGGACTTGTGTAAACAATGTCATTTATAATTCTTGATCCTTATCTCATACTACAAAGTTTAGTCCCGTCATATCAAGAATGAATATTGGACTCGTCAGGAAAAGTTCTCCTCTTTTCATGTACTCAAGGTGACCAACCGATTGGAATACTAAAGAGTCCACAGAACTTCGCCTCCAGAGAGTCCTTTTGTAAGCACCATTGCCCCAAGCACTTTAAAAAGAAAGTTTCAAACAAAAGTTGTACTTCATAAAATTTCCTATACCATTACTTGTCACTAAAAGTCAGCGACGCGGTGTAGCTAGGAGAAATTAAGAGGATAAATCTCCTCCCTCTTGAGGTTCACAATTTACAGTTGTTGCAATATTCCATCAACCAGAAAGGTAAGTATAATCCAAAAAAATATTTTTAAACCCGGTCCCCATACCTTTGTCATTGATACGCTCGATTTTTTGGATGCGTTCTCTGCTGCAAGCCTATCGGTTGATCTAGGAAAGGGGTACGTACAGAAAAAACAATATGTACCATAAAAGCCATTTGCAATACCTGTTTGTACCAAAAAAGCAATGTACCAATCCTACAAATTAGCATTGGACATACTCTCCGTCCGACGAAGCACAGGCTACCACCAACCTGATCGCGGATCTTTCCATCGAAGGTGGCCTCAGTGACACCATTTCTACTTTATGTATCCAGCTTCTGCACTCTCGTTCATGTTATGACACCTCATACTCGTAATTTGGTTAAAAATTTGCAAAAGAGGATCTGCCGCCACCGTCTGATAGTAACCAAACCTGACAAAGGTAATTCAGAGTGATTGTGGACAAGGAAGAGTATGACAAAAACGTCCCTAAATTTTTGGAGAGCAGTGGACGCACTGTCAGCTGTATCAATTCTTTTTCAATTTTTCCAGTCATGTCCGTAACGTTACATCAAATTTAACATATGCACATCCTTGTTGAAAAATCTAAAATCCATCCCCATCCATAACCCTGCGTATCCTCGGCTTTACAGCCTTCCTAAACTCCATGAGAAGAATATCCTTATTAGGCCAGTGGTGTCATTCATTTCTTGTCCAATTAATGAGCTTATAAAATTCCTCGATCAATGCTTCAATTCGTTGATGAGTCATCAGTTACCGTTCGCCGTTAACAATTATTCTTCTGAATTATTAGAGAGGATAAATAGTATCCTTCCTGCTCTTGATTACTTCGAAGTATCCAAGAGTGGTGTACACCCGAAGGTGTAGCAAATTATATTGAACTACAAGAAAATCAGCCGCTAAACGTTTTTGGTTAAACAACGCGTAAACGAAAGCGACTGAATCCAACATCAACAAAGACAGAGGGAGTTAACCAGAAGATCATGATTTAACCAGCGAGTCATCGAAGTTTGAATTATTCTCATATACTAGCTCAATCAGACCCTCTTCAGGAATGAACCTGTTTAAAACCGTGAAGTCTGATGTACCAATGCGGCCGGTCGTGTCATTTGTCTCGTCGCCAACTTATTTGTTACCTAAATTTATTGATAGATGGTTCAAATCGCGAGTAGATTATACCTCCCCTCACTCAGTATTAAACTCAGGTTCGTTGACGGAGAGGTTGAAGGAGATAAGCCTCCCTGAGGAAACGATTTTATGTTCCTTTGATGAGGTGGGATTATTTCCTCAAGTCCCGAAGGCTGTCGCAATCCAACATATGGGCGAATTGCTTGTAAAAACTGGTGTCCCTCATGAGGAATTGGTAGAATTCTTCGATCTTCTGAGAGTTTGTTCGACTCCCAATTTTTGTAAATTTGAGGGAAAATTTTTCGAATTCCCAGAAGAAGTGGGGATCCCTATTGGGTCGCCTTTGGGCTCATTAATATTGGAGGTTTTCATGTCCAGATTTGAAGTCGAATTGTTTTCTTCGGGCCAGGTACTTGTAAATTACGTCTTTTACTGGCATAGGTATGTAGACGACATATTGTGCGCGTGGACTAGCCCAGTGGAACTCCTTAGTGAGCTCCTTTCTTAGTTAAATGGCCGATATCCTTCCATAAAATTCACTCTGGAAGTTGACGGATTATTAATAAATTTCTTGGATTTGTTCATATTTATTAGAGATGGCGTCCATGAATTTGGTATTTATAGAAAAGAAACTTCGACTGATATAACAATCCATGGGTCATCTTTTTGTCCCGCTGCACACAAGATCGCTACCTTCAATAGTTTGATACATCGACTGACTAGTATTCCCTTGAGTCAGGATGCTTTCCAGAAGGAACTAGGGACGATTAAGTACCTGGCCAGAGTGAACCAAGTTCGAGTGGACATTGATTTAATGGTCCGAAGGTGGCTTACGAGAAAATGCCTCCATTCTACCACCTCCCTCCCTAGGGATTTGCATTACAGTAGAAAACGTTGGATTAGACTCCCTTACTTGGGCAGGTTTTCGTTGACGTTAGGCCGAGTACTCGGTCCTTTTGGGTTCCGGCCGGCGTTTTATAATATTAATACTGTAAAAAGTTTATTTGTGAAATTGAAGAACCCGATTCCTCCAGTCGAGAGAAGTGGGGTATACAGTATAGCCTGCAACGATTGCCCAGGTATTTATATAGAGATGACTGGGCGTCAGCTCCAAATAAGAATTGAGGAGCATAAAGAAGCGTGGGAGAAGGGTAATTTGGGTGAGTCGGTTTTTGCTGATCATCTACTCGAGAGTGGCCATAAATTCAAGGAGGGCTCTGGTAACCTCCTCCATAGGGAGAACTCATAGAAATCATACGACACCAGAGTATCGAAGACTTCACGGTTTTAAACAGGTTCATTCCTGAAGAGGGTCTGATTGAGCTAGTATATGAGAATGATTCAAACTTCGATGACTCGCTGGTTAAATCATGATCTTCTGGTTAACTCCCTCTGTCTTTGTTGATGTTGGATTCAGTCGCTTTCGTTTACGCTCCGATGATGGTTGTTTAACCGAAAACGTTTAGCGGCTGATTTTCTTGCGGTTCAATATAATTTGATACACCTTCGGGTGTACACTCCTCTTGGTAATATGAATAACCATAAATTAGAACAACGTATCGATTCGATTTGAAGTACCCCTTGAAGATGCGGATATCCCAATTACGTTCATCGAAGAATGTATGACACTCCTTCAAATGTGTCTTTCCCCCAAATTTTGTCAATTTCAACATCTCACCTATGAGTTCCACCTCGGATCTTTGGTTTCCGAGGTCTTTCTCGAACATTTCGAGAACAAAGTTGTTAATTAATGTTTTCATCTCATTCCCTACATTGTTTATTAGCACCTTGAGGATGATGTCTCTGGAATGGCTCCCTTTCTGGCTCTCACTCTTTTCTCACCGTCCTTAACGGTCGGTAGCTCACCATTGATTTTACTACCGAGGTGAAGGGAGCTTCCATCAACTTTCTTGACCTTCTTCTGTCCATTACTGGAGGCGTGTATAGTTTGAGATTTTTCGCAAAAATATTGGCACGGATATTAATATCCATGTATGCTTCTTCCTTTTTTCCTCCATTCCATAAGCTCGCCGCTTTCAATAGCTTCATCCACCGCCTCATTTCTATCCCTCTTTCCCCTCAGGCTTTCTCTAAGAAGGTTAAGGCCATCAAGTACCTCACTCACTCTAACGGCTTGGAACTTGATATCGATTATATGGTCAGTAAGAAACTTATTTCTAAAGCTTTAGACTCTATTACTTCTCTCCCTCGGAGTAACTCTTCCTCCATAAAGAAAGTCGAATCTTGTCCTTCCTCTGAGATCACTCATCTCCTTAAATCCTTCAATCTTCGTCCTGTTTTTTATAATCGCAATACTGTTCGTAGCTCCTTCTGCAGCTTAAAGGATCATTATTGTGAGAAGTGGAGTCTATACATAAGCTCCAGTGTTCCGACTGTCCGGGCTGTCTATATAAGGCCAGCTGCTTTGTACCAGAGTCCAATAGCATTTCGATGAAGTCAATACCACCCCTCTTCGGAAAAGATTGGCTTTTGCAGAACACCTTTCAGATTCCGGCCATAAATTTGATCTCCGTCTTGCTCCCCTGTGAGAATTCTTTTCGTTGACGATTAGCCCTCGAACACATTAAAATCGTTCGTCATTCCAATAATGAGAATTTTACACTTTTGAGTTGTATCTTCCCTGATCCCAACGACGTTGAATCATCATAATTTTCCTGTCACCACTACACTGGTCTTTCCTTTTCTTTTCTCTCCGTTCTTGACGACCAGTACACGATTAAAATGTACAATAAGCAGCTAAAATCGGACAAAAAATGACTGAAATTATCTAAAAACGTTGGAAACCGAGCTGAATGGAATGGAAATTGACCACATATGATCAGAAAATAATGAAAGTCATCCAAAAAACGACCAAAGTCACCTACTTGGCCTAAATATAGGCTATGTGCGGGCACATAAAGATATTTAAAAGAAAATAAAATAAAGTAAAATAAAATTGAGCAAAATCAACCAAGGAAGTTCAAAATTGACCAAAAAGTGACAAAGAGTAGCCAAAGACGGCCAAAACACAATAAAAATTTAGCAAAAATGTCAAAATGGACTCATCAAACAACCAAAATTGACCCAGAACAAGAAACAACGCCCAAAATCTACCAAAAATATTAATCCATCATGAAATGACGAAAGATTACCACAAAAATTACTACAAGCGAAAAAAAAATACCAGAGAAGGACATAATGTGACAGAAAAACGACTATAAACGGATAGAAATTGACCAAATATACGGTCAAGAAATCCTTTAGGAGTATCAAGTCTGTCCATACACGCAAAACGTGCAAAAACGTGCAAACGCTCCGTGATCCAGTGTATTGCAGCTAGCCGAAAGCTAAATCCAAAAGCCGATAAATAGCCGTATTTTTATCAAGTAAGTGGAAACTGAAAGCCATCTAACTTTTTCCTACAGCATCAGAAAGGTAGCCAAAAGCTATATTCTTCAGCTTTTCAAAAGCTTTTCACGGAAAAATATTCTTCTTTAGAAAATGCGTATTTTCCCGAGAAAATTCAATTCAAATTCAAATATTTTTTATTTTATGACGCATTCAACAACAAGGTTATTAGCGTCCGTGGACGAAGGAAAAGAAAAAGAAAACAAAGTACAATTTAGATTAATGCATATAAATGGCTATTTTTTAGAAAAGTCATTAGATTCTTAACGGCCGTGTCGTCGTTGCGGAGAATGCTGCTGAGCGTGGGTGTAGATCCAAATATCTTTTTCCTTTCATTGGAGAAGTGAGGGCACGTGACGAGTAAATGTTCTGTTGTTAATTTGGTGTCTGGGCAGTGTTCGCATGAAGGATAGGTTTTTCCTTGAAGTAATGGGCCGTGGGTGACCGCGCAGTGTGCCCTATACGAAGACAAAAAAAAGGTTTCATTCAACATCCAACCATCGCATTTTCACCTAACCAAACAGCCAGTAATCATCATGAAATCTTCATTCTTAGAAAAAGAATAGGGAGACTCGCCTTCGACTGTATATTATGTGGACTGCGCTAGGGATGGCCGTCTCTCTAGTATCAGGCCAGAATATTAAAAAAATGCCAACATCGTCTTAGGGCCTAGATTTATACACGCTCCTAAGGAAAAACACTTGAAAAACACATTTGTCTGTAATTTGCATATAGTATTTGATTCTGTGAGGGGAAAAGTAAATGAATAAGTCGAAAGAGTAAACAATTTTCGATTTTTTGAGCTCAATCTTGTCAAGATTGACTGACTGCAAAGCGAGTTGTAAACGTTTGAAAATAAAAAGTCGGGTGGTGCCGCAATGTCTTACCACGCGAACGCTAGATACGGGACCGATCAACGTTGCCACATTTCATATTTCAGCCTGTTGAGAGACAATGTTATTGAACAGTTCATTTTAAGAAATAATGCCAACCAATCAATATATTTTTGTTGGCCCAAAGCATTGACTATATATTACTTTGTAACCCAGACATACAGTCCTATTGTTATAAACGGTGTCGATTTCTTGGATTACGTTGGAAACGAATAACAGATCGCGCCAGGTGTCAAGACGTGGGTGTAACAGAGAGGGAACGATATTCAGCGATGCTTTTTCTCTTTTACTCCACCGGTTAACACGCAGCGCACTCACGTTGTCGTTTCCAGCAAAACGACACCGTTTATAACAATAGGACTGCACGTCTGGTTAATGTATAGTCAAAGCCCAAAGTATTTGCTCTATGAGAAGGAACCAAAGTCGTAATAGGTATGAATGTTAGAGTCAAAATCTGCCATGATTGACCCTCAAGACTCCGTCACAGACGAGTGACCTGTCAATGAGAAACCAGAAACAGTCAATATGAGCAGTATCCTAACCCGCAATCATAGAGGTTATGACGTTTTGTAGAAAGTGTATGGCTCCCTTCATACAAGGCTGAGCAGTACTGGATCAAAATAGAAGGAAACCATCAGCATATCAATTCGTTTCTCAATTATTTGACGTCGACTTAATTTCCTGTTTTTAACTCGATTTTTAGAGACGAGATTACAGTATACAAAGCGATGAGGAGGAAGTTGGCTAAGAAATTTTTGACGTTTCAGCCAACTTCGGATTAAATTTCGAAAAATCTGAAGTTAATTTTTTGTACCCCTTCTCACCTTACATTTTTTGGGAAATAAGTGTTGCAATGGAAGTATTTCTGTTTTCTTAAATTATATGATAGAAATGTTGGAAAAAAGTTCGTAAAATTTACAGTTACCACCCGTCAAGACTGACAAACCCATCTAAACTCGTACTATGCGAGATTGGATGAGAAATGTAAAATATAGTCAGCCGAAAAACTACACATAACGAACTAAAGAAAGCTCACGAGCTTTGTTCGTGTCCTACAAAGGCATTTATCAGACATACGCACAAGATAATGGCGCGCAAGTCGACGGTGCGGGGTCCTCTCATCATTATAACTTACACGTCATGTCTGTACGCTTGTATGGCGCCATTCCGATCTATCCGCTGATCGTACCTGCACGTTGCATCTCTATGATAACTGAATAGAAAGAGAGAGTGACAACATCGATAGTCATTAACCCAAATCAGTTATGAAAGAGTATTGTCGAGAAACACGGAGTTGAAGCAACGACGAAGAAGGAGCAAAAAAAAAATCTATTCCATCCGGTTAGAGTGTTTACGGGCGAGCATCGTAGAGCACCTTTCTGATTCGAACAGGTACCGGTATTGCTTTATTAATCTACATACAAGTGCAAGTACATGGGCAGACGTATATTAGAGTCCGTTAGTTTTCACGAGGACTATAGTGCAAAGGAAAGATATGTATTACCTGTATAATTATTGTGAAGAATCAATCGTCATATCTAACCACTTTTCGTTTATTATAATAAATATATAAAATATAACTCATAAATCATACTCGTGCTCATAAATTATGGAAACTTCTATTAATATTATAAATTAACTCTTCGTCTCACTTGCTTATCTAAAACTTTTACCGAATTCATTTCATCTCTTGAGTCAACTTCTGCTTGGGCTTTTGGATTAAAGCAAAGTATAAGAATAGAGCCCAAAATGATTGTTTTGGTAGAGACGTATCAGAAGTGTGACAAACTTAGAGACACTGTTAATGGTTCAGTGAACGCGCTTCCGAGGGGTCGAGATTTTTCCCAACCAGATACTAGAGTTGGCAAATTGTATGAAAAAAAAACACGAAAAAAATCATCAAGTGGAAAGATTTTCTCTCCAGCCTCTTCTCCAAGTATAGCCGGTGCAACCGTCCTGTGTCTGAGAGATAGTTCAATAGACTCGAATTCCAGATGGGAAGTGAAAAATAACATTGAGAATGAGATCAACAAGAATTTCCAATTCATAAAGCTGTAGACCAGTGGTTTTCAACCGGTGTGCCGAAGCCGAGATTTCAAAGGAACCGAAGTTCAAGGAAGTATCCGTGGATAAACTTTGGATCTACATCTCGCGAAAACATCAGACACTGTATAAAAAAGCGTTTACCATATTACTTCCTTTTTCCACCTCCTATCTTTGAGAACAGGGCTTCTCAGCTCTTACTCTTATAAAAAGTAAGATTGCGGGAGCGCCTTCTATATGTCAAACAGGAAATGCGCGTTTGTTGGTCGAAAATGAGCCCCAGTATTGACGAAATACGTAAAAAATCACAAGCGCAAATATTTAGTTCTCGTAGACATTTGTCATATATTTCAAAAATTTTTAAAATATACAGTAAAACCTTGTTACTGTGCGCCCGCTTAAAGTGCGATCCCGCGTATAGTGCGAATTTTGCCCATTCCCTTCCCCTTGCCTATATAAATGTACATAAAATCGTACATAATCCCGCGTATAGTGCGAATTTTGCACTCTACTTCTCCTATGAAAATGGTTGAAACCTGCTACACCTCTCGAAATTATCAAAATGTTCTTTTCACGTTTCTGCTGGAACAGAAAAATAACGATAGGAGGACTTCAATTATACTCGGCGGCATTAAATACTGTATACAGTAGATCGTTCGTGTTGACTTGACTTTGTCGGTACTCCCGCTAAAATGAGCTGTAGAAAACGTAAAAATTTGTCCGTCTCGGAGAAGTTGGAGATTTTGAAGAAATTTGATGACAAGGCAGCTTCGGAGACAATTCTTTCATTTGCGTCCTCAGTTAACATGCCAGAAAGCAGTATTCGCAAGTTGTTGAAAAATCGAGAAGATATCGAAGCTGCAGCAATAGGAGGTGATTACAAACGAAGAAAACTGAAGAGCGGCTCGCATATGGACGTCGAAAAAATTTTAGTCGATTGGGTTCGTTAGTGTAGGAATGTGCCTGAACCTATTCCTCTAAGCGGTCCTATCATACAAGAAAAAGCCCGACAAATAGGAAAACAATTGAACGACGAATTCAGCGCTTCAAATGGGTGGCTGACAAGATTTGTGAAAAGACATGGTATCATTTATCGTCAAATCTGCGGAGAATCGGCAAAAGTAAGCGATGATAGTACGCACGAGTGGCTCTCAAAAATCCTCCCTCCGTTACATTTCGCTGTACGCACCTCGAGATGTCTTGAATGCTGATGAATGCGGCCTATTTTTCAAGCTCATGCCAGATAAGTCGTACGTTTTCAAGGGGGAGACATGTCATGGAGGGAAACTGAGTAAAGAGAGAGTGACCGTACTTCTTGGGGCAAATGCGGATGGCTCTGAGAAATTGACTCCTCTTCTTATTGGAAAATCACGCAAACCAAGGTACTTCAACAATGTCAAAACATTCCCTTGTGAGTATCAACATCAATCTCGCGCGTGGATGACTGGATCCCTGTTTACAACATGGTTACATAAACTGGATAAGAAATTCATTAGAGAAAAAGGTCGAATATTACTATTCGTGGACAATTTCCCAGCACACCCCAAAGATGTTCAGCTGAAGAATATTGATCTTGTTTTCCTTCCTCCCAACGCGACGAGTAAGCTGCAGGCAATGGATCAAGGAATCATAAAAGTTACGAAGCAATACTACCGGAAAAGATTAGTCCTGAGGTTCATTAAGGATATTGAAAAACCTCAAGAGGAGAAACCGATGACCATACTTGACGCCATGCACTATATCACTTCTGCTTGGGCAGCGGTAACAGTCGACACAATTGTAAATTGCTTCAGAAAAGCAGGAGTTCATTGGGAAACAACTTTTTCTGAAAGTTCAGCCTCCTCTGAAGAAGACGACTTAAATCTCAATAATGACGATGATTGGGCTCAAATTACAGACCATGTAGGGGGTGATTTTCAATTTGCAGATTATTTGACCGTTGACGATGCTTTGATGACCTCAGAATTTCGTAGTTTGGACGACATTATCGCTGATAATTCAAATGATAGCACTAAGAACGACTCCGATTCGGAAGACGACGATCTATTGGGAGAAACACAAGAAAAAATTCCTACGCGAAGTGAAGCTTTGGATGCAATCTTGCTTCTACAGAAGTATATCGGCGCCATGAATTTGAATAATAATACGAGTGTATTGTATAATGTAAATGCCGCCGAAAATTTTATTATACACACAAATTCATCAGTTCGGCAGTCTACTATCACTGACTTCTTTAAATAACACAATATGTACAAGTGCAAGATGTATGTAATTCATCATACCTAAATACACTTCCATCATTTCTTACTTTTTTCTTTTTTCATTGTTAGTCCGTATATAGTGCGATCCCGCATATAGTGCGATTTCCTTCCAGTCCCTTCAATCGCACTATAACGAGGTTTTACTGTACATATATTTTTAATTGGTGTGCCGTGAAAAATTTTTGTCATCAGAAATGTGCCGCCACCTCAAAAAGGTTGAAAACCACTACTGTAGACCCTTCAAAGCGGAAACTGAAAAAAGCCCTTGAAAGAATTTCCACAAACAAAGGAATGGGACTCGAAAAAATTTTGACATTCAAGGATTCCCAATTTTAAATAACAAAATTTGTGCCATAGAACAGTTTCTTTGAATTCCTTGTCCAAGTTTGTCAAGAAAGGTGTTGTTTTTCAGCATTCTGGGAACTCTCTAAATTGATACTGTATTTTTCCCAACTTTATGAGAACTTTGTTGAACTGATTTTGAGCAATTCTAGCCTGACAGCTGAGTTGTGACGCTGGATTTGGATTGGTCTTCGTATATACAAGTTTTGAACCATGATGAGTACGTGTTCAAAATCATAAGCAATGACAAACAAAGGTTGAATAGTCTTACGGAAAAAAAGTTGCACACCTTTGAATAATGATTGACAATGGTTGAACAGCCTTGAACAATGATATAAAAATGATCCATAATGATGAGCAACAATAAACATTGAACATTGGTGGAACAGTTTTGAACAGTGACAAGTGGGAGTACACAGTCAAAGTTGTGAACAATGATGAATAAAAGTGGTTGGTATTCATAGGCAATTTGATCCCTACATATTGGCGATCATAGTTTGAACATTTTGACACATGGAGCAAAATTTTAGATATTGAAATTGATAGGAAATTTCATTGTGTCTTTAGTTTGAGAATCTCTATTCAAGTAAGTACATTGGTCAATGGGGAAGAATATACACATTAGCACACACGCAATCTTTATCAGAATTGTATAGTTATTGGTCATAACGCCCTCTGGCCCAAATGAGGAGCAAAATTTGAACAGTCTTGAACAATGATACAAAAGTGGTGAGTAATGATAGGCAAGAAAGAACAAAGATGATGTGAGTCTAAAAGTAGTGAGTAATGATAAGCAATGTTGAACAAGAGAACAGTTTTGAACAATAATGATCGGTCCCAATACACTGCATTGCATTGAACAATGATGAACAAAAGTTGAACAGCCTTGAAGGATCATCCAAAAATGGTTAGTATGGATGAGCAATGAGGAAGAAATTTGAACAGCTTTGAACAATGATATAAAAGTGGTTAATAATGATAAATAAAATTAAACAAAAGTTGAGCAGCCTTGAAGAGTGTAGTGATGAACAAAAGTTGAACAGCCTGGAATAATGTTAGAAAAATGCTTAGTAATGATGAGAAATGGTGAGCAAAGGTTGAAAGTTTTAAGCAATGATGAACAAGGGTACAAAGCTTTGAACAGAGATTAGCAACAGTTTAAGAGCCTCGAACAATGATAAGAATGTGGTTGAAAATTGAAAACAATGATGAACAAGGCTCACAGCCTCAAACAGAGTTCAACAAAAGTGGAACAGCATTGAACAATGATAAAATTGGAATTTATTTGGCACTGCCTTTCACAAAAAAAAAAAAAATTACAATCGTCTCAAATGTGTTGCATTCGTCCTCAGGGTTGAACATAATGAGACAGAATGAAATTAATAATTTTTTTTTTTTGTAAAAGGTAGTGTCAAATAAATTCGAATTCAATTATACACTGTCACGTATAAAATTTCTTTATTATAATGTTCTCGGCAAGCATTTTTCAATTAATTGTAATCTGTTTCATTATATGTTTGACCCTGAAGGTGAATGCAATGCATTTAAAACGTCGGTCAAAATTATGATTTTTTTTCGTTGTGAAAGGAAGTGCAAAAAGAATTATAATTTATTATTATAAAATTTTCTTGATATAACAGGGTGTCTACCAAATTTGAAAATTAAAAATATTGGACTTTTATTCGGCCTTTTGACGCAAATCTCCTGATTTAACAAGCAAGGAAAAAAAAAAAAAATTAATTTTTGATTATTGATTTTTATTGAATATGTATTAAAATTAGAACTTTTATTCACTCATTGGACCATTTTTGAAATAGTGATCTTTTAATGGACTTATTGACCTGGTAGACACCCTGTATAATGTTCTCAAGCATTTTTCAATCACACAATTATAATCTGTTTCATTATTATATTCTTGGAGCTTCTATGTTTATTATGAAGAAGCCATACCACCTACCAAACCCATCCGAGCTGGAGCCTTACAGGAGAGCGTACTGGGGCCGCTGCTGTACCTCCTCTACACTGCCGACATTCCTACACCCAGAAATGTCATGGTGGTGACATTTGCGGATGACACGGCACTACTAGCCCCACATAAAGAGTATTCCACAGTGGTGACAAGGTTCCAACAGGCTCTTACAGAAATAGTCTCACCCGGACAAGACAATGGAAAATCCAACTAAATGTAGACAAGACAGTAAGGATCGATTTTACCCTTCGATCAGCACCGTATGAACCCATCACTATTGGTGGCACGGTGGTGCAGAAAGAAGAGAGTGTCAAGTACCTAGGTATCCATCGAGACAGTAAATTAAACTGGCGAACGCATGTCTCCAAAAGACGGTGGGTGTTACGTGCTAAAAGTAAACTGTCACTAAACAACAAACGGCTTCTCTACCAAATGCTACTTCAACCTATATGGACATACGATACCCCACTCTGGGGCTCCGCAGCAACCAGCAATATAGCGGTTTCAAAATCTAGTCCTTCAAAAAATAACAGGGGCACCTTGGTTCCTCACCAATCGCCAGCTGCATTTGGAGCTTCGCATCAACACCGTCGCTGATACAATTTCAAAGATAATCGACCGCTATCAACAACGATTACATCACCTCCCGAATGTGGAGGCATTAATATTATTTGAACACCCACCGCCTACAGAGGAAACCAATTGCCGACGTTGCCACACCATAGCTTTTCAAGTGTATAATTTTCTAACACTCCAATAGGGTGTTTTAATCCTAATAATATATACATTAAAGGACGCCATCACCTCAACTGCGTGGTATGGCCCAGCACGTTTATTATAATAATAAGATATCAAGAGAGCATGTAAATATTAAAATTATAGTGCATGTAAATAAATAATTAAAAAAAAAAAAAATTATTATGTTTGACCCTGAGAATGAATGCAACAGATTTGAAACGGTGACGAAAATTGTAAATTTTTTTTTAGCGGGCAACCCGCTATCCTTTTTGTTGCGGGTACTTCCAGGAAATTTTCGTCCGCGAGCGCGAGCGAGGTTGATGACGTCACGGAGAGGGAAGGGGAACTTGGAAAAATTCCTACCTCCGAGCTACATATGATAGGAGGGGGACTTGAAAAAATTTCGACCCTCTAGCCATATATGATACGAAGGGGACTTAGAAAAATTCCTACGATAGGAGGGGGACTTGGAAAGACGTCGGCTTTCAAGTTGTCACGTCATGATTTTCAGGACTTGGAAAAACTTCAGGCAATTTTTGTTGTGAAAGGCACTGTCAAATGAATTCTAATTTGATATTCACTTTCACGTGTAAAATTTTTTTATTATGATTACAAAATTGGTTATAGGGTTGAATAGTCTTGAACAGTGATGATCAGGGATCCACACCTCAGCAGGGAAGTTGTGAGGCTGTAACTCCACCAATTCCAACTGTACCATGGAATTATGAAACTGAGATTTGATTAATTTGAGCTTTAAAAATAATGGATAATTTCTCCAAAGTTACGAGCCATCAAAATTAGGAAGAAAAAACTTTACAGGCGCGTAATAAGTATCAAGTGAACACGACCGGTTTCGACCATTCTAGTCGTTCATCATCAGGGGGTGAGTAGCGTTCGAAACCAATTGTGTTCAATATATATGTACTTATTACTAGCGTTGATGCCAGGCTAACGTTGATCGATAAGAAGGATAAACCACCTGGTCTACCATCCTCTTATCGTCCACTTTGTCTGCTAGACAATGTTGGGAAACTTCTAGAAAGAGTGATAGCCAATCGTTTGGAGAGCTATCTGAAGGAAAGAGATATAATCTCTGATAGCCAGTACGGTTTTCAAACTGGACGCTGCACATCAGATGCTGGGATCCGGCTGAAGAGGATAGCCAAGTCAGCGATTGATATGCGCCAGTTTTGCGCAGCCGTCAGCCTCGACATAAGAAATGCGTTCAATTCAATTCCATGGAAGATGATATTGGAAGCTCTTGTGAACGCCGGAGTGCCCGCATACCTGCTCAGGATGAAATCCAAGCAGAGACGTCTGCTGGTACAGTAAAGCGCCCTGTTACTTGTGGGGTGCCGCAGGGGTCGGTCCTTGGGCCGCTTTTGTGGTGCGTCGCATTTAACGGAATCTTTAAGGTGAAGCTGCCACCGGGGGTTAAGCTTATCTGCTATGCGGATGACACCCTGGTGGTATGCACCGCCTAAACAACTGTAGCGGTGGAGAGCAGGGTAAACCGGGCCCTAGAGGATGTGACGCGTTGGATCGAGTCGGCTGGACTTGAACTAGCAGCAAGTAAGACGGAGGCCATTTTATTCACGACCCGTCGGAAGTTCAAGCCACCCACCTTTCGCCTGCGAGGTGTGGAAATTGAAACCAAGAAGCAAATGAAATACCTGGGCATCTGGTTCGACTCAACGCTGAGCTTCAGGCACCATTTCCTGATGGCAGCGGAAAAGGCGGGCCGGGTAGTTGGATACCTAAGCCGCCTGATGAGGAACCTAGGAGGACCAAGAGAAGCAAGGAGAAGGATCATGATGAGAGCACCGCCTTGTCGATCCTCCTATATGGTGCGCCAGTATGGGCCGACTGCATGAAGATACCATACCGAAGAAGAGAGATGGTAAAGATCCAACAAAGAGCTGCGCTGAGGTGTGTTAGTGCCTACCGCACTGTCTCGACGGAGGCTCTTTGTGTGTTAGCACGTTCACCACCAATCGAGCTCCTTGCTGAGGAGAGAGCGGTGGTGTTCGAAGCAAAGAAGAGAACGACGACCAACCAAGAAGCTTTACGGGTCAAGCAGGAGGCCAGGCGCTCCTTGCTTGTAAAGTGGAAAGCAAGAATTGCCCAGAGTGAGGTGGGTACATGGACAACCCGTGTGCTAATACGCGACCTTGATGAGTGGATGAACCGACACCATGGTCAGCTGAACTTTCACCTGACGCAGGTGTTGAGCGGCAATGGCTGCTTCAACAAGTACCTTCACGAGAAGTTAAGGAAAGTTGAGCAGGCAACGTGTTCGCACTGTAACCAAGGGCGGGATGATCGACCACAACACACCTTATTTGAGTGTGAGGCGTGGAGGCGTGAGCGGGACGAGCTTAGTCGGTCTCTCCAAGAGATCGGGGTAGATGAAGCGCTCGACCCGAGTAGCCTGGTACCCACCATGCTAGGTTCCGAAGAAGCATGGAACCAGGTGTCTGCATTTGCGGCCACCATCATGAAGAGGAAGATGGACCAGGAATGGAATAGGCAAATGCAGAACCACGCTATGGCCTACTCAACACCTGTGTACCATCAACATCCAGATCTACAGGAAGAAGAGGACCAAGATCTTCCCTGAAGGGAGAAGAAGAAGAAGAAGAACCTCCAACAGTGACCTACTGTATTGTGTATTGTGGTGGTGTTTGTTGTTGTGAGTGTTCTTATGTTTTTTGTGCGTGCCAGGGGGGCACTGCAGCTTGGCGGTTGCCAAAGCAACTTGGCAGTTGCCGAGTAGAAGAGGGGGTTCGCCTAGGAGATTCCTCCTTCACTGAAGTTATACCTGAAAGGGTCGATTCCGGTGTTGGGGGAAACAATATTAAATGCATACGCAACCCGCACCTACTCCATAATGGATGACGGGCGGTGCTGCACATGCGACACACAAGCGATTACGTACCTGTAAGATTTTTTCTTCCTAATTCAGCTTTGTTATCAGACTGGAACTACTGCCTAGAACTATACAGGAAAAAGGTATAGATAGAACCCATCTTACCTCACAAGGAAGTTCTTGGCGTAGAATTTGGGTCATTCCAACATTATTGAGAGGTAGTTAGCTTGATTGTGGATTTGTCCCAATATCGCACAGGAGACGCGGTAAATAGGAACTGGATTTCTTTTCCAGCCCTATAAAGAAGTTTTTAGGCTGGAAATCGTCCAATTTCAGCCTTAAATGTAACATATAAGGCTGGAATAGACATCTTTTTAGCCGTATGAAAATTTTATACTTCAAACTTGATTGATTACAGCCTTAAACAATGTTTTTATGTCGGGAGCTGGATTTATTTCAGCCTCATAGGGAAGTTCTTAGGTAGAAACTTGACTTACTACAGCATTTATGGGATATTGTTAAGTTCGAACTGAAACTACGCCATCTTCACAGCCAGGTTGGTTGGTTTAAACAAGCCAAATTGCTAGACTGAAATTGAGTTTATTCATACCTTATAGAATTGTCGTAGGATTAGAACTTAATTCATTCCAGCCCTATTGAATGACTGCTGAAAAAGGTGTACTTGAAGTCAACTCTATTTTCATTTTAATTAAAGGTTTAAAAAAAACAAATTCCTAATTATGACCTCATTTAGAGTCGATTCAACCCGAGAATATCTCAACTCTAAATTGAGGTGAAATGAAAGGCTATTTTTGCGTCGATTAGGATTTATATTTGACAAGATCCGTAATATTGCTCTATGGAGCGGGAGTAGAGGCAGAATACCGTATTCATTAGGATTAGGTAGATAAATATCCTTCAAAGTCCTTATGTCTCTCATATTCCTTGAACATCTCATTACTACAAGTCCATTCAGAAAAATCTATGCAATTTTCAAAGTTCCACGCAAACAAGTTTTATAGCATAGTTTGGATAGGCAGTCGCTCTGCTATTGAATGATGTACTCGTATAAATTCGTCTACTCAATCGGGAACAGT
Organism: Aspidiotus rigidus; assembly: GCA_035079385.1. Taxonomy (NCBI): domain Eukaryota; kingdom Metazoa; phylum Arthropoda; class Insecta; order Hemiptera; family Diaspididae; genus Aspidiotus; species Aspidiotus rigidus. The sequence goes on along the minus strand of JAVHKY010000015.1, from coordinate 5,268,516 downwards.
TGCAATGTCTACGTCGATGAATCGTGTCACAATTATTTACCAACATATATAAACAAGGAAGGAAAAAAAAAGAATGAGACGGAGAGAAAAAAAATCCTAAAAGTAATTTCCCCTCGTTTATCAAAAACTCGATTTCAAATTTCTCTCCAGTTTTCTAAAACGTAAAATTAAAAAAAAAAATTCCATTTGAGATATTTCACGTTCGTCGCGGAAAAAAAGAGAAGATAGAAAAATTATTATCTTACGTCATACGCGCATTATCGTTTTTGCTAGACAGTAACTCATTGCGAATGCGTAATTAATACAATAAAATATTTCTCCTGATTAAAAAATATTTCACGAGATTACTCGTCTGTACAGCACAGACAACGGTTTAATATTTGTTGTTCCTTCTTTTTTCCCCCTTTGCTTCAGTCGTTCTTCGATGTCAGTACAAGGCATCTTCGTCACGTCTATGTTCAACTTTTCTGTCCAGGAGCGATAGTCGGACTCGGCAGACAACGTCACTCCTCGCCCGAAGACACTCGGAGAGAAAGTTCATGGTGAAGGTAAAATCATCACGAAGCCTCACCAACTAGCTTCCACTTCGACTCCTCCTCGTAGCCCGTTCGATCGTCCCCAGTATTTTAATTTCACATTGGCGATATATGCCTTCTTCTAATATTTATACTTTCTTAAAAGAATTTCTTTATTCGGTGAGCGTGTCTCGCGAGGCCGCGCGTAAAAAATGCTTTTCAGTCGTTCATTGCTGCGGTACGGTAGTGTCCGCGCGTGCGACTCACACGTGTGAAGGTGCGGGGTTCACACATATCTAATTTTTTTTTTTTTTTTTCGTTACCTTATTTCTTTCATGTTTTTTATTCGCCGTTATCAAAAATGTGTTCTTCGTCTCGAGAGTAAATGTGCCCGCGTGAAAAATTATGTTATACACAAATTACTACGTTTTACATCGCCATCTAAAACGTAAGCCCCTGACTCACGTCCGTGCCGCGTGCTGATTTTCTATCGAACATCCGAACATGGATTTTCTCGTAAGATGTTCAAAATCACGTGCTAGTTTAGTTTGCTATGTGATATGCGTACAGGTGATTTTGAGGGGCGAAGCGGCCAGAATACGTTTTCCTGGAGTCAAACAGGATCAGAGGGTCGGGAACGTGGACACCGAACCGCTCATTCCTTGCAATGGCTCCACCATATCCGATTTCGTGTACAACATCAACGGGGTACCCTGTAGCGTAGCCACGAATGTTACCGCGCACCCGGGGGTCACGAATGTATCGTTGACCGACTTGAATAGTGATAAAGTGTGGCAGCGTTACAATCTTTCCGAATGGAAGAAACCTCCGCCTTTGCTTACTGACGAAGGTCATGTGTTTTACGAAACCTCGACCATAATAAGCGAATTCGAAATGGTGCCGGTGCACCCGAACAACGTTCCCCTGGGAATCAGTCAGGAGCAGTTGATATCGGAGAATGACGTAGCATCGTTGCAGAATCAATACCGATGGATCATAGACAAGCCGACAACGTGGAAAAAACGTTACGTTAATAATAGTCACGCGAATTCAAACGCGCTAGTCGACGCTTTCAAAAATAAGACGAAGCCCCTAAAACCGTCAAATGGTCAGAAAGGTTTTCAAAATGAATTTTTGGATATACTTGGAAAAGGTAAGTTCGCCATGAAATACAGAAATTCATACGCTTATGAAGAACAGTAATTTGGTCTTCAGTCAGTCAAAGTTGATTCCATAAATTGACTATCATGTGCCGATAGACCAATGAGACAGATTTAGGAGTACACTTTGAGGAGGGGGTTGCGTTGAAGAAAAATTTTTCTCCACGATACGTTTGGATTCCTTTTTGTGGATGATTTTCCCCTTTCTTCTCCTGTAAATCCGCTCTCAGATCAATCTATATAAAAAACATGCAATCAGCAGTGACGTCATTGTATGTAATGCTCCTCGTATGGTATTGCAATAATTCTCTTTCAGATAATTGATTTTGCTCCCAAAAAAGAAAGTCGAATCCGTGGGTACCGGATTCTTAATAACATACACAAGTATACTGTAATACCGCCTAAGCTCGTTCTCATCAAACTACGAGTAACCTGTAAGACTGTAGTGCATTTGGACCGAGCAGCGCTAGAATCGCACTTTTGGAGGAACCAATTTCACACACTCACACATCAATCTTAGACAGAATACATTCTAAACTCCCTGTTTTCCTCATCAAACGATGCTAGCGACCCTATAATTTGCTCGGTCCGAATAAAAATCTTGGGTTCGCTTAGAAAACTTCATGATTTCATCAACAGAGTCCATTGAAGAGTGCGGAGAACCTGTTCTATAGGTGTATGTGATACACTGATATTTCATTTATGAACTGTGATGAAGAAGTTTTGGCGAAATGATTGATTTTTCCATTTCTGCAGTCGAATTTTGATTAATCCACGTCAGGGGTCGGTTAAAATCTTATTTTCAACAAAAACTATAATTCTACTTTTTTTCTTTTTTTTGAGGGGGAGAAGAGGGCGGAGAAAAGAAATGGGCGCTTCTCGACCTTGAACGACCTTGCACTGGAAAATACTACGGATTTTCCCTACCACTACGTCTGTCTTTTTTTCAAACAACTCAAAAGTTCTTGATATGCTGAATTAGGCTTGAAAAGGAACCAAACGTGCCTCAGCTTTTATCAGTCTTGCTGATATCGATATAGCGACTTTCGAGTCAAATATCTTTCACACCAATGTATCGACTTTCATATCGATGCATTTATATAGCCTGGTGATATTTATGTATCAACTTCTGTATCAATATTTGTTTTCTACATTGTTGTATCGACTTCTATACCGATATTTGTCTCTTATATTGATGTATCGATTTCTACATCGAGATTGTCGATTAATTGATATATTGACTTTCATATCGATATTACAGTGATTTATAATCTAGTAGACAGTAGTATGACGCCCTCCTTTCCTTTTCCTTAGCCTAACATACGCATAAAAAGCCCCGTACGGGTCATTTAGCCTATTTACTAGTTCAATGTTCGGCCTAGTATAGCCTAGTACACTCTACGTTAGGCTTAGTACATAATGAGACGTCTCAAAGAAGTAAAGGTCGACATTTCTCCAAGTTACCATACTAGGTCAAGGTCACTAGAGCGCGTTACAGCGAAGGATATCGAGTAAAATTGCCGCATTTGAGACCGATCTAAATGACAGCCCAAGACTTCTGCTTTGTCACGGGGAAACGAAAATTCTGCTATTCCAAAGGAGAGTTTGGGGCATTATAAAACGCTGCCACCGAGAACGTAAGTACCAGGATGTTCGGGTTGATGAATATTTCAGCTGGAATGTGCCTTTTATAAAGACAGGACAAAAAGCATATGAAATATGTACCAAACTGGGGCAATTTACCGTAACACATTTGAGTATTTCAACCGAGCCAGAAAGATTATGGTAGAGCATACAGCAGGCGCGATGATGAAGTATGGAGCAATAGTTCTTGCGGAATTTAACGTAATCGCCATTCACTACGAGCGAACGCATAAGTTTATGGTGCTGTGCTATTCGATCTCTTATTTATCTGTGGAACAAGTGACAATCAGAGACAATCTAAAAAAATCTTACTGGAAAGATGCTGCTAAAGAAGTCAACCCAGTATAAAAGAATAGTAGAGCTGAGAGCAAAGTTGAAACTAAGCGCTAACAAAGCCTGGAACTACTCGTGGCAGACCCGTAACTACGAGGGGGGGTCAGGTGGGAACAATGCCCCCCTAGAAAATATCGGCAAAGTGTACTTTTTGACCTCGAAGGCAATTTACGCGTTTTAGCTCATGAAAATATTATTTTAAGACTATAGCCGATGATTCATCATGTATCCTTTTATTCTAGCCCTCATCTTGCCCCCACCCAGAAAAATCGCTAGTTAGGGGCCTGACCAGTGTGCCAAGAGGACAAAAAGAGTCGCAGGCTTTTAGCTAGCACAGAGGCTATTGAGTGGGTACGGTACATTTACAGAGCATCTATTCAGAAGGAAGAGAAGTGAAAGCCCGTGGTATGGGAGTGACGAGAGATCATCCAAAGTAAACAGACGAGACGAAGAGACAAGGCAATCCCTCCAGAATGTGGTTAACAAGGTATCATGTATGATCCTTGAAAACAATTGAGTTCAGAAGAGGAAATTTGTGATGACACATATGCAGATAATAATACCCATATCTACATCAAACAAACTAAGTTAGGATCCCCACTAGCCTCAAGCATGATTACTCATAAGTTGAATTGATTATAGAACACCTGACAGTAGCATACTACTAATAATACAAACGAAGCTTTTCAACTTAGCCTTAAGCATATGAAAATCAGGCACATCTTTAAATACAACATCGCAGATAGGTGGGATGGTTCCGGCTAGTAGTACGGATAGCCATACGTTCTCTCTCTGTCCGTCACTGAGCACTGTTTTTGTAGGTCAAGGTCACTGATGACGTCATCTCTGCGATGAAAGTTTTAGAATGACCCTTAGCCTTGAGAAATATTCATGTCAAAATTTTCGAACTTCGATAAGAAAGATGTCTCGAGAAATGTCGCAGGCGCATATTTTGGCCGGATTTCTATAAGAAGAAGCAGGAATAACTCGCCGCAAGATAGACGATAGTCGCCCATCTTAACCATAGGAGGGAGAGGATCCTTCAGCGTGTGATGGATATGTAGTAAAATCCAGTGTTTCATTCAACAAAGGGTGGTAGCGAGCTTGTCGGCAGTTTTGCCGAGGTATGGATTTTCTCCGAACAAACAGTTCCATATCTAGGTTGAGAGTGTCGTTTCCGGTAATTTTCTTAATTGTTTGTGCTTCAGCTTTCCTAACCGCTGGTGATAGAAGAAGCGTTAGCGTGCGCTAGAGAGCTGACTTTGTTGTAGCTATCTTGGGGGCGTTAGGGTGAAGAGACTTTCCGTAGGTCAACGCCGGTGAGAATGTCTTTGTTATAAATTCTGAAGACTGTGTGGAAGCAAAGCGAGCTGGTCGACAGATATCAGACACCCAGGCACAGAAACCCAGATTGTTAGACGCCTAATCGGATTCGAAAATGTCTATTCACACGTGGTCCAAGAAGACATGGGTAACGAGAGTGGACAGTAGTCTTCCCACTAAGAAATCATGGACTTCCTCGTAAAATACGCATAGATTGTTCGTCGACAGATTATGTTACACAAGAAGTTTTCAAAATTCGTCAATACTTTGGTTCTGCGTGTGAGATTGAAAAGTCGATGGTTCTGGATACAGGAATATTAGTAAATATTGAGGAGACGTCGATGGAGATATAAACGAATCTTTCAGGAAATTTCTTCTCTAGGAGAGCGAGTTGATAACAATTCTACATTGAGTGTTAAGGCTAAAAGTCGAGAACTTGGTGAAACCAACGAAAAACGTACTTTGCAAGTTTGTAAGATGGGTCGACGTAAAAGTCGAGTTCGAGTAATCTACTTGAAGGAGAGATTCGCACTGACCTGAGAGTGATGAAAACTGTCCCAGACGTATTTGTTGAGATTGAAACGGATCTTCTAAGCGCTGACAGAGAGGAGCAGATCCTGCAATTTCTTCGAATTATTAAGTTGTGTAGGCGTTTTCATAGGAAAGTGTCTCTCACACTCTAAACACCCCCTTTCGTGTGTTCCGCTCTAGCATAACCTAGTCTCCTCATCCTTTTTCAACAGCTATCAGAAAAAATCTCCTTCGACCCCCACACTGCCATACATTCAAGTTTTTCCATCAAGCTTATAACCTACGGTGAGGAGCTCGTCACAAGGTTGAGCACACTGTCTCATTTACGTATCGTTCAGTTCCGGCCAGATATTCTCATTCGGCCGAATCTTTGACAAGTAATTAATTTTATTGATACACGAGGAATTTAATTTCCTTTTAAGACAACGAGACGTTTTTCAGTCGGATCGAGTTGAAAAGATTCACCATTCTTAACGACTCGGGAGTTTAATTACCGGTAATAAAAAAAAGTCGTGAGTTCTGACGCAGGTATGTGTATTGGCCTTCTGTGTATCTTTTCTCATTTCACTTTCAGCGGAGAAAAATATGGTAGGGCAATCGAGTTGCACGTATTCGTCGATTCTAAATTATCGTACCGCTGAGGCTATATCAGTCTATTCCCGTCCGTATAATATACCGTATAGACGTCTGCGTTTAATTTCTAACAGCATCGCGGATGATCTACAAGTAGACGGAATACCGAGCACGATACATTTATGCAGAATGCAGACGAGTACGTGCATTTTCCCACTTTTCTCGTAAAACTTTTCCTTTTCACCAGTTTTCGTTAACCAATGTGCAAGGTCATTTCACTGATACGGAACTCGCAATCAAGGACAGCGAGAAAGACTTGTCCACGGTCTGCTACCCAAGTAACGGACCTGTGCCGTGTGCCGTCGGTATAGGACGTTTCCCAGATTCGAAAATGTCTAATACTCGCGTATGTTAATCAATTTCGAAGTTAGAACTACCTACATCGGCGCTTTGTTCGTTCTCTTTCTCTTCATTTCTTTGTCAGTCTGGTTTCTATTCGCCTGCACACATGTGGGAAAATAGAAACGTTCGGGGATTCTTATCTTCAAAAAATCCGCGCTTCGATTATAATTATTCAATACATATACTATATGATTGACAATAATCTGATAAAAGTTAGACACATTTAATTAGACCTACTTCTTAAGAGTACGAGAATAATAACTTCGTATTCATAGAATCAACTCCGGAGTAAAGACCCAAATGCTATAGCTTTTCTTTTTCAATACGGAGTACGTCTACGATATCATTACCGACATCGCACACCGTTACGAAGCACAAAACGAATCATAGTTTAAACGTTTCCTGCGTCAAACGGATTTTCAGTTTCACTCGAGTTATTTATCTATTCGTTGGCCCAATTTCGCTAGAAGTGAGAACTCCGTACCCATAAATCAAGAACGTTAATTTTTCTGTACTTTTTTTAATGCTTCTACGCCATAAAGATGCTTTGCAGATGAACAACTAATTTAGAATGAAAGTATTATGAGTACCTATGATTTCATTGAAGAGAGGACAGGACTCTACCTAATAAGACGCTGAATTAAAATGAAATTTCACTTTACGTAATCTAGATTTTGAATGACGATTATATGCAGACGTTCGACCGTCAAAATTTACCAAGAATGGCGTATCACGAATGAATCAGTGAAAGCCAAAATTTTAATCTTGCAAAAAGTCGGATTTCGTCGACGCATATAAATCGAGAAGTATACAAAAAACGTACCTTCAGCTATTTTTGCAGAAATTTCTTCTCCTGTAAGCCCAGAGATTAATAGTCTCAATGCTCAAAATTCTAGCACACTACTAAGCACAAAATTATTCTTCCTCCACACATGTTCCCAAGCTCATTTTCTTCCATAGAATGGGTCTGAAAATTTTCCAGGTACTTCTTGTACCGAGTGAACTAATTAAAACCTCTTTATTCAATATTTTTCATTCATCAAATTCAAAAAACTCTTGGACCCCTGAGTCTCTAAAAAAGGGTCCCAATCATAGAGTAGTAATGATTTTGCTTGTTGACAAAGAGTCTTCCAAGCGCCGAGTCGGAGGAAACTGGAAGAAATTTCGCTGGAGGACGAAAAGTATAAGGAAAAATTCCGAGTTGCGAAGCTCTAAAGAGGAGGATAGTGAAGAAACTTAAACCCCTGCGGCCTATAGAAGAGGAACTTCATAGAATTTTGTGCTTCAAACCCTTATGGAGGAAGAACTTTGAATAATCTTCAAGCCAAATAGAAGGGTAACGATTTCAGGTCCGTAAGCCCAGGTCTCCAAATTAAGGTTTTGACTCGGAAATAGTCTCAATAATTTGTGTCGAATTTGCGCAATAGCCTTTATTGGAGGGTCACCCCCAACCATCGCCGATCCAGGGATGAAAACAGCCTCAAAATATTGTGCTTAATTTGTTCCAATTTGTACCGCCAGTTGACTGATTTGTGCCCCAACCTTATCCTCTGTAGAACCCATTAAAGTTTCGGATTTCAAATAGAAAGTAGCCTCAAAGTATGAGGCCTAGGTGTCATGCAGTCCCATGCGTTGGCTACCGCTCAATTTTTTAATTATTTTCCCATACTCTCTGGAAGATTTCGCCTACGTCCGTCGCACCGCTCCACTGCTGTACGTTCTGCAACCACGAGAACTTCTTCCTTCTTCGCGGACTCCCCCATTCATCCTTCCGTACAACAGAAGTCTCAAAATCTCGTATATTTCCCCCCTAAGAAGTGCCCCAGGTATCCAGTGTTGCTCTGCTTTACGCGTCTCAGCCGTTCGCTCCAAGACCTGAGCGTTTAAGACTCGGTCGATTCACGGGATTCTGCGACTTGTGCCATCAAATTTACTATCTGCAAGTATTTCCCTTCCCTCTCAACAAAATTCTCTGTCATACTTCCCTTGGTTTGAGAATACCTTGGAACAAGGAGAGGATGTACGTTGGGAACCTAGGACTGAGGAAGGGTAAAGGTAAGGAGATTGACTGTCAGTCTGGGACGGCGGTGCCAGATTCTCTGACTTCGCACAAAAGCTTAGTGCAGAGCTGAATCAAAAAGGATCGGTGCAGGTGAGGATGAGTTTTAGACTGTATCCATGAGAGTGACAGTTATGAAGGGCGAGCAATGCCATAAAAAGGTGGTCTGTAGCTCAGAATTGATCGGTCTAGAGGCTGGTGAAAAGGGAAGCTTGTAGCGGATTAATGCGGGGCAGTCAGTGCTAATATTACACACAGCAGAAATGGGACTCTGTAAATAGCCAGTTGTAGCATAGACGCCGAAATAAGCTAGCGAATCAGGAATGAAGGCAAAGCGGTGTTCGAACTGAAAATAAGGGTATTTGACTGTCAAGATTTTAAGATCTCCACCAAAATCGTAGTGCTTTCCTCCCTGCTCTGAAGCATATCGAAGCACTCAAAAACTTTCAACAGAAGTAACTACACGTAGCTAACTTCGGATCAAGCGACGGTCACCTGGTACCAAATTAAAGAGTGCTATAGCAAATTGCGATCCCGTGGAGCAGCTGATAACAGAAACTAGTTCAGGTAGATTGGATACGTCGAAAGAGTGCCGGAGGAAAGACTCCCCTAGTAAGTGTTGTATGATGTAATCAAGCAAGGCTGGAGAACCCAAAGCGGCACACTAAAAAATTCCGGGGACAACAGAAACACCCGAAGATCAGTGATTCAGTGGAGCGACAGGAAACTCCAAGGCTGTAAGAACCAGAGAAGCACTCATCCCCTGCCCGACTTTGGCTGATTCATCGGATCATGGGTTGGACTAATCAGCCATAGGAGTTGATGAACAAATCGAAGATGCACAAACTTTTATTCATGATGTCAGACCGGTTTCGCAGCCTACAGGTTGCATCATCAGCGACTGTGACAGAACTAGTTCATGACGAGAAAGAGCTTACGAGCGGAATGCAATTTAAATCTAATCTCACGGACAGCGAACGTGATGGAAAGGATCTTCGGAAACGAGGCCTGACGACGAAGAGGAGGAAAATGAACGTCCAACAAAGAGAAGGGGGGTGGTAAATTATGCGCAGACACCGATGGTAGACTCTGACAGTCATTCGTTGAGGCACCAAGTACGAGTATATAGGAATCAGCAGACATATTCACAGGATTACTGTTTTTTTCTAGGGAGGTCTGGGACCTCTTGAGAACTAGGCAGTCGCCAGAACGACTCTGAAACTGAAGAAGGGAAAAATTTTAATACATTTTTTCATAATCTCTTTCTTCCTCAAGAGTCTAACGACTTAATAATTTCAAGCTTCGTCTGCATTGAGTGAGATTTTGCATAACATCGAGAGTATGACGGATTCATGCAATGGCGTGACCGAGAGGAGGGGATACCCCATTTTTTTTCATAATGATTGATTCTTCTTATATAATTAACCAAAAAATATCCCCTCTTTTCTTCAAAACCTGGCCATGCACTGTAGACAGAGGCTGCAGGTTGAAAGGTAGGTCGAGATTTGTTGCGTCGCTGTAACTTTTTCTGGGAAATAAAAGAAGGAAGGTTCAGTAATCTTTACGAAAAATTAGGAAATGAGTTTCAAATAAAGTTATAGTCAAATTTTTTTGGAGAATTTAACAAAACTGTTCTGAGCTTAGTTGTTTTAAAGGTAATATTGAAGTCGTTAGCAATTGGCTGAGACTCTTGGAGCAGTTCGTCCATTACAATCAGAAAAAGAGTGACCCGAAACCAGGGTCAGTTTCGTCATCGTAGTAGCGTCTGACCGCATAACACTGGCAAACCAATAACGGCACACTATCTAGATCACCTTGTTTTACAGCTGTATAATTGTCATTAACATCATGTATATAATTACAAGTATTATTGTTTTTCCCACATGTCTTCTAGTACTAGTGTAAATTGCGAATAATTGCACGACGTTATTCAAAACCACAAAGTGTGATCCTAAAAGGCACATACTAACTTTGATAAGACCTTTAACGATTACGACATTTGAATGCAGCGGTAAGATTTATCTGCAGCTCACCTGGAAGTCATAACTTCTTTTTGCACAATATTCCGTACACTATTTCTGAACCTCACCAAGGCTCATTTCCTCACTCTCATGCTTTCGGTACGAAACGCGCGTCCTTTATTACAAAATAATGACTAGAAAAATTATGAAACGGAAGTGAAAAGCAGACTAAAATAGGAGTATGTTTCCTGTCTTCTCTGTGCAGTACAATTTCGCCTACGTTCGTGTTTACAAAAATATAGAAATTATGTTAAAAAAGACGATAGCGATGATAATAATTTGAATTATCGTCGCTTATGTGTAGGCCCATACGTGTAAAGTATGTCTTAACCGCATAATTACTCTGCGTGACTAATTAGGAAAATGGTGTACATTGTTCGCACATACGTACATGTTGGTAATATTTCCTTCCGATTTACATTCTAGGTGATCGTTCTCCAACTCGGATACAAGCGAAAGATGGTGAGAAAAGATGAAAGTTCTTTTCCTATTCACTACTTCCTATATACGTTCATAACTTGGTACAAAAGTATTTTGTGGAAGAGGGCATAAGTAGGCTAAACGATACTCGGATAAATCCTTACTTTCGTTCACGATTTGTTATCAGTCGTAGAATTCATACCGAGCGACAAGATGGGATGGACAATGTGAATTGTATGCCTATAATTTTTGTCGGAACACTCTTCGTTTAAAGAAATCGGTCTCGTATAACGCCTTCTGTCTCGAGAATTTATTGATTCACAGACTCCCCGGAGGATTATTGCAATTGCTGCTGCCTGCTGTGGTTTCCAAATAGATGCCAAATAGTGGGCTATCTACTGCAAGCACCCCGGCTGAATATTTTCATTTTCCTTAATTTCGTTTCCTTCACCTTTCATATATAGTATTCAAGTCAATTGATTTGGACAATGTAAATTTGAGAACCTCACCTGTGGAGTTAACAATTTTTCAAGTCCCATTATTATCTACGTCTCATCAGCCAGATGAAATTTTTCTTTTCCTGAGGTTAGAGATAGCCAATTAGCAAATTGCTAAAGGTCCTCTCCATCATAATTTATCTACAGCTATAGAAATTCGAAATTTTCCGCATTTCTCATGATGTACGTTCATAGTTGACCAGAAAACTTTTCCGAAATTTTAGATCAGAAATTGTCCATTGCCAGAATTTTACCGAGTCTTACCTCTCAATATATGTGAGGTGGAATCAAGAAATAGGGTTAACAACCAAAACGAAAAATTGGGTAACAGAGAGTTGAAAATTCCAACAAGCATTCCACAGCATACAGACGCGTCAAGACTTTTTGTTTATACTCTGAAGAGGGTTTGTTACGTGCCCTCCAATCAGTACCATTTTGGAAAGAACAAATTTGTCACGAACAGAAAAATGAATTTTCGGTCCTTCACCCTATTTCCTTATTCCACCTCACAAAACTTTTCCAAATTCCACCTGCTCTTACAAGTATCACTCAGAGGCTCGTCATATGGTGACTCATGCACATAACGGCAATGAGTCGCGAATGTGGGCAAAGGGTCTGCCTTCTAGCGGCAAAACAAATACTGTTTGCTGATTAGTGCAATTTGGTCGAGCAGGTGAAGATGTGAGAAAAGTTCTACAAAAAATCTGAAGCTGTTGAAGTCATCTAAAAGACAATTAATTATGAGGACTACATCTTTCATTCTCTACATTCTTCTGCATAAAATAATATTCCGGGTAATAGAGTTGATTTTATATGTATAAGCTTTCATGGTCAAATCATCATGTTCAACTCATAGCGCATTCTAGATATCGTCACTAGCGCTCCTAAGAAGGATTCCAAATTCGCGTGTAAGAATAGAGTCACTTTGAAAAATATTATTAAAAAATCGGGAATTCTTCACTTGTCTTCGAACGTGACCCACATTATAGCGCTCATCCATGTGCGTCTCTCCCAATGATTTCAGATTTTCGGGACTGATTAATTTTTGGAATCTCTTCTTTTCATGAGAACGCACACTAGACTCTGTTGCGCGGGTAGATTAACATAGAGTTAACGTGTACTTACGGAACTGAATTTCAGTCACAACCTTTCTCATCATTGCCAAATCTGCTTGTTCCGGGTTTCCTTTAAGGTGGTCATGCTCAGAAGGGACCTATGAGCAATACTAGGTAACACGGCAACAAAAACCCTAAATCGATAAGCACCGTCGCCGCGACGCTCGGCGCTTATGTTTTTGCAACTCGAAATATTACCTGCGAGTTTAGCGCAACAGCATTGATACTAAATATATGCATTCTTTCTACATGGCTCATGAAGAAATTTCTATAGGTCTGACTGCCTCAAATGCAAGTTTAATTGTGTGATTTGGGATACAGAGGCGAGGAGTTGGACTCAGGGACACCCCCCCCCCCCAAACCTAAAAATAAGAGGAAAAAAGTAAATTAGGGGAACAGCGAGAGAGCCTTTTTTTAGTCGTTAATTTCTCCTCTCAAAATCATCTTACAAATATATCAACAGAAAACTTGTTTCAGGGAGCGTTACCTGAAAATTTTTGCTGTTCGCATTTTATGCAGAATTTTTTGACTGAATTGAAACTTACTTGGAAAAACTTCAACCGACGAATTTCCCTTTTTTCCTTCTTTTGACCAAAAAATCTAACTTTTTAAGGTATAAGGGATTTCTATTTCCACCCTTTCTGCTTTCCAATTGAAATGTCCTCTTGATATCACTTTCTAATGACGTCACAGCTTGATGATATCACCCCTCCTCCAGATCTAACATTCAATCGGTCTATAAATATTGAGTATAATTACAATTTTGGCATCAACATGAGTCGTAGTTCAGTGAACAGAATTAAACTCTATAGCGTTGTCAAGTTCATACCATCTTGAAGAATTGAAGGGAATTTAACTTATTCTTCGGAGAGTTTTTGGGGGAAATGCTATGGCAGAAACTAACATATCTCCTCCAGAGACAAGTGGTGTAGCATTTTAAATCCTCGCTCCATTTTAGAGTCCACGTGATTGACGGACTCACTCGCTTAAAGCTCGTCCGCTTTCACACTTCACCAGTACTTCTCAGCCTGGTTTAAACCTCACTCCGCTCGTCTGCCTACTCCCTGCTAGCCCAAACAAGTAATGTCATACTACTCCTCGCACTCTCTGTTGTTATAGCTCGATAGCGAAAAATTTTCTGAATCCCCAAATTAGGTAAGGTCATGGATGATGTCATGGAAAAGATCCCTTCCACCAGTATTTTTTAACCTAGTATACTGCATGTTCAACTGACTGGCTAACGGGACCACTCGCTTCGCTCATTCGCCTCCTTTTCCTAGTAGATGATGATCATTGATGACGTCATGACGATTTAATCTTGGGGCCTGGTAGCGTAGTGGTCATCGCACTCGTCATGAAAACGAGAGGTCGCGGGTTCGTTTCTCGCTCAGGCCAGGAGATTTTTCGTCGTATTTCCTCTTGTATCTTTTTATGTGTCGGTCATATTACGCCGCGCACTCGACTCTAATATCATAGCTTAAGAGCCATAGATACGATCCCTTCCACCAATATTTCTTAGCCTAGCATCCTGTATAATTAACTAAATGGCTGACAAGATCACTCGCTTTGTTCATTCGCATCTTTCTTCGAAGTTCCTATAGAAGGTAAAATCACCCGCCCCTTCGTGTAAACATGGCTCAAGAATGGAAACTAAATGAGACTGATTTGGGCCTCAACTAGACTAACTGGTAGGAGAGCGTTAAATTAGGTTGGCCAGGTGATACTGTTGGAGAGGGCTAAAGTAAGCGAAGTGGTTTGAGATGGATAGTCAGGTACTAGAGGTGTGGGTCATGTGTCGCAGTCACTTAGGGTAATTTGTCATTACGCGAAAAGACTAGGCATTACATGTAAATTTGGGTGGATCTGCCGGACCTCGATCAACTTTTGGAACTGCGAGGAGAACATTATCATCTTCCTTAAAATCGGGTTGTTTCAATCATTTTAGTAGCTGCTACCTTAATCCGCGTGTGGACATCTTTTTTCTCATTGGCGACAAATTTCTCTTGGCGGCAAAGTGGACACCTTCTTCACCGTCTCTACTTGATGCTGGTGGCATGTACGCGAAATTAAATATATTAGGGCATTCCGTGCACTGCTCCTTTCAGACCGACATATCATTTCCGCAAATGAAACATCGGAGTAAGTAACCATCCTCATCTGAAAAATCGTCGTCGCTGTCAGGCTCTTTCCTTTTGACGCTCATGTTTCCGTTGTTGTCTAGTGGGTCACGTCCAGTCAGAACAGCCTCCAAATCGCTCTCTTCCTTCAAAGTCTTCGCTAACAGCCAGAGGGATAGAGGTTCACGCAAGCCCCAGCTGATTTTATCTACCATAATGGAACACTTCAACTATCTTTTCACAAGTTCTACTCACAACTGATTCGTAATCATCTTCAACTTGGTCTAGAGGTCCGGTCATTATCTGCTGCAGTCTAATAGCGAATTGTAGTATCTGATTACAAATAGATGACATAACATACACAGATAATAGAAAATGAAAGATACAGTATAAAATCAACATGAAATACTGGATATTGAAAGATCATAATGTTTGTATCCCTTTTCCCTCGACTTCATACATCAGGTCTATCGGTCTATGATTTGTTTATGTTTCCTTATTCTATCAAACGTCACATCAATATCAGAAGGGGCTTACCATAAAATTAGATTCTTGAATATCCAATCGTAGGTGAGATCGAAAGAGGAGAGATGACCTGGACATACATATTTTTGATTTAAATAAAGGGACGGAGAGAAATATCTTCCTCTTACCACGGAGAGAGAAAAAATCTTCATATAAGCCTAAGTATAAATGTCAGTCTAAGACTGACTTATCATTACATAGCATTTTTTGTTTGGATAAAGAAAATTCTTTTCCGCCTCATGCCTCTGCTAATATACGTTTGTAAGAGAAGAAAATTATTCACTTCATTCATACATGATGACAAATTTCAATTTGTTTTTCCAGTGATTCCACAAACTTGTTGGTACAACGGTAATGTGTTCGATTGTAGTCTCAGCATTTCTTGTATAATCGACGGTGGAAAACCCCTCGATTTGTGCAGCGGTGGCCTAATATGGAGTTGCTGTATCACGCGGGAAAAGGTGTCCACCGTGACGACGCCCCCGGTCGCTCTTTCCGAGAATACAAGTAAGTAAATCAGTATTACATAAAAGACGTCTGCCAGCCTAGGTCATTAGCTTAGTGATTAATTTATCCTTTCCTAAAGCCGTCCAGCAGCTTTTGCAACACCCGGAATTTCAACAACTATACCAGCTCAAATTAAAACAAAAGCAACAACAACAACAGCAACAGCAGCAGCAACAGCAACAACAACAGCAACAATTTCAACAACAACATTATATTTACCCGAGCAGTCTAAATAAACCTTACTTTCACAGTTACCATAAGCCAAATCGAACTAGTACTGAAAATTTTGGTACGTCGGATTCGCAGCTCATGCAGTCGTCCTATCACCACACTTACCACGTAGCGCCATTTTGGATAAATTCGGTTGGTACAGCGAAACCAGATGTACCTCAGACGACTTATCACGCGGCTACCAACGCGATACATGTACAACAAACCACGACCAAACCTAGTTACCATGTCGTGTCCACTTCGACTTCGGAGTCTTATCCGCTAGTTACCCAAAGTGAACTTACCATCGGATATAAGGGTAATTAATGGAATGGAATTAACACAGTATTCTGCACTTCTGCACATGGGACGTCTATAGTATTAGAAAAATTGCACTGCACATGCTTCCCTCTACATATATCTGTAGGTTCCATGACGTAAAGACAATCAAGAGCGGCGACATGCCATAGTCGACTGGTCTCCGATATCTTACGCGTGTTATAAACTAATAATTATTAGATATGCGGTATGCATCTCGCGTCAATATGTTCACGGTAGCTGGGATTGTGTAATTTTCTTTCTTTCGGACTACATTATAGAAATATTCTATTCTGTATGTGAAACGCATACGAGACGATTATACGGAGGGCCGTTAATTTTACTTTCTCGTTTTGCGCACGTTTAATAAATATCGGATCACTCAAGCTAGTTAATCTTCACCGTTAAGAACTTTCGCTTTCCTCTTCTAGTTTTAGATAATTTCGTTTTCATCCTTCCTAGATCACTGCCTGTACCCTTTTTTGCAACAGCTTCAATTTATTCGTTATTTGTAATTATGTTCGAATTTGTTAGATATTTATTTTTACCCGCTATGTTTGTTTTTTTTTCTGTTGAGGTTGCGGAGAACTGTTCCTCAGAAGCCACAGAATCGTTGGTGGGCATACGACAAATTTTGGATCTCATCCATGGCAAGTAAGCAAACACGCGTATCGAAATTGGAAGGCTTAGATTCGCGATGGGATGAACGGGTGGACCAATCTTTAGCGGGCCTTTTTGAAACTTTAAAAAATAAATTTTTCATTCAAACGAACTGAATTAAAATGATGCCCAGTATTTTCAAATATGGAAGCCGGAGTTGGAAATGTTGACATATTTTTAGATGCAATTCTAGAGGATAATTTGAGGGTAGAGCGGAAGCAATCATTTTTCAAAGTCCTACTCCTCGATAATTACAGCTGGAATATTGAAATTTTTCAAACCCATGTCCTAATATGTATCATATTAGCTTGATGGTCAGAATTTAGTGAGCGGTAGATCGTAAAAGGGTTTTCAAATAGCTCTCTTCCCTCTCCAGAATATTATTCAAAACCACTTCTTCTTCTAACCCTATTTTTTTCTTCCTCCTATGCGTATATCAGTAGACAAAAATATTGAGTTAATAGAAAAAGGGAACACCATTCTACCCTGCTCAAGCTCGAATATGAAAATATTGTTCTAAGTCTCTATCTTTGTACAGAGCTCGAAAGTTGAATTTCTCTTCAAGTTCATATATACCTCAGGAATCGAAATCCTCCTCCCCAAGGAACCATACCGACCGTCGATCTCCTTTTGATTCTCAGTGCCGACCAAAAACCGATTCAAAACTGACTTTTTCGAAAGTCTTGGTCGAAATTGCGTCGATATATGACATTTACGCCGACATAAGTATCAGGTCGACATGATGTCCACTCCACATCAACTCATTTGTCACATTCATTTCAAGTTGACTTCACGTAAATGCTTCCGAATGTAAGGATTTTTTTTCGGGCAGAGAAAGTGCGAGCAGAGCCTCAATTATGTTTCCGAATGTTTGATCGACCTGTAGTAGGTTATATACTAGCAAAAGAAGAAATAATCAAACCACCACATAAAATAAGAGGAGGAAAGGCGTATTTGCGCATTAGTCTTGTCAAAGTTTTTGTTCAGTTCTCATACCAATGCTTGAAATTAGGTCACGTTAATATAAGACTAGAAAGACTTTAGAGCTAAAAACATTATAATCAATTAAGATCGAGATTTTTCTGATTCCATTGAAGAAGAAGAAATTGGCGAAATTTTGCCATTCAAGCATAAGAGAAGGGCAACTTGGTAAATTTTTGATTTTCGAGCTAAAAATATGAAGAGGTGGAATTGGACA
Organism: Aspidiotus rigidus; assembly: GCA_035079385.1. Classification (NCBI taxonomy): domain Eukaryota; kingdom Metazoa; phylum Arthropoda; class Insecta; order Hemiptera; family Diaspididae; genus Aspidiotus; species Aspidiotus rigidus. Next base: position 5,250,388 of record JAVHKY010000015.1, on the reverse strand, counting down.
AATCTCGATCCGTCAGCTACATTGTCATTTTTGCATATTTTCATTTCCGCTTATTTATAAATGTTGTCTTATACCTTGGAGCCATGAGCACCAAAGCTCGAAATTTTTCCAGTCCCGTTCGTTACTGAGTCAGAAAACTTCCAACTATTAGCTTTTATAATATGAGAGAAGGGAAGGGGAAAAGAAGACGAAGAAAAATCCCGATCATCGAGCGTCTTAGAAGAGGATTATGACTTGGAAACATTCTTACCATCTGCCTGTATGCAGGAAAAGGAAACATGAAGACTTTTGAGTCATGTATCAGAAGAGAAGTGCACGAATGAGCTAGATCAGAACCCCCACCCTCTTCAGAATCACAATTCGCCCGACGGGTGGCGACAGAAATCGGAATTTTCATAAGTTGCCGTCCGTAACACGAAATTCTTCCAAGTTCTCACTTTCGGTAAGCTATAGTCATCTTAGAAAATTTTAAAAAAGAATCTGCTAATTCATGGATAAATTTTTGGCGAAAATTCCCACATTCTCGTCCTACGGGAAGCCAATCTACGTCTCATATTTAGGAACTTCCGAAAATTTGGAGCTCGAAACCCCCATAGATATGAAACTATGAAAAATTTCATTTTCTGAGTCATATAGATGGGGAGTAGAATTTAAAATATCACACTTTGAATCTCTAGACTAGGAAAAATTTTGAGCTTAGAACCCCCCATTATAAGAATAAATGAACGCATGACAAAGGATTTTTCCAAGTCTCTGAACTAGCTCACAGCCCGACTGCGGTCATCTTCGATAATTTTCCTCGATCCCTGTAGTAAGTCAGGAACCCGCCTTCTTCAGAATCACATTACCGTTCTCATAAATTATACGTAATAAGTATATAACTCGAAATTTGATTTTCTCAAGTCCCGACTGAAGGCGCTTCCCTATTTGGATCAACAAGTTGCTGTTTATACGGCATAATAATTCGTGAAATTCAGAAACGTGTGCACTTAATTGATTTCGCTTCCAAGGCCCTTGCTAATTACAATAAATTTCGACTGTTAACATCTCATTCCTTTATTTCATCCCAATTGAGTCCATTTAACACCATTTTTGAGCTGTCCAAAATATGGCGCTTTTGCAGCTTTCGGGCCTTGAAAAATTTTCAGAAAGCTCAACCAAGCTGAAATTTACACATGGATTGCAACTAATCAATTGAAAAAGAACTTCAAAATTTCACGTCACTCCATTGATAAGAAACAAAGTACCTATGTAAGAATTTGTAAAACTTCTCAATTTCCCTAACTTTTGTATGTCTGTAACACTTGATACAGCTCAAAAGTTTACAGTTTACCGATTTCTCAAGCTAGGTTACCTCAAATTGTAAACAGATAAGAAAACTTCACAGGAGTGATTTAAAACAAATTAATGAATAACACACGGAAACCTTTGGGCTACTTTTACAATATTCCGGTAACCTTCTAAATATTTTGTTTAATCAAGAAACCTTGCAACTCTACTTTATTCTTTAAAGCCATTCATTCTCATAGTGACAATGTAATAGTTATACAGTCGATTTTATAGCTCAACAGAAAAAGTTTTGAGCATAAGCTCTAAAGAAATGATGGTAGATATCTAAGGCTCTTTATCTAGATAACGAAGGCTGTCGATAACGTCATTCAAGCCGGATCTCAAACATAATAAACGTGACTTCATATCCCAATTCCGAAAATTTGCCCACAAATAGGTTCTCTGATTTTATCAATAAAGAGACTTATGATTCAAAGTGACCATCAAAAAACTAACAACACGTCTAAAATACCTACTTAAATTCTTTTCGACTTTTATTGAGGATTTTCAAAAATCAAAGTGTATCATGATTTTACAAAAATTCCAAAACTCGTATATATCTCCTCAGAATTTTCACTTGATACGACACTCGTTTTCTAGCCCTCCCAATTTCTTTGTTTTGAATTCGTTCAATCAAACGCTATTATATGATGTACAAATCAAACATACGGAACTGCAATTTATAAATTAACCTATTGATCTGAATTGTATAATAGGCGGCAATCATTAAATCCGGTTTTCTCTCTCGAAAATTAGCATGTGGCGGAGCTTTATTAACTAATCGATGGATCGTTACTGCTGCTCATTGCGTAGCAACGTAAGTAGGAGAATTGATTTTTTTTTTTCAAATATTTTTGTTTATATAATAAGAACGTTTAACAACGATAATGAAAAAGAAAAATAATCGTTTTGCAGCACAGCGAATAATAACCTCAAGGTGCGTTTAGGGGAATGGGATATTCGAGACCATAACAATGCGGAAAAATTGCGTCACGAAGAGTTCAGTATCGAACGTAAAGAGGTGAGTACGACTCAATAGGAGTTCATTTATCCTAAATCAACAGCTAATTAAAATGCAATAACGTATCGTAGGTTCATCCGCAATACAGTCCTAGCGATTTTCGAAACGATGTCGCGCTTATCAAAATTGATCAAGACGTATCCTATAAGCAACATATATTGCCTGTATGTCTACCAGATTCTGGAACCAAATTGCCGGGTCGGACTGCGACCGTCGCCGGTTGGGGTCGAATGCGACACGGTAAAATTGACTATCGACTTTTTTAAAATTTCAACATGATCTTTTCGTGCGCACAATTTGTACGTAAATTTTCTCACAGGGGTTACCACAATGCCAACTGTGTTACAAGAAGTAGATGTTGAAGTCATACCGAATGAAAGATGTCAAAAATGGTTCCGAGCAGCAGGAAGGAGAGAAACAATACACGACGTATTTCTGTGCGCTGGTTACAAAGAAGGTGGAAGGGACAGTTGTCAGGTGAGTGCACAGTTCTTTGGAAGTCTCATTGCCATTCAAAATCTGAATTGTCTTCTATTACGGATCGAATAACTTCATACAAACGGTGCAGCCTAATGATGGTATCCAACTAATAATCATGGCATCACGAATAACTAGAGGACGCTTTAGGTAATAAAAAGAAATATCGGTACTCACTTCTGTCGTCATGTTTGCTGGAAATAGTCGACTGCAGGTAGCAGCTTCAGTAGGAGAGCTTTGAGGTTCCGGCATCGATGATGAACCATTATAGCCACGTACCGATTTCCGCTTCACGAAATTGTGAACATACTTGCGCTTTACGGAGTGCGAAGTAATTCGATATGATCTCACTAAATAAATTCACTGAACTCTATTCATTATAATCAATCACGAATCGAAGTCAATACTCGGTAATAATAATAAATTGCGTGGTTTGTCAATGATTTTCATATCCGTACCCGCCACACTATTAACGATAACGACCTATTGACCTTGCAACAGGCCTATTTTCGATTCTTTGTTATATCCCCAGATCGTGGAAGGGAATAAGGGGATGTATTAGCCTTCAGCCAATCAATTTTGAGCACTGATTTGCAGCGCCTGCGCAAAATCACGATTAGGAGAATAAGGCTTTCGATATCACCCACCGAAGGCTAGAGAAAATCTCATTCTCTGATCTCATTCAATTGATCGTCATTTTGCAGATACTTTGAAAAATGAATGTAAACTGTAGAGATCTAATATTATTGTAAACAAAGACGCATCTGGAAGAAGGGCGTCCGTTCAATGTATCTCTCATTGTTTCAAATGATTTGTTCAGTCAAACATCGACAAATTCGATCGCTAGTCGTTATCAAAATCTGCCGGACAAAGTAGAATTAATTGACTTCCTGCAAAACGAGGATCAGTAGAACAAGATTCTTTTTAGCCTCAAAAGACAATGTTATGAGCCTCGTTCTCCTAATCGTTGTTTTGCAGATAGGTCAATTCAACTTTGTGCGGCAAAAATGACATAGAAATGAAAAAGAACTGAAAATTTTGATTCTTAACTACGAATTTGTGAAACTCAATTGGATCATAAAATTCAATAGGGTCGTAATCATACTCAGGATCATAATATGAAGAAGGTTCTGGCAGAAGGACGTCCGTCCCTTAAGAAATACATTGCGCGGACGCCCTTTTACTAGATTCGTCCTCATATCGAGTATTCAATCGGTCAAGGCCCGGGGAGTGAGAGGTCTATTCCTTAGCCTAAATTTTCAGCCGTCGAAGGCTTGTAGCACTGACTATCCTTTAGCTTTTCAATCGAGGGCTTGGCTTTTTCGTTAACGCTGTGGAAGTTGCAGTGAGGTTGGAATGGGTTAACGTCCAGCTTGATTGAAACTAGGTACTTCTAAAACATCACCTATAAGAAGCATCTAAATATATTGTACGTGGAAACCAAGCAACGTTTCTTTCATAATTTTAAATGGGGATTAATTGGCATCAATTGCAGTCTGTTGTTATTTACATAATTGATCTGCGCACTTTTCTTTTCAGTTTTTATTCACCTTGGGAAAGTACTTCTGTAACACCCATCGATGATATAGTCGATAAAAATGATTTTATAATAATGATTAATGAATTGTCAATAGAAACCGAACTACCTTCGATAAATTTTCAGAACTTTTTCCAAATTCTCATGATAGGCCTACCTACCTAATCGATACAAAATATTAATTGCATATATCGACATTTAAGCAATGGAAAATTTTTGAAGTAAGATTAAAAGCTCGTGAGAACACCTCTGAATTTTGAACGGAAGACATCAGCAGACTTCCATGAACCTAACCTAACTTTGAAGGACCTACATTGAACCTAACTTAAACCTCTTATTTTATGAAACTATACTGAGTATTAAGGAATATCAGGCGTAAAACAATTAGGATGATGAGGACTTAATTACTTTATAAATATATTTTATATGTTCTTTCAGAGAATAATTTAATTGATACCTATTTAGGAAAACAAAATTTTAACAAGAATAGTTTTACAACCTGCGTCTGGCATGGCAGTCTGTGACCGATTAACCAGATGAGAAATAAATTGCTTGAAACAAAGTCTGAATTCTAGAGAATAAGAAGTACTTATGCCCCTGTTTAGGCTCTAGTGCTCATAAATATAATGATAATAGAAGGGGAAAAAAAGTACCGGTACCAGTGTAAGTATTATAAATACATTTGTTGCTCTTTGGAGGGAATGTATAGGTAATGGGAACTCGAGACCATTTGTTTTTGATTTGTGAAAAAATTGAAAATAGAGGTAAGTTTAGAATTAAATCCGAATTCTCTTGGAATACTACAAATAATTTTGAAGGAAAGAAAGATGCATAAAAATTGGACAACTAAATAATCGACAAACAGTTCACAAGTAATTTTCTTGAAAAATCTTATCAGAAACAATTACCTACTTGTACAGTAAATTGTTTTAATTGAAGCTCAATGTTTCAGAATTTGTTTGATATTTTGAACAGAAAATTTGGAGAACCTATCTACTTCTTCGCATGCCTAATTAAAAGATTCACTCCCCAATTTTTTATTAAATTTACTGGATATTAATTAATATTATTGATAATTTTCTTTTCGTCTTCTGTTCTTCTTGTTTTCAGGGTGACTCTGGAGGTCCATTAACTACAACCTTGGACGGTAAAAAAACACTCATCGGTCTAGTTTCTTGGGGTATAGGATGTGGTCGTGAACACTTACCAGGAGTATACACGAATATTCAGAAATTCGTACCTTGGATAAATAAAGTCATATTATGAAAACTCAAGATCAACCCGACCAATTCATTATAGTGAAAATTTTGATGTGGAAAAAAAAGTTGATGTGAATTTGTAAATCAGTATTATTTGTAGGTAATAAAAGCCGAATAAGCAATTTGTACCTATAGTTCAAATACGATTATTAAGTAAGTGATTCAAATTAATTTATTGTCGCTGTATATTTCTGTATAAACTGTATTTTTCTCTTCTTAAGCCATTATTTATGTTTACGCATAAGAATCTTGTAAGACTTTCATTTTATGCTAAATTGTAAACGAATTTTTCTATTATAACATTTTTCCGACGACAGTTTGAAGTTCTCTCGATAAGTCCCCGAGTAGGGAGCGAAACAAAATAAAACAAGCAAATGCCTATATAATAGGTAGTTTGTAAAAAAACATTTTCATGCTTCTTCTCTCCATATCGTTAGTCCGACTACCAAAATTTAAACTCTACACAAAAATTTGGAGGGGCACACATTCCACCGGATTCTCAAAAACTTATTCTTCGACCACATTTTCTTCTTTCGTCGGACTCTTCAAAAATTCAGGCAGTGGACTAAAATTGAAAAACATTTTATGCACTACACTGAGTCGTGAATCCAACGAGAATTGCTTGCTTCTTCGAAATAAATCGCCTCGTGTTTTCCGCTGAAGAGCTGAAAAATACACACTGATGTAGAGTTGTAGAGTTGTACCGAAATATTTTAGAGAGAGGTGGTATTTAAGACTTACTGGGACTTAGTTTGGTTTCATTGCATAACTGACTAAGCCAATGAGTCCAGGGTGACAGAGCCGATTCTTCTTTCTCAAAAATACCTGCAAAACTTCCGTTTACAACTTTCGGTGATATTGGAGTATTCGAAAGCAGCAAACTTATTCCAAAAGAGCCCTTCCTTTTGTCATCTGACAATCAGTTTCAATATTATTCATCATTGTTAGAGCCGACAAAGTTTTTTTAAAATTTTATTTCATTTTTAATACTAAGTTAGTTTTGTACCGTGAATATTGAGCGTACGCGATCCATCAAATTCCGATATTATCTGCGAGGCAGCTTCCTTAATCTCGTTCCAATCTCTGATAATATCATCATCCGTGGTATATTGAGAAGTCACAGTGAAACGAATAACATACTTGTCTGGAAATATCGTCAATAATTCGAACAACGCCGATCTTACTCATAATTTACGTATTGTATTAAACGATTGATTTTTGGGTCATATCAACTTGGGGGGTAAGGGGTGCAGGGTAGAGCAAAAAGTTTTCATTCGAGTAGGCGGGTAGGGTTAAGTCGGTTATAAAATAAGAAATAAACTTAGCCAAGAAATTAAGAAATCCACAAAACTGAATGAATCAGACTGACAGTCAATTTGACGTCGATTTATATTAAGTAAAAGATTGTTAGCTTCTAAATTAAATATTTTTTCGAATAACTGAGCCAAATGTTGCCAGAATTCAAATCTAAGCTGAGAAGAAGGGCGAAAACTCTCCTTCATGTACAGTTGACTATGATGACTCAAATTTCAATACGTAGGTAGGTCAAACTACACTACTTTTTTTTAATGTGGTTCATTCTGTTTCTACTGCGCGCTTTAATCACTTCGTTCTTCTATTTTTTTGTACAGTAGAGATTCACGTATGTATTATAGCTAGAAAAACTGCACACGGGGTCTATACCGACCTTGATGTCCTCCTGTATTTAAATTACTCTACAAATTTTCTCGAAATTTCATCTATAGAACTGACCTTTCAACGCTGCTGGAACACAATGAATATTTCCTCGAGTATTCAAACGTTTGAGCAAATTTTCGGTCAACTGGTTTCCGCGTTTCAGACAAAATACTACTAATCCTAAATGTCTGATGGCTGGTATTAAGAATCGGTGATCTGCTCGCACTAATGACTCAAACATTTCAGCTTTTTTTACCCCCTGTAACAAAAGATTATCATGAATGTTCTTGTATCTAGGCAAATTGTATTCTTAAATTTGTGTAAACTTGCTTCTCTAATATGTCGCTGTAAACCTTTGACACCGAAACTACGAATAACAAACCACAATTTTAAAGCACGGAAGCGTTTACTCAACGGAATTTGCCAATGCTGAAGACCAAAAACAGAATGAGGTGTTGTTACAAATTTGATTTTTTATATTTCTATCTCTAGACATACTCGTATTGCACGAGCCGTGTAAAACAATTCAATTAAAGATCTTTGGTTTTTGAAAGAAGAACCTCAGAGGACAAGCTCTTTTTAAATCAATTATTCGTGACTAGGAAGATTAGAGCGCTTAATCACCCGCTTTTCGGATAAATGAACCTCCTTGAAGCTTTCTGTTTTGAATACCGTAAGTATTTCACAAATTTTAAACAATCGTTATAATTCAATAATTTACTTATCAACTTATTTGCTTTCAATTATCACAAAAATCTCCTAAAGAGTATTGCTCAGTTTTAGGGATCAGTACTGTCCACAAAAACCGAATTTCATATTTAAACGTGAAAAATATTTCTTAAAATGAAAATAAAATTTTCCGAAAAATTTTCAGATTTTCATCCCTTATACAATCTATTTCAAAAAAAAAAAAAAGTGTCTCACATTATTTTTTATTTTTTTCTCAAAAGCCAATATTGACATATCTCTCCTTCAGAGAAAAAAGAAAAAAAAAAAAAAAAAAGTGGAAATGGAAATGGAAATGGAAATGGATTTTTGACGTGATTACCTTCCTCTCCTCTTCTAATCTCTCAGAATACTTTTCAGTAAATACATACCATATAATCTATTCCATGGCCTGCATGTTGAAGCAAAAGTAAAATTTATTGTAATCAATTTTCCAAGTTTTTCCGTAGTATGGAATAAGCTTCATAATAAGGCAAACTCATTATAATGAGAGTACATTCATATGAATATTGTCATCAAACTCACCTGAATTTTCGTGTCTCAAATACAGTGGCTCAACATTGAACGTCCTATGTAGGGCGCCACAGTTTTTTACCCTGAAAAAGTACTACCATATATTGAAGTTTTGGGAAGTCGAAAAATTATCCTAAAATTGGTTGTGAAATTACCACATGGCTGTACAATCGAAGTTCACCATAAGCCATTTACTCGGATTGAAAGCAAATGAATCGGCATAATGGATTCCCTTCATCCATTTTCGGAATTCAGGGCATATAAAGGAGCTACCGGCATATGCAGCATCAATATGTAACCATAAATTCTCTTTTTGGCCTGAAATCATATTGATAAAAAATAACGATCAAAGGATTATAACAACATTATACGGCTCATTAATGTTTTTCAATTTCAATTTTTAAATAATTTGTTTTCCCTCAGCTGACGATTGACAATTTTCTACTACGGTCAACTGTCCAGTTTTCCATAACACGGTGGAGTTTGGGAGACGCGGCCCACCCTCACTATGCCCCGACCTAAATTTGCCTACGATGAGCAACGAGTCAGTCATGAAACATTATACATTATTTCCTGACTGCTACGTCGAATACCTGACCAAGTGTTACCGGTCCAAAAACATTAATGAAAGAGTCTGCATATTAAATTACGGACTTACATATAGGACCAATGTTTTCAATATTGTCGAAAGCACAAGCAGCAGTTGTACCCAATGTTCCGCAAACCTATGAATAAAAAACGGAAAATGATTTCGCTTATAGGTAGTAAAATACTGCAAAATCACCAAAACTTATTAAACTTTCGTACTTACAAAAAAAGGAATAAGATTTTTTGCTTTATCGATTTCGATCGCTTCTTCCAATTTATCAGCTCGCAAAGAAAACGAATCGTCACTCTCGATATAACGCAATTTAACTAATCCAATCAGACCAGCTTTTTCTACCGACGAATGAGCCTAGAGGGTGAAGAAGGAAAAGTTCAGTTAAACACAAGAAACATCTCACAAGCACGGTGTGCGACGAAAATTTTCAAAAGGACCCCTAATATAACTGTTTTTTTGTTAAAATTTCGATCATCCAGCTAGGTAGTATAATGGATAGATAGTTGAAAACGCTCGTAGTGAGCGCACACACTCCCACGCAGTGGAGAATCCCCTCGGCCTTGTTAAATGTCACAATTATGAATTAACGTTGTTAATTAGTAATTAAATCCACAAGCAAAAAGTGATGGTAATATGGCGGTATCTTTCAATCAACTAATAGCAACATACTGCTGAAAAAGAATTTATTCTGGAACGAAAATGAGAAGAGAAGAAAGAACCTAACCGTGTAGTCGTCGTGGGTGACGTTGATAAGGTGTCGTTTTACCTGATTGTCAACAGTCAGCTGATTCCCAAATTCCTCGTTATCACAGTCAGAAACCAAATTAAATATTATTTTCAAGGTCACTAAACTCGGTGTCGTACTGTCGTAATGGGGGATTTTCTTTTTCAATTTTGACAGAGCAGATTGATAGTCGCTTACGGTTGTTAATGCTGCTATTGCAAAAAAAAAAAAAAAACAGATCATCCGTTGGAGACAATGCTATCAAAATCTCTAGGAAAATATGCAAAAACAAAAATTGACAGTATTTAAGTTGTATTTCAAAATAAACGGTCGTCAGTATCTCCTCAGATATAAGTAGCTTTACGAAATGAAATGAATAGGTACGCGAGAATAGTTCGGTTTTTTGAGGCAGGCTAAATCGGCCAAACTCGTCTAGACATCAACGATCAGCAAAAAAGGGTATTTTTATCATGGTTGAAGGATCTCCCTTCCGCAGATCGTCGATATGCAGATACGTCTATTCTACTTTATACGGTAGAAAACATAATGAATGTAGAACTTCTAGCGCTCACTGTCTCATGACGTCTTTCTTATTTGAAATGAACCGTTGGATTCCGATTCACTCCCATCATCTAGGTAAGGAACTATATAAGATAGGTATGCGCAAGTGATAAGATAGGGATCATCGCCATGTTGATAAAGTCGAAGGAGGAGCAGTTTTAGAAGATTTCAGGAGGGCCGTGTGAGAAAAATTTGAATATCAAACATTGAATTTTGGTTAATTAGAAAGATTATATGCGATGAGAGCAAGAAATTAGGAAATTTCCTTCATTTTTTGTAGTTTAAATTCTTGTATTCGATGTTTGATGCTTAAAATTCTCTTAGGATACTACTCAGATTGCTCCTCCTTCGACTTTATCAGTGTGGTGACGATCCTATTCTTATCACTTGCGCATACCTGTCTTATAGTTCCTTAATCTAGGTTGTTATCAACAATTGAGACATTATTATTGAAAAGTATAGGAATTACATACATTGGTCAGGACTCAGGTGCGCTTTCGACAGATAACTCCTTAATTGAAAATTTTCTTTCAATATTTTCATCTCTTTCATGCTTTCTTTTTGGAGATCTGCCGTAAGTACAAAGTAGAATTAACGTGTCCACAGGATGTGCCTTGGAAAGAAATTTATTTTTTTCCAATTAGATTCCTTTCCAGAAAGAAATATGGAAATATATGGAAATTTAGGAAATTAATTTTTTTTCAATGAAAACAGATTTCTCTCATCATATTATACTATCATTTCCATTAATACCATCACACCAACCCTTTGTTTAGCGATGTAAAACTCGATTGTCTTTCTATACCAAACTCCAGATCATATCTCGACCAATAAGAATACATTTTTCTCTAAACAAACACGCTGATTGGTCCGTCAGGTTGCGCAAAGTGTCCAAGTATTCGAAATCCTATAATAATTATAATAAAGCGCGGTTTGTTTACAAACCGTCGAACGTGGTGTCTGTCGATCAGTGGCCACCGGGGTGCGCTCACTCGGTCCTGCGTGTCGACAGCAAGGGTGCTATCGGCTATCATTCATCACAACATCCATACGTTGAATATTTTCAGAAAATTTTTATTATTATCAAAATTCATATGTCATTATTATCATTCTGCTATTTTGTGTTCGAAACTTTGAAATTGAAAGAGGACTGAACTGAACAACTGAGAAACAATTGATATTCATTTTTCAGCCAGAATAACGAAACAAAATTAAAAATTGTTCGATAGGATAGTGTTGGAAAACATAAATGGGTATCATTGATTTGTGATCGCATCTAGCTTCGGTTTTTCGTATACTGGTATTATATGAAATTTGGAACGAAATAGGATCAGCGAGAAGTTGAAATTCTAATTTCCTAAGAAAACCAATTACGAAATGAACGGCCAGGTTTTGTGTTTTCTGTTGTGGATGAAGTCTATCGGATGAAAAGATCAATAAGCGCAAGTGAACTATTACTCATTAACAGGAGAAAGAGGTTGAAAATAGTAAGTACGGTAGGTTGATGTGCTCTTGATCGATTGTAGAAATAGAATCGTGATTCGAGTTTTGAATACAGAACGTGATTCTCGATCGCATGAAGTGATATTGCTCTTACTTATTTATCAATCCGAGTATCCGATACTGGTAGATGAATTTTCCTTATTGTTAGACTATTTTGTAGGTCCTATGTTTTAGTCCGCAAGTACTTGAATTCTCGAAATCGAAGGAAAAACTAGCCTGTGAGATTTATTTCACAAATCGCGGAACAACATTAGAAAATGTTCCATAATGCCGTAAGAGGTAGATATTTTAATCGACAGTACTGATGATACTTGATCGCATATAGTTTCTGCTTTTTGTGAATTATGAAATTTCAAATTATTTTGTAGGTTCTTATGTTTTGGTTCTCAGGAACTCGAATGCTCTAAATCAAAAGAGAAGCGCAATGAGATTTAATCTACAAATCCCGAAAGTAAATAGAAAAATATCATCTGAATAGTAGGAGTAGTTTGATGTGTTTTTGATCAATTGCGTAAATACAATATTATGTAGAATCGTGATTCGAATTATGAATACAGAACGTGATCTTTGATTGTTTGAAAAGATATCTACGCTTATTAATTTACTTATCAATATCAATCGGGTATCCAGTTCCAGTAGGATTTTATTATCAGAGAAAGTGGTTAGATGTGGCTGTCGTGATATTTAGTGATGTTTTAACAGGAAACCTGTTCTATAGGGGGCTTTTTGAGAATCTTGCCGTCTGCTGTCCAACAAAAAACTTGGAAAAATTTGGACTATCGAGCCATATATGATAGGAATTTTTTCAAGTCCCCCTTCTATCATATATAGCTCAAGAGTCAACATTTTAACAGGGATCCTGTTCTATGAGTGGCTTTTTGAGAAATTTGCCTTCCGCCGTCCAACAAAAAACTTGGAAAAGTTTTGACTCTCGAGCTAAATATGATAGGAGGGAGACTTTGAAAAAATTTCGACTATCGAGTCATATATGATAGGAAGGGGAATCGAAAAAATGTCGACTATTGAGCCATATATGATAGGAGAGGGACTTGGAAGGTCTAGGCCATCTGTATACTACTTTATCTAGGTCTAGGCTCCCTTGAATTCTCAATACCAAATCCCATATGACTCATATTGAAGAAATTCTGAAAAATATAAGACTATGATGGTCAGAAACCCACACCTCGGTCTTGACAGAGCTAGGACAAAATTAGCCTTTACCCATGCCAGCGGGCTGTTTGTTGGTTGAGTTTGGAATTGCGTATGTGTGTGTGTGTGTGTGTATGTGTATGTGTGTGTGTGTGTGTGTGTGTGTGTGTGTGTGTGTGTGTGTGTGTGTGTGTGTGTGTGTGTGTGTGTGTGTGTGTGTGTGTGTGTGTGTACTGGTGGGAACAGTGAACTAGATGGCAAGTGGGAATACATATTTGACTATTGAAAGTTCAAACATTATGAGCTCTCATGAAATATGGTATCTTTCAGCAAGTGATAGTCCGTCGGCGGCGTGCTCTTTGCGAGCGCGAAGCGCGAGCCCGTAATCATGAAACAGCGAGCGCGAAGCGTGAGCCTGTCTGGCGCCGCAGGCCTAGCCGCTAGGCGCGCCGAAGGCGTGCCGCAAGCGGCTAGTTTATCAATATTTGAAAGATAATGTCAGAATCTCATCTCACAAAAGAAGTACGAGTAAAAGATATTAGGAAAAGATAATAGGTTATGTATTCTGTAATTCAGCGATGATTCCGACGAAACAAATATTTTAGCAAACTGGAAATTTTGGACAGGAAAGATAAAATAAATTTCTTTCCACAGTTTCTTTCTTTCATTTTTCTCCTTTCCAGGTTAATTTCCAAGAAATTTTTCCAAGGCACATCCCCACCACAGAATGAAGGATCCGGATAAAATTACGTTACGATCTAATTTCCTCGAGAAATTCCAAATATGACACTAGACATAAAGTAGACGCAAGTTCTGAGAAGTAAGTTTTTTATGGAAAAATTGTTTTTCTTTATCGAATTTTAAAATTGATCAGCGTCGGCTAAGGCCCTTCTTCCATAAAGCATCTGATTTGTTAAATTTGTTCCGATATAGCCATCGTAATAACATTTATTTTCGCATTCTAATGAAAATTCAAGCTGTTGAAATGTTTAATACGTTCCAAGTCACCTAAACAACATTTTTTAGGATATATGAAATTCACAGTTGTGTTGAGAAAATCAAATTTATTTGTTCTTCAAACTTCAAAATATGCTATAAATGTTCCGCGTGCATTCTAGATTGCATTTTTGAATATTTTGATCGTTCTTAAGTGAGTTCTTGTCTTGTCTTGTCTTGTCTTGTCTTTTTTTTTTTTTTTTTTTAATTTATAAAAATGGCTTTTTGAATTCTTAAGAAGAGAAATTTACGTGGAACGAAGCATTTGCAATTTATGAGACGTGATATCTTCATTCCATCAAATTATATCAAAAATGACAAACGTATATGATGTACAGCAATGTCGACGCCGAGATCTCAATCCTTTTTGGTGCCAGCAAAAGAAATAATTGACTAAGGCCTATCACAATGATGGAAAGAAAACCTATGAGATTCTTATTGGAAAAAAATCATCATTTCAGATACGGAACCTACTAATCATAACCCATGAGACTTAGTAGTTTGACTCTTTTGCATCTCGTCATTCAGACACGTACTAAATATCCCACCGTAAGCGAAAAAATTCAATTTAACATTGCTCAGTAACTGGATATTCTTATTTTTCTTTCTTCAAGTTTTGAGTAGGTAACTTCTGAACCTTGAATTTTATTCAAAATATTCCTTCAATTGACAAGCGCTGGAGCTTCTACAAATTGGAACATGTAAGTAATTTAAACGACGTTTAGCTAGAGAGGATGTAATTTACCTGCAGTATGATATATAGTCAATTCTTAGGTCATCGAGAATTAATGAGGAAATTATCTAGCTTAAAATGAAGGTTGTCTTTCGTGTGTAACAACCTTCACCATATAATTCACAGTCATTCGTCCAACAGTGTTCCTAGACCTACTTCTTTAAAATCGTGAGGATTTAATCTTTCTCGAAGAGCTCTATCATGTATGCACCAGCGCTAATCGTGGAAGTTTTGTTTAACGATCTAATTTCAGTTTCAAATATACGTTGTATTGAATTTTACTCGTACTTCGTGCGGTACCTAAACGCCGACTTACTTGGTCCGAGCAGTAAGCAACCAAACGACTGTTGATTTCTGAATCATCTAAATCGCTTTCACTTGTATCATTTTCTTGTCTGTACCGACGAATAGCTTCAGTTCGCCCAGCCAAAAGACAGATCAAAGTCGACTCGCTCGCCGTAGTCTGCGAAAGAAGGGGAACGCATGCATGATAGATGTTTTACAAGAAAATAATTTAAATCAGGTTTCAAGTCGTATTACAACTGGTCGTAAATATTTTTTACGTTCTTTGGGGAGCGTGGACGTATGGTGAAAAGTACAGCGTACCTAATGAATCTTGTGTACGATACATTGATCGACACAATATAATACAGTGCACAGATTTGCGAATAAATATGAAAATTAGGGGCAATCTGCGTGAATGTACGAAAATATTATAACTAATTTACATACTTGTATAACTCCTCCACCAAGACTGTCCGTGGAAGTGTGCAAAAAGTCATCAGTCAGTCCGATCATTTTTCCTAACCAAGTCATAATTAGTATTTCTAATTCGGTGCATGCAGGACTGCTAGCCTGTGAATTGAAAAATTTGAATTGGATAGTGAAAAAGAAGTAAAAAATAGTATGGCCGGGATACTTTACCCAGGTAAAACCCAAACAATTGATAGCATCAGCAAGCATATCACCGAGTAACGAAGGAAACGAATTTAGGGCTGGAAAGTACCCATGCATATACGGAGACTGCCAATGAGTTATCTGTAACATGTACGAGGTGGAAGGGAAATTAAAAGAAATTTCGAAATGGAAAGTTTTGCAAAAGGACCGTACTCCAGGCATGATGTATTTTTCGACATCGTTAAAAACACATTCCCACGGCTCCGCATCCAGTGGAGCTGAATTCGGAATAAGTTGCAACATGTAACCCGGTTTGACATCAGGGTACACTCTGCGGCTTCTTATGTTTTCCAAGTAATCGGCAATATAGTCGACCATTTGCTTGCCTATGGTAATCACCTCAAAATATAATATTTAATCAAGAATAATAAAAAAATAAAATTAAAAAAAAAAGTAGAAAAGCAGGTTAGTTTATCTAAAACCTTCGAATTTTTTTAGCACGATGTGAAAGAATTTTATGCATCTAGAATTTAGGTATACACTTGCACTCGCTTACCTCTCACACGATATTCGTCAAAGTCCATGATAATTTTAAAAGTGCACCGAAGTTCAACTACAAACAGGTAACCAATCTCATATTAGCATCAATCGTATATAGGTACGTATCGAATATACGCCAAATACTCGCGATCATTGTAAAATTCCATTAAAAATTTTGGAGTAGAATTAAAATAAATTACATCATCAGGCAGTAATATTTGCATTGATAATAGAAAAAATCGGAGTAAGAAACTCGATAACAAAAATATTCCCTTAGAGGTGTGGTTCATTCAAAAGAAGCCGTATAATTTGTCTTATCTTCGAAGTGGTTCCCCCGGTCGTTGTTTTCTATAATAAGATCACAAACGTATAGACAGAGCTTAACACGAATATTTGACAACTAGAGATTCGTAAATCAATTCGTGGATGTAGAAGAAAACTGGAAAAATAATGATATGCATCTACTTACTTACTTGGTTGAGAGATGTTTTTGCGCTGTACCTACTTCTTAAACGCACACTTTACAAGAAAGATCCGGAAGTTTTGAAAAAGAAAAGAATTTTAACGCGAACGATGAACCATTTTATGACGTAGGTACATCGGTATAAAAATTCGAATTGCAAGCTCTTCCTTATTTTTCTTATTTCTCTCTTGATATGGTACTCAAAAAAGATTACGATGTCATTGAGCTCCCAAGAGACCATCGCAAAATTATTAACGAAATTTCTCTAATGAGGAACTGTCAGCTACAAAATGACGAGCAATTAATTAATGTACTCGGCTCGCAATATTTTTGATTGAAAATAACACTGAAGACAAAAAAGTTACGTATCAATCAATAGATATTTTTCAGTCAACTTATTTCAGAAATTACGTGTACAGATTGACAAATTAGTCAATTTTCATGGAATCACGGAAGAAACGTAAAAACCTAACATTTTTTAAGACTATCCCGCGTCCCCCCAAAAAAACGGAAATAAAAGGAGTTGCAATTTGAAAATTCATTCAAAATTTGTTTACTAAAGGATTTTATAATAACGTAATTATTATTGAAATTGTAAACGATGAATAATCATTTCTTGTGAAAGGTAGAGTATATACGATAATAAGAACGGTTTGGAGGAAGTGAGTTCAATTATGGTAAAAAAATTTAGAAATTCAACGTTTGAGGGCAGACAGGGAACAAAAGATGGGAATAATTATTAGGGCTGAATACAAATCTGAATGATGACGTATGCAATGTTACATAATCAACTTGTATCTATCCTGCAATTGTCTCCAGCACAACCCAACTTCATTATCTGCTCTCAAACTCGTAATAGGAAACTTTCAGCATTCTAAGCGACTAAGAAGGCAGGTTTCGACCCTTTTCATACCCTTTCCCCTCCCTTTGTACAGTGCTGTTCAATGAACCTATGGATGCGGATAGGTCACAGGGGTAGCTAATTGAGGGAGGAGAGGATTATGCACAAATTTTTGCTTCGCTCAAGTGGAGTTTGAACCAGACAACTCTCGCGTTCAAGATGGTCTCGAAACCATTCTGCTACTAAGATGTACTCTAAAAAGTAGAAAGGTCCAGGACGTGGTGTGCTTTGGTATTTTATATGCTTATAAGATTGGGCCATGCTCTCGGAAAAATCGGCACGAAAAACAGTAACGGTTTTTTAGACTAATCCTGGGAAAATTGTTACTTCCATTGTACTAGGTCAAACATATAATATACTGGGCCTTTGCTAGGTGTCTGGTTTCGTATAGCTAGTTCTATAATCGCTTAGAATACGCCTATTAAAGCCTTATACAAGACTAAAAGCAGCGAGTGCGGCTGCCAGCCCGTTAGTTAATTAGCATAATGAACAGTAGGCAAAAGACCCTGTGGATTTTTTGACTGGCACTACGCCTAAGGAAATTGTCACAAAAAAATGTTAACGTTTTTTGTCACGCTTGATCAGTGATTTTGACCTACTTTAGGGACATGGAAAAATTTCGGCTTTCGCTACTTTGAGACCTGTCCATCATACCTGGCTTTCGTGGCCCTGACATGCAATATACTACAGGCTTCGTGTACTGTACGTTAGGCTAACCAGCTCACTCTGTCCCCTATATTTGTCTTTCCTCAACCCGAGCTAATTCAGGTTACTAGGCTTCACTCTCGCGACTTAGGAGCTCAGCTACTCTGCCCAACATACTCCTAATTTGTACGAAATTAGGACGAGAGAGAGAGAGAGAGAGAGAGAGAGAGAGAGATCATCTATTCTAAAGTCGATATAATCCATATATTACATCAAAGTGTAGGAAGTGGAGGTGGAGAGCCGGTTCCTAGAAAGTAAGGAGCTGTAGCCGTAGCTGGGAGTCGAAAAAAAAGAGCGGAGTGGCTCTTTTAATTCTAGTGACTCCGAAAAAAAAAAAGGGAGACATGTTGATGACGTCACAAGAAGGAGGTTTATGCTGGTCGCGATGGCGAGAGTATGGAACTAGATTTCCTCTTTCCTATGTATTTACCGACACCCCAGCCATCTATTGGAATCTGCAATTATACTAGATTTCTGCTCCCATCGCACTGGTGGACTTGGAATCCTCAACCTAATTTAGAAATCTGCGAATCCGAGAGAGACAGAGAGAAAGAAAAAATCGAAAGTTACTAATTTGATGACGTCACAGGCAGGTCCAAGCTGATGACATTGCGAACAAATGACGTTACGGATGTTGATGACGTCACAAAGAGGTGTATATTTTTACTGTGTGCCTTTATCCGCTACTATAGTACATCCGCTACCCAAAAATGTCTCGACGGGTAGCTGGATTGAGTAACCACAAAAAAACTCGCGGGTTCTTTTAGGAAGTTAGGC
Organism: Aspidiotus rigidus; assembly: GCA_035079385.1. Lineage (NCBI taxonomy): Eukaryota > Metazoa > Arthropoda > Insecta > Hemiptera > Diaspididae > Aspidiotus > Aspidiotus rigidus. The sequence goes on along the minus strand of JAVHKY010000015.1, from coordinate 5,231,299 downwards.
AAGGGGTGGCAAGAAACCTGTTTTATGAAAAATGTGTGACGTCATCAGATTGTGACGTCACAGGCTTGGTCTTTGGAGCTATATATGATAGGAGAAGAACCTGGAAAAATTTCGATAGAAGGTCGACCTCTAAACGACCTTGAGGTTGCCGGCCAGGTGGACAATGGACATTTTTCCGGACACCCCCCCCCCCCGCCCCATAGGTTCCCTATTAAAACATTGAAAATGATCTTTATCATTTTTTTTTTTTTTTTTTTTCATTGTCTCATAATCCACTCCTCCCTTAATACTGCCGCTTTGTCACCTATCTTTGCATTATTTTCGTAAAATACTTTTTACAACTGCGCAAGTGAAGTGAACATCTTCCGTGTCGATACGGTTTTATCGACCTACTCGTATTCGTTTTTTTTTTCGAATAAATACATCGCTGTTTCCTCCTTTTTCTTGTCTGTAAAAATTGTCGCATTCGGAACGAACGATTGTGGCGATAAAATACCAGTAATAAAGGGGAAAATTCAAAATTCCCAGGTCATTCCTCAAATACTCGGACGATGAACGTAAAATTTTTGTGGGAATATATTTTTTGAAAGTAATGATTACGTACTTCCCGAAGAAATCATTATCAATCATATAAAACGCTACGGAACCGTGGCTATGACTGACTACTGACAACATTTACATGAAGAATCCTATTACGAAAATCCGAGAGTCGTTGCGTTTGAATAAACTGTTCATTCGTTCATAAATGTTTTCTCGATTTATTCTCATTTGCAACGAGTTCAGGAAGTGAGGAGGAATTTTCCAAATTTTTCCACTCGTTTTTATGAGTTCACGACCGCGCCGTTTCCCATGTGTGGCCGGCGAGTTTCGAAGTATGAAAGGAATCTCTGCACTCATATTATTCCTAGAATATAAATTCATAAAAAACCGAAATAATCTTTTTACAACGTCAAACCCTTTTTTCCGAACCCCGGTCACGAATGATAAAATTTCCTTTCAGTCGTGTCAAAAATTTTCCACTAGGCTAATATCGCAAAATTTATATTTATTGATATCGATTAACAAAATTTATAAATCTGAAGGCGCAACATTAAACATTTTATTTTCTATCGAAAATTGCTCGAGTTCGTAAAACATGCTGATGGGCACGTACAGATCTTATTGAACAAAGGACACCGAACAAAATTACTTACGAACGAATCTAGGTGGAATGTGTGCATCACCTACGTACTCACTATTCAAGACGACATCCAAGCGTAGACCTTAAGAATTCTATAACTAATGAACATCAGTTGAAATATAAAAGATAAATACATAAACGCATATAGCGCAGTCGTATAAGTCACAACACTGGACCCGACAACCTTGTACCGGTTATCATAATAAATGAAAAGAACTTCGACACACGCCCGCAAAGCAGCCCCTCATTATTACGCGGAAAAACTTACACAACGAGAAAGTAAGCGACCAAAATAAGAGATAATTATCGGTACAAATAATGTCTACAAAAAAAGAGAAAAAAAAAATCACGTAATGTAAGTATTGTACGACTTCCGAACCTGCAAGCAGGCAGTCCAGTTCGATTACGAAAAGGGATGACAATTTTTAAGAACATAGGTAACACAATACGCTTCAATATTTAAATCCCAGACCAAGCAGAACGTACTCGGAGCATTTGCCCTAACTAAATTTAATAAGCTGATAATACAAGGTTACGGACGCATTTTCGGACGATAAAATTATGCTTTGACACTCGTTACTCGAGTTAACGAAGTTGAAATACGTTCTAATTTCATTTAGCATTAATGATAAATAATCAGAGAGTGAGTGTTTACGGAACATACGCGTACACCGTGCACCGAACATGCATCCTCATTTATTGTATGAACGTTAACAGCTTTAAAATGCTTTAAGAGAGCTATTATGTGATGTAATGGTTTGTTTCGATATGTCGGTGTTTACGAAAAGCGGTATCTCGTTTTTGATGCATCGCCTTGATCATGCTTTTCGATCTCTGGAAGTAACGACGATACATTAAGCAATCTTCGTACCTTTTCGTAATCGTGAACTGACAAATAAAAATATAATATATTAATACGTTATATATCACAAATTTTCAATGGTAATTTTGAAGTAACTAATACAAATAATGTATGCTAGATAGTTGAACGATAAAATAATCGACATTCCCCATTCCCCGGAATTTTATTCCGATTAATTACGGTACTGTTTCTAAAACTAACAATTGAGCATTAATTGTTAGTTCATAATGGCACATCAATCACATCAACGATCCCTTCGTCGAAACCAATAAAATAATAATTGTATTAATACGGGCCAGGCGACGAGAACGGCTAATGTCTTGGGCGATGAAAACAAACTGAACGATAAATCACTCTTTCTTGATTGCATCTGAAAAAAGCGAGTAATGTAATTAAATTTCCGCTTTCGTAGAAAACGACAAAATTATAGACTTTATTCTTTGATTAGTAAATAAATCTTATAATTACCTTTCCTTGCAGCTGATAAATCCGCTGTTCAATAAGGTTGACGCTGTTAACGACTTTCTCTAAGTCTTTCTGTAAACTCGTTATTGCCTTGGTCAAATGCGCATTCGTTTCGTGATCGCCGCTGTAAAATCTTCTATTACTATTATCATTGCGATCATCTAAGAAATCGAGAAGCATACCATTTTTACAACGGAACGGATTATGTTACGAGACGCATTTACAGTTTTAGGATGCCATCGCTCTTACCCGGAATACAAACAGCGTATCCATTCATGTAGGAATATTGTGTGTTCCTCATGAGCTTGTCTTCGGTATTACGGCCTTTGATGCTACTTGAATCAGAATTCTGAAACAGAAAAATAGGATACGAAGATAGTAAACTATTCAAGATTTGACATGAGTAGTAGTAGAAGTATTAGGTCTCACTTCGATGGTGTCAAGAAAAAACTCTTCTTCTTCTTCATCTTCAGTTCTAATAGAACTGCTCGATGAAAGGAAACCATTACCGTTTCGTAAAGGGGTTTCTTTCCTAAACTCGTCGACACCGTTCGCCTTCGTAACCTTTTCCGGGATGGGTGGATCTTGAAAAAGGAATTATAGTCTTAATTACTAACCTTGAACTATATTCATTTTTTTCCTGAGAAACGAGACGACTGATGAGGAACTTCTCAAGCATTTAATTTCTCTATAATACCAAGTAAGAATATGCCTATTAATATTCTTACTGAAATGGTTCTCATTTTCGTTCTTGTGTTCACCTTGAACCGGGGAATTTGACCTGGATCGCGCTAAGGTCGGTCCAACTAAGAGTTCTAAATCGTTCATGGGTACCGAAGCGTAAAAATTATCGATCTCAGTTTTGTCCATGTTGGCGTTAGTTCTCGATACTGTATCAACAATCTACATAGAAATAAATTTCTTTACGTCAACGTCTTCACTTGTATTGAAAAAGAAAACTTCTCCAATTAGAATAAATTTTCTTACCTTTTTGAACTCGTCCACGTACAATTGCATCGCAACTTCTGCGTCCATATCGCCTAATTTGTTCCAAGCATCCCATTTGGCCTTTCTCACCAAGTCCCAGAATGGGGGCTTGGATGATTTATTTGGTCCTTCGGTCGCTTGTTTAAAATACGCGTAAAATTTTAGCATTACATGATGCGACGGTTGTACAGGACCTACGCATGTGTACGGAAATTAGATATCACTTTTGGTCGCTATAACGCAAAAAATAGGTAGATTGGAAAATTTTTTCTCACCATGTTTGGGTAAGTTTCGAATGACGTTGACCGCAGCTCGAAATTTCTCCTCCGTTGTCATGATAAGTGCGTTATAATTTATGGAACGAGACTAGTAGAAAACCAATGATTATTGCAAAATAGGCAATTGAAGCCTCTATACAATGTCCATTAAAATGCATACCAGTGGTTCAATTAGAATACTGATTTACATAACTTGCGAGTAAAAGCATTGCACTGACTTCTCTTAAACACGTCCGTTCACCTGTTCAGGTACGAGTTTATAGAACGAATAATGAATTCACTCTTTGTACGTACGCATACCTAATCATTATCAGAAATCGTATTATTTTTCCGCTCCCACCATTCGAAATTGATCAAAAGTAGAATATCAACATACCCTCCACGTAGACCGCGTCACGCACCGTGAGTCGTTTGTTGTTGTTGTTATTGTCGTCGTCGTCGTCGTCGTCATCGACGCAACTACGCCTCACCGCACCGCTCACCGGAATCACAGATCGTAATTTCCTGTTTGATTAGGTTAGCCAATCAAAACATTAACATTTTCGGGTATCGATTTTCTCCAATTAATCGATTAGATCATTCGTACAGAATCAAATCGAAACAATGGAAAAAAAATCAATGAATTCAATTCGATAGGTACGTCGTGTTTTGACGTGTTTCAACTTCCCAATGGTTCATCAGTCGTATTTTAATGATCGTCGATCAGTCATGATTCAGTAAATAGAATGATGTTAACGTTTTCGATAAAGTTCTACACATTCCCCAGGAAACACACCTAAATACTTGAAACATAAAGCTACAAGCAGCCTAAGGCGACAAATTTGGAGGATCCTGTTCTTAGGCAACTGTCGGATATTCATCAAAAATAGGTCATCCCATTTTGAAGCTACGTTTTATAGTACCTCAAATAAGTAGTCATAATCGACACCGCATTCCAATTAAGGAACTAAGAACTTGTTGAAATTAATGTTATCGATAAAAAATACTTCATCATTTTTTTGAACTATTATAAAATAGTGGGCTATGTAGAGACAGAGGCGTTGGAAGAAGTTTCCGATTCATAATTCTTATTTTACAAAAAAGAAAAAAGAAATACTTTCAATACCTACACCATAAGTTTAAATATATCGAAAATATATTCATTTCATACCAGTTGGTAATTATTTTCTTTGAAAAGCTCTCTTGAATCTACTATAAGCCTACCACTGGTATGTTCTTTATTAGAATGAATCAAAGTAACTTAAATATTGATGTCGAATATTAAAGTGAGAATTTTATCCATTGAATGCTTCTAACATGCACTATAGACTGTACGGACGGTGTTCGTAAAAATATAAGAGAATCGCAAAGTACCTATATCTGATTTAACTAAATAATATGAATCATCATTGTGCCTGAAAAAATTACTCTCCCTTTATTTGTTATCAGCTGAGGAAAATTATTTGCAGTTAAGCGTGCTCTAGATTTTTCGATTTCATATCACCTTCGGCTTCATGAAACGTTTTTCGCAGACAAATTAAACGCCCAGTCGTAAATTAAAATCAATTTAACACAGCCAATGAGATCATCAGATGACCCTCATCTTCTAAAGATATTTTCACTGTCGAACTATTCCTTTTTTATGAAACTTGGAAATTGAGCTATACGTATTTGTAGGCACAACTTTTAAAATCAGCAATAATTATAGATAGAGTAGCGACCTGATACAAAGCAGTAACTTTTAATTATCTTTTGAAACTAATGAGACATAAATACATGAATTTCTGCAACATCATCGATGCTTCTTGAATGAGGCTAAATTAAACTTTTTCCCGACTGGAGCGCTTTCTCTCAATTTAAGTCTCAATAACTTGATTTAAGAAAATATTCAAATTACAAACGAACCATGTTATATGTAGAAACAAAATTAAGTCAATTCCTAATAAACTTTGGCAAACAAGAAATTTGTCACGAATCTTACACATTACTATAAATTTGAAATTAAAACTGTATCGAGGTTTTATAATTCAGATATTTATGAATTTATACCAAACCTTTCAATAACCCCCTGACCAAAAATAGCGTGGTAATCTGTGAAAACATTCAAAAAATATAAATTTTGAGATGTATTAAAAAATGAAAGTTGTCCGTGAAATCCCGGCATACAAAGATTTTTTCCATTTTGACAATTTGTGACAAACTGTCATAAGCCTCTACGTTGAAATTTTTGCCACAAGTCTCTTTTAAAATTGTTGTCACAGTGGCAAAAGTTTTAACACAGGGACTTATCGCGGTTTGTCAAAAAATGTCAAAATGGAAACATCGTTGCATATCGGGAAGTAGTCCTATTGCAAACAAACATACTTTTTCTTAGTAAGTCCCCATAATTAATTATTTTCTGAATTTCAGACTTACTTGCGAGTACTTCCTGCTAAATCAATATATTTTAAGTAATTACCTATACAACGTCTTCTTACGAAAACATTTTCGTTTTATGATAGTCATAAAAATAATTATTAGTACTTATTATAGTGGCCATAAAATGACCGCATTGAATTTATTACTAGCACTTAGTGCGTTAAATATTCAAATTTTTGAAAAAGACTTACACGAAAATCATTTGGCTCATACTTGCGAAAAAATATGGTGAATATTTTGGGAATTTAAAAAGACAAAAAAGTGATAATGAGAAGTTTATAGTAATTTAAGAAGAAACTAGACATTGGCCATTGAATGAATGAACGAATAGGTATAAAAAAAAAGAAAAGAAAACGACACCGAAGAAATAGACGTACGATGAGAGGAATCGAAATAAAAACCTGCATAATTCAGTTTAGGGTTTAGATAGTTCAGCTTTTCAGCTTTTCATCTTTTTTTTTTTTTTTTTCTTTCTTCTTCTGTGTTTCTTATGCCAACAAATGTTTGATTCTTGTTCAACTTCGCAAAACATATTCTTAAAAATTACAGATTTAACATTACATTCAATGTACCTGTGTTGGTGACGAAATTTATTTTCGGAAAGAAAATTTGTCGTATTATTTAGGTGCCTACCTACCTAATTTTTGGGAAATAAATTGGTAAAATTGGATACAGTTATAATAACCTTGTGCAACAGAATATGGTGACCCCTAGATATATAAGATATCGAAATAAAAATTTAAAATAATATTATTCTCTAAGTATCTCTACTGTGTCTATTTAAGCAGAGTTACCTATCAACAAACTTTTTCGTTTTTGAAAATTCTAATCCCAGCGCGAAAAATTATTCAAAAAAATATTCAATGTATTTCACACAAGATTAGCATTTTGAAGGACACTAAATATGACAGTCACATTTTATTATAATATGTTGAGACTTCGAGAATAATAAATTTCGAGAATAATAATTTCGTGAATAAGAATTACGGCGCTGCAGACTCAAGACTGATCAGACTACTACTCTAGGTACTGGGTACGTACACGTACTGGGAGAACGTTTTCAGAGCCTCGGCAGGTTAATTATCATTAGTCATTACTCATTACTATGAAGAGAAAACTTGCATTTAAAAAACTAAAATTTCTCTGTTGCGGCATTGCTCGATATATGACATACTCAATATTGTGAAGTAAGTACGGTATTTCCTCTCTCTAAAAATACGAAATGTTACATTTTTGTATCGCATGCTCATCAGTATGCATTTCCTGTACCAGCTCTGTGTCCAATTTTAGTATCGTTTCGTTTGTGTTATTGTTTCCAGATATCGTAGCTCCCGGGTACGAAATTTTTGTATTGTTATGGCTCAAGCTTCCTATTAATGAAGAAAACAATGCATAAAGTAATCTTTCATAACTTTGTGAACATAATCAATTGTAATCAATCTAAGTCTCTCTGTAATGTTACCCTTTCAATTCATATTTTATTGCAGAAAAAGAGAGAATAAGTCCAAGGAACTTATGGTTGTGCGAAAAAGTAAAGTTGTTCGGTGTTCAGCGTCATCATCTACTCTCTCCAGTTCTCGGCCAGTCTACGGCATCTCCATCGAATTGCTGGATTATCCGCTCAAGGAAACTGAAAATAATGTGAGATTTGTTCGAAAGCTACGAACTTATTCTGGTACAAAGAGTATCTGTTTTAAAATACTCTGTTATTCGCAGGAAATAATATTTCAAGAATCCACTCCTCAACAAACCACTGCGTGCTCGCTGAGAAGAGGAATTGAAATCGTTCAATGTGTTTACGATTGTATTTCTCCTGCATGTTACGAAGACTACGAAGTAATTATTTCTTCGTTTTTTTTTTTTTTTTCTTTGTCTCATTCTTTTTAACACATATTATGAAGCTGTGGAGCAAGACGGTTTTACAACTCCGAAACAGAATCTTACTGATAACGAGCTTTTATAAGAATGATTGAAGGAAAAAAAGTGTATTGTTTCACGATCTTTATTCTTTAAACTGTATCGTAATACATCCGTTTGGATTCCAGCTCGAAGAAAAGCGAATCGGTTTTCGGTTGAATTCGTCTGAAGTTTGTTTCTTTCGTCGGCATCACAATTGAGCGCGCAAAGAGCACTTATCAGGCGCCCTCGTGCACGATGTCTAGTCAGGGAACTACGGCTGCTGTCTCCGTAGGAATACCAGTGGTCGTGACGGAAAATTTCAGTTCTCCAGCGTACGTATCATGGCGCAAATTACAACTCAGTAAAGCTAAACTGAAAGCTTCCAGTAAAACGTCGGCATTACTATCCGGATTTGCAATGGTACCTATAAATGAATGTACTCTCCATAAATTTAGGTACATGCGTTAATATTCGTTTCGCTTGTAAATAGGTTGCTATGGTAGAAGTCAACTTGGACAAAGATACGAAAATACCTCAAGCAATGCTCATCACGTTTACTGTTTGCACAACGTTACTCGTTGCCGTCCACATGTTGGCATTGATGATTAGTACCTGTATACTGCCAAATATAGACGCGATTTGTAGTTTAAATAGCGTAAATGTCGTCCACGAATCTCCACATGAAAGACTGCACTGGTATATTGAAGCAGCGTGGGCTTTCTCCACCCTTCTTGGTCTCATATTATTTCTTTTTGAAATAGCAATTTTATGTTGGGTAAAGTTTTACGAAATATCAAGCCCAGCTGCATGGGCTGCATGTATCGTTCTTATTCCGGTTTTCATCATGTTCATCGCCTTTGCCGTCCATTTCTATCGAACTATGGTGGCTCATAAATACGAAATCAGTCGGTACGGTATCAGAGAGCTGGAGCTACTGAAAGAACAGATTGAGGCCAACGACTCAAATGGTACTCACTCTCCTATATCGCTCGATATATCTTCGTCTGTATTCCCTCCTCATCATATTGTTTGACTCAACGAATTCGTTTTTATCTCGTACTCAAACGTACTTATACTGCTTGTCTAGTTAGTCATCGATGGTTAATTAATTTATTTATTGGTCTCAATTTGATTCAGTTGTCTCTGTACTTAATAGTCAATGATTCAGTATCTTAAACTCGAATCAATAATTAAGTTGTAGCCAAGTAGCGTAGAGTTTGCGAATGAGCGAGATGAAAATGACCCTGTACATCGCTTATGTTCTTTTGTAGAATCGTGAAAAATCAAAGTTTCCTTTTGTCTTCTGCGTTTTATAGTTCCATTTTTATGCCTATTTTTCTCATGAATTTTAGTTATCGGTCTGTATAGAAATTGTTTTCTCCATTTGCGGTGAAGTTATTAATTTATTTTTGTAATTTTATTTCCTTTTTGTTACCATTGTACGATGTTTTAATTTATTATTACGAACCGATGTTAGATCTGTATTTTGTTCGATGTGATAAGATGGCATAACAATTCTCGTTTTAAACTCAATCACTTAACAATAAGTGATAATTTCTTATTATGTTGACGACTGTACTAAAGAAAAAAGAAAGAAAAAAAAATATTTGAGGTTTCTATAACCTCTTTTATTAGGTATTGCGTTTGTTGTTTAAATAATTTCGATGAGTTGAAATGTTTTGATAGTGTGAAAAAAATGTTCGGATTGTTTCGAAATGAATTGGAAAGTATTTTTGATGATGAAATGCCAGCTAATTTTTACTTTTTAGGCATACGCTGTACAAAACTTGACAAGAAAAATTTCAACAGAATTTAATCGATTTAAAGATTCAGAAGAAAAAACAAGGTACCTTGCTCTTCAAGGTGGGAAGAGGTTCGGCGATACTGACACTTTTTCTATCTTTCTAGTGTACAGTGACTTCATAATTGAGATTGAAGATGAAAACAATTATTGAAAAATTTTTAATTCATTTTGCTTCAACTAATTTCTACTGGAGATGGGGAGCCGGTCATTTTTCCGCCACGGACCTCAAAGCCTGTTTCCAACCAGCAGAGAGCTGGAGCTACGAGCTAGAAAGGGAGCAGAGTGGCTCTCAAAAAAGATCCGTGAGCTAGCCGCGGTTCTTTTCGCTCCTTTGCAGTTCATGGTGTCATATAATACGCCCAACAAAGTGGAATTGACGAATACAATTATCCACTTAAATTTTCAAATCTAAAATGCTGAAAACTACCATAAACGAGTAGGGCGGAAGTCATCATATAAGTATTTTGTGCATCCTTGAATTTGTTTTTAGCGAAGAACACGATATTCCTTTTTTTTGGCGGTCACTTTCAGAAAACTTTCACGTCCGCGATTGTTCATTTATGACGTCATCATTTTTGGGGAATGGTCTGAGGCCTAGAATTTTCTTGATCTGCGTTCGACCTTGATTGTTAGGTATGTTACCTTGCACAGAAAAATTTGTTTAGGCTAGATAAAGCAAGCAACAGCAAATTAATTAGGTGTCTAATTTTTTGTGAACCTATCTATTTCAGAGGGGCTTTAAACTGAACTACATCAATGTAAAACCTTTTTTTTTTTTTTTTTCATCGATTTAATCATTTAATAAAAACAAACAAAAACTCCAAAATCAATAACAGTAAGAACAGCAAGAATAGTGAAACATAACAATTCCCTTTTAAGAATTTTCGAAAATAGGTATTCTGAATCAAATCTATAACGGTAAAGTATAGAGTGTGGTAACAAGTAATTTTGAGTGCTTCAACTGGTGCGCAGACGTCAGATGGTCGTGCAGTACAACCAGAACGCTCAGTCTCAATTTTGAAAAATTAAAAAGATCCTGAGATCTCAAATCATATCCTTCAACTCAAACTGCCATAATCGGCTGTCTCGCTTTTGGTGATGATGTTGAGGTCTCCCAGGGTACCCTCAGATGAGTCGTTGGCACCTTCGTCCATCTTGCTGTGGAAATCGTGGTGATGTTCTTTCTCGTGCTTGTGATGATGGTGTCCATGGTGGTGGTGTCCGTGATGAGCGTGTCCATCGTGGTGATGTTTGTGAGATGCATGCCCATGGTGTTCGTGACCATGTTCGTATTTTCCGTGATGTCCGTGGTGGTGGTGTGCGTGGCCTTCGTGTTTGTGACCGTGTTCCGCGTGTCCAAGATGGTGGTGCGAGTGCTCAGCGTGGCCGTGATGCTTATGGTCATGACCGGCGTGCCCGTGGTGCTTATGCTCGTGAGAAGCATGTCCGTGGTGCTTGTGTTCATGGGATGCGTGTCCATGGTGCTTGTGTTCGTGAGAAGCGTGACCATGGTGCTTGTGTTCGTGAGATGCATGACCGTGATGTTTGTGATGGTGTTCGCCCGATCCGTGATGTTTGTGCGAATGAGATGCAGAACCTTCGTGCTTGTGTTCGTGTTCAGCTTTTCCGTGATGTGCGTGGTGATGTTCAGCGTGACCGTGATGTTTATGGTCGTGACCTGCGTGTCCATGGTGTTTATGCTCATGGCTTGCGTGACCGTGATGCTTATGCTCATGCTCGGCTTGTCCCTCGTGTTTGTGTTTATGTTCCCCATGACCGACGTGCTTATGTACGTGTTCTACCTTTCCTTCATGAACGTGTTTATGAAGGACCACTCCTTTGTGTACGTGATCGCTATTTTGGTGGTGAACGTGAAATCCACTACTCCCGCCGCCTCCACCACCACCACTGTCATCACCACCGTATCTGAAATAAGGTGTTCGTTATGAGATTTTTGATGAAAATTCTCTAAATTGTGGGAGAGTTCCCTGCGAGATTGTACCACAAGCAAAGTTCTTTCTGGACAGCTAAAGTGAGCTAGTCAGAAAGGTCTGTAAATTCATTGTCACAAACGATGTGATAAGGAATTGCGTTCGAGGGGAAGGTGGTAAAGGACGGGTTGAAGATTAAAAAATTCAACTCTCTTCTATCCTTGAAAGAATAATATATGACCCCCCTCTCCCCTCAGAGTGAAGACACTGGCGTAATATTACGGAAGCATTGCAAAAGAAGGAAGAGTAGAAAGTGGGAATCAAACGAATAATTTTTTTTGGGCATGTGCGCGAAAGGACACAATACTTACTCATCTTGAGCTGAGATGAACGTCAAGTATGGCAATAGGAAAGCTGAGATAAGTGCGTTCACTCGCTGAAAAAGGAAAAAATTGTAAAACGATTATTTTTTGCAAACATACACGAATATGTCTAATATAAATTTGAACAAATTTTCGTATCACATGTTATACTGATGTACATTACGGATGTTTTCCTATGACGTCACAGGGATCAAAATCAGGGAAAAAATAGCTGCTGTTCTTCCTCCAGCTATTTTCTCTCATAAAAATAACATAGGGAGTACAAAGCGTTGTGCAATCGAATGGAAATAGAAAAGAAATAAGGTATCCCAAGTCCCAACAGATGGTAAATATGACTTTTTCATTCATTATTTATTTACTATTTTCAATGGATGACTCGGTGTTCTGTACACCCCGGAGAATGGATACTCTTGCACAATCTGTGACGCCAAACGAAACATTCCTATTTTGTTATGGTTTTCCTCTTCCTATCCGATTTCACATTTAATAAATATCACAGGCAAACCCTCATTCTTTCTTTGATACGTCACTAGATGCAGCTACGTGTATTAGCGGGAGGGGAGGTGGTGTCGGAAGAAGGAAAACTATTCGCAATCCAAAAGTTCAAAGTGTGTTGTGACGTCACAGAATAAGAGTAGCCTAGACCGACTTTAGAGATTTACATAAGCCCAGGCTAGGTGCTAAGACTCTACGGGCTTAGCTTACGTTATACTTGGGACTTAGAAGATAAGATGAGTCAACTCGGTTAGTCTAGTTCTAATATTAGTATGTGAGACTAAGAGATACACGTATTCCTCTGTACGGTGATGTAACGCTAGAGAAAGTTCTATATAATAAAGCACATATGATTATATGCCATGCTAATGGATCTGAAGTGGCTAGCAGTGAGAAGAGGGGAAAGATAAGGACAATTCTGCAGGCTTAGGCCATAAAAAATAGGCTGATTCAGTTGTTAGTATATCTAGGTATGATATATAATCCATCAGATGACGTCATAAAAAAGAGATTCGCGACATCATGTGAGGGGTTTTCGGTTTACAAACATATTAGCCAGGTTACCAAAGGCTTCAAGCTCTGTATTCTTGAACAGAAGACTTCGGGGCCACATATATGGCCGGAAGGAGATTTGGAAAACTTTTGATATATATATATATATATATATGAGGCTACAGGAGGTAGCTGGAGAAAGGTTTGACTTCATTAAGTGGACTTTAGACATTTTCGTGATCTGAGATTCAGAGCTATGGCTAGAAGCCTAAGACCCTCTTTTTTACGGTTGGAGATGGTGTACAAGGGTATTCTTTCATAGACCGAATATAATTTTTTTTCATCTCTAACAGAAGTTTTGTTGAAATACCTATTAGTACAATAATACGTCCAGCAACGAAAAAAAAAACGTAGTAGAGTGTGATGTACTTTGCTGTACGTTTCCATTTCATCTCTTACATTTTATTATTATACTGAAGAGAGAATGGTTTCAACTTTCTGAGATAAATTACACACAAGTGCAAGAAATCGAAGATATTATGGATTTTTCTTTGATTTTATTTGGTACATCGCTACTTCCTGGCTGCATCTGAGAATTCACTACAGCTGCGCATGCGTCACAGGTTTTCTTAAGGTAGACTTGTAATTAAGAAACGTTAGTCCTCGCAGCATTTGTCAAACTTTTTTCTCGATCGCATACAGTAAACTAAGCTTGATAAGATTTATCGCGTAAGTGATTTTTGCGTCTTTCCATTTCCATAGGTACACGTTTTCTTTTCTGATAAAATCCAAATAATGCCAAATTTTGTGTTTTTGGTGCCGAATTTAAAATTTTTTTAGAGGCGAAAATCTGTTGTTTAGTTATATTATACCTTTAGTTCATTTAAACAGAAGAAGGAAAAGAGAGGCTAATTGTTACCAACAATTTTCCTTCTTCAAAATTAGCAAAACTCCTTAGCTTGATATTGGAAAACATTTCACCAAGTCGCAGTTAGCATTTTGTATAGAAGAACTCAAAGCTCAAAATTCTTCTCTGAATCTAAAATATAATGTTCTAACTGGAAATCGAATACCCAGCGATGGTGAATCCCTTTAAGGTGACTACGATATTTAAAAAAAAAAAAAAAAAGTAAATAAAACTCAATAGGAAAACAAGTGGGCTTCTCTGAACTGAAAAAATTTCTTCTTCATTTTAAAAGTTCTCTTCTTGATCTGCACCTTGTTCGTCAACCTTAACAATGCACTATTGTTGGTTTGCACACGACTGATTACAATACTTGTACACATTTTTGAAAAACAAGGTTTAAAAAAGGGAGGAAAGAAAAAATCTCTACTGCGAAAATTAGAAGAATATTTGTAATAATATTAGAAAATTAAGCTGATTGACCCACATCAAAGATTTCCAACAAAAATATTCAGTAATCCTAACGTTGATAATTTTTTTTAAATAAATAAATGAAATTAATATATTAAATAATAAATTTATTTTACTAAGTATTACTTTAAGAATTTATTTTATCTTAATGCAATATTTTGAATATAAATTTTTAAATTTTAATCCAACAAATTCAATTTATTTCTCAATTTTCTATATAATCATTAAAATACTAAGAATTTTACTGCATGCAGGGCGGTAAATAGCCATTTACCGCTCGGCAATGAAAATTTAACGCCCTTTATACAGTAAAATATCGTACGCAACTTGTGAAAACAAGCGGTAAATGACTTCTCGTGCGATTTACTTCACTCGGCTTCGCCTCGTTCAGCAAAATTTGCACTCGAAAGTCATTTACCGCTTTTATTTCACCCGTTGCGTAATATACTATTAACTTTTTTAATTTTATAAAATTTTGTGATTGGAAATTAAATATATTTATTCGTATTGATAAAATATATTTTTTCAATTTATTTAGTTAAAATATAACATTATGATTTAATAATAAAAATTATATGAAAGCAAATTATTTTTCTTGTATTTTTATATTTTATTATATTTTAATAGTTTTTATTTAATAATTATTATTATTAATAATTTTTTGAAAATAAATTAAAATTAAATTAAAAAATGAATAGTTGGATCTCACGTTTATCCGAAGTCTATTTAAGAATTAAAAAATAAAATGAATACGAGTAAAAAAAAAAAGAATTGGACTGTTTTTTTCTATCTACCAAATGAAGTCATTCCAAAATTACTTCAAAATTCAAGGCTATGAGGTAACTAAAAATACATGCTTTCTTTACTCGCCTAATGAAGAGGAAAGACTCCGAATCTTTTGTGCAGGTAACAGCGACAACAAATTAGTAAGCCAAGTTTCAAATATCTGAAGTCATGTGTTTTTGCTTGACCACTTTTTTTTTTTCTTTTTTGATAAGTTTCAGTTATTTCGATTCCAAGTCTAATTTCATAGTGATATTTTCTGTAATAATTTGAGACCCTATTAGGCCCTGAACCAGAAATCCGTGGAGCCCTACTTTATCCTAGTTTCATTACGAAGGTGAAAAGAGAAGAACAGAGATAATACCTTTATAAAAACAAAAGCCAGCAGTACCACTATACAGAGATGAATTTTCTTTGCAACTCCTTATTGAGCATTCGATGTCCTATGGCGAAAATACCAATAATATGTCCCCAACATGTATGTACAACAAACCCAAAATATACTTTTTTTTTCAATTACGACAGCTGCCTATTTTTTTGTCAATTTGATGAGTTTTTCCAGTTATTTTAAGGGTAAAATCTAGTCATAGTGAATAAAAATAGGTGACATGTCTCAAGTAACACTTTTTTTCTAGTCACCAAGACTATTCTCTTCTCTCAGTGTGCATAAAAGTAGCGCACCTATCGTAAATGTATAATTTAATCTGCCTTACATTGTCGTCTATTCTCAAAACTCGTATTATGACAAAAGATTATGAGAGTGGCTACGATTAAATTTCCCTTTGACATGTATCACTTGATGAAAATTTTACGAAAATAGATTTCATCTAATTTAATCACGAACCACTTCCCAAACACGAAAGGCAATGGTTGTAATCTTACAGCCTGTCGGCCTCGCTCAATTAGAAAACCATTCGGTCAGGAGGACTGGAGAATTAAACTTAAAAACTGGTATTTTCCATAGAAACCTCTGATAGGAGAGTCAATTGCTTCTGCTATGATGACAAAGTAATTCTTAAAGCCCTTTGCAACGTTTAATACACTCTCGACAGAATTTTTCAACAAAGGCACCTCATGTATACTTGCTGCGAATAAAATCACAAGAAATTACTTTCCAGAAGACGATGAGCTTAACTCAAGTCCCACATTTATCACTCTGAAAAAATCCAATGCGTAGGTAACTTACCATTGTACTGTAATTTCACTCACAAAACACAGAAAAATATCAACTATTAGTCACAATGTCAAAACACTGCTACACCACGAAATTGTGTTAAATGTTTCAATCGATCAATTTTGATCTACAACCACTGAAAGAGTTAAATATTATTAATCATTGTTGGTCATTTTTGTTTTCGCATCTCACGACAAGTGGAGAAGAGATGGAATGTGGTTAAAAGTATGACAGATGGTGTCTTATATATCAAAATATGATCTGCCAATTCGGTAAGAAATAAAGGGGACAAATTTCGAAAGGAAGGGCCACTCGATACGTACAAATATTCCCTTTCTTCGTCGTCGAGACCCTTATTAGACGATTATGATTTTTTTATTTTCTCGTGGCGTCTCTTTCCTCGGCGTACCTATATTCCAGGCCAAGCTATTCACACGGATGCATTATACATAGGTGACTTTCGTAATCTGCGGGCATTTTATTTATTTTTTTAATATATTTAGCTGCAGGCTGTAGGCCTACAGTATAATTTCCGCTAAACCTAGAGCGTATTTTTCGACAGAAAGAAGTTGTAAGAACAGAGTCACCGCACGTAAAATTGTACAATAATCATCGCACAGACGTAATATATTATGGTAGAATGTAGCGATAGTGCAGTATTAAATAATAAGAAAAATAACCTTTTTAAATGTACGCATTTCGTCGTTTATTCCCCATTACAACGTTACTAATAATCTAATAAAATGAATACGCTCTCTTGTGCCATTTAACTCATGCACATAATACGTAGCCAAAATTTATTGGTCGACGAAATGTCCTATAATTTGATTTATATCTCAGAAAACAAACGAAAATATTTCGTATCCAATTGAAGGGCCGAAATTTCTATTTAGATCGCTAAAAATCTGTTTTCATTCTTTTACTAGACAAGTGACAGATTTTTCGCCTCTTCAATGGCATAATGAACGTTCTTGCTTCCGTTCTGATCAGAGTTTCAAGTTCTTTTCCTCCTTCAATTTTATCAACAAATCTCTTTACTATGGGAAGCTATTTTGGTTTAAAAATCCAGTCGTCAGCTGTCTGATAGCAATTTTATTCGACAGTAATAACCACAACGTCCACGGGTAATCTCTAATTATAAATGAAGAAAAATGTTGAGCTCAATTAGAATTATAGTAGGTATAATATGGATTTGAAAGAAAAAAATAAAGTTCTTTCAACAAGTAGGAAAATTATCAAAATTCTGTCTAAATCCTCTACTTTGGACCAATGAGTCTACTCACAACTACGGTATAAAAATTTTTCGAAGTCTATGACTTCTACCACTTCCTCCGCCTTTTCATCAAAAATTAATCCAAGTTTTCTTTTCATCAGCCTCGCCACTAAAAATCATTTCAAGTGCCCTACCGACCTAAATTGTGTCAAGAATATGTCAAATAAGCGACTCGAAATTCGTGAAAAATTTTCTGCACGTTCGACAGCAAACCTGTTTTATGGAAATGTGTTTGATAAAAATATTCTCTGTCCAGTGTCTATCGCCTCAAACGATCGGCTGACTTCTGATCTGATCAATTCGAAGATTAAGCTTGCTAGATTTGAGCCATTTTTGAAAATTGAGACATTCCAGTTGTATATAAATAATGAACTCGGAAACATGAAGCAGTATATAAAACTTCTGTATAACTCACGAGGGAATTGCAGAAAGCTAATGAACTTTTCACATATTTTGAAGGTGTAAAAATTTATAAGCAGAAAGTTATACATAATAAGATTTCATAAGACTCTTGCGACTAATTTCGCCGGGAAGGTCACAGATGTGAGGCTCGAATAATGGTCAAGCCATGTTGAGGACGACATCCCCTTTCTCCTTTGATACCCTTCTCTCTTCTATAATTCTTCCTATCTAATGATTGGAGAAGAGAAACCTTCCCAAGCCTTTGATAGCTTCCATGAGGGCCGAAAAATCTTACTCTCATAAGGTTCAAATTTAGGTCTATAGTTATGGTCCGCAAAATTTTCCAACAATTTTTCGCGTCTTGCACATTGCGAAAACCTGATAAAGAGGAACATTGACTTCTAAATCGTGGAAAATGACGATACCCCCATCATTCTCTCTTTGTACATATTATACATAATATTATGAGTTGGAGACCTTGGAAAAATTTGGTGAGACAGTGTACAATTACAATCCGTAAGACTTGGACACATTTCATTCACAACTGAGGTAGAAAACGAACATTTAGACAACTTGTGAGATTTGAAGGAAATTTTCTCCACTGAGAACATACTAATAATATATTTGTGTGAGGATGCACTTCTGGGAACGCTAATGTTGGTACCTCGAACACCTTCCCAAACTGAAAGAAAAAAAAATTGTTTTCAACTACCTCGAACTTGAAACTCCCTCGGTAAAACTTGTTAGCACTCCACTTACCATACGCTCATATGGCTACTTTACAATAATCCCTTTTTTGGACAGCTTCCAAATTTTACCAATCGTGGCGCCCACTTTGCAAAACGAGTGAAACAATTCCAGTTTATGACTCATTTTGCGCCATGCACGCCACAGAAAAGAAAAGTATATTGAACCTTTTTGTTTATAAGAACACAACTAGAAAATTCGAGAGGAATGGGAACAGTATGAAGAACAAATAGGTATAAAACGGTTTTTAGTATTGAATAAATCGGTATATTTCTTGGAGCCTTAAATTGTCTCCTACAGTATTCTTTGAGGCTCTACTATGACATGTACGGCAATTCCCCAGTTAGAATTCAAAAATCTTGAGAGAAATAAGTCTCCTATATGATTGTAATTAAATAAAGTCCTGGTTATCGCTGCTGGAAAGCCATTAGTGGCTGTGGCTTCTTAGGGCTCTGTTATTGGAGGCTATATTATCATTGATCAAAGCTTGAAAATGGAATAAGCCATAATTACATCTCGCAGACGTTTCTAGTTATACTGACCATAATGAGGAAACGCAAACTATTAAATCTACAGCAGCGCAAAATACTTTCAGATTCGGCCTATCTTATTCTATTACTCTTTCAGAAAAATGTGTAGCGTATGGTATGGTGTGTAGGTATAGGCAATCTGATAGGCATAAGTTGAGGCTCACCAAAAAATAACGTGAATAATTGTAGACTCACAGGGATCAAAAAAGTAAAACCTAGCTCAATTGGCGAATAAAATTTTTGAATAGGCATTTAATCTTGCACTGTGTTTCATACCATACCCACTGTCACTAGCGGTAAAATTCATATTGCGCATATTATGGGACTTTTCTCTTTAAAGCGTTTTCTCTTAAAAACTATGAATTTAAAATTATGAAAGAGCTAGAAAAAAAGAAAAATATAATTCAACGTTTTTAATTCGGTAAATTCCTTTGAGATGAATCCGATATCTTTTTTTTTTTTTTTTGAGGAATTTTATTTCCAGATGAGCCCAATATTGCATGAGGACCTAATATAAAAAATACATTGAGCGGATGCCCTTTTGTATTTGTATACAGATAAGTCATCATATTTTAATACAACATGAGGTTCACCTGAATGGAAATTACAAGGGCTCTAACTCACCTGTCTCTTTCAATTTTTCACTTATACCCCTAGATTTCAAGAAAATGGACTGGGAACGTAAATTTTGCCCCCAACAGCAAGGGCGCGTTAATATGTTGGTTAAAATCAAATGTCTCATTTGGAGAAGTTGGATGTTTTACAAAAGATGAGAAAAACCCAGACTCCTTCCAAATCAAGTGCACCTATTTTTAAATTAGTTTTTCAATTTAGTCGATACTTTTCTCAAAATACCCAACAAAACAGCCCCAATCTCAATTATTCAAGATTAGCAGCTCATCAGCAGAAAGTCGGCACAAAGCGATATTAGCGCCACAGAACCAGGATTGCTCGATCCTTCTATTTTATTGGTTGAATTTCAAAACAAATGTAACCAATAACTAACGACTTTGATAACGGCTCGATCTCCCGAATAATGAATAAACACGAGATCAAAGAACACATTAAACAAGCTGAGCAATTATTATAGGTAATCCTGGAAGAATGTTTGAATGAATCGTGTTTCGAATTGAAACACTAGGAATAAAATACTTCAATATCGGAGAGCTGTTTTGGATTCAATTTGCCTTATAAAAATGGGTGATGTCGAACGCATGTTATCGTCACTAACAAACCAGCTGGAAAATTATAAAGTCGAAGAACGCGGACTCAGTTTTGTCGGCAGGTCATTAAAATTAAACAATGCGAAAGATGGTAAGGCTGTAGAATTCTATTCATTTCACTAATAATTTGATGCCCCCTTCTTTACCGGTGTCTTGTTACTTTCTACTTACAGCTGAAATCGTCTCCGATGAGATTGATCGGTTCCAGGGTCTAGAGTTTTTAAATTTAGACGGTAATACAATCGGTATAGAGGCCGCTAAAAAAATTTCAGAAAGTTTACGCAAACATGGTGCGTTTAAACAAGCCATTTGGAAGAATATGTTTACGGGGAGAACGAAAGAAGAAATTCCTCCAGCGCTGGTTCGTTGATTACTCCTCGAGAAAGTATTATCATGAGTGCTATACTTGACTTCGTTTTCTAATTTTTTCCCTCATGCTTACATTATTCTAGACACATTTAGGTGCAGGTATTATTAGCGCGGGAGCTCATCTAGTCGAATTAGATCTCAGTGATAATGCTTTCGGTCCAATCGGTGTGGAAGGTTTACAGAATCTGATACATAGTCCAAGTTTTTACTCGTTACAAATTTTGAGATTAAATAATAATGGTTTGGGTATTACCGGCGGGAAAGTAAGTTCATATATGAAGTAATCATGTATGATGAAAAAGTTCTCGTAATTGTATTTACAATATTCCTTTGTAGTTACTGGCAAAATCACTCCAAGATTGTTACGAATTGAGTGGCAAAAAATTTGCTTTACGTATTTTCCAAGCCGGGAGAAACAGATTGGAGAACCCCGGTGCTCAGGCTTTAGCTAAAGTATTTAAAGTAAATTGCATCATCGTCCGCATTATCATCGTCACACTGTGCGATTTTCGACAATATTGATAAAATTTTGATAATTGTGAACAGATGATTGGTACCTTGGTGGAAGTGTCAATGCCACAAAACGGTATTTATGCATCAGGTATTTCGGCCTTAAGTGAAGCTTTTAGAAATAATCCTCACCTGAAGATTTTGAATTTCAATGATAACACCGTCCAAAAAGAAGGAGGAGAAGCTCTTGCCAAAGCTCTTCCAGCTCTTCAAAATCTTGAAACTCTGAATCTGGGTGATTGCCTCTTGAAAACGAAAGGAGCTATTTGCATTGCGAAGGCTTTATCGTCAAATCATTCAAAACTTCAAGTCAGTATTTATGTGAATAATTGGTAGCTATGAAATACTTTTTCTGTTAAATTTTGATCAAATATAATCACCTTTTTTAGACTTTGATCCTGGATCATAATGAAATCAATCTTGAGGGTGGACTAGAAATAGTGAAAGCGATGCTCGGTAAAACCTCCCTTCTGACTCTCAATCTTAACGGAAATAAATTTGGTGAAAATGGAATTGATAAAATCATTGGAGAACTGAAGAAATCCAAACTCGACACAGCTTTGCAACCTTTCAGGTGCGTGAAAATAGAGGTGTTGGAAAATATTGATTTATGTAGTTTTAACTTGTTTATTGATCGGTACGGTTCATAATTTTCTTGTAGCGAAGACGAAGGCTCTGAAGATGACGACGAGGATGATGATGACGAAAATGGAGTCAGTCGAGAAGGGAGCGAGTCAGATAGTTACAGTACTGATGATAGCAATTTACAAGATGTGACTGGAAAATTTGAAGATATCTCATTGCCTCAGGTATTTCCTTATTGTGAAATCGTAAATGATCATACTTCGGTAAATACTGAAACGCAAATATTCCATGGAAGGATAGCGTTGGGATGGTTGTTGTTTATCAAGTAATATGATACTCTTTTTTTCCCCTGGCGTTTGAAAACTAGTGCTAGAGGTTTTCTTTTCCTATTGCCATTCAGATTATTTCAATCATGAAATATTTTTTTGAGCTTCTTATGTTTCGGTCGAATTTATTATTTCAAAATGAAGGATCTAAAAATGCCATTTGGGTTATTTGTCTCTAGCTAATCCATGAAGAAATGCTATATTATTTATTTCATTGTTTAATGTTCTGTACTGAATCTATCAGAACCAGAAATAATGGTAGTACAAAAATGACATATTTCTTTTTTTATTTTTTCGATTTTGAGATGGGAGAAAGATGGAATTCGAGGATTATGCGTGTAAATTTCTTGGATTTGAATTAGGAAAAAAATATTGAATTGGATAAAATGGATTCATGAAACTCGTCTGATATCTTTTCTAATTATCATTTGATTATTAACTTCGATACTCTGTGAATCCGGTGAATTGAAATTGAAATCCTGTTCCATGTATAGTTACACAATTTATGGGGCGTTTTTTCTTTTTTTTTTTCATATTATTATTATTTTTTTTGCCTTTAAAACAATTTATAATCGTGTATACTCGTATTTTAAATGAGAATGAATTTTATGTTTTCACAGGTTACTGTGGCCGAATTTATGGCTGCTCCGAATAGTGATCATTTCATTGGTTTAGGGCTGAATAGTCATGAACTTTTTATCGCCTATTTCGAAGTAAGTACTTTTCTTCGTTCTTTCCTTGTCTGAGAACGTTAGAAGTTATTACTCGAATTCTATTCACAGACTTCGGAAAAAGACGATTTCGTTAAAAATGCCCTCATTGCTCTATTAGCCGTTTCGAATCTGACAGATAACAAAGAATCAAATGTGAAAAGTCGGGCAATCTCGTGCGCGTTACAGCTTTACAGATATTTATTTGAGTGGGCTGTTAAGAATGAAAAAGTACCATTACTCACAAACGCCATATTAGTTCAACTTCGCTTAATCAAAGTAAGCATCTAACTACAAAATCGTGGCAATTGAAATTATTCTTAATTGATGAATAATACAACTCTTGTAATACTTCGCAGGCTGAAGAGAAAAATACCTTGATCGAATGCAATACGAATACGTGTGTCGAGGTATTGCGAAAAGTAGTTCAGGAATACGACATTATTCCAAAATCCAGCCTCGAAATGGTTAAATTGTTCTTAGAAAAAAGGAGCCGAACGAGCTGAAGAAAGGACAGCGTCGAGTGTATCATAAATGAATATAATTCATCATCGTTGTTCCTGTAATTCACGTGTACAAATATTGAATATACAACTTGAAATTTTATTTTCTTCATTTTTTACTTCGCAAACAGGGTCGTGAAACGAATTCATTGTGGACGATGGTATTGCTGTGACGTTCATCTTCAATTTGAAATTGAAAGTTATTTTCATTGAATGAATTGAATACAATATTGTTCCGAATATCAAGTAGCTTTGATTTGTAATTCACTAACAAACGATGAAACTTCATGTAAAATTGTGAACAATTTGTAAAATCGGTATAACCCATGTCCTGCGCTTCTGAACTGTTAATGAATAACCTGAATATTTGTTGAAATAAAATAATCATCTCTATTAATCTTTTTTGATTATCATATGGAGCTATTTCGCAATTAAATTATGTATAATTCTTTAATTCGTATTTATTATATCACCAGTTGGCTCAAATATATTATTTTAATTGATTAGGTTGTAGATTCATACAACTTGACTATTATAACACTACAAATAAAAAACGTATTGACTATCATAATTCATTTATTGGCGGGTGTTTTCTCCGAAATTCATTTGAAGGGTGGCGAGAAGAGACCCTGGTAAAACCCAACAAGAAACAGCTGGGTGAAGTTCAGGTTCATGTTAGTGATAAGAATTCTGTTTATCTCGGTCCATTCGTTGACTATACAGAGTCCATTTGGGTCAACGTTGCGTACGAGTGTTGATCCCGGATTCTTGCAAGATCTTATTTTATTTAAATCATCTGCATCTCTGAATAGTGAATGAAGAAAATAGGAATTCTATCGCTTAATCATCAATAGAATTTCGAAATAAACTTGTTGAATCCCATCACTGTTTATTGGCGCTCCTCATCTCGAACGAAAATGATTCACAGTTTATTTATTATAAATTCTTCCGGGTGAGTAATTTTGTCGCTGTAACATCTTATTTTTGTTATAGTTCTCATTTTCGTGTGTCTATTCAGGGATATATTCATGGAGAAACACTGGAAAAGCGTAATATCTCGATCCGTATGCGATTATTTTTTCACTCAACAACGGAATATCAGTAGCCCAGAAGATATACCTCCAGTAATAGCCACTCCTCATCACTACTTAATTAGTATTTACAGAAGTAGTATGTATTTTGTCGTCGTATGCATGACCGAAGGTATGTCGTCGCTTTGTCGGAAGTTTATTCCTCAACAAGAACTGTGAAATTATTCCATTCTTCCATATGTTTCTCAGTACCACCCTTGTTTGTGATTGAATTCTTGCATCGTGTTGTGGATACTTTTGACGATTACTTTTCCGAATGCACAGAATCGATTATAAAAGAGAACTACGTGGTCGTCTATGAAGTAAGCAATAAATCTCAAACAGCTTCTTAGACCGTGTTTGAAATGAGGAAGTTAGATTTAATCTCTTGATTCATGAAAACAGAAATTAAAATTTCTTTCATATGATAATTTATTCTTATTATGAAAACTCCTGAACAGTTTTCTGTGTGCGTTACTGAATTCAGGGAATTTTAAAGTTACCATTCTCAGCTGTGAGTATGAGTTTCTTACTCCTCATTAGCTGTTGATTAAACATTGTTAGAACATTCTAACAATGAGTGAAGACTATTCCCACTAATTCATATTCATCCTATCTCATTTTGTTCGTCTAAAAGATATTTCGATAACAAAGAATTAATTTTTTATTTTTAGTTACTAGATGAAATGCTAGATAATGGTTTTCCTCTCGCCACCGAATCGAATGTTCTGAAGGAATTGATAAAACCGCCCACCATTTTAAGGACAATTGCTAACACAGTTACAGGAAAATCAAAGTAAGTTTCTTTTTCAACATAGTGTTCAATTATCGGAACTCATACTGAGTAAGATGAGGTGTAAATATAGTCTTGAAATACTCGAAATTTTGTACAGAATTTATATTTTGTTTTTATAGCGTAAGCACAACGTTACCGACGGGGCAATTATCTAATGTTCCCTGGAGACGTACGGGCGTCAAATACACGAACAACGAGGCCTATTTTGACGTAGTAGAAGAAGTAGATGCCATTATCGATAAATCTGGATCTACTGTTTTTGCTGAAATTCAAGGATATGTAAGTTGGAGATTTTGAGAATACATAACAATTTATTTTCAATTACGCTTATAATAATTTTGTTTCATTACTTTAGATTGATTGTTGCATTAAATTGAGCGGAATGCCTGACCTGTCACTTTCGTTCATGAATCCTCGACTTTTCGATGATGTTAGCTTCCATCCCTGTGTTAGATTTAAACGATGGGAAGTAAGTACTTTTACTCAAAATATCAGAAAGTACGTACCATAATTTATGCTAAATATTCGTGAAAGATATACACGACAAAAAAGGATTTTCAGCCCGTATTTTGGACTCCGCGAGTGGCTTCACATGAACTCTTTATTTCTCGATAGCAATTTTGAGTACTCGGTTTTCGTGTGAGGACAGATTCATGATACTATTTGGCCCTCCACTTACATTATTACTTGTATTTTTCAGGGTGAACGTATTCTATCTTTCATTCCTCCCGACGGCAATTTTAGATTGATGTCTTACCATATCGGTGCTCAGAATGTTGTCGGCATACCAATTTACATTCGGCATAATATATCATTCAAAGATATTGGAGGTGGCCGTTTAGATATCACAGTGGGTCCTAGACAAACTCTCGGAAGAACGGTTGGTTTTCATGTTACATTATAATTTTTTCCTCAGGTACAGAAATCGTCAGTGTCGACTGAACTTATTAGTTGATCCAAACTCGCGTGTTGAGAGAGTAGAGGATCATAAATTTCAGTCGACTTAGAATGCATTTCGAGACCAACGCGCACACGAATTCATTGTAATTGATTTTTGCATAATTTTGTAAATTCTTATTCAATTGATAATAGAATGTACCGTAGTTTGTAAAAACGCATTTTTGAGACAAAACTGATAATTTTTAATTTTATCATTTTCAGGTCGAAAATGTAGTTCTTGAAATTCCAATGCCTAAATTTGTAATGAATTGTGTTCTCAATCCGTCTCAAGGAAAATACACGTTTGATCCTGTGACTAGAGTTCTAGTCTGGGAAGTCGGAAGGATAGATATTAGTAAAGTGCCCAATATTCGCGGGACGGTGAGGATCTCTTCTTATGACAACTGTATACATTCCAATTATTGCTCATAAATAATGTTCAATGAATTATGTTCTAGATAAATCTACAATCTTCATCTCCAGTTGTTGAATCTAATCCTTACATAAACGTGAGTAGACACGTTAATACATCGCCAAAATGGCGTAGCTAGAAATCTTTCGAGGAGGCAAGATTGTTTCGTGTCGTTTCCAAATTAGTTTTCATTTCGAAAAAGTTTATATTCTCAGCTCTGGCTACGACACTTTGGCTCATTGAGTAGTGACTATTCTTCGGAGTTTCTAATTAATTTATCTTTCCAGGTAAAATTTTCCATCAACCAACTAGCCGTCTCAGGACTGAAAGTGAATCGATTAGATATGTACGGAGAGAAATATAAGCCTTTTAAAGGGGTAAAATACATTACGAAAGCTGGAAAATTTCAAATACGAATGTAAATTAAGTTTTGTATGTTGTGAAAAGTCTATTATGAGTGTTATTGAAAGATTTTCTATAATTATCAAGCTTAGAAATTTTCTAATATTGATTTTTTTCTTCCATAATGAAAATGTTATTGTTTTTTTACCGACTTAATTTCCATGTTATTAAATCGATTGTACATGTTTTTTCGAATTATCCTTATTACTTCTTCAGGCCTCATGGAATATGAGTAACATGTGATTGTGATGAAGGTATTTTTAAATGGCAGCAGAAACTGTTGAACTTGAAAAAAATTCAATCTTTTTATGTAACAATAAATCGTAACAAGAACCTTAGAATAAATATATATATCATTAGAACATGATATAACATAATGTAGGAGGAAGTCTTCACGAAAAATCGAAATCGTCCCTCTGGAAACAGAATTAAACATAATGCGGATTTTAGAGTCTGCATGCAATTTGCTCGACGATATTACGACTGACGAGTAGATTACCTGATCATTGTATTCCAAAACGTGTTTCCTAATGGCAGATGTGTCGACCCACGTGATGAAATCTTCCATAGGTCTATTGAAGAGAAAATAGTGAGTTACTTGAGTGGTGACCTGACAACCACAGAACGAAAAAATGAATTACCTATTCACAAGAAATGCCGGATCTTTAACCAGTTCTACGCCGACTCGTACGTGACCATGTTTGATGAATTTTACAGCGGTAGTAATTGATTCTGCCATTTTCTGTTTCACCATGATATAAGGAAGTCGTCGTCTACAAAAGGAACTTGCTGAAACTTTGTCCGCTGACTCGAGAGTAGATTGGGAGTCAATGAGTCCTAGAGTAAAACTTGAGGCAAAGAATTCGACATGAGTATACAATCAATAACTGCACATCAAATTACTTCAGTTTTAGTGCATATCTTGCTTACAGTTTGAGAATAAGTCTGGCGCTGCATTCATCTCTGAAAGGATTGTTCTGTTTCAATTCTGATATTTTCTTCGCAAGGAATCTTATTTCTCTCGAAAGCTTATTGTACCTAGTTGTGCGAAACGATGAAAAATCGGTGAATACTTGACGATTGAAAAAGTTCGTAGGACTGCGGAATATGAACTCGCTCCACTGTATTAACGTATACATTATTTGAAAAAATACTCACAAAGTGTAGTCTTCTCTCTTTTCGATGTGATACTTTCGCATAATTTTTACTTCATGCAAATTCTTGTCAGCGTTCCATTTTATAAAATCGACTTTCTTCAGAAGTTTCTGTTCGTGAAACTTCAACTTGCGCACCATTTTCTTCTAAGCGAATAACAAAGATACTTCGAATAAAAAAAGTATTATGGAAAATTCCGCATGGTATTTCAACGTTTCGTGTTTTGATAATGTCACCATGTGTATTGTGTGATTTGATGTTGTCACAGTCAACACAAAACAACCCCGGTATGAATCATTTTAGTCCAAAGACTTCTCCAAAGTGTGATAGCAAAGCACGCGAACGTAATAAATATCATTAACCAATCAAAATCGGAGAAAAATAAAGTTGACCAATTACAACGCTAGGAGAATGTACGGATGCGTAAAGCAATGACGATTCTTCTGAAGGTGTGTAAACTGCTCCAAAATTGCTCTAATCATTATCATTTTCGATAAACTGGAGTATCCTCAGACGAAGACGAGTTTCTCAGAATTTCAGTATGACGCGTGGTTAATTTGCATTGATTCACCAAACTTGACCCGTATACTTCGTCCACAAACTGGAATTATCGAGTCATTGTTCCTTCTACCAATAACGAAGTTTGGCTGAGAAGCATTCCTTCTCTACATTCCGGAAACATCTAAAAATTTTGCATCCATTATGACAGTATAATTCTTCAATTTATCATTTAAGAATATTTAGACTTATTTATTCATGGATTCAGTATCGCCGTTGAAGAAAGGGGTAAGTTCTGCGTTATCGACAATTATACAAATCCGAAGTTCAACTGTTCGTGTGATAGTAGATAAGACATGTATGTTCTGCGCCAGTATGCGACAGCATCATTTTTTTATGCGCCAAGCTTATTTTCACGTGCTCCAGAAAATCTTAAAATTCCTGTACTTCTACACACTGGATTCTTGACTGTTTTTAAGGTAAGTATGAATCATTTCACCCTATTTTTCTTCCTTGCTAGTTCGAAAATCCGATAGTTTTTGTATCATTTCTATATCAATTTCCTATCATTTTACCAGAAATAAATCTCTCGTGAGAGCTACTTTCCAATACTCATAAAAATGTAAGAAATTCAAATTTATATTCTAGCACACGTACTCATTTCTTTTGCGCAGAGCACAATTTTCCCATTTTTTCAACCTCTCTAAAAATCTTTAAAATCTTCCAATTTATAAATATTTAGCTGTTTTATTCACTTGAAAAAACGCGCGCGAAAAATCCGCACACGATTTTACTGAAAATAATATTGACACTATGCAAAACAGGAAAATTATCATACAAATATAAGAAAAAGAGAAGCAAAAAGAAAGTCTGAGAATAAAAAATTTTCGTACACAAAATATAAGAGATATTCGTTCTAGTACACTTACTCATTTCTCTGACGCAGACCACCATTTCCTCATTTTTCAACCTCCCCAAAAATCTTAGAAATTTATTCTATCTAAATGGAGGTCTACAAAGATTCTTTAGTTGATGAAGATGAATTTGATTTCAAGATTATTTTATTATGTCATATCTGGTTTTGCACGTTTTCTTGTGCTTTTTTGTTTAGAATGTTGCTCGTTACTGGTAATCAAAATTCAGAAAAGTCTATTATTATGAAATACTAGAGCTCATTTCATTTGTACATTTTCTTGTGGCAAAAATATCCATGATCACCTTTTTCGTATCTGTGCTAACACTCCTAACGATTCCTTTATTTGCGAATAGGTACTGTATAAAAGCTGATACAAAGAAGCTCTCACAGAATTCGCGTTATACTGGGTATAGGCCTACTTGCAAACAAAATTCCTAATTAAGTGCTATCAGTAAGATGAACTTATTGTATTCATTTTCTCCCGCTCAGATAATGATTCACAAAAATGATAGAAATTTGATAAAAAAAAGTTCTAAAATTTTCGAACCAGTGGAGAAAAAAAATAGGTGATGAAATAATACGAAAAATGAAATATAAGTAAATAAATGAGTTAGGAAAATGATGAATTTACCTGCGTTGGTATTTTTAATTTTTGTTAAAATTGCAGGTTGTGGTATTAATCTTGTGTTTAATTGGTTTCAATTAAAAAAGATTGAAAATTGATATAGAATTGATACAAAAAGTTGAAAATTTTCAAACTAGCAAAGAAGAAAAATTGGGTGAAATAAGCACATTTGCTTTAAAAACAGTCAAATATTTAGTATGGAAAATGGTATGATTTTTAGGTTTTTTTGGAGTGTATCAAAATAGTGTTAGCTCATACAAAAAATCCTAGTGGTTCAGGATAAATTTATAAGTAGATAGAGCTTTGAAAACTAGAGATCTTGAATGCTTACAAAATTCATTTGGGATGAGGGTGAAAAATAGAGAAAAATAATATAGAATAATGTTGAAAATTTTCAAACTAGCATGGAAGAAAAATAGGGTGAAATGATTCATATTTACCTTAGAATTCGGTGTATAAAAGTAGAGGAATTTTAGGATTTTCTGGAACATGTGAAAATGATGCTGGCGCAGAACATAAATATCCTTGTGATAATATATTCGCGAAATTTGTCCTCTCTACAGGAATCATGTTCCTCTCTCGAGTCATCTTTGTTGACGATGCATGAAAATCTTGGATGCGCTGTTTGTTTCTTATATTTACGGGATCCAGTGTTGACCATTTGTGGTCATAGATTTTGTGAAAAATGTCTCTCAAAATGGCTAAAGTATGTTCATAGACCTGTATTATCTCTTGTTTATTCATGTCCAGTTCCTTTTCCTAATATGTTGATATTTCACAGTGAACACGATAATCGATGTCCGATCGATAACAACCCGTTGGGACCTACGGACATATTTCCGGATAATTACACCAAAAGAGAAATAGCGGGTATCTCGATTACTTGCCCAAATGATGGTTGCTTCGTATCAGTCCCGTTGTTAGATTTTGAAGATCATTTTGAATTGTGTAAATTCAAAGGAGAAGGGCAGAAAAATAGCGTGCACGAATGTCGCTATAAAAACGTTGGCTGTGATTTCAAAGCAACTTCGCCTATAGACATAATTTTCCACGAGAAGAACGATTTATTAAAACATGGACAGGTATAATGTTATTCTTGTTAGTAATTACTTTAAAAAATACTTTCCTCGCTCATTTCAGTCTTATCTACAGTTGTTCGTATTGGAGTTTAATAAACTTAGTGAAGATTTCCGTAACTGTCAGAGTCATTGCCCGGGTTGCCATGAAAATGGCGATCGAGCGGAATGCCTTAAAGAAAAATTACCGTATTATATGAAGTAAGTTTTTCTATTACTCAATGAATAAGACACGCATAATACTCATACATTACTTATTCACCTTTTAGTGACGTTTACGTCAAATTAACCGAACTCGATCAGCGCACACAAGAGAACTCCATACAGTTGAACAACATGAACTCGCAAATAAATGTGCTTCTCTCGAAATCAACGGTCAGTCCCGAAAGGAAGAATGGCCAGCTCTTGTGGAAAGTAGAAAATTTCGACGGAATTATCACAAAAATGCAGAAGAACCCGAATTTTTCTGTATATAGTCCTTCATTTACTACTGGTGAGATGGGATATAAATTTCGTATGCGTTTATTCTGGTCGCATACCACGCAGAACGCTCTAGCTCTCTATATTCACGTGGAGAAAGGCGAACATGACTTCATATTGAAGTGGCCATTCGAAGGACAAATTGCCTTCAGCATTATTCATCCCATTGACTCAAACCTTCGGTTGCAATCAACCATGAGAACGAATGGCTCAGAAGCTTTTCATAGACCAATTTTACAAATAAACAATCACGGTTTTGGCTTCTCCAAAATCACGCTAGCAGAATTGAATCAACAAGGTTTTGTACGCAATGATCAACTTATTATTGTCGTGACGGTTAAATCGCAATATGGGAGTTGAATTTTTTTCGTTTTTAGTTTTTTAGAAATACTCAAATTTACTGCTTATCATTATTTGCTAAGGGGGGTAATTTTTTTTGAAAATTGTTCAAAGAACAATATTTTAGAGTATAACTTGATTATTTGTGCTGTTTTGATTGGAAACGAATCCGTCCTCAAGAAACGTAAAAATTGTGTGTTGTGTTACCGTGTTCGTAAATCGTATTTTCATATTATTGAATAAAACTGTGAATCTATATTTTTTGGGTTCCAAATAAATAATAGTAAGAATATTCAAAATTTTCATTTATTGAGCTACATATTTTTTCCAACTCAGTATGATCTACAAACAACAATTTCAACTATTATACACATCTTTAGGATAGATTAATTGGTAATACATATAGGAGGGTTAATAATCAATTCAACATGTCTCGTATCTTAGTTTTTCTTCCACCATGAACTTTGTTGGAAGTTATTGGAATAAAAATCCGTTCCAAAAAAGTATTTAATTTCATGTCAATAGTACACTTACCATCATTCTTCTTCTACTCTTTTTTTCTTTTTTTTTTTTATCAATCTTACATGTACTCATTTACTACGCGGCACTAAAATTTTTCTCAAATTATTCAGTCTGCTTCATGATTTAATCAAGAATTTTCATGGATATCTCAAGGTATTCTCAGCTATCAACAGTCACTAGCTATCACTATTGAAAATTAGAATATTTTGAGATACCCTATCTGCATTAGACAGCAAAACTTTTTCCTTTTTCGATCGAGTCAACTTATAAATATTGCATTTCATGTTTTGCTCATATGTACAGAATTATGACTTTGAAAAAATCATTCGGACGATTGAATACTTTTACATAATTCATTGATTATACTTGCTGAACTGTTTGAAGAATTTTTCATGACGTATAAGTTGACAGTGAACTAGAACGACGATGAAATTTTTAGAAATGTCATTGGTAATAACGCAATCGACCTTACTGTAGCCAAATAATGTCTTGTGTTGAGAAGTACAATAAATAATGTCACATATGCAAGAATTTCACCTTTCTTGTCTAGTTGGTTTTGTGTTCGAAATATAAATGAGGACCTATCGGTACAAAGGGCGTCCGTGAAGGAAAATCAGTTTGAAGTTTCAGCTTAGAATATCTCCGCAACAACGAGTTTAATCGAAAAAATTATAAGAATAATTAAATTAAAGAGCGACTCTTCTTTTATAAGATACAACAATCGTATTTTGAATACATTTAGTAACGAACAAAGTAGAGATTCTTGAAACCCTTTTTGCTGGGATGAAAAAAATCATGGGTTTAAAAAAAATTATGAAAGATAGTTTATGATCTGAAACGCACAAAAATCGAGGTCTCCGAAAAAAGGGCGTCCAAATAGGTCCTCGAATAGACATTCTGTCTCCACGATTACTTATGTGACATGAAACCAAGTTTTTTGTTTCTCTAATTTTGTTTAGTTTTCGTCTTTTTTTTTTTTTTTTTTTTCAAATCTTGTTCGAGTTTTCTTTTATTCTATTTTTTTTTTGGCCACCTTTCCGGTTGAATTTTTCATATTTTATTCTTACAACTAAACCGCCATCACGGTCTTTCATCTTTTAAAAATTGAAATACCCGCGGAAAATCTAGTAATCCGGACTCTCTGAAACGCGACAATGAATAAATCTCCCACGAAAATTTTAACATCTCGGGAAAATGCAGTTCCTTCCTTTTCTTCAAAATGTTGAAGTAAAGAAAAGAAAGAAAATCCTTGATGTGATGATGAAGAAATATAAACGTTTGCTTTGGGAATGATATTTTTGTGCATAAAATTCCTCTTCAGGTAGTACTTTTAGATTATTGCTATCTCTGATCTCCTTATCAAATTACCAATGACAAAATTTTCAACAGATGCAAGCTGCACTCGGTACAGAATTGTATTCAGTTAGTAGGTACGTTTGACAATTGAAAAAAGTTCAATTTTCTTCTTCCTACCTCCTTCCATAACTCCATTCGATTATCGTCCATCGTATTGACCTTCACGAAGAAGATAATGAGAAAAGAAAAGAATATGGCGAGAAAACCATATTTTCGAATAAGGAGCATTTGAAGTTTATTTCTGCCAGTTAGGGGAGGGAAATCTAGACCTTCGAGCATTTAAAAAATCGAGAATTTGAACAAGCAAATGAAATTTAAGGGTCTAGTCTGTCCGATACTTCAAGGCTGCCAAAGCATAGGAAAAGTCAAATTAACAGCCGATGAGGCGACAAAGATGAGCTGAGTACGCGTTGTAAAGTTTCGAACGAAAGAATGCCTCAAAAAGAGGCAGCCAGAATGTACGGCAAATTTTCCCTAGAGAAGAAGAGGGGCACAAGCCCAACAGACCCTAAAACGGATTGAGTTACCACATTAGACATTTTATTATTTCATTTTTCTCCTGATAGCGTCTGGAATATGCCAGTGGGGAGAAACGTGTATGACAGAAGAGTATGAAAATTTGGACATGAAGTTTGAAATATAATATGGATTGACTGAATGAAAATTCAATAATAATATATCAAACCAATGAAAGTATTTGTAAGTTAGCATATAAGTGCAACTGGCGAACATCTCATCATTCAATTACGTGTACCTGACTTCACGAGAGATTTATATATCATCTCTATTGGCACACGACATGACAAAGGTAAATGTAACTGAGTGTAGCGGAAGTCACTGCAAGTGAGACGAATTACATCATTATAAAATCATGAGTAGCCTACGCAATTTCTAGTGTAAGTTGAGTTTGTGTTGCGAGATAAGGAATACGATTATATACCCACAAGAAACAGTCATGTTGTGTTTTGAAACTCGATATGGCAGATTCTCTACAAAATTTTGTGCGCAAAGCCTCGTGATTCTCTTGCGTAGTCCAATCGCACATCAAATATGAAATAATTTTTTGTCTCGAAAAAAAAAAGTTATTGAACTATACATAACGTATGATGATGGTAGTGTACTATAGATGATGGAAATAAAATGTCGGTAACCGAAAGACGATGTGATGTTTGAACTTGAACCTGCTTCTCAAGTTCCCAACAGTACCAACTCACGAATGAGAAACACAGAGGGGAAGCCTGAAAGGTTGAATCGAAACAACAAATGATTAAAAACAATTCTAGAATATTAAAGGAAAAATGACCGATTTCTGAACAAATTAAGGTTTAGTCGACTACGTTGAAAACTACCGTATTGAATACTCCATTTGAAATTGACGAGGAATGTTCTTACAATCGTACATTAAATTGTCTAGAATAATTCCAACTCTGGAGGATATTATTCTATTATTTAAAATCATTTTTTCGCGCCATTTCTGTCGTACAATCGCCCAATCGGTGCGGCTGAGGCCGGCCGTGCCTACGTTAGCGCTCCTACCGAATAATTATTTTTACAATGATACGAATAAATCTGACGTCATCTTTATAAATCACAGGTAGAAGGAGAGGAAAAATTTCACCTTACAAAATTTTTCGCATCGATGTTGTGAACACGCCTGCCTATGAGATCATCCTTAAAACGCGTACAATGACGTGATTTTACGAACTAACACGAGTGCACCATGATAATTTATTGGTTGATGTTGAATAGAACAGTGCCTCGTACCGCGTAGTCGCTTCTGCACTATGTTCGCACATCTTTGTTGCAATATTTCTGTTTGAAACAGAAGTTCGCAACTGTTTATTTACGCCCATGAGGGTTTGTACGACGTGTCGACGTCTTAAATGTGATAATTTAGTTCCATTTCAATAGTTCGAGGTGTAATCTCAAACATTAATTCCAGTTTTTCAGGGATCCATTCGATGGAGGTCAAGTAATTGCCGAAATGCTGTTTGCTGCTGCTCTCATCTGCCTCTTATCGGCTTATTTCCTCTCAATTTTAATCCACGATAACTATTTCGTCTTCTGGTACGCGTTCGGCGATTTCATCGTATTTTCGATAGAATGGATGGTTAAATTCTTCTGCACATCCTTCGTTATCCTGCTGCTGATTATTGCCGTTTACTACAGTTATCAATGTTACCAGTGTCTGACGAATAAGGTAACACCTGTGATTTATTGTTCCGATCATGAGTTCTATAAGAAGGTGGAGACTGCGGCACCGATCCTCTCACAATGGTAAATATCTTGGTTCTACGTCTTGAAATACGTGTTATATCTCGTATACTTCATATTATCTCGAGATTATGTCTCGAAACAAGGATCTCTATCGGTCGAAGTCTGTTCGTTTTTTATCGTATTGTTTACAATCAACTCCTTATAACTCGGCCAATACAAATTTTTCATATTCGCGTACGAAACCCTTATCTACCAGGAAACCAAGCTTGATTCGAATACCACTTCAAATTATGTGTCATATCTCGCGAGGGAGACTGATTTTACATTTACGCAGGAAAAATAAAATAGTTTTCTCGTCAGCTTAGTTTCCGGGTACGTTAGTCATTTCTAGATATAACTGGATTGAATGTACACAATTTCGGACAGGCGTGTCGAGATAAAAATTTTGAAAAATAATGATCGCTCTTTGTTATTCATTTCCTTTTCTTCACGTTTCAGTTACATGCCAACCTTCGCGTGGGGCTACTGTGGTCACATTCAGACCATCATATTTGCTTTATGGGGCCGATTCAATTGTCCGTATTATCGTGGAGAACGAATTACATTGAAACTAGCCGATGGAGCGACGTTGTCTTACGATATATTTCACAGTAATGCTGAGAAGAAAAAAGGTAATTTTCAAGGTTGGACCCTTGCATCTTCCGTTCTAAGTGAGTGGCCATTGTTGCGCCAGTTGGTGCGAAAATCAAAACAAAAACGCTCACGTCGCAATCGAAAGCTAATAATTTACGTAACTTTTTTCCCCAGGATGTGTTTAATCTAAATAGGAACCTCTAGACTAGAATGGGAGTACCACCATTGTAAGTAGAAATGAGGTGGTAGGGGCTTTTGAAAATAGGTGTGGATGTGGATAAAACCTGTTTATTTCAAAAATTTTCGAAAATAATATGGGTTTGGTGGGGAAAGAAATATTCATTATTGTTGTTCATTCATTTGGTGACGGTTTTGTAAACTTATAAATTAATGTTCGAAAGAGCGAGAGAGAAAAGTCACGGAAATTTTCTTTATCGATTTCAAATATAACATTTCTGCCTGAAGGGCAGACTTCAGTTGTACAAGATTTTTATAAAATTAATGAATTCAAGTGAGAACGGTAAAGTATAAATTTTTGAAAGCGTATTTCCTTTGACCATATCACCATCATAATCGTTCAGGGCCGAAATGACCGGTTACGTTATTTTAGGCTTCAAATGAGATGCAAATGTTCACATTTATGCTTGAGAGAAGCGTAGGGGAGGGATGAAAGAAAAAGAAGTGATTTATTTGGGAGGAAAATCGAGTAATTAGCGAAATCTAAACGGTTGATGGTAATCGAACGAAGTCTGATACGCATTGCGAAAATTCGAGTGTTGCATGACCTTTTAATGGTGCGTTGTCTGTTCCACGTCGATAATAAGGACGTGTAATGAAATTTTTGTATTCAATCTAAACGCTCGTTGTCTTCTCATCTCTCGCTCATTCTTACTTCGATGAGCGCCCACAATTTATCAGTATGCACGTATTTCTGTATTCATTATTCGTGAAAAGAGAGAGAAAGCTCACCTCCGGCTCACCCGAGTATTTAAATATATTTTCTGTTTCATTGATTTCAGACGATTTAATGTTCTTCGTCGCGCCAGGTTTTGCAAATAATTCGGAAACAGATTATATACGCACGTTTATGAAGTACGTAAACGGACAAGGGTATCGATGTGCCGTTCTCAATCATATCGGTACGATACCCGAAATTCCGGTCACGTCTCCTCGTATATTCTCATTTGGTTCGTATTTGTGTTTTCGCGTATCGTACTTTTTGACGCAAAAAATGTGACCATTGTTATCATTTTTGTAGGTAGAACTGATGATCTGCACGCTGCGCTAACCGATTACATTTCCAAGTACCCAAAATCGAAAGTGATACTTTTTGGATATAGTCTGGGCGGTAATCTGGTACCTAAGTACCTTGGCGAAGATCGAAAAAGATCGTCGAATATTATCGCTGGGTTTTCTATTTGTTCATTATTGGATGCCAATAAGTACGTAGTAAAAATAAAACTTTTGAATTAACTATAAAGAAAAAAAGAAAACGAGGTCGTTGTTTACAAACAACTCTCAGTCGTTTAAAATATTGACGAAAACGTGTTTGAAAACAATATGTAGATTACTCACAAACGTAAAGATGCAAGAATGAGGAAATAATAGTTTTTAATTTTGTAAAAATTTTATTGGCGGAACGAATTATTAGTGAAATTTTCATCGTATTGAATTGACCAAAAGATTCGATCTTTTTTTTTTCTATTGAAAAAATTGATTACAAGTCTCCATTCTTTTAGCTTCAAACTCACCTTGACATGTATATATCGATTCTGAATATTCAAAGCTACTCAATAAGACAAACACAAACTGTCTACTAGTATTGACATCAAATTTTATGATTTCAGAGCCATAAATGGATCAGAGCAATGGCGACTACATCGATATTTTTACCAGTATTTTTTAGCGCGTACAATAAAACAAATTTTACTAAGACATCGCCACATATTGCTTTCGGAAGAAGTAATCGCTCAGCACAAATTAGACGTTAATGCGATTTTCAACGCTATGTCTCTAGTCAGATTCGATGAATTGTACACAAGGTAACAAATGTCGAATATTTTCATTCCACGCGCCCATTCTCCTTCTATTCATTCAATTTATATCGTACGTGACGGCGTAATATGTAAGGCAGTTTTGTGCCGACAAGACAGAATTCCTTAGTTATCATCCGACGAATAAATCTAGAAAGTCTCTAGTATTCTATTGCCTTTTCGCTTTAAAGAATAAAAATTATTCATATTTCGCTCTTGAAGAGACCTGTTAGAGTCGTAAACACGTCAAAATTTACCGCTGTCGGCGATACATCGCGTGTCATTCGTACGTTTCTGTTAACCTTCAATCATTTAAAATTCATATTTATTAAACCTTTATCACGAAGGCGTTTCAACATTGAAAATGTATGGTACAGTGACAACAACGTGAAACGTGGATGAAAGTTGACCTACGAATGAGGACATGCACTTGACGAATATTTAATTGATAACTTCGTTTAATTTTTGCTATTTCTCACCGGCACTAATCTCTTTCTATCGTTTATTTTCAGGAGGATTTTTAATTTTAATACCTTGAAAGATTATTACAACTGGAGCAGCGCGGTTTATTATTTGAACGGTATTGAAGTTCCGATGATATTTATTAATTCTTTGGATGATCCGCTGCTGTCTGAAATTCTCCAGAGTCCTGTCCGCGAATTTGCAGGTGAGCATGAAAGGATAAAATTTGTTCTCCTTCCTTTCATTCCCAATGAAATCCTAAATCCTAAAAATTTATTCGTAGACTTTTTTCCTTACACGAATAGTTCCTTGTCTGAGAGAAAAATTACAAAACCTGTGCAGGTGCGAATCCACAGGGGGGGGGATTCCCCCCCCCTCAAATAAAAAACCGTAGTGTCGAAGAAGATATGTAAAAAAAATAGGTCCTTCAGACTTTTTTTGGATTATTTACCCTCCCAAAATGATCGTCGGGATCCGCGCCTGCCTATTTCTCTTCTGTCTATAAATTTTCATCAACTTCACTAAACTGCGAAGAATTGAGGTTTGGGCGTTGAGTGTTCGAATGTAAATCTATTAAACGCAAGTACCTAAGGTGGTGCATAGTTGATTTGACCCGCAAAAATAACAATTATGATGGCAATTATTTCATATTGATATCAACTTGGACGTTGATTGCCCATCTATGTTGAAAAGACATGCGCGATGAGTCAGAGTATCTTCCGATGAAAGTAGTTGTTGTTCGTTAACCTTCTTCCGATTCTAATTGACCCTAAAAATTCTCGCTTCTCTATCCTCTTTTCTTTCTCAAATTTCCGTCGTAATTTTTTCCATTATTCGAGAGTGAATCGGAGATACTACCTTTGGAGTCGAGTCAATTTATAGAATGGAAAAATTACTGCATTTGAAGTCCCTTCAGATTTGTAAAAAAAGGAGAATGATATGATTTTTGAAAAGTTTAACTCAACGTGAAGTCTAATCAGAAAAGATGATGCATTATTCGTGGAATACTTATCTTATCTCGTGTGTATTTTAAGATTTGGTTGATATGGTGGAGGAGTACGTGGGAGTCATCCAATAATTACGTAAGGGTATTGAAATGGAGAGGGGGGTTGAATGTTTCTACATGATCTTACTTGTGGGAGGAAAAAGCAAAAATCCATACGTTCGTGAGTTTTTTAATCAGTCAAAATTGGCGAAATTCGCGAAAAAGAAGAAAATCACGTATTGCTAATACAAAGTCTTATTGAAAGGAACAAAAACACATTTCTCATAATTCCTCTTAGCGTTTAAGCCGTTTTAAGTGTCAAGTATTGAACTTGAACCATTTTCAACAATAATTGGAACTCCAATGATTTTTACAGAATTTTTAGAAGAAATTTTACCCAAAAAAAAAGGGGTTCATAATTTTATGCATCTCTCCGTAAAAGAAGTCGGAGTCGCAGTTGGAAAAAATTGTGCGTGCGTCATTGATGGATGGTCCCTACGGACGGCGGGAAAGGATGAGGATTAGAGAGGACAGGCTTGGCCCACGCGGAGATATGTGAGCTAAAAAAACAAAAATAGAGGAAACTAAAGGCATGTAAAATATTCTATTTTTAATTTGAGATGATGGAATATTTGCATTTCGAAATCGGTCGTGACCAAAAATCTAATATTTTACATGGCTGTAGTTTTCCTCGTTCTATTTTCTTCGTTTTTGCTTCGTAATGTATTCACTTCGTCGTCTTCTATGGAAGAGGATTTCTCAAATCTCATGTGGGGTAAAATTTCGTGACGGCGGTGTTCTTGGTATGACGGAATTTACGAGAAGAGTGATGTTGTGGTGAGTTATTCTGTGAGGACTTATTTTGACTCGTATATATCTTTGAGCTGGAGGTCAGTCGGAAATTTGGAAGACGCTTGCTGCGCCACGCTTTGTAACGTTATCAATGACCTTGCCCTACTCTAAATAAGAGGCCTAACATACAGTATACTAGGCTTTACTGCTATGTGAGCTCATTTTGGGTACATTTCCTCGAATGCCAATATCATATAATTTGAATGAGATGCAGTGACGCTAGATATGGGGAAACGTTTCCTGAAGGTCAAGAAAAATGGAGTGTTTTGAGTTTGAGCGGAGAATATTGTGAAAAAAAAGGGGGGGGGAAAGTTTTTAGATTAAAAATGAGTTGTCAATTCATATAGTATTCAGGGAATAATGATATTAACGTTTTGCCGTGTGTTTATTGTTTATTAATTAGGTTGTCGAAGAAAAGTATTAGCTATAGAGTTACGGTATGGCGGCCATTTGGGATTCTTCGAAAATAACTATTTCATTTCCGAGTCGATTACGTGGTTGGAGAAAGCTTTAGTCCAGCTTGCGGAAGCTTTATATAAGGATAGTACACAATGTGAACAGACAACGGCTTGAAGAGAAGAATTACTAGACAGATTTAAAAGTAAAATTTTCATTTCTTGATTACGTTTAGTACTTTTTTTTTGGAAAATTTTATTTTTTTTATTCTTTTGAGTTCATACATTTTTTTTCTCATTTTTTTCGCGCCAATTCACCATTGAATTTGACTGCATTTATTTCTTTATACAGTACGTTACGAACATTAATTTTTCTTACTGTTCCGATCGATTCACTTTTCCTCTAATTTTTAATTTATTAATTTCTTATATTAGAATGAGTATTATATAATAGCTTTTCTTTCTTTGATGAATGTTTTTTTTTTTTTCATGCATGTTACGAAATTTCTATTTATGAAAGTACGTTTTTTTTCCCCGTTTTTATTCGGTATAGATGGTATTGTGATGTTGAAATAGAGGGAAATTTCTCTTTAATCGGAAGGGAATTTCTTAGTGCTAGTTGGAAATTTTTTGCACGATCACCATTCACATTTCTGAAGCACTCAAAAGTTATTTTGAAAAAAAAAAAAAAATGATAAACCTGTATCGTTCACCATCATGGAGCCCGACGTGCGTTCTGTTTGTTCTACCTTCTTAATTTTATGTTTCTTAATCTGTATATTATTTCTTTACAATTAAGATAATGTGTTATATTTAACATTTATACGTCTGTGATAGCGAATGTTTGTACGGCAAGATTGAACGAAAGGTATGTGAAGAATAGTTTCAGTCGACTCATCCTGTTGGAGAATTGATTTTTATTTTTAAAATTACTACCTTCTCATCCTCCCTCTCCTTTTCATGTTTGTGTTTACCTAATCTTTGGAAAAAATAACCATTGATAATAGCTTTTCTTCATTGAAATATTCATATTTTTTGTGTCCATTATTACTAGAGTCATGTGATTTAAAATTTATGGTTATTTCTTGCGATTTTTTTTTTTTTTTTTTCGTTTCTTAATATAGATACTCTTATTTTTAAAGTAACGCAGTATTACCATCCATTAAATTCATTGCATAGTTTACCTTACGGAAAAGAAATATTTTCTTTGGTCGATCTATTTCTTATGCATACATTCATTTGTTTCCTTATGCTTTCACTCACTTTAGGTCTCTTCAGCTCTGTATCCACATTTTAATATTCATCTTCTTAACATCTGTAACGTACGAGCATGACTATTGCTAAGACCACTCGAACAAACATCTTTTTACTGAATAGACCATGTTAGCTACTTCATTTGTCGCAGAAATTATTGATAATCAAGTTACTTTAAGAAAAAAATATATATATTGATGGAAAAATGTTCGCGCATAATCTAAGAGAAGGCATATACTGAATAGAAATAAGCGTTGAATAATATGAAAGAAGACTGCACCTAGCATAAGAATGTGTTTCTTTTTTGCCCTCTTAAATTTATTTACTTTTATATTTTGAATATCGTAGAAACCTT
The DNA here is from genome assembly GCA_035079385.1 of Aspidiotus rigidus. Classification (NCBI taxonomy): domain Eukaryota; kingdom Metazoa; phylum Arthropoda; class Insecta; order Hemiptera; family Diaspididae; genus Aspidiotus; species Aspidiotus rigidus. The sequence continues at coordinate 5,187,844 of JAVHKY010000015.1, read as the reverse complement.
TCTTCTTTCGTGATTTGTTTACAGGTGTTGAAGCGCGTTTTCTTTCTTATTTTTATGGTTTGTACGAAAAAACAAAAGTTTAAATAAGGATAATATTCTTCGAGGGTGAGAATGTGTTGGCAACAAGCGATTAAAAGAATACGTCTTTCGCTCAAATGACGTCCTTATCTTGTTTCGAGTGGATGAGGGCGTGCGTCTCTTGTAAATTATGAGTTAGTTTAGAGTAATATCGAGTACTGCCTTTTTTGAAAGCATCGAAGTAGATTTGTCCACTCATATTTATGATAATATTTTTCAAATGACTTATTTTATAGCGTACTTTTTAAGTGAGCTGATATGATTTTTTTTTCGCTGAAATGTATATTATTTCATTTTTCTTCATTTTTCGAATTTATCGCTGTCGATTCAAATCTTGTAAACGTAAGCATTTGATGAAGCTTTTATATCGTATCATCCTCAGCTCGTTCGCACTCGAATTAAAGTAGATGACAGAGAAGAGACAAAATTTTAAAATGCAGACGAAGTATGATCTGGAAAAACTCAACATCCTTTCTTGTTCGACATGATCCACTGTAATTGCTAAAAGTGGAAATTTTTCTTCTTGCACAATTAAAGTAAAAACTCTTTGACGAACTAGGTTATTTCAAGTTGTTGAAAATCTTTTCACTTCTTTTTTAATCCGTTCACATTATTGAAGAAAATACTATTCATGGTAACTCATACTACGTACTTCCCGTCGCAAAAAGAATTTAACGGTTTTCGTTTTACTGTAAAATAACCTTACTTGAAGTACTTCTTAGACGGCATCACAATTGAAAAAATAATGAGATTCTAATACTGGCTTTGAAGGTATAAAAGAGAGACTAAAATTGCGTTCATTATTTATTGTCTTGAATTTTCAATTATGTAATAAGTTTGTTATGTACTGTATGTTGAATTTTTTTTTCTCTCTTTCACTGTATTGTACATATTTTTATCCAATTTTGTTCTGTTGCTTTTTTAAAGAAAAAGAAAAAAAAAATTGAAATGATGTTACGTTCATACTCTTGGCGTTAATAGCGTTTTATACATTATTTCTAATCTCAATTTTAAGTTACCCTTTGTTACGCTGAGGAAATTTATATGAAAAAGGGATGTTGCAAAAAATGTAAGAGAAGTTTAACATTTCACGCAGTACAAAGGAAACCGAGTAGACAGAAAGACAACAAATCTTAAGTACGTGATGATGTAACGTTGATATAACTATTTTTTTCAAATTTTGTGATAATATAATAATATTAAGAATTTATTTGTTGATTATGTTATTTCCCCGCGTTTTTTGAGGTTGCGTAGTGTGAAAGATACACAGAGGGCTCGGAGCAAAATTTTTCACAAGCTTTCTGAGTACTCTGAGGGTTATTAGCTCGGAGTAGGTGATTGTGGAGAGTTTGTGAACACTGAGGTGGGAAACAAGGAAGGATTAGAGACTACATGTAGAGGGTAAAGGTGAGTGGAGCGCAGACAGGAGATTTAGTGACTGTATCGGGATTGTTACAAATGGTAGATGGACAAGAGCAGGAGATGAAAAGAGGTGTTGAAGAGTTGGGGAGAAAGAGAATAAACCTCGGAAAAGATGGGAATTGATGAGACATGCGTGACCAATCCTGTGGCTGGTGAGAATGATTCCTTCGTGACGGGAAATCCATGATGCTCAGAGTGTCTTTGAACCCGCAGTCCCCAGAAATAATACTAGGAATGGATAGTGGTTTTTGAGATCATAGGCAGGAGTAAGTAAAGGGTCAGAAAGTTTATGAGAGAATCTTTGACGACAAGATTAACCGCGTCATGTTCCGGGAGGTTGATGTCGCCCAGAATCCAGAGGAAGGCGACTAGTGTTGAGGGGGATGATGGAGTTTGAAGAAGTAAATGATCATTCGTTAAATTAAGGGATTATTTGAGTGAGGGGATTCTGCATAGCGAGACAGATGAAAGTGAATCAATAACAGTAGACGTAGACTTAGCGGTGAGGAGAGTGCGATGAGAAAGACAAGAGCACCATGGTGATCAATGGAGGCAGAGTTTCCTAATCGGTGACTGGTTATGACACCTATCCAGTTTTGAGTCCACATTTAGGTCCTTCGGTAAAGAAGAACGGTGAGCTTGGAGTTCGGTAGAGATGGTATTTCTAATGATTTGTCGATATATTGTGCAGTGTTGCGAGTTTTGGGAATATCAACTAGATCGAGTCGGATACCTGCACCTGCGGTACCTAGGGGTTAGCCATTGATAGGTGGCTTATAAGGATTCAACTTGAGATTTAAGTGGAAGGAACTGAGCAAATAGAGCCGTAGGTGGCTTGAAATTAGCAGTAAGGGTTAAAAAGCAGTATTTGAGTGGGGTTCTCCCGCTTTCGTGTAGAGGCTGAGAGTAAGACTAGAATGTAGTGCACCGAGGGCCAATCTCAATCGTGTCTAATAATTTCAGACAAGATTTACTAAATTGGCTGTACATCGGGGCGTCGTAGTCTAATGGAGAATGAATTAGGAGAATTTCACGTTTTGGGGATGCTAGGTTTCCGAAGATATTGATAGAATTGAGACATTTGGCTCTTACCAACTCGATGTGAAGGGTCTAAGAAGTTTTGTGGTCAAAGGTAAAGCTGAGAAATGTAGGGAAAGTACAGAGATTGGTTTTGAAGGAGTAAGATATAAATCTCTTTTGGAAAATGACCAAAATTGTTTTAATTTCCGAAAGATAAAAGCCCCACGCAGAGGCTCATAAAGGTTCTGCTGCAGGAGCCTCTTGGCTCTTCGCAAATTTGAGGTTTGTGGAGACATCGGCAACAAGTCGTTGATTGAGAGGAAAGTTGAGACATTTAATCATGTCTTTGATTACGATTGAGCAAACAGAAGGGAACACTCCATACTTTTTCTTGAGAGACGCCATTAAGTAGAAGCTGGAGACAACTACCATTAATTTTGAGTACGCTTTCAATATCTCCTACCAATTCCCTGTTTACAGACGTATATTTCAATTATCACCACAACTCAAACCACGTATGTAATCTTCGATTCAACCTGGACCCCTCTGATGTCCACTGTCTCAGTACAGTCTCACCCTCAACATCTCTGTAATTCTTTGCCTCCCCCGAAACAAAATAATACGCAATCTTACTCGCTTGCCTAGATCTTCAATCATGCTCTCAAGCTTCCCCGCGGACTTCTATGAAATTGTGGAATCGTTCCATCATCCTATCCTATTAATCTAGAGAATTGACCGTCTTCCTAAAAATTTAATCAGGGAAAGATGAAACTCGAAATGACTGTCAATTACTGTGTCCCGAAGGACCATTTAAAAACCTCCAACTTTCTGGTGTGAGCGCCGCCCACCTCAGAATAAGTACTCCCTCAGTAGTTCCTAGCGGAGAACCCGATTTCTATTTTGTTTGAAGAGGGCACATACTCAGAAAACGTCCGCGTCCAACTTTGATGACGTCATTAACTTGTGACGTTATCAACCTACAGGATTCCTCAGAAACGTCCACGCGCGATTAGATGTCATCAACGTCTTTTTTTCTTTTTTTTTAGAACAAAATTTTACAAAATCCCGACATTCCACTTGCGTACCTTTTTTTTGGTGTCTCGAAGAAAAGTCGGAGTGCAAACTTGCGTTTAACTAAATTACAGTTTTCACCTGCGCCAAAATTTCGATGACTTCTGGATTCATCTGTGCTGCTCCTGAGTTGGGGATATCCTCAGAAAATATGTACGTGTTCGACTTTGATGACGTCATCAACCTAAGCTAGGGTAGATTACATTGCTCAGAAGAATTTGTCTAGATTAGATAATAGTAATTTGTCTAGATCAGATTATGGGAATTTTTCTAAGCTAAATTCGAAGGAAACGTGGGTTTTCCGAAAGATGTGACCCATTTTACCCCTCAGAATAGCATGCATTTCCAGGGAGGGAAACGAAAGAGCGGTGAAGTGAAGGAAAAACTTGAAAAAAAAAGCTATCCAAATGGTAGATAATGTTTAATTCTTTTGCTTCTAATGTTTCTTCGTCACATCCGCACCATATACGTATTTTCTTTGGAAATTTTTCTTTAGCTGTTCTTACGGACTCAGTTACTGGGTAGGTTGACAATTTTCTTCCAAGTTTTGCTATTACATATTATTATTTTAAAAACTTCCTATTTTTTTTTTATTACTATAATTTTTTTTATTCTTACTTTTTTTTATTTTTTTTTTTTTAAGTTGTTACTATTATTTTTTTGTACATTATGTATTCTGTTCTTATATTTTGTTATATTATTTTCATCACCACTATTTTTGGTATTTAATAAAATATATGGTTGGAATGAAAAAAAAAAAAAAAAAAAAAAAAAAAAAAACCTTTCGATTGAAAGTGAGCACGATGAAGATTTTACGTGATAAACTCAGAAACGCGAAGCTCCTCCTAGAATGGTATATGCAACCAAAATAACAGGTAAGTAGATAATGTATGTAATTGTACTTCTCGAACAATCCATCTCTGCGAGACTCATACTAATTGAAATTATTTTCAACAACAACAGGCTTCTACAAAATTAAAAATTATGGTCGGAACTCCATATAACCATGCTAATAATAATTACATTGAATCCGTCGAAGCTCATAATTTTCCAAGTTTCTCCTCTGCGGGAGTGGTAAGTCCCTCCTCCATAGATTCACAACTCGGCATCTTATCAGTGCCCCCGTTTACATCATAATCCGAACTCAACCTCTCTTCACCCCCCCCCCCTCCCTGTAGGAGTTTGAAGCTCGAAATTTAACAGGAAACCTATTCTATGAGGGGTCTTTTTTGAAAATTTTGGCGTCTGGCGAAAACTAACCGATCCTAATAAAGAAATTGACTCGGAAAAATTTCGACTTCCGAGCCATATATGACAGAAAGTACACGTAATAAATGTTGACTTTCGATTTCTGTAAATTATACGTATATGATAGAAGTTGAAGAAAAATATTATGCGTAATAGCTCAAAAGTCGGAATTTTTCGATGTACCTCATTCACCACATTTATACAGCTTGGAAATCGAAAGTAGAATTGATTTTTCCAAGTCGCCATCCTTTTTTATAAATTCTTAAACCGAATCGTCTCATAAAACAGGTTGCCTGTGCTCCTCGTTTAAATCCGTTTAGGGAGCCGTCGTTTTTTTTAGCGGGGGACCCGCTATATCCCTTTTGTTGAGGGAGTATTTACAGAAAACGAGTGTGAGCGCGAGCGCATTCAAATCATGACGTCATTATTTTCGGTACTTAGAAAAATTTCAACCCCTAAGCCTTATATGATAGGTGGAGTACTTGGGAAAGTTTCAGCTTCTGAGCTATATATGATGGGGGGGCTTGGAGAAATTTCAGCTCCCAAGCTTTATATAAAAGGAGGGAGACTTATAAAAATGTCCACTCTCAAGCTGTATGTATGACGGGAGGGGGACTTACAAAAATGTCGACTCTCCAGCTATACATGATAGGATCTTAGAAAAGTTTCATTTTCTGAGCTATAGATGATTGGTGGGGAGCGGAACTTGGAAAAATTTCAACTTTCGAGCAGTGGCGTAGCGTCATTGATTGAGGTCGTTGCGGCGCTCACCAAATGAACAAAAATGAAAATTGAAAATTTGCTAATTTTTCTCAGGGACGAGGGGTCGGGGGAAAAAAATTATCAGACCGCTCACCCTAGTGCGACACTCGCGCTACGCCACTGCTTTCGAGTGAGTTCGCTGGTCTAACACGTGTTAAACTACTACTCACCGCGGGAAGCTGTAGCGTACAACGTACGGTTTCGGCCTTAGGCGAAAGCATTAAACTTTCTTCTCTTGGGGGGCAGGTTAATGAAGTCTGACGAAGCTGAAATTTCGCACAGAATATTTTTTCACACATTAGAACATTTCTGGAAGTTGGGAGCAAACAACTTTGAAATTTGAAAAATAACAACCAGTATTACTACAGTATATATGACAGGTGGGGGACTTCAGAAAATTTCCTCTCTCCAGCTATATATGATAGGAGGGGGACTTGAAAAAATTTTGACTCTTGAGCTATATACGATAGAAAAGGGAATTGGAAAAATTTCCATTGTTGAGATTATTACAGGAGGGGGACTTAGAAAAACGACGGCTTCCTTGAAATTGCAGCGCGTTCAAGTTGACACGTCATCATTTCCGGGACTTACAAAAACTTCAGGCTCTAAGCTTTATATGATATGAGGGGGACTTGGTAAAATTCTTGGGAAAAATTTCGTGTCTGGAGCTACAGACGATAGGAAGGGGACTTGGAATAATTCTGACTGTTGAGCTATATATGATGGGAGGGGGGGCTGGTAAAATTTCGTCTAACGAGCTATATAGAGCTATAATAGAGCTATATTATAGCCTATTCAACACCTGTGTGCCGTTCACATACAGACGCCACTTTGCAGGAAGAAGACTGAGCACTGGGACATAAAGACAGTAGAAGAAAAGACTCCGACAACAATTCAGCTCCAAGTTATGTCTAACACACATGAACAAATTTCAAACTTTTGGAATGAACATGAACTAACAAAAGTATTTCTAAAAATACTTTTCACGCTCAACACTATGCCGTTTGCCGTTTTTCGCCATCTCCTCTAGGTTTTCTTACAAATTGAGTTTCAATGCTTGAAAATTACTTGAAACTGACACTTTTGGAATACTGTATTGCAACATTACAAACCCCAAGGGGCCAAAAATGTTGCTTGAACTTTCCTTTAGAACACATAATATTTTCACTTGATTAGCTCTCATGGTTACAGCACTCCACTCATTTTTCTGAGAGTCATTTCATGATCAAATACAGATGTTTGAAAGGGGAAATTCATAAAGGTCATCCTGGTCACACTCATTCACGCGACACACACGACAACTCGTTACTCACGCAGAAAATTGCGCGCCCAGTCAAGCAATCTACGTTCCCATCATTGATAAGACTTAGGCCTAATCAGTGTTCCCACTTTAGGAAACGTGTGAATGAATTGAGAAAATTCCAGATGCATTTCATTTACAAAATAGGTTTAAGACAAAGAAATAGTTAGGAATATCAAATTATTTAAAATTTTGTATCAGTCCGTAGAAGTCTAGAAATTACTACAATAAAAGCCAAGTAATTTGAGAGAGAATGAAGTGTTTTTTAGATTGAAGAAAAAGTTGATACATAAAAAGCGATAATAATCCTTCAATTCTCAATCAATTTGATAATTATGTGACATGCTGAGGAAGAACGCGCTTTATTATTCATTTCTAAGTAGTCAACTTTTAGCCTTTTTCAAACTTTGAAACGAAATTCCAAAAAAAAACTGAGAAGAGATCCCCAAAAATGGCCAAAGCCATTGTATCAGGCCTGTACACATATCTTGGAAAGAAGAAACGTTTGTTGGAACGACTTAAAAAATTACTTCAATAACAGTCCTGGTATTATTCTCATTCAAGAATTTGTTTGCTTTTGATCCCTTACAGCAAAGCTCTTCGTCAAGAGTTATACTCCAAAAAAAGTGATTTCAAAATTAGATTCAACGTATAAAAAAAACCGAAACTCTGAGGTGGTCTTGAGGAACTTAGATATTCATTCTTACGAGCTTCGTAACTACTAGGTCATTAGCTCGGCAAATAAATAGTTAAAAATAGATGAGAGATATAAGAGGGAAGAGATTAATGTCAAGTGGAATTAGTGCGGGCAGTCAAGTTTGTTCAGATGTCAGGGTAAAAGTTCATTGATTGTAAGCATTGGAGGGTACCACAGATGATTTCGTGGTTGTTTTTGAGTGCTTGAGTAAGGAAGGAGTGTGTACTTGCGAAAGAACGAAGGGGTAAGAGTTGGGGGCAGAAGAAAAAATAGTCAACTATTAAATTGTCTTGTAGACGGTAAGAATAAGATGGAGGGTTTAGGATGTGAGAGTTGGTTATGTTGGAGTGAATAATTTTCGTGTGGCCACTTCTTAGACGGGACAGAATGACTTCTTCTCGTCTTGTGTTCCTAATGGAGGATGACCGAAGGACGGGGATTCTTCAATACAAAGGCATTTATTCTTCGATTGATTTTCCATGGTTGGATGGTGAGTGAACGGTAATGATTTTTATAGTCTGTGGATGGTACGGAGTAATTATAGTTATTTGTTTGAAGCAAAAAGCGTGTTCGGCGGTTTGATCAACAGTTCATGTTTGAGGAGGCCAATGTACCCGGGAATCCATATAAAGATCATTTGGGTATCGATTGAATTGGAGAATGTGTTTCATGATTGGGTTGTAGTTGTATGTGTCTGTGAGGAGAGCAGTGAAGAGGGAGCGTCATTAAGGAGATTGAAATTGCCGTTGGAGGGAGGGGGGTAGTTGGGTGAGGTGGGATGGCTATAAGTTCAATTTATCTTTTCCCTCCGAATAGACCAGCGCTTCTCAAACTGTTGGAAACCCAGGGCTCCGCGAATGCCGAGAGAAATTTTTGACATGTTTCATATATCTTCAATCTTACCTCACCCCAATTTAAAAATCTGCGCGTACACCCACCCCTCTTTTTTTTTCTTTCTTTCTTTATGGGGTTCCCCAATCAGAATTTGTTCTGTGGGGCTCGTGTATTATCGCGAAGTATTACATTTCTTATAACTTATAACTTAGCCCCTGTCAGGAGGATCGCTCCTGCGACAGGGGTTTTACAATGGTTGTGGTTACCTACCGCAGAGTACCCTCAGAGACGTATCCAGGGGGATTTCTGCACTGGAAGGGTTACTCCGCAGTAGGTGGCCACTTTTAATTATAATTATAAGAATAAACTAATTCTGCTGGTTGGATCCAGGGTCCGAGTGGTTGAGGTTGACTGGTCTCGGCGCGTATTGCTCATCGGTAGTTGGAGTGTTTTTGATACGAAACAGTGGATTTTCCGTTTGCCATAGTTTGAGCATTGTTTTCTTGAGGTATGGTAGGTGAACTTCCTCCAGTATTCCACTCCATGGGTCGGCCATTGATGAATCGCAGGCAATCAGTGAACACATGCTTCGCGTCCTCGATGCCAAAGCCACAGATACATTGGTCGGTTGATGTCCGGTTCTTTTTGTGTAGGTAGCTTTTGAAGCAACCATGACCACTGATTGCCTGGGAGGTCCAGAAGTTTGGCGGTTCTTTATGCGTTGTCTATCACAGATAGACGGGTATAAGACGTGGGTCCATTTTTTTGGGATGATGTTTGGCCAATCTTGGTTCCATTGGGCTAAGGTATCTTTGTGGAAGATTTTTGATAGTTCTTCAAAGGAGGGGAGCCGGTCTTCAACGAGGTAGCTTCCCTCAGGGTCAGTTTCAACTTGGGGGAGATGTACCCAGTGTGGTATAGGAAATTGTTTTTTCAATAGCCACTTGATTGATCTCTCATAGATTTTTAGGTGTAGTGGTGGGTCATTTGGAAGTATGTTGGCAGCTTCTTTGCTGACATCGTGATAAGCTCTACTTATTATTACATCGCAGCGCCTTTGTATTTTTTCTATAATACTTTTGTAGGTTTTCAGGCGTAATCTTTCGTACCACAGTGAGGAACAGTATTTTAAGGCGCTGTAAATTAATCCTTGGAACATTGTTTTACGGGCCTTATCATGAGATCCTCATCTCGCCTGTACAAAGGTAGTTTGTTGAGTAATAGGATTTTAGTTTTTTCTATATTGAGGAGCAGTCCGACTGTTGACACTTCCTTGGCCATTGCTTCAATGCACAATCTGATTTTGCAGTGTATGTCCTCGATTGAGTCAGCAGCCACAATTAGTATTGTGCCATCCGCGTACACGCATATATCTTTGGTGGTTTCATCAGAGATTTTGCGAATTATTACATTGTATAATATATTCCATAGTGTTGGAGCAAGCACGGATCCTTGGGGGCATCCTCTTTCAAGTCTCACTTTTTGTCCTTCAGTCTCAACTGTTCTATTATCCAGGTATGAGGAGACACCCCTCCTTCAAATTAACGGACTTAAAAGGAACGAGGATAAGAGCCTATAACATCTTGGCACGGCCCGTGTTACTATACGGAAGCAAAATTTGAGCTCTACGAAAAGACACGAAAAGGAGAATAACGGTGGTGGAAATGAAGTATATGAGAGCAACGGCGGGTTACACCAAAATAGACAAGAAACGAAATTCCGAAATCGGGAAGATTGGGGGAGCCAGACCGATCCGCCAGGAAGTTCTGGAATTATACGCCAAAGAGAAGAAGTAGAGGGAGACCGATGAATACTGAGAAAGAAATGACTCCTTATGCCAGAAAATCTAAGAACAGAGTGTATTTCATATAAGATCTACAAAGTGGCGTCGTATTTTTGTGGCAGCGAGGAAACATCTTTATTCCCACTGTCCTCAAACCGTTATCCCGCTATCTACCTAAATACGTCGCCATTTTGTAGAACTTATATGAACTACATTTTACAAGATTCTTCCTTTTAAATGCGCCGGAAATACCCGAATGCCAACGATAGGCCAAAGACGACAACAAATATAACGACAGACAACTACACTGTTCTCTAGATCACGCGTTACTGCGCATGCGCTGGACCGAATCACATAGCAGTGTTGCTGTACAAAGTTGAATTGACGTATATTCAAATCAACGTTCAGGAAGAAATTATATTTTCCCAAGTATCCAGAAGATACAGTTTGCCTGATGGTTGATTTGGATTTACGTCAACTTTGTACGGCAGCTTGCGTTTGCTTCAGATGAATCTCCATCCTGTTCTTCTTCGCTGTTTACCTTCCTTCGATCCCTTCGGGTTCCCGGACATTTTCCCGAAGTCAGGCAACTGAAATCCATGTACCCGAAGAACTTTTTTCCCAAAGGGACAAACACCCAAATACAGTTACTCCGTAAGATATTTCCCCGAATGGACATTTACCTGAAAAAATGAAGCCCGAAAGTCATTCCACACGTCAAATGATGCATTCAGCAAGGACACAAATTTTCAATAAGTCCTTTTGTATAATTTCCATTCATGGCTTAGAAGTTACTCCCGAATAAATTTCAAGTCGATAGGTTGAGCGGTTTTGGAGGTGCAGGAGGACAGATAGACATAGACAGACGAACGAACTTTCAGCTTTACATTTTTAGGTAAGAATGTTGGATTTCTCTTTGATCAGTTTCAAATTAATTACATTATTCTTATTAATTACGTTCTTTATTCCACCGTCAATAACTTTGTGGCGAAGTACCATATCAAAAATAGAAACACAAGATGACTGTAAACAGATGCAAAGATGATACGTAGATATTATCAATGTAGAGTTGATATATCGATTCTATCGATCATTTCAAATGGGTTCTACCGATCATATATCCATATTTTCTAGTAGGTCCGAGGAGAGGGACGAAAAAGGGTTACTTTTTCTTGTGAGTCCGCGTTTTTCAGGGAGGCCAGCTTCACGAAGAAATCATAATTTCATAATTATTAATTTTAGTGTGGACCCGCTCATAGTAGATTCTTCCCTTTGACCTTGTTTGGCTCTAGGCGGTCCTGATCTCTAGCAATCATGAAGAGTTCGAAGAGGAATCAGCGAATCACGATCTTGGCCTAAAGTAGACGATGAGAGCCTCATTTTTCCAGTTGTTATCTTGCAGATATGTATGCTATGATCTCTTTAATTACTAGGAATACTCAATTGAATACTTGTATGAAAGTTCTGCGCACGGCTAAATTGATGGAAAAATTTCACAAATCACTAGTAACCCGAAAGATATTCCTTTATTTCGATACATTGGACTGATATGTTCAATATACAATTTTAAAAGAGGAAACTAATGCATCTTACCACTCAGATCAGCTGTACCCATTCGCTATTCTTATATTCTCGTGTTCGAGTTGGAGATTAATTTCTCCTACACGTCTGCACGCACTCAGGGTCCTTGATGTGATCAGGCGAAGTGAATTTAGGTTAATTCGAATGGTACCACCATAAAAATCTCGTTATACATTTGTAATTTACAATCCATATTTATACCTAAAAGTAATCAACCTAATTACGAAATTTTCCAAATTATTAAATCCTGTAGGCTGTTTCCAATTAACCTACGCACGAATACAAACAGCCCGAAACTCTTGTACAAAATTTCTCTAATTTGATCGTAGCGGACGGAAGAGATCTGAAACAAATGGTCAAAAGAAAGAAAAAAAAAAATTATTGCCCACCTCACTTTGTACATCGCGTGCATATTAGAAAAACGAGTCAATCGTGACTGAGATTAGGTCGGTATTGCGCTCATCATATCGATAAACCATCATTACCGTGAAATTCTGAGGATAGTAATAAAACAATCGCTGTGAACGTAATATTTTCGATTGTCACTTTCCTCAGCCCCCTACGAGAAAAAAAAAATAAGAAAATGAGATATAGGAAGGAAAAAAAAACTAATTTTCGTTCTTCGGCCCGGTGAACTCATCTCTCATTTCGATGTTGCCGCATGCACCGCAGGCGGTATGTCTTTATGATTAAGGGGCAGCCATTTTGTTTTTCCTTCTCGCTCATATTGTAGTCTATATTATTGCCTACATCTAAAATATAGACGACGAACAATCTGTTATTTTCTCTACTTCATACTCCGCGTTTGGTAATTATATCATTATCTTGGTTGGCCACCAGGTGCTTTTTTTTCTTTTTGGAGAACAGCGTTCCATCGATTTTTGACCTCTCGTCCAACCCTCTTCTCCATCACGAAAGATGCAACGATTTCAACTAAATTAGACCTATATTTCCATTAGAAACAACATAATGAGCGACGTGTCAGTATTTTTTTTTTTTTTTTTTTCCTTCATAGTCTATACGCTTATTTAAAAACTTCTTTCTCTCTCAATATTATCCATTATTTTTCTTCTTTTTCTTTCTGTCTTTTCCTCTCTATTTACGAACATTCAGTAATATTGAACAGTGTTACGAGCGATTAGCTTATTATAGCGCTCCCTACATGGGTTCAACTATGGATCATAATTTTCAAGAAAAATATATTCAGCTAATATGAATGTTTTCTTTTGTTAGGTAAAATGCGTACGTATCTACTCCGATTCAGAAATGATTTCCATGACGTCATATTTATCAACATATGGTCGCATCAGTGAAAAGAAAGAACTCATCTTCGTAAGCATTCGATGATATAAATTTCTCCAAAAATTGAGATGTTTTGGGGAAATCAAGAGAAATGAAACAAATATTGTTCTGAATGTGTTTGAGTGTCCACACGTGCACACGCGAGTCGTTAACAGCAAGGAGGGGTCACCAATGGTTATTTGTTTAATAATTCAGCACAAAAGTCGATGGTTCCCTACCTTAAGAATTGCTTGAAACTTTTGTGATGTTGAAATTTCAATTAGGCAGAAAGTGTCGCAGGGTTTTCAGCTCCAAATCGAAGATCATAAGGATTTCTGTCCCTTTCTCCCAGCCCCTTCTTCTATAGGTCCCTCTTCATAATGATCGTCATCAACGGGTAGCAATCTTGGTCTCACTCGTGTGCTCATACGAGCTTTTCAGTCTCTATATACTTGTATGGATACTAGGTCATATATGGGATCAAGATTTGAAATTTTGTGATCCTTATAGTACTTCAAGGTCAAACCACGCCCAACCTATGACGTCATCACAAAGTCACTGCCTTCCAATGGGGTCTAATCGTGGACTGCCATTCTTAGGTGGTCTACCTAACCGAGTTAGCCATAGAAACGGACACTTCGGGGATCACTAGCCCTAAATCAAAGCTCGCACTCGTTCTGAGCTTCTTTGCCTTAGTATTTTGTAGCCTGGTATGAGACTAGAATACTGCATTTTAGTCCAAATGCTGGCGGACTCACTTGCTCTGGGTTTGTTCGCTCAACCAGTATTTTTATGAACATAGTAAGACTACGTCCACTCCGTGAAACCCTTAATAGCAGCTTGGAACCATAGTCTATAAAGGCTTTTTAGGTTACCCCCCAAACCTTCCCCGAGCTACACCGCTAAAAGAAAGTATCGGTGGATCATTAGTTGCAATGAGGCAGCATCCACAGGATGAAAATACCATAGGGGACGAGGTTATTTAAACATACGAACACACTACCAAGAAATGTCGCGAAAGATTTCTAAAATTTTAAATACAGCGGGTGTGGCCAGGGAATTTTTGTTGATCGAAGGGGAGGTACATAATCCTACATAAAGTTTGATAGTTTCCTAACTTCGAAAATCAATTGAGAATCGCCATTTCAAACGGAAAGATTTGTTTCCGAATTCCACTTTGCCGTTAGAATAGAGAAGAACTTCTCTTTGCGAAATATATTCGAACCTTAGCCATCTAGGAGCGCTATGTTCATATGCGACTTGATAGGTGTATACAATGTACATTACCAGAGTCACCTTTCTGTCCAAAATATTAAATTGCCAGAGTTTCTCATTTTACCTATTGAAACATTGAGCAGATGTTATTAGGACTTAAATTTATATACCAAATTCAATACTTACGGAGAGGTTTTAATTTCTTTATTCTCCAATATGGCTCATCAGCATGATCACTCATTCGTTTCCCCTCTGTGAATTTCTTCCTGCAGCACAACCGCTTTGTATTTCCCACATCGTCGGAATTCTTCTACGCCCCCTCCCTCATATATGTAAGAAACTATAACGGATTTCATCTTGTATTAAATCAAATCCGCAGCCGATGGCGGCATTTGCATCATTCTTCTGTGCTTCGATGACATAATTGTCGACTTTTCGCGACTCCCATTTTGATTTCAATTCCCAATACCAAAACCAATTCGACCCATAGAACAGAAACCCTGCGTTTTTCGTTCAAATTTGTTAAGGGAGACGTCGTTTTTCAAGTTCCCTGCTCTGTAAAGAATCGCGAAAGGCAAGATTTTTATGAATCCCAGTACTAGGTAACGGTTATCGATGCGTCGTCACAAAAATCGTACGCGGATGTTTTCTCAAGATACCCCCTTCCCCTCAACAGAACAGATTAGTGTAGGCAAATAAGAGCAATATTGAAGAATAAAAAAAAAAAACATATTTCGCTAGAGCAAACGTTTCTTTGTTGAAAATGGTTCAGGATGTGGTCCTGAACAACATACTAAAAATCCCGCGTTTTCCCTCAGGAGCTTCTTTTTTCATGGTGTTTCGCCCCCCCCAAATTAGTTTTTCGCCTATATCGCGTAAAACTGAAATTTTATTTAAAAATGTTTCAAACAAAAGTTGTTCGTCGTTAAATTTCCTATTAAATAACGTATTTAATGTTCAGCCTAAATCAATTAGTGCCCCGACAAAGTCTTTCAACGAGGAACAACTTTTATTAGAAACCTTTTTTCATAAAATCTTATATGGAAAAACTGATTTTGGTCGTCTTTTGAACGGCCTTTTAGGGCTTTGCCAGGGCACTACCTAGACTGAACATTGAGTACGTTATTGAACAACTTTTGTTTGAAACATTTTTAAATGAAATTTCAATTTCACGCGATATAGGCGAAAAACTAATTTTTGCGGGGTTCGAACCCTCATAAAAAAAGAAGCTCCAGGAGGAAAATGGGGGGTTTTTAGTAAGTTGTTCAGGACCTTACCCCGAACCATTTTCAGCATAAAAACTTTGCTCCAGCAAAAAGGTTTTTTCTTATTTACCTACGCACTATAGATAGCGAGTTCTGATTTGCATATGTCTTAGAGCTGGAAGTCGGCCGAAAATCCATAAAAAGCTTTAAGACGAAAGAACAACTATGATGTCATCAATAACCTTAACTTCCTTTAGGGACTCGGAAGATGCTATTTCAAAAACATACACGTGACTCAATATTATCCATATAGTGGAGAACTTTTCTTTTCAAAAGAGAACCTATTCTAAGGGGGATTATCTTGAGAAATTTACCGCCCTAACGAAATTAAACGAGGAACGCAGGGAACCTGTTCTATGGGTAGAATTGGTGAGTTCAATTCGGAATTAAAGACTCAAAGAGTCTAAAGATTTCAAAATAAGAGTAGGGAAATGAAGCATTTAGACTTGGAAAAATTTCGACTTCCAAGCCATAACAATTACATGTATAATAGGAAGAGAAATTGGAAAAATTTCAAGTTCCGAGCCTTCAACATATGATAGGAAAGGGACTTGAAAAATGACGGCTTCCTTAACAAAATTGAACGAGGGTCAAATTAGTTTAGTATTAGGAGTAAATTCGGGATTAATGTCTCAAGAATTCAAAATAGAAGTAGAAGGAGTCAACATTTTCCTGAGGTCCCTCCATTATTCCTCCAAGATGGTGTGAAACTGAGTTAATAAAACCTTCAAATACTACAGGTTAAAAGTCGAAATTTTTGTCCCTTTCCCATCATATATTATGACTTTAAAGTTCGAATTTTTCCAACAGTCGGTCAGTTTTCGCCGGACATCGCACGGCGCACAGCAAATTTTTTGAAAAGATCCTCATAGAACAGGTTCCCTCTGGAAATTTTTTCCAAGTCCCCCTCCCATGGTTCGGTCAAGTTTTGTCCTCCCGTCAAGTTGGCAGGTTAGGTTATTTTCAAGTCCTCCTCTAATAGTTAGGTCAAGTGTTATCCTCCTATCAAGTAAGTTTAGGTTGCCGGCGGCCGACGCGGGCACCGGCCATTTGGGAAAATTTCGACTTTCGAGCTGCATAGGATAAGAAGAGACTCAGAAAAATTTGGACTCTTCGGGACTCCTATCCATATATTAAAAAAATTTGGGATCTATCCTTTTCACAGTTCGTGCGGGCGTTCTACTGGACGGATTTGCTTCCTTTTTTTTTATTCTCTTCAGAATGACCTCTAGATTTGGCATCAAGCATTACTTAGTACCTCACTTCAGGTGTACCCCACTTATCCGCGTTTGCGTTTTCTCTCCATGTATTTCTTATGGGAAATTTTTCATACATTTGGTTGAACGCAATGACAGTCCGTCAGGCCGTTCTACTGGGCCGATTTGTTTCATTTTTTTCTTATTCTCCTCGGGACAACCTCTAGATTAGCCATCAAGCATTACTTAGTGTCTTACTTCAGGTGTTCCCCACTTACCCGCATTTGCGTTTTCTCCCCATGTATTTCTTATGGGGAATTTTTCATACATTCGGTTTATTGAACGCGAGAAGCGTAGCTATTTAGTAGCTATAGTACACACGTATGTGACTCATCCAGGAGTGAGAGAGGCATGAACTTGAACATTGGTACCTACCTTCTATTCTTTTTTTTTCATATGTGAAAAAACATTCAAAAATAACTTCATGACAGTCCGTCTGGCCGTTCTACTCAACCAATTTGCTTCAGTTTCTTTAATTTGTTCATTTAGCACACCAGCTGAGCCATTAAGGATCAGCAGCCGCTCGACTTTAGGCGTTCTTGAATTTTCCTCAATTGAGCTTTTCACATATTATCTATCTATATACTGGAAAAAATTCAGTAAAACTTAATAAAATTCGCCAGACATTTCGCCTGGACAGATTGGGCTGATCTTTCCTTTGAATAAATGC
Source organism: Aspidiotus rigidus (assembly GCA_035079385.1). Taxonomy (NCBI): domain Eukaryota; kingdom Metazoa; phylum Arthropoda; class Insecta; order Hemiptera; family Diaspididae; genus Aspidiotus; species Aspidiotus rigidus. Next base: position 5,170,361 of record JAVHKY010000015.1, on the reverse strand, counting down.
TTCCGACCCACAGATAAGCCATTACCCATTGGCTGACCCGTCCCTGACTTCAGTTTTGAGTAGTATTGAAACGCGATTTTGCCCTGTACATTTCTTATGGATATAGGTATTTTTTAGATGAAATTGAACCACTTTATTCAGTTTACCAGCGTCAAACTAACTACAGATCAGACTGATCTTTTTTTTTTTCTTTTTAAATAAATGCCTCTCACTAACAGATTCGCCGTCACTCAACAATTTACTCCGCCTTCCTCACAAATTTTCAAAAAAATCGAAACGCAATTTTTCCCTGTACATTTCTTAAGGGGATATTTGTGAATGGAAAACGAACCCCCTTCTCCAATTTGCCAAGCTGGTAAGAAAATGGGCCGTTAGGAACCTGAATAGCGACCGTTTGAAGGCTAGCTATCTTGCTCTTACATGGGATCAAGAAGAAGAGCAAGAAGGCAATGCGGAGGTGGCAGCAGAGAGGATGATCAAGACTGTCACCAAAGCTTGCGATATAGCCATGCCCAGGCAAGGTCCACCAAAGAAGAGGAGGGCTGTTGACTGGTGGACCAACAAAATTGCCGAATTGAGAAAAGAGTGCAACCGTCAGCGCCGGATATACCAGCGTAGTAGTGGCCGCAAAGGGGCGCGGGCGGTTGCACCTGAATACCAGCTGGCTCGCAAAAGGCTGAAGAAGGCCATCAAGGACAGCAAGAGTGCTGCATGGCGAGAGCTATGTGAGATGGCAGATGACAACCCGTTTGGAAAGCCTTATAAGTTAGTGCTGAAGAAGCTGAAAGGCCTCTCAGCAATGAGCCGAATGGAGCCGGATATTGTGGGTCAAATCATTGATGGCTTGTTCCCACAGCAGCCACCACCAATGGTAACGCTACCAATAGTAGAAGAGGATGGTATATCCCTCCTCGACACCGAGGAGGTTGATGCAGCAGTCAATAGACTGCGGGGTAAGTATTGGAAGGCTCCAGGCCCGGATGAGGTTCCAAATCCAGTCTGGAGCGCCATACATTCAGTTGACCCAGCACTGCTTGTTGATACATTCAATGCGGCAATTGTTGGGGGACTATTCCCCCTGCGATGGAAGAAAGGCAGGCTAGCGTTGATCGATAAGAAGGATAAACCACCTGGTCTACCATCTTCTTATCGTCCACTTTGTCTGCTAGACAATGTTGGGAAACTTCTAGAAAGAGTGATAGCCACACTGAGAAAAAAGATCTGTAATGTCTACCAAACTTGTGGTAAAATTTCCTCGAAGGTCAGTGGAATTTACCTAATGTTTGATGCAGGAATTACTTTTCTGGTGTGTAAATCATGAGTTAGGTAAAATTTACTAAACGGGTGAGGACTTTTTTCTTGCATTGAGGGGTATTTTTTAATACAGAGAAAAAGTAATAATTACCAATGACGTTCTTGAAAGAATCTCACTACTGTCCAAAAAGTATTTTATACCCATATACAGGATGTAAGGCATCTCCCTACTGCTTACTTGTATAGTATTTTTTACTGTGCCCAGTAATGTACAAAATACCAGTACATTTTAGTGATATGTAATTTTTACCTTCCTAGCTCGGTATATTAGGAACTTACAGCAGTCCAGATGGTACTTTTCACCTTACCCGGTAGTGTATAGGGTACGCGTATATTTTCGCGGTGCATGTAATTTTTACCTCACTATCAGAGTAAAAATTTCAATTTAACGGTTTTCTTCTTACATCTCTCAAGTCTTGGCTTGAAGTTCAGTAGTTTAGCACAGGATCGAGCGTTATGACGTTAGTTTACAATGTGAATTTTGTGTTCGACATTCTAAATTTTTAATCTCATTGAAGCTGAATGAATGAAAATTTACTATAATTACGATGGATCAGTGTTAACGCAAATTGATTATAAAAGAAAACAATAATGAAATACAGAATCTGTTCTGTTAATACTCGAAGAAGGTTTACCTAATTTGAGCAATAATTTTACAGATTCAGTCATTTTATTCCTGATTTCATTCGTTTAGCCAAAATCAGTGCCGTTGCTTTTCTTTTTTCTTTCCCTTTCGTTCAACTATACAATCTTTTTAAAGTAAAAGTGCGAGTATTTCCTTATTTTTATAAGAAGAAAATTATTTCAAAATACTTTTCATTAATTGCGAGAACAATTTATTGTAATTATTATCTCATTGTTTTATGTTGTGTTGAAAAATATAATTTTTATCGAACCAATTTTGCATAATAGTTTCCAAGAATGAATTTTTACTGAGCGGCGAGAAAAAGGCATTTCGACACTAGATCTGGAGAAATTACTGCAGATAGAACAATAAATGTTACTCCGTTGAAGGCGTGATTATTACTAGCTGGGAACAAGCAAAAAAGTGTTTACCCTACCAGAAAAGTAAAAAATAAATTACGGAACGAGGAACAATTACTCAATAGAGGAGTAATTATTACTTTTTGAACTGGATAATTTACTCCTCACAAACGTAGTAAATATACCTACATGAAAGGAGAAACTATTACTCAATACAGGAGTAGTTATTACTAATTACACTGGATTATTTACTCGTCAATACGTAGTATATTTTCCCTAACTATTAGGGACATTTTACCTCACGACTAGGGTAATAAGAACACACCGTTACCTACAAGAAGCAGTAATTTTTCTCTCGCGGTTTGGGATTTCTTACAACAGAAAGGGAGGTGTTTTTTACTGATCTTTGTCCTTGTCACTTTTCTACTCACGTTAAATCAGTAAAAATTACCCGTCATATTTTTCTCAGTGCAATCGTTTAGAAAGCTATCTGAAGGAACGAGAAATAATCTCTGATAGCCAGTACGGTTTTCAAACTGGACGCTGCACATCAGATGCTGGGATTCGGCTGAAGAGGATAGCCAAGTCAGCAATTGATATGTGTCAGTTTTGCGCAGCCGTCAGCCTCGACATAAGAAATACGTTCAATTCAATTCCATGGAAGATGATATTGGAAGCTCTTGTGAACGCAGGAGTGCCCGCATACCTGCTCAGGATGATCAGCAGCTATCTTAGCTGCCGTGAAATCCAAGCAGAGACGTCTGCTGGTACAGTAAAGCGCCCTGTTACTTGTGGGGTGCCGCAGGGGTCGGTCCTTGGGCCGCTTTTGTGGTGCGTCGCATTTAACGGAATCTTTAAGGTGAAGCTGCCACCGGGGGTTAAGCTTATCTGCTATGCGGATGACACCCTGGTGGTATGCACCGCCTAAACAACTGTAGCGGTGGAGAGCAGGGTAAACCGGGCCCTAGAGGATGTGACGCGTTGGATCGAGTCGGCTGGACTTGAACTACCAGCAAGTAAGACGGAGGCCATTTTATTCACGACCCGTCGGAAGTTCAAGCCACCCACCTTTCGCCTGCGAGGTGTGGAAATTGAAACCAAGAAGCAAATGAAATACCTGGGCATCTGGTTTGACTCAACGCTGAGCTTCAGGCACCATTTCCTGATGGCAGCAGAAAAGGCGGGCCGGGTAGTTGGATACCTAAGCCGCCTTATGAGGAACCTGGGAGGACCGAGAGAAGCAAGGAGAAGGATCATGATGAGCACCGCCTTGTCGATCCTCCTATATGGTGCGCCAGTATGGGCCGACTGCATGAAGATACCATACCGAAGAAGAGAGATGGTAAAGATCCAACGAAGAGCTGCGCTGAGGTGTGTTAGTGCCTACCGCACTGTCTCGACGGAGGCTCTTTGTGTATTAGCACGTTCACCACCAATCGAGCTCCTTGCTGAGGAGAGAGTGGTGGTGTTCGAAGCAAAGAAGAGAACGACGACCAACCGAGAAGCTTTACGGGTCAAGCAGGAGGCCAGGCGCTCCTTGCTTGTAAAGTGGAAAGCAAGAATTGCCCAGAGTGAGCTGGGTACATGGACAACCCGTGTGCTAATACGCGACCTTGATGTGTGGATGAACCGACACCATGGTCAGCTGAACTTTCACCTGACGCAGGTGTTGAGCGGCCATGGCTGCTTCAACAGTACCTTCACGAGAAGTTAAGGAAAGTTGAGCAGGCAACGTGTTCGCACTGTAACCAAGGGCGGGATGATGGACCACAACACACCTTATTTGAGTGTGAAGCGTCGAGGCGTGAGCGGGACGAGCTTAGTCGGTCTCTTCAAGAGATCGGGGTAGATGAAGCGCTTGACCCGAGTAGCCTGGTACCCACCGTGCTAGGTTCCGAAGAAGCATGGAACCAGGTGTCTGCATTTGCGGTCACCATCATGAAGAGGAAGATGGACCAGGAATGGAATAGACAAATGCAGAACCACGCTATGGCCTACTCAACACCTGTGTACCATCAACATCCAGATCTGCAGGAAGAAGAGGAAGAAGGATACCATCCAGATTGTTAGGGCCTTTATAGTTGTTGAAAGAATCTCGCGTTTATATGGTTGCTCCGCGTCCTCTATTCCGGTGAACTTACTACAGTACGTTTACTGTTCATACGAATATGTCTAACGAGCACCATACAGTGAGATTCACGCAACAGCGACTTACTACGCCTGATGTGATGTGATAGTGTCGTTTTTGTGATGTGAGTGTTCTCTAGTGCTGTTCTTTTTGTGCGTGCCAGGGGGCTTGGTGGTTGCCAAAGCAACTTGGCAGTTGCCGAGTAGAAGAGGGGGTTCGCGTAGGAGATTCCTCCTTCACTGAAGTTATACCCGAAAGGGTCGATTCCGGTGTTGGAGGAAACAATATTAAATGCATACGCAACCCGCACCTACTCCATTATGGATGACGGGCGGTGCTGCACATGCGACACACAAGCGAATGCTGCGGAGCAGCACAGGTCATCTAGTTTTGAATTTAATTTTTTATATCAAAACCAATCCGACCCACAGAACAGATTCCCTGCATTCCTCGTTCAACTTCGTTAATAAAGCCGTCGTTTTTTTTTTTTTTTTAATTCAAGATTTGTCAGATTGTACATATCTAAAATTACTGTGAACGTACCTAAATAGAACAGTTAATTAATGAAAAGGTACGTAACTTCTTACTTCAAATTGAACCTAGTTTTGTATAAAAAACAATTACTTGATATTGTATTCGCCGAGCACACACTCTCCCTCCCCCAAATAGCTCATGTAATTTATGGACGTCCTCTTATAAGTTGGATTGGGAAAAGTTTTTGCTTTTAAGCTATCGATATGAACGGAAAAAAGTCGCTGATCGCCCATTTCTCACGTCAGGATTTTGAAAATGGCTAACTATTTATGATATTGATATCAGAAATGCGGTATAAAATTGAATTTGTGTGAGGAAGAGATACTCTCGAAGATTAACAAGCAATCGTCGGATGATAAGAAAAATGACAGCTTGAGTTTATTTCTCATCTCTGATTATCGGAGAGGCTCCCTATACTGTTCTAATCACACTCTGTTGATAAACTGGCAAATTTTGTGACTCTTTTGAGATTTCTTTCGCACTTGTCACGTTCTTTATACTGTAATTTTTGATGATAAATTTTCATATTCTTCCATCGGAGAAACTACCTATCTTTGAGGGAAGTTCCACCTGTATAGATTTGAATTTGATAGTTTCAATTCGCTCAAAAGTATCCAAATTAACAACCCGCGCATTTTCCAATTAACCTTCAGAGGCGAGTTCTGGAACGACAAAATTTTCCATCCGCTTATTACATGTACACGTCAACAGGGAGGTCCGCGGAGAAGAAAGCTTTTACGAGCACTTCGTGAAAACTGTATTTCATTTATACGAGTGTACCGCTTGCCGCTCGTAAAGGTATATAGAAGTCATTAGCTGTTTAGGTTACGGAAAAGACGGCAGCGAACGCAGAGCCGAAGTCGACGGGAGACGGAAGGCGGTGAGGATGAAAGATGAATGAGCACCCTCCTCGAAACTCACCATTTTCAAAAGCGTTACAACCATATTTTGACACCGGCGTTATAAATGTTTTACCTGGACCCGAATTAATGTAACTGCCCCGCTAATATGCATCAGCGTTATGTGTATACGATCTCGACAGCCAACAAGGGGAAGATGATGTTTTTTCGGCGACGACGACGACGGTCTATACAGACGACGAAGAGCCACCACGCGGTCTACTGATGTTTCGCTGCTCAGTTTTGAGGTTTACGCGAAGTATTTTTTCCTCATTCTCCTTTAAAAGCTGAAGGTATACTACTGGTGCTATTTTGTATACCTTCAGTTAAATACGAGTCAGCAAATGACGATGATGCCGACAACAATAACATAACAAGCAGCACCACAACATACAACATCAGCGTATGCACACACGTAAAAATCGTTTCCCTAAATAATAGGCCTAATGCGTCGAGTGATTTATTAGATTACCCGTTGCGAGGGACATAATCTATACATGCACGCACAAAACTTATACTAATATATACGGGGTACGGCGCACTTCCAAATGTTGTTATGTGCCAACATCATCCCTATTAGAGAATCTTCGCACGCACCTTTTATTAGCCCGCCTCTGTAGTACGCGCTTCGTTCGGTTTGTCCTGAACCTGATGGGCTGATGCGGTAAACTCCATCTATTCTTTTCCTCTTTACTCCGATATGTATGTAGTTTTTAAAATGCGTCTTACGAGTTCGCTGGTATATAAAACTGATGCTATCTGTAAGAAGTCGGTATGAGATTTATAACGACACGGCTAAATCATTAACTAATGATGGCGTATTTCGAACAAGTAAATACCATTTACGAAATTAAACGTGAAAATATTTTATTCAATATCAACGCCGCGATGGTAATATTTTATTCGAATGTTTTTAAGATGGTTTGTACATGGGAAAGCTTCACGAGGTAAAATTAATTTTGGATGGAAACTGTTGAAAAATTTAAGCGTGAAATCAGTTTCCGAAATTGGACTCAGTTCTTAAACCTTGAACATCACACTTTGAACGTATATGAGCAAACAATGAACGCTATAAATATTATGAAAAAATCTACGACTAATGGATCGTATTTCATCTGTAGGGTAGATGCGACAGTATTCACAGAGTCGTTATGACCACTCTGACTTATTGACTCACAAGGGAGTTCGAGAGCGAAAACTGTATTATACAATTTTGACAGCTTGTGAGGTTTCATTCTTACCAACTACGCTAATTGTGGCGAACATCAGAGGACCTATTTTACGCTCGATTTCAAAACGGCTCTAGTATACCGTCTTCGCACGAATAAAAATTCTTCATTGATATTCAATAATCAATTTCGATAGTTTATTAGGGTTGATCAACTCGAAAGAATAGATTTTTCGAAGTTTTTGAACTAGTTTAGAGATCTATACAGGCTCCCTTTTTTGGGACCCTCGTTCTCTTCTTGTGTACAGCTCGAATATTGGATTTTTCAAACCGCTCCTGTTCTTCGAACTTTTTGCAAGTCCCCTTTTCATGTATACTGCCGGAGAATCAAGTTTTCTCCGGTCCCTTTTCATGCAGTACAAGCAGACGCACTCTTACACGTATCTAACCCAAGTCTGTAATTTCGCAAAGTTCGACGACCCTCCTATACTTGTCCAAGTACTCATTCGCAAGTGTTAACTGTTGAGGAAAGTGGTACCCACTTCATCTTTCTCTTATTACACGCATACTCATAGATTACTGTGCCGTACTAATTATATCGGATCAACCGCATATTCTTGGCTGCCAATAGTACTTTGAAAGATAAGAGACTTATTTCGATAATGTTTCTCATTTGTTCTTGTCAGTCGATTCAGAAAAAGATTACGGTTGAGAAATAGAGTCCACTAGTAAGACGGCGCGACGAGGATTATTTTTAGATTGTTAGTCAAGTGCCTCTGAAAATACGATTTTCTCAATTATCAAATTAGCCTATAAAGAAACCAAATCAAGTTCCATGGTGGTCAAATGAGATCCAACTAGCCATTAAAAACCGCAAAAAAGCCCTCCGCTCGTACAACTCCACTCGCACCCAATCCGACTTGATCCTATACAAAAAAGCCCGCGCGAAAGCAAGAGTCCTGGTCCGTTCCGGTAAGAAACAGTCCTGGAGTACATTTGTAGCGGGGTTGAACCATCCTGTGTCTATCTCCACCATGTGGAGAGATATTAAAAAACTCACGGGTAATGGTTCTTTTCGTTCTATCAGTCAACTAAAAACAGATCGCTCAATAACCCCAGATCCCCTACTCATCTCTGAAATCCTAGCTAAACATTATACCTCAGTATCCTCCAACGCTAACTACGACCCCGACTTTTTAGAATAGAAACTCCAACAAGAAAAATTTGATATATCTTTTGATCCTCCTTCAAATGAACCTCTTCCATACAACCTCCCCATCTCCGAAAACGAATTATCGAATACTATAAATAAAAATCTGAGAAACGCCTCCCCCGGACTTGACAACATTCACGCGGCCATGATAAAGAATCTCCATCCAAACTCGCTCACTTATCTTCTTTCTTTATTCAACTCTATTTTTTCACAAAACACCTATCCTATCTTCTGGAAAACAGTCATCATTCTCCCCATATTGTAACCTGGCTCGGACCCTCTCCTCCCTGCCTCATATCGCCCCATAGCCCTTTCTAGCGTTCTTGGCAAATTATTTCAAAAAATTCTGAACAAAAGACTCTTGTGGTATCTAGAATCCAATAACATCCTCTCTCTCTTCCAATATGGCTTCAGAAAAGGACGGAACACTATACAACCCCTTTATGATCTCCAATCTCAAATCAACGATGTCACCAATAACAAATCCTCCCTATACTCTATCTTCTTTGATCTCCAAGAGGCCTTTCCCCGGGTATGGAGACACCTCATCTCTACCGAACTTTACGAAATTGGTCTCCGAGGCCACCTCCCTAACATCCTACAAACTTTTCTCAACGACAGAACCCTCCTATTAAGAATCAATAACATAACCTCCCCTCCCCTTTCGGTCCAAAATGGAGTCCCTCAAGGAGAAGTCTTCAGTGTCTTACTTTTTCTAATAGCAATAAATGATATCACCAAATGTGTAACCCCCCCTCACCCAGCGTCTTTTCGCTGATGACTATAACATCACTATCCGTTCAGCAAATCCGCAAAGAGCCCACAGACTCCTACAGGATACCCTTAACTCAATCACCACATGGACATCAAAAAGAGGATTTAGATTTTCTTCCTCGAAAACCTACTCAGTTATTTTCAAAAAAAGAAATCCTATCCCCTCCTTACCTCCTCTAATTTTACAAAACTTCCAAATCCCATCTCATAACTACGGCAAACTTCTCGGCTTACATTTTGACCAAAAACTTACCTGGGCCCCCCACATTAAAACCCTCAAAGCCAAATGCACACGCGCTCTAAACATAATAAAATACATATCTCATCCATCTAGAGGCTGCAACAGAAAGTTACTCCTTCTTCTGTACAAAAGTCGTATTCGCTCAAAATTAGATTACGGTTCCCCGATCTACAACACAGCGAAAAAAACCGTCCTTGCCTTACTCGACCCCATCCAGACATCTTCTCTCAGGATTGCCCTGGGAGCTTATCACACCAGCCCCAAACTTAGCCTGTGTGCAGAAGCCCCAGATCCTCCCCTTCACTTTCGAAGGCTCATCCTAACCTCCAACTTTTTATCCTCTGTAGCACAATTCCCACAACTTCCAATCTTTAACCGAATCTTTCACCACAATCACAACCAATCCTCCACCAAACATATTCGCCTTCAATTCAATCACCTGATCAACAAACCGTTCATAGCACATCCCCTATAGAACCCATATACACAACCTTCCCCCCTTGGACCTTCCCTCAACCTAAAATACGCCTAGATCTCACAGAAATCCCAAAATCTGACAAACCTGGTTTTACCCAACATATCAACAAACTACTTCAAGAATACCCTGACCATTCACTTTGCCTCACCGATGGGTCGAAAACACCTACTACAGCAGCTTGCGCATACTCCATCGACAGGGAAATATCTTCTCATCGCATCCGAAATATAGCCTCTATTTTTACAGCCGAACTGATGGCCATTTTTTCCTGCCATTCCCACCTCTCTCAACTACCCCCAAACGGTAAATTCATTATTCTCACTGACTCACTTTCTTCACTCCACTTCCTTACAGACACATACAACTCTAACCCTATAATCCAACGTATCATTCTCACACTACACACTTTGGAAACAATCAACACTCAAATTATCTTCATATGGATCCCAGGACATACCAATTTCCCCGACCACGACGCAGTTGATCAAGCCGCTAAACAAGCTACCTCCCTCAGTCAAATAACTGATAATTCACCCCTACCAACCCTAGATTACAAAAATTACTATCGTTCTCTCATCACACAATCATGGAACACTCTTTGGGAAAATCAAACAAATAATAAACTTCTCAGTATCAAAAAAACACCGATTCCTTGGGTATCCTCCATTCAAAACACAAGAAGAGAAGAAGTAATTCTCTCTCGTCTCAGAATTGGTCACACAAAAATTACTCACACCCACCTCATCAGTCCCTACATTCTAACCCCTCCCTCATGTCCCCACTGTCAAAAAGACAAATTAACAGTGGAACACTTTTTTTCATGCCCCAGACTTTTACCCCTTCGCTCTTCTTCGAATACCCCCTCTTCACTCACCCAAGCACTCAAAAACAACCAGGACATCATTTCGAATATCCTACATTACCTAAGACAAACTGACTTTTACGCTCACATCTGAACACATACATCGACTATACCTCTACAACCTTCTACATACACACATTGTAAACTTTTACACACCATTACCTGAAGCAGTTACACTCGACATTATATTCCATCCTCTTATCCTTCCTCACTTTTCCTTACTCTACCAACTTCCTTAAAATCTCCCTTTCTTATGTGTTATTTATTAATATTACTTTCATAACTTTTGTAACGCCGAGCCAATAGCCCTCGTGCAGCTCTAGTGCTCGTAAAAATAAAAAAAAATAAAAAATAAAAAAAAAAATTAGCCTATAAGAAGACTCTCTAATGCAATATATCAAGCAAATAGTCCAAAGTGCTTGAAAGCTTGTAAAAATAAAAAAAAATTATTGTGAGGCACTAATCGTACTATAATACTTTAAAAAAATTCATAAAAGCTTCTCAAGGTTTTATAAAGTTTTTAAATTGCCAGAAGGTGCTTCAGAAGTTGCTGAGATGAAAATTCAATAACCGTTGACATTCTCGTTGATTCATAACAAATCCATCAGAGAATTTGAAGAAAGTTCTCAAAAATAATTTCGCACGTCCAGAAGAAACTTACAGTGATGCCTAAATAGTGTATTGAAGCTTCAAACTTCTAAGAACAAAAATTAGTTCGGTGAAATGTATTCGCAATATTCTCTAGACTGAGGTTTTTTTGTTCAATTGACGTTTTTGGGTGCGCTAGAAGAGGTCTCATAATGAAATCTATATGGAAGAAATGGAGTTCTTTTCTTGTCTTCTAGACTTGAGCCAATTTTACGTGAAAAACAATATCAACTTTCAACTTTTGATGGTTGAATCAAAACATCATTTCACAAAAGCTTTTTCAAAGTATCAAAGACTGCGAAGATTTGGAATATGTTATTCTTACAACTACAAGCAGAATAAATTGTATATCCGAATTTTATAGTCGCATGGACATCCAAAGACCTTGATATTTTGAATAATATTAAAATAATTAAAATATTTTTACGATAGACCATGTATAATTTATAAACTTTACAAAGGAAAAGCGCTTTCGGCAAATTTGCCACCTGTCAGCCAAAAGTCCTTCCAAAGGAGACAAAGTTTTTAATACGCAGGAAAGCGCCTTGCTTTTAAAAATTGTGGTAGTACAGCACTACTTTGAAAGGATGCTATGGTACACATGAGCAATTCTTTTCTCTCAAGCTATTTCTGAAGATTATGATGATCCTAAATAAAGTACATTATGATAAAACTTGTAATAAAAAACTCGCAGCCCGCTTACTGAGCTGTTTGGGTTTTTTTTTCAGTAACTGCGTTAATTGGAGCACAAAGGGAACCTGTTTTATGGGACCCTCTTTTCTTATACTTTTTTTCTTTTTGAGTAGTTTGATCTTCAAAATTTATCATCATATTATATTGTATGGCTAGAAAATCAAAATTTTTTGAAGCCCTCCTCTCATAACATACCGGGTGAGGCCAAAAGATGTTACCAGTTAAATGGGGATTTGAACTAAATTCGTTGTGGCGCAAAAATGCAAAATGTTGGACGTAAACTCCAAATCTACAAAATGTTTTTGTGCCCCTACCCAACTTTCTACAACTTTTCTAAGCCGAGTTATGGACCAAAAATGTGCCAAAAATTGACCAATTTGCCAAAATTCTAAAAAATTAAAAATTCTTCAAACTTCCATATTTTACGTGATTTGAAAGTGAAATTTAACGCTGATTCCAAAAATAATACTTAGTTAATATAACCATACGAAGCGTGAAAATGGGTGAATTTTCAATTTCTTATTTTGGAAATCTTGGCAAGTTGGTCAACTTTTGGGACATTTTGGTCCATAACTCGGCTCCGAAAAATAAATTTTGGTCGTTTTTGGTCAATTTTTAGAACAGCTCCTAAGGAGCCCTATTACTACTCATGTTGATCTCAATCTATAGCCAAGTATATTTTACAGTTAGTAGTTCTTTTTGGAGGGCTGACTGACCCAGCGGAGTGAAGGTCAATTAGTAAATGAAGCTATTGAAAGCAGGTATTTTGTGGACCAAAGGGCAGGATGATGAGTTGTGGACCAAAATACTACTTGAAGTATCTTTTCAATATATTGAAAACTCATGGACCCCATCTTCATTGGAGATAGTAAGATTCAAGAAGTTGATGGAAGAACCTCCAAACTCCAAAGTAAATTTTATAGAGGGGAGAGACTAGGAAAAAATTATGAGAGCGGACACGTTCAACAATAAAGAATTACAAAACAAAATGTACTAATCCCAATGAGCAGAGATTTTGATGAAATAAATTATAATTTTTGACTCATTCGCGTCCCGTTGATCTCTAGTCGATCTACAGTCATCCCCCCTCTCCTTCTAGTGTTCCACATATTATACTGGTAGAATTATACCCGTTTCAAGACTTCTTCACTCAAACAGAATGCAAAGTCAAACTGTAACAACAACAAAATCCAAATTCTTGGCCAATGCGGCTATTGTGGGGATGCGTATTACAATATTGTACAACATGAGGATGATAACATATTTTTAATCTTAATTCTAAATCCCTTTCAGAGTGTTAATTCAAAAATTGATGTAATTGCGACGTCAATTGAAAAATGATTCAAATTCGGTGTCGATTTCTAGTGGTTATTATAGAATTCAATTCCAGAAGTCGACTTGATTCTGACATCAACAATAAGTTGATACAAAAACAAAATTGCCGGTCGAATCACCGTCAAAATCAGGTGGAATTCACTCGACAAGAAATCTAGGTCGATTTTGAGTTTATTTTTGGTCAAGACGGTGGTTTGATTCGGGGCTCCAAGATCGGTTTGCGTTGTCAAGTCGATAAGGGAATAAGTAGGTGAGGAAAGAAATAAAGAAAAATAAATTTACATGCCATTGCAAATGGCCGCTGAGAAGCTGAAGGCTCCGCCGCCCCCTGAAAAACTGCTAGTCAAAATGAACTACATTTCATAACACTTCTTCTTCAAGCTCTTGAGCTACTTTATCTTTCTTTTGATTCCTTCCTTGAGAACCCATGCCGAACCTACAAATATTCCAAGGAGAAAATAGGTCACATCTCTTGGCAAACCTATGTTTTCTTACAATCTATAGCCTGGCGAAATTCCTACATAATATTACACAGACAAATTCTTCTATAGGATGTAACCTAACCTAGCTCAGGTTGATGACGTCATTGTATACTCTTCTATGCTATTTAACCAAACCTTATTAAGGTTGATGACGTCATCAAATCATCAAAGTCGAACTCAGACGTTTTCTGAGAATGCGCTCTTCCAAAATGAAACAGATAGCGGTTTCTCGCAGCTAAACAATAGTTTAGTCTCAGAGCAAATTCTTCTTTCCTCTGATACCATCCAAACGAATAACGATCAACGTTAAATTAGCGCTTCATTCTATCAAATTCATATTAGCACAATTTAAGCCCAAGCTCGTCCAGGATGCGTAACTCTCGTGTAATCGAAAAGTTATAGCTCTTACACCCTTGTAAAAATTTACACTAAACAAAATTAGTGAACACTCGTACATGTTGTATGTGTACGTCTCTGGTACAATATCTGACCATCCAATACATAGAACAATGTGACAACGATGATGCTATTCAGTAAGCGATGAGTATACCGATAGTAGCTATATAGAGGCGAAGCAAGCGAATTAATCCGACCGCGGCTAACCGTAAATAATCGGTCTCGCGAATTACAAGGACACATTTAATTGAGACATATTTAGTTTCATCTGAGGGAAAAACTGATTTTTCGCTTTATTTACGCGGAATTAAGCGTAGGAAATCGGTCAAATGCGAAGACGACGACGCGAGACCGCGATGAAAGAACGCACGGCCGCAGCGGAGAAAGACAAGAGGAAAACAATGAATAAATTGAACGCTCAAACGCGCAGCTCGCACAGCACTACGGAGGCGTTACTGATAAAGTAATTACCAACCGGTTGAATATTCGCACGGCTCCGATAACGCCGATGAAATATTTTTCATTAAGACATTATAAGCCGACATAATACTGGTATCTAGAGATCGAGCGAAGAGATGCAGGCGCATTCAGGAAGAAAGTATAATAATATACGCGCTAGAATATTATACGAGCGAAAATTTTTGCTTTAATAAGGCATCACAGCCGTGACAAGTCCGTGTACTTACACTCGTATATACTTGTCTTGTCAACCATTAACACAGCTTCAGGCTTCGGGTCAAATTCAAGTTCGTCAGGTACGACCAAGAACGTGCTTTGCCTTCTGGTGTGACCAATGAGCCGTCGAGTATACAGTCGACTATTATCATTTTCTTCTTATACATTCATTTGTATTCTTCGTCATTCCTCCTGTTTGATTCCACTGTTGTCCGCATCCGCGTCGATCTGTAATCTCAATCTTGTATAGAAAAACTATACGGTCGTAGCATCGATACATTGGTCTGCGAGCCACTTATTGAGACCTCGAACAGAATGGCGTACATTCATAAAAATTTGGATCGAATCAATCGCTTCCATCGTATACGGGTTCTAAAAATGCTCTTCCCTAGGCCTACACAACACTGCGAAGTTGTAAAATTTGGATATTTTTTTCAGTCGAATATATACGCGCGCAATTCCAAATTAATGAGGCGTTTTTAATGATACGACTAAACTAATCTCAGAATTTCACAGCGAAGATTACACGCTCAATTTTTTCTGAGAAGTGCTTCAATTTATTATCTATAGTATACACGAATTTTCCTGAGCTATAAATTAATCTACGACGTGCAGATTACTTGAATAACACGAATCGTTTCTTGTGTACGAGAATCATTTCACTGGAGACAAATTGCCAACGTTATAAAATTCGCGCATCAGTTCTTTTTTTTTCTTCAATCGTATCCGTACACGGTCGATGACCACCATCACCACATCAAATAACATCATTAAATACAGAAAAGAGAAAACGGAATAGATAAATCAATGAATAAACACGAATCACTTGATCAATCACTTTGTATGAACATAGATTTGCGAATGAAGAAGAATTCACAACATGAAAATCTCCATCGTATATAATTGGCTCCTTTTTTAGCGTAGTGCGTCTCCCTTTCGACGGTTTCTTTATGCAGGAGAAAGATACCACTATAGCTACATTAAAATGTATGGGTATTTACGAATACACGGAGATGGGCGTTACAGTACGTTTTACTGGCCTTTTAAATTCCGGATCTTTTCACCTTAGCTTTTACCATATTTGCTCAACATGAACGGAGGACAATTTTGCTTTAAAGCCACGCCTGTCTCCAAAGAGTATAGAATTTTCGACCAAGATAAATAAGTCAGAAGCATGCGAATTGCAAGAGGGGAAAGACGTCCAAAAGAATAACCAGTATACGTTGGTATACATCAAGGTAATTCCTGTTAGTCCGCGAACAAGAGATCGATTCAGTAGCGAATCTTTATTCTGCTATAGAGCTGTACAGATAATATTATCACGAAAATTTCTACGAGTATTAACGGAGGGAGGGGTGGCTTCCATCCTAAAATTTTTAGCCCTCTGATGACTTCATAAGGTAAGCGTGATCTCGATGTGACCGATTTTGACAGGTAAGCTTTACATTAACACAGGCTAGGCCAAGACTCTACTGGCTTGAGCCACGCGCCACAAACTTTGACCGTATTACATATGCACTGATCTTTCAGTTGACTTCTTTTAACAAGGTAGAGGCTGAAGCATATGCAATATCACTTACACCATCAGCAGATGTAGTAAGGCTATGCATGGGCCGCCATTTTTTGAACAATTTGTTTGCACGTTGTACGACGAATATTAGTCTACACAAAGCGATGCAATGTCTCTCTGTTGCGCATGCGCAACAATGATCAAGAAAGTATCTTCCTGTCCTTTTACGTCCCTACAACAGGCGCCAGGCTAGGTGTAAATAAGACACTAAGGAAGGGAGGTATAATGGATGGCAATTTTGTCTAGAATTTATAAGGTAAAAGAATTTTGAAAGTTGCGCGTCATCATCAGGAAAATAATCTAGAATTGAACCTCCAATAATAGCTGCATCACATTCCTTTTTCTCTTCTGATGACGTCACTGTACGAGGATGACGTCATTCTACGCCAAGAACGCAAAACTTGGATGCAAGTGCAGCCATCAGAATGATGGACATTTGAATCTGGACAACTGTATCTCTCTTCTTCAGTGTCTCAGAGTAGTGATGTTGGCTATACCTTAGTCATCTCGTCATAAAATTAGTTTTCTCATGAGAAAAAATCAGTCTACAAAAGTAATAGACCGCCAAAACGCATTGGCTGATTAGGGAACTGAAGTGGAGTGCGATGTATCTCTCAGTCTCTTTTCCTTTACATTTTATCAATAATGTTATAAAGAAAGAATACTAGAAAGGGACTAAACATTGTGCTGAGTGCTCGACCATACAATTGAATTTCTCGCATTTTGGATCCAGTAAATGTAAATTCAAGTTTTTCTCAGTGTTGATAATAGTTTGTTAACCGAAAGAGTTTTGTTGAAAAATTTGTTTGCACGTTGAAGGACAAATATTAGTCTACACAAAGCGATGCAATTGCAATGTCTCTCTGTTGCGCATGCGCAACAACGATCAAAGAGGCGTGCGATGTATCTTCCTGTCCTTTTACATCTCTACAACAGGCGCCAGGCTAGGTGTAAATAAGACACTAAAGGTAGATCAACTGAGCTAGTCTAGCCCTACAATTGTTGTGTATACTAGGCTGATACATATAGTCCATCTGGTGATGACATAGGCCGGACAAGTATTACTTATGTTGTCTTAAGTGATCTAAAGTAGATGTACGCGTGGCCGGGACGGCGGGAGGTGAAGCGAGAATGATTCAGAGACCAACTCAATTAGCACAAATCTTGATTACAACTCTAATCACAAGTTCATTTCTGAATTAATGATGGAAGATTTAGTCTATTTTAGAACGCCATAAGGTAGGAATGGAACATTTTTACGTCATCGAAGATACTTACTTTATAAAGTTCAGTTTTTCCTAACTGTTCTTTATTGTTTGTATCCAGTGACCGATGGAAAGTCGCAATATAATACATGAAGAGAAGACAGAAGACCTATAGGAAATACAAATGTGAGGCATGGGACTTGTAGAAATTTCGACTTCTCGTCAGCGTATGTGGACAATATTATGCAGACAGTCCACTGGAAATGGTAATGGTGGGGACAAAACCAGGATCAGTGCACTCAGGCCATAAGAAGTAGTACAACAAAATTTAAATGCTTCAATCCGAATAAAAATGAAAAAATTGGGATAAAATTATCTTCTATCAATATTTCTTTTCCAACTATAGCCTAATTTCACGTTTTTTGTAGAACATTCCAGGCGCGGATCCACGGGGGGAAGGGGGGGACAGTAAAAATCTGTAGTATCGATGAAAATGTAAAACAAAAAAAAGTCCTTCAGACTTGTTTTGGATTATTTCCCCTCCCAAAGTGATCGTCTGGATCCGCACCTGCATTCTTGCAAACCTTGCATTCAATCACCATGCTACAAGATAGCAAAGATCGTAGCCACATTCCTGAAAGAAAAGTACCAGTTTGCACCCAGACGAAGTATCAGAAACAACGGAGAGCTGATTGAGCAACTGAACAAGTTGGAAATCAGGAGTAACGACAAGCTGATATCCTTTGATTTGACTAATATGTTTGGTACCATACCGAAGGAGGAACTTCTCACTCTGCTCAAAAACAACAGATACCTTATGGGAACCCCGATGGGTCGAAGTACGCCAACATAGTGGAGGAGATCTTGAGCCAAAATTACTGCCGCTTCAATAACAGGTTCTACAGTCAGGAAAGGGGACTTGCGATGGGATCACCGTTGTCACCAATACTGGCGGAGATATTCATGAATGATATGGAAAACAAGATGTTGAAGGGCAGCAAGTTCAGAAACTCGATCAAACACTGGGCCAGATATGTAGATGATATCCTAATTGTGTGGTCAGGCACAGATAGACAGGTGGATCTATTCCTTTCAGAAATGAACGCGATGAATGAGAGCATCAAATTCACAGTGAAAAAAGGCAATGAGACCATCAACTATTTGGACCTTACACTCACAATGGAGAACAATAGGATAGAATACAAAATCTACAGGAAGCCGACGTATACTGACACCATCATCCCAAATGACTCCTACCACCACCCCAGGCACAAGTTCGCGGCAATCCAGAACTACTGCTATCTGGCGATTTCTATCCTCAAGAACAACAAAGAGAAGAGGAAAGAAATCGAGATAGTAAAGCAGATCGCAGAAGCCAATGGCTACCGCAGATGTGTGGTGGAGGGAGTCTTTGGGAAAATGGAAACAAAGAAAGGAACCCATGATAGCATAGTGAGAAAGTACTCCGGATTGATACCATATATAGGAAAGTACACAAACAAGGTGATAAAGGCGTTCAATGGCTACGATGTGAATGTGGGTATCCAGAATAACCAACCCGTGGTGAAGAGAATCAGCAATGACCAGACGGAACAAAAGGACAAGGAAAGCTTGAGCGGAGTGTACAAGCTCAGTTGTGAACAGTGCGAGGGGATCTATATCGGTGAGACTGGGAGAAAGTTTGAGATCAGAGAAAGGAGCACAAAACATCGAGGGAGAAAGAAGATGGCAAGTCACTGTTTGAGAAACACTGTCACGAGGAAAACCACGATGGAGAGGGAATCGCTTGTGTGTCGCATGTGCAGCACCGCCCGTCATCCATTATGGAGTAGGTGCGGGTTGCGTATGCTTTTAATATTGTTTCCTCCAACACCGGAATCGACCCTTTCGGGTATAACTTCAGTAAAGGAGGAATCTCACACGCGAACCCCCTCTTCTACTCGGCAACTGCCAAGTTGCTTTGGAAACCGCCAAGCTGCAATGCCCCCCTGGCACGCACAAAAACATAAGAACACTCACAACAACAAACACCACCACACTACACAATACAGTAGGTCACTGTTGGAGTTTCTTCATCTTCTTCTCTCTTCAGGGAAGGTCTTGGTCCTCTTCTTCCTGCAGATCTGGATGTTGATGGTACACAGGTGTTGAGTAGGCCATAGCGTGGTTCTGCATTTGCCTATTCCATTTCTGATCCATCTTCCTCTTCATGATGGTGGCCGCAAATGCAGACACCTGGTTCCATGCTTCTTCGGAACCTAGCATGGTGGGTACCAGGCTACTCGGGTCAAGGGCTTCATCTACCCCGTCTCTTGAAGAGACCGACTAAGCTCGTCCCGCTCACGCCTCCACGCCTCACACTCAAATAAGGTGTGTTGTGGTCCATCATCCCGCCCTTGGTTACAGTGCGAACACGTTGCCTGCTCCACTTTCGTTAACTTCTCGTGAAGGTACTTGTTGAAGCAGCCATGGTCGCTTAACACCTGCGTCAGGTGACAGTTCAGCTGACCATGGTGTCGGTTCATCCACTCATCAAGGTCGCGTATTAGCACACGGGTTGTCCATGTACCCAGCTCACTCTGGGCAATTCTTGCTTTCCACTTTACAAGCAAGGAGCGTCTGGCCTCCTGCTTGACCCATAAAGCTTCTCGGTTGGTCGTCGTTCTCTTCTTTGCTTCGAACACCACCGCTCTCTCCTCAGCAAGGAGCCCGATTGGTGGTGAACGTGCTAATACACAAAGAGCCTCCGTCGAGACAGTGCGGTAGGCACTAACACACCTCAGCGCAGCTCTTCGTTGGATCTTTACCATCTCTCTTCTTCGGTATGGTATCTTCATGCAGTCGGCCCATACTGGCGCACCATACAGGAGGATCGACAAGGCGGTGCTCATCATGATCCTTCTCCTTGTTTCTCTCGGTCCTCCCAGGTTCCTCATAAGGCGGCTTAGGTATCCAACTACCCGGCCCGCCTTTTCCGCTGCCATCAGAAAATGGTGCCTGAAGCTCAGCGTTGAGTCAAACCAGATGCCCAGGTATTTCATTTGCTTCTTGGTTTCAATTTCCACACCTCGCAGGCGAAAGGTGGGTGGCTTGAACTTCCGACGGGTCGTGAATAAAATGGCCTCCGTCTTACTTGCTGGTAGTTCAAGTCCAGCCGACTCTATCCAACGCGTCACATCCTCTAGGGCCCGGTTTACCCTGCTCTCCACCGCTACAGTTGTTTAGGCGGTGCATACCACCAGGGTGTCATCCGCATAGCAGATAAGCTTAACCCCCGGTGGCAGCTTCACCTTAAAGATTCCGTTAAATGCGACGCACCACAAAAGCGGCCCAAGGACCGACCCCTGCGGCACCCCACAAGTAACAGGGCGCTTTACTGTACCAGCAGACGTCTCTGCTTGGATTTCACGGCAGCTAAGATGGCTGCTGATCATCCTGAGCAGGTATGCGGGCACTCCTGCGTTCACAAGAGCTTCCAATATCATCTTCCATGGAATTGAATTGAACGCATTTCTTATGTCGAGGCTGACGGCTGCGCAAAACGGATGGAGAGGGAATATTTGAAGTCATACATGTAGAGAATTGCACAAAGAGAAGAAAACTCTGGGAACAAATGGAGATTGCAAAAGCCAAGAAGAAGAAAGCCTGCCTCTTGAACAATGTAATCACATTTGACAGCGAAAAATTATTCGGCCTGGTGATTGGACGAGAGAAGAAGAACGAAACCAACCAATGAGACGGGAGGAATCCAGGTAGCCAATAGAAACGCAGCATTTAGAACAATAGATCGAATTGAACCAATCACAAAGCAGTATGTTTTAGCCAATAAGTACACAATGTCATATTATTGTAAGAATAAGTTTCTAAGAAGTGAACCAATCACAACACAGCATTGTTATAGCCAATAAGATCACAGTGTTATACTATAAAAACTCATGGTCAAGGCCTTGTTTTCCAGTTGCGACACAACTGATGATGGGATAACACCCAAAAGTACTCTTGTATAAGCAACTAATAAAGTAGATTTGTACAATTGAAGACCCCCTTTTTCAACCTTCTTTTAATTAAGATACACTAATACGCACAATTTTACTAATCAGCTAGTATCCACGCATGCTAATAGTTATGAGGCTATCTATTAGAAGCAGCCAGAGGATAGTGTGACGTCGTTGAGACGAACTTACACATTTTCATGATATCTGGGTTAGACGGTTCGGAAATTCTCTCTTTCTCAGGAGGAGGGATGAGGGGTGAATTGTTTTCATTTTGTTGTTGTTTTTTATTCTTCTAAAAGTTTTACTGGAATATATGTGCAGAAAATTACAATAAATATCGAAAAACAAAATGGCTATGATACATCTAAAATACGCGCCACAAACTTTGACCGTAATTGTATTACATAAGCACTGATCTTTCAGCTGACTTCTTTTAACAAGGTGGCGGCTGAAGCACATGCAATATCACTTACACCATCAGCAGATGTAGTAAGGCGATGCATGGGCCGCCATTTTGTTGAAAAATTAGTTTGTACGTTGTACGACGAATATTAGTCTATAAAAAGCGATGCATTATCTCTCTGTTACACATGCGCAACAACGATCAAGGACGTATCTTCCTGTCCTTTTACGTCCCTACAACAGGCGCCAGGCTAGGTGTAAATAAGACACTAAGGAAGGGAGGTATAATGGATAGCGATGTTGTCTAGAATTTATAAGGTAAAAGAATTTCGAAAGTATGCGCGTCATCATCTGGAAAATAATCTAGAATTGAACCTCCAATAATAGCTGCATCACATTCCTTTTTCTCTTCTGATGACGGCACTGTACGAGGATGACGTCATTCTACGCCAAGAACGCAAAACTTGGATGCAAGTGCAGCCATCAGAATGATGGACATTTAAATCTGGACAACTGTATCTCTTTTCTTCAGTGTCTCAGTGTAGTGATGTTGGCTATACCTTAGCCATCATCTCGTCATAAGATAAGTTTTCTCATGAGAAAAAAGCAGTCTACACAAAGTAAAGTATTAGACCGCCAAAACGCATTGGCTGATTAGGGAACTAAAGTGGAGTGCGATGTATCTCTCAGTCTCCTTTCCTTTACATTTCATCAATAATATTATAAAGAAAGAATACTAGAAAGGGACTAGAAACATTGTGCTGAGTGCTCGACCACAAAATTGAATTTCCCGCATTTTGGATCCAGTAAATGTAAATTCAAGTTTTTCTCAGTGTTGATAATAGTTTGTTAGCCGAAAGAGTTCTCTATGATTTTAAATTGATCCCTTCAATTTTCATTAATTGTGATTTTGAAATACAAGAAATCCAATCAAGTTGTTGAATTCAGTGTTTAATTCTTCTCAAGTATATATAAACTTAATGGGTGGTAACTTAAAGCAAGGAGAGAGTAATTGAGAGTTTTTGAGATAGATTACTGACAAGTGTGGATAAATTGGAGATACGTTAATAGCATTTTCCCTTGATTTTATTTGATACATTCTCACCGACAATTCGCCATCAGCAGGATTTCCCCAGGTATCAAATCTTGTATAATCACGCCTTTATATACCATATAGTCTGTTTGGTGACTTCGCTACTCGCTGATAGAATGCGTAGTCATAGAATCTCAATTATGCTCGACGGGCAGTGATGCAATTTCAACGTTATAATTTTGAGTCAAAATTTAAATCTGATACCAGGAGTCGAATTATTTAGAGCACAATCAGATTATGCACTTGTATTTGAAATTTAAGCAATTTCAACGCGTCGATTAAAACTCTGCATCCGATTTATGACGTATAATCGAGCCTCTTTTATCGACATCGATCTAGTGCTAGAAGTCGACTACAATGAGTCGATGGAACTGAAATAGCGGTCGACTTCAAGTCATTTTGCGTTGATTCATGGTCGACATTGGGCGAAATTATCGAATTTGAATCGACTTTTGCTGGTCGAAATAACGACTCAATATGGGTTTTATAATTAACTATGCCGAAACCTTTAATGGTCCTCGCAATCTATATATGATGATGAAGCTTGTGAACTTGTTCAATATTATGCTAAGATATCATGCTAAGTTAAGAAACACTCAAGTATTCATAATTAATTTTGAGTGAAAATAAACTTTATCAGAATTAATCTCCAGATTACTGTATTTGTCTTGAGAGCTTAAAACTAAAACTCATTTTACTTTGATATTTTCTTTCAATAGTCACCTTGAGCTACGTAGTTATCAATGAATTTATATGTATAGACAGAAAAAGAACAAAACTTTCATTCAATTTTTATCAAATCTCATTATTGGAACTTCTCACTAAGAAGGAAGGAAAGAAAAAACTTCTTTCAAACGTTTTCGCAGCATTGAATAAATCGTCACATTTTTTTCTCTCGAAATCTAATTTTATAATTCATTAAACGAAGTTGGAGACACCGTACATCCTACGTTCCTATGACGAATGAATTATTATGAACTCAATAGTTAAATCTATAATAACTGCATCATGTATTGCATGCACCATGTGTTCGAAGACTTTTAATTACGCATAACTACATCACAGTTATAAGTGGTTTGCGTTATGGTGCATCACTCCCTCTCGTACTCTCGCTCTTCCAACCCGCGGGCGAGAAAAGCTGTAAAAAGAAACTAATGGCGACCACAGGGATATAATATGGCACGTTTTCAAGTGAAAATGAAACGGAACCTAATTACCAACATTTGGAACTCGTTTACAAGCAGCGGGTGACTTTTGAAAAATGATTATGCGTGTATTGTTTGCCGCATATAAGCTAATATTCTCGAATACCCTACAATGATATGGGGGGAAAAAAAGTTGCGTATAATATTCTACGTTCGTATGTCCTCTTTAAGGTACATCGTCTCGCATTTGTACTTATCTGTTTACGAACTATTATACTGCATATATCCATAATATGACGGCGCATCGTAAAACTTCATCATTGGGAATTGTGATGTTCTCAAATACAGCACATTAGCGGCCATTGTTGAATTTTTTTTCCGATGTCAAAATGTACAAAAAGGTTCATAATTTCTCCCGGTCATGCGTGTGTTCGAATGAATCCCGACGAGGTTTAGAAATGCTGCGTGGCTTCAGAATTTAATTTTAGATTAAATAATACATACGTATGGACTCGTGCATCTCTCGACCGGTGGGACCAGTTTAATGGGACTCTCCCCTCGGTGTACGAGTATTACATCGCAGCATGAAAAGAACACACTTACCATACAGTCTATACGTATGTCCGACGTGTAATGTCTTTTCGAGCCTGTTTTCAATGCACCTTTTTGACCATCATCTAATCTTAATGTTTGAATATCAATCTCCGCACTCTGGCGAGGATCGGCTTTTTCTGATAAGGACATTTGTAGAAGTGATTCGATAAATAATATCATTCTTCTCCTTAATGAATTAAACTGATTCTAAAGATGGACATATGTATCACACGCCCAAAAGTCTGCGACTTCGTCGTTAGGTCATGTAATTATACTCGAACAAAGAAAATCCTCCGAATACAAATTCTTACTTTCGTGTTGGAAGTACATTTGTTGACAAATGGTCTATAACTCTTTCCAATGCTTTTATCTTTCGCATTCCTTTCCTAACTCGTTGTCTCTGCCCTTCATTTCGATTGTCTTTTCCCCTCAAGATTTTCTTTCTTCTTTTTTCACCCCTTTTCTTCGTAATATTTTACTTGTCTAATTCTAGTTCTTTGATTCTGTTGTTACTTATTGTCTTCCCCTTCCTCTCTCCCCGACCATCTGTTGACCATCAACAGATACTTTGCCTCTCTATTTAACTTGCTTTAGAAGTTTTTAATTCACCTCGACTCTATTTGATTCA
Source organism: Aspidiotus rigidus (assembly GCA_035079385.1). Lineage (NCBI taxonomy): Eukaryota > Metazoa > Arthropoda > Insecta > Hemiptera > Diaspididae > Aspidiotus > Aspidiotus rigidus. Next base: position 5,144,905 of record JAVHKY010000015.1, on the reverse strand, counting down.
TTAGACGTTTACTGTTGACACTCGTCTCTGTCATAGCTGTTCTTGTGTTGGATTCTTCGCTCATTTTTGATATTTTGGCAATCTACAAAGCCATAATATATTTTTTTGAGGTGTGATGAGAAATTTTTTTCCACTGGACACGACCCCACAGAATCATATCTACTGACAATTGACGGCCGAGATTTATTTTGATGTCTATTGATCGAAATTGCGTTGAAATGTCTTGACTATGACTTCGTGCTGACGTCGGTCTAATCTCCACGTTTTTTCGGAACCCTCTTTGTGAGTCAAAAGCTCTATCTTCAAGATGGTCACAATTTAATTCGCTGGCTGCCTTTTAGAAACAGTCGCATTGATTCCTCGATATAGAGGATGAAGTCGTTTCCTGATTCCCGGCCCAGTACTACGAGTATCGAACTTCAGATACAGCAGGCTGAAAACTCTACGGCAAATATCACAAAAATATGACTGAACCACGCCTTTATAAGAAAGGGTTCGGAGGAGGGAGCTAAGAATTTTTTATCAGAGAGCAGGAGGGGCGAGATGGCTGAATTTGAGAGAACGAGGACGGAACCTTAAATTTCGGTTCAAGAGCAAAGAATAAGGACTTGGAAAAATCTTGTATCAAGAAATAAGGCGGAGAGTCACTGCTGACTTATTTGAGGGACTCGACAATTCCAAATTACAAGCTATGAGTAGAAGAAAAAAACGATCTTGGAGAAGTATTGATTCAACAAGAGAGTGAGGAGTATAGTTAGCTGAGCCGTTGAATTTTATTCGAACCGGCAGCGATGGCATCGCGCTGCAGCAGGGAAAAATCGCACCAGGTATCAAAACCATGGTCGTATATACGGGAGAAAAATGAAAAAAATGAAATAACTCATGAATGAAGCAGATTTGGCTTCTTGACATCCCATGAAAGATGTTCATAAACGTACATTCTACAAATTAGATGGAATGATAAAACCTTCAATTCCGTTTCATTCAAGAATTATTCCAGATTTTTTATTTTCCTACCATTACACGCCATAGTCTTGAAACCTCTTACGATTTTGGTAAAAGCACCGTTACTGTTGAACGAATCGCGTACGTTGTTAGCGATCCTAGCGGATGTCCGGACTGCCACCAGGTGCGCCGGAAGCGCGCTTCAACGGATTAGCAAAATCACCTAAAAGACAGAATTCTACGGAGAAGGGGAGGAGGAGTTGATTGTAAATCAACATCAGATTGACGTGGCAAGTCTGCAGTGAGAATAAAACCATATATGTACAAGTTGACTTATCATCATCGACGCACAGTCAATTCAAAGTTCAAAATTGAGGATGTAGACATTAATTTTGAATCCATTCACACACGACCAGCTTACGATTTTCGAGCACTGAATGACAACTACTTATCGACCCGAGTTTTTTTGTTGTTGAAGAATTGGAAGACTTTGACTGAAAATCAGCTATGCAGAGAGATATGATAAATCAGTCACACAAATTTTACTCAATAAATCTGATATTAATGTTGGTTGTAAAGTTGATTCTGAGTAAGAATTGAGGGTTTTGATATCAATTTGACGTTGACACAACGTCAAACGACTTACATTATCCCTAGAGCATTAAAAATCGACAATTTATTCATGCAACAGAGCAGTTGAGATTGGTCAAAAATTTGGAGGAGTTCAGAGTGGCAAAGGTTCTTGGGAAACGTTTCGCTCTCTTATCGACTAATGGCTCACAGGCTATAGATTCTGAAAGATGGCGATGGTATTGTGAAAAGGCGACAACCCAAAACCTCCTTCGACATGTAGGTAGGTATTAAGCTTTCCTTATACCAGAAGAGTTCTTGAAGCTCCAGACTATCGCTATAGCACTGTCGTGATAACTAGAAAATGAAGCTTCAGCTTCTATCTCGGCGCAAAACTTCCCATCCGGCTCCAGAAAATAACGGTTTATTCTCTCTGGCCGGCGTTGACCCATCGAGCTCTGAATTACTTCATTAGAAAAAGGAAGAAGTTTGCGCTACCGCCAGCAGTAAACGAGAAAGAAACTCTGAAAAAGCTCCTCATTTCCGATCTAGTTACCGATATCTGCACCTATGATTGGCTCATCAGTGATGACAATACTCGGCAACTTTTTTGACGAAGCAATCCGTCAATTGGACAACTCTCGGAGTTCCTCAAGGGGAAATTTTCAGTGTCCTCTTCTTTTTAATAGCCATCAACGATATCACTAAATGTGTTCATTTCCCACTCACTCAATGTCTCTTCGCTGACGATTACAACATTTTTATCCAAACAAAGAGCCCTCTTAAAGCCCACAGACTGCCATTACTACATGGATAACCACAAATGGTTCCTGTTTCTCATCATCTAACTCTTACATCATCTTTAAAAATCCCATTCCTACATTTCCATCTCTTTTTTTACAAAATTTTCAAATCCTCTCCTGCAACTCCGACAAACCCCTTGGTATACATGTAAGAACGTTTTACCGTTCTCCCGAATTTTCGTGTTGGTAGCGTTGCATCGATACTCGCAGCCAGGTTTGGTTGCTGCTATGTTATAAGATAGATAAGAGTAGTAAATAGTTGTCAATTGATTTCACGTTTTATACGTGCGTCATGTCAAGATATCGGGAAAACGGAATGCCGGAAAGACTTGGAGCACCGGTATAAACGATCAGCCGATATTCTTACACGATCGAAGAGAACGAAACACTTCTACTGACGACAATTGCGGGTCAATTTCATGGAGCCACATCTCTGAAGTATTCCTCAGAGTCGAACGGTCGGGTGGTGGCTGTCAAAGTTGTTGACGATCGCCTTTACCCTCCGAAAGGAGGGTGGGAAAATCGAATTTATTATTGTACAAAAGCATATTCAAGAACGAAAGCCGAAGAAAATCCGGTGTGAAGAGATTTGTCAAATGATAATCTCAGAAATCCAGATAACGTGCTTATCACTAGGGCGATTTTTGAAAAAATGCAAAATAATATATTGGATCTAAAGAAGAAATATGCGAAAATCTTCGTGGGGGAGTGCGGCAACGTAATCGGTGACGCTCTAAATAGCTTCGATGGAGAAATACTACGCCAATTTACTATATTTTTTGAAATATCAGACGCGTAATACACAACTTTTAAGAGTGAATTGGCGGGTTGTACTTAATTGAATCCGAAGATTAGAGGTACACCCGGGAGATCGAGCAAAACTATCCTTGCAGAAATTCCCTATTGATGAAGTGCTTACATCTCCCTCCCTCGGGGACCCCACCACCAGAGAAGAATGCCAGGCTGATCGTTCACCCAAGTTCAGAGGTTCAAAGACTGAACTTAGGCATTCCGTTTTCCTTGACACCCAAACTCTAGGTGGCGTAAACAAAATGGCTTATCGATTTGTAAGACTTAGCGGTTTGTCAAGCAAAATTAAGATAATCCAGAGGTGGTTGTACAATAATCAATATCAAAAATCTTGCCACTTGATTATCCGGCTACATTACCGCAAAATCGATAAGCACCGGCGTAATAGAGCTTGATAGCTTATGTACTCGCAACATTGACTGCGAGTGCCGATGCGACGCTACCAACACGAAAATTCGTGAGAACGGTAAGCGTGCGCTCTCACATACATTTTGATATCAAAATTCTTAAAACTAAACGAACTCGTGCCTGAAATATACTTAAATTCATCTTCCACTCCTTCAAAGCCTACCTTTACAAGAGCCTTATTCGCTCGCGGCTCGATTATGGAGCATCGATCTAAGACCTAGCCAATAAATCGGACCTCTCTTTCCGAGACACCATTCAAACCTCCTCCCTCAGAATGGTCTTGAGAGCTTTTCGAACCCTAAACCTAATTTAAGCGTCGAAGCTGCCGAACCTCATCTTTACTTTCGTCACCTCATTCTAACCTCCAACTTCTCTCATCTCCCCACTTTTACTTCCATTTTCAAACCGACAATAACCTTCCTCCAAGCCCGAGAAATAAACATATCCTACTCCAATTTGAACACTCTCTCAATGAACCATTCAAAGTTAACCTCCTTCTACCAATTTATATGCCATCTCCACCTAGGACCCTCATCCAGTCCACCACCTGTTTAAATCTCACGAAAATTGCCAAATTTAAGAACAGCACATTTACCTTTCACGTAAGAAACCTGGTAGAAGAATATCCTGATCATACTCTCTTCTCACTGATGGCTGAAAAACCAAAAAACAAAATGGCCTACGCATATTGCATACATGGATCCATCGCTCTTCCATATTTACTGCCGAATTGATAACAATATTCGCCTCTCAACTCATTCGCAGTGCAGGGTTTATCAGGTGTGCAGAGTGTGCAGTTGCACAGGGCGGCAAATTTTTTCCGGCACTGCTCATTCACGAGGATAATTTCTTCTTCTTCATTACACACTCTCACTGATTACGAGCCGTCTCACGCGAAAAATCCTTCTGACGCTTCAAACTCTTACCTCAATCAACACCTAGGTCGTATTCATTTGGACACCCGGCCACATTGTCCGAGCCAAATATGACGCGGGTAGACTAGGCCGCTAACCAGGTCATCACCTTCGATACTATCACTGATCGCACTCCTTTCCCCGTCACAGACTACAAAAATCATTACCATCCCCTTATCTTAAATTCTTGGACCGAACTCTGAAAAACAAACTCCTCCTAATTAGAAAGACCGACTGCCAGGTCAACCTTTTTCAGAGATCTAAACGTGAAGACACCGCACCGTTATTACCAGATTAAGAACAGGCCATACCACATTTAATCGACCGAAACTCTCAATTTCCCGCATCCTGGCCGTGATGTCAGGAAGTCAATCTCAACCTTGACCACGTCTTCTTAAGTCTTGTAGTCCAAAATCACTGCTCTTCATTAAATGTCTTTTCCTCCCTCGCCCAAGCCTTCAAAAACAACTCAGATACCACCTCCTTCACACTTCCAATACCCCTTACTCACTTCATTTCATCCAAATAATCTTTCATATTCCTTTCCTTTGAACATTCTGAGTCTATCTTCATGTATCTAAGGCATTCCCTATTCCGAAATTTGTTTTTTATGTATATCAATAATATTATTATGAGCCTATAATTGTCCTTCATGATATTGTAATTAATTTACATATCGAGCTATAACCATAGGCGGCAACTTACAATTTTCCCAAGGGGTGCTCGAAGTAAATTTAGAGGGGAGAGGCAAAAAATTTCGCACCTCGCACGTACGTGTTTCCCCCTCTGAGATTTTCCAAGGGGTGCGCAGCATCCCTTGGAAAATCTCGAGGGGTTCTCGAGCCCCGGAGCACCCCCCAAGTTGCCGCCTATGCCTATAACCCTCGTGGTTCGTATGGCTCGTTAAATAAATGAATAAATGAAATCCCCATCACTCCGCGATTTTTTTTTCCTGAAACGCAACTTGAGACAGAACAATCTCGCGTTGCTAAAGGCAGATGAAGGAGAAGCTATAAATCACGCAATGTCGGTCAAGATTTAAAAAGCAAAATCAAAGTCAATTTTCGGGACCATAAATTGACAGCAGATATGGTTCAGAGGAAAGGGTAGAGACGTGAGATAATTGGCACATTTTCCCGTCGCGTCCAGTCGACCAATAAAATTTCGAAATTTTTTCATCACCTTTTTCCAATCTTTCTTTATTGGGCTGAGGTACTTTGACCGTGAATTCGGATGCCGCAACCACGCACGAAGTCTTCGACTCAAAATAAAGTAATTATGTACAATGAAGTAAGCGGAATTATATATCTATCGAACTACGTGGTGGAACATTGATAAAAAGCGATAATTTATCCGCAACTGTCTAACAGGTATAAATATACAACAGTGCAGTGTACACGTATATAATTATTTTTAGTCTAGGTGTACTGTGGCGGATTCGTATTTCGAAATGAGCCGCGACAGATCGTCGACGAAAGCATCGGGCGATATATCTATGCAACATATTTATATACTCGTAAAAAAATGAAGAGGTAAAAAAAAATGGAACTGGTTGACTTCTCACGCGGAATAGCCAAATTATCTGTAACCTATAGATAATTATTCGTATACGCTTTTCAGCTCCGCATTCACTTTGGGAACCTCTTCTTTTTTTTCTTCGTACCTCTTCGACTTCTTCCTCGTGTATATGGTCTACGATATAATGATGTTCTTAGACTCGTCTATGCGTAACAACTAAGTTATGGTCGAGGCGTGGTCTTTTACGCCATCACAAACTAATCAAGAGCCAACTTATAGTAGGTTTTTTTTCCCTTCTCGATGCGATCTTATCTTGCGGGGCTGGCGGTGCTTCAAACCAGAATAAGATATGGAAAGTCGTGGAAAGCAACGACCGTCGATTAGGACGTACATGGCAACGAAATATTAGTGAAAATAAACGAGTACCGGTACCTCCATCATATAATCGTACAGCTCGTTAATGATAGTCTTCAGTGAATCCGTGATTGTTTTCTTCGTAGTTATTTCTTCCTTATTCCTATTATCGCCCTCCTCGGATGTTGATTCGAATTTCACGTGATTTGTACTCCATTTACAACAGGAAAAGCTATCAACGTGTCGTACAAAGTAACATTTTTTCGATTTCAATCCGAATTAATTAACATTATATACGGTATTAGTAGGTGTAAATATACCGTATACAAATTGAAAGAATATACCAGCATCACGTATACTGTTCAAAGACTGGTAATTCTGCTTTTCTTCTCTCTCTCTCTTTCCCATCTTTTGATATGCATCAAAATTATGAAGCTGTCATTCGTTTGTCGCGTTAGGCTAATCTCTGTAACACGTTAAGTGTATGGTGCATATCATAGCCTACGGATCAACCTATCATATTGAGAAAAAAATCGTTATAACTTTTTGCCGCGAATGATTAGGTCTGTATAAAAAATATGGAGAAGAGAAGAAAAAAATTGCACCGTGTAAAATTTCACGCGAGAAAAACGATAGGCTTTCGCGATGATCGGATAAAGTTGATAATGTAATTTACAGTCGTTCGTCTATCTCGATGAAATATATTATATACACATACACCGGTATTATAAAATAAGAATCGATTGAAAAACAGAATAGATCTGCATGGTCATTAATAAATCTCATAGTTTATATATTTCAACGTCCAAGTAATCGAATTCCGAAACAGTTTCATATCTGTCAATTTCATCCTACCTGTATACCAGAGTAAGACAGGCGATTAGAAACGTGAAGAGCGTTTCCTCAATTTATCTCGTATACCTATAGGTTTTATTCTCAGCATCCTAATATGCTAGTATAATATGCTCGCAGGAAGTCCGAATAGTTACAGTTAACATTATGGTACACAGATATGAGAGTAAAATGATAATTCATATACAGTCGCTGTACTCACTATAATATTATATTATTTTCATTTATAAAGTAATGGAAAAGAATTTAATGTATACGACTATATCATATTTCAGTAAACAAATACTGCGCTCCTTTCTCGTGATTTTCCGTGAGAATGATTAATCATTTTCTCACACGAATTAAGTTGAACTCGATGATTTTCAAATAACATCAGCATTGTTGGGCTGTTAAGAAATTTTATTATCTTACATTTAAGAACAATGTCGTCCTATGGGGAAATGAGCGAACTCCTGGATAAAGTGTTGAAGCAGACATGCAGCTGAATAGCTCAAAAAGCGAAATACTAATCATAGATCGAGCAACACGCTTCTAGCAATCCCTGGGAAACTGCGGGGAATTGAGGTGAGAGATCAACCAGACGAAGTCATACTCAAGCGAGTAATACGAAAGGAGTAATTTACAATTGCGAGGTGATTAAGGGATTAAAGAGGAGGGTCAGGGAGGAGGGCTTAATCATCACGAAGGCTGACAAAAGTAATGCCATTGTCGTGATGGAGAAGTCCTCCTACGTCTCCAAGGTCTATGACGTTCTCGGCGAGTGTGGTGCTAAGGAAAACGACAGTTTCAATTTTCCTAAACACGTAAAAGAAGTTAGACGTGTGATAAACGAGTGTGAATTTATTATTAAAACTCCCTCGCTAAAAAGATTGCTCCTGGAGCCCAACCCTGTGCCTCCCCTCTTGTACAGGCTACTAAAAGTCCATAAAAAAGATAACCCGATGCGTCCGGTCGTATCCTTTGTGTCCTCCCCCACGTACGCTCTGGTGGACCGATGGTTTAAATCGAGAGTTGACCATGAGTCACCTTACTCGGTGAAAAATTCGGTCTCCTTGGCTGATAGGCTTAAGGATAATATTCTTCCGCTGGGATCGACCCTGTGTTCATTTGATGTGGTCGGCCTGTTCCCCAATATCCCCAGAGCAACCGCCATGCAACATATGGGAGACCTTTTGATTCAAACAAATGTTCGCCAAGAAGAATTGGGTGAATTTTTCAATCTCCTCAATATTTGTTGGTCTCCCAATTATTGCAAATTCGATAACAAGTTTTTTGAGTTTCCTGAAGAGGTTGGAATACTCATCGGTTCTCCTTTGGGTTCTCTCATTTCGGAGGTCTTTATGTCTAAGTTTGAGCTCGATTTGTTCTCCTCTGGCAGTGCGTATTTAGATCAGATTTATTATTGGCACAGGTATGTCGACGATGTGTTGTGTACGTGGACTGGTCCCCGAGAGCTCCTTTTGGAGTTTCTCCAGTATCTAAATAATCAATATCCTTCTATAAAATTTACTTTAGAAATCGGTGGCGCATCTATCAATTACTTGGATTTGACGATCTGTAATAGAGACGGTATCCATGAATTCGCCATATACAGGAAAGATACTGCGACCGATATTACTGTCCACGGAAAATCTTTTTGCCCTGTAGCCCATAAATATGCTGGATTTAACAGCTTAATCCATCGACTGACTAGTATTCCTCTCAATCAGTCAGCCTTCCAAAAAGAGGTATTAACTATAAAGCACTTGGCCAGAGTGAATGAAGTGAACTTAGACATTGACCTTATGATCCAAAGGAAAGTTACTCGAAAATGCCTCGATTCCACCACCTCCCTCCCCCGCAATACGGCCCTAAACAGTAGAGAGCGTTGGATAAGGCTTCCGTTCTTGGGGCAGTTTTCATCTCAATTGAGTCGTGTCCTACGCCCCTTCGGATTTCGGCCTGTGTATTACAACCCCAATACCATAAAAAGTTTATTGGTTAGGCTAAAAGACCCCATTTAACTGGCCGAGAGGAGTGGTGTGTATAAAGTTGAGTGTAAGGATTGTAACGGAATTTATATCGGCGAGACAGGCCGTCAATTGAAAATTAGAATCGCTGAACATAGGAAGGCGTGGGAAAAGACGAATATAGGTGAATCGGCGTTTGCGGACCATCTAATCACTAGCGGCCATAGCATTAAAGAGGGGTCCGAGGTCCTCCTCTATATAGAAAACGCGTATTCGAAGCGGAAAGCGTTTGAACACATCGAAATAATCCGTCATTTAAATAACGACGACCTTAATGTGCTCAAAAGGTAGATACCTGATGAGGGGTTGATTGAACTAGTTTACGAGTATGATTCACGTCGTGATGACTCGCTGGTTCAATCCTGATTTCCTCGTATGTTTCTAGTTTACAGCCGAAGTTGGTTCAGTCGCTTTCCAGTCCCCGTTGACAATGATTGTTTAATCGAAAGCGCTCCGGCATCGTTAAAATTCTGTGGCTAAACTTGTAAATTACTCCTTTCGTATTCCTCGCTTGCGTATGACTTGGTATATCTGGTCATAAATTGAGAAACCGCATTGATTCTGTGAGAGATCAACTTGTGTACCTAGGAGCTCTGATCACAAACCGGAAATCAAACGTCCAGAACGGCAATGGTGCAACTTACACGCACCTGGCGGAGCATACGTATCTTTCAAGACCACCAAAATGAGGATAGTGCCGACGCTGATGTTCCCGATTGCGACATATACATGCGACACCGAGTGCAGACAGAGAATAGAAGCCCTTGAAACGTTCTGCTGGAGACGCATGCCGCGCACACCGTGGACTGCAAAATAAACCAATATACCCTTACTCAAGAAACTGAATCTCAATACGCAGGAAAGACTTCTACCAACGGTTCAACGTCGGATCTTGAGTTTTTTTTATCATATCATACGGCGCAGCTAAGAATCTTTAGAGAGGACGGTACTGCAGGGAAAGGTCCCACGCGCAAGAGGACAAGGACGCTCACCTAACAGATACAACGACCAGATCCCACAGCTAACGGAGAAAGGGAATGTCTGTGAACTACAAAGGATCGAGAGAAATGGCAGGAATTATCCTGGAAAGGATGATCACATGGTTCACGACGCTTGGAACCAAGCAGCACGACAAAGAAGAGTATAATTATGGTTCTGAATATTTTGAACACACTTATTAAGAAAACTGGTACTACTCCTTGATTTTACATTCTAGCATGACCATGCACTGAACCCAAAGAAGGGATCTAAAATTCTTTCTAACAATGGTAAATCCTCATTTTTTCTTGCTGCAGCTGTAAGTATAAATAGCTTTGAAGCGGAGGCGAAGGGAAAAGTAAAGTATAAGGATTCATGCAGTCAAAGAAAAGGTGCTTGGTCGCGGGGAAAACCGGGATTATCGCACTTAGGTTGTAGGAAGTGGTACAACAAAGTGAACGAAATATCATTCCATGTGAAAAATTGGAAAGAACCATCTGTCATCAGGTTTTCTTTTCCAACTAGCCTAATTTCACCCTTCTTGAAGAACATTTTGATCACTGATCCTCAAAATACACCGAACAGTACGCAGCATTTTCAATCCAAACATCGATTCGTTTGTGTTTGTATACTGATAGATGTAGGGCTCAAGGTAGTTTAATGTCATCGAAATGGACTTCCGACATTTTCATGATCTGAAATTCATGGCATGGCTCTAAAACTCTCTTTTATTTAGGAGGGAATATTTGAGGGTGGTACACAATGTTTTCCACGGATGAGACTGAAAATATGCGATGAAGGGTGTTTTTCACTGAGCATGCCGCTATATAAGGTATCAGCTGGGGAAATGTGATAAGATCAAGGCGAAGTTAGACATTTTCATGATCTGAGAGATTCAAGCCAAATTAAGACAACGGAAGACACGCTAACTAATAAATTCGAATTGTGTACTGGAGAAATTTTCAATATTCGGTGCACTACTTACACCTCATCGAACTCAAAATGAGTTTCAATGAAGACAAAAGAAAACATATGAGGAAAAACGAAGACGATGAAGACACATGAGGATACGATAACTAATAAAGTAGAATTGTACACTTATCATTTTCAATGTCCAGTGGCCTCCTACACCTCATAGTACTTGAAATGAGTATCAATGAAGACAAATAGGAACAAATGAAGAAGACTGACAACAAATGAAGACAATTAAAGACAGAGGAGGGCAAATGAGGACAAATGAGGAGAGAGAATTTGGAGAAGGAGGAGGAGAATACAAAATATTTTTTAATGGATAAGACTTAAGATATAAAATGAAAAGAGTTTTCCACTGAGAATGATGCTACAACGAGGATAACTTTGTTTAATTTTCACGGAAATGTGTCTGAGAAAAACGACAAATAAAAGTGAAAATAACAGACTTTCCGCCCACTTTCCCGAGGCCATGTTCCCAAAGAGTTCATTTCCCGAATGCCGTTTTCCCGAAAAACTTTTCCTCAAATCCTTTTTCCTGAAAGCCAATTTCCCGAACCGCATTCGCGAAAGCCATCTTCCTGAAAGACATATTTCCCGAAGCTTCCCAAAAGACAGTATTTAAAAAAATCACAAGTTTGTGCAAGCAGAGCCTTATTTCTTCTCAATATATTCGAGAAAATCTTTGCTTGAATGGACTCCGAGATTGCGATGCTTTACTTCAAGATCGATGCTATACTTCAAGATCGTACATAATTTAAAACGCGTGAATTTCTATGGAATTGAAACAGCGGCGCTAAGGCTCATGCCGCGCTTCTTTCCATCAGTTTTGAACTAAAAATGGCGAGAATAATAGATAAGAAACTTTGCCTACCTTAGATCGCGACGTGCAAAGAACAAGATCTACTGGGATTGCCGCAAAGTGCTTAGCGGCAAATGTCGTGCTCGCTTCAATCCTTGCACCGTAGAATCCAAGAAGAAGGCCTACAGGTGGCCTACAATAATACTGAAGACCGGACTATCAAGACGTATTACCACATGATTCTCGCGCTTGCGTACGTCCCCGTTTCAGATGTTTGGGCTGCATTCAGGGAATTGTATAATGACCCACCGACCGAGCTTGTGGACGTGATGGACTATTTCAAGAAGACGTACGAGCAGCCATCCCATCGCCACGAACCGATATTGTGGAACCAGTATGATGCCACTCTGGCCAACCTACACAAGACTAACAATGCAAGTGAGGGATGGCATAATCGCTTCACGTTCCTTTTAGGGAAAAGCCATCCGGATATGTACTCATTTTTAAAAGAGATTGAAAAAGAGCAGGGTGATGTAGAGACCAGTACTGCGGAATTTTCACTTGGCAAGCGAGTCAAAGCAAGTCCCAAAAAAAAGTGGCTTGAATTACAAACTAGAATACAGAACGTCGTCCTCAATTACGAGGAATACCATCAAGAAAATTATATTCTATATTACTTGAGGACGATAGGGTATAATGTGAAATTAGGTTGAATAAAAAATTTAGTTTTTTAAAAGACTTGGAAAAATTTTTTATCGGGAACATACAAATTGGGAAATTGGCTTTCGGGAAAGTGGATTCGGGGAAAATTTTTCGGGAAAACGGCATTCTGGAAATTGACTGTTCGGGAATATGGCTTTGGGAATTTGACCGGTAATCAAAACAAGAAGAAATTACAGATGTTTTTTTTTACCAGTGTATTTTGGAGGGGTGATTTCAAAGTAAATGGAGGACTGGGCGCTGGGTCTGGGTCATCTGGAAAAACGTGAGATATCAAATTTTTTTGAGCTATATAATATACATGATAGGGACTTGGAAAAAATTTTGAATATCGAGCTATATCTGATAGGGGGAAATTTGGAAAAATTTCATATTTCGAGCTACATAAGTAAGAGCGGGACGAGGAAAAGTTACGACTTGTATGCTATGTATGATGGGGGAGGGACTTGGAAAATTTCGAAATCGGAGGAACTCGAAAGACTGACGACTTCAGAGTTATGAGGGAAAATATGTTCCAAGTTATTTGTAAGTTCTCTTAGTCTTTTTTTTTCAGCTACTTTCTTCTTGTCCCCCTCTTCTCGAAGTATACAGGGTGAGGCCAAAGGACGTTACCAGTTGAATGGGAGTTTGCGCTAAATTCACTCCAGCACAAAAACGCGAAATATTATATGTATACTTCAAATCTAGGAAATTTGTATCTCAATTTTATCTTCAATTTGCACCTCTATCCAACTTTCTACCAATTTTCTGAGCTGAGTTATGAACCAGAACTCGTCATAAATTGACCAATTTGCCAAAACCTCAAAAATTGAAAATAGTTCAGTAAAATTTAACGCTGATCCAGAAGAAAATACCTGAATAACCCTGTGAAGCTTAAAAGTAAGTGAAATTAGTCACTTTTTGGCACATTTTGGTCCATAACTCGAGTTAAAAAAGTCGTAGAAAGTTGGGTACGGGCACAAATTGAAGATAAAATTGAGATATAAATTTTGTAGTTTTGATGTATGCATCTAACGTTTCGCGTTTTTGCGGTGGAGTGAATTTAGCGCAAACTTCCATTTAACTGGTAACATCTTTTGGCCTCACCTTGTAGATGATAAGAGGGGGACTTGGAAACAAGTTCCGACTTTCAAGCAATATGTGGTAGAAACGAGGCTTTGATAAGCGACGGCTTCCTACACAAAGTCTCATCGGGGACTGAGAATTAAATTTGAAATCGGTGTCTCGAAGAGACTAAAATTTCCTCCTTCATTAGACTGGATTAGTTTTCCCCATATGGCGCGACGCACGCCGAAACGTCAAAATTTTCAAAAAGAACCTCCATAAAACATCAGGTTTCCTGTTGAAAGTTTGATTTTCGAGTATATGATGGGAGAAATCGGGTTTCATATAGAGAATCAAATTTAGAATTGAAATCCCGAAGAGTCTAAATTGTTCAACCTGTACGTATTTAGCTCCATGCCTGAAGTTTTTCCTACTCCAAATACTTTGATGGTTGAAGTCTACCTCCTCTCTTATTGTATAGAGCTCAAATTTGAAAAATATTGACTTTACAGCTATATTTTGATGGGTAGAAGGTTTTTAAAGTGTGGACTCTCGAGCTATACGTATAAACATGATATGAGACGAACTTGAAAAATTGAAAAATTTCGATTTCTGATTATGGAAATTTGGTCCAATATGCCCTTATCGTGGGATAAGAGTAGGATCTCATGATATAATCTCGAAAGTCGAAATATTGCTAATAGTCTCAAGTTGGGCCAGGTTGCACGGTGGACACGAGACATTTTTCGCGAAATATCCTTTCTTGGAATAGCATCTCTATTCCGACCGTAGATATAATTGTGCTAGTTCTGACCTACTAGAGGGGTTTGGGCTCCGACCTATTTTAGTGATTCATAAGAATGTCGACCTCCAATCTCTGTAAGTGACTAATGGACTTGGATGAATGTGGGTTCTGAACTGTGATTTTCAAGAGAGCGGGGGTTTTAACTCGGTTACAAATCGTATATACGAAGAGGGGATTGAGTCACTAGAAAACCTACTCTCAAGGTGATGTAGAACAAAGTTCAACAGCTGCCTCATTCTTTAAACAAAATAATATGCTGACCCTTTGAATAGAATATCCAAATAAATGATGAATTAAAATCCACCTCCCCTCCCCCCATAAAATAATTTATCTGCTCGTCAAAATTATTGTAATTAATGAAAGAGAACTTGTGAGCAGTAAACTGAGAGATTTTCTTTCTACTCCTAGGTATTGAAATGGTTTTTGAAACTGCCTTGCACGCAAGAGGTCTTCTGATATAATTCCTCCGAAAAATAACAGAAATATACATGAAAATAAGACTTATACCCAAAAGTAAATTAAAATAAAAAAGTGTTGATACTGATCAGGATGAAGAACTAGTTTACGCAGAAAATTTAGAGATTAAAAAGCCTACAACTTGAATAATATTACACTGATTCAGAACAGATAAGGCGAAGAAATGGTTGAAAAATTTTAATAGGAATACAGATTCTGGAACGTGCAGTATTTCAAGCAGTGTGAGCGCCGGCTCGAGTAAGTATGAACGATAAAGAAAGAAAAACGACGACGTAGTCCAATAATCGAAAAGGATTTAATTCGAATTTTGCAAGCTGATTCTTCCTTAATTTGAATTTATAAACCTTCGATACTTCCATAAAATTTGATTAAAACTTCTTATCGTGGCTGTAGAGAAAGGAAAAATCTAAATAATTACTGCATTAGCTCGGGCCTATAACCTGGAATCGTCATCATATCACACGACCGAAACTCGACAACCTGTCCAAATTTTGTAGTGTAACGATGCGGGTCAATCGTAAAAATCTAATCCGCCACATAGAAGTGCCGATTGCCACCGATATACACATCTTTAAGATATTACACAACGTGATTCTATTAATATAGGTATTTTAAGGTCCCTTTTCGAATGTCAATCAGATTATGAGCACAAATCTCGTACCAAAGTACAACGTAAAGGGGAACTAAATAATAAAAAATTTTCATTACGATATCCACGATAGACGTGGCAAAAAGGATGCCGACAGGCCACCAAACACGCCTGAGTAAGTCCATCTTTGTTCGGTTAAAGCGTTTGGCATATTACGTCTTTAATTTATCGTGGCACGATGTACAAATAATCGAGAGAGCTGCGGCTGCCTCAAAACGCTTCCTCCACGCGATATATTTATTTCTTCTGCGCGTAAGTCGAGCATTTTACAAGAAAAAGGCGTTTTAATGTCCGACCAGCGAACAAAAAGACGTACGGACCGTCAAAGGTTACAGTTTATCTGCAAACAAGGAAAAATATTTTGACAGGTAATCTCGCCTGCGGTTACCATCGCAGCTCGTGATTTCGAATTATCCGTTTCCTTCTTCTATTCTTCTTGTTATGATAGAGCTGACGAACGCGAAGTCAGACTATGCTCCTCGTAACGTTACACCTTACCGTATATAACCGATTATATCTAGAGAATCATTTGAAAGATTTTGCGTGAAAGCGTGCCGATTTCTGAAGACATTTCACCTATCATGATCTCGTCGATTTAAGTACCATCAATTTCGGTGACTCCTGCCGTTCAGGCTAACCAAGGTGGTCTCGAATGGACAACAGATCTTTTTTTTTTTCTCCTCCTCTTGTTTAGCTCGCTCTGTCTTCTTGTATATATACAATTTTATACACATATATTACGTGTAGAAACACGCCGTTTTGACTTACCTGATGCTAAAAGAAGATTAACGCCCTCCCGCGGTAAAACTATTCAAATTTTAACGCTAATATGGGTACGTCGTTCGACCTCTGCCTGTACGGACATATCGATTCTTTGAGAGAATCCGCTCGTATCTTTTTTAAACAGTTTCACGTTGAACAATAGAATTGCGTATTGATTTCATCTGAGAGACCAGTTCTTACAAGTCAAAGAAGAAAATATATACCTGTTTTAAGGTTTCAACAGTTTTTTTTTGTTTTTTTTTTTTGTTTTTTCTTCTTCCTGTAATCGATTCTCTTATTCTGACCAATGAAGGATTTTTCTACACCAACCACTTCCTGATTGAAGTTGAGTTGACGCAACAAGTTTGGTATTCGATAATTCCTACAGGTATACACAGAGGGAAGAGTTAAAATGTACTACGCAGGGGACCATATTGAAGGTGAAATCGTATTTGTCGCCCGATTTCCAACTGAGCTATCTCCGGATAAACGTGGGGCGCACAGCAGACTATAACCCTTAATTGTGAGAAAATAAAAAAAATCTTTCCTAAAGTATAGTACGCGGCGTTAAAGACGCCGACTTTTCAAAAGTTTCCTTCAAACTATGGAGGAAGATCTCAAAAAGACAGGAATAAACCACAATAATGTCAATACAATAGAGAACGAAAGTGGATAAGAATCAGCTACCGCGCGACATTACGCTCGTCCTTTGATCCTAAACTCAAGACCGACTCCTTTCCCAGCGAAATTTCGTTTTTAACGTAGATACAGGATATATATGAATAGGAAGCAATATTTTATTCGTATAGTTTCAGATGATACTCTCTTTTTCCCACGCGTGATGCACAGTGAGGAATTTCTTCTAACCTGTCCCATATCCGCGCGAGTGCCTGACTAGCGAGCTGCATATCTCAACCCTATCCCTAATTCCTGGATCGCTACAACCGCGAATTTTCTTCTAGCCTAAACCAAACGTATGGTTACTAGGTCACAGTACCATTTACTAAACCAACCTGCATACGTACACGGTCTTATATTTCTCCAACCTTGAAGCTTGGAGAAACCTTCCAGATATATTTTCATTGTCCCCTCCTCTAATCTACCAATTCAAGTCCCAAGTTCAAATTCAACTACAGGAGATATTTTGACCCCAGACCGAAAGGGGTCAGAAGACACGCCCCTAATCCTCCATGATTGAAGACTGAAAAGTCTCGACTTTTATAATGGTTATAGAGGAGAGGTGGGGTTGGTACAATGGAACCTATGAACTAGTTTCAGGAGTTTTGAACATCGATCTGGCGGAAGCTATGTGTGTGACCTAGGTGCGGGACTTGAAAAAATTCAATCATTGCCCCATTCAGTTATGAATTTTTGTGAGTGCATGAAAGAGGAGGAGACCTCTATAGGAAACAATCCAGCCTTTCTGGTGAAAAAACTTCCTGCAGCCGCAGAAAATGAAAATGCATATTTCATACTCGTACAGTGAATGATGTCATTAATATTTCGTCTTCGAAGTAGGTCAAGTCGAAACCTACCTAATGACGTCATCACCGAGTTTGCATCCAAGTCCAACTTGTGCGCTTATATATGATCTTTAGTTTAGTATCTATAAAAGTACACTAGGCTGTTTCACTCTACCCACAAGTGAGGTAAAAATTGAAATTTTTCCAAGTTCTTAAAATAGGTCAAGGTCCATCATATAGTATGTAAGGCTAACCAACTGATTTCATAGCCTTGTATCCTTTCTTAGCCTAGCACAACCTAGTACATGATAGGATTATATTCTAGGTTGCCCTCACCAGTATTTCTTGGCCGAGAATAAGTCAAGTATATACTGTATATTAGCCTAACTGGCTGACGGACTTCCTTGCTCTGCCCGTGTAAACATACTACGAGAGAGGGAAAGGGGTATTTTGCTGCCTGTTCCAAACTAAACAAAGGGACGATACGGTAATAGAACGGAATTGAAACATTCGACATCTAGACTAGATTATATTCCTACACCTTCGAATTCTAATTACAATCGATTCCTGTAAAATTAAAAATCGTTGAGCACTACTCCCATCGCTAATAATAAACTAGTCTAAAATTGATGACGAGCAGAACCCTCTAAAACTCTGGTGAGAAAGATGGTGGACAAACAGTGCTTAGATGTAATCAATGAAAATCATAAGAAGACTCTACCACCAACGTATCTCTCTTCTTTTATTCGTTCTCTGCACAAGTCCAATCTAAGACAAAATCCTCCCACTACCACGAAGGCAGAGGTTGGCCTGCCTCTACCAACGATGTGTGAGCCAGACCCTCGACACTATACACGTGGCCACCCCATAGTATCGACTACCTTCTACTTAATCTGGTATAGTGCCTTATCTAATGCCAAAACGTCCACCAGACGTGGCCTTGATTTAATAAACGTCTACCATATATACGATACATTCAATCGTGCGTGCTCCCACTTCCGCATACTTTGATCCAATAACAAGACAAAGAACTGCCTCACCCCGCAATCTGTACTCAAAAACTGCCTCAGTCGGCGATCTGTATTTATAACCATTTGAAGTGATCTGTACTCAAACACTGTGTCAACATCAACCAGAAAAATTTCGATTTTCTGGATTATATCATAATGGTAGGAGGAGAACTTAAAAAAACTTCGACTTTTGAGTTGTATTTGATAGGACGGGAACTACGAAAAATTTCGACCATCAAGGGAATAGGACCGATTTCAATCATCAAAAGACTTGAAATTGAAAAAATTTCGAATATCAAACCATATACGACATCAGAGGAACTTGGAAAAATGTCGAATACGGAGTTATACAAGGCAGAAGAGAACTCAAAAATATTTAGACTTCTCGGAACTCCAATTTGTATTCAATTCTCAATATCAATACAAATTCGCCCCTTAAAATAGGTTCTTTGGGGCGATCCTCTTTACCGTCATTTTATTTACTACATCTCATGCTTAAAGTATACGAACAAACCGCCTGGACAAAGGCTCCAGCCGGGTAAGGGGGGAAAATGGCCTTGGTCGGAAAATTTTCCAAATGTCCGTCAAAATGTTGTCCCCATAATGAGAAAACTCAAAATCCAAAAAATTGGACCCATCTGCTCAACCACATGGGCTGCAGAGCCATTTTTAGGCCTGAAATCCAAATGGCTATATCTCAGCCAAATAATGATCGCACAGCGATGAAACTTGAGGGCATTTTAGTATATGTGAACGTTCATCCATGGTATTTTTTTCAAAAAAAACCATTCATATTTTCCCTAGTATCTAGCTATAACAAAACTTCAAACTCGAATAAAAAAAAATCGGGGGGGGGGGTACCTGGGGAAAATCATTCATTTGAAGCGCCATACCCTCTACTACAACATACATGAGCACCATAGTCCTCGGTGAGGTGCAACATTCCCAGAAAAATAGATATTTAATGAATTTCTGTGATTTTTCCATGAATAGCGGGGTGAACTATGACTGCTACCGCAATAGACCGCGAGAAATCAATGGTCAATATTCGATGTGAAAAATACGCACTCCTCCGTGAGATGAAATGGGAATGTTGATAGACCAAAAATATATTTTTAGTATTTCGTTTATCGATTTGGTTAATTCTTATGTAAATACGTCCATCGCTGAGGTGGAGTACGTTGGATTGAATAAAATAGTTGAAAAATTCTCCAGTCGCTGGAACAGTCTGAAAATAGTAGAGAAGTGAGAAAATCCACTTTTTCAACCTGAAGAACTGCGATTTTTCCTATTTCCTTCATCAATTAGGTAAATTCTTAAGTAAACAAGTCCGCCGAGTTTGAAAAAAAATAGTCAAAAAATTCTCCAGTCGCTGGAACGTTCTGGAAGTGACAAATAATCGATCAAATCCACTTTTTCACCCTGGAGGACCGTGAGTTTTGGTATTTCATTCTGATTAGGTCAGTTCTTACGTAAACATGTTCGCTGAGTTTGGAAAAAATAGACGAAAAATTCTCCAGCCGCTGGAATGTTCTAGAAATGACAAATAATCGAAAAAAATCCAATTTTTCACCCTGGAGGGCCGTGAGTTTTGGAATCATGTTCATCAATTAGGTCCATTCTCATGTGAACACATCCGCCGAGTTTGAAAAAATAGTCAAAAAATTCTGCAAATGAGATGTTCTGGAAATCATAGAAAATCGAAAAAATCCGATTATTCAACCTAGACGACCGTGAGTTTTGGTATATCGTTCATCAATTATATCCATTCTTAAGTAAACATGTACGCCGAGTTTCAAAAAAATAGTCAACTAATTCTCCAGGCGGTGGAACGTTTTGGAAATGGAAAAAAAAAACGAGAAAATAAACTTTTTCACCCCCGAGGACAACGAGTTTTGGTATTTTGTTCATCAATCAGGTCGGATATAATGTAAACACATCCACCGAGTTCGAAAAAAATAGTCAACAATTCTCCAGCCACTGGAGCCTTCTGGAAACGAACAATAAATGAGAAAATTCACTTCTTCACCCTGGAGGACCGTCAGTTCTTGTATTTCATTCATCAATTAGGTCAGTTCTTACGTAAACATGTCCGCCGAATTCGGGAAAAACAGTCAAAAAATTCTCCAGTAGCTGAAACCTTCTGGAAATGACAAATAATCGAGAAAATCCAATTTTTCACCCTGGAGGAGTGTGAGTTTTGGTATTGTGTTCATCAATTAGGTCGATTCAAATGAAAACACATCCGCCGAGTTCGGAAACGATGGTCAAAAAATTCTCCAGTTCCTGGAACCTTCTGGAAATGAAAAATAATCGAGGAAATCCACTTTTTCACCCTGGAGGACCGTGAGTTTTGGTATTGTGTAATTCGCTTCCATGGGCATGACGTGACGAGAATTTTCATGAACTCCCCCGCTCATACTCACGGCCCTCCAGGGTGAAAGAGTGGATTTTTATCGATTATTTGTCATTTCTAGAACATTCCAGCGGCTGGAGAATTTTTCGACTATTTTTTCCAAACTCAGCGAACATGTTTACGTAATAACTGACCTAATTGATGAATGAAATACCAAAACTCACGGTCCACCAGGGTGAAAAAGTGGATTTTTTTCGATTATTTGTCACTTCCAGAACGTTCCAGCGACTGGAGAATTTTTTGACCATTTTGTTCAAACACGGCGGATGTGTTTACGTAAGGACTGACCTAATTGATGAATGAAATACCAAAACTCACGGTTCTCCAGGGTGAAAAAGTGGATTTGATCGATTATTTGTCACTTCCAGAACGTTCCAGCGACTGGAGAATTTTTTGACTATTTTTTTTCAAACTCGCGGCGGACATGTTTACTTAAGAATTTACCTAATTGATGAAGGACATATGAAAAATCGCAGTTCTTCAGGTTGAAAAAGTGGATTTTCTCACTCCTCTACTATTTTCAGACTGTTCCAGCGACTCTAGAGAATTTTTCAACTATTTTATTCAATCTAACGTACTCCACCTCAGCGATGGACGTGTTTACATAAGAGTTGACCAAGTCGATAAACGAAATACTAAAAATATATTTTTGGTCTCTCAACATTCCCATTTCATCTCATGGAGGAGTGCGTATTTTTCACCTCGAACATTGACCATTGATTTCTCGCGGTCTATTGCGGTAGCAGTCATAGTTCACCACGCTATTCATGGAAAAATCACGGAAATTCATTAAAATATTGATTTTTCTGGGAATGTTGCACCTCACCGAGGACTATGGTACTCATGTATGTTGTAGTAGAGGGTATGGCGCTTCAAATGAATGATTTTCCCCAGGTACCCCCCCCCTGATTTTTTTTTTATTCAAGTTTGAAGTTTTGTTATAGCTAGAAACTAGGGAAAATATGAATGGTTTTTTTTGAAAAAAATACCATGGATGAACGTTCACATATACTAAAATGTCCTCAAGTTTCATCGCTGTGCGATCATTATTTGGCTGAGATATAGCCATTTGGATTTTAGGCCTAAAAATGGCTCTGCAGCCCATGTGGTTGAGCAGACGGGTCCAATTTTTTGGATTTTGAGTTTTCTCATTGGGGACAACATTTTGACGGACATTTGGAAAATTTTCCGACCAAGGCCGTTTTCCCCCCCTTACCGGCTAGAGCCTTTCAAGTTTCAACCTAAAGACATAAAACAAGTCAATAGGCGAATAAAGAGAAACGGCGACCCTTTTAAGCTAGTTGGACCAAATGTCTTATCCTTCTTAGCTTGTGTAAGCTTATATTCGGCTGGTTGGGGAAGACGCTGCACGAGCCTAGAGCGTGAGAATTTGTTAAAGTCTGTTTATTCTAAGAATAAGAAGTGACGTCGGGGAATACGAGTATTGCTCTTGTGTTGGTGCGTTGTGAACACCATTCTTCTAGTTTGAGGACTCCAAAAAATTTCGTGTTCTGAACCAATACAACCATCAAGGACTAAAAGCGTAGCTCAAGTAACTCTTCATGGAACTTTAAACTAGGCTGGTCTTGTAAACTGTTGGAGAGGTCTAAAGTAAGCAGGATGGTTCGAGGTGGAGCCGGATATTTCAGGTGTTGGTTACATATCAGGCTGAAATATAGGCTTATGCAGCGTAACAAGAACCTAAGAAATACTGTTGGAGGTGAACATAGCTTATCGGTTGTTTGGATGACTCACGCGTCATCAATAGAGATATGTCTTGAGATTAACATGGGTTGATGACAAAAATGTATTTGTCTCCAGATTATGGGTGATAACGTGACTAAGATTGAAGTATAATGTCACGTGTCGATAACGTCAATGGTCGACATTTTTCCAAGTCAAGCTCCTCTCTTATAGGGTGAGTCAGCTCCAAGCTACCTATATGTAGATCAGAAGATCATCAGAACTGAAGAAAGGGTTGAAGAGATATTTTACTGTTTCGTATCGTACAACATAACCGTGTGTACTGAGGTCTCGTAGTAAAGATAATGCAGATTGCTAAGCATACCAATATTCACTCGAAGATGCTGTATATTCGATTTACATTTATAAGATCGCATAGGGACTTGGAAAAAATCCCACATAACATAATATAGATTGAAAGTCGAAATTTTGTGAGTCCACTTCATATCATAATACTCGTAGCTTGACAATCAAAAGTTGACAATTTTCCAAGTCTAGCTCCTATCATATATATAGCTTCGAAGTCGAAAGTCGAAATTTTGGCTTATTGAAGCACTTCTTTTCCTTACACCTAGAAATTTTTCCTAATCCAACTCCTTTGTTGAGATAGATACGTTTTTTCCGGACGGTGCAAGGCGAGACGGAAGAATTTTCAGAATGACCCTCCATAGAACAGGTTTCCTGTTAACATTTTCGAAGACTACTTTAGCTTTTCGAGGGGTATAGAGCTTCAACCTAGTTTCAAAACTTGAGAGAATTCCCACTTTTGAGCGATCTTCTACAGCTGTCTGTTTGGCAAAATGTTTCTTTAAAGAAAGGGACCTGGACTTTATAGACTACAGATGAGTAGGTAGGTATCCAGTAAGGGTACTTTCATCTAGTTTGAGGATTTGAAGAATTTCGATATGATGAGGCTTTAGAGCATTACGACTTCCTTATAAGTTACCAGTAATCAATCCTCATCGCTTGTTATCAAAATCAATTATTGAAATTGAAAAATTGTTTAGAAATTACGCTTGATAAACCCCTGCAAGTGACGAGTTTTTTGTGTGATTGATTAAAAACTATACTCGTACATTAAAATCAATTTTGTTTGAAATATGATCGAGAAAATGAGCATCACGAATTATTTTTGGTCTGCATGAACGAAATTAAATTGCCGCCATTGATTTTCTACTCACATCGTGGAATCCTTTTGGTGTGAGTAGTACCTGAGATCCTAAGTAACCATTAAGAAAAAACTATTCAATGTATTTAATCGGGTAATCTAATTGTTTCCACCTTAGGCCATTTTACTGATCCTAGAATCAACTTTGTAGAATCACTTGTTGATCCATACACAGCCCACACATACAAGTTGCGATCGAAATCTTTGAAATATTACCCTTGGTTCACGAGTAAATTAGTAATGATACGACCCCAAGTTTCCTCTCGTGCCGATTTACCGACTTCTGGAAGGTATCTATTCTAATCGAATTTTCCCAATCTATAGGTACCGTTGCCCAAATTTTTATCTATTTACATGTTTAAGACCATCACACGTAAGAAAGAACACAACAATAGAATGGAGGCGCATTTTGAAATTTCCAGATTACGACTGCTGATCACCAGTTCTCCAGGAGTGTTTTATGTTAATCTTATCGAGTCAGATCTTTTTCTCCTTCTCATTTGCCGTAAAAGCGCGTTTATATTCGTATTAATATCCTTTATATAGGCGAACTGTCATCCCGTTTCGGTGGGACTCCGGGACAACACGCGGACTCCATCAAAATGCCATCTATTTTCTCAACTTACACACTGGCGGGTCGGCTGGCCGTTTGTCTTGAACGAGATAGCCTCTCACCGTTGACGTATATACAGCAAACTATGCCTACAATTTTTCTATAACCACCTAATTTGTGCACGATAAATTTTCTCGACGACTGATCTTTATCGGCGCGTGTTTATTTGTATTTTTCATCGGAGGGAAAATACGTAAAGCGTGTATCTATAATATAATAAAAAGGAATACGAGAAAAAGGAAAAAACTAATAGCCAACAGCAGCGAGCTAATAAAAATTATAGCGTTATCTATATCTTCCCTTTCGTCCAACAAAGCATCACGGCGCAAGGCAACATCGTTAATTTAAACGATCTGATGCACTCAACTCCTCCCACTTCGGAAATAAGAGAAGAAGAAAAAAAACGGGGAACATATAGAACAGTCAGGATGGTTTCGTATAGATATACCCGCGTATTGCATGGAGTATGTTGAATTTATTATGAACGCGAGTCGCAATACCGAAAAATAAAAACTTTCAATGTATTCGCATGCTCGACCTTACATCCTAATAAAACCTGTTTCATTCGATATGTCTGTTTTTCCTCCTTTACTTCTTTCTTTTTCTTTTTTTTACTCTTATCAAACGGGAATTATCTGGGAAAATTAAATACCTCGAAGTATATTTACACAGAAAACAGAGAAATAAATGTCACACCAATGACATATATGCCGCAGACGATTTTACTATTTTGAAAATTATGTCTTCCATATAGTTGATAAAAACATTCTCGGAAGGTTCTACCTATTTTCCTTGTTTTAGGTATAGTTCAAAAGAAGTTGTGGGAAAGTCTAAACTTACTTTACAAAGAGTTACGAGAGAACGTTGATCAATTTAGAACTCTCAACAACTCCTAACCTTAAACGTACAGTAGCGCCGACCAGCATTATGCATAAATAATGCTTTTGGCTTTAGTGACTCACGAAATGGAAGACCAAAAAATACAACCATTGGTATAAAACGGTATTTATAATTCGTATAATGCACAATCCGGTAGTCCGCGCGAACATCAAAAGATATTCCGAAATAATATTTCCCTGGAATTCATTCTGGAAAACGATTTTACATCAGGTAGAATACCTGTCGAATCCTAATTGGGATAAAATTTGGAATGTTGTTGAGAAGCTCCTCTTGAATTACGCCTCAGAAATCCTACCCTTGAAGTTATGTATCTACTCTTCACTGAAAAAGGCTAGCAGTTTGAAAATACCAAATTTCATGCGGGATAATTTTGAATGTACGTAAAAATTTCTCTCTGACTGATATTCTACAGGATCAGTTATAACGAGCGAGAGGATCAAGACTCGCGAGGGCCAGATTAAAAAGTTCCTGTTCCGGGGAGCAAAAGTTTACGAAGACCCTTCCTCATCCCCCTAAAAAAAAGTGGATCCTATTTGTTTTGTCACAAACAAAATCAAAAGTTTCGCAACAGCCCGAGAAATTGAGATCATGTCGTCTATTTTATAGCGGATGACGTCTTTAATATTTTGTCCCTAAGTAGGTCAAGGCCACTTGAATTCTAGCCTAGCTTTTAAGCTAGTTTAGTATCTATTTGCTAAGCCATTTTACTCCATATGTGAAAGTTACACAGGCAAATCAATCAAGTCGTCTAGCTCAACTTATCACAATTATGAAAAAAAGTTTGGCTTTATTAATCCAGGAAATACCGCTTCTTAGTGGAAATGAATAATGAACAAAAAAAAAAATGGTGGAGAGCATGCAATTATACGGAGGGGGGAAGAATATGGTTAATTGTAAAGGGTGGCATTTTTTCATTCGTAATCAAAAAGAAAGATACACGGAAAAAGAATGAGTATTCACTAATTAATATCAAAACTTGAACAACGCGATGAATATAGTATTGAATCAAATAAAAGGATTTCCACAGAATTATTATTCGTTTCCGGGAAAACAAGAATATTCATCGGTAATTGAAACGCCAAAGGAGCGGTACGCATCAAAATAAAATTACAAAATGTAATTCATAAAGTTGATGTGTTCCGAAACTAAAGAAAAAGCGAAAAAAATGATTCACATGAGGTATTTTATTGTTTATTGGGTAATTATTGCGTAAGCTGCTTTCGCGCGTCGCGTCGGCTTCGTTTCCTCTTACTGTATGGGCCATATAAACCAAGACACCTCGGTGGGAGGCATAATTGTACACCATTTTGTATTGGATCAAGTCTCCAACTGATGACTGCAGTACTTCTGCCAAGGATGACGTACTTAACAGTGATGTCATCAGAATGAAGACAAATGCTCAAATACAACCATCAGCTCCAAACTTAATTCTTAACCCATACTAGATGACCTGTGCTGCTCCACAGCACTAGTATAATTGATGATATAATTCAACCATGACTCCTGGACAGGGGGAATATATTATTGTAGGTGGAATATATCCACATAAGAAATGTAATTGGTGAAACCGCGTTTTAATGTTTTGGGAATTTGTAAGGGAGGCTAAGTTGATCAAGGAGTGATGGCGGATCGAAGGGTATAAAAAATCAGCCCGACCTGTTCAGTTGAAGTCCCTGGCAAATTGGAAAAGTGGGTTTGTTTTCCTTTCACAAATATCCCCTTAAGAAATGTACAGGGAAAAATTGCGTTTCGATTTTTTGAAGATTTGTGAGGGCATCATTGAAAAAAAAAAAAAAGATCAGTCTGATCTATTTAGTTTGACGCTGGTAAACTGAATAAAATGGTTCAATTTCATCTAAAAAATACCTGAAATGTACAGGGCAAAATCGCGTTTCAATACTACCCAAAAATGAAGTCAGGGACGGGTCAGCCAATGGGTAATGGCTTATCTGTGGGTCGGAAGCATTTATTCAAAGGAAAGATCAGCCCAATCTGTCCAGGGGAAATGTCTGGCGAATTTTATTAAGTTTTACATTTTTTTCAGTACATAGATAGATAATATGTGAAAAGCTCAATTGAGGAAAATTCAAGAACGCCTAAAGTCGAGCGGCTGCTGATCCTTAATGGCTCAGCTGTGGTGTGGTAAATGAACAAATTAAAGAAACTGAAGCAAATTGGTTGAGTAGAACGGCCAGACGGACTGTCATAAAGTTATTTTTGAATGTTTTTTCACATATAAAAAAAAAAGGATAGAAGGTACCAATGTTCAAGTTCATGCCTCTCTCACTTCTGGATGAGTCAACATACACGTACTATAGCTACTAAATAGCTACGCTTCTCGCATTCAATCAACCGAATGTATGAAAAATTCCCCATAAGAAATACATGGGGAGAAAACGCAAATGCGGGTAAGTGGTGAAAACCTGAAGTAAGGCACTAAGTAATGCTTGATGGCTAATCTAGAGGTCGTCCTGAGGAGAATAAGAAAAAAAATGAAGCAAATCGGCCCACTAGAACGGCCTGACGGACTGTCATTGCGTTCAACCAAATGTATGAAAAATTTCCCATAAGAAATACATGGAGAGAAAACGCAAATGCGGATAAGTGGGGAACACCTGAAGTGAGGTACTAAGTAATGCTTGATGCCAAATCGAGAGGTTATTCTGAAGAGAATTAAAAAAAAGGAAGCAAATTCGTCCAGTAGAACGCCCGCACGAACTGTGAAAAGGATAGATCCCAAATTTTTTTAATATATGGATAAGAGGTAGACCGAGCATCGGCTATCTAAGTGTATGCTAATTGTTGACACAAGAACGTGATGATAAGATGAGGATTATTGGACCTTGTTTACAATTTTTTGGACGGAGCGGGTGAACGCGCAGAGGAATAACCCATTCAAGGTCCAATGACCCTCAGAAAATATTTAACGCTGTAATCTTATTCGCCTGTAAGGGCCCAATGTGCACGCTACACTCGAAGGTGATACTGTGTAATAGTCCCATGTGAATAACACAGGAATGATTCTTAAAAGAAATATGAGTTCCCCCGCAGGTTCGATCATTACAAAACCTAAATACCTTTTAGCGGAGAACCCACCACCTGTTTGATTGAGGGATGAGGGGGGAGAGAGACTTTCAGAAATCGTCCAAAGCCTCTTCCAACCTTTGGGACGTCATCAATGACCTTGACCTATTTTAGAAACTTCGAAAATTTACTTCCGATCCTTTATAGGAAGTGGACCAGGAAAAATTTGTAACTATGAACCGCTCCAAAGGCGGAACCAGGGCAAGGAAGCTCCGAACGTTCAAACTAAGCTCTAATTATAGAGGACTGAGCTAAACTTATCCTATGAGCACAACAATCAGACTTCAACCCATACGAGCTAGGCCCAGAGGAAGACTTAGGTTGAGACTCTTCTAGTCTGACTCCCTCTCTCACTATGAACTAAATTCATCACTTAAAAATTAATGTCCGTGAAGACTACGAAAGTGCGAACAAGAAAGTGTGACGTCATTAGGGGAGAATTTTTCGTTCAGATTTTTACACAAGAGAACCTTACAAAATCAGAGTGTAGAATGAAGAGAAATTACGATATTCAGATAAAGGAAGGAGAACTTCAGGACTTTCAAAATTTCAACTAGGTAAAACAGTATTAATTCGTGACAGATGATTGAAATGAATATCAAAAAATCATAAATCCTTGTATGGGAAGAGGAAAACCAAAAGAACGAAATCAACACGATAAATGAGCCCAACACGGATATTATATAGCAACAAAAGAACAGGCAACCAACTTAGGAGAACAAATAGCTTCTAAAAAAAGAACAGAGAAAGAGATTAATGTACGCTAAATAAGGTATGGAACAAATACTGGCCGCTAAAAGAAATTTTCAAAGGTCCATTCAGAAACGAACAAAAAATTAGATGCCATTGCAGGACAGCAATGGCCGCTGTTCCGAGAATTTTTTAAAGTCCCCCTCCTATCATATGAAGCTTATAGAGCCTGAAGTTTTTCCAAGTCTCGAAAATGATGAGGTGACAACTTGAACGCGCTACATTTCAAGGAAGCCGTCGTTTTAGCGGGGAACCCGCTATTCATTTTGTTAGGAGATTACATCCTCAGAAAACGTCCGCGTCCGCGAAGTTAGTAACCTAAGGTTAGGTTAGGTTACGGGACTTAAAAGAATTTCGAGTCTCGAGCTATATATGAAAGGAGGGGGATTTAGAAGAATTTCAAGTCTCGAGCTATATATAATAGCGGGGGGGGGGGAGACTTGGAAGAATTTTGACTTTCGAGCTACCTTCCGCTGTCCGCCGTCCAACCGAAAACTTGGAAAAATTTTGAGACTCGAGCTATATATGATAGGAGGGGGACTTAGAAGAATTTCGACTCTTGAGCTATATATGATAGGGGGGGGGGGGCTTGGAAGAATTTTGACTTTCGAGCTACCGTCCGCTGTCCGCCGTCCAACCGAAAACTTAGAAAAATTTTGAGACTCGAGCTATACATGATAGGAGGGGGACTTAGAAGAATTTCAAGTCTTGAGATATATATGATAGGAGGGGGACTTGGAAGAATTTCAAGTCTCGAGCTATATATGATAGGATGGGGACTTGGAAGAATTTCGAGCCTCGAACTATATATGATAGGAGGGGGACTTGGAAGAATTGTGACTTCCAAGCTATATATGATAGATGGGGGACTTGGAAGAATTTCGACTCTCGAGCTATATATGATAGGAGGGAATGTAGAATGATAATTTCGATTTGAATTATATAACAAGATTATCAACTCAGTTCCACACCACCTGAGAGGTCGAGTTAAGGAATTGCGGGCTCCCCGCTGCCATTGCAACATCTGCAATGGCTTCTAATTTTTTCTAAATCCCCTCCTATAATATATACCTCGAGGGTCAAAATATTTCCAAGTCCTCCTCTCATCATATATATCGCTCGAGAGTCAAAATTTGTCCACGTCCCCTTCCTATAATATAAAGCTCGAGAGTCAACATTTTTATAAGTCCCTTCCCCTCTCCGTGACGTCATCAACCTCGAGTCGCTCGCGCCCGCGCACGCGGACTAAAATTTCCTGAAAGTACCCTCAACAAAAGGGATAGCGAGTTCCCCGCTAAAAGCGAAATATTTAACATTTGTATAGTCCCCGCCTTAGCATGCCATGTGGAAGTCAATCATGGACCCTCACCTCAAAAATTATTAACAAATTACAGATAGCGCAAAATTCAATGGAACGATCAATGTTAAAAGGTTAAGAAAAAATCCATGTAAAAATACAAACTCTAGAACAAAACCTAAAATACACTATGAACGTAATATGATACATTAAAAGATGAAAATGAAGGTGGGTAGGGCCTATAGCAAGATTGAAGATTGAAAGATGGACGTATAAAATAACTTTTTGGTTCCTGAAAAAGAAACAAAGGTTGACAGTTGGCAAGGTGGAAAGACGACCTGGAGACTTTTCTAGGGGCAAAAAACCTCGAGAGGGTAGCGATGGATAGGGGTGAATGGGATAGGCTGCAGGAAATTTTTGCCGAGATTATGGAACGAATACGAGTAAATGACGAACTATAAATTATTCCTCAATGAAAGTTATTATCATTATTGATATTGATTGAAAACGGTGGAGATTGCGGGTTTACCGTCGCTTCCATTGTAGAAGGTACAATGACTGCTAATTTTTTGCAGTTGTTTCGACTTTATTCGTGCAGAGAACGAAAAATATTCGATAAAAAAAAATTGAGGCCCTGTTCGCACAGTAAACAAAACAAAGATACACTTTGAAAGAATACTGTGCGAGCAGAGCCCCAATTTTTTTATCGAAAAAAAGATCGTGTTTCACATCCCTGGCGTGGACAGTGTCCAATTGAGCCTAATTCCAAGAGACCTTGCGGCTTCCTTAGTACCGACGCCTCTAAACTCTACATTACGGAAGTAAACGAGGAAGAAGAAGAGCAATACAATTTATCACGCCAGCGAAGGGGCAGGCGCAGTGGCGTATTTAGAAATTCTCTTTGGGTGGTCCAAAAATTTTCAAGGACAAAATTTCCATTAAGCAAAAAAAAAAGCTCACTGGTTAATTGAAAATATTAATGATTTTTTTGCGAATCTCTTAAATTTCTTTCTTTCAGTACCTTATTGGACAACAATTCTTTTCAAAGATTTCATTTCCAAATCGTATCATCCTGGCCCCAAATCCCTAGATTAATTCGAGCCTATTTTAATTTCGCTACCGATGGCTTTTCGTGTCAAATAACTCAAAAAATTGATCAAGTGTACGTAGGTGGTATTCTTTCCCCCCAAAAAATAATGCTAAAAATCCAATATGGGAGGTCTAAGCCGCGCGTAATCCTAACGGCGTGGCGGAACTTTGGATCATTCATAAAGCGAAGATAAACTACTGTAAAAAGATAATTCGAAACTGATAAATCTGTCAAACTCGAGCAGAGGATATCGATATATTTCTTCCGCCGTATATTTACTCTTTACCGACACGATCCACGATCAGACTTATAATTCTACAAATCACAATATCGTGAACCCAAGAAGCACTTCATTCAACATTAAAATTCCAGTATGACCGCCTTTGAGCCGAGGTCGAAATGCTCGGTTTTTCTATAGCGAGAAAAGAAGCACCTGTATTACGCTCGACGATAGAGACAATTTATATTTTATGGAAAGTGAACTGTATATGGCGATTAATGTTTTCATTCCTCGCGTAGTATACAGAAAGTATACACTACGTGACTTGCTGATTTCTGAATAACTATCTCTCGTGAAACAAAATCTGACCCCTTTTAGCGCTGGCGTGGTACGAAAGAGTGAGATAGTTGAAAAGGTTTTCTATGATATATATATATATATTTTTCTTCTTAATACATTACCATCGATGGCGTTCATCTGCGGTGGGTTTTTATCCTAATCGAAAAAGCATAAATAGAGGCGACTATATACGAAGATAAACGATTTATATTCGCGAGGCACGACAAAAGGAAGCGTAATGTGTTTGCATTGATATATCCTAAGCAGTATAGTAGCAGAAG
Source organism: Aspidiotus rigidus (assembly GCA_035079385.1). Lineage (NCBI taxonomy): Eukaryota > Metazoa > Arthropoda > Insecta > Hemiptera > Diaspididae > Aspidiotus > Aspidiotus rigidus. Next base: position 5,112,142 of record JAVHKY010000015.1, on the reverse strand, counting down.
TAGAATCCCTTAATCCGATGCAGTTGCATGTATCTACCAGCGCAGTGCATTAACGAATTAGCACGTACCATGATTTAATGCACTACGCAAATAATATAGTCACTGTTCATTGTCTGCTGACTGTGCAAGCAAATAGATAGCTATCGCATACGGCCGTGCAGTAGAGAGAAAGACAGAAAAAAAGACAAGAGCGATACGGAGACTTTTCCATACTAAACATCGTTAGTCTATCTGCGAGTCTGATTTAGGATGCTTTCCATGTTCATCATACGACGCAGAAATATGCCCTGGAAGAATGTGGTTAGTGAGCATTGTAATGGCTCACGTTGAATTGGAAATAAGTTATGGAAATTAAATTTCGTTGATTGGCAGCGCGGTATAAAAAAGTCGAGTTAGCTATTACTTCAGCTCGTTAAATCCGTCAACACGTTAATAAGTATCGTTAGCTTTATTTACTGTTCTGTGGCAAGTATTGCGAAATAAAAATATCCTCGCAATTAACATACACAATATACATACAGGCATCGGCGCATAAGAAAGCAGTCATACGTAAGGTAATTAAGTGTTTATTTATAATGTGAAATTTTGACAGCTAATATGTATCGCAATGCTTTCAAAAATATTAAGTTATACGGCATATCGTAATGCTATACGTACGCTCGCGCGGTTCACTGTTGAAAAATTCCTTCTGTCGACAAATGAGAAGGTGGGTATCTCTTTAATCAGGAATGTTATACAAAAAGCATCGAATCAACAAATCAATGTTGATGGTAGGTAATTAAAATGCGCGGCGTTGACGGCCTCCGCAAATCGATTCATACATAAAAGGTGCCTACACCGGGTATCCATAAGTAAAGTGAAAGGAAATACATCAACACTACGCATGTAAGCCTTTGGAAAAACATTAGTCATTCGATTTCGAAACGAAAGAAAGGCATTATGATCTCCTTGGCCATATTAGTCCAGTCAATTTGAAAAGATGTTCATCAGCGAAATAGGCGCAGCTGAAAATTGATTCGCGTGATGTTCGTCCGGCCTTGTTATCGCGTGTATCCGACAACCGACCCTCCTCTTGTTGATACTCTTCTGACATGGAAATGGATGCCTCGATAACTTATGAATACGATTTTTGATACAGTTGGCGCATGCCAATCTGGCTCTCTCATTAGTATAATACCCACATTCGTCGAACAGAATGGTCATTATTTGAAGCAAGTACTATAACGACAATTTCTCAGCTTCTTTCTGCTTTTAAGATGCCGAAAGGTTACGTAATCGTTTCCAATTACACGAATACGAATGCTTTTGTTACAGAAACCATTAATGGGCAACGCACTCATCTGAAGAAGGAGTTTCTATTGCACGAGATAGTGCATTTAACAGATGCTCTTTTTCTCGATACACCCTCAAGTATATCTCAAATCAAACGTTGAATAGACGAAATAGGAAGAAAATGACTAAGGTGTAGAGAGACAGAGGTAAAATACAACACAAGATGGATCATAATATTCGTACTAATGATGAATGTACACGAGACCAACGAACTGCCAAATGAGGTCCTCTTTGTTAAAGTAAACAAAGTTTCGTGTTCACTCGGTGATTAATTAGTTTTCTCTTCGTATCCTTCTTTCTACATGATAAACTTTGTACAGGTCTCAATGCTCTCAGAGAAATTCTATATATGGAAATTATATTTTCTCTGGCGAACTTTTGTCGTTAAACGTTGATAACTTGACAGGAAAAATTCGTTTCAACATCTTCAAATACTTCGCGAGAGGTCAGTCACATAATGATTTCTACACAAATACAAAGGATTTGGCCTCATCAAACCACAGAAAGACGGACAGGGAGATAAAAAGTTGAAGATGTACAATATGTTGTAATTTCAACGACCAAATCAATATCATAATATAAGGCATACATTTAATCGCACGCCTCAAAAAACGAAATTGCCCGCCTGTCGATAACACGCCAAGGAAACAAAACTGACACGTCTAAGAAATGTATTACACGGATAAAGACGAAGTAAGTAGTGTAAGCATCCTCATATAAGTTGTGCACTCAAGATCCAAAACACTAGAAATCCTACGAAACGGACAAATACACAAAGTAAGTAGTGCACACATCTTGATACAAAATGTGCACACAAAATCAAAACACTGAAAATCTCTATTGAAGAGGACAAATACACCACCATGTAAGTAGTGCACTTATTCCCATATTAGTGCACACTTAAGAACATGCAGAACAATGTGCGATCCACATTTAATTCATTCAACTATAATGTATCAAGTAAGTAAACCTGATACAGGAAGAAGAAACAGGAAAGAAGACAATGGAATGCTTTGGTTACTGACAAGTTAGCACAAGCCTCAACGCGTTTTTTTTTTTTTTTTTTTTTACCATCACCATATATTTCATAAAGACATTACAATATTGATACATATTAATGCAATTAACAAATATAAGTTTTCAAATAATTTACAATGGCAAAGCCCAACCGCTTCTTGAATAAATCTAAGTTCAAGACTACATGGTACCTGCCTTCATAATGACGAACGCCGAGAAGAGTCGACATTAACATCCATCTACTACTTGACATGTGCAGCGTGAAAAGGTTCCCGTAGATCGAAAGGAAGCTCCAAATGGGCTTGAAGATTAGACTCCATCAAGAACCTTGATTCCCAAAAAGAACCTGCGAAAAGGAAGAGTGGAATTGGCAAATCACGGGAAGGATCAGAAAAGCGAATATTGTCAAAACGGCGAACTCTTGAATACAAGTCAATAATGAAACGTGCACGGCTATTGCACTGACCCATATAACTACCGCGCATCCCCCTGGCATCATACTTTTGCCGAATCATCTTATTTTGACGACGAACTGCAGTATTTGACCAACCAGAGAAGATCTCACGACAATGCTCGAAATCCAATGCATTAACCAACTGACTCGACTGACTCCTTCGGGGTGGAACAACTGGGAAAACACCTCCATCAACAGTCATACCTCGCTCATGCGGAGTTTGAGGTTTATTATGGGGAGGCAGTCTCTACTGTCAAGCCCATCCTGGCTGGAGTTCCTCACAATAAATGCAGCAAAATTATCTTCTTTTGAAATACGGGTCATGTGCCAGTCCTGGCGTGCATTTTTGGCGTTCGTCATGGTTTCAACGTCGTGTCAGTTTTTTTCCATGGCGGGAGGGGAACTGGCGGTCAATATAATTTTATAAGGCGTGCACTTATATATTTCCCATAATATAATGTGAAATGTGGGCTAAGAAGAAACGTGAAAAAGACGCATTGTAGGGCCTGAATACAATTTCTCAAAAAATTTGACACCTACAATAATAAGCTACACCAAATAATGATGGCGTTTGCTATCAAACAAAGATGAAGACGAGGAAGAGGAACAGAAAGGAACCCTCGCCCGAGAAGCCAGAGTCGCTGATGGTGAGCTCTCAGTGGTGGGCGAAAACTCTGGTGGAGGAGTGAATACGCACGTGTCCATGGTACAGAACTACCTGAATTTCAGGTTAAGTACCGAGCGCTCCCTGGTCAGTGGGATAGGCCCCTGTTATGGCCTCATTGACGAATACTGCACAGCGCGCGGATCTTGAGGAGAAAATGGAGCCAGGGCACTCTCAATATACGAGCCCCTCGGACTACCAACGCAATGCCCCACAGTGGGACAGAATTCAATTCTAGTCGCTCAAAAATCAGAAAAATCGAGTGTTCAAAACGGATGCAAAAATACTGAATTTGTTTAGTGGAAGGGATCTCCAGCTCAGATCCAACGTTTGAAACACGTCACTCCATAAGATAGTTGCCACAGAAGCGCGTTTTTTCTTCCTTGAACAACATAGCTAATATTGCAGGTGTTCAGGGCCCATTCATCATCTGCTGGTGAGATATGTAAGAGCGATCAAATGTCGTTGTGTTATGATTCGTGAAAAAGCTAGAGATGTGCTAATCTAATTTTCAGATTATATTTTTGCTCTTAAGTTGAATTTTTCGGAAATTATCTCGATAACAGTAAGTACCCTATGTTTTCCTATCTGTACGTTAATAATGGAGTGGCAAAAATGCTGTCCAAAAGTGTATTGAAATGTGCAGTTTGGAGTGTGTACTTCACGCTGTAAAAAAATTGGCTGTGAATAGCTGCGAATGACTGGACCCCATTGAGTTTTATTTTTCAAAATTGGAGAATAGTTGTGTAATGATTTTGAAACTTGATTTGATAAATAATTCTTCCAGGGCTATCGAATTTTCTCATCGCGAATTTTTTGATTATGTGATCGAGATGGGCTTGTCATTTACAACCTCAGTTACGAAGGAAGCCCTCTTCAGTATAGTATAAAAAAATATAATCACAAAATCTCTGAACAAATAGAAGAATTATTTGGTCCAAAATTGGTGCTTTTTGCAGTCATACCAATTCAAGATGGCAGAAAGTGGATCAAAATTCAAAGAGATTCATAAAAAAGAACCACTATTGGTTAACCCATAGAATCTCGATGCCATGTCACTTCCAATCTAAAACTAATAACCAGAGAGAAAGAATTCAAGGATGGTGAAGAACTGAACGAGAAAAAAGATGAAAACGAAATCAAAGGCTAATTTTTATAGTGCTGGTTTTAAATTTTGTTCATATATGTATGTATTTTGAAAAGTTACAATCATATTCCTTGAATGAAGCCTTTTTTCGTAGTTAATTCCATTCGACGTTTTTAAAATTCAATTTATTTCACAAAATTGAAGTAAGGTTTCTGGTTTTTATTTCTTGTAATACTGTTTTAGTCATTATAAAGAAGTCAATTATATCATTTGTCTTTCAAATTCTTCTGTTACATTTCTCTTCATGACTCTACAGGATATTTCTAAGGAATTGAAATTCTAATTTAATCTCCAAAACAAATTCAGTATGGTCTAAAGTCGTTTATTTTGTATTATTCCACAGCAACATACTATTGTTTTAAAAAATAGTATCATAAATTCCGCGCCTCCCCCCCTGTGATAACTCCTAAAGGGGTCGGTCATGAAAACAAACTTGAAGTGTGAACTCAGGACCCCCAAAAATATGGACATGCGTAATTTGAACAATTTTGAGCGTTATTTTGATTTTTGAACGGCTAGAATTGAATTCTGTCCCTGTGTGATGCCCTGAAGATTGGACAAAGGTGGCGGAGGTATGGTTTGTAGGGGACCACTTTGGGGGAGCGTGCACGCTCATACACTCCCAACAAAGATGAAACTTGCTATGATTATCAATTACTGTGCCCTAATGAACCTTCTAAAACCTCCAATCCTTTTCATAAGAGCGTCGCTCACTAACATAACTGCTCTCCTCAGATGTTTTTTGTTATTATTTCGATTAGTATTGATTTTTAAGAGGGGTAGCAAGCTTAGATCGGCAGAACATATTAATGTTATCGAGAAAGCCATCAGAAGTCTCGAAGAGAAGAGAAACATGTCGTCAATTGAAGATGAATTAAAAAACCATGCGCCTGTGGTGCTGAATAAAATCCATGAGACCGATTGTCAACCTAGAACTATGATGAAGGTCATCACGCAAGAGTTTTTCGAAACAGTCAAGACTCCTGATGGCCAAAAATTTGAGAAGATGGGACCGGAGGACGTGTACTCATTAAATTCGTTTCGAATGAAAATGACGTAGAAATTATTGAGAGAAATTTCGTGAAAATGCTGAAAAAACTTGCTAGAGGCTGGAAGTATTCAAAAAACAATACGAGCCCCTCAAACTCGAGCTCTGCGGGACCACCAACAAACTCCCTATCAGAACCAGACGATGATCTGGAGGATCCTTACGAAGTTATGGCGGACTACTTAAATAATGTGGTCCAGTATAAAACCTTATGTTAACGATGCGCTGTAAATCTTCTTGGTGTTGATCTCATTTTTTTTTCAATTTTCTATTGATTTTTAAGCAAAAAATTTTTCGGTAAAAATAAAATTAATTGTAGAAAAATGTACAATATTTCATTTTTAATCGATTTTACTTAGTTACGAATGCGCAGTTATTTTACTGCGGTGACACCATAGAAGTGAGAGGTTTTCGGGAGGTTCTTCAAGACTTAATAACTGACAATCATCGCTCTGAACTCCGTTTCAGGTAAACATTTTCAAACAATCCTCAACAAAAATTATTCTGGCTCTCGAATCTAACGACATCGTGTCACATCGAATTGATTCGTCCCTCCAAGTTACGGCTCATGTACAGAAAGGACAATTTTAAAATGAAATTTTATCAAATCAAACTACAACACAATAGATAAATAATTAGAAATACGCTGAAGCTTTTCGGTCGATGACCATTATTAAAGCACGGTGAACAAGACTAACAACAAAAACAAGAAGCAAAAACAAGCAAGCATAAATCGATTCACGGTGATGGAGAAGGGAGGCGAAGCTCTGATCTTGAATAAATCTGTTCCAACAAAGCGATATTATTCATGGCGTTATAACATTTTCCTTTCTGAACATTTCATAGGTGTCAGTACGTCTTCCGTAAAGGTACAAACCCCATGTCCGACCTCAACCTCCAAACTGAAAAATCATTCCATAGTAACTCTCCCCTTTAGACAATAAAAAAGCTTTCCCGCGTGTTTGGCGTGGCGAAACTACCTATCCTCTAAATTATTTGAACCCGCGGTAACTTACCCTATTTTTTTCAGTCCTTTCTGCATGACAGACCCTCTAAATTCATAACTACCACTCTCCCCTACACTCTATTCAAAATGGCGTCCCTCAGGGAGAAGTTTGGAGTGTTCCACTCTTCCTAATTGCTATAAACTGTGGATCTCCCCCCTCTCTAAACGAATTTTTGTCGCCAGTTTTAGTCTTTCTGTCACTTCTGAAAATTCCAAACGAGTCACGTATCTACTCCAACTCACCCTCAGTAATATCTCCTCGTGAGCTCGCAACGTGGATTTTTTTTTTCTTCGACCACCAAAAAATCGTTCCACTCATATTCCATAAAAGTCACTTACGTCTTTCCTCTCCCCTCAACTCCGAAATCAGCCTACAATTTTCTACTAAATTCCTTGGCTTTTACCTTCGATTTCAAATGCTCCTCGACTCCTTACATCAAACTCCAAATGCCTAAACTCCCTGAAGGGCTTTAAATACCTATCCCACACTCGTACTGGTTGCAGTCACAAGCTTCTCCTTCTTCTATATAATTCTTTAATCCGCTCTCAACTGGGCCATGAGTCCCTCAAATATTTTGACAGGTTTCGTATCTTTTATGAACCTCCTTCCCTTCACCCAGAAAAATCCAAAAACAAATTCAGACTAAAAGAGAAGGAAAAACTTTTGATCATCTCTCATCTGAACAATCTCCTCCGTTGACCTCTCCGCCCTTACAGTGACCTTGCGACTTGAAAATTCCCACCTGCCACTGAGATGAAGCCTATTTTGTGAACTCAGGAAGAGTTAGATTTAAACAATTTCAAGTCTAACCTCTACCTACAAAAGTACAAAGATTCAACATCGAGAGATGATAAAAATAATATAGTCACCTCGAATGAATAATAATCGAATTTAACCAGTGCACTTTTTTTAGTGATCTATTTTTGGTCAATTTCGACTGACTTCTAATAGGCAGCTTGACTAGATTTTACAGTCCAACTGACTGAAAGAGCAAGTCAAACTGACCAAAAGAAAGTAAACTACTCAATTTTAACTTTTTTTCTTTCTTAAGGAAGGACTGATGTCTGTTCAGTCTGTTCAAACAAAAAATGACACTCCTACTGCAGTATAGATTTTCCAAGGGCCTCTTTGGACCACAGAATAAACATCAATTCTCAAATCAGTGAATCACAGGTCATTCAGCGGGAGAAGAAAGTAAAAGAGAGAAACAAAATGCCTAAAGATAGGAGCGTTCAATGATGATATCTGATCGCCATAGAACAGACTGATATTTATAACTTTATTCGTGTATTTAGTCTACGCCATCATTTTGTATAAAAGTCATATGTACATATTATCATAATTAATGAACAGCAAGAAGATTATTAAATACGCGATCGATTATGTAATAGTCTCCGGGGAAGATACAACCGATGGAGAGGAATAATTTCGCCCGCATAAGTATACTGATCTAGGTGACAGAAACAGCGAGAAGTGTCACTTTACTGGATAAGTGATGCATTTAAATATTTCTGCAGATCGACAATTCAGCCTAACCGCAAAGCTGACGACGATATTTATTATTAAAATAATAAAATTTGATGATCATTCTCAAAAAATAAAATCATTTTTACAGTTTATACTCTTGGAATCAGTTATCCTATAATTTGCTTCGCTTGGAATTACCTAATCCGCGACTATTACATGCTTTCTTGAAGAGATGACTTTTTATAGAGTTCTAACGATATATCCAGTTAAAGAGTATTTAGAGAACCGCTACACACCACGAAAGGATAAATTGACGCGGGTAAGTAAAGCTCAATTCAAATTGCTCTCGTTTTAGAAGGCCGAAAATTGAATTGCAAGATTTGAGTCAGTGATTGCTATATTTATATGGTCAAGACTTTAAAGGGTGTAGCGCGATAAGAATGTTCAGTGGGCCCCCGAGAGGTTTATCTACCAAATTTGGTGCATCTTCTTTGCGAAATGTGCAGAATGAGGGTTTTACGTCTTGTTTTCTCTCGGGAAAATGCGACATTGTCAAACCCTTTCACTTTCGCGACCCGGGCGAAAACTGAACGTGAAACCCTTGTTGTACCCATGGCGCACCACTCAAAAAATTCTGAAAAAATTATCTATTTTGTTTTTTTACTTCGCGAAGAAGATACCGAAGTTTGGTAGATGATGTACCTCTTGGATGCACTTTGACTATTCGTATCCTGCAATATCTCTCTTGAAATTACTTAAACGAGAGGAACTGTTTTCTTGCTGTAACAAGCGTTATGTAATGAGAAAAAGCTTATCAAATTCTTCATTTATTCTGTCTTGGAATACTTCATTGTACTTAAATCTTGTTCCATTTTGGTGAGGGTGAGGGAGGCAGGCCCTCTTGCTGAAAGATGATTGACAACACGATTTTATTATTATAAAAGATAGACTTACGGTCAATTTTTGAAACTAGGTGCCTAATGCTGGTCGAGGAAGATTATAATTCAGACAAATCTGTCATCCTTCCTGCCGTATGCCACGCCAGTCGAACCACTCTGCATAGTAAATTGATTTCATATTATGCTCTCTCTCAAGTATAACTGCAGGTATTTCATACGTCGTCTGACTTCATATTCGGTCAGTAAGAATTCGAGTGAAGAAATATCTACAGGATTTTTTCTACGCCACTTCATCTTCATACCATCGGTATACGAACAACGAAAAGAATTTTTTTCTTTGAAATTCCATCATCTAAAGCATAATTGTCTCAATTCCGGTTTTTCGATCGATCGATACAGACATATCATGGAAGTCATTTATTAAATAATATGACTAGTATAACTTGATTTAGTCATCGCTTCTATAATCAATCTGTATAGAGCGTATTTAAAAACACATAGCAGAGTGTAGAAATATGCTAATGAGTCGATCGGAAATTACTGCGTACAGTTCATGGAGTAACATGTTCCATAGAATAATTGACGTCTTCATTAATTGGAGAAAACGATGATTGTTTCTATAGATAACGAACAGCTATATTCATATTAATATAGATAATATAGACGCGACGAACGAAGATGTTTGCGCTAACCGCGTGACTGTTATAATGAAATTCAGCAAATTATACAAATTACTGGCATTATTCCAAAACGAGTTTCATTCTAAAACACAGATCCACACATTCTGCGCCGAATTTTTTCATTAGGCTCATGAAATTGTACTTAGAGGGCGCCATTATGATTATTACCTGGACCACTCATATTGTCTATGTGGGTTTGGATTTCATCCGACCTATTCCGGTCTATACAAATGATGAAAAGTTAAAGTTCACACTCGATTGTTCGTATAGCCTTTATATTGTTATCATTTTGATGATGGGGTGAAATTTTCTTTATGAGAGTTGATCCGAAAACACGATTAAGAACAACTGAGCGCGATTTCAAATTAAAACTTGGCGCTCTTTTCGAACACCTACTCGATTCGTGTTTAAAAAATGGCGTCCGACGCATGAAATAATCTTTCTGACATTTCGACTAACGAGATTTTAAAAATATATTTTCGTGCTGTCATCATCATGTAGCCTATATTTGTAGCTACTCCGGGTCTTTTTTTTTTCATTCTTCATTATTTCGAAAATTATGGGAATAATTTTTCATGCTGATGCATGAGTAAAGTGATACCTTAAAATAATTTCCAAAAAAATTAATAATTCGTTATGTACAATCTGTCGTCTAATAACCCACAGCTATCAAAAATAACGACACGCATCGCTATTAGGACTCCCGGTGAACCATAATTTATTTTTTGAAAATTCAACACGAATATGTTGGAGGCAAAATTGATTTATAATAATACGCGCAGTGTCGACGAAGGAAATCATTTTCAAAATTGGCGAGCGCGTAAAAAAGGAAAATATGTAGAATAAATTGAGAAAGAGATACAGAAAAACGGACTCCGAATGTAAACGGCGTGTTTTATTAAGATAGGAATACAAGTGACGAAGAGAGAAAGAAATCTCACAGGCTATAAAGAGCATCTGTGAATCGCGGTTAACCAAATGTATACCAAAGTGAACAGAACGAGAAGAAAAAAATGGTGAAAGCAGGGAAGAGTTTCGTTTTTGAAAGAAGCAATTTCATTGAGAATCGTTTAAAGGGATGGCGAAAGTGGAAGAAAGAAAAAAGGAAAAGAAAAAGAACTTCGAACGTGCTTTATACAAGATAGAGGAGCCATTTTGTTTTCAACTTTTTCTCTCGTTTATGCTCTTGATGCGGCCAAAAAATATTTTTCAAATCTTTTGGGTTATTTGCGCGGTATGTTCTCGCCATTAAGAGCACATTGTCGACCGCATTCATGTACACACAAATTGCGAAGAGAAAACACGACATTATTATTGCTCTATATGCGGTTTGCAAACTATACAGCACTCTTTTTTAATCCCGACTTCTTCTTTTTATTGCTTCTCATCTCGCAACGTATGTTACAAAATTAAATTTTGCAACCCTGCGATCCATATGTGCGGATGGCTCTAGTGCACATTACGGTGCTCGTATCGTATCAATAACTCGAGGTATAAAATATAATATTGTATCTGCAACGTGGCTCATTTTTCAAGTATTTTCATCTTGTATATTAGGCTATAATAATTACCACCCAGTTATGTCTCTCCCTCTTTCGAAATTCTACGAGGAGGATCATTTAAATGTAGAGAGATGAATCGCGCCTTACACACAATTCGTTGAGCATATTGGTAATATAATGTATATATAAACATGAAAAGTTCGACTGTTAATTTAAACCACTTGATTTCTATGAATTTTGTATGGAACAGATTAACATCAATACTATGATTAGGTGCACCGTTATGCTAAATCCGAAGTATGAATTTCTTCAGCACTGAAGAATTAGAAATTTGGCATATCAAGACGTGCGTTTAAGAGTGCTTCCGAAAATGAGGCAAGAGTATGTATTTTTAAATAAATTTTCTTGAATAAGATTGCGTCGCTTGTCCTAAAAAATACATTTAATATTCGAAGAAAAATCGTTCAATTTCAACACAACAAATACTAGGGCAGTAAAGTTTCATACGGGTAAATCGAACCGCCATGTTGGACCTAAAAGTGACAAGTGAAAGGTTCGTACGACTGCGCGGAACGATGTGCGCCTGCGCGTAATATTGCAACATCCTTCCTTCCGCTTGTCACTCTTAGACCCGATATGGCGGTCCGGTTTACCTGCGCGAAACTATTCAGGTTTGCACTTAGAATACGAGGATAAACGCAAGGCAGCACGCATTAGGGTTCCGGAAAATTCATCGCGGAGAGAAGTAATCGAGGGAGCATTCATACAAAGGGCAATTAATTGCAAGAAAATGAACTGTAGACGATCGGATTCACCGCATCAAGAATTCATTCCTAAAATCTGAAGTAGAATTCGAACTGTAATTGACTTTTGAGCCATGATAGGAGGGAAACGCGGAATAATGTTTACTTTCGGGAACTCCAGTTTCAAATCCAAAAGGAAAGGTTTCCTAAATTCTTCCTTCAACTTCGTTAAAGACGTCATTTTTTAAATGGCGGCTGATACACATAATCGAATTTATAACATCGCTTAAAGAACATTGTGACACTGTACCAGCAATGACTATTAGTAAGAAATGATAAACAGCTACAAATAACGTCTTTATTACTTGTACCACAAATACACTATAGGTACGTTTCTAATACTCCAAAACACTATGCATATGCAATCAGAAAGAATGCAAAAGCACAATTCGCTACCGATTCACTAGTGATTCAATACTGATCGTTAATTCGGCCGCCTCCCGGGTTTATACTCGTGGACACTGTTCCAGATAATTATGTCCTTAAACTCCGAGACGGTGAACAAATTATATGCATCTTCTCATGTTTTCTCGATTCTTTATCTTTCATACTCGAACTTCTTTTGCTGTTATTGTGAACTGATATGCCACATCTGCGATCTTGACGCTCCTTTTGATATTTTGCCTTTCTAAGTTATCTCCGTTGAACACAATACCTCCGTTCTTTGTACAAAAATATTTTACTTACGTAAACAAAACAATCATTGACTTCCAACAACATCCTAATTCCACACAGGCCAGCAAAATGTACCACTGACAGACCCACTCATTCAGCATTACCCATTCCTGCAACTAGATTATCATCACCATCTAACAGCAAAGTCATATTCCATCAATCCAGAATGTTGTATCCAGGCACTGCCGTATTCCATTCTGTAAAGTTCGATATCTTTATCCCAAGTAATCTCTAGCGTGATACAATTCTTCCAATACTCCATCTTTTTTTTTGGACAGTGCGGTCTAAAGCAATTTTCTTTACTGCGGCTGCACTCATATCTTTGATCTCTGCAACTATCCAAAGTGCGATCATTTCGTTTAACCTGCTTTACTATTACTGCTGTCTCAACCCTTCTAAAACTAATCTTCAAGCAGTACTTTTGTACTTCTTCATGTTTCCTCTCTTCTTGCGCTAATCTGATGTTTAATCTGACCAAAACTTTTGTTTTTCTCTTTCCACAAATCACAAAAGCCATCCTGGTCATGAAACAATCTCCATAATTATCTGGCCATTTTCACAACCCCTGATAGAGCTTTTCTGTTCAATTCGATGTTGCTAGCGCTTCATCATTTCAACTACAGTCCATTCCAAAATAAGAATAGGAATCTTGGACGTTTTGACGGTCACAGAAGAAAAGAAAACAAGGGTGTTCACACTGAACAACGTAATGCTCAGCCTGTCATTGGTTGAATTCTACAACGCGTTACGGGCGTGTTTTACTCTTAGTGTCAATTGAAAATCCTATTCCTATTTGGAATGGACTAAAGGACTATACATAGTATAGGTTTTTTGTCATCCAAGTATTGAAACCAGCAAGGGGCACTGACTTTTGAAGTGTTCTTTAAATGGAATTCAAATTTTGATTCATCTCCTTGGTCTGATGATTCCAGTAATCCATTTTGACAACTAAAATGTTCTTTCACTGGGCTCTGGATTTCTTCCATGGGATTTTGATCATCACCTTTTTTTCTAGGATTGGAGTTTCTTCAAACACGATTCAAATCCGATCCACCATCATTGCCTCTAATTTTACAGACTGCTCATTATCCACAACATTATAATTCTCAACATGTTCTTGTGTGTCTTCATCTTGCGACTGACAGGGCTTCTATTGGTGAACTATTATCCATCCTGCTGTAGTGGTTCTATCTGCTTTTTGGCTGCCTCTAGAACATCTCTCCTTCGTCGTTGTACCGCCCCTGCAGTCCTATTGCCTGGACCTGGCGGTACACGGACTGGCCCAGGTGAAAGAAACGCCCTGTCGCTTTCACCGCGGGGTAAACTGTCCCGCACGCATATTGCCTTCTCGAAATCTACCATTATGGTTGTTGGCACGCACGCATGTATTCTGTATAAATCCTCAGCATCTCTTACAGTCCGCATTACTCTCGTGTTTTCCTTCTAACAAGGCGTATACGAGTGGTACCGGTGTATCTTCGCCATCGCCACGAGGCGCGGTACGTCGGCGGACTCCGTTTCAATGCAATTGCTAGGGAACTTTTTATCGGACTTCATCAGATGTCGGTAAAAATAGGTGTCGGGAGAAATAATTGTCGGGATAAATAGGTGTCGGAATAAATTAGTGTCGGGTGAAAAATTTCGGGAAAATGCATGTCGGGGAAAAAATTTGTCGGGAAAAAAACTGTCGGTTTTTTTTCGGGATTTTTCAACAGAATCCTTAAATCAAGTAGGGAAAGTCTTCAAGTCCTCTCAAGGGCCCACCATTTCAAAGCTCATTGTCTTGACGGTTTTAATCTTCAACTTATTATACTACCTTGTATTCGCGTCTGTCAGCACCTCGAACATTTTGGCCAGATTTTTCCGCGGGGGTTGCTTCAATGGGAATTTGCCTTCCATGGTTGCATCCCCAGGATCGACTGTTACATTTCCATATTTCTCAAATTGAAAATCTTCCACATTGATCATTAGGTCGACTCTGCTTCCGGCCTCTGATAATTCTTCATTTTGAAGTTCTTTACATAACTTGTAGAATGATAGTTCATGCAGTTTTTTTATCACCATCGTGGTCGGCGTTCAATTTTCCTGCGGTGAATTCTCCTATATACCGGGGGACACAATACCATTGGTCGCTTCCACGGTAGTCGATGCAACATTTTTTCTCAGAAAGACCGAATCATACAAGAATTTTCTCCGTTGGCGGGTACCTCGCGTGTACAAGAAATTTTAGGTACATAATTTTGAGAACTTCATCGACAAATTCTATTTGAAGGTAAAGAAGAACCTCAACGGACAAGTTTTGCTTCTCACCCTTTCTTTAAAGGAAAAGTGAACAATATTCTCCTATCGCTCCTTACAGTAACTTGAGCGTTGACGTTTTACTTAGTAACCCATCTCTGAAAATGATCTCATTGATCAACTAGCTGGAGTGCAGATCATGTCATCTCCTGTTCTCTATCTTCGACCAACATCTCCATTTCAATAGTGTTTCATCTTCACTTGTGAATGACCTCTTTATTGAAGTTCATATGAAAACTGTATGTGGTTTTGTGAAGTGAAAATAAATTCTTTTATATTTATTTCTCACTTTTTCTTGACACTGCAAACGTTATTACATCCTTTTTTGAGGGAAGACTTTCAACATCACTCCTCAGAACACGTGTCATGGTGTAATGTATCTTCCAGTTGGTATGCTTCATTCGATTATACTTCCATTATAGGTACTCAATTCATAAGCGTCTAGTGAGAACGGATTCGAGTTCATCATTTTATCAGATCGCCCGTGCGGTTATATTCATTTGGGAAGCCGATTATCAAAAACAATTACGACAGATCAAATTATATTTCAAATCTTCTTACATTGTATTGTTAAACGAACACTTTGACTGAAAGGGACACGTGGATCCCCGTATTGAATTGTGTTGGATGTAATTCGGAATCGACCTGACGATAATATTGGAAAAAAGGTATAATATACGAAGAAGAATTCTTTCATTCTGTCAATCAGAGATGACATTATAAAGAAATTACGCACCTAGCCGTGATAAAAAGAAGTACGACTTGCGCCAAACATATTTGTCTTTATCTGTGCTGCGCTGCAATTGTCTGTTGAATAGAGTAACTCTCATGAAGATTTTCACAAAACATGACATTGAGCGCACGTAAGTCCCCGAGTCGATGGCATTCGAACAATAAAGTCATTTTTGAAGTGTTTGATCGAGTCTGCCATTGTACCCAGCATCGTTTACGCGACTAAAGGAAAAATTTTTACTTTATTGTTATCGGTAGAAGAATAGGAAAATTTACCACCGCAAACGTGACCATATTATCATCATTGTATCGCACAATTCATTCCGAACATGTTATAGTTAATTAATGTGAGGCCTCTTTTTGTCATTTTTATTGAGTAAAATATGTGTTAAGCGCCCTGCTCTATGACTTCTCGGCTAGTGTATTTTGCCAATAACGCGGTAGGCAGAAGTAAGGGAGGTTTCAAATCGTTCGCTCGAGAGGTACCCCATAAATTTGAACCGATCAAAAGTGGAAGTAATCCAAACACCAAAAATATAATCTATACACGCCCATCTAAAAACTTGATGTTACATGATTTGAAGCTCAATATTTAAGCCTCACGAGAGAGGTTGTTCCTGGATCCGGTGCCATGATCTGGAAAATAAGCTAACCGTGAGTATTTGACCAACTTTTGCTAAACTATGATAACAGAGGCATTGCATATTTTCTAGTCGCTGATCTGTCTTCAAACCCGGCTCGCACGCTCTCTGAACGAGACGGATCTGAGGGATGAGTACAGTTTTTTTTCTTTTTTTTTTTTAAATACAAGCCCATTCAAGCATTTGATAATATTACATCATTTAGGCCTTACGAGAAAAGAAGGGAGAGATTTTGTCCCTGGGCTCGGTGTTGACCTGGAAATTGAGCCAACCTTTTAAAACTGACCAACTTTTGCTGGACTCTTAATACAGAGGTCCTTGTATATTTTCTATATGTAGTCGCTGATTTGTCTTCAAGCCCGGCTCACACTCTCTACAAGACCGTTAACATTATCTACTCGTAGAACATCGATTTTAGAATTTTGCTGAACTCATTTCTTTCGTTAAAGCCAAATCTTCATGAATATACTTTATAGAATGTTGTTTTAAATTGAACGTCAAAAGAAACGCTGGCTTTCTTTTAATGAAAAAATGATTGACGTATTTGTTTACTTCTCCGGTAAGGAAGTTTATTCCCTCAGGTTGGTAAAATTATTTTTCCATTTCATAAAATCGTAATGATAAGCCTATAATCAAAGTTGTACAGGCTTGTACGCCTACTCAAGTTTCATTTCATCCACATTCCATTGCCTGTATGATAAGTCGCTTTTATAAAGAATGGATCGTGTTAACTGCATTTTATAGAGTATCATCGAGCTGGAACCGGTAATAAAATCTATGAATTTGAAAAAAGAATGTTTCATTTTTTCCTTCGATCATCATTACACATCGTCTACCGAATTTCTAAATTACCGAAAAAAAAACCTAGCTCTTCAAACTAATGTGGGTACTCTCGTACAATTCTATATGCATTAATAATCTTAGAATCAAGGTACCTACATAATTTATGGAAACGAACTCAATACTCGCTTTAGTAAGTGAAAATATAGGCTATGCGGGAAATTTTTGTCAGAACATTTTTGAATCAATGAATCCTTTTCCCATAGGTAAGAAACTATAATTTAATATAAAATTTATTTCTTTATCGCGAAAGACTTCGTATGCATGCGGAGCTGATTTACAGGCCAGCAATTTCGTGTCATTACGACCGCATATGAAGATATGTTCAATTGCGATAAGATATCGCTAATGCAGCCGCCATTAGATTAGTTGAGAGCTGAAACATTATATTCTATTGGTTTCTTATGAATATCCTGCTGCGTTTCCACATAAACACGCTCTAAATTATGGTCGATTACAAGACCCTGATGGTCTTTTTTTGACTTCAGCGCAATGCTGGACATAAACTGTGCCTTTTTTTTTTCTCTCTTTTAAATTAACATTTCATCAGAACTTGATTATAAGATTATTAATAAAAGCCATTACTTTAATGGATCGCTTCGTTATTCGCGCCGTGGCGTTCCCGCGTACCCCTGTATGAAACAGTAAAATTATTATCAGATCGCGGAGGGAGCTCGAAATTATCGTGAGTGATGCTGCCGGGATCCGGAATTCTTTCTTTACGATTGTTAGCAGGTGTATGTACGCCCTGAAAAAAAGGAAAGAAAAACAGAAAAAATGTTAATTTTTAAGAAGTAACATTCGCCTGAAAACATGGAACGCGAAGACAAGAAGTATAGAGAGATAAATAAAAGAGAAAAGCGACTTAGAGTTCATGATTTGTGGATAAATATCTGTTTTTTGTGTAGAAAGACAAAATATTGAAGAGAAAGAGCATTTATCCTCTCTCTTTTGTGGCTACGTTACAGGCGTCGTTTGGACGACTGCCTCGAACAAGGGGGACTCAGAAAAGGAGCTCCCCTCAAAAAATTCACAGTCATTCAGAAAACTTATTCATTTAAAAAAAAGACTCGTCACATTTTTTACACTCTTCCTTCTTAATAGGAGGTCTTGGAGTGCTCCTGGCGAGAGTTTCCAGGATGAAACGCCACGAGAAAGGAGCAGAAATTTTGAACTTTATTGAAGTATCATAATACGCCTCCCCTCTCCTCCCCCTTGTCATTTTTCCTAGCGTTTACCCCCCAAAGTTCCAAAAAAAAAAATCCGAAAATTCCAAATTAATGACTTCCGTAAGTTCCAATGTCCAAATTTATCAAACCAGAAAGTTCTAAAGTAACGAGAAGGGAAGAAAAAAGACCCTACTGCAGATGTACCTCGTTGTTTCGATCTTTTCGCCCGTCAAGTACCGAGAGATTTTGAACCAATCGCGAAGTATTTCGAAGCGACTTATGTTGGAGGGAAGCGTGCCCAAGGGAGACGGAAAGCAGTTAAGGTACGGTACGAACCACGTCTGTAGAACCAATCCAAAGCGGTCCTTCAACATCAGGCTAGAACGAGTAATGCCTCCGAACGTTGGCACACCGTTTCCAGACACTCGTGGGTCGTCATCACCCCAACTTTTATGCTTTCTTGATAGAATTGCAGAAAGAACAGGGTGACATGACACGGAGACCATATTTCAACAAATTGCGCTAGGTCAGCCTATCAAGGAAGGGATTTCCCGACGCCGCGCCGTAGACATGTTGAAAAGTGCATTCTAAATTTGGTGTCGGAGGATTACGTTACAGAAGGGAATGAAATGTAATATTTAAAGGCTGTGGGTTATAAGGTACATTCTTAAGCTGGAATTTTTTTTTGATTTTTTGGATCTTTTTTTTTTTAGAATTATAAGTTTTTGAACATTTCCGTTTTGCAACTTATTTCTTGTAACTTTCGGATTGGATATTTTTTGGGGCTTTTGCCTCCGGCAACGCAACAGCCCCTATGCAATTGCGAAAAAAAAAAAATTCACACTGGAAAAATGTGTTGTGACGTCACTCAAGTAATACATACATCCTCTGTTACTCGAGATTTTATTTTGGCATAGCATTTTCCAAATTTCAGATCACTCGAGGCAAATTTTATTTTTCAGATAGTCTTCGTCAAGAGTGACCAATGACCAAGATAGTCTTTGAACATCAATATTGATGATAATGTATATCGTTTGATTAATACTGCACGTATTACATATTCTGTGTCACCTATGATTTTATTTTTGCGTAGCATTTTTTAAATTTCTGTACAGTCTTTAAGGAAATTTCTTCTTCTCGATACTTCCTTAATCGTAATACCTACCGTACGTACAAATATTAAGTCTTTGAGATTCCAGATCAGAGTGGAACAAAGATGCAAATCTCTTGATTTCCAAATCTTGACATAGAAAAAATCGAGATCTCTTGAGCTGTAAATCTTGGTAGGAAAAGAAGCTCCAGATCTTTCGAAAAAAATTAAAAAATAAATTTCTGTCACGTTACAGTCAATTAGAAAAAAAAACCAAGAGACCCGGATTCTAAGGGGCATGGCGACTCAGTCTTGCTTTTCGAACTTTTGGGGGTAATCTTTTCCTGGGTACATAAAATGTTATATTCAACTCCATTGCGAATTTCTGAGCCGCAAAAAGGATTTTTGGTTCGTCCTGACTGGTAAATTTTTTAGAAAAATGCCTGGCTAGAAGCATTTTGTGTAACAATTGAGTAAATGATGGTTCTAGAATGTTTTGGACCCGCTGAATACACAAATCGTTGTTACTTTTTGAATTGACCCCCGGATGGACCTGAAAAGGGGGGGAGGGGTAAAAATTCAGTTTTCCTCAGTTTCTGCGGAAAGTATCGTCTGAGGGGAAAAATACCTCAGTAAAAAAAATATTCCACACAAAATTTCCTATCGGATAAGATTCATACATTTTAGGCTAGCGCGTCAGTGTTGCCAGAGAGGAGAGTATGAACATGAAAATACTACTTTATCATTATTTTAGCCGAACACATGTACGCAGTTCTGAGGTAATATACAGTATACTGCTCAAAACGGAATCGGTAAGCAAGCAAACCTCCTGCGCGTCACTTTTGCTAACTGCTTACTCGGTTATTGCTTACTTACCTCTCCTGTTCTGTAATCTACTATAAAGAATTTTTGTTACTTGACTGTAATTAGAATTTTACAATCAAAGTTTTAAGGTAGGTTGCACGTGCGTCTGTGTGTGAGAGCAAAATCTCGGGTACAATTTGTAATTATAGTCCCACTTGTTTTTTTATAAGTATAACTTTCTCTGTAGGGTGCAATATTTCTTACAGTGTTATTTCTTTATACTTGTTTGCCTCATTACCCTCTAATGTCCGATAATTTATATTAAATTATCCCGTCACAAGACCAATGTAGATGGTGACTGGGAAAATATTGCGGATGTTATTTTGACATACAGGTTCAAGAGAATGAAGAAAAAAAAATCCAATTTTGGGCACTTATAAAGATAGATACTTGAAAAAATTTTCTTATTGATATCATATTACAATAACGACGTTATGAGGTAGTTGTTATTTACAAGGTGGGGTTACAGTCTAGAAAAAAAAAGAAGCTCAATACAAACAAAATTCAGGATAAAGGCTTTTCTGCTGAAATTTGTTCCTTGCGGGGCGAGTGGTTTAGGGGTGGTGAACATTTACAGTATGTACAGACTACCACAAGGAACAAATTTCAGCAGAAAAACATTTGTCCTGAATTTTGTTTGTAATAAAGTATAATGTTCACAAAAATAGATTACAGAGTTTTTTGGCAATTTTTTATGATTGAAACGCATTCTAATGAGAAATAGTTATTTTATGGAAATTGCAAGCATTGTATTAAGCTTGAATTATTATTCTTCATAACTGGGAGTACTGGTTGAGAGTGAAAATGGTCATAATTGTGATAATTTTGGTATAATTCATAATTTCTATTCCGAATGTGTGCAGTACATTGTATATCACCTCAGAACCTCGTATGTGTTTGGCTAAAATAATGATAAAGTACGTATTTTCATGTTCATATTATATTTGCGCTCTCCTCTCTGGCAACACTGACGCGCTAGCCTGAAATGTAAGAATCTTATCCAGTAGGAAATTTTGTGTGAAATATTTTTTTACTGAGGTATTTTTCCCCTCAGACGCATACTTTCCGCAGAAACTGAGAAAAACTGAATTTTTTACCCCCTCCCCCCCTTTTCAGGTCCTTCCGGGGGCCAATTCAAAAAGTAACAACGATTTTCGTATTCAGCGGGTCCGAAACATTCAAGAACCATCGTTTACTCAATTGTTACACGAAATGCTTCTAGCAAGGCGTTTTTCTAAAAAATTTACCAGTCTAAAGTTATATACCAACTTTGACAGAATTTACTCGCAAAATCCAAGAAATCCGCAAATTAATTGATAAAAACGATAGTTGAGGTCTTTCTCTCTCTTTTATAATAAGGTCACTTTCTGTTTTATTTTGATTGAGCTTTTAGAACGCGGTTATGTAGAATTATTACCGGGTATTGTTTGTACGAGTCGATCCAGTAACATTTGTGAGAATTTCACGTATCCGACCTGAATAAAGTCAACAAACTTCCGATCTACCTCGTTCACGAATGTATGCAGGACTCAAATATAAACTATATAGGTATAAGCTTACATCGCGCATTAAAAAATCTGAATCGGTCACGCGATGGAAAAGAAACAAACGACAATGAATTCTTAAAAAACGTATAATATGTATAGTAAAACATTCTTAAACAATCGACATAAACGTTAATCTCTATTTATATAGAGTTTTCTGATGATTACTATGTTATTATATAATTTTACAAAATAATTGAGGGGTTTAGTATTCATAAAGTTTTTTCTTTTCATTCTCCATACTTAAAGGAAGGAGTGTCGTGGTCAATTTCTTAATAAAATGCTCAAAACAAAATTGTATACCATGTGACACCGAATGAAACGTGATGGATCCACCAAACTAAACACGCGCTGGTGTTAGTGTAATTTCAGTATAAAAAACTAAGGTCTTCAATTAAATGATGTTATATGATTGTCAACAGTGATTATTAAATTTGCCGAGGAATAGTTTTCCACTTTATAAATACGTTATTTTATAATTTTTCTATGCATCACTTCCCCTACTCTGGTTGCGACAGTTTCCTTTTAGTCGTATTAATTCGTCAACTTTTTAGTCCACTTACGCAAATTGTCACGACGATATTCATGCGGACTGTATATTTAAAACTCTTACACACTCCTCTATAAATTATTCATGAAGACATCTTTGATGGGTTCTTAATAATTTATACTTTTCTAATTGTTACTACATCAGGTAATGTGCGCACAGTATCACCATACCGAACTAAAAATTTGAAAATAATTAAGTCATCCCGTACACAAAAATTTTAAACCAACTTACTTTATTTTTCTTGACTTATATTCGAAGTTCGAAGAAATTACTTCATTCGGAGAAGTTGATAATATAGTGGAATCATGTAACCTTATATTCACGCCCACTGTACATTTTCATTATACATTTGACTCCTCTGGAATACTGCTAGAGGTAGGAATAATAGAGACTCTCCAAACCAGTGAAATTTCAATTTACAAAAAAGGTATACCGATACTAAAAATTAACTAGCGTCTGTTCAACCAACCGGTAAATGAAGAAGACCAATGAAGTCACTAGATAACGCATACGGGGAAAAAACCTCTCATATACAGCGTCCTGTGTAACCCATCAGGTAAAGCTAGATACATTAGAGACCTTGTTCTTCTCTGTCACTATTTTCCTCTCTCTTACACCGAGACCAATTGTACGAAATACGAGAAATGAAAAAGAAGAAAATAGTATAGACTACGGCTATACGAGATAATTCGACTGTTAAAAAAGCCATTATAAAAATAACCGCCGGTTATTAACTATATAGGTACTGGAGAAGTAATCAGAATACAGCCATGGTTCTCTAAATTCTCAAAACCAGTTTTCTTCCTCTTCTTTATAAGCCATATTTTTCCCCCGTCTGACTAAATTGAGTCCTTGAAACAGGGAAGATTCAAGAGAATAATAATTATAATGATCCCTTACTGCATGATATGGACTATAGATCTCGTCTTCATTCTCGGTCTCAACAACAGAAAACTAATTTCCGTTCTTTTCCAATTGAAGTGTTGTCGATCATCCTCTTCGTGCATAATACAGACAGTCTAATTTTGATATCTTTGTTGCGTTTGATATTATTGGTATTATTTTACATATAACGTATTATTGATACGCGATTTATTCGTGAACACGTAGGAAAAAGATATTACTTGATGGCGATTTTCTATTGTTATAAATATAGGTTCATCTCTCAATAACTTCCTTCATGTTGATTATAAAGACGGAACATGATCATCTTCGTATTACGAAAGATTGTAACTTTCTTGTGTCATGGTTAGAACCATCTTCTCTATTCTCATCCATCGAAGAAGGATTGGTCAAACGGTAGCCACTAATATTAACTACAAAAATAAAAACAAATTAAGCTTGATATTTGGTTTAACAAAAACGAGAAACAAAAATGTTATTTGCATTTCGGGGCTCCTCGGTATCATCATCTTATTTTTAGTTTTATCTCGTTTTCCACGGGAATAAATTCATCTTCAATATTGACTACCTACTACATAATTATTTATGTAGCACAATAATAAGATATTCGAGGTCCATAGTGTTGTGTCCGTTCCTCCAGGAACTAGAGGAAGCTTTCGAGCGCCAAACTCCGGTTTAAAATCTCAAATACATAACTTAATAATGGAAGTTTTAAACTCTTTCCGACTCTCAGGAGCCCCAGGCTTATGTAGGAAAATATTAAAAAGATCGCTCGGCCGAAGAAAGGGATTTTAGAGAATTTTGAGCTTTAATGAGATGTAGCTTCGAGTTTATATATTATAACATTGACTTTTCGTTCTATATTACAAACTATTGAAACACTATATAGTCCAGGAAAATTAGATTAAATGATTGATGAAACTGCAGGGCACGGACAAATCATGAAAATGGCTAATTTTTTCATTCCAACATTATTTCTTGAGACATTTGGGCAACTATCGGTTATGAGGGTAAAAATACTCATTGAATCCGAATTTCATGGTTGCCAATTGTCGAATTTTGCCTCCTTGTGGCCCAAATCCAAGATGGCGACCAAACTCATTTCATTTCTTTTTCAAGGTAAAATAAAGTTTTTTTTTTTTTTTTTTTTTTTTGGGGGGGGGGGGTGGGTTGCTGGTGTACAGAATTGGATTTTCAAACTCTACTTGAGATATTGGAAATTGGTCAGGTTCAAATCACAGGGCTTTCTCTCAACTGCATTATACACTATCAAAACAAAGCATATGTACCTCAAAATTAGTCCGTAGAAATAAGATAAACGGTAAAATAAGGAGGATTATTTAAAATTGTAGCTCAAATAACTTTATTGATAAAGAATCATATTTCTTAAAGAAAAAAAGGAAAAGAACTAATAACAGACAAGCATGTTTGTGAGAACATAACCACAGGACCGAAGTATCTCGACTTTTGATTCCCAGGCGCAAGCTCATGGTCGTCGTTTTTGTTTTTCCGGGGTCAAAAAACCATCACCACACTCTAGCATTATATTGCCAATAAATTTGGCTTTAATTTGACCAAAATTTGGGTCCTCATCTTGGCTGTATGTAATCCCAATATCTCATGTAGAGTTTGAAGATCCAATTCTGTACACCAGCAACCACCTCCCTCCCCCCCCCCCAAGAAAAAAAAAATTAGAACCTTCTGTTTTACCTTGAAACAGAAATGAAATGAGTTTGGCCGCCATCTTGGATTTGGGCAGTAAGGAGGCAAAATTCGACTTGGCAACCATGAAATTCGGATTGTTTTTACTCTCATAACCGATGGTTGCCAAAATGTCTCAAGAATAGAGATACATTTCAAAAAAAAGTCCACCTGTCCACTCGACCTGTATGGCACGCAGAATTGCTTACTATGTCATTCTTTACGCATGTTTAATTGTTTATCGATTGCTTTGACCCACCGACGATATCCCTTCTAGTCCCTACTGAACCAAGCCGAACCAATTCGGATTGGTTCATAAGGATGCTGAATACGAGCAATGGGCAGCAATCTAGCTGCCCATTGCTCGTAATAGGCAGAAAAATATTGCTGATTATTTTTAACAAACATCCCAATTTCCCTGAACTACAGCAAATACGAATGAGTACCTCACAATTGAAACAATCAAGAGAAATCAATCACTTATCACCGCCACAGCTTTGACTATGATTCAATAGGCACTGTTTTCTACTGCCTCGCAGCTTGTAAGAGCTTAACACCCCATCTTACCGCTGCATACGTGCAAAACAAAATGTAAACAAAAATCTTACCAAAACTTTTATCGACTTTTCGATACAGTCTTGGTGTTATCATGTCCCAACACATTCTATGAGGGGAGACCTCTCAACACCTGAAGAAGAGAGTGAACCAACATAAGAGTGATGTGGAGAATCAAAATACTAGCACTGCTTTAGCCCCTCATTCTATCAATACAGGACATAGATTGAATTTTGATCAGATAACTGTAATAGGTCGGGAAAATAACACTACGGTATACTGAGATGTAACAAAGTTAATTTCAAGTCTAACGTATCTAATCTCGCAAATACGTACACGTCTTTCATTAGGGAAAATAGAATGGTTTAATTTCATATTCTATTCCGTTTTGTATTTTTATCGTCTTGTCTCCTCTTGTAATTTTTAGCTCATCTTCCGTTTCCTCCTGATGATGACACCGAAGCTGTGTCGAAACGTTGATAAAAGTTTTTAAAAATTGTGATAATTCAAACCGTATTATTCACATTTTTTTATAATAATTATAATATTGATTATTACGGAGGAAATAAAAAAATTATCATCTTTAAAAATCTTACATGTCATTTCCGACATAAAAAAGAGGATCTCAATAACCCTATGAGATATTTCCAAATTTATCAAAAAGTAAGGAATCAAAATGATCATAATTACTCATAAGCAAAGATAAATTTCTTCTGAGCTTTCATCATTAGAAGTTGATTCAATCAGCGTCCAAATTCAAAAGCTAAACTCTTTGTAGAATGTTTGTCCGTCTGTCTAGTGTTTATACAAACATCTATAACTAATAATCCCTCCTACCTATCAACTTGAAATTTTTTTCTACAAATTTCTCTTCATTTGAGTAAGGGTTTTAAATAAAATACTTTATTCAACTAGTGCAAAAAAGTAGCGATATTATTGCACTAGAGCAATAATATCGCTACTTCATTTGCACTTTTTGAATAAAATATCGTATGGAACTCGTGCAAAACAGTAAAAAAAGGCTACTCGTGCGATTTTTCACTTTTTTGCACTAGTTGCATAATATACTAGTTTGGCTTCCTCGGGTTGAAGTAGTAGATAAAGAAAAAGGGGGAAATGAAGATTATCAAAATAGTAAAACTACTTTCCACTGTATACCCTGTTCCAAAAGCGTTATTTGGAACGTTCAAACGTTGAAAACGCAATATTACAGTAATAACTCGAATTTTATTCATTTTTGAGAAAGATGAAGAGAATAAGAAATGTAGCTCCTGTAATATTCTTTCGTATGAGTCCATTTTAGATAGATTAAGCATGCCCAAACTAAGGCCCCCAAAAGGACCCCTTGGAAAAGTAAACAAATTATGAAATTGGCCCACCTCACTTCTCAATCAACTTTAAGTAGACCGCTGTCTGAAAAAGGTCGAATTTATTGGAGTTTGTATACCTCTTTTTATGAAAAATGGTTGTCCTTGTAATCTTCCTTGGAATGACTTCAATTTCAGATCTGAAAGAAAAAAAAAAGTAATTTCTTGCGATACAATAGTCGATATAAACATCTGTTGAAATGAATAACGTATACATCAAGCCCATTTATTTCTTCCGGAACTGACAGAAGTTGAGAAATTACTTCATACTTTGCTGCCATGCATCAGAAACATTCAGAGGAAAATGTTTAATCTTACACATATTCTGATACGACAATAAACAATTGAAATAAGATGACTCACGTCGCGTCGATGATACTTGATTAGAAATCAGGATGAAGGTATGCGTACCGTCGCGTCACACTTTCATCGGACTCTGAAAACTTCCGATCGGACCCACGTTTCATAACCATCTTTCTTGTTCAGTTGCGCGCTTTGCAGCTGAAGAGGTTTCAACGGAGGAAAATGAGGTATTGGGTCAAATTGGAATCAGGTTGCCATCAACATCGATTACTCTTTTCATATCGCTTTCTCTAGATCTTCCTCACTTCTGAGGAGACGTCACACCATTTACTGGTTCAACTAAATTTTGTAATTTTCCATGCATTGCATGAATGACCGAAGATTGTAAGTCATTTCGTAAAATGTGAACAAATTAAAGAACTTAAACGATTTACCCCTAACATATATTATACTGTATCATAGGTTGGAGAAATGACAATGAAAAACAATAAGCAAATCCTGAATTACGGAGACTTACCTATAAAGAGGTAAGTTGAAGAGAAAAAATTGTAAATATGTATTTTGGTCATCTTCAAAGTATCGCAATCACATTAGAACGTGGGAATCCTAGAGAGCATTAAAAAAAAAATGCTTACGCAGCCGCGTAAGCAATACACGACTTTTCACCTGTATCTACAATCAAGTTTTTTGCTTAAACTTTAACTCTAGTTTTCCAATTTATTCAATGAATCGTTTTCTCAATAAGATACACACATCCTCAACATCTCTTGCCACTCTAATTCATTCTTGATCATCTCCGATTCTCAAGCATCTTTTAATGTTGGTTGTTGTAGACTCACACATAACATTCATTCATGAGAAACTCAACACAAACGAGCAAATCTTTCACACATATAAAACTATTTCATCACTCAAAAAAATGACAAAATTATACGCAAAGAATTGTTGCACTAATACTATACTAACACAACATTCATTCATGACTGACTGCGAACACATCTTTAAAATTCATTCATAAAGAGCGTATCCTTACGTGTGTGAACAGGTAACCCAAAAAATGAATAAAACTAGCTACAACTACACTGACAATCTACGTAATTAAAGGTTACCCTTCGCTTTTGATGACGAAAGCGACTACCTGAAGTTTAGTACTACAAAATATTAGTAGCTCGAATATTTGCAAATTTCATCAAATTAGTTCACGCTTCAATTTGAGATTTCTCACGAACCAAACATCGTATCAACACCAAAAGTTCACAATTACATTTTCAGACATGTAAATTACAATATATCAACATTTGAAAAAAATTGAACAAACCATATCAGAGTTATAGGAGTGGGGAATTTTTTTTTAAATTGGGTATATCTGGAGAACTACTGATCCGATCGTCAAAAAAAATGCAGGTGCACAACTTCAGATATAACACTACAACTTGACTAAGTTTCAAGAAAATCCATCCAGTAGTCTCGGAGGAGAAGTCCGGACAAATTTTGATCCATATATATATATGTAGGGAATTTTTTTCGAAAATTGGGTATATCTGGAGAACTACTGATCCGATCGTCAAATAAAATGCAGGTGCACAACTTCAGATATAACACCACAACGTAGCCAAGTTCAAGAAAATCCACCCAGTAGACTCGGAGGAGAAGCCCGGACAAATTTTGATCCATATATATATATATATATATATATATAGGGAAACCTGAAATTTTTTTAATGACGTAGCGATGATCTATGACCTCTAAAACGTCGAGAAAGTTGATTTCCCCCTCTTTCTGCCACAACTGTGACGGGTGTAATACTCGCTTTTCTACGAAAAGTTGGTAAAACTGTCTTCAAAACTATCCCTGTATACATATAAGTTGCCAGCGGTGAAAAGAGATTTCCCACTCCCAATTCATCGGGAAGAGAGGCAAAACGAGTACACATTCATGTTGAAGCAAGTCTCAATGAGGATCTCGAATTCCGCAACAATGTCCAATTGTCAAAAGGTCAAGCCTACTTTGAATACGTATTTAACGTTGTTGGAGATTAGCCTTGCTGACAAAGGAAATTCCATGTCCTTAATTTTGGAATCAATGATTAGAAAACCTTGCCAGATGGTATCAGGGTTTCAAGTTGAATACAATTATACATATTCTTGTTAGAAGATAGAATGTCAAAGGAATTCTACAAGAAAAAAAAAAAAATCTAGGCTTTATTTACGCCACCTGCATTCCATATATTTCTCATCAAATTACCTCTGATCTGAGCAATATACGTTCACAATAGGAAATGGAATAAGCCATCTCGCTGATGCAAATTGATGATCTTCCTATTTCAACTCTTAAGGAATCCACGCACGCGGTATATAATTACACAGTAGAAATCTTAGAGAGCTAAGAGGTTATAACTTATGGCCCACTATCCGTATGTCAAGCTCGCAGAGAAATAAAGTTGAGATATTAGAATGGCAGATTTGATTACAGAGAGAAGACACCTCGTTAGCTTTCAAATGTATTACTAGCGTGTAAAAATCAACTACAAATGTTTCGCCGTTGCGTAATGATTACTCCTGCGTGATTACATTTTCACCGTAAACAATCCTATAAGTTATGAACTCATTAAGCCTTTCCGTTACGCTACGTTTAACTCGACCTCCCCCAACCGCGATTGTCCGTATCATCATCGTCGCGTCGTCTCCTTGCGCTACCACAATTCACTCTGCATACAATAGAATAGACATCAACAATGTATAACTTGGCGAGCTAAATTTATTCCTCTTCTCAACAGCATTACCAAGTATGCCTGAAATACAGTACGTAAGTACATATACGATTTACAATTCTATACGCCGAGTTAATTTATATTGATCCGTTATGTTTGTAACAAATATAAGAGGCTTAAATTAAACACGAAATCCGCGCATTTATACGTCAAATTATTACCCGCTTCCTCTCCTTTCTTCATTTTTCCTCGTTTTGTTTTTAATTTCAGTTTTTGTTTACAACACGTGTGGTGCTTATTTACGACTTGCTGTAGGCGGTTACATTCTTCATCAATATACTTACCGCAGAAAGTTCAAATATAAGAACAATAAACCTATTCATGGCTGGGGCTAAATGTAAGCCAAAATTATTGGTTGCTTAGCACTTCTATAACTCATCAATAAATACGAGTTTTCTCATAACACAATGTAGTATTCTGAATGCCGACTGACCAACAATATCCCGAAATAACAATGAATCAACTCTTCGTGTGATAGATATAAGTTTCTTTAACCCCAATATGCGAACCGATCTTATATAATTGGTCGATTTTAAATTAGACTTCACCTCGTAGAATGGAAAATTGACGTAAAAGTAAAGGCGATCACAAGAGGAGCCGGAGTATTCGGAAGTGAATATCGACTGCTCACCAATTATATTTCATATGAAATGAAAAAAAGGAGGAATCCTTATTGTAGTCATTCCTAAATCAGTGGGATTCAAATCATTCAATGAAATATTTCAGTAGGAGCCATATACGTACATAAAGTGATTGAAGGAAACGCCATCCTAAACAGAGGAAACTCAATGCCCGAAGAACTATCGACAATTTTTCCAAGTCGAGCCCAGATCGAACTTTCCGGTTTAGAGAGAGAAAAGAGTGCATGATGCGCCCTACTTCGGTAGAAGCTCCAGGTCCTACCTCGTTTTGCTTCCTCCTCCTCCAAATTATTTTGAATTTTGTTCCGGCCCTAATTTTTTTGGTTTCAGAAACATTTTTTGATTACTATCCCTCATCTTCTCTAGTTTTGCCAAAATCCTCTTTTGGTCTTACTGATACCATTGTACTTGCATTGCCTTAATTACAACTTGCCGATTTCCCGGAGCTGCTTCAAATTTCTTCTTATCCAACTGATCACCTAGGCATCCAAACATGATTATGTCTTACGGCTAGGGGTCATTTTATAATTTGCGAGACGAAATTCGCGTCACGAAAATAATTTCATGTGTGATCTCGACTTATCTTAGGGACTTGGAAAGGTTCTAAGCTCTTTCCTCGAGTACTCAGGCTAAGTGTGCCGGAAGCTGCATCTAAGTCCTCTTCAAACTTTACACTACTCCACTAGGCTATATACGCGTATGCTAGGCTACAAAGGAGGAGGGACGCTATACTCTGTTGTACGAAGTTGAATCTACATATCTGCAAGATAACAACTGGAAAAATGAGACTCATGATATCATCTCAAGATCGTGATTCGCCGATTCCTCTTCAAACTCTTTATGATTGCTAGAGATCAAGACCGCCTAGAGCCAAACAGGGTCAAAGGGAAGAATCTACTACCGGTGGGTCCACACTGAAATTAATAACTATGAAATTATGATTTCTTCGTGAAGCTGGCCTCCCTGAAAAACGCAGACTCACAAGAAAAAGTAACCCTTTTTTGTCCCTCTCCTCGGACCTACTAGAAAATATCCGGAAACATGATCGGTAGAACCCATTTGAAATGATCGATGGAATCGATATATCGACTCTAAACATTGATAATATCTATGTATCATCTTTTGCATCTGTTTACATCTTGTGTTTCTATTTTTGATGAGGTACTTCGGCACAAAGTTATTGATGGTGGAATAAAGAACATAATTTATAAGAATAATGTAATTAATTTGAAACTGATCAAAGAGAAATACAACATCCTTATCTAAAAATGTAAAACTGAAAGTTCGTTTGTTTGTCTGTCTATATCTATCTGTCCTCCTGCACCTCAAAAACCGTTCAACCTATCGACTTGAAATTTATTCGGGAGTAACCTCTAAGCCATGAATGGAAATTATACGAAAGGACTTATTGAAAATTTGTGTCCTTACTGAATGCATCATTTGACGTGTGGAATGACTTTCGGGCTTCATTTTTTCAGGTAAATGTCCATTCGGGGAAATGTCTTACGGAATAAGAGTATTTGGGTATTTGTCCCTTTGGGAAAAAAGTTCTTCGGGTACATGGATTTCAGTTGCCTGACTTCGGGAAAATGTCCGGGAACCTTCGGATCGAAGGAAGGTAAACAGCGAAGAAGAACAGGATGGAGATTCATCTGAAGCAAACGCAAGCTGCCGTACAAAGTTGACGTAAATCCAAATCAACCATTAGGCAAACTGTATCTTCTGGATACTTGGGAAAATATAATTTCTTCCTGAACGTTGAGTTGAATATACGTCAATTCAACTTCGTACGGCAACACTGCACTGTCATTCGGTCCAGCGCATGCGCAGTAACGCGTGATCTAGAGAACAGTGTAGTTGTCTGTCGCTTTATTTGTTGTCGTCTTTCGCCTACCGTTGGTATTCGGGTATTTCCGGCGCATTTAAAAGGAAGAATCTTGTAAAATGTAGTTCATATAAGTTCTACAAAATGGCGACGTATTTAGGTGGAATAGCGGGATAACGGTTTGAGGACAGTGGGAATAAAGATGTTTCCTCACTGCCACAAAAATACGACGCCACTTTGTAGATGTTATATGAAATACACTTTGTTCTTCTCTCGATATTCTTTCTTAGTTTAAATTCGAATGTAAAATGGCAAAATTTTTTTCACGGAGCAAACAGGGGTTCTTGAACTCATCCAGTTTTGGCTTTTCTGAATTGTAAAATTTGAAACGGAGTGATATTGGCCAAAAACTGAATTAAGAGATTTCACGAAAATGCATAATTATACACAAAAAACTCATTTGCGAGCTCGCAACTGCGCCGCAGGCGAGTGCCCTTCAACCAATAATATTTCGCGAGTAGATATTTTGAGAGGTCGCTAATATGAAAAACGAGTCCGTGTTAGTGCCGCAGCGGCTAGCAGTTATTTGGATAAACGATGATAAGAATACTCCAAATAGGAGAGGAAAGATTTGATATTGGTGAGAGACGACGCGATTGCGTAAGCTAAAATTCATAGCAGTCGGCGGCGCGGATCTAAGGAATAAAGATTGAAAAAAATTATAATACGAAGCGAGTTCATTGATGCGAATTGACCTGTGCTATATGGGATTCGTTTTTCTGTTTTTTTATAAATGTAAATATTATTTATATGAAATATTATGAACACAGCCCGATCGTTCTAGGGGTAGTAGAGCCTGTGGGAAACGAATTTCATCTTGTCAAAAAATGCCAAAAGTGGAATAAACACCGAAACCTGTGCTTGAAGCCGAATAAGGCCAAAAAAAAGACAGTTGATTGAATAAAATCGCCCTACATAATTTTTAGCGAAAAATTGATGAATTTCAACCTAAACTAAACCTGCTTGAAATCGGGTAATTTTAGCGAAAAAACTCCTGAAGTTTGATTTAAAATTGGATAATTCTCGTTGAAAAGACTATATAGCATCAATTTCAGTCCGAAATGGAA
Organism: Aspidiotus rigidus; assembly: GCA_035079385.1. Lineage (NCBI taxonomy): Eukaryota > Metazoa > Arthropoda > Insecta > Hemiptera > Diaspididae > Aspidiotus > Aspidiotus rigidus. Next base: position 5,078,527 of record JAVHKY010000015.1, on the reverse strand, counting down.
AGATTTTGGTTATGATTTTGAATTCATAAAATTAGTTGGTCTAATTATTTTTGTCGAGAACTGTTGAAAATGATGAAAAACGCGTTTTGTCTCTATTTTTTAAAGGCCGCTTCGTTAATTTTCTTCATTTCTTTTTTCAAATCGAGTTTATATTTAAAATTCTGAACTCGACTTGAAAAAAACACTTGACACTTTTCTAAACTCCTATCATATATAGGTAGCTGGAGACTCGAAATTTCTCTAAGTCCCCCTCCTATCATAAATAGTTTAGAGGTCGAAATTATTCTAAGTTCCTCTTCTATCATATATAGCCCGAGAGTCAACATTTTCCAAGTCCCGAATATAATGACGTCACAATTTGAGTGGGCTCGCGCTCGTTTTCTGTAAATGCCCTCTCAACAAAAAAGATAGCGGGTTCCCCGCTAAAAAAATGACGAATATTTCAATCGTCTAGAGTGGTCTTGAAATGCCAAAAATCTTCATTTTTAGCCCCGAAAAATCCAGGTTTTGGTTATGAACTTTCGAGTTCTACTTTTTTCATCCACGGGTCCAAAGTTGAAATTATCTTCCTTATAATCGTTATATAATATATAGGTGCCCAAAGGAACTCGAATCCGACCCCCCCCCCTCTCTTTGGTCAAGACACCTTGTTTTTGCTTCAATCTAAGTCGTGCATATGACGACTTGAGAAAATTAGGATACTTGTCTATATACTTCGGCCGCTCATTTAATTCACTTTTCTTCTATCGAAGATTTAGAAGTAGAGCCGCACTAAAAGTAGTGAACGAAATGGCGGAAGAATAAATTCCCTACAGAACGAGAGCTCTTCTTGTACAAATTTATTCTGAAGAGTTTTAATAAAGTTATAAGTAAGGGAGACCAAATTATTTCGAGGTAGCGACTTCTTAGTATACACCCACATATGATGCAGATATCTGAGGAATGGAAATTTTTTCTTTGCGGTATACATAAAACGTTTAAGTCGGAAAAACTTTTTCCACTTTCATCTTCAAAAATATATCGACGATAAAAATTTATTCACATTACAGTTGGAAGAAACCAGCGAACGGATATTTTTATAAATTAGCGGGAGAATTGCTTCAGGTTTCGTACAAATGTCTGGTCGGGTGTAAACTATTCGCTTATGCTATATTCAGTATTGTAGATGAATAATTATACATGTCCACTGATGCTAATATACACTTTTCTTCTCCATTATACTTTGTATTAAAACTAAAAAGCAAAATATTTTTACAAAAATAAACGATGGCAGATTGAAAAATAATAATATAAACACGTTCAAGAAACTGAATATGAAATGAGCTGAAAGATGCGCGTGTATATTTCTTATCTATTTATTGTTTTTGCTTCTTTTTTTTTTTTTTCTTTTCCTATTCCGTTCACTCGCTCAAGATTAGTTTTCTATTAAAATGTTTCCGTTTACAATTCACGATGAATTTTCATTTCTGGTTGGAATGCCTAACTAATAAACGGTGCAGTTCACTCGTTTGCTTGGAGATATATAATGGCGCTGGGAAAGAAACGAGAATTGAAATTCATGTTTATAAATTTCGACGTGATCTCAACCGTCCGGTCGTGAGCTAGACGATTAAATTATAAATTTATTAACCGATTTTGTCAAACGATGAACACGCTGCGTCGCAATAATCATTTATCCGATACCCTGATGGTCTCTCGTACGACGATAATGGAATTATCATTTACCAGCTCTATGACGATGATGACCAGACCCGCGTAGACGACGAAAAATGTACAGTAATAATAACTAACTTTGAAAATATAACGAAAGAAATGAAAAGCGTCAAGAAAGCCAATAAATTCGAGAAACAGGTTCCAATCTAGTAACGTTATCGCGTAACCTTGACAGAAAGAAAACATCATTCAGAAATACCTTACAAAATTGACGCTCGGTGAAGGATTACAAAAGGAAGAGGGGAAAAAACTCAAGCGAGTCGGCCGTTCAAATCGTATTTTTGGTAATTAAAACGTCGTTAGCCAGCGCTGCACTGCGGGAAAGTTATACATAGGAGTGGCTTGAATGATGAGAAATTGACGATTTCGAGGTGAATTGTTCGTGTATATCTAGGAGTGGCCAGTATATATCTTCTATACTGCAACGCCATAGTGATATTCATAATAATCACGATTGTAATAAACGAGACAGAAATATATGCATTTAATGAGCGAAGAAAATAAAAAAAATTAATAATCTGGTTGATAGACGATGTTTCAACTAAAGAAGAATTTACTTTAATGTTCATAATAAACGCAATGCGCGAAATAAAAACAAATCTCTACGAATACTTTCTAGGAATATATGAAAAAATTCTTTTTTTTGAAGTCCTACGGTGGAAGGAAATAATAATATAGTGATGGGAGGCACGAACGGCTATATCAACTAAAGGTCTCGAAGAAAATATTATCTGTTTATACTGGCTCTTATATGGGAATAGTTTCATAAACGATTTTTGAATACGCGTGATAACTTATAAAATAGAAACTATAGCCCAATTATACATGTGTCTCGTGAATTTATATTTGATAAATTTATGATTGAACGTGATGAACTCTGAACGGTTTCAAAACGTTCCAATATGGACTGACCTCAATTTAAAAGTGTGAAGTTGATTTTATACTTTGTAGGTATCGGATTTCCAAATCTAGGCTTTAAATACTGCGGACTTTCATTCCAAAATATGAAGAGGTGTGATTCATAAACCTTCAAATTTTATTTTGTCGCATACCGTTGAAACTTATATATTGCATTGCGTTACTTCGAAAATTCACGGCGTTGGTATAGGCAATTTTCTCGACGTCTCCGGTATAGGTATATTTTCGCGTTATTTGCCGAATGCGAGATAAGTTTTCACTGTACGAACGGAACATGAGCTTAGTATGACGTCTGGGGCACATATTCTTTGAAGAGAAGGGCGCGAAGAAGTGGGAAAAGGAGAAAAACGGATGATGGTTTGCCATGGCAGAAAGGGGAGAGGAAGACCGTGTAACCAATTTGGGAAAAGATCGTACGGTCTCAATTTTCTACTTCCTCATTCAGGAAAAAAATTGTACGAGCAAAGAAGTCGATTGATTTAAATTGTTTACATCCCTCTACCCCTTCCTAGAATACACATGCCTGATCGGTGAATTCTTGTTCCCATGGAATATTATTTATACTGCTCAGCTTGATAGCTTGTAACATTGACAACGAGAATCACGAATCATTGTTCTAATTAAATACGATACGATACATGGATTCGCTTGGATCTACTTACTATAACGGAAGAAATATTTTGGAAACAAATAGGGCCGTTAATAGCTTTGTAAAATTTTATCTTCTGGAGATGAGATTCGTCAAGATTGATTCGTGTGAAGACAACGTAAGAGGTCGGAAAACTCTAGCTTCCCGTGCAGTTTTCTCTATTGCATGATCCGTTCCTCCACAAATAAATGTTTACATTCATATGAATCTCATTTATGAAGCTCAATATGCACTCAAGGATGAGTGAGCCAATGACAGCCAAAAGTTCGACACTCATAAGACTGATCAACAAAACAGCAATTAAACCTTATTATTCTGCAACATGGACGATAATGTAAAGGGTCAAAAGCCATCAGGAAGCAATTTGGCACAGATATTTCTCGATTTATAGGCTAATCCTTTGAGTTATCAAGCACAGACAGACATTAAATCTTCACAGCCTTTATTGAAAAATGCCGAAATGGCCATGGATTACACGGACTGTTCAGTTTTAGATTTTACAGTATATGCCTATAGAACTGGGACTATTATACTATTGGAAAAACTGTCCCGATTTTTTCCATCACGGATGCCGTCACCAATGACCTTGACTTATTTTAATAACTTGAAAATGAGTGAATTCCCTCATAAAAGGATATGTTAGGCACCCCACAATTAGAACTTTTAAATTCCTCGGCGTTTGATACTATTAAAAGTGTCAAATTAAAAAATCATATAATTGGACATTTATAATATTCGAAAGGTACTCTCGTTCGCCTTAAATCGAGAAAACCCCATCCCAAAATGATATTCAGCACCACAAATTGAGAACTCGTAAATTTCTCGACTTTTTCAAAGCTAGAAATTTGATTTACTTAAATCTTCTTATTGTGACATCACGATTGGATGTCAAAAAATCAGAATATTCATGATAAATATATAATGATTTCCCTCAAACTGGAGATGATTTTAAGTACCTAAAGATGAGAAAATTTAAATCTCTCGGACCGTTCCAAGCTTAGAAATTTGATGTATTCAGAATGTACATAATGTATAATATGATATCATAGTAGAACATTATACGACTATCATAATTGGAAAATTACAATAATTGGAATGCATTCATTTGTTTCAATCCAAAGGAAACCCTTTCCAGAAAGATCTTGGCCAAACTAAGATTAGAACTTGTAAATTTCTTGCAGTTTTTGAAAATCGGAAACGGAGTGTATTCAGAATACCCAATTAGGACATCATAATGAGACACGATTGGACATCAAAAAATCACAACAATTGGAATATTCTGGTATGTCTTAAATTCAGGGAAACTTTTCAAGGAAGATCTCTCGCACCCCGAAATGAGAAGTTGTAAATTTTGTAAAGCTTTTGGAATTTCTAAACTCGATACAGGGCGCGGCAAAAGTTCCACCCCCGATTTGCACAATTAAAAAAAAAAACGAAAAAAAAGAACGAAGAAAAAATCAGGAAAAATCGTAATTTAATTGGAAAAAAAGGTGGGTACAAACATTTTTTGGACAAAGTTAGTCTCACCCAAAAAATTTTTGTAGCCACCTTTTTTTCCTATTAAATTACGATTTTTCCTGATTTTTTTTTTGTTTTTCGTTTTCATTATTTTAAATCGTGCAAATCGGGAGCGGAACTTTTGCCGTGGCCTGCCAGGAAAAATTTTGCCAAATTCTTAACAGAACAACTGGCCACGACCATTTTCTCATTTGACCAATCAGAACGCTTAAAAAATAGCAATATTGTGCCATTTGTCGCAAAAATGGCATTGACAAAATTTTTACCGGCGGGTGTATATCTTTGGGATATCCAATTATGATATCATCGGAAAATTCAAATAATTATTTGAAATATTACGCAAAACTGAGTGAAATCCCTCCAAAAAACGACGGCTTCCTTAACGAAGTTAAACGAGGAACGCAGGGAACCTGTATTATGAGTCAAATGGGATATGGTATTGAAAATTCAAGGAATCTTAGACCTAGATAAAGCTAGTATAAAGAAGGCCTTGACCTAATCTAAGCCTAGTATAATATAGTTTCAGAGTCTAAATTTTTCTCGAATCTCCAGCTATATATATGATAGCTCGAGTGTTGAAATTTTTCCAAGTCCCTTTCATATCATATATGGCTCGAGAGTCGACATTTTTCTAAGTCCCTTTCTCATCATATATGGCTCGAAAGTCTAAATTTCTCCAAGTCCCCCTCTTATCATATATAGCTTGAGAGTCAAAATTTTTTCAAGTTTTTCGCTGGACAGCAGACGGGGGACACCGGACGGCGCACGGCAAATTTCTCTAAAAGCCCCCCATAAAACAGGTTCCCTGTTAAAATAATTTTTTATACCCCAAGACAAGGTTTATTATCAGCCGAGTAAATAATACGAACGATCAGCATAAATACAGGAACGTTAGGTCGAGAAGATCGCTCTGGAGCTGGAGATCGCCAGTCGATGAAGAACCCAAAAGAGGGATACTGATAGTTTAATTAAGCTATTGATGAAAAAGCCAGAAGCGGCTATCGAGAATGGAGTTCATGAATGAAATTGATCATTGAGATTGTGGATCGGAAATCCCAGTTTAAGGAGCATGAATACAAAATAATATTCACCACGCTACAAATATGAAACAAAAGGCAGGGAACGTGGAAACCTATGATACATACCTTCTGCATAATTTCCTAGTATCCACATTACATTTTCTTTTCCGCACACTTCGTATTGATAGAAAGAATTGTTCGCGTTCCTTTCTTCATTAATTTTTTTCTTATATACAAAACTACAATCAAAAAATTAATTTTTTGTGATAACATCTAGATGAAAGCTCAGTTTGAACACTTAAAATTTCAAGAGGATACATAAATGATGGACTTGTCAATAGATTGTGTTTAAGTTCGGAATCAGTTTTAGATTTTCTTTTTAATAGTAGCGGAAGACGTTTTGAGGAGAAAAGGAAGGCAGAACCAATCTTTTCCTAATATTCTGATGGAAAAATTCCCACATTCTTTTGTCGAGATGAACATTGATTACTAATTCTCTTAAATGAAGTCTTTTATGGAAAAAAATTCAGAGAACTGATTATACTTATCAGTGACATTTGACAAGATCTTCCTGAGAACTATAATGTAGCCTGTATATAACAGGTTACGCACCATCATTTGTATGATGGACGAAGATTTCGACGTTTCCGCTCTTCTAAGACACTTCCGCGTATACAAACCATGTTCAACAGATGTAGCTGATTAAGGTAAAAAAGTAATTTAATACCTTCACACAACTTTTACGATGAATTAAATCCTCGCCAATGATGACGTCGAATGCGAGTATTATACTCGTATTAAAAATATACAGAATAGAAGCGTTATTCAGATTTCTTTGAAATTTGAATATTTATGTGGAAACTCCGTCCCAATAAATTTCAAGAGAAAGAAGTCCAAGAGAGAATAATGTATTTTCTTTATTTCACGCGTCACTGGGGGTCGACATTCATTCACAATGAAATTTTCTTCTTTCTTAAACCTGCTCGCGGTCTAAAATTCCGTAAAACATGTATCCATGGTGTATTAGATCCTGCACGCTATAATCATTCAGTAAATTAACAGTAATTAGATAAATTTATGGCTCGGGATTATGGTTGGTTCTTCAGAGAGGAAAAAAGTGATTTATACACGTATCATTGGACAATATGAACATAAAAACATCAAAATATTGTGCATTCACAGGGAAAATTATGAGCTCTTTTCTGAAGAGCAGAGCCACGATTTTGGGCATAGCCTAGAAAGATTTTGAATGATTTTTTGATGATTCTGTGATAATCGTTAAAATGAATAAAACAGAAAAGCTAAATTCACGTCGTGTAATTTTATATCATACTTTATACTTCGGGCTTGTTTTCATCAGCCTTGTTAACTTTTTATTTACATCATATTTCGATATAGAAGGCAGCTGCTATAGAACTCAACGTAGATTTCTCGAGACACTCATTTATTAATTTTTCATAATCATTCAGATCGAAAAAATATTCTACACGGTTTGATAGCGTAACATAAGGTCTTTAAGATAGCAATGAATAGCTGAAATTATGTATATTAAATACACTTTATTTAGTTATATCAAATTCCGAAACTCATTTTAACGGATCGCTCCCATACAAATACAGATAATCTTGAAAAATATCCGAGAACAATATTTCAAGTGAATCGGCGTCGTAAAAAAATTTACACTCGAGAGATATTATCCTTTGTTTTTAATTATTGTATTTCATGGAATTCATGGAAAATTAAAGCGGGGGTTCATTATTCAAAGTTCATCCAAGAAAAAATGTCGGTTGGAAAATAATAACTAAGAATGACATGTTTCATTTCATGACCGTTGAAGGCTCCCCTATCTTCTCTTCCGATGAAGAGATTTGGTCCATCAACTTCTCAGGAAGAAAAAACCTCAACACCACACAGAAGCTAACATGTTCCCTCCAGAGACACATATAATATAGTGTAGCATTTTATATGCTTGCTTCTTACACTTTGATGTAGTATATCTATTATATATTAAATCAATTCTATCTATTACATCGACTCTTGATACGTTCATCTTGGTCACAATGACATCATAGTAAGTGCTCTACCACAAAAGCCACAACATTGGAATATCAGCTTGAAGCCACATCCACTCGCATATTACGTTTAAATCGGCAGCAGCAACCAAAATGTGTGTTGCTTATTGCAAAATTGCAATATTGTGCTCTACGTAGAAGAACCCTAAGGTCCTTTTTCTCTTAGTTCAGTATAAACCTTTCCGTATGTTAGGATAACTGGTTGACAGGCTCATTCTTAGCCTTGTACACGTGTAGTACGCGTAACGAGTATGTTGGACTGAGTGGCTCACGCCGGCGAACGAGCGAATAGCCTAGATTTCTCCAAATCCCTAAACTAGGTCACCGTGACGATTTAAGGGGACAGGACGACTTGGTTAGCCGAACATACAGTACATGAAGACGAGTATTGCCTAGTATACTGCATGTTAGGCCTAGTTACTAGTACAATGAAGGCAAAGGATGCAGGTTTCAGAGTAGCGAACTAAAATTTTTCCACATCCCTAAAGTAAGTTAAGGTCACTGATGACGTCATCAAGCGTGACAAAATACCGTGACGATTTTCCTAATAGTAATTCCAGCCGGAATAGGCCTATAGTATAAGCGTAGTATAGAACTAGCTACGATATGATATCAGAAACCTAATATATTATGGGGAAACTATAATCGTACGACAGAAAAGATGGAAAGCACGACAAGTTTATTACAACCAAAAAGCTTGACAGCACGACTATAATTTATTGAAAGTACGACAGAAAACCTACGACTAAAAATACTACGAGTACGACAAGTTCCTTTACGACAAAAAAGCACGTCTGGACGACGAATAATTTTTTTCCCCGGCTCATTTCTTAACGACCAAACAGCATGTCACGACGACTACCGGTGGGTCAGTTCTTGACAACCATGGAGGACATTGTAAATAAATGGTCGACAGCGAGAGATCCAGCTTCCATCAATGGCATACCATTTCGAGACGTGCCTTTGATTTCATTACGTCAATGGACAGAAGCGTACCAGTGGGCAATGGCCAACACGAAAATTTTGAGAGGAAAACGAAAGGACGAATTTTACACGTGCTCCAGTCGACATCAAGAGCCAATTTCTCCCGCTCTAGTTACCGAATACAAGACAAAGGAAGGGGGTTGGAAAACATTCGCCGAATTTGTTCGTTTGAATTATGGTGTGTGGAGAATTCATCTTCATGAAGGATGCACGTGCCCTACTTACCTGAAGCGCAACAGCTGCAAACATCACCTCGGGATGAAAATCCGGTTAAAAAGGGTAGACGTACCTCTGGAGGCTAAATTGATTCCTTTAGGGCAAAGGCGTAAGCGAAGGCGGCCGTCGAAGGCCCGCCAGGCTCTAATCATTCAGTAAATAATGGCCAACTTTTGTTTCACTTGTCAATTTTTAATTTAATTTGTCGATTTTAATTTTCATTTGTCAAGGTTTAAGTATGGTCGTTCTACTGAACAATTCTGTCGTGTACTAAATGCCGTTTATTATTGTTTTAAGCTGCGCATTGTGAATAACAGTCGTGGAAAATTTTATTAGGTCGCATATTACAATTTCCTGTCGCAAATTCATATTTTTTGTCGTTCATTAATTAGTGTAGTCGGGGATACTATTATGTGGTCGCATGACCTATTTTTCCTGTCGTTCTCACCTACTATTCTGTCGTAACTTTAAATGGTAGCCATATATTATGCCTAGTATACTACTATAGACCCAGTATGTTATAGTATACTGTTGGCCACGTATTATGAGAGTACCAATGGTCAAAATTATAGCCTATTATAGGCCTAGTGTAGCCTAGTACAAGTATGATGAAGGTAGTCAAAATCTATATTATAGCTTAGTATAGGCCTAGTGTACTAAATTATAGGGAAGATCGAAAATGTCCTCAAGTCCCTAAAGTAGGTGAAGGTTACTGATGAAGTCATCAAGTGGGACAAAAAACCGTGACGATTTTTCGTGACGCAGGAGTAGTCTCAGCCAAAAAGCTTTCGGAAAACCGTCATTAAGCCGTGATGGTAGTTTGTGACAGTTTTTTCATGCGTGGTCCCAATACTAAAACTAGTTTGTATATTGATCAAACCTTCAATAGGGTGGTTTCTGTCGTCTGGTAAAATGTGGCCACGGTATTTTGGTACATATATGCTTGGATATTGATAACTCATTGGTTCTAATCCACCACGAGACTTTTCCAAGTGGACCACTTACGTGCCATTATCTTCGTATATTTTTTGATCGACTGATCTGATTTTCCAAATAGACCCTTCCCCTTGCCAACAAACGAGAAATGGCTCGGTTTTGAAGCTAATTTCCTGTTCATATGCGAGCCAACAAACAAGTCACATCTCTACTGGTCAACCTTTTCTCCGGGTATAATCATCTCCAAGAACTAAGGTTGAAGCAAATTGAAAACAAAAATTCCAGGTGAATATTCGAAATATTCTCTAGGAAGTGGGTGCTGTAAAAATCATTCATTAATCAGACAGTTTATAACAGAAATTATCAGTTTTGTGGGGATTTAGAGGGAAAACAACAAAGAAAATTTGTGAAAGATGCAGTAGAAAATGGACCAATAAAATATAAGATATTGTTCAGATCAAAGAGAATTAGTTCTACCGTATAAAGTTGAATTAACTAGATCCAAGAACTTACGGTTTCTTTAAAGGAGTTAAACGAAGGGTGGCGGGGAATCTGTTTTATGGGGCGTGAGATCTCATACCAGATCTATGACGTCATCAAATTAAAACGTCACAGGCCCGGCCTCTGGACCTATATATAATAGGAATAGGACTTGGCTGTATATGACAGGAGGAGGACTTAGAATACCTCAGGACGTTCTGAGTCTTCCGGTGTTTGAAGCGTGGCATATCTGGCTCATTGAAGGGGCCAAGTCAATTGGTGAATGAAGCATTGAATATCTAGTTACTCGAAGGGGCTATCTTCCAGACTATGTACACCAACCACCGAGATATATGTATATGATAGGAGAAGGAAAATTTTTGAGCTCCGGGCTCTGCCGGCTGGTAGACGTCCCCCCCCCCCCGATAAAACAGGTTCCCTGCGCAATATCATCTACTAGGAGTCCTATTCAAACCGCGCATCTGCTAGGATCTCCAAGAACACGCGTGTTTCGTTCAACAAATGTGGTACTCTTGTCAAATACGGGAGAGGTATCGAAACTGTGATGGTACTTGGGAGAAAAATGAGAAAATTTCTCTCGAATGAAGCGGAATAGAAGGTTTTGTCATTCCACCTAAATTGTAGAATTTGTGTTTGTGGATATCTTCTATAGGATATAAAGAAGCCAAATCTGCTTCACTCAAGTGTCATTTGAGCGTTTAATTTTTCTCCCACATACCCTATACCTCTGACAATCATTCCCCACAGCAGCGTAGTGCTAGCGCTGCCTGGTTCGAATAATCGTCAAATTTTCAACAAACAATCAAGTATGAATTCTTTCTTATTTAAACGCTGCAATTCAGAGAATAGACTTCTCTAAAATCGAAATTTTAATTACTCTAATCTTAGTTTTTCTCCTAATTCGTAGCCGTATTTAATTGATATCTTAGAAAACTTTTTTGGGTTTAGACATACGTCAATTCCTTTTCACAAGCCAGAGAAATTGGGAAAATACAAACGTCAAAATGTTTTCATACTCAAGGTAAACGTTAATTAAGATTGAAAATAAAACTCTTTGTATATTTCAGCGAGGTCACGAAAGAACATGTTATAATTATCTTATTGAGTAACGTGATAATCAAGACAATTAGAGCTAACTTACACACAGACGCACGACGGTTAAAATTTATATCAACATCCAAGTTGAGAATTACAAAAGGCGAGCTGAAAGCGAATATGTTGATATACGAGTACGAACAGGGTAAACACTTCAACAGGAAGATCAAAGGGAAGACTGGACGACACTTCTGATTCGTCCATCGTCGACAAAGGAAACGTTATCCAACGAGCTTATTTGTCTTTTGTCATACATACAAGTACTTATTCCCCTAAATATTGTTGTAGAAACATGTATTTCTAGACTCTTTCAAACATAACATGCACACTTAATTATAATTTTGCACACTTATACGACCATATAGATTACCATCCTTTTTCTTTTTTTTCTATGCTGCATTGAGCAAACAACGCCATCGCTCACATGACAAAAGTGCACGGATACTCATGATGTGCAATCCTTACAAGCTTATAGCATATAATTGAACTTCCCAGATTCATTATTTACAACTCTTGAGAAAAGTTGTCTCGCTCACCCTTTGGATGCACGCCGTCAGTTCGAAGTCAAATTTTACCGTTCATTATTCCGGGACATAAATGAAGAAATTCGATATAGAGAAAAGAAAAGAAAGGGGCGAACAAAGAAGCGTGCAACTTACCTGATTAGAGAGAACAGTACGTCAACTTACGCGAGCGCAACGCAATACTTACAATTTTGCATGCCATCCCCCTTCTCAAACTATACACAGATCAAAAACTCGACGGCGTTATTGAATTTTTCAAATTTTTCTCGCTAATTTAACTTTACAAAAGAAGTGAGAATTGAAAAAAAAAAAAAGAAGGGATCGACAAACCCTAACGCAACGCTATATAGTGCAAAAGGTGGCGTCGAAGATATACCCGGGAGTGGATTACACGCCGGGACTCTCCCGCGACAATATAAACGTTTATGCTACGCGTGGTGAACAATTTGGAAAATGTGTAAAGTCGATAAATTGTATCGGGGCGAAGTGAAGACCAGTAAAATGCGGAAAATAAAGCGTTAGAGCGTTAATAAATGGAAATGTAAACGGCTACGTGAAACATAAACTAGAAGGGTAGCCGATTCGTCGTCTAACGACATTCTGTACATACTTTAAACATTGATCGAAACATAAGGGTTGATGGTGTGACAATTGATCAGCCGAGTGAACTACGACCTCGCACTCGAGATAATTTCACGAAAGCAAAGGGTGGCTAACTTTTATCGTTTTCCATGATCACTTACACCGATACTCGCGTTCGCGAGAATGTAGAAGACTGGTATTTCTCTTAGCGAGATTAGCTCATCCTAAATATGCATCGAAAATGAAATTCTGTGATTGCCGATCAACTGAATGCCTTACAGTTCATCGATTTGTTTCAGCACAATATTCTAATTAAGAGAGGTCCACTCTCAGTATAGACACTGTTTCTCGCTGAAGTATAAAATGGATTCATTAGATGAGGTTCCAAAGTGATACACGGGACAGATACTTCGCAATTTCAAACTCAACATGCGTATATTCTCCTTTCAAATTTCACAATTGATACACACTTGAAGAAGGATGCTGGTCGACGGAAACACGTCGTGTAAAAAAATATTGTAGAAGTATTGGCAAAAATTGTTTTATTCTGGAAACTATTAGCTTTTCCACGGAAAATGAAAATTTAGAAATTTATTCATGAAAAAATGTATTATTTTGTATCATTAAATTAAGTTAATTTTATCTATGTCTGGTTTATATAGACAAAGACGCCGAAAGTTAAAAGCTGAATGAAGAGAATATTCAAAGGAGTAACACGAAAGGAGATGCAGAGGACCGCACGAAAATTGAAAACACGGGCGCTTTCGGCTAATAGCGCTCGTGTTTTCAATTTTCGTGCGGTCCTCTGCATCTCCTTTCGTGTTACTTCTTTGAGTACCCTCTTCATTATGGATGATCGTAATTTTATACAAAAACGTATCGATTCTATTAGAAGCTGGAATTAGCGAACAGTGCAAAAATTTTATCAGTATTGAACACTGTAATCTCAGAGTATAGTCGTTGTAATTTCGTGAGCTGTACTACGCTACGGATTTATACAAATCAACAAAAAGTTCACAGTACCGATTGTGTGCTATCGACATGTCGTAGCTCGGAAGATGATAACATCAACCGTTCCTTTGCTTAATATACTAAACCTCTCAGCGAGTAGCGCTATTACCGAGATTGCGAGTGACGGAATCTTACACCCCCCACTTTAGGAAGGGAGTCATCGACTACCAAAATTCAAAGATTTGGCTGGATCCCCTGACAACCAGCGGGCGCCTCTTATCACTGGCGGGTCAATTTGCCTCTTAAAACCACCAGGGCATTAATCATTTAATCCGCGCTCGATGTTCTGTCATATTTCGAAAACTGCTTGTAAGTTTGTAGCGTAGTACAGTTCACGAAATACAACAATGCTTTTGTTGATACAGTGTTCTCACTGCATTCTCAGAAGTATTGTTGTATTTCGTGAGCTGTCACTACAGACTTACACATATATTAGGGCAAAAAAAAAAAAAAAAAAAAAAGAATACAAAAACTTGAGAAATTGGAAAAATCTCATCTGCCAACTCCCCCTTTGAATAGTCTTCACGAAGTTACTACATGTCTCCATTTACAGACAATGAGTAATTTGAGGACATCTGTAGGACTAACTTATTCTTCTCCATCTCCCCACCATGGTTAACGAAGTCCTAATCACCATAAAACAATGCTCCAAATCCTCAGCACCCGGCTATGACCAAATCCTTACAGTGTTTTTACAAGAATTCTACTCATCACAAGCAATCTCTAGCTTCACCTTCCCCCTAAATAGAATCTTCAACTCCTCCATATTCTGAGCAATATGAAAACTAGCAAAAGTAATTCCCATTCTCGAACCAAACAAAGACCCGACTGTCCCTCTTTTTTACCGACCAATCTTTTACCAACTTTTCCTGATGGAAAAAAGAGGTATTACACCTGTCCGTTCAGGTTTCCTTATAGGCCTACTATTATTATTTATTATTATAAGATTTTTTTGTCCGCGGAACTCCTCCGAAACTACCCGATAGATTTTTTTGTAACTTGGCCATATAACGTTATATCTAAACTTACAATTTTTTGAGAATCGGTTGAGAAATTCTCGAAAAATTTTAATTTTTTTGAAATATATTCATTCTTTTTACCTAGAAATTTAGTACCCTTGTATCCCGCTTCTCACAGCACCTATTGGGACCGGGCAGCGCTGCGTCGCGCAAAATTCTCGAACTTTTTAAAATCTCAAAAATATTTTCATTTGAAAGAAAATTTTTCGCTCTTCAATTTTGTTTCTTACAAGTACATGCCTAAATTCATTATTTTTGGAGAAATTGAAGAAAAACTAAAAAATCACCTTCAGTTTCAAGTCACGATCACCGTTCGCTTATTGAGTCTGAATGATTGTGGACAATTTTTTAGTCTTCATCAAGTGTGCTGCAAGACTATCTTGGTGACTTCATTCTTAGGTAAATATTTTATTATTAATTTATACATCATTTTTTCGTGTATAAACAATTGATATAGTAGTTTATTTTTGACTTGAGGTGTATGCCTATAATCGGAGGTGATCGAGAATTACGCCTCTTAGCTTAATTTTATTTTTATTTATTTTTCATTATTATTAGTCATATTCGATAGTGAAAACCTCGAGATGGAATGAATTGAGGACAATTTTCTGGTCTTCATCAAGTGTGCTGCGAGACTCTTGGTGACTTCATTTTATTCAAATTTATTATTGATTTACACATAACTTTTCGCGTATAGGTAATTGATAGTAGTTGATAGCTGATTTGAGGTATCTCAGGAGATGGGAACATTATTTTCAATAATTACTTTTTTTTATTTTTTATTTTTATTTTATTTTTTTGAAATCAAGAAGTTTGTTTTTTCTTTCTCTCGAAATAAAAAACATTTTTCCGTTAAGGCTCGTTTTTACCGACTTTTCCTATTTTTCACAAACCGTATTGGTGATTACTAGGGCAAGTAAAAATATTTTTTTATCCGTCCGAAATATTTTTTTTAAATCTCAAAATATGTGGAAATATGTGCTAATAAATTTTTTTAAAGAAAACGTCAATTTGAGTATAAAAAATTCTAAAAATCAATTTAATAAAAGAAATATTAAAAAAGACTTTGATTGCAGTTGATGAACATATGCATGTGCAGATTGTTGAACAAAAAATTTTGCCTATTACCTCTAAAAATGTCCAAAATTTCACAATAAGTTGCGAGAAATCGAGTTAAAATTAGCTTTTAGGGAAAACATGGAAAACATGGAAAATATGTGAAAATATTTTTTTTTTTACAAAATATGTAAAAATATGTGCTATTAAATTTCAATGGGGTACCCAAGTTATGCTGAAACGGATGATTTTCGAACTATTTACGTCATAACTAGTAGTGAAAAAAATATGTGAAAAATATTTTTACTTGCCCTAGTGATTACAGATGATAATTCTGAGCATCGTTTCAAATTTATTAAATAATGAAGGTTACTGGATGAATTTTTTCCCACTAAAACTTCGACGGATTATAGTGTTATGTCTAAAGATGTGCAACTGCAATTGTTTTGAGGATCAGATAAGTAGTTTTGAGGTAAACTTCATTTTGATGTTGTATTCATTTCATATCTTTGCTGAGGCTGTATTTCGTCCTCTTTCCCCTATTGACGGACTTAAAAAAATTCACGGGTTTATTAAGGGAGTTGAGACGGAGAATCTGTTTTATGGAGTACCTTAGAAGAGCGTTCTGGGTCTTACGGTGTATGAAGCACTGCATACCTGGCTCATTGAAGGGGCTAAATCAATTGGTGTATAAAGCATTGCATATCCATTAACTTGAAGGGACTAAATCGATTTCCGAGCTACTATAGGAGGCAGATTTGGATAAATTTCCACCTCGGAGCTTTGCCGGTCGGCGGATGTTTTTTCCGACACCCCCCCCCCCCTTAACCCCGATGAAACAAGTTTCCTTTTCATTATTATTATTCATACTCGATAGTAAAAACCTTGAGTTTGAATGAATTGAGGACAATTTTTTGGTATTTTAGTCTTCATCAAGTGTACTACGAGATTATCTTGGTGACTTCATTCTTAATTAATTATTGATTTACACGTCATCTTTTCGTGTATACATAATTGATAGTAGTTCAGGTTCATAGTTGATTTGAGGTGTCTCAGGAGATGGGAATACCATTTTCAATTTTGACCAACTTCTTTGAGTGAGATTTGAGCTTAGACCAACGAGTGAACCAGACTCAGGTGCGATATATTTATTTGTTAATGCGTTCGGAAAGATAGAAGCGTGAGAGGAGGAATGAGGGATAGCCGATGGGTGATTGGTTGCTTCTTTGGTTTCGATATCGATTTTTTTCTTTTTCGGGATCTCCTTGCAGTTGGATTCCCAGATTTGCATTGTGAGAGGAAAAGTCGTGTATTACTCAGGCGACTGCACCGTGTTTTTACTAAGTACCCTCACAAAAATGTTAGGAAAAATCCTGAACAAACGACTCGTCTGGTTTTTACACGTACGAATATTTCAACAATGTTCTGAATTACACTACATAAGAGACTTCTAAGTGTTTTTTATTTTCAATTCTGGTTAAAATTTAAAATACCTGTCGCGTAGAAAATTTTAAAATAATATGAATATCACCTTTAACTAGTTCAAAATTTTGTCAATATATCCAAATCAAAATATCAAGGTCAATTTTATGTTTAAATTTATTTTTATTATTCATTGAAAAACTGATATACAGATGAACTGTCAAGATTCATCATCATCAGTAAACAGAATCCTTGCAAATGTTAATGTCATCACTTCAAATATATTCAAAGTTTGAATTTCCTAATTATACTGGCACCTATATAATACGGTGGAGTTTTTTTTCAACATTATTTCTGGCACAATATATATTTTTTCTACTTATACGCGCGCGAGCACAGAAATTACTTTTCATCGTCATTAAAGCACAAAAATTCCTTCACGAATTTATTATTATACCTATCTAATTACCGACAATTGTGGTATTCAACTAATTTACTCCGTAATGAGCGGGTATTGGCTGGCAACACGCGTTACTCGCGTTCCTGCTTTCTTACCCATGTGATGGGGAAAAAAATACAGAATTAATTTTGTAAGAAAGATATAGAGAAAAATGGCTACCTTACCACGCATCAATATTATAAAATAAAGAGGGATTATAATGTCTGTCTGTGTCTACATCACCTACCTATATACGTACGTGCAATACATATATTATACGAATAAATGTCGCGTGAAGATACGACGAGGGTCTCAACACAACGTGCAATTATCTTCTTGATTGAAAAAAAAAAAAAAAAAAAAAAACGCACTATTGCGAAAAAATGTGGAAATTATACTGGAAAAAATCGAAAAGCAGAGGTATACTGAAAATATAACCCGGGATAAAATAATTATTCGATCCAAATCCGTCAGATTGTGTCTTGGATCAATTTTCCGGTTTTCTGCACACCTAATGTATACAAACATACGAGAGAATAAATCAACTAACAGTAGAGCAATATTGACGATGGCGGTGAGGGCGGTGGTAGAAGAGGTGTGGGTAAGAGCGAACCGCAGCAACGGTATCTTTCGTGCTCTGACAACTTAAAAAAGAAAGAAAAAAAAAAAAACAGTGCACATCGTATACACAGACTAACATATCATAGTCCGCGTGCGTGCCCCCTTCCCGCAAATAGACGTACACCAAGTCAAGAGCAAGGTGTATGAACCGGTGGAGAACACAAGAGACTAGTGCGGACCACACAAGACGATTTCGCGGCCGATCACAAAAACAACATAAAACAAGTAGTGTATATCAAGCAATAGGTAGGCTAAGGCTTGAAGAGTCAGGGCTGCTTCCCACACGGGTACCCTTCAGTAAATCGCTTATACCGCACTCGTACAGTAAGATAGGCATAATCACGTTTGCATCTTAACTTGTTTACTTGTAAACTCTAGAAAAGGAATAAACGTGCTACTATAAAGCTGCATTGAAACGAACGACGGGGTGCCACGAGTCACAAAATCGGAGCACATGAGTGTAAAATATCCGCAATAAAAATGCAATTCGTACTGAACATTTCAGGTGAAAAAAAGACAGAACAGTGAAGAAAAAAAAGATGGAAAAAAGTACAAGCTATTATAATACTTCGTGTACCATGAAAGTACATAGATATACGCGGTTATGATGAAGACTGGTATACAATAACAACCTGTGGAGCGGAATTCATTTTATATACCTCATTACATATATTTACTAATATAAGAAGTAGGTATGAATGATAATCGATAGTAAAAATCATTTTTGTTGTGACATGTGCGAACGTGAGATATTTTATCACGTCCCCTCTTCCTCTCTCTATCTTTAAAATGTTCACGAAATAAATGATGGACGGTTCGCAAAGGCGAACGTATAATAATCATTTTTAATAAAAATTGTGCTCGCTCGATTAATCGTTATTGATCTTTTTATAGGGCTGAAAGAAATAATTTTCTATATATTTGATGTCGTATTACTCCCGTACATCGTATATTTCTTGGGTGTCGTAGTACATCATGTTGTAAGGCGGTGATGGTGGTGGGCGTCGGCGCTGTCGTGAAATATTTTTTCATAATCCTAATTTATTAGTACGCAATATTTTCTATGATAGCGCTTTCGCGAGTCTGGCAATATCAAATTGTTGCTAATCATAATCCGGTGTCTTGGCAATATTTTCCATCGTACCTCTAATTAATAAAACTTACGCTCAATTTACGCGCGAAATGAGTTCTGTTATTAATCTGATATATAGGCCTGAAGCCCATCCACGCAAAGTTTGAAGACATATACAGAGAAGCGAGAAAATTAAGTGCTTTACTTAAGAAGGATGCAAAAAACTTACTGATGTTGAAAACACGATTAGAGGTGGACTGATTGTAGTGAAAAATTGTGTCGCCTTCTTGGATGTTCTTGAATTTTTTGAATTATTCATTTTCTTTGGTCAACCGTGGGTCACCTAAAAAAAAAAAATTTTGCATATCGACGGCAGTGCCGAAAAATCTCTTTTTATTGTTATAAGTACCGTCGGGAGTATTGACCTTTTTTCAATTTCTACTTTCGTATATTTTAGATCTACAGTATAAAAAAAAAAAATTATACTCGTACCAGAGAACTCGAGATATCTGCTCTCACTAGAGGTACTCTCAACATCAGAAAAAAGAAAGAAAAGGAGTTACAGACTTTTACCACCTCGAAATTCTTCTGGTTTACGTCTCCCATGAGTAGGCTATAGTTGAGATTTTCTATCAAGTTCCTCAGAAGAGTTGGCAGACTCCATCCTCTATCTAGACTAAGCCTCTTTGAGTCGTTCATCAATTACGCAAGGTCGGGTTTGCCTATTTTCGACCCCCTCACCCTCATATAAGGATACATAGGATTTGTTGACCTTCCCATTCTTACGTAAGATTTTACAAAAAATTCTAATAAAAGCGTTTTCTCTAAATTTTTAAAGTGGTACGCGTGATTGTCTTTTCGCTCGCTCTAAAGATGAATTTTGCTATACTTTTGACTCGTGAAAAAACTTGTATACAAATAAGAATGACCTCCTACCCTCCCGCCACCAAGTGAAGTCATGTAGAGATTTTCCAACCCGCCCTCTTCCCTGAGACCCTAAAGTAATTGATGAATGGCCTTATTTAGGAAAACAAAAAAATTCATTATCGGAACTCATAATGAGTGAGTGACGTGTAAATAGAGCACTAATATTGAAAAAGGGTTTTCCAATTGTACAAATCTAGTTTATTAGTTGCTTTTACAAGAGTACTTTTGGGTGTTATCCCATCATCAGATTTGTACAATTGGAAAACCCTTTTCCAAAACATATTCAAACGTCCCAAACTAGGTCAAGGTCATATAACAAATTTCTGGCGAAAGTAATTGAAGAAGTTCGTATTTCGGAGAAAAAGATTCAACAGTCATTGTACGTCTTGCAATGGTAGCGAATCCTCTCGTATTTTCGATATTTCTTCGAAAATTTACAGCCGACCTTTGAAAATGGGTGCTACTTATGTTTGCGCTCTACCAAAAGTTGCAATCTACAGCAACAGGCAGCGTGCTCTACAGATTATGAGCCTGTTATCGTTACCCAGACGACACCACCAGGAGCTCGGCTAACGAGTAGTCTTTCAAAAATAGACGAGGTGAATTATTAGTAGCTTCTGCCAAATTGCAATTATCAGGTGTGTGTGCCTTTTTCGAACGACGTTCGCATTATCCTTCTTCCACATCTGTTAACAGGAATGATCAAGGTTAGGGTGTAGGAAATCTGAAAAATACCCCGCGCTTTAGAATTGTCATTTTTGCGTCGAGTCATGGTCTTCCAATGCCTTGCGTGTGGGCTACCGCGCGTGTCAGGGACAATATAATCTTGCTTATCACCAACTGCGAATAGTCGGTAGCCTTCAGCTTCTAATGATCGGTAGGCTGCCAATTTATCAAAGAAGGTGACTAAGTCATGAACCTACTCCTTATATTGAAAGGTGTCCGTTCAACTTACAGAATTTCAGTATAATATAAAACGCAAACGCCAGCAGTGAAGTGGATACCTGTAGAGCAAGCTACCTGTTGTTGCATATCGCAGCATTTTGGTGGAGTGCAAAGGCTAGTAGCATATGAAACTGTTGGTAAGTCCTTAAAGTAGGTTAGAGCCCAAGAAGTGCTGTTAAAAGCCCAGACTTCATAGTCTCTGATAATGGAGCAGAAGAATTATGCGTCCAATGCTGTGACTTCTACCTTCCATGGAAGTCTTGACTATTACCATTTATAAAGAGTTTTAAGAACTATTCAGTAGTATGGAATTTCAGTAGCGTATTTGAAAATTCTCTCTGGGGTGTCTAAAGGACTAAATCTCCATTAGGCAAAAAAAAAAATAAAGAAAAATGAAGAAAAGCTCATTGGTTGGTTGAAAATTCATGATTCTGTACGTTTTGGAGGTCTTCTGGGGGTTTGTCCCCAACCCCTCGTAAATACACCACTGTGGGATTTAATGAAGTGTTCGCAACTGATAGAGTAGACAAGTATACTGAATACTCGTTTCTGATTTTTTAACCTTAAGTTCTTCAGATTTCGGTAGCGTCCGATCAGCCGATTCAAGAGAAATTTTTCAAGCTCTTCTCGTCCAGCCTAGGTCCATACAACGCCAGATTATTATCCAAAATTCTTCTCACGATTTAAACAACTCGATAGTCCCAATTTTCCTGAGTTTTCTCCTCTTAATTGTGTTAATAATTAATTCATTGTTACATTGTACGATGGAAAACTAAAAATTTAGGAATTTATTAATTACCTAATAAATTCAGGCTACCCACCTTTAATTTGTTTTAATTTCGGTTGAATTCTTTCAA
This sequence comes from Aspidiotus rigidus, assembly GCA_035079385.1. Taxonomy (NCBI): domain Eukaryota; kingdom Metazoa; phylum Arthropoda; class Insecta; order Hemiptera; family Diaspididae; genus Aspidiotus; species Aspidiotus rigidus. The sequence continues at coordinate 5,056,431 of JAVHKY010000015.1, read as the reverse complement.
AGCTTCCCTCTCCTCCCACCTCCAACATATTATGTTACGCTTAATTAGTGCAATTGCCGAATCCAAGAAATTGAAAGCTGTTTTGCCATATTCAGGAAATTACCGATAACATTGTCGAATTAATTGTAAAATCGAAACTTTCTTAATCGAATTTTGACCCTCTCGAGTTGGGAAGAATTTCAGTTTGATCAAACTAGTAATTTTTCACTCTTGCTCAATCCCGTTTCTGAAGCTTATTTAATGCAGGATGCTTCTCACAGATTTAGATCTTCATAAAACCAGAGGTCGGTGAGGGGGTTTTTTTGAAGGTGGATCTTCAAAACGTTTCTTTTTCCACTTTTTTTTTTTGCTTGTGAAAATTTTTTGGGGGGGCGAGAATCTTATTTTTAAGGGGGGTTCCTTCAAAAACTAAAGGGGGTTACTTTACAACTGCATAAAACGATTTTAATGATCACTTACATATCAGTGCGGTAATTCTTAAATACATTGACTCAATTTTGAACGTCTCTTCAGAGCTTTTTTCTTTCAGAAGACATCTGTGATGGCATCGCCGACTTTGTGAATTTAACGCATTCTTAATCGTATTTTGAGCCTCTCGAAAGTTTCAAAAAGAATTTTATCTTTTCCACGAATATCTAATCAAATCCGAAGGAAGTAATTTTCATTGAGATTTTTTACACCAGCTCAATCTCTTTTCTGAAGCTGGTTCAGTATAGGACACTTCTTATGGATTCAGATCTTTCTGAAACGACTTGAGTGCTGATCAAAGTACATCACAGTAACACGATTCTCGAATACTTTGCGATATACTTTTGAACGACTTTTTTCAGAACTTTTTCTCCTTCAGGAGATCTGGAAAAAATCAAGTCGAGTATACGAATTTGGCAAATCGTTGCCGGTTTTATGAATTCGGCAGAACAGTTACCGCGGTCCAAATTTTCTTACGTACCGCTCCAAATCTATAAGATTGGACGCTTGAAATTTTTTCAAATCCTCTTCCTGATCTACACAACTCGATAATTGAATTTTTCAAGTCCCTTATCCACTCACACTGTCTAGAAGTAATTAAATGGCGGCTGTTGGGAATGCGTTTTTGGTCGCGTTGACCGTTTATGCACACGCGTCAGTGTTGCAAATAGTATACGCGGTTCCTGCGCGCCAACCGCCAACTAATCGCTCACGAATTGTTGTACTATATAGCTCGATATGTCAAAGTCTTATGATTCCTTTTTCCGACTCAATTTTAAAATTCTTCCACGCCCGCTTTTCTTTCTTCCATACAGCTCGAAAATCAGACCTTTTCGAAGCCCTTCTCTCGATATATTCAAAGCTTTTCCACATCCTTCTCCTGATATCAGAACTTCGCCTCTCTTGAAACCACAATTTGGGGTCTGCTACCAAAATCTGAACAATTCGCTGATTCTAAATAATTTTTAAGCCTCTTCGTCAATCGCAATAGTCGAACACTGAAACGAGCTTCGATTGGACGTTTTATCGGAGTCTCCACTTCTTTTCTTCTGTTTTCATAATTATTTTATTTCTAACATCTCTTCTCAAGTTTCTCCAGCATACCTACGATTGCATTCAAATTTTATATCTTAATGGAAGCCACCGTACTGCCGAAGTAAAGCGGGTATCAATTACTTAAAGCTTGAAACCAACCGCCAAACAGATTTGTGTACCCTCCTACTGCAACACGATCTCAATTATTTAAGCTTTTTTCCATGTAAATGAGAATAATTATCATATTTTAGATACAAGATTTCTCACTCCTCGTCGTTAATTCTATGTTTGTAAAATGCCTTTTTAGAGTCCAGAGTAGGTATCTCGTTAATGAAATTAACAAGCAAAATCTATAGTGCAGAGTCACTAACGAAGGCGTTGATAGTTGCATTTTATACCTGTTTCAGGTGAGTTTCTTCCTGCCTTTTACTCATGGACAAATTCAAATGTAACTTCGAATTAAATAAGTTATGATCGATACTACAATATATACTCTTCTGATATACGTATACAGAATATCAAGATACTCTGCAATTTAGTTCTCTAAAGATAATTTTGAAGTTCTTAAACCAACTCGTCATCCCTCTACATTTTCGAGATCGTTTGAGCCTAATGACCCGTTAAATTGCAATTATATCGAGGGGGAGAAAAGTTTGAATTTCGTTTTCAATTATCGGCGGGCGCTCCTCCGCTCTGTACATTTTTCAGAATAAAAAAGTTTATTTCGAATCGGTCGATTGCAATTAGATTTCGAGAGTTAGATTTAATTTTGCCCGAAGGAAGCACGAAGAGGAGAAACTTTTTGAAACTATAACATAAAAATTAATGAAACTCGATAGACTCACAAAGCTTCTTTCGAACGAAAATAGCATAATGTAAAGAGAGGAAGTGAAAGGTGCATCAGCTATATGCATCGTGTAAAATGGATTATTTTAGTGTTATAGTTCGAAGTCGGTACTATAATATTATACTTTTGAAAAATACAATTACCCAGTAGCTCTTCGTTACCTAAGAAAATATATTTAACTTATAATTACAGGTTCGGGTTGTAGAAGATATACTAGGCCAGCAGGATATTCACGCGTGCATCGAAAATAGGTATAGTTTTCGTTTTGGTCGTGAGGTTAGTAATTAGCGCGCTGAGAGGGGAGAAGGAGGGGGCGGAACATCATATTTGATTCCTTAGGAAAGTTGATGACTATGTATATAGGCCTACACTGATGAAAAAATCTCCTAAAAATGGAAATCGAATGATTTTCAACACCACATCTTCGAGCGTATTAGTCTGTCTCATTATAAAATTATGTACCGGCGCGCATGCCGTAGAATAGATTTCTTGAAATGTCGCTTGTGGCGAAATTATTTTATAATATATTGTGCGTATCACGTCTTGGCAATACATTTATTCTCTAATTACCTACAACTATTTTTACGAGTACATCACGAGTAAAAGTAAGCGTTCGTATGCATCCATACGTGATGTATTTTTAGTTCATTTATATGACACATTTTTTCTCTCTCGCATCACGTACGATCTGATGCCTAATAGATACTTGATAACTTGAATGAGACTTAATATTTTTAGGACATATGATAGTATTATAGAAAGTATCTGCCATTTACAGAAATACATATACGAAAAATCATCATTGATGGATTTAAATTTCAATTGAGGAGTACCGCGGCGCACGGGTTTAAATTTAAAAAGCGGAGTTTCATCATTACTTCATAACTTTTATGATGGCTATTTTTATTTTTATCGATTTATTCTAACATTTATCCGCACAGCTTATGAAAATATGAAAGTAATAAACTCGTATTCTATCAAACATGGCGATCTTTATTCACCAACTATAACCTCTATACAGTAAATGTATGCTTTAATATCTGCGAGTAGCATTGCAACGCGGTAACTAAGGTATTTGAAACATCAAATATTTTACATAATAATATGAGAGAAATAGATAATCTAATCTTACGCCGAGCTAATATCCCTTTTTAGCGGGGAACTCGCTATCTCTTTTGTTGGGGGTACTTCCAGGGAAAGCGCGGTTGATGACGTCACGGAGAGGGGAGGGGGACTTGGAAAGACGACGGCTTTTAAGTTGTCACAGCCGTCATGTCATGATTTTCAGGACTTGGAAAAACTTCAGGCTCTAGGGGACTCGGGACAGCGGAGAAAGGGGACTCGGGACAGCGGGTGCAATGGCATCTAATTTTTTTTTGTAGTTGAAAATGCTCGTTGAATGAATAAATAAATAAATAAAAAATAGCTTTATTTTGAATGTATACCAGGAATCCTCGTTATTTTATAAAATTTCTCAATCACAAGCCAACTTTGTAGACTAGACTCGACTTTATGTAACCCTACATTTCTCTAAAACATGCCAAAAAAGCTCATAAGTTATAAAATCAAATTCAAGTTTTGGTCATAGCTCACCAAAGAGAGGAAGGTGACCCTTCCTAGAGAAAATTCCATTTGCACTGATACTGAACCCAATTTTTGTAAGTTGAGGATAAAGAAGCAAAATTTTACAGCAACAGAGAAGAGAGGTAGAAATATTTTTGTTTGGCACTATTTTGCTCACCTCGGAGTTCATGTGGGGGATTCAGAAGATGGTTTTGAGAGGGGAAATTAACGACTTTATTGAGAGAAAAGAATAATCTTAGAACACAGTCGCTTTTTTTTTCAATTTGATCATTTTTTCCTGTCATTTTGACTGTAAAATCTATTCATAGTGACTAAAAAAAGGTGACTTGTCCTAATTTAACACTTTTTTTCTAGCTACCAACACTATTCTCTTCTCTCAGTGTTATTTGAAATTTGACGGGCAAAAATTCAGAGGTGAAGATTGCATACGTTCTCGTGCGATATTTTGTTTCCTACTGATCTCCGTGAAAAACGGGTTTTATTAATTGCTTTAGAAAGAGAGAGGATTGGGCAATTGAACAAATATTGATATACCTGAACAATCTGTATTATCTGTACTACACCTCAGTACAAACAATAAAAATATTCATCGTTTTTTACAGTACAGAACAGTGAATACCTTCTGAAGGCTCTCTCTGAACTTGATCTAGCCTACAGAAAAATTCCTGTATAATCTAACCTCAAACTTAGGTTGAAGACGTCACAAGGTGATGACGTCATCCCCAAAGTCTTGTACCCAAGTACCTCCTTGTGTATAACTATACGATGGTTGAAAATATTTCCAAGTCTCTGGACATTTACCCAAAAATTATGACGTCATCAAAGTTGGATGCGCTCGCGAAATTTCCCGAGAATGTCCCTTGACAAAAAAGCAGTGGGTTGCCACTAAAAAACTTTCTCGCTTTTCCTCGAATTTAGTTTTTTTCCCCTCTTATCATTTTTTAGGTATTTTTTGGGACCAGGAAAATGTTCCTGAGCTCCGCCCCCCTTTGTAAATTCCCTTCTTCAAGTTCGTGTGTGTGTGTGCATTAGACCCATCGAGTAGTCGTCACATGTAATACGCAAACAATTGCCTGATTTGGCCTATCAATTTTGTTTGTGGTCTTAAATCCAAGAGGATCTGAAAATACAATGACAACAAATTTCCAGAACAAGATTCTTCTAAAAATATTATTAATAAAACAATCCTTCCTTGATCCTGCAATTAGAATCCTGATGCTATAATTATCATCAAAAACAGTTCTCTCGATGAACCCACAAAGGAGGTTCAAATTTGGCGATATTTCTGTAAACTTCAACTGCTAAAAAGACTAACTTTTTATCAACTTTGGGAATTGTATTTTCTGGAGGGATTGAGTTTTTGGTGTGGGGTATGGGGTCTAGATCACGATTTTACTGAAGCGAGAGGAGAAGGGGGTATTACTGATATCAAAAGTGAATAAAAATAATGAAGTGTGCTTATCTTTGAAAACAATATCATTTTGCTGTTAGCAACAAGAACAATTATTATTATCTCTAATTTCATTTCATTGAATTCGTTTTACTTTTGTCGTGGTTACAAGAAGGGATGCAAAAAAATCCCATTTATCAAGGCGCGGTCATCGCGAAGGCAATAATAAAGAGCGGATACGTATACCGCTCGAAAATTTTTTTTTGCTATTTAAAATTGCGAACATACAACAACCTTGCTGGAGACTTTCATTTTAAAAGAAAATAAAAAAGTAAGATAAGAGATAAGAGCTAACAGAAAAAAAAAAGAATTTGACATAGGCAATGATAAACAAAACGAGAAAGAAAAAGTAATAGAAATAGCAAAATAGGACAGGGAAAGTTGGTTTTGCTTTATAAAAGGATCCTTGCCTACCAGTAGTTAGTTTCTCGGCTACCAGTAGTCAACTTCTCGGCTACTGATGATGACCAATTTCCAACAACTAATAACCAGTTTCTTTGCTACTGGTGGCCTTTTTCATTATTGTGAGCGGACATGTTTATAGGAGTACTACAAAACAACAGAAAACGCAAGAACTTCTGCTCCTTTCACGGCGGAGTGGTTTTGGCAACCGCATTGTACGCAATAGGTCCCAGATTCACACCCCATTTGAAAAGAAGCAGAAATTAATGCGTTTTTCGTTGTTTCATAAGCTTCCCCTCTCCCTGAAGGTGTCCCTATTGTTACATACATTTTCCTCACAACCCATTCTATAAAATTGATTTGAATAAAATTTGTAAATTCAATTTACAGAATATAGAAGTTGGAAAACTCAACTAGAATACCCTTGAAGGCACCTAAAAAACTTGGAAATCAGTTTTTCAGCGGGGTTCTGAAAATCTCGATGATGAGGAAACTTGCAGAATGTTTTGTGTTCCATCTACACGCAGAACGCTATTGACTCCGCAGCTGTTCTCCGAGTTGCTGACTTTAAGAAAGAAGGAAAATAACGGACTTGTGACTTTAAGATCTGTATAACAATCTGCGGAGAAGAGAGTGGAGACATTTTCCACCTGATGATTCTCACCGTCTATAGATTGGTTTTCTTTGCAGAACGCTATTGTCTCCGCAGCTGTTCTCCAAGTTGCTGACCTTAAGAAAGAAGGAAAATAACGGACATGTGGGTTGAAGATCTGTATAACAATCTGGAGAACAGAATGGAGACATTTTCCACCTGATGATTCTCACCGTCTATAGCTTGGTTTTCTTTGCAGAACGCTATTGTCTCTGCAGTTGTTCTCTGAGTTGCTGACCTTAAGAAAGAAGGAAAATAACGGACATGTGGCTTTCAGGTCTGTATAACAATCTGCGGAGATATTTTCCACCTGATGATTCTCACCATCTATAGACTGGTTTTCTTTGCAGAACGCTATTGTCTCCGCAGCTGTTCTCAGAGTTGCTGACCTTAAGAAAGAAGGAAAATAACAGACATAACGTTTTAAGATCTGTATAACAATCTGGAGAACAGAGTGGAGATATTTTCAACTGATGATTCTCACCGTATTTGGTTTCCTTTCCCCTTAAACTTTCATTTCACCCAATTTCATTAGCAGAAGACCATAGCCAGTTTTTGTATAACAACCATGTAACTTAGTATATTCATCAGCCGCACTCGTATTTGCTATTGGAAAGAAGAGAAAGGGGAGAAAGGAAAATGACTTCCCACGAAACGGATTCCCTGTTGCAATTTTAATCTCTGAACTGTTTTAGAGGAAGGATTAGGGAACATTTAAAGTTCTGATCCTCAATGGCGGAGGGATGGAAATAATATATTGTGACGTACGTCAAAATACACGATATGAGTTCAAAGTTGGTATTTCTTCACGAGTTCTTGACAGAAAACTAAATATAATTATGCGACCTAATTTGGATTTTTTCACCTGCAGTTTTCATCTTGAAGCCGACACTAATTTATGATTGTTGACATATTTTGTACTTGGGAAAATAAGAGGTTGTACTAATGAGTTCCAACCTAGTGATCCACCTTAGATTCTGTCAGGCAACCTGAAAAATTTCCTACCAATTATAGAAACAACTTTGAAAAGCTATACCAGAAGAGTTTTATTCACAAATTGAAATTCAACGAAATGAACGACCAAGTATTGCTCTGTGACTTGAAAAACCGATTTCATGGCGCTAATTCAAGTTCCACAGGCCATTTCAACACATTAAAGTGAAACACTAAAACTTTTCCCATCTATGGGCTCACATGTACACATTCGTTCGAAGGTAACGTGGCTGTCTCTTTATATATACTTATTAGCTCCTCATCGCATAATATAAACTTAGTACCTAGTTATGCTCTTTCACCACGCTAAACACGTGAAGTGACAAAATGAATACGCTCGTTGACATTCATTCCAACCACCTCTGCAAAGGAATGATCGATCATGAAAAGCGAAAATGACGACATTAATACCACACTTCCAACCGAGGGCGACGAATAAAAATTTGAGTTTCTCGTTATTTTTTTTTCAACGCATCTTTTGTAAAGCTATCATTCCTAATGGTAATCGTACTAGACATAGAAAACCACAAACATTATTATAAAAAGTGTGTGGATGGAATTTTTCTCCTTCTTGAAAAGTTGATGTTAAATGGCTGGGAAAAACATAATCGAATAAATCATCATCATCGTTGAATGAATTTTAGGCCCAAACATCATACACTCGAACGCCTCGAAATGAACACCCGCTGTTCGTTTTTCCCGGTCTGTTTATTAGTTTTGTACGCGGTTTTCTAAAATATTTTCTACACCACGCATCGGATTTGGGTTATAGACTACTCGTTAAATCTGTATTTGAGTATGTGTTTAGACATAGACCTGCACGACTTATTCAATGTATCAAGAGACGCGATACATACGTTTTTTTTTTTTGGAGATGCGAGACGTTACAATCATTAGAGAAAAGAAAACGGTACATATTCAAGACCCCGGAAAGATTACGTGATTAAGTCGACGCGGGATCCTCTGCGGGTTCTTTTTACATCAACTCTCATATTATGCTATGTACGTGTAGACTATAGGTGTATAAAACGATAATTCGGATGTACACAACAGATTTAGAAATGGTATATTCATATTCCTGAGGCGTTGGTCCAGTCTCCGCCTTCTATATAATATTTCATAAAGCAGGGAGGAGAGTATGATGTCGGTAGACATCGCACGTCCGAAACTAGATGTTGTTCAAAAATGGTACCGCGAAGAGTGTGGATATACAGTATTAAAAACCAGCTTTAAAGTATATACTCTTTATATCAACTCGTTATAAAGAAATTTTTTCTTGCAGTCTGTAGCGTGAATGATGATTGTGATAAAGTTCTAAATTAAATCGAAGCCCTTAAACGATCAAAAATTACGTTTGATCGAAGATTGAGAGAGTCCATATAATCACATACCGATTACTATTTATATACACCTATACAGTTTGTTATAATGTACCGAGCGCGATTATCGTACGTAGAAAAAATATACAATGTGTTTTGAGACGGCATTTTTCGGCTGCCTACACTCGTGTATCTGCGGGCTTCAGTTATCTGATGTGGTCTCTGTAACCGAAACCGCTGCTTCCACACATTTTTGTTCGCGATAAAATCAAATCGCATTTGTTAACGTTCCGAAATTGATGTATTTCATTATCATATAATATCGGTTGTCTTGTAATTTGAGTTTGTTTTCTATTCTTATAGCGGAGCGACAAGAGGCAAGGCAGGAGAGGGAGGGAGGAAGACTATAGATGCGAATGGTCCTACACGTGAACCGAAAAATAGTAGACAACTTATTAAAAGTAAATAATTCTGCCAACCAGCAATGTCAATCGTTTTATCGATTCAAGAAATTTATCGATTCAGTCCGAAGAAAACGAGTTCCTTCAGCTATACGGAGGAATAGAAAGAGAGGAAAAAAACCGTCCGATCTCGGAACCGAGAAAACATAAGTGTAAACAGTAAAACGTTATCGCCTCGAAATTACCAAAAACGTATAAGGGAAAATTGTTCGACGATAAACTATTTTTAAGGTAATTACTGTCAGCTATTTAAATTATTAGTATAAATGGCATGACGAAAAAGCGCTGACTGATTTAGAAGATAAAACCTAAATGAGCTCTAATAAAATTTTTCATTTTCCTCGAAATTAACGTATTGTCTTACGGTATATTCATCATACTGTGTCAGCTGGTGGTCTGCTCTCATTACCTCCTTCTCGACCCTAATCGATCTGAGCAGGTTCTTATTGACACGTAGTAATTTGAAAACTATTTTAATTAAACGAGTATGCGCAGCATTCGGCTACTTTACAAATTGGTGATGTTCGTTTTTACTCTACATCGCACATCGTTACCGATCGGACTGCATTTTTTGATCGCTCACTCTACCTTGTTGATTCCCAGACTGCTATAGGAGAGTTATGTTGTTTACTTGGACCATATCTTGTTCCAGACGAATTCACAAGTAATTTTAATGAACCTTTTTGAGCAGCATCTTTCTCATGAACCCGATTCTGCATGTCCTAAAGGGAGAATGCAATTGCTAAAAGAAGAGGAACGCCCCGGTCAGAAAATTTCTCTGGAAGAGAAGGTAAAAGAGATAAAGTTTCTTCTTATATTTCTTTGCTTTCTTCTTCTTTTTTCAATTGAAACTTATATGGTCTATCCTACGAGGGAAATTAGGTATTTTCATTTTAATTGTTTTCCATAAACTGTAGAACTACTATGGCGAATAGTTTTATGTAATCACCAATCAGTCAAAACTTTCAAAATCAATTTGGAGATATGTACGAGAGAGAAAGGAGGGAAATAAAAATTTTTGTAACCCAAAATAGAGAGGCGGATCCACGGAGGAAAGATACGACTAAGGAACAGTACCCCCTCACCAAAAAAAAATGGACAAAATGAACTATAAAAAAAGTGAGTAAAAAAACAAGCACAGGAAAATACGTATTAGCCTAGGTTTTTCTTCACTAAAGAATTCAAATTACTGTGCCGATGTTTTCTTATAAATCCGCCGGTGAAATAGTTTCCATAACCCATAAAAACCACCTTCCATTCATTACCACATACAAGAACGAATACAATCGATTGAAAGGTGTTAAAATGAAACTAAAAAAAAATTACTTCAGACTGTGACTTTGAAAACTTTTCAGAGCATATGATACAGGACTTGCAACTTGTAAACATTTTAGTGGATTGATCTTAGAACTTTTTTGAGAAATTTTTAAAAAAGACTTCATGATAGTAATGATAATAATAATAATGGGAGATCATTATGTGATATTCTCGAGAGGGTGATTGTCCTAAGACTAAATTAACAACTCTCTTCTTAAAAAGAATTACTCGTCATCCGGAAATATTGACCTCGACATCGATTTCGTCAATCTTGATCGATAGATATTTCGTTACCCATGGACCATACCACAATGCGACTCATCCATATAAAGAATTATCCTCAGGATCGCTCCGAGCTATAATTTGGAATTTCGAAACTATACCTAGTAAAGTTCTTTTTATTGAAGTGAGATGAAAAATTACAGACTGCATTCAGAAGTTTCAATTCAGACGCCGGTGCAATGTGAAGTTCATGCTGAAAAATTCTATGATTTCCCATGGGTCTGTCAAAATAAATAAATCATTGTATACTTCCTTCCTTCTTCGTGCTACGATCAAGCATTTGGGGTTCGAGAAAATAATAAACGACATATTAAAAAAGGCCGGGCACGTGCACGTTGCTTTTTCAGGGCGTACAGAGATCAACGATATGCCCCAAATCCCAAAGTTCAACTCTTTGAAACTTTAAAATGTTGTCCACTTCCCTCGTTGTTTTTCGAAAGTAGCTATACTTTTGTCGTGAGGGGCTTCTTCATCGTGGAGGAAGAAACAAAAAAGTGTGTGTCCTCAACAACAGTTCTTTGGAGAACTGCACGGTTCTGACTTGCCCATTGGTCGGCAGATGTCCAAAACTTTAATAGAATACTGGGAGTCTTCACAAATGTTATACCATTGACAGAATCTAAGTCACAGTGGTCTGACCACTTTCGAACTAATTCAGTAACATTTTGGAGAAATTGCCCGAACTCTGCTTGCTGAGTCATAATCGTATACCAGTATCCTCCATACTGCCCTTCATGACTAATCATGAAAAAAGAAGAACAACGATAAAATACTTCGATAACTGATACAATCAAACAGAATGAAGAGTCGCAGCTATAGAATTTTTGAAAATAAAAAAATATACAACAGAATTAGCCCTATTGAATATTATGTTATTTATAATTCGCGTTCCTGTAATTGAAAATACTGTTCGCGCGCCATCGCATCGCGTGAATTTCTTATAAAATCGCGCTGTACAAATTATTTTTACCGTACACCATTTTTGCGTTTAAAACTAATTTACTTCGCGTTCATTTTAATATTTCCCTTTAAATTTCATTGTATTAATGTATAGCATTTTTCCTATCGTTTGACATCTATACTGTCGCTGAGCTGTTGAAATTTATAATTTAATAATTCATAAAGGATGAAAAATAGACAGCACCATCAGAGCATGGCCAAATCTAAAAAAAAAAACAGACTATATATTACCCAAAAAAAGAAGTATATTTATATAAATCAAAAGTTATGTTTTGTGCATTGAACACTTTTGAGAAGCACATTTTGCAGAAAGAGATGGAAACTACTGTTTTTTAAAGGTAGAAAATGCTTCTCTATCCATTATGCGCAGCTCTACAGAGCAGAATAAAATACTATTTTATTGCCCTTCAACTATTCTTCATTGCCAATTCTTACCTCCGGACAAAATTTATAGAATTTAAATATTGGAGAATAAAGCTTTTCTATTAATGATGCGAGACATTCTTATCAGTGATGTTAATTATCATCTTACTTCAGGCTAGACTATTATGAATTAAATTTCGAAGGCATGCGTACAGATAACATTGTTAAGGGAAGGCCTCCACCATCTCCCGTCTCCCTTTTCAGACGAATTTTTTGCATCCGGGCAAACGATCATTACAATACAATATTATATTGACCGATCCAGTGGAGAATTCTGGGTGGAGAACTGTAATTTTTTGGTAAAAGAAAGTCCAATCTGGCGACATTTTTCTTATTTATAAAAACTAGACTTCGACCTTTCTTCTTTGAATAAAATGCATCCAAAAATCCAAACTGATTCAGACTTGCGTCAAATTTCTCCATCAACTTTTACATCTAGTCTTTGCCTATATCAAGGCCTTTGTGTATTATATTCAGATATATATTACTGAAGCCTCGAATATTGGAAAAATATTCAAGATAATTTTCCCGGTGTTGCAGCATACCACCGAGAAGTATTTAACTGTGGATCTTCTTGATATACCGAGGTACGACTTTCATTCAACGAAGGTGGACCTCACACTTTTTCCTAGAGTTTTATTTGAATAGAACTAGCTCTGTGTATTTTTTAATCTTTTGAACATTTTGCGAGCTTTCTCTTCCTGGGTCATACTGACTTTGGAGAAATCGTTCCAAGATCCAAAATGTAGTATTAGAAGAGGATAATATGATCTTCTTCTTGAATGACTGAGAGGAGCAGTAAACTTTACCGTTCAATTCAGTTCACGTTTACGAGAAAAATCTCATCAATCTTTTTCAAATGTTTTGAAACGATTGAAAAAGCTTGCGTTTTGAGTATTTGAAATCATTCAAAGCAAATAACTTGGCCCACCACCGCCGAGTTCATATTAAAGTGATAATCACTCCTCAAGACAATCAACGTCGCCGCACACATAATAAGCTCAGACCATTAGCTTCGAAATCAACACCACTAATTCAAACACACGCGACTTAATAAACAGCCGATAAAAAACAGATTGTTGTGTCTTGTTTCTTCATACACAAAAAATATAAAGACCGTAAATCCGCTCGACAAACTGTAATCCACGTTTATTATTTTCCACCACCCCAAGCGTGACCCGAACTTTACCAGCAATTAATATTGGCTCCTATACAACAAAATATACACACCCTACGATGTATATCGTCCTCTAATGAAACGCGATTAAATAGCATCGGGCGAAGGGTAATACGGGAACAGTATGCCGGTATATGCGCCGTCCATCTGAACACGTGTCGCCCCTTAACACTTCGCGCGATACTCCGGCCTGTTTCATTAAGATAAAGCATATCCTAGTTTTTGCGCGCACCTCCAAAACTTGAAAGTAGAACATCGCTGCGGCTGGGCTCTCGTATTTCAGTGAATTTCGCGACGATGAAATATGCGCTTGATAACGAACAACTTTCTTATCGAACGTACATTTACACCTAAAGTAATGGGTCCGGGCACGATTGTAGAGTTTAGACATCCCATCGCGTTTTTCCCTGGCTGCTACTGCGTACACGCGGAAAAAGGCAGCACGAATTCGAACAATATGTACACTTGTATAACGGAAAATGCTACTCTTTCTCTTCGCCCTGTTCCTCTCCCCGTCATTGCATTCTGATGTGCGGAAGGCAAAGCTATTTCTAAATGAGAGATAACGACGACGGCGATACAACCCTCTTTTTTTTATTATTAATTTTCTGTAGTTACTCGACAGAACTTTAATTGAATACGGCTAATTGCGTGAAAGTTTGCAGTACTAAGTAGCGTTGTTGTGTCAAAATGTTTATACTACATGGAATATCGTATATATACATACAGAATGAGGGTTAGTTTTCCAGGTTTAGCAACCCTTATTGTACATCGATTTTTCCCATTAAATAACGTGTTATACCGGTACATCAACAGCTTTGTATCGACTTCATTTTCATACGAAATCATCCCGGTTGTCATTCGTCAAGTCTCCAACCATGCTATGTGCCTCCTAAATAACGTACAAGGCAGTACACTTGAAAGTAATCAAGCTCATTGAAAGAACTATGATACAGTGATGCTATCTTTTCTCGAGGAAGATGGAGAGCGGCATACAAGATTCCGAAAGAAAAGGAGGTTCGTTGGTCAACCGAATGATGAGAGAATGAATCATTATTCTTCAATTAGGGCAGAGAGCAGACAAGCAACGAGAAGCATCTGAGAAAATGAAGAAGTTTTACTTTTAAAATTGGCTGCATGATTACTAAAAGTTTTGTAAGGGCCATTAAGTTGTATTAAGACTAGCAACAAATATCCTGCGGGCGATTAATTATATAAGAATTTGCGATATGTGCGGACTTACCAGGAGAGGCTCCAAATATCACAGATGGAACATACAGTGATGCGCTGAAATCAGACAATGAAGACAAAATGGAGTTAGAAATAATGAGATCGAAAATAATCAAATTAGGGTTAGATACAGACTACAAGATAGATTCTTGAAAGGAAACTGGTTTGTTTTGTGAAAACAAAGTAGATCCGAATTCTCAGGGACATACAGCCATGGAGAAGACGGGAAAAACTCTAGTCTTCCTCCTCCATTAAGATACTGAAGTTAAGAGACAGCATCGAAAATTGAAGCTCGAAAATAAACAAGACAAAATTAAGCTCTCTAATTGGCCAACGATGAAAAAATGTTGTGAAGATAGCGAATCCGATCACGATCAAGAGCTCGTCATATCCTAGAAAGGTTGTGCAATAAGTTTTAGCATGTTGGTTAATTCAAAGCATCAAAAGGAGAGAAGGCTTTCCAAAAGCAAAGTCTTATTCTCATTTCCTCCACAAGATAAAGCCTACCTGTTCAAGTCTAGTAACATCGAATGAAAAATTTCTTCAAAAGCTTATGCTACGAGATGGGATTTGACCAGATCTGTATCATAAAATTAAGAACTAGTTTTTAAAATATGATAGAATTACTAGAAAACAACTACAAAATATACGGATGAGAGAGATAATATTATTACATAATTTTTCATAGAGAGAATAAATTTACCAAAAAGTAGCGTACAACTAGATTGCGCATATAATTAACGTGAATTAGATTAAATAATAAAATAGAATAAAGTAATTTCACGGACTTATACTAGACATACAAGTCGAAAAATGAAAATATCCACGAAATAATTATGTTCTCTGAAACATGTACAGAGTTATCTTGAAATCCCTTCGACATATCCAAGATAAAACTGGTTTCAGGCAGTAGTCTTTCGGATGAATTAATCGATATAAGCGTTTGTATATTTGGACAATTAACATGTTCGTATAAGCTTCTATGAATTTTTCTGGTCGCTAGCTAATAACGCGTTTGTTTATGAGCATCATGCCTATGGCCATTGCCAACAGAACATTCCAAAACAGCGTGACGCTGTAATGCTTTCCAAAACTGGACCCGGTACGAGTCGAGTGTACATGGAAAATCTTTAATCGATGTTATAGGTTATCCTTGTGCTGCCGGCTTGTAGTAAATTTTATCTAAACGAATGCTCTATTTCTCAACACGTATCCAATAAGTTATATTTCAGTCTGCTTTCAATGGTCGTGGTTACCAATTATAAATTGAAATTTCGTCAAAGACCCCGCAACAAATGAACCCGCAGACTGACCTCTTACTTATTTATTATCTCTATCAATTTACAATCCATAAGAATACAAAAATCAATTTTACTCTTTACGAGTAGTTCCCTTGGGCACACTCACGCACTTTGGCATGATATATAAATTTTAACGTTTGTTCTATATACAAAATATTCAATATTTTTCCTTTCTCTCGACTACCACTATAGGAGCGGAGATAAAGCGATCAAAACTTTTTGGTTGGTGATTACATATGAGGTAGATAGCCCTTGCCAAAATGGAATGTTTTGAAATATCTGATAATCGGAATATAAATACGGAGAGGAATCGCTGACGAGGGGATTGATAAAAATATCGCCATCCCTTCTCAATTAATCGATCACTGTTCGATTACGCATCATTGAATGTAACAACTGACAAGACAGGATCGAAAAATTGAAAATAATGCGCAATCAATAGGAATACTATGAATAAAACTCGAGAGAATACGTGTCAACAGGGCCTTAGCTTTATTTAGTTTTTCCTTTATTACGTCCGCCATCCGATTACCGTACATTTTCCCGAATCCGTAATCCCGAAACCCATTTTCCCGAAAGTTCAATTTCCCGAAGTCGAATCCCCGAAGCCATTTACCCGAACATTTTTTCCCCGAACAGCCACTTTCCCGAAAATTGTATTTCCGAAGCCGAATTCCCAAGGAGCAGGGCGACTCGGAGGTCAGACTAATGAAGAGTTAAGGCGAGTCCAAAAAGGAAATGCCCGGCAATTTTTTGTCTTGACCCGAACTTGACTTTATTAAAGACTTTGAAAATTATCTTCTCTCGTTTTCCTTTCTCAACTCCCTCAGCTCTTTCTCCTCTTTTCCTGTTTCGCCTATTTCTCTGACCTTTAAAATTGAAACAATTTCAAGTCATGAGCCATATAGGGGGAAGAGAACTTGGAAAAATGTTGACTTCCAAGCTGCATGACTTGTAAGTTACTGACATCATTCTATTTTACTGTTTTAAAGCATTGTGGATTAATAAAGACTAATCCCAAAGTCACGAAGTTCAACTATTTCTTTATTTTATAAGACGAGTTATAGAAACAGTTTTTGTACCTCATTCATTCCCGTACCTTCAATTACACAAGAAATACTGATACGTTTCATGTCCATAAACTGAGTTGGGGGGTAGAATTTGTTCTTAGAATTGTGTTCCGACGCTTCCGTGTTTACGTTTTGTCCCTACCTTTTGACTTTGGGACTTCAAAAAAATGTCCACGATAAGGAAGGGACTTTTCCTAAGCTAGTCGTGACCTGACTATTTCTGGTCTGAATTCTCAACGCATACGTGTCTTGCTTTGAGCCATTATCCCCATTTTCGATGTAATTTTTCTTCCGCAGCTAGCCCATTCATATTGGATCTGCTCAAGGGTAGACTGTTTCCTCTTCATCTACCAGTTCTCTCCTCTGTACTCCTCAATCTTCCTATTCTAAGTCTTGAGGTCGTTAATCAAGCTGTGCCAGGTGTCGAGCAGGTTGATCTACGACATACATGGCCGAACTATCAATGTTGGTTCTTTTGTATGGTCAATTTGATTGATACCAGCTTTCGGCGGTGTTGGACTTCTTGATCAAAGATAAAGTTATCCCATCTTATTTGCAGTACCTTCCTGAGTTGGAGCTGCTTGATGTGATTTCAATACATACTGTCAAGTTTTGCTACTATAAAGAAGAGTCGGTACAGCACAAAAGTTGTGTATGTGCACAGCAATTATGGTAGTGATTGCCACATCGTGATTATGTGAGACTCTGCGCCAAACTGTCAGCGTCTTTCCGAGTATTGTATAAGAAAGAGAAGAGGGGGTAGTCCCCCCCCTCGTGAATATTATCCCGCACGTAAAAAATCATTGTCTTTCGTAAGAAAGAGAGGTTTTTACCCCCAAAACATTTTTATTCTTATTCAGAACAAAATTTATCACAAGCATTATTTTTGTTGTCATACATTTAGCAAATTTTACGGCTAGAACATCACCAATAATTCTCTAAACTTGTGGAACACAATTTCTTTCATCATTCTGCAAAGTACTACGCCTATATGTTTTTCTATTTGTTCCATGATCCAAGAAGCCATCATTCCGTGTATATTCACCAATTACATTTTCTTTTTATGATGATATAACGAAATCGATACCGCTCGTTCGTTTCTAGTCAATGAATCCGACTTAATTCATACTTACGCGCGTAGTCATTATGCCTTTGTAAAAAATAATGGAAAATAGAACGCGCAACATATTTAGCGGTTCAAGTGGGGTCCGTAGCATGTTCGTGTTACTGTAAAAAGTTGAGCATTGAACATGAAATCTTAATATGATGATACGCGAAGGACAATGCCATCGTCGACGTACAGGTTCAATGAAGGAAGAACAATTTCACTTCGAGCTAAATAAAATCAATTCATTTCATTCCAAAGGTGAAGACAATAGGGTAACGTAACATTAAATTAACACATCAAGCTTTGATAAATTCATTCTTCCTTTGAATAAAGTAATACGTATACAGTAAATACATGACGAGGTACACCTATATAGTAACTTACAACAGCGTACGAAAACAGAGATACCGCTAAACTCAGAAAATAACACGAGTGGCTTAGAGACCCAATTATGAAGTCTTGTGAAAAAAGGAACTCACTTCTCTCGTCGATATCGGATTGTATACAGGCCCTGCAACTACGGAGCAATGATCTGCATTAGAGGGTATGTAACTGTCAATTCTACATAAATGTAACGTAGGTATACAATTCGTGTCGATCAATACCTCGGGAAAAATTCTTTTCATCGCTGATTTATACAAGTATATACCTATACAAAGAATGGAATATAATTGACATATAGTAATGCTGATCCGTATTAACGATGACGTTTTCTTTTAATTTTACGTTTGTCACGAAACTTAATAATCTCTGTATACCACGCGAGTACCATAATAATGCAAATCAACGCAAATAATGCAGTATCATATACGCATACAACAAGTACACAATTCCAATATACTTATACCTGATGATATACCTACATTAATCCGCACGTAGTGCCTTGGTCCGCATTCTCCCCAGGGGGGGTGCTTCATCTCACACCAGGAAAGGACAGTAATCAAATCTTGTATCCCAAGGCGTGCGGATTGAAAAGAGGCTATATAGGAAGAAAAAAACGAAGACGTTTCCAGCGTTACGCAGTCCACGCTAATTTTGATTAATTTGTCTGAGAATCTTTTGTGTGCGTTAGAAAATATTTGGTTACGCGTAAACTGTTTACAAAAGAGGCGATGCGTTGGGTGAGAAAACAAAACAAGAAAAAAAGTCTCAATGTTATCCACCGACCATGGGAAAAAGGCGGCCGGCCGGACTCTTTTCTCTCCTTGAAGGTTTCTACAATACGGATGAGTTTCGTTTTCATTTCGTGACACCGATCGAAATAGTTCCGCAAACAATGTATTTTTCAATAATACCTGCCCGCTGGTCTTTACCAGCAGGAGGCTAATTTCCTATGTGAAACTTGCTTCGAATTCTTATATTCTAAATTTAGGTGACGCGCCTTACACGTTATCTTCTCACAGAAAATTCAAATTCTCCGCTTCCGTGTCGCGAAATACGAAAAATGAATATCTTTAGGGGCAAATTCGCGGATTAAAATCTAGTATACAACAACTCTAAGAGTGCCTTATGTGTAAATGGTTAATAAGAAAAGATTTCTCGTTAATCGTAACATTATTTTGCTCAGCGCGCTCGCCATCCAACTGTGTAACGAATTGACTGTGGTCGCGCCTGATAAATGCGAATTCAACAAATACGCTTCGAGATTCTAGAAATTTTCTAACTTATAGTTCCACTCGAACATCGGGGCAATTAACAATAGTAGATCGACTGGTGCGACGCGCGGGGTGCGTAATTGAAAGTGAAGTGAAGCTGATAAAATTGCCCATTTGATTTATACTGTAATATGCACGCGGAGGATCTGAATTTATCGACGTTTATGGTAAGTGGACTGTAAGTTGTTAAATACCGAATGAAAAATAGAGGCTGGACGGCCAACTATACGATTATATATACAAGCTGTATTATCTAATTAGCAGAAAATTTTTACGTCAATTCCACGGAATTATATACATTCGACTTACGGGATAATTTATAGCACCAAACAAAAAGCGAAATGGAGAACAGGATTAAAACAAAATGGCGAGCGTTTCAAAGTCTGATGCAAGCTCAACCGGTCAACGTGCGAAAAGATTGACATTTTGCGAACAAGCCTTTTATACATCAGGGCGACTCAGAGGCGGCAATTTATAATTTTCTCATATATCCCGCTCACTGATATAAATGTATACTTGTACACCATTCCACCATCTACCTCTTCTCCCGCCTATATAATTTTTCTTTCTCTTTCTGAAGTGTAGTTTTTTTGGTTTCATTGTATAATCTTTCATTCTCTCGGCTCAACACTCAACAGTCTTCACTTTCTTTTTTGGGTTCAAATCCATTTATTCAAATAAATCGGGTTAGAAATAGAAAAAAATATAGAAAAATATAGAGTTGAATAATATATTCCAAAATTTAATATTTCCTCATCTAATTCGTTTTAAATCATTCTATGAATTTGTACAAGGATGTGAAACTGAAGATTCATTGGAAGTGATCATCGTAAGTCGCCTTATGGCTTGGAATGATTAAATAATTAGTCAGTCCGCTTACTGCATCTAACTATAGGTATACTATTTCATAAAATTTGAATGACACCATCTCTTTGAAACATTCTTCAGACTTTGTGAAATTGGTTAAAATCTAATTCTTCAATCATCCATTATTAAATTTCCTTTTTTTCCCTCAAATTTTTGTTTACAATTATTGCCAGGGGTATCAACGAAATAAATTGATTCAATGTAAATCGTAAGTACATGTGCGATACTACAAAAAATTTAAGAAATACAAATCAAATTACAACTCACAAATATTATTTTGATCAGCAATCATAGATTGAACCGTATGTCTCTTGCTCTCACTCTATAATCAATTCGTCGGTTGAGACATTTACTTAATTTCTCGAAAATCTCTATTTGTACCTTTGTGAGTTTGAGAATAAAATTTATTCATGTTTCAAGATGACGCTCAGGAATCATTTTGCACAGTAAAGATTAAATACTTATAATCGAAACTAGGTTTATTTTTCGTTTTTAGAAAACGTCGAAATCTTCTGAAAAACTTCAAAATTCAAAACGGTATTCGTAACTCTGTGACAAACCTAGAAATTTATGAAGGGGGGTGAATGCAAAGCCTGAAAAATTTTCTGGACACTGATTCTTAACTTTTCTGATCACGACAGAATATCGCGAAGAAAATCTAAACCTATAAACGATATCAATTCTCTCCTGCGACATTTCAAGAAGTTGGTCGCACCAATTTGTTCGATTTACTAGTTGGTGAAAGTGCAAGTTGAGCGACTGACATGATTGGTTGTAAACTCTCAACAAATCCCGAATCACTTTACTGGCGAAAACAGGTCTTCCAAAGTAGCATTCAATTTTAATTATCTTCTCTTGTCCTTCTTTTCACTTAAGAGACTGAAGAAGTTGTTGAGTATTTTGAAAACGAATGGATTAGTGAACATGAAAACTTCCATCGTGTCCGCTCGATTTGTGGAACTGCTAAAATGCTATTCTGGAAGGTCTCCCTCGAACCAATAATGCGATTGAGCGTTGGTATCACCGTTTCGACGTACGAGAGGATAGGACCTGTTACCATGAATGTTTATGGGAGACTATTCGAAATTTCCATAGAAAGCGAACCCTCAGTGAAGTCACGATGGAGAACGATATTTCGAATGACTCACCGCCTGAAAAGAAGAGGTGTTATCTCCTACAAAGAAACGGAAGATGTATTCGGTCGACAGAAGCGCGAGCGTCTTGGACGAAACCAGAAGCAGTGCTTTTTCGGCATATAGAGATGTAATACAACAAAAATCAATTTTACCATCTTTTAAGATCATTTTTTATGAAAGGTTGGAAAATGTTAGTTATTATTCCTAATCTTAAGTTTTTAGGTGACGTCACTTATAATGGTTTCATGCAGATACACACCAATCAGAAAGCAGTATTCTCCTAATCGGCAAGATCGCTTCTTTTGCGTCTACAGGCAAACACCCGGCGACGTATCAGCCACAATTTGATTCATTAAATAAGTTTAATGTTTTGAATTAAGTGTTATTCTTGAAAAATGAGCTTTTTCGTATTTTTATGAGATTTTCTTTCAGATTAATCTACGTGTACTGAAACAAATTTCTGCACTTAAAAATGATTATAAATATAGTTTCGGCGCGCCTATCTGCAGAAAATGATCAATTTAACTATAAAAAATGGTAAATATTACAGAATTGTGTCAATATTTACAACTTTTGATTGTTAGTTAAACTATTTTTCCCAATAAATAACAGATCTACGATTTTTTGCAGCGTGCCGAGACTATATTCAGTAGTCATTCGAACTATTTTTCTTATTAATTATGGTGACCCTGCACATTCTATAACGATTATTTTCTAAAATAGTGCTTTTTCAACAAAACTTTCTAGTCAGGATTTTGTTCTTCTTCGTCGAACAAATATGTTAGTCGACGAATTCGACCAACTCACCAGCACTCGAACTCCTAATTACAGTCAAGTTTTTGAATTCCTCGCATCTCGAAAAGAGACAAACTAACTTTGAAATTTCATTTTCCGGAATCAAAAACATTATCAGGTTGTGGATAAGAAACATTTTTCAATCCTCCTCCTATGTAAAGAATAATAAAATTCATTTGTTACAAAAATGAAAGGAAACTTGAATTAGGTGCGCCAGTTCATTTCTCAAGTAGTCGTGATCCAACTGCTATAAATCAATGAAGACTGATCCTCACAAATAATAATTAATTATTAGTTATACAAAATGGATTTTAAACAAGGAGCCATTAGTTGGAGCTTCATTTTCAAAACATTATTATTCTATTTTTATAATTAGACTAATATTGACAATTCGAAGTTAATTTCCTATATTATTTTCTCGATAATATATACCTTGTTTAATGTGTGCGGAAATTACTAATATTTCTTTTCTTTCTTTTTTGTAAACAGAAAGTCACAAAAGGCCGACAGGTAGAAGGCATGTATGTGTTTGATTAGGTACGTGTACCTACTACAATTTCTGACGAAACATCTGTCCGGGCACCTGAATATCAACAAATAGGCTAAATAATTTTCCATCAAACTCCGAAGAAGAGGTATAACAATGTAAGTTGGCTATTATTCCACATTTTGAAGAAAGGAGGAAAAAAGAAAATCGTAATTTATATGTCGTACAGAAGGCCTATATTCCGTTTTAACAGGCGGTCCCATGTGTAATCTGCACGCGAACGCAGCACGCTCTCACATGACGTACAGGATGTTGCGGAGATCTTTTCATCCTTTCATCCGCCGCACAGATGAATTTCAATGATGTCCGACATGAGAAATCTGGAAGGTATAATGTAGTGAACAATTCGTCTTCATATTATGATATGGGTCATCTTATATGTGTACAGTTTGTATTCTTATTTATTGCGGTATAGTGAACAAGCGGAGGAATCAAAACTTCGACTTTTATTGCTGTGAGAAGCATATACCTTGGTAAGTCACGCAAAATTCGCGTATAAGTGGTGTTACTGAAGAGTTTTTTCATATAGCATCAAGTTTGATGTGGCGATAGATGATTACTGAGCATGTGAGTTAGAAGTATTTAATTTGACCATTTTCCCAAAAATTTAAGATTGTCTTTCTTCATTCGCAGGTTTGTGAGTCATTGAATGGGATGAGAAAAAGCATTGAGAATACCATGAAAAATAATCAAGACCCTAAAAATCTTTGTGTATCACTAGTACGTTTTTTCGACGACTATCAAAATCTTAAAACTGACTATTTCGTCATTCATGTATGCATTTTCCGAGAGGAATGAAGCTTTATCCTTCTATTGCTAATGACGACTCTATGTATCACTTTTATTCGTACCGTCTACATCATTACCAACTTCCTCTTCTATATGATTATTTGAAATTGCTAGCTTCAATTATTCATACCACTCGTCTACTTACGGATCTATTTACCATTTAGAGGAAGTTGAGAGGAATGGGAAAGGCAGATAAGTAGCCAAGTACATCCATCAGCTCCACTGTAAATATATTATATGGATTGCTATTTGTATACCTGTATTATGAATATATAATAACTTATGCATGCAACAGTTTCACTTAAAGATTTTCATATCCATCCGAGTTGCAAATTGTGAATCCAGGGTTTATTGTCCTTCATACTTTGAATTTAAATGGCATTGCTAGATAGTTCGTCCCGTAATGGGTCCGAGCAGAGGACATTTATAATACTAATGCTCTTAAAGCTTCTAATATCCCAATTCCACTCAATCAAGTATTGTCACATAATTTCTTTTTGCGGATAGGCATTCAAAATGAAAAATGTTGACTGATTTTTTCGTTTTGAATGGAACTACGAAGCGCAGATCAAAAGAAGATTCTTATTTTTTTCTCTCATTTAGTTTTCATATAATGCGAGCGTGAGAAACATATCCAACAAAAATTTTGAGACTCCATAATTCTACTGAAGTACTGCAACATGACATACTCTAAAATATTGGGCAAGTTCCCGCGACATAAGATTGAATAGGATTTTTTTATATACGAAATGAAAAGTCAGAAATCACGAAAAGAAAAAGATTCAAGCGGATTGAAATAATTTTACGCAAAAAAAATAAAATATTAAATATTAAAAATGAGACATGATCATTAAACAGGGGCATTAAACGGAAAAAAAAATCACAAAAAATTAGAGCTTTTGACCATGAAATGAATTGAAAAATTAAAAATTCTATAATATAGAAATTAATCGAATGATAAGCGCGCGTTTAGCTTTACTAAACACTAAAATACTAAGGGCCAGTTTTACCAACGACACTTGAAATCACGTGACAATTTCAGCTCCAATTAGCCAATGAAGCACCCGAATTTTGGCGAATAAACTCGAATTAACACTTAATCAACTATTAAAGTAGTAATGAAACTGGAAGAGTCATGCTTTCTGGAATTAAGTCTCTAGTTGATGGCTGCATCTGCATTCAAGTTCTGCGTTTAAGTCATCAACGTACAAAGACGCCATCAAAGAGCAGCAACATCCAATGTAACGCAGTGTTGAGCTGGAGACTTAATTTTAGACAACATCGCTGTCCATTATATATCTCTCTTCTTCAGTTAAGGAACTATATAAGATAGGTATGCGCAATTGATAAGAAGAGGACCGTCGTCATGTTGATGAACTGGAAGAAGGAGCAGTTTCAGGAGGTTTCAGGAGTGCCATGAGAGAAATTTAAATATCAAACATCGAATTTCGATTAATTAGAAAGATTGATAGAGACAAAAAAATAAATAAGTTCGTCGTTTATTTTTTATCGCTAGCATTCTTGTATTTGATGTTTGATGTTAAACATTCGCTTGGGATACTACTTAGGTAGATGGCTCCTCTTTCGTCTTTATCAAGACGGTGACTGTCTTATTCTCATCGCTTGCACATACCTATCTTATATAGTTCCTTACTTCAGTGTCTGACTTTACTCGGCCTGCCACGTATCCTTTTTTGGCTAAGTGGTATATCGTTTTTGCCTTGCAGGTTGCACTGACAACAACTTCGACCAAATGCACATTTTCACCGAGTGCGTTCCTTCAATAGGCAATCTACCTCGACACTAGGAAGTCCAGCCTTCAATTTATAGAGTTAGCCAGGATGCACTCAAAATCAGCCACGTGGTTGTTTCATATTTGTCACCTTTTCCCCGATCACCTTCATTGGCAAACCATTATCAACATGAAGGAGTAAACTGGTCTCGCGATACACTAGTTTAGGAAGAACTTATAAAAGATACTGTTGTATGATTAAGGGTGTGCTTCACTCGTTGGTCGCTCGTTGAGTGGTGACGCATAGGTTGCATATATACTCCCTAAATACCCTGCAAGGTACAGTATACCACCGGTCACTACGGGACGCTTATCGGGCGTGCGTGGCTAGCCCTTGTAAGGAAGTTTCTTAAAGCAGCCATTTTCCGACGAATTTTTCCGGTCTTCGGAAATGTTGTACAGAAAAGGTTAATGAAAGGCGTTGTAGGAACAGAATTCCGAATTTCACCTCCAAAAAAATTCCATTCCGTTAGAAAATAGACGAATTTTCACCAATTCCAGCGTCTAATTAAAAGAGTGTAAGTAAAAATTTTAAAATTCTGCTTGTAATAGCGCCTCTAATTGAACCTTCCCGAAAAACATTTCAAACAATCAGAAAAATACGTTGAAAATTCGAGCACTGCGAAATTTTTTTGATACCATTATGTTTTACGGGCGTATTATCACGAGCGAAGCATACCCTTAATTCGTTGTCACGACTTAGAAAGTGGCTAAAATTTGGAGGACTAGTGACTCCTGAATAGGTGTACATGTTACAACTCATTGTACGCGGGTAGATCACATTTAGTGTGCCCTGAGTTTGTACTGCAGGGGTTCATACGAAAGAAGCACCTTCCGCGGTAAGACTGCATGGTGTAAATGCTAATTGTGTTTTTTTTTTTTTCATGAGAACATACTAAAAATTTCGTATTTTTCCTTTTTCAAAAGAACACTCGAAAATTTCGGGTATACTGTACTTTTCATTACCCCCACTTATATATTTTGTTAAACGCGCCTTTTTATTTCGCGCAGTTTCAGTATCTCCATAAGATTTTCGGAGTGCGAGTGTATGCCATCGAAATGACCATTCCACGATCATCAAAGTACATTATACATATTCGACGAAGAATATCCAGAAATCTTTGAAAATCGTGTAATTCGTATCCTCAGTTTCTGGAAAAGCTGGCATGATTAATGTAAAATTTATTTTTTCCTTTCACTATACCGGCATACCCGACACGATATAGGTAATACGTTCTGCTGGTACCATCGCCGAATATTTTTATTTCTCATTTATTCGTCTGGCGCGATTTAGTCGATTATTACCGTGCCTCCTTTTAACACGCGATATTTTCCCGCTATATCTCTCAGCAGTAAAATAATCACGCACACAATGAGAAAATGAATTCATCAAGGCGTACGTAATTTGCAATAAGCATGAAACATCGAGCTTCGAATGATCGTAATTGTAACGAGCCGCAAGGTAGCGACACCTAACATAATCGACGACACACCAGAACGGCTTACGTTTGTTGGCGACACTGCCTCGGTGTCCATGTTATACGAAGGTGCAAACGTTGAACGCGCTCCGCCTACCCATTTTCGTTGACGAGCCAATGAGAATCGGTATCGTTGGACGTTGAACTGGCGCGGTAACTCAACCTTTCTGAACCACGTATTAGATTAAGCTGTTCGTTGTCGTAAAAGGGCCGTGATTATTCCACGTGAAATTATAAATATATTATTGTAAAAGAAAAAAAGATCTAAATTCTTCAAAGGAAAAAAGTTAAAGGTTTATCATACATTTTGTATAAGGTAATTCCTTCAGGAAATTGGAAATAATTTCACCATTAATATATTATAGGTTTATAATACGTTGGCTGCGTGTTCAAGACATCTTCCGATATCGGCTGGATTAGAATTATATTTCTCGTACCGCCGGAGGCTTATTGTATGACTTGTACGGAAAATTACGTTGGTAGTATTTTAATCGGTAGATTAAGATACGTCATGAATAACTGAGAGACGAACGCGCGATTCAACGTGATATTATATCTATAGGTATATTCCTCTATATTTATGATCCATATTATACACGTATACGAAACATTATTACCGCAGTCTTATTCTGAATGTATGTTGCCGTATATAACAATGAAAGAAATATCGATTTAATGGTATGAATATTTTTTCTCTTTTTATGACGAAGAGTGACGGGGTCAATTTCATTACTTATATTCAGTAAGGTATATATCAGGGTCTAGGTGATGGGCTCTATAGAGAAAATGTACTTTATATTGTAAGAAAAAAAATGGGATGAAAGAATGACTTTTCATAACAGCGGAAGCGAGGCAGACGAAAATAAAAATCTTGTTTGGTAGTCCAGGTGGTTTATATAATTTGAATGTCCCTCAAATTCTATTTTTTCGTTATAAATTTCAGATAACTTTTTATCAGTCTGCTTGTCACGGTATTTACAGACTGCAACCAGAACGCAAGTGGGGGAAAATTTTTTTGAACCGCGCAAATATTGGTGGCTGTGGTATTTCTTGAACATTTTTTCAAGAAACATACCAAGTTATATTTTTTCTAAATTCTTAAATCGCACAGCGTTATTATCCCAAATGATGAAAAGAATAAGATCCACAAAAGTACGAGCCATATTATCATTGCTGAGACGTTGGTACATAGGCACGTAAGAGAAAGGAAAAATGGTAACGAATCACAAAAACAAGGAAAAACTTCCTAAAATTTTATATAAAGTTGAAATTAGAATCAAAACCGAGAGTCAAAAAATTTGGATAAAAGAAAATTAAAACAGTTGAAAATGAAAAAAAGTTCAGAAAAAAATCAAAGACGCAGTAAAAATTAATCAACTATAAGGTCAAAAAACAAATTAAGAAATTAAATTCAAATATTTAGGCCTAAAAGAACTGGAACTAAATCGAGACTAAAAAATTTATTTTAAAACTCTACGACCGGTTTCGATTGTACAACGAAACGATCATCATCAGACCTATGTGAAAAAACATACCTCCAACCGAAATACAAAAAAATAGCTCGATATTTAAAGAAGTGTGCAGCTGTTTTTTCCTCTAGGGCCCATCAAGTCTCACAAATATTAGAGGTTTTACATCGTTTGAAAACGACAGCTTCCTTAACTTAACAAGGATCGCAGGGAACCTGTTCTACAGGCCAAATTGCTTTTGGTTTTGAGAATTCAATTTCCGAGTACCCCTCTTATCATATTGTGACTTGAAAAGTCGGAATTTTTTCAAGTTCAAATCGTTCGTATCAAAATGTTTCTTAGTCCCTTTCCTGTCATTTATTATAGCTTGAAAGTCGAAATTTTCTCAAGTCTCCCTCCTATATCATATGTTATGATGAAAGTCGAAATTTCTCCAAATCCTCCTTCTATATCATATATTGGGATATGGCCCGAATGTCTAAATTTTCTCAAGTCAAAATCCTTCATTGGAGTAGGTCAGTTTTTGCCGGACATAGCATGGCGTACGGCAAATTTCTCGAAAAAACACCCATAGAAAAGTTTCCCCATTGAAATCGTAGACTTCCGAGACATTTTTCTGTGGTTTTTAAAACTTTTAAATCCTCTACCTAAATATTTTCTTGATTTCTAGAGATGGGTGATTTGGTGATTTTGTTTTCTAAATTTTGCAAGAGTTTTTCATGAATTTTCATTTTTATTTTTCGAACGTTCGGATTCTTTGAGAATATTTCTCCTCGTCTTTCAAACGTCCGAATTTTAAGTCATTCAAATCCCTTTTTGAATAAATTCAACGAATGACAAGAGAACATCTTCACTCGAACGGGGGGAAATTTTAAATCACTATTAATTTTCAATGGAATTTCATAGTTTTCTAGCGTCACTGCAGATGTACAGAAATCTTAAATATAGCGGGAAAAAAGTTATGTACGTCGAGTCGCGGGAACAAGGCGGTCAGATAGGATTGCAAAAAAGTGAGACCCGGAGAATGTACTCCCCAAGCAATGACATTAGGTAAACATCCATTTAATCCTGGTCGAGATTATGCGTGGGCCACCTGATAGGCGACATTTGCATCCGCCTGTCCGGAAAGCTGTACAAGCGCAAGTTTTTGTACACAACATCAAGAAAGCAGCTGAGATACAGTCAGCGTTACCGCCGTCAATAATGGGGCGCGATGCGTTTAGTTGGTGCGACGCCGCGAGTACTTGAGTCAGATGCCGTTGAGGAAGAACGCGAGACAGACAGTAATTTCACAGTGTCGGAAGAAGTTATACTGCCAAAGCCTACGTCTCCCGCCGATCAGGAGAATCTTCCCTATGTATGTACAAAAACTTCCAAGGATGAACAAATGCATAATGAAAAATTAATGAAGAAAATTTGTCGGGCGTTGCGGTGTCAGGAAATTTCATTTTGGAGAGAAAATCTGTCGGGTTTCTGTAGGCGGAAATATTGAAGAATACCGGCTGGGCCTATAGAAGGGAATCTCTTAGGAGAAGATGAACTTTTTTAAAGATTGAAGTTGGTAGGAGTACTGGGCAAACGCTGCGGATCAATACTTAATTCTTTTTCAGCGTAAGATAGATGTTAATAACTAAATTACATATCTATAATAATACAAGTATCTTATAACACAATGTAACGTATAATATGATTCTGTCCGCATAAATCCCCTGTCTTGGACAATTTGTGCGCGGCTCATTTCCTTTGAACCTTGTATGTCTATCCTAGGTTTTGCTCTCCTCTCTCTGATCCTGAAGCCATTGTCTAGGCGAACTCAGGTCAGTGCAAAAAAGATGACATAACACTGAGCTCATACTATTTCAGAAGACCCCTCCGCGGACATAATTCCCTCTAAAAAAAATCATTTTTCTTTTCTCAGCTGCCATCTGAGGCTACTGTCTAGACCAATTCAGGACAGCTGAGAAGATGACTACTCGTAATAGCCGAAATACAATAGGAAGGGGGGCGTTCAGTGCATCGATCAACTCGATAAGTCTCTAGGGGCGACCTTAATAAAACTATTAAATAAAAATGATTAAAATATAAATAATAAATATAAAAATACAAAAAAAATTTGTTTTCATATTATTTTTATTATTAAATCATAACGATACTGAAGCACTACAGATGTAAACTACATGAAGGAAGGGAAAATCCCTCGCAAGAGAGCGATCTCCCTACAAGGGCTATCTTCTAAGAATTCTTATTTCCGCGGAATTCACTCGCCTCACCGGGTTCGTCTCAACTGAGGACCCCCCCCAGAAAAAAAAGTTCAAGTTGGTACACTTGGTGCTATGATATTTAGTTCAGCTGTAAAGAACGAGGCGGAAGTGCCATATAATAAGACGTCACCCCTTTATGTCATTGAACTGTGAAGGTCTTCTCACAATTTAAGAAATTAATTTTTCGAAATTTCGTAAACCTAAATTCTACTTCAATTGAACACTTTACCCCTGAAAAATTTCTTGTGTTACACGCATCAGCACAAGTCTGTTAATAAGTATAACCATCCGATTTCCTTTTTAGAGTTTTCGAATGCGAAGATGAATCTGTTAGATTCGTATTTACCGCTGTGTTTCTAAACAATATCCTCGATCGTTGAAATTATCTCATTAACGATGGTATTTTCTACAATTTTACATATACACATTTTCTGTGTTTCCTTATCAGCATAATAAGGAGGAAGAATCTTCCTTTGTTATTCATTTTGTATGTACGAATATCAACACATATTAAGCGACGCATATTGTTCACGCAATCCATACTCTACAATAACATCTGACGATTGTAGTTTTCATTCCTCCCTTTCTTTAGTCTGTCAACGTATTTTTTGCTCGCTCACTCCAAAAAAAAACATAATTAAGTAAAGAATCACGCTGTGTCGCAAAGAAAGGAAGTTGGTCGATTCGCTACAAGCCGACGACATTTTAATTAATACAATACTAACATACCGCCAGTATAATATAGAATACCATAGCCTATATGAGTACAAAAATACGGCATCGAGAGGCCGATGGCAACACTGGTCGTCGCGCACATTGCTGTATTCTGCAACCCATGCTAAGTCGTATACACGCGGCAGATAGATACAAAACGTGAAGAAAGGCGTGGCCAAAATTCTTTAAAAATCATGTCGAGAAAAACCCACACTATGGGATAATCATTACGTTAATATAGATAGTAAAGGTTTCTAAGATGTCTTTGGTGATAATCGACTGGGTGTAACCGAGACAAGGCGACGTACGCGGAGTATGTGAGCGACTGAGAGGCTTAGTATAACGTGCCCGAGTGGTATTGTGGCGGTGGTGGCGGCGGGGGAGACGACGACGACCGTCGAAAAAAAAGACATGCACAGAACGCAGACCCCGAACGACGACGCTCGTACTTCGAAGCTCGGATACCAAAAAGTCTTTTTTAATGCCGATGTCGTTCAAGTCGTCCGGTCCGGTTGACAATATTGCAGCACAAATCACGCGTTACGCTGATTTCCGTGTACGAGTCGAATTACGGTTTAATTGCGCCAGAAACGCGTGAGCTCGAGAATTATTTTTTTGAATTCGATTTTGATTGAGTGAATGATCTTTTATTTTCGCCGATTTTTCGCGAGTTCGCGGGTTTTGTTAAAGCTCGTAAGTCAGTGATATTACAACGCATTTTATGCAGATTGGCGCTGTTCACCGTATTCATTGGATGGAAATGTACACGATGATTTTTATGCATGGCCATTAAATTAAAGGTAGGATTTATTAATTAAAACGATCGTGATCGTATTAATTTTATTGCTTTATTGAGGAAGAAAATGATTGTGCGTATTAGTTTATGGGCAAAATTTCAACATAATATTATAATATGCAAAGTGAATGGAAATACACGGCGCGAGTCGTATTTAATCAAGAACGCATATCAAATGGGTGGACTATTTTATTTTTGAAGGAGCTAGCTATACGTCTGCATTGAATATTATTACTTGTGCCTGACTGCACGCGTTCCGAGGATTCGTATTATGAAAATGAGTGATTATTGTTCGCGAAGCTTGCTGGACTTTTTGAGACGAACGAGTTCAGACGAAAGAAAAGTGTATTGTTTGGAAAAATCGATCTTTGTAAAACTGACGATAAACGAGATTTACGAACGGAAGTTACGAAAGAAAACATGAAACTAAAAAGTATGTAGGGGGAAAGAAACCATAAATAGAAGCGTTGCCGATGCTTAATATCGAAGATTTTGCAAAAATTTACTTTCGTACGAAAAATCGATCAAAATCTTGGAAGTCTCCAATTTTGATTTCTTTCGACCTATATGAGATATTGATTTTGATTGTGATTTGAATTTACAAAACTTGGCGATACATGTTGAAGAGTGGGCTTACTTTTTTCAGGGAGCCCAGATACACAGAAACCATAATATAAAATGAGAATATCTAAAGAGCTGCTGTATGTCATGGAATGTGGACCAACCAACTTTTTCTTGAATCTGATTTTGTTTATGCCGCGCCTTTCGATAAGATCATCAGGGATTTATGTTTAGAAATTCATACATTTATCGATTGCCGACACCAGAAGTTTTGGAGTCCCTTTACGCGTTCTGAGGATCTTTGTTAAGAATTCAACTTCGAGACTTCCTTCCTACTTGGAAACTCAAGCTGCGGGTCTTTAGTATTCCACCCCCTGACCTTGTAACATATTTGTAATCAATAACAGTCAGATAAAATGTATGCCGTAAATTTCTTCCTAATAAAATTATGAGATGAAAATCGTAAAACTCAAGTTTCAATGTTGGGCACAAGTCTGAGATTCCGCACAAAATCGACATTCGAATTAACATGTTTTTGTGGACAAATTTGGGTATGTGATTGTTGGACATTTGATGGTGCCACCAGAACATTCCTGGCTAAAAGCGATAGAAATTTTGCTGCAGATTGTTAATGAGGGCATACATAATATATATCAGTCAATTTTATTTTGCATGACAGTATATTGGAATTCAGTTTAGACTAATCTGGGTTTGATTCCCGTCTGGTCTGGGGAATTTTTTCATCATGTCCCCCCTTCATTCTATCCTCATTTTTGTATTTTCTTGTGAGCTTCCACCACACTCTACATTCTTGTTCCACTTATCACCCCGCAGGATATTTCTGGTTTTCGGCAGTTCGACCTAGTCGATTACTGGCCATGTACTCCGAATGTTCTTCATTGATGAGAGTCTCTTTCGACCAGTTCTCTCAGTCTCTTTCTGATGGATATTACTCCCCTCAGCATGTGTCCTACAAGGTACCCAGTCTTCGTGTTTCTATAATTTGTCTGTCCACCTTTACCAAATCAAGAACGTAATTATTTCCCATTTTCCCTTTCTAAAATTTTTTCCAATTTTATACGACTCCCAATAACTTGACGCATTTTTAAATTGTGTACTCGTACTTCGAAAAGTTTAAACCAGTTGATCGCTTTTGCAAAACTTATCCTGCGGCTTAATGTGTCATCAGTCTTTTCCTAAAGTTTTAAGAATTATGTGTAAATAGACTTTCGATTATAACTCGACTTTAATTGATCTGTTCCCCTCATATTACGACGAACCACGAATTAATACGGAAAGAGACATTTTTGTAGATCTCAGTTTCATATCACTATATGTATATCTCACAATGCAATCAGAATATTATTTTAAACGAAATAGTTTCTAAGATATATATAAAATATTTCGAGAAGAGACTCATTAGATTTAATTATGATGCTAAAATTTCATATACTCGCACTCGGCCTGTATAATATTTTCACACTGGATATAAATTACTGTGTTATTTATTCATTACCTTATTTTTTCAACCATGAAGTATAACTTCTCAAACTGTAAAATATCACTTAAAATCTGCGTAAATATGAAAAAGAGTCACAATTTAGAATAGTCCGAGTCAATTAAAAATTCCTTCTATACGGTACGAATGAGATATCGCTGTAATTAAATAGAGAAGGTTTTGTATTTTAGAGATATCATTTACTCAACACAGGGCTGTAAAATACGACTGAACTTGATAATCCTAGAGAGAAATATATGAACCACCCAAATTAACAAGGGCTTAAACCAGGGGCTTCCAAGAAGATGAAACACAAAGTTGAGTAGACGACCATATACTTCATGCAGCAAGCGTTTGTCAAACTCAGAAAAATTCTCTGATAAACAGATTCTACTATTCAGTTATAGGCAGAAAATCATATCAAATCTTGAACAGTGAACACTATAGGTTGCTTTCCGTCAATCTTCTTCATCAATTTCAAATCGAATTTCGCATCACTTGATAAAACTCGTTTCGAAAAAATAATTGACGAATAGAAAATTGAGAATTTTCATCGTTTAGAGCGGAAGAAGGTTTTGAATAATGAAACATAAATCACTGTAATATTCGATTTTGTTGACTACATGGAAATCAATTAACGAAAATCTACTCAAGATAACTTATACTCATTTTTTCATAGGAGCGGTATACAGATTACACGAGGTTCGCAAATTTAAATGCACGAAACATTCAATTCATGGAGTACTTTCCTAATGACCAAATATTTTGTGTAGCTCGCTATACGGTTCGCCATGCATTGTTCGGATCGAAACACTCTGACGGAGCGTTTAAAGAAAAATTGATAGAGGAAGCTCAAGCGCAGTAGGTTCGAAAAAGAATTCCCACAAAAATCAGGTATGCGCACGAGATCTCCGGGTAGTGATGACATCATATAACAAAAGGGCTATGGTCGAGATGATCATGTTGAAGCTCTTAAAGAGATGGCTTTAAGCGAATATGTATTTCATCACCTCCATTGTCATCCATAGCGGTAGTTTCAAGTACCTATACAACATTTTTTCGTGGAAATCAGCGGGACAATATTTAAGTTTGAAATTATCTTGCGTTTCAGGTACGAAAGATTCCTTCCGCGTCCAACCGTCTTTATATCCCTTCAAATAAATATCCCAGGGAGAATAAGGCAAGAAATTCTGATTCCAAATCACTCTGATGTTAGAAAAATATAGTATCATATTTAAATCATTGATTTCATTATTTTCGAGCGCTAGCTGCACTGATAGGCGGTTGATGACTGGGATTACAATTAGATGGTTTTATACCATATTTACGAGCAAAATAAGGATAGAAAAAGAGTGAACGAGGTAGGAAAGATCATTTATTAACTTGCGTATCAAATATTTCATCACGTTTACTGGAAAAGGAAAATAATATAATTTAAATCGAATTATCACTACATCTGGAAAACGAAAATGCAGCCTCGTTAGTTGGTTGTGCAATTAATCTTACGTCGTTTCCCATGCATATTCTCCTTAAAATTAAATATTGGACGAAACTATAGCGCCAGATTATAATGCAAGATTTTAAATTCTCAATTTTATACATCAACAAAAAAAGAAAAAATTATATTCAAATTCGAAACGAAAAATTTCAGACATTTCAAATTAATATGAGCCTCTCTCATAATTATTTCGTGGCATCTTCAAACTTTTAGGTAAAACCGCGAAAGTTATAAAAACTAATTTAAAATTAGTTCTTATGATTTATGCGATACTTTTTTTGTGGATGTGAGATATTTGTATCGATGGAATTCCTCTCCCAAAATCATCTCTACATAGGCCCCTGAGAAATAAACTTGAGGAACAAAAGTAAGATTTCCGGGTATTCGTTATTACGACTTAGAACGAACAACTTGGCTTAAAAACAAACTACAAAAACTATACAAACTTTAAATCATTAGCAAATGAACGAAACTAAAATTGAGCAGGTCATGCGACAGAAGAACTGAGGGTTCATCAGGAGGGTAACAGAATAGTATGAAATTAAAAAACAAAGAAATGGCCAGCAAAACAATATAGGTGGAAAGATGATATCGTCTTTCAATCGCAAACAATATAGAATACTTTCTCAACGAAAGACTCCGGACCGGCTGACCGAAATGTCAACGACTGAGGGAGGCCTGTGCTCTAACTCAAGGCCGATTTTCTTTCAATGATATATGTAGTCAAATTCAAATAATGGTGAATACCTAGTTTTTAGATGATGAAAAGAAGTTCCATGTTCCCAATATCTAAATGTGGTTCTGTCTTGCTTGAAAATTGAATCGATTTAAACCAGCAAAATGGACGATTCCGTCTTTGCACATCGAAGTATAAGTCCCATAAAATAGAACTTGAATCAATTTTCTCTAACTTTTGATATCAGCCTAAACAATTTTTTAACATGTTTCATATACTTGCTCTGACTCCTCCCTCCCCAATTCCAAAATTCGTGTCCATAAGACCATGACCTTGAAACTTGAAAAATTTTAGCCAGCCTCATTCTTGGATTTGCATCCGTGCGGCTCTGTCATCTCTTTGTATACTATAGATTCATGATAGTCTCATACTAGGCTTCCAACAGACCTATGTACATACAGTACACTAGATTCATATTATAGACTAAGAGTGGCAGTGATTGAGCGGAGGCCTAACATACCGTTTACTGGTCTCCATTTCTTTTTCCATTGTAGCTTAGTAAATATGAAACATCATCTTTGGCTCTGATGCCAGAACATTTTCCCCAAAGATTCCAGGCTCTAACTGTTCCCCTCAGAATATCACGTATACATCCGTTCACTCATTTATTCTTTTCTATAGGTATACAATTCTTAGAATCCATTCGTCCTAATTTTTGGTTTAAGATATCTGTGTAATGTTGGGACAACCATAAGTATTAAGAATATTTCAGTAATATTTTTCGACTATATAAATTTAATGGTTTTTTGAACGGGATTTTGATTTCATCATCGGGTAAAATTACTAGCTAACAAGGAACGCACAAGAACTTATGTTTTCTCTGTAGGCGGCTACGACCCCCGAGATCTGACAACCACCTCGCATACAAGAAATCGCAGCAGGTCCCACTTGAAAAGAATAAAAATCAGCGAGTTGTTCTGTCTTTTACATGAAAGTAGAGAATTTTCGGGGCATTTGAATTTTTTAACGTAGAAAAAAATTTGAAATCACTCCTTTTAATTTCGGATTTTTTTTTTTTGGGGGGGGAGGGCCTAATTTTTAGTTGAAAAACTTGATCTCATTTTTCATCTTGCTTGGGAATTTTTTTCATGGCGATTTTTTTACAGACTTTCTCCATTTCTCGGGGGTAAGGAGAAACAGTAGCCCTCCCCTCGGAAATTCCCCCCAGCTTATAGGAATTTTATTCCCGGATTTGAGATGTTTCAATATTTTAAAAATTTTCTACGTGATAAACTTTGGCATTGTTTTTTGCCTTCTTCGAATATGTTCCCCAATTCTCACCTTTCACTTTTTTTCTCCTCGACTAATTTGTCTTACACGATGATTTCTTTAATGTGTTGTGTGTGTATGTGCTTGACTTAGCGCCAGAGGTTAATAATGTAATTTCCTTCAATTTTTCTGATATTCATGCGAGCTGGCTCTCATACCTATATAATGAATCGCAATGTACGAGTAAACTTGCTGAATTTGATTTTTACAACTCTTCTAACCTAGGTCGTCCTGTAAGTCACAGCCTCGGCTTCAAAAATTATCGGAATACTTTTGAGTACGCAATCTCCAAGTATCAATATTTGTGGATCCTTTCGTCATTTAACGTATGTACCTTTTTCCATAATTAATTAGATGGCCTACCAACACGCCAGATATGAAGGAGCTCACACGATATTTCTATACAAAATACAGAGGTATGTTAATCCCCTATATTAAATTGTCCAGTTATAATGCGTATATGCACAAGCGTCATTCTCTTACACGAAGTACATATAAACGCGTTATGGCCTTTTCGCTTTCCACAAGCACACTGTTAAAATCCTTGCGCCGTAAAAGAATCAAGATACTGTAAAACGTATTCACAAACGGAAAACGCGTTCGTTTCATTACCGCCAGTATTTACTTTAATGGCGTTTACAATGTCGGAAAGCTAGTTGTAGTCGGAATTTATGAGCTCACGATCTGTTTCTCTCTAATATATCAGATACACTGCAATTATAAGCGTGTTGCTTCTCGCATACTGCAGACGCAAGACCCAGAGTACACACTATATACTAAAATGCGTAGCTTTTTCTACGCGCTTTATTTGACCAATGAGAAAATGGCGTGTTCACGAGAGTATATTTACCGAAGAAAGAGGTACGAAAAATATTTTCATTCCTGGAGCAGCCGCCGCGCGCGCTTACATCTATACTCTGCTGGCATTATATACGTGTACATTTTCTCTTCCACCCTCGCTATTCTATAAACACAGCTTTTTTAATTTTAATGTCTACTCGACGACCTATAGAACTTACGCTTATAGAGGTAAATAAAAACTCGTACCGAGCGCTATATAATTAGAGCCTGTATTGAATTATTTAAAATGTAATGGTTTTCCGTTCTGGGGCATGGCACGTTGTGGTGAAATAAGCAGAGAGAGAGAAACGGAAGGTGACTCTTATTAATTGTGGTCATTATATTGGACACTTTCCTTAAATAGCGTTCGATTATAATTCTTTTTTCGTGATATGCAATTTTAATTGCGCGGCGACAACGTACGGTAACGGTCATTATAAACAAGACGGTATTCCTTCCTATTGTTGCCTATATATATTGACTAATAATCGAAATAAGCGACTGCGTAGGCACTAATTATGATCGGAAAATAGAAGAAAAATACGTCGAGTAGATAATTATATGCACGATTGAAGAATTTTTCCTTTAAACTGATGACTTAAAATGTAAAGTATACAGGAAAACAGTGACATCAAAAATTCAATTATTTCAAATTTAAATTCGATATCGATTTGCAACAGTGTACAATATTACATTTGTGTGGGTTATTATTAATTTTTCCCCCTTTTCCATTTTTTTTTTCTCGAGTATACAATGATAGGAAAACGTTTTCCTCGATAATCGTTCATTTTTAATTTTCTATTATTCCGCAATGGTGCGGTGCGGCGGCGATGTGGCTGACGTAGTGAGCGGAAAAATGCGAGACGGCGCCTGATTACGTGTAAATTGAGGAAAATTAGAATTACTCCCATTGTAATTTTTGCGCTTAGTAATCGTGCGGCCATTGGCGAATGAGCTAATTCATCGTCCGCGAAATTAATAACCTAATGCGCTCGTTTAAGAAACTTAATAGTCTATTCTTTCAAATCACTCAATGTCCTCGATATGTAACATATTTTATTTAGAGGGGGGAAAGAAAGATAATAAAGCATATTCAGGCCTATTTTCGT
The DNA here is from genome assembly GCA_035079385.1 of Aspidiotus rigidus. Classification (NCBI taxonomy): domain Eukaryota; kingdom Metazoa; phylum Arthropoda; class Insecta; order Hemiptera; family Diaspididae; genus Aspidiotus; species Aspidiotus rigidus. The sequence continues at coordinate 5,016,542 of JAVHKY010000015.1, read as the reverse complement.
TGATAACAATAGTCGTAGTTACTTTTTTTTTTTTTTTTGCAGAAACGATTTATATACAGGAGCCACTGCAACTAATTGTGAACTATATGATATACCAAATAGTCGACATTGAGACATGCTCGAAAAGTGTACATTCATGTTAAAATGTCCTAGATGTTGTTACATAACACGTTAAGCACGTAAACGTGTGACACATTCGTTTTTCACGATGATTATGATGAATATATCATAATACTCGGACAAAATTATCTGTGTAGAAAGTTTTACTCGCCTTACAATCGCACAAAATGAATGAAAACCAACAAGAACAATATAAGACATGAGTACAAAAAACACATTAAGGTATCCTCGAATATATTTCTCAAATTTTCTCTATAGGAAAAATTTCGATCAAGATAACGTTATCATTGTAGACAATAAAACATTTCCGAAAAAATTAGTAAGGGTGACCTGCCTAACAATAATACTCATATAGAATCGATACGATTTTTTGAATTATGGCTATACATACTCAGACTCTAAAGCTTACATCAAAATTGAGGGAAAAGGACAAGTTTTCGACATACAAAGAGGAGTCAAGCAAGGTGATCCCTTTTACTTGTACTTTGGAAGGAGCATTCAGAAAATTAGACTGGGACGATAATGGAGTGTCAATCAATGGAGAAAAATTGAATAATCTGAAATTCGCTGACGACGTGGTACTGACACACGAGAACAATGAGGGACTAGGAAAAATGGCAGAAGAATTATTCAGAAAATGTAGGGAGGTGGGTCTTCAGGAAAACATTAGTAAAACTAAATATATGAGTAATACCAATGACGCACATCTTAATGTAGGCGCACATCAGGTCGAGAAAGTTGAGAACTACACGTACTTGGGACAAAACATATCGTTTCAAAAAGGAATGGATAAGATAATTCAAATCAGGAAAGGAAAAGCGTGGAAAAGCTACTGGGCCTTAGGAAAAATATTCAAAGGAAACATGAGTCTGCAAGCCAAAACAAAAATATTTAACATGTGCGTAATACCAGTACTGACGTTCGGGGCACAAACATGGGCCCTCACTAAAGTCCAATTAGAAAAGATTAGATCTACCCAGAGAGCCATGGAACGAAGTATTTTAGGCATAAAAAAGAAAGACAAAATCAGGAATACAACAATCAGGGAAAAAACGGGAATGGTGGACGTGGCATATAAAATTAAAAAATTGAAGTTCAAATACGCAGGGCACATCTTAAGAGGGGAAGATAGATGGTCAAAGAAAACTACAGAATGGCAAGTGTACGAGGGTTCAAGAGGGAGGGGGAGGCCTAGAATAAGATGGAGGGACGAAATTACGAGAAGGGTGGGAACAACATGGAACAGGGAAGCTCTAGACAGAGACAGGTGGAGGAGAATCGGTGAGGCGTATGCCCAGCAATGGAGCGGATGACTACGGGTTTGGTATCATCATTCGTGTAGTTGTTAACAAACGCTGTAAATAAATAAATAAATAAATAAATACCGAAGGAAGGGATACTCGAAACGAGTAAACACACAGTTTTAGCTCTGATTAATCAAAAAAAAAAAAGACTCATCTCGTTGAAAAATTAATCTGCGCACTATATTTTGATAAGAGCTTCATAGTCTAAAGATGGACCATTTTTTAAAATTCCAGGAAGAGACACCAAATGCTTGGGTATCTTTATTTCACTTTTGACTCGGGATCTATTAATCAGAATTATTCAATCCACCTACAGATTATAATTCCAACGTGCAAAGGCTTTCAAACTGACTATTCTTCCGTGAAAGTTACGTTTCTTGAAAAAAGTCTTCAAATATGAAATTATGCATATTTTTTTAGATTAGTCATAATACTCAATTAAAAAAGGACTTTCGATAAGGAAAAAATATACCAACGTCTTACCGACATCCCTTACGAAGTACACAGTTAATCATTTCCTCTCTGATGCTAAAGCTAGCTAACCCCTCTTTAATAAACGTCTAAGGATGATTAAAACTGCATGGAACTGAGGAAAACCTCTGATAAGCGAACACTCGGGTTACCAGAAATTTGTCCATTATTTAGAGGTGTCCAATATTCAGAGGAGACGAAAAAAAAACAAAAAGTTGTATTTATGATGAATAGAGAACATGGATAGTTTTACCAACACCACAGAATTAAATAAAGTGAAAAAATGAAAAGATTTTTTCTCTTGACAAGATCTTTTTTCAATCAATTGGCTTTTCAACCACTCAAATAAAACACAGAAATATTATTGAAAAAAGTATAAAAATGTAGAAAAATAAAAAAAATAATGCTTTTATTATTTTTCAATTTTTCTTGATTTTTCTATGTTTTTTTAACAATATTTTTTATTTGAGTGATCCAAAAGCCAAATCAAACTTTATTAAAGTGGCCAGACGGGAGAAATTCATGGTTGTGAACACTCGCACACCGCACACCAAATAGGATAAGTTGATTTAACTGTATGATAATTTATTTATTTGAATCGGAAAATTGAGCATGAAAATCGAGAAAATGTGTCCAAAAATCCGGAAAAAGTGTCCAATGTTTCAAGGTTTTTCCATATGAACAAGGTCAAAATGTTTCCGTTCCCGAAAAGGTATCCGGAGGAATCCGCTATTCAGGTGTCTGTTAAGGAAGGTTTTACTGATGTATAGCTTTTTGAAAACTAATTTTTTTCGGAAGTATGCAATAGCTTTCACCATATTGTTCTCATCTCATAATTCCTGACATTTTTGTACCTAAAAAGTACAAAGAAGTCATCATTCCATATTAGACAACTCCAGCCCTATTTTAACTATCTGCCATAAACGAGTTCAAAAAATTATTCGATTGCAAGAAAGTTAATAAAACATAAAACTCCATGCTTTTCACGGCATGTTGGTCTTCAAGTCGCATTTTCCCGATTCACCAATATTGAAGAGAAACCAGAAAAAATTTACTGAAAATAACGCAAAAAAACTAAAAAATGTTCATTACGTTTCACTCGATCATAGAGATTATAGATCCATTCGACACTGTAGGCATATTTTTTTCTTCAAAGTCGTTCATTTCCACCTACTCCCAAGGGGCTGCGCCTCATACGCTTGCCAAAACACTATAATATTGAATCTTTCGGATAGATGGGAGGTTCCCACCAAATTTAAAAATTATTTCATACTTGTAGTTTGAGTCAAGTGTAACGCGCAAAATCATTGTACTTGATGTTAAAGATAAAGAAATTCTCCATTGTGACCACGGAAACGGACGAAACCACAAATTATAGCATATAAATGATCTCAAGTTATACATATCCGTAAATAGTTTGTTATAGCGTTACTTAGAATCGAGGCGTCGAGCGATTACTAGGTTACTTAATTCTAGAAGGGAGAAAAAAATACGAAATAAACTAAAGCTCGTATGGTTATATTTTCCGCATATACATTTTGGTCTGAAAACTATAAGTTGGTTTTTTTCTCACTGGATTGCTGCGTGCTTGTAAAGTGTATTTGAAATTGATACAGAGAGCGAGGAGTCGCAGAGTGCAGTAGCATTCCGCACTCAGGAAGAACACAAATTAGGTTCACAAAATTATTTTAGGACAATCAGGGAGATTGATTGTCGAAAGAATATCCTCGAGTTGTGTAATACCCTTGATAAAGGAAAGCCGTGCTTCCGAAACGTCGGGTAACTTCTATTAAATTGTTTTTTGACGGCAGTGCCAAAATTTTAGTTTTTCATTTTGTAACAAATTAGGTTCTTTGAAAAAAAGATGGTAATGGTGACGAATACGAAGATGGAACGGTCCTAAATGTCGCCATTCCAACAGTCAGGCGACCATGAGAACAACAAGAATGAGTTTTTCAGAAAAGATATCGAGGAGTCGAAAATAAAAGTTCGCAAATGTGAAGTGAAGAGCTCAAGGGTACAGCATCGCACACGAGGTGTCTTAGAAGAAGGATAGCAAGGGTGACGAATAGGAGATCGAAACAGTCCGAAATTTAGCCACGAAGTCGAGAACACTGGCGTAAACACGATTTTCTAATTGAGGGAGGATTTTTTGTGATTTTTCAGGGGGGGATATTTTCTTTTCAAGTATATCATCAGTTCTTTATCCAAGCAAAAAATAATAGAATTAAAAGCTATACAAATGATAAGACGAGTCATTAGCGTTCTCGTAGCTGTACAGACAGAATTTACCGATAACTACTGACTTACATCTCTAAGTTTTCTTTCTCATAGCCCCGACATGACTTTTTGCCCCAGTCCTCAAATATTAGGCAAGGCTTCAAATCCTTTTACCCTGGCCCGACCAGATCGAGCAAGAGCTCATTTTCAGGCCTTTCTGCAAGCACCTCCGCCGAGACTAACTACTCTTCAAAACGAATCTTCGACGATGTTTGAAATATTGATTCACATCTTATCTCAACTTCAGAACGCTAGTCGGACATCGAAATCCACCTCCTTCATCACTAATTACCACCTATCGGAGGTCTTCTATACCTCAGAGAAGATCCCTCTTCCCTTCAATAGGCTGGAACAGAATTCGACACGAAAAAGTCGATGAAAAAAGAAAATATTATTAGGTCAAGTTTTTTTCGATTCAAAAATACGAACTCCCCTCCCAAAATTGGTCCTATTTTCTCAGAACTCCATATAAAAATATCAGATCAAGTTTCTCTTCGTAAAAAAAATTCAAACCTTCTCCCAAAATTCTCTCATGGAGCTGCCCTTGCAGGACATTACACGATCCCTTACACCTTCCATCGCCCAACTTAGCTTCTAAACGTTATACCTCACATTCAAATGAAACTATAAATGTTACGAATACAATGGCTCTAAAACATGTTCTTCATACTTGATACAATGACATTATGAGAATTCCGAGAATGAGCATTTTGAATTGGCACGACCTGTCAAATTGACATTAAGAAATCTGGATTTGAATTAATTCAGTCTATACTAGCAAGTGCTTTGAAAAAATGTCACAGTATATCAATGCATATAGAATGTTAGCACCTCCAACGATAATTGACCCGGAGACGCTTATGTCCAGTAATGAGCAGAATAGTGGGTAAATTGCTTCGGACACTCATAATTTTGAAAACGTTTTCTCATATTACAATCATACCTCCTTATTCGAAATTATATTCGTATCGAATTCGATGTTTCCTGTTTTCAATGCAGACTATTTAGATTTTAAAACAGTGAATTTGGTGTTGAAATATTAGAAGTGATAGCCCGGCGGATGAGATCGAACAAGAAACAGCGGGATGTAACGTCCTGCCGGAAGAAGGTACTTCGCACGACTCGTTTCATCAGAATTATAAATAAAATTTGGTCGCTAAATTTTTTGTATGCAAATTAAAAAATAACGCATAGTTTATTCCGTAAAAGACTTTTTTTAGACGTTTATTTTGTGCGGAAAAACGAGTATTTATCAGAAATTAATATTTTTTTTGTTTTCAATTCGTATAACCGTCATGTAAAAACTTTTCTATCCGATACCTATCACGATTGTTTTTCTTCATAGTTGTTAATTATATGTCATTCTTCGATGATAAAAAAAAAAAGGAGTAATTTACCCTTTTCCTCCCCACATTAGTAAAACAGATCGAAGATGCGAATGCATCGTAATTCGAGCACCAGTCATAATACATGTGCAACGAAACACGAAAATCCACATCGTCGTGTTGAAAATTGATGTCATTAACCGTGAAATGCAACACGAACGACCGCCACCGATGAAAATATATCTTTTACAAATCGCTACCGTATTTAAATTTTATGTCTTTTACACAATTTTTGAGGTGACATTTTTTTCTTTTATATTTTTTCTAGTACATATAGGTTTTAAATAAACTCGTCATTGCTGGGAGAGAAGATGAGTTACACTCATTAATAACAGGGCCAGTTTTTCTGGTTTACACTCTTGTCTTGGGGACGACGATCCAAACGATTAAGCGATACTTCGCAGGAATAGAATTAATTTTATGCCCGCACTAACAAAATATGCAAAATTTTATGTCAGCGCTTCATGAATCATTATAAAATTTATTTTATTACGAAGATCGAGTGCATCATTCGCGATGCTCATTTGTGACCTCTCGCACGATCGCCTAATTTAACCCAGATGTTCGTAAATTGTAATTTTTCTTCTTTTGCAGGATTGCGATGCACGTGGCATTTGTCCAGTTGCGAAATTTTTGCGCTAACGAATATTCGCTCGCATCGCAGACCAACAGCTATACAATCTCTTCGGAACAAGCAGAAGGAAGAAGAGGAAAATAAATAAATAGATGAATAAATAAATAAAAAAAAATACAAACTTGTTTAGCACACAGAGAGTATATTGCAAATACTACTTTAATAGCGTTCGCCACTAACGTGATTCAAGTTAATTTTTAGCGAGGTTGTTCAACGTGTGTGGTCCACAGACCGCGGCTGCAATACAACTCTTTGCAAAGAGGAAGAGACGAATGCAAAAAAATAAAATAAAAAAAACAGCGCACAGAAGAGAAAGAGAGTCAGAAAAAAAAAGAAAAAGCGCAATGTAGATAGAATTCCGTCAAACGATTCTAATGTAATTACAATCCGGAATAAATAATGACTGTTACCGATGCTTTGGAACTTTATCAATTTTTGAAACGTACCGCAAATCTCACGAACGAATGATGGCTTTGGAGACAGAACGTTGTAGCCCGCAGAATGCCTCTAGTCCAGGACCGAACGACTGCACCCAAAATCCGGGCACGAACGGCGGCAGCATCAGCTCGGGATACTCATCGCCGACCGAATTTCGAACGAAATCCGCCTTCCATCAAATTACTTTACTTAGTCAAAAGTACACCGAGGAATGCAATACCAAAATGGATGATCAATCGCTAACCGATTTACCGGTTTTCCAGCACAAGCCAGTCGGCATTTGTTCGCCTCTACAAAATCGCTGTCCACTTACCAGAGACGCGTTGGATACCGAGTCGAACAGCAAAGATGTCAACGATTCGGCCGCATCTTACCTACCTTATCATTGCCATAAATTCTATCCTGAACTTAATGTCTCGCAGATATCAAATTTTCCGGGACTTCCTTTCAACCCTTTCATATTCCCTCCTAGCAGATTACCAATGAAAATGCAACTACATAATCCGCCGAATTTCATCAGCGCCAGCGATTATTTACTCGGGCTACAGAATGCAGTGCTGCAATTGCAACAAAACAACAACAATAACATCTATCCTCGAAAATTGAATGTAGACGAACACGAGGATAGTTTAATGATGAACAGCACGTACACATCTCCTGTACCTGCGAATTCAGAAACGTGCTCGAGGCCAAACAGTCCTTGCAGTTCGGTAAATTCGGGCAGTCGGTATTGCGGTAAAAATAACTGCGCGTCTTCACCTTCACTCTTTAAAGGTATTCCTAGTCGATCTCCTAGTCCGGTGCAATCATGCACATCTTTACCGTTTTCGGTAGATGCTATTTTAAGGCCCGAATTTGGTAAGGCGGGAGGTGTCCGCGCACCGAGCACTAGTGCCAGTTCGAATAAACGCGTCTCGTCTTCACCGCCACCGACGAAGAAGCCGAGGATACAAGCTGTCGAGAAATCTTTAATGGACGATAGTATTTCAGTAGCCTCTACCAAGGACTCTATGTCACCCAGACCAACAACTGACTACGATGATGTAAGCTCGGATAAGGGCAGTGACGAGCAAGGAGATAATGGGAAAGCGTGGCCAGCCTGGGTTTACTGTACGCGATACTCGGACAGACCTTCTTCCGGTAAGCTATGATACAATTTATTCTTATTATTTTCACAATCTTATGGCTGAAGTATTTCTTAAAATATCCGTAAGTGAGAAAATCATTTTCCCTCCCTAAATTCATATTTTTCGGTTATGGGTGCGTTCAGAGACGTGGAACTAGTGCGCGATTACAGAATTTTCGAGAATAGAAACTTATTTTACGTAACGCCCCGTTACCGGAAGTGCAGTTTCAAATTTGAAGGAGGGATGATTTTTCGTTATTATTAAGACCTGTTCAAAACTTACTTTGAAATTCATTCAATCATATTTTCAAACAACAGAATGGAAGTCGCTCATCAATTCCATTTCCGAAATGGCAGACTTAGACGGAATCCGTGCATTGTTCCGTTAGGTTAGGTTCAGCAATTCTTTTTCTCCTCCTCCCCTTCCTCACACCGACCAAAAGAAAGAAAAATTCTTTTCGAGTCTTTAAAAAGCTCATAGCTGCACCAAACAGAGCTGAAATAACTGAAAAAGCTAACGTAAAAATATTATTGTGATTGAGTTTTGTTTTGTTTTCATCTTCATGAATCACGCGTCATTTGAAAAAACGAATTGGAAGTGAAGATGACGTCATTCGATACTCAAAAATGATAGGATTCCTGATTACTCAAAATTGTGATTACCATTTTTTCCTCTCTCTTAGGGTGACAAATTCTATCTTGCTGTGTAGAACGAAAATTTTGGTAATTAGCCACTACCACGCAAGAATTGGCCACAAAAACGATTTTACTGGCCAGGAAGTTTTTGAACAATTTGCCAACTCTAGAAATTTATGAAGTGGTAGATTTACCCTATGCGACAAGAATTACAATAACTATATAAACAGTGAATGAAAATGGAGTTCGGAACCCCTCAAAAAATAAACTCGTAATGTGAGATTACAGAAAAAATTATAAATACATTCTTTAATCACGTGTCTTTCTTAATAATTATATAATTAAAACTCCCTTTCTACAAGAATCTGATTTTCAAACCTTTCTCATCAAAAGCTAGAATTTGTTTCCCTCACGATCTATCAGAAATAACACGATACAAAATTTGAGAGAAGAATTCTGATGGCGAAAAATAGCGTGAAGACAAAGTCCAACAGCCATTAGAAAAGGAACTTGAAAACATGTTTGATGTGCAGAACGAAATTTAAAAATAGAAAATGTTAATCCAAAATTCAACTTCGACGGAGTAATTCCAGGAACCTTTTCTGTGGGACGAATTTAGTTTCAATATTGAGAATCGAATGATGTCTCCCGCCTATCATATGTAGCTAAGGCTAAATCTTTCCAACTCCTCCTGTCTCATATATTAATAGTACAAAAGTCGAAAGTTTTTGAAGTTCCCCTTTTGTCACATACAGCTCTATATTTGTCATTTTTCCAAATCCAACTCGATGGTTGAAATTTTTATAAGTCCTCCTGCTATCATAATTATATAGCTTGATATAATTAAAATTTGTCCAAGTCCTGATCCTTTTATATTTACACAGGGTGAGGCCAAAAGATGTTACCAGTTAAAAATGACTTGGCGCTAAATCGTTTCTCAGTAATGATGGTCCGAAATGTACCAAAAATTGACCAATTTGTCAAAGTTTTTTTCAGGAATTCCCTCATTATAAAACTTTGTAAGGTCACTAGAATTTTTTTTTTGCGGAATATACGCTGTATTTCACTAATAAATCAAGTGAAATTTGAAAGTTTGAGCAATTTTTCATCCTTGAAAACTTGGGCAAATAATTGGCACTTCGTTTTGGGCTCAAATCATTGATAGAATCAGGATAAAAGTTTTGAAGATTTCAGATTTTAAGTATAAGCTTGATAGTCGGAATTTTACAAGTCCCACTAGAGCGGAAAAAATTAAATGTAAAAATTTCTCCCAATCCGTAATCAGATTAGGGTACCTCAGTTTTCCCCGGGTAGCGGAAAGCCCCACAGAACAAGTTTTCTGTTGAAAAATACTTGACAAATTCTCCAAGAATTATTGAGCATTACTATCCTCTAAATGAAACTGTTTGAAACAAGGACCAACTTTATAGAGGCAGACAATTTTACACTACAAAACTGGCTTAAGACCATCCGTGAGGATATCAAAAATTTCACTAACACGACAGATAACGTGATCTAACGATTTGCAACGCTTGCAAATTCTCTTACAATTTTTTAATTTCTGTGTTCGTGATTGGCGATTGTCAAAACGGAATTTGCCGGCCCATCCTCGTTAGCATCACTTTCGTAATTACAAGTATAGGGTATTCATAATTCGTTTCATATATAAGTCTACTATAGGTTGAAACGTGCCATGTAAGTTAAAGCATCACAAAGCTTCGAGGAATGAGAAGGACTCTTTTCACGTACAAAAAATAATTGTCAAATATTTTTGCATACTATATCATCATCTTAGACAATTGATTCGTCGAAGCTGTCAACTTTCATGCTCCGCAGCCCAGTAATTTTCCTCGTCGAGCCATTTCTTAAGGTAAATAACAAAACTAGTAATCATATAAGATCACGTATGCGTTGCCTACTTTTCATAATTAACCCATTGCCGTTTGCCATTAAGTGTGTATTGTTGAATTCGTTGCAAATAGGTGTAAACTCAAGATGAGCCTCAGGCTTTCCGAAATATTATTTCATTTTCGCAATCATACAGTTCCACAAATTTGAATGCTAATCTACAATTTTTACAGTTTCGACGAAAAGTTGACGCATTTGAAACATCAAAAGTTGGAACCACTGTATAATAATTATTATTGTTAAGTGTGCCTTACGTTACACACGCAGTGCTTGTTAAATAAAGTTGAATGAGAAAGATAAACACAGTAACTTCACATTCCACTATCGTATGTGCATGTATGCTGTGTGGCAGAAGGAAAAAACTGGACCCGTTTAATGAATAGCAACCGACCGTGACATATGTCACCATATCTGTCTAAAACATCCTGTTTAGCTATTTTAAGAGCTAATTACTACTACCTACTCTAATTGCCATTATAATTAATAACGAATATTAATAGAGGAGACAAGTATTAAAGTAATTAAGATATTGGAAAGCGTAAGTATATAGTTTCTACATATCTTACGGCGAGTCATAAAATCCACAATTCAACATTTTATCACGGATCACAATAAACATTAAACAAACCGACACCTCCGAAGACTATACGCGATTAATTACTCGGAATGTATGTTGTTAATCAAGTTTATAGAAATATCATAATCGAATGAATGTTTCTTCCAACCGATGAAATGGAGCTTTCTATACCGAGATAAATGACTACACGATGATTGACTCAAAGTCGTCCGCCATATTTTCTTTCTACACCTGCTTTGTAGATATTTTTTTGGAATGAATTTAAATTTCAAATTTAATTACAAGAAATTTCTCGTTAAGGAAGAAAAAATTGAAAAAAGAAAGCACAAGAGGTCTTTTCCAAAAAAAAAATTGGTTCCATGATCACGACCAAAATTTTCCTTTTCGATAAATCTCTTACAGAGGGATGGGGTTCCATTCCTTGAAAGATTAATCTATTAAGAGCTCGAGAGGGTGATCGAATACAAATTCTTGATGGTGTATTGTTAAAAGCAATCGTGGTGAATTTTCAAAAATTTTCGCAACGAGGATACAAATTTTTATTCGACGAAATCATGCGCACACTGTAGAAATCACGACCTTAAAAAGGACAAACTCCAACGCATCTTCAGAGTAAACGAAATGTTGAGTCTATAAAATTGAGATTGAAATGTAAAACTAACGACAAACAGCTCTAGAGATAAGAATAGAATTTTCTGATGAGGGGCTTCAAGAATGGATATTTTCATTCAAAAATTTCGTTACAAAAAGTTTTCCCTCCCTCAAGCCAATAATCATAAGTATTCCACAGCTCAAAAAAATATTGAAAGCGTTTTTTTACTGAGGGAGAAAGAGCCGATGAGAAACTACGTATATCAATTCCCATAAAATATAAGACTCACGTTTGCTTGAACTACAGTTTTATACAGTCTTAGGTTTGTTCAATATACAGTTTCATAGTCTCAAACTATAGTTTCATACAGTCTGGGTTTAGTCACGTCAATCATCCAACTATACATATCAATAAATATACTCTCAATTTTGTAAATATTCCCATATTGTCAAAGCAATTTGACTTTGAAGTAAATCCTCCAAACCATAACATATCACTCCGAGAGCAACAGATCCTGCGACTACTAAAGAGCGGAAAAACAACACTAAAGCACTTTATGATGCTATAGTCTCTCATTTTCTACCATTTTATTCTATAATCCCTTCTGTCATTTCAACCCCATAAAGTTTCAATATCCTAAGTACAGTACATAAAGACGTGCGCGGGACACAAATTTGTAGCCCCCATTTTCGGAACCCTTCTCTATTCCAACAGCATCCCGCTGTCCGCGATCTGCTCATCAGTGGAAACGAAACAGATGAACAAAATTAGCTCCATTTTGTAAATGAAAAGTAGCTCTAACACGGGTAGTGTTGAGGGTTGATCTCGTTGCGTGAAATATGGCCAGGAAAAGTTACAGTTGTCGACAATAAACTCGCGATAAAAGCGTGGTACACGTATACATATAAACTCGTATATACGTGAGGTAGTTTAGTGGTAGTCTTTGTATATAATGTTAATCGAGCACTGACACATCACAACGCGTGTTTGTTGCGAAACCGCGCGCGATGACAAAAAGAACGCCATACAGAGGCGAGAAAAAACGCACCCTCCCACGGAGAAAGCAGCCCTTATATTCACCGAAAACACGCTTTATTCCCCGGAGTAAGAGTGGCTGTATGCTGTACTCTGTTAACAAAATGTTAACAAGACATGAATGCTACATTAATAAGATTTGCTATTAATCACGCCCAGCCGCTGTAGCAGCCGAGTAACATTTTATTAAAAAGGTATCCGGAATTGCGTGGGTCTGTGTTTGTACAGCATTATAAACTCTTGCGGGATTGCCTACCTTCATACCAAAACGATCATTCTTACACAAGGTATGAATGATTCTGTTTATAATGTACCCACAACAATATGTACAGCATTCTATAAAACGATGCACATACGCACGTAAAATGCATACCGAGAATGGACAAAAAATAAAGTTTTGCCAATTCAGTTTGTTTTGACCTGTCACAATTGTGTCCGTGGCTAGAGATTTTTCCTGTGACGTGAATTTGGAATATTGACTGCCCAGTAGCGGAAAAGATTCGACACAGATGAAATTTTATTTGCTTTGAAATAGTTTTCCCATTCATGAAATCGATCATTCATATATTTTATGAATACACTATACATCATCATATAGCTACTGAGGAAATACAGCATAAACAGACAGAAAGATACACCAAGAAGGAATATTTCAAAATAAAATCGAATGCTCTTGTTATGTCATTTCGAAAATTCTTGTATGATCACTCGATTTGCCTCTTCTTATTAGTCACAAAATTTCCGGTTCCATATGAAAATATAAGGAGTAAGCAGTTAAATAGCGTCCAGTGACTTTTGAATTAGGCCTACTAGATTTTAATTTAATTTCAATTTTACAGACTTGAAAAAATTATTTTTTCGGCAAAATTCCAGGCATTGTATATAATTCAAATAAGAAGGATCAAGTTCCATTACTTCGATATAATCCCTTTTTTTCCCCTTTATTCATTTAACGAGCTATGTTAAAATTTATAGTAAAGCACAAAACGCTGAGTATTTAATAACATGAATTTTCCTAGAATCATTAGAGGTAAAAAAAAAAAAAAACCGTCGGACTTAGCACAGCAGCGAGGGCCCCGGTGTCCCTTCATCAAATCTTGTATCAACGTCAGGACACACTTTCGGAATGACGTGGGGGAGAATATTAAGTTCTAGAAAGAGAATGTAAGATGAATCAGCATTGCTTGAGACTGTATCAAATGAAAAAATTCCATTATAGATTCTAAACAGTTTGAAGAGACTAGAGGGGGGGGGGATAAGAACTCACGACAAATTATGTAAAGAAACAAAGACACTAATTGAAAAGAGAGAAAAGATGAGAAGAAGGGAGAAAGCTAGTAGAAGAGATAAAATTGAGTGGTGTGAGCTGCAAAAAACAGTCAGGAAAAAAAATCAGAGAGGATATACGCAAATATGACGAGGAGGAGGAGGAAATAATCGAAGAATATGGTTCCACAAAGAAAATGTGGCGAGAGCTAAGCTCGGGGAAAAAGCTTGATGGTGAATTTGGAGGATAGAACAGGAACACTAACCCACAATAGAGACAAAATTATACAAGAAGCTACTGACTTCTATAGAGAGTTATATACAAAGACAAATAAAAACACCCCAAGACAGGTAGAGGAAAATGAGGAAATAATGATAGACGAAGTAGAGGATACCCTTAAACACCTGAAAACGAATAAATCTCCGGGACCAGATCGAATACAAAACGAATTCCTGAAAATTGTGCAGAAAGTTTAGCCGTCTCGCTCAAAAAACTTTTTAACAAGGTACTCAGGGAGGAGAAGGTTCCGGCTCAATGGCTGATCTTGGAAATCATATTACTTTTTAAAAAAGGAAATAAAAACAAGATTGAGAATTACAGACCAATTAGTCTTTCTCCAAACGTTAGCAGTTCATGAAAATTTTAAAAAGAAGAGTTCTCAACCAACTAGACTCAAATCAGAGAATGAAACAAGCAGGATTCCGTGAGAAACAAAGCACTATCGACCACCTACAAGCGATTAAACAAGAATAGAAAAAGCTCTGGAGTACCAACTAGAAATCCATGCTTTTTGTAGAGTACCTTAAGGCTTTTGACTCAGTAAACACCAATGTCTTTGGGAGTACTTGAAAAACAGGGTATAGAACCGAGAATTATTAAAATACTAAAAAATAGCTATGAAAATTCGAAAGCTTACAGAAAATTTGACAAAAAAGGAGAAATATTCAAGACGGGAAGGGGCGTAAAACAAGGAGATTCTTTGTTCCCAAATTTATTTAACGCAGTAATAGAGGAAATAAAAGGACCCATTTTTAGTCATTTCCGACTCCCTATCATCACTCGACGTCATATCCAACCACACTTCCTCCCACCCACTCATAAGTCGTATACACACTCTCATTAACACCTTCCATACCATCCCCATCTCATTATTCTTCATCTGGGTACCTGGTCACAAGGGTATCCCAGGAAACGAAAATGTCGACAAAGCAGCCAAACTAGCAACCCATAACCCATCAGTCAACCGGTCTTTCCTCCCCTCACGCTCAGATCTCTCCAAACACATCAACAAATTCATAACTCAAGCATGGTTCACCCATTGGTCTGATCTCAAATCACACTCAAACAAACTAGCCCAAATTAAAAATATTCCCACCGTATGGGACTCTTCAAATCTGTCAACACGCAGAGAAGAAATAGTCATCACCCGTCTCAGAATCGGCCACACCAGACTCACTCACTCACACCCATCTCATCTCTCATCTTATGCCTCTCTCATGCCCTTACTGCGAATCTGAACACCCCCTATCCGTTCAACACATCTTCTGCTGCCCCAACTTGACCCAACTCCGTAATTCCTTATCCATCCCCCACAACCATACAGAAGCACTTTCAGATCTCTTTCCCTCCATCCCTAACATATTCAACTTTTTACAACAAGCCAACTTCCTCTCACGCATATAATCACACAATCTAGCCGAGCTCATAGCCCTGAAGGCAGGCTGCTAGTAGCTCGTTAATTAAAAAAAAAAAAAAAAAAAAAAAAAAAAAAAAATGGGAAAATAAAGGTATCAAAGTTGACGGTCAATTTCTAAACAATCTACGATTTACGGATGATCTGGTCCTGTTAAGCTCAAGTAAAGAAGAATTGGAAAGGATGGGAGAAGAATTAATAGAAGCGAGTGACAAGCCAATACTCGTATAAAGAAAACAAGCTACATGAGCAATAGAAGGAAAGGGTTAGGGGAAAAACAAAAATTCAAAATAGGAGAAGTGGAAATAGTAGAGGTAAATGAGTACACATACTTAGGACAAAATGTAGCATTCGATGAAAGGGCAGAGAAAGAGCTAAAAATAAGGAGGGGTAAGACCTGGAGGAAATTTTGGGCTCTAAACAAAATCTTTAGAAATAGAAGGCTCGGATTCAAACCAAAGTTGAAAATATTGGAAAGCTGCATTCTCCCGGTGGTTCCCAAACATGGCTATTAACAAGGGTTCAAACACAAAAACTACAAACAACGCAGAGAGCGACGGGGAGGAAGATTCTAGGAATGAGACTCAACGATAAAATCAGTAACACGGAGATAAGGAGAGGTACAGAATGTAAGGATATCGGAATGGCAATCAAAAAATAAAATTCAAACATGTAGGACATATGTACAGAGAAAAGGAAGCGAGATGGAATAGAATTACAACTGACTGGACTCCATACGAAGCAACGAGAGGAAGGGGGAGACCCAAGACCCGATGGAGGGATGAAATAAGAAATAGGGTAAGGACGTCATGGAAAAAAGACAGATGGCGGAGGATCGGAGAGGCGTATGCCCGGCAATGGCCTGATTACCTATAGTCAAATGTACGAAAACTATTGTAAATAAATGCTGTTATTATTATTATTATTATTATTATTATTATAAAATTACAACTCACAGCGACATTTATAAGCTTCGCAAATTCGACAATGATATCTTCGAAGTTTAGCAATGCCATTAAATCACACTCGATGCACAGTATTGTTAGATTAACCAATCAGATTTCCAACATCGTTGACCTTAAGAAATTCTTTACGCGATTTAGATAAGAAAAAGCACGCTCCGCTGAGCAATATTTGGAACTGCCATGCATGAAACGACTTGCGAAGCGGTGCTTATATTAGGAAATATCAGCTCTAGGTTACTCTTCCTGAGAAATGCGAGTAAATAAGTTGTATATGGTAAAATAATTCTTTGAGTAATAATGCTGGTTCAAGCCATTAAAAAACATCATTAGAGCGAGTAGGTTCTTCGAGTCATGAAGTTATTTGGCTATGTCGTCGTCGAAACTACAAATATATTTTTTGTGTAGGTACGTCAGTGTATACGTACCTACAACCTACACGTAGGCATTTCAGATTAATTTCCTCAGAACATTTGTATTTTATTTTTTAAGCATAAAAGTTTCATCAATTTCAGCTAGTTTGAGACATTGTTTTGTTGTTTTGTTTTCTTTTGCGTCGAAATTTTGCCGCCCCCAAAATTTGCCGCTCAACGCACGTGCGTGGAGTGCGTATAGGGTAATGCTGCACTGATAAAATAAAATTGCAGCTCACCTGCTTCATTGGCTGCTCGGGGTTGCCTTCATTATAACTACGTTAATCAAGGCAAAGACGATTTTTCAATTTTATTTGTCTAAGCGTCAAACAATAATTGTGACCTGCGATGAGAAAAGGATGCTCATTGCCCACTCACAGGAATACCATTTCTCTCTGATCAGATGTCCAATCAGAGAGAAATGGTGTTCCTGCGCCAATGGGAAATGAGCATCCTTTTCTCATCGCAGGTCACAAATGATGTACAGATATTTCGTTGATTATATTTCCTGCCATTATGGAACTCTATCAGATATGATATACTACATATCTCCATATTACGTATCTCAACAATCCAAACTCCTTTGTCATATGTAGCTCAGAAGTCGAAATTTTCCGAAGTCCAACGTTTTTTCGAACGGCGTCTGACCTCTCTTTTTGAAATGACCTCTCCATAAAACAAGTCCCCTGTTCCCCACCATCTCCTTCTAAGCATAAGTATCCCTTGGCAAAATTGCAACATAACTGCAGTTTCGTCAATTGATGGTGACTTTTGAAGAGATACTTTTTTTAGTAGAAAATGAACAAACATTACGACAAGTTTCTATGTTGATGAGATATTTGGAAGAGAATTTGCTGAGCCCAAGGGAAGGTAAACTGATGTCTGAAGAACAGCAAGAATTGCAATTTACACAAGCACTCAATCTGAAAACTGACAAACGAGTAATTTTGCCCACATTATTGTTATTGGTCTACGCTATGTTTGAAAAAACATTAATCACCTTTTAGATTATAATTTATGCCATAAGATTGAAAAAAAGAACGATTTTTATCTCAATATCGCGTTTTTTTGAAATTATGAGCGATTAAAAGTTTTGGAATTTATAGAAGGATGTCTGATGTCACATACCAACAACACTCCACATATTCCAGAAGAAAATCTGAGCTTCTACCTGATTCTGTCACAGCCATTTGCCTGAGAGTATCCTAAAATTTGGAGTTTTGACTTTCAGTTCTCTATGTCACGCGAAAATCGCTTTGTTGATATAAAAAATATATGTACTCGGCCATTGCAGCTCTTCAGGATTTCGTTCGCTGACACAAACCTACAATAAAAGTTTCAGTTTCCCAGCATGAGCGACGATACATGCGATTATTATAAAAGGGCCGTGCGATTCGATTTTCGTTTAATGTATCACATTTTTACGCACGAAAATCAAATATAGGTATCTAGATTCTTATGTTTACAAGTTACAATATACAAACAGGAGCGAAATTGATGAATGGAATGCAATAGTTCGCGTGTTATCTAGATGATGCGTAACCTATACATTACACGTCATTTTTATGGAGTTGAAACAGAATATTGTACCGCAAGGTACAACCTAGAACCTACATTCGTTCATACTCGCATCATCACCAACTTCACTAGATGTTATTACCCCTTTATTACCTCAACCCTGTTCCTTCATACCCACCCTCTTTTTTTTATCCGGTAATAACTTAGTTTCTCAATAGTCTTTACATGTGACAAAGTGGGCTGTTCGATTCCTTTGTTTTGTTTTATACGCGCTTCCTTTATACCTTCATAATAGTTACCTTTCGTACCAACTATCGTACATTTTCAATATCAACATTTTATAAATTTGAATCAGTTCTACTCGTAGAGCATAGACCTAATGACAGCGTTGCGATCGAAAACTTCGATATTATCTGACGTGATTTTCTTCTCTCGTTTTTCTTCAGTCCGGTTAACCTCGAATTTTGCTGTGGTTGGTTCAATCAGCTACGCCATAGATGTAATCTTGACCTATGTCATGTCATGGTATTGTATCTTCATATACTGTATACATCGTCAGAATTGCATTATTGCCGTATATGGATTATGTGTTTATACGGCTGTGTATCCAACTGATGACAGGATTCTTTGCTAAAAAGATATGTACTATAAATAAGGCTCGTCTGGATTTTTATACGAAGATTTTTAAAGATAATAATGTATTAGAGAGTACGTACAGTATATTATTTTCTTTTTACGTCGACATTTCTTTTTAATGATTAGTATCCAGGGATCGCTTAATTAGGGTTGCGGAGAAAAATTTACAAGAGCTACACAAATGAGTTGGTCTTCATCTGAATAGTATATCTAACTACAATTATACAGTATGATTGGTCGTGGTCTCTTACACAATCCAAACGCAGAATCAGAATACAGAGGGAATCTGCAGAACGTTTTCCAAACACGAGCGTGAAATCGACGAGTTTATAGTGTAGGAGATAACTGTATAAAGATGGAAGGGAAATATGAGTAAAGGATTTTGGATTGAGTTGATATTTTTCTTGAACACACCTATAGAAAGGAAGAGAAGCACTAAGATGATGTAATATAGAAAAATTGTACGTTCTGAAAATTATCTTCTTATGTACAAAACATAAGAAAACGGCTACCTACCCTCATTTCTGCGCTAATGTGTAGCACAATAACATATATATTTTACATCTCGTTTGCAATTGTAAAGAATTAATTTCAGGATGTAAATCATGTTTAAGATGATTTCGTCCTTAGAGTACGAAAAATGATCAGGTACTGCATATAAACAAATGACATCACCAGAAGAAGAAATACGATTTCCTATAAGATTCACCGAATTCGCACACTTAAAAATACCGGTATTCTTCAGTACCTTAAGTCCGTGGACGGCAAATAAGTAAAACCCCTCGAATTTTGTAGCAACTTCTCTACAAAGGAGCCCCTCATAAAAGTGTTCATAATACGTTCCCTCTTTTTCCAACAGAAAAAGTAAACGTGATGGTGTAACCTTTACTTCGAAGGTTTGAATTTCAACATTTGGTAGCCCCTTTTAGGCGAAGATTTTCAGCTCACATTCAACAATGGCTCGATCGTAATTCAAAACAAGCGAATGAATTTTCTGAAAACAACTTCATAGGATAGTAAATCTTCAACGTAACGCATATCTGACAAATTCTCCAGATACAAAGTGTACAACAAACCTATTAAAAATTCATAATCTTTTCAAGACTATACCTTTCGCGTTTATTGTGTACATTAACGTCCATAAATCATCTTTTATCAGTTTTTGAACGACGCATATACACAGAATTTATGGTATAGGTATGTATAGATTTATCGATAGTTATGAGGATACCGGAGTTAAGGTCATAGGTACTTCTTTTTATTGGGCTGAATTAAATGTTCAACGTTGATTAAATTGCGCGCACACGCTTCATGACTGCTTCAAAGGTTATTTTTTCGAAACGTAATAAGATTCCTCTACAAAATTAATTCTTAGCTTGTATCTATTTTGCAAAAGAAAAAGCTATAATATTTTCAATTATGAGCGAGCGACTGCTTTGATTCCAAATATAAAGTCAAATTTTTCTCGCGCATCTCTCAAAAAAAATAAAACAAGTAAATAGAAGTGCTAAAAACGCTTGATTTCATCAAAATCCATCAATCATAGCATTTGGTAAGATGAATCTATCTGACACTTGACGTCTGTATATTCTTTAAGGCCACCGAAACAATTGAAGAGTACTTCAAGCAGCTTACAAAATTTCCGGATACTAACAGAAGAAAAGGAATGCAATTATCATTAAATAAATATTGTATAAAGTGAAGAGAGTATAGTTCGATGATGACATTTGCATTAGGTACATTCTTTTACCTACATTCCAGCAAGCGATAAACCTTGTACAATATGTGAAAAGCAAATAATGTACGCGCGTCATGTCAGCACGACTCATCTCGACGTAGTCTAACTCTAAATTTTTTTCATACTTTCGTATATAGACTAAAGATTTAAACAAAGAAATTAAATCACTCTTTCCATTAGTATACAACTGGAAATCAGACCCAGGCGTTGGGATTAGTAGAAAAGATGTAGGTCGAAAAAGATTTTTACGCAGATCAGTTCGCTTATTCATTTTAGCGATTATTTTTTCCTTGCAAGTTAGATTTTTTTATTATACATGTAACTCACCATAGGATGAGAGACGTCTGTTTAAATAAAATAATTTCGAAGTATCTAAATTTGAAAACTTTGGTTTGCGTAAAGATCCCTTTTCGTTGAGTATCAATAACGAATTAATAACACCTTGTATGAAAAAAATGAAAATACTTTCACTTTATTGACAACTATATTTCTCCCTCTCTCTTGTAATTTTAAGAATTCAAAGAAAGAAGATTCACTCGCCTTTTCCGTCCGACTCCGTCTGTATCATGAATCTTTTTTTTATTATTTTTTATTATTTTTTTTAAATATAAAATTTCAAATTTATTTGGCATTGTGTCTCACAATATTTTTACAATTAAAACAACTGACAAACGTTTCGAATGCATACCAGTCATCATCAGGGTCGAAAAAAAAATACACTTTCACGTTTTAAATTTTTCCATTGGAATGAACTATTGTTTTTATGAACTCAAATTGAAGAAATTAATATTACGAAATTCAGCCTCGATTTTCACCACCGAGCTGATCGTCACACAATCTTTGTCTTTCTCATCTCATTCTCCTTCCTCCTCAGCTCAAATTCATACTCTCAACTGATTTACTCTTATTTGTCCTGGTTATGCAGGACCCTCATTCAACTAATCTCTTGATTCTGCAAACAATATCATCATACTGAAACACCAGTCTCCTTCCTCTGTATTCTGGGCACATCAACTTCCCGGAACATGACGTGGCTGATCTTGCCGCCAAATATTCCCATTTCTTCCATAAAATCTTATACCCAAAATTCACCCTTGTCCATGACCTAGAAAACAATTACCAATCCCTGATACTCGACTCCTAGCATGAATTTTGGAAAGCGCACAAAAATTACAAAATTTCATACCACGATCTTTCGACTAAGAAGTCATCCTCAGGAGAGAAAAACACGAATTGAGAAGAACGAACGAAGAGACGAATAGGAAAGGAGAAAAATTTTATCACAATCAAAAAACAAAGATGAATCGGAGTCGTTGGTAGGAAGCTTATGAAACTTTTCAATGAGGTCGTTATCGGAGAAGAACCTATTCAAAACGAAGACGTCATTATCATTAACCTGACGAACACCTCATCAAGGGCCAAACGTCTACGAAAAGAACTCTCAGAATGGAGTAAAACGGCTGGTTATAAGATCTTGGTATAAAATTTCGTGATTTTTGTGCGGTTGTAAAATTTTATGTCATATTTTGTTTATAGCACATAGTTTCCCGTATTAATCAAATTTAGAGTAATCAAAAATAAGCTGGTCTCCTGGACTTCCTTTAATCGAACTACCCGTCATAAATAAATCATTCTCACTCTTCCCAGAATCGATCACTCAAGTTTCATCCATTACTATCTATTTCTAGGCCTATTCTCTCTACCTCTGCAGCCAATTTTGCCAACATGATAATATAAATGAAATTAAGAAGCGTGGTAACGTTACGCGACATCATGAGTGATTAAAAAGTTCAAAGCACGTATAATTTTTTTTTTTTTTTTCATTTAGACCGGTATACGTATGCTCTGTAAAGTTTTGAGCTTTTTTAACCACTGATGATAATGTATCTGTTTGACACCTCTTTCGTGTCCCGCTCTCAAACTCTCTGTTTCTTCATCCCTTCCATCTACCCTCTGCAATGATCCGATACTCTCTCAAATATTTGCGCTCCACTTACTTTTACCCTCTACAAAAGTCTCTAATTCTTCCTTATATTTCCCATACCAATTTTTACAATCTTTCCATAATTACTTACCCCGAGCTGATAACTCGTGCAAGTATATCTACACTATCTTTATGGATAAATAGACTCAACCCATTCATTTCAGATGGAATAAATTAATTTATCTGCGGGTAGAGCGAATTTATTTATAGATAGTATATATTCTCTTACTGCTGGCTAAGATTCATCTTCATATTTCTCTCGCGATGATTTATTCAATAACCCTCTCCTCCTTTTTTTCTTGACTCCTAAAGTACCAATTTTCGTTTATACAAAATCGCTGTGTTTATACCTTCAAATATATGAATTCAGCGACTGTTCTACTTCAGAACTTATTATTCCTTTCTTCTCACTAGAACCTTTTTCCTCCTTCACATCCAAAAATCGTAAAGCTCCTACTTTATGAAACTCGGATACACGAATATTTTTCTGCGAGTTCGTCAGCCCAAAATGGCATGTGTGAATTCGCGAAGAGGTCAAAAATGCAATCAATTTCGAGCTCAATCAAAATAGCTTTAACTATACATTCTACTCTCATCGATCTTTCTTATAATTAAAGAATTTGAACTGAATTTGTTCCGGTACAACCCATTACAAACATTTTAAAGATACAAACAGAGGGTGTTTGCGCGTATGTCAAAATTATGTCAAAGTTTAGGTAAATTGGAATTATTCAAAGCGTCATTTCCTGATCCAAACACTTAAAGAGTGACATTTCCATACCAAAACCTATAGGAAATTAAAATTCCCGTATTATATGGGTTCATATGAATATCTTCAGCGTGGGAATTGAGTATAAGCGTTCGAGTGGGTGGCGATCACTTACTTCCTCGCGGAGTTTGATTTAGATTAGCACACGTACACGTCAAAACAAAACCAGCGGGGTGGACCCTGAGGAATACAACCTCATACTTGCGCGATCACAGGTTGAATGTCTCGTCTTCGAGATTAACAATCAAAACTGTCAAATTAAACCTGGCATCTCTCTTTTATATCATTTTTCGACAGGTTCCGCATCTTTAAAGGATAGATGTATTTATTATTATAATAATAGTAGTAAACCTATATCAATTTTACTGACGTTGTCTTCGTTTCTTTTCTCACAGGACCACGATCCCGTCGCATTAAACGCAAGGAGACTGCAGTTAAGAAAACGGAAGACAAACGTCCACGAACTGCTTTCAGCGGAGAACAGCTGAGTCGCTTAAAAAAGGAGTTTGCTGAAAATCGTTACCTCACTGAAAAACGTCGTCAAGAATTAGCGGCCGAGTTAAGGTTGCACGAAAACCAGGTGAAAATTTGGTTCCAGAATAAGCGCGCCAAAATAAAGAAGGCGAGCGGAGTGAAGAATCCGCTAGCTTTGGAGCTGATGGCGCAAGGTCTGTACAATCACAGTACGGTGCCAGTATCCGACGATGAACTCGAGGATTATAATCCAGCATCAGCAGCGACCATTCATAACGCGCCATAAAACTAATGTAAAGTATGTAGGTAGTAATATGTACTCGTAAGTGTATAATGTAAATACAAAATGTACATGTCCAGACCTGAACGATGCGTTTGGGCCGTAAAGCCGCTCTAGACGGATTGTAAACTTAGTTAAACTCAATTTTAGAAAAAATTGATGAAATTTTACCGTCTAGAGCCGCCTCGATAGAGTAAAATTTAGATTTAAAAAAAGTCATATGTTACCTAGCGTAGGTCTACAATTTACTATAATATTATATAATTTACATTTAGTGATAAAATTCGATATTTCAAAGGTCTGGGACGGAACGTTTTCGATTATTCGAAAGGGAAATTTTGGTTTTAGGATCATACTTTCATCGTCAAGTTCCTCTATTTGTATGAGATTGTATGAAAGCGAGGTTCTGGAAGAATAATCAATTTGCATACAAAAATAGTACATAGGCCTAGAGTTTTCGTTTCTGAAAATCAAAATGTGATAGATTTAAGGTCTCAATTTCAAATGCTACTCATTACTAATATGTTGCAAAAAAATCAAAATTCTTCACCACCATTTCTCGAGAGACGTTGGAAATTGTCTTGAACATTACTTTGAAAGTTCCTATTCTTCGACTTTAGATCCGGTCAAAACTTCTGTCACTTCATGTGGCCCAGCTTTCTTCCTTCAAATAAAAAACTTCTCGTCCTCAATAATTTTTTTAGATAATTTATTTCAACTGTCCATAGGACAACCATAAATATATTCAACCCGCGTGTTTACATTAATGTTAAAATTTACTTAGTGGGCATTCCCAAAAAGTTATAGGTAAAAAATTTGGCTTACGGGTTATAAGTTATAATTAATCAACACCAAGTACTAAATCCATGTAATGACGTCTTCGGACTTTTGGATTATCCATTAGTTGGATGGCTGATGTGTTTGTGTGCTGATGAATTCTTTCTTTGTATGCCGTATAACATCGTGAACTGTTGGAATTTTGACATCGCGGCTCAAGTTTTCATTCGTAAGATACCACGGCGCGCCTTTGATTTTACATATGATGATGTTTTGCTGTCGTTGCAAAATATTTAAATATTTGAATGAGCTGCTCTACCCCAGACCGGAGCTCGGTAGGACCATATTGAGCGTAAGATTGTGACGTATAGAAGTCTTCTATTGTTCAGTGACAGTTTGCTACGGGCCCTAGTTGGCCAATATAATCAGTGAAATCGGATTTTAAGTTTTTCACGCCTTTTCTCAATGTGAGTCCTCCAATTGATATCCGAGTATTTCGCTGATGGGGAAGTTGGAATTGGTTCAAGATTATTGGTTGGTGGGTAGTTTTGCAGAGTATACATCACGTACTCTGACTTGGTCGCATTAAATTCAACTTTCCATTTTTTGGTCCAGTTAGCTACTTTTGTGACTGCTTCTAGTAGGTTAGCAACCGCTACCTCAATTTGAGGGTGAGAGCCCAAGATGGCCGTGTCGTCAGCGAACGTGACCGAACCTGTTTCATCCGTAGCTGGAATGTGGGCAGTGAACAGAACGTAAAGGAGAGTCCCAGGACGCTGCCCTGTGGAACTCCGGCCAGGGTGGGTTTGATAGTAGAGACCACCTCCCCATAATGTACCTCAAACTCTCTGTGAGTGAGGTATGACAGTAGTAATTTGGTGTACGTTGCGGGAAGGTATTTGCTTATTTTATGCAGTAGACCCAGTATCCATACGTGTTCAAATGCTTGTTGAACATCGAGGTAGATTGCTGGGCAAACGTATTTTTGTAGTCATAAGCAAAAACCAAACTGATGTGAGGAGACTATTCCAAGATTGTCCACCATTTTGAGGAGCCGAACGTGGATAAGTTTCTCAAAGACCTTTGGAAGTGTGCTGAGCAGTGATATCGGCTGGTATGAGGCAGGATTCTCTCCTGGTTTGCCTGGTTTTGGAATTAATATGGCCTTGGCTGTTTTCCATGCGCTTGGATAGTAGTGGCATTGAAACAATGTGTCAGGTTAGTAATGCATATACTTTTTCTGGGCACTGAGTGAGGATATTGGAAGTGATAAGGTCAAGGCCAGGTGCTTTGAGTGGCTTTAAATTCTTAATAACCGTATAGATTTCTATTGGAGAGACTAGTTTTATTGGCGGACCAGAATTATGGAGTTTGTCTAGGCTTGATGTCGGATTCTATGTTATTTAGCTGGAGCACACTTCTGAGATGAGTTGCAAATGCTGCATCACTGTGAACAAACCTTTTGGAGGCAACTTGGAGCGGTGGCACGTAGGAAGGTGGCTTTCTCGCAGCTTTAGTAACTTTCCAGAAAGAGTGATTGGAATCGGTTTTAAATGTCCAATGAGCAGACAAAATCCTCAAAGGATTTGTTTTTTATCTTGGCTATTAGTTCAATTGTTCATTTACTCACTCGGTTGAATACCTTCTTATCTGCGGGATCACGTGTTTTCTGCCATTTGCGCCTAGCGGATCTTCTTTTTTTGACAGGTTCAATTATGTGAGCGTGCGTTGTTTGTGGTCGGTCACCTTCTTCTATTGTAGCAGTAGTCACTGGAGTGATTTTTACTGCAATCATTTTGAGCTTTTTTAGTTGATCTTTTGTGTTTTTTGTTTTTAAGTGCACCGGATAGCCTCTATACCGTGACACTGGTTTTTCAATGGGGAATTTCACACACACTCGATTATCATGCTCTAGCTCGCATTTTACACAGACTGGAGGGAGGGTGCAGTACATACGTGTATGACCGAATCTTTGTCACCGTTGACACTGGATGATACCTCTTCTTGGTCGTGGGGATTCAACCATAATCTTTTGATGCAGAAGAAACAGGAGTTTGTAGATTCTTTTACAACCCCCGGCAAGTTCAAGATTGATGATATAAAACGGAAGTAGGCCTTTAGTTTTGAAGTGACGGATGTTGGACACATTTCTTGTTTCAAAACCTTCCTTTTAGAGTGCATTTTTGATGTCTTCTGGAGTATGTCTGGTGCAGGTCGAGCCTCACCACATGAACGCGTTGGTTGGGACTTGGTGTTGTTTACAATAAGTGAGCCGCTGGTGGCTCATACCCCCCCCCCGTTGTGGTTCCCCATACAACAAGCACCTCTTACAAGGCTGTTGAGCTTAGTCCACGTATAAATTTATTGATCACCATACCCCCTCGAGGGATTTGCGACTCTTTCCTTTATGCTTTAGTGTGCGTTTGCAGCAGCCTAATGTATTGTGGTGCTTAGATCCTCTCACTCACAACATGGAACTCCCTCCTGACGGCGAAATATGCTAATCTTAGAGCCTGGCAGCACAAAGGTTATTGCACTTGCCATAAAAACAATAGGTCGTAGGATTGTTTTCTGCTCGGATCAGGAGATTTCTGCTTCATATTTCTTCGTCTATCCTTATCTATACATATAAGAACACGGGACAATTTAAGCAAAATCCCCCCAACGTATTCCTAAACATCCTAAGAGGGACCTCTTCAGAAGAGAATAGATAAAATAAGTAACTCGACTTTGCAGCTAGATAAAATTGCAACTGATTGAAAACTTGAATGGTTGGCAGTGGAACTCTCATCATCAATAATACAAAAATAGCACAAGTATATTTCTCGATGGACTCTATTCATTCGGCTTCGATCATGTCGACTAAGAAATGAATATCCGCGAATTCGTGAAGACAAAACAGCATTTAGTCCGGAAACACATCATTTTCAAGCCTTTCAAGTTACACTCCCGTATAGTCCAGCCCGATTTTTCTTTGAATTTGAAGAAAGAACGCCTGTGTAATGGTTTATCAATTTTACGTGAATGAAACTCACCCCCAAAGAAGAATGTGTTCCTAAAAATAAATAAAAACACTCGAATTTGCGATTTTTTTTCTTGGAACGTCTATTATATCTTATCACCGCTAAAAATCTGCTAGGTTGCTACGCGACTATTAGTGATATTATAAATGATACCGTCTGTATATCCGCGAAAAATGACACGAGAGATGTTATGGGGCTTCTTCGCGTAGCTGCTTGATTTGAAAATATAATCGGTATCATTTATAATAGGCCTACTCGGCGGCGTGCTCTAGGTCTGACACACATACTATGTAGAAGAGAATAAAAAGTGCGTACTCGAGGTTGCATATCGAAAGAAATATGGCGCTAAGATATTAATTCTCGTCTCACGCACATGAATTAGACCGCTTCAATAATGCCGAGAGCGAGTGAGATTCATTTCGGCACCAAATTTGTAACATCTTTCACATACATATCTGTCCGATTTTGAAGTCGAAATTAACAATCTCTCTTACAGGATCGATTCTTCCGGAAATGTCGATATTTTTATTTTGTTAGAAACCTTATATAGTTTGTAGCGCAATTTTGTTTCCTTTCGTATATTATAAATTATCTGTACGAAATCTTCAGCGATATCATTTACTGCATTTATATACTTTCATATATTTGAATTTAATTCATATTTCAGTATAGCTGTCGACGTGGTTTATATATGATATATTAACTTTTTCTTTTTCTTTTTCGGTATGCATTTGTAACGAGACACTTATGTATATTCGTCGCAAAACTCTTCCTCATGAGACTGATTATTACTATAATTATTCATTACTACATAGTATAGACGATCTAATTTACATTATAAGTTATATTATGTACCGCGTAAACTTCTATTCAATTTCGTTTTTCTTAAGTCATTATATACATACACATACGCGCGAGTACTGGAATATAAAACTGAACTTGATGTAAGTCCTTTCACATACATTATACACCTAGAAGCTTAGCTTACGTCCTATATACAAACTTTGATAAATTACCTTTTCATCAAGCTCGAAAACTTTCGCCTTACGTTGTTAAGAATTATTAATTTAATAAAACTAAAGACCCGTGTAGAATGTTTCCTCGCTGCCATCAGGTTAGAATTCGCTTATAATGAAAGTGCAATATACTTAATTTTTAGAATACATTTTAAGTATATAATTATATAGAAATTTTTCGTAGACCTATTCAGTATAATTATCATAATACGTATTATGTACATTGTACGATGTGTCAAATAAAACAAAAATTCATCCTTTCGGAGGTTTTTATTTTTGTTACTCTTCTTACTTCTATTATCCCGCTGCACTGTTTTGACTTACCCTTTGAGTTGTTGGAAAACAGGAAACCTCCATATCATATTTATAGGCGATAAAATTTGTCACGGACTCGTATACGTGCGTTCTATTTGGTCAACACAAAATGTAACACAAAGTCGATAACTTGGTGGGTGGTTAAAGTATAAGGGTTAAAACTATTGTAAGCAAAATAGACCTTGTTACGCAGTTCTCACGGCTTTGTAAGTCCATCCGCGTGCTACAAGATTACAAGCAATATAAAAAGCAGGTATCCGTACGCGAGGGTTGAGGATTTATTCAAAAACATCTACAAATGATCTTGAAAATATCATTGTTTAAAACCCACCTTATATATCAAGGTTTCGCGCTGCTTTTTCTTCTTCGCGGGTGACAATTTCCGATAGTGGTGTTTCTAGTGGTGTTTCGAAAGAAAAAATCAAACTGAAAAACTCTAGTCTCGAACATTTTAATCAAGTCGTGGAGAATCGACGCCACGGGGGTAAGTTGTTCATTCAAGAAACCACAACGGAACGTATCCGGACACACAATGATAGATAATTATGTTAGGGTCGTTTTTTTCAACAAGAATTTCATTTTATTCATTTCGAGATTACAGAGAAGTTTTAGAAATCTACGAATGATGCATTATAGGTCTTCTTACTCCGTAATAATTTCAACTCTCGCTAGATCTTCTCACGAAGCCTGAACTGCAAGAAACCCGCTTGAAAAAACAGTAGAATTTTTTGTTGTTGGTATTTTCAGAACAGAGAACCAATGGAAAGTTGCAACATGCCACCCGGAACTAGCGCAAAAACATGCCACCCGGATCCTGCCTCCTCAGCATCCCAGTAATATTATTGTAAATATATGAATAGATATTTCCGCTGCGTAGGAATTCTAGGTCTTCCGGTTTGAAACTCCGAGGACTGCGCTAAAATCGTTCTCTTGGCTCCAATGTGCCCAATATCTTTTCGGGATACAGGAAAGGTAATTGTTCCGGTTTTCTTTGCCGCAGGAAGTGGAATATCGAAATTTCTCTCTGAACAATGGTTACATAAACGCAAATAAATGAATCAAAAATTAATTCGTTTAATTTGACGGAGATAAATAAGTTCATGGGACCTGGTCTTCGACCATCTAGTATATAGACTGCCGATCATGATACAAACACCGATGGAACATTGTAGGGTTTATAAGTCGGTGCGGTTTCACGGAGTTAATTGTAGGTGGGCGTGACATAGCTTACATCCTTTTGCCTCGCGTATACCGAACTGTTGATATAAAACCTTACCGACTCACAGCAAGCCTTCTATGATGCGACGACTGATAACGCCATTTACACAGGCTATCGGCGTCTAAGGACCTAGTTCCAAGAAAGGATTGTAAAAGTCCAAATATACAAATCTAGAAGACCCCTATAGCTCCAGATTCGTATATACTCTTTTCGGGTTAATTATAATCGCACATCAAAAGAGAATGTTTGAACAGCAAATCTGTGAGCAGCAGAAAGGAATGAGAGAACAGTTAAAAAATGTATGAAATGAACAGCAATAGTACACAGTAAATAGAATTGGTGGAACATTAAAAATGATCTTTTTTCAGCAGCAAAATAATATTGAAATGAACAGTCGATGCTCAACAGCAATTAAATTTTTCTCACCTCAAATCACTCGGTTTTTGACACAAATATGCCCGGCTTTTGAAACATCATGATGGGCAACTTCAAGAACAGTAAGATTAAGTTCTGAACTTTGAAAAGGTGATTCATGTACACGTCATAGCAAGAACACAAAAGTCTTAAAATTTGATGAAGAGGAAAGAATATGACTTCTTTATATAACATTGAGCAGTTTTGGCCATCAATATCGAAGAAGCTTCATCTACAATGATCTCAAAAAAGAAAGAGTGGAAAAGCTTTGATGGCTTCAAAAAATATCAGTATGGGGTTTGAAAAAATCGTATTAATCGTAATGACACTTCAGATTTGTTTTGTTCATGTCCCTTTTTTCTAAAACATTTAACCTGCAAATATT
Organism: Aspidiotus rigidus; assembly: GCA_035079385.1. Classification (NCBI taxonomy): domain Eukaryota; kingdom Metazoa; phylum Arthropoda; class Insecta; order Hemiptera; family Diaspididae; genus Aspidiotus; species Aspidiotus rigidus. The sequence goes on along the minus strand of JAVHKY010000015.1, from coordinate 4,985,153 downwards.
CTCTGGGTATGCTTATCCACCTCCAACTTTGTGACATTCCTCCTCAGGCAAAAAATGGGCCCCTGGGCAGAAACGTAAACGAGGACGCCCAGCGAAGGCAAAGAAAGCTCTGTTAGTGCAATGATTATTATGTTTTATTTCTCCGTTCTAATCAGGGTTCTAGTCTCCTCAACTTTATTCGATTTTATTCTATCTATTTCAGATTTTGGACAGATTTTATTTTGTTCTACACTTTCAACGGATTTAATTTTATTTTAGAGTTTTGACAGATTTTATTCTATTTTTTTACTTTAGCAGTCTATTGCTGAATTAAAGCATTTTGCTGTTCAAATTTTTTTTCTGAAGTTGCTGCGCAATCCTCAATTTGCTGTTCAATGCGACCTTTTACTGTGCATTATTTTCTATATTTTGCTGTGCTTACATTCTTTTCACTGCGTAAACCATCTTTTTTGCTGTGCTCTAAAATTCAACCCATTCTTTTCTTGCAACCTGGTCCTAAAATGTAGAGTAGTATTCTATATGCTTGCTTACTGCGCTTCGACTTAATATATCGATTGTATTGATTCATGACGTATAGTAACGCCCCCCTCCAACAGTATTTTAAAGCTTAATATAAGCCTAGTATCCTGTATGTTGGGCTAACTACAAATAGCTTCCGGGCTCACTCGCTCGTACAAGAGAGTACTAGTATAGGCCTAGTATATAACATAATAACCTACCATAGCCGATAGTATACTGTTTGTTAGGCCTAGTATACTAAAGTAGGGATGGTCGAAATTTTTCCGTCCCTAAAGTAGGTCAAGATCACTGATGACGTCATCAAGCGTGCCAGCCGTGTCGATTTTTTGTAACAATTTTTGCAGGAGTGCCCCAGTCAAAAACTTTCAGAAAATCATCAAAAAAACCCTAACGGTTTTTTCAAGAGTAGTCCCAATCTTGAAGCATATAAGATTCTAATACCAAGAAAATCGACTTCGCCTTCTCTAATCAAAATAAGGGCAATGATGGTCATTGTAACAAGACGTTTACCAAATTGAATTTTCTGGGAATCAGCACCTGTCTAACAATCAATTCATTTCCAAAAAAAGTAGAGATAATAATAATTTTTGAAATACTATTCCCAGGAAATTGCTTTGGAGTCATTCTGAGGGGGCAGGGTTGTCGCCGACCCTCTCCTCTCCGTACAAACCAAAATTACGTTTCCGTGGACCACATAATTTGTTCATTAATTTCTTTATTTTGAATAAACTCGAAGTTTCACACATCACTGTCGTTCGACCAATTGAACATAAAATTAAAATAATGATGACAACATAATCCAGGCATCCATCGTTAAATGAGCATGAGAGGATAAATACCCTCCAGTCCTCGGAAAACTCCTCCTCTAGCCTTAAGGCCAACCTTTTTGGATACCGTGAACCAGAGGAAATCAAGTTAGCACTTTCGTTCGTCGGTCGTAGCCCACGCATTCTCTGGGTCTTGGAAACTTCTCCAATCATTTACGAAATATCCAAAAAAATAAGGAATCCAAGTATGTATGGTCTGTGAATCTGATGTCCACTCCAACCAACGGAAAATTTTGACCGCAAAGAAATATTTGACATGAAAATCATTGAAAAACAACGGTTTCTTTGACGAAGTCGAACGAGGAATTTCGGGGGACGAATTGGTTTCGACACTGAGAATTTGATTCAAAATTAGAGCCCCGAGAAGTATAAACTTTTCTGAATCCTCTTCTATCATATAATTAAGCTCGATATTTGGAATTTTTTCTAAGGTCAACTCCTTCGATAGTTAACATTTTTTCAGATCCCCTGCTATTATAAATAACTTGGAAACCAACATTTCTCCGAGTCACCCAAAAATTAGTTGGGATTGGCCCTAAAGTTTTTGACAATCTGGATTTGATGACGAAAACTGAAATCAGACGCAGATAGCTACGAGAAAGCACAACAACATAGAAATTGTTCTCAGACTACGTATGCAATTTTAATTTTCAATAAAAACAGTGGTTAATAGTGCCATTCTTGTACTTTGTATTATAATATTTTAACCACGGAAAAATCTTTTTATTCATCGATGGAAAGTGTTCAATGAGTAGAATTTGAAGGAAAAAAGAAACAGAAAACGCAGAATGCAAAAATTATAATAATTTGAATCAGCTGTTAGATGGTGACTTAGGGAGCTGATTTTCTTCAAACTTGAATAATATCTTGAAACTAACAACTAACAATGTGTCGCTTTGTTGCATTCGGCTAAAAGCAGTCCAATTACGAGCGCATTTTCGACGGAGTCGTTATCAATACTCGAAAAACGCGCGAGTCTTGGATAGCAAGTAAAGAAAACAGAGACTCAGATAATACTATAATGAATTTGCGGGGGGGGGGGGAGAAAAGCACGTGAAAAGAGGAAACAGATGAATATAGGGGTGAGATCGGCGGTGAGTATGGCAGCGAAGTTCCTTATACATGGAAAGATGAGGTGTTACTCTGAATGGAGACCGCATATTCGGTTCTGGGTCTCGATTAAGAGCCGTCCGTGTAACAGAGAATGCGGAAGGAAAATTCTTGAAAAATGATTGTGTCGGTGTATTATTCGAATATAAAGTTAGCTTTCTTCGAAACTTTAGAAAGATTGAGACGGATGTCACGGATAGAGACTAACCAAGGGAGAGTGTACGAAAAAATAGGTTGTAAGGGCGTAGATTTGAGATGGACGCCTGGATGGATATGAAGCGATAAAAAGGGGTGAATTATGTGAGCTGAAAACGGGATGGCATGCGTCAAGGGCTAGTCAAAGCCAGGATAAGGAATAAAGTCTAGCAATTTGTAGGTTGTTTTGTTGGAGTAATCAAGTTGAGAACGAATTACATCCGTTTTCCTCAACCTGTCTTCATCGCGGCACATGATATTTTTGCAGCACAGTATTTCCAAAAATTCAAATTCTATCCAAAAATTTTTTGTATTTTGACATTTTCGTTTGTTTAAAGTACTGACTTCCTACCCCTAATTTCTGAATTTTGGGCTGTTATATACTAGAAGCTTCCTGTCCTTAAACTGCGATCTAAGAAAGACAAAAGCTTTGACCATCTGCAGGGACCCGGGAAAATGTTTAGGTCCGGCACCAATACACGCACGAAAGGTTCAGAATGTGTCGTGTCATTACTTGGGAATCCCCCTACCGCCCTGCTCTCCTAATTCTGAAATTTGTGCGGAGATATAAAATACAATCCGTATTTTTTGCCATCTCGCAAAAAATTTTTGATTTTTAGTAAATTCAAGGTGAGATTCGAGTCAAGTTTAAGAAATTATAATTGAAATGGAAATCATACAAGTGCTGAAATATACTGGTTAGACCGTTAGAGCCTCGGCTTTTGATTACTTCTTCGGGCAAATATAAAAGATTGACAATTATTTTAATTATAAAAAAGAGTAAGTTAGACAAAACGTAAAGAATATTGAAAAAACACTCACGCAGTCGCGTGAGTAGTACACGACTTTTCTTCCCACAATGCAAGAAACATTGAGAGAGTCACTCCCTCTCTTTAAATTAAATACCAATGACCTGTCAATCATGTCAAACATTTGTAGAATAAACAATAAAACTCAGTTTATAAATTCTATCACTACGATGTCACATCAACAGATAACAGAGTAAAGATACCTATAATCCAATAAGGAAACCTGAATTTTGTTATAATTTAGGCTAAGAGTCATCTAAAACCTACAAAACGTCTCCAGAAAAACCACTCCTCCTCCCCCTGTCCAAACTGCTACGAGGCTATAACAGTTGTTTCTAATAAAAAAGAGCTCTACAATCATTTTTTCCCATACCTTATTCTTAGCATATTATTAGTCTAGTATGCTGTATATTAGGATGAGTGGTTCAATTCTTTATCACTTCCGATTCCTGGCATCTCTTAAAGCTATCTCGAGCTGCTATTCCTCTCGTGCACTCATAAATTGCCTTCACGCTATCATATCACCATTTTCTATGCACACTCCACCCCAAAATTCTTCATCTGGGAATCCAGCTACAACGAGATCCCGAAAAACTAAAAAAATCGATGTCGAAACGAAAGAAGCAACCAATCACCCAATAGTCAACCCCTCATTCCTTCCCTCACGCTTCAACCATTCCAAACGTATTAACAAAATACCTCACTTTTCTAGCTAGAAAATTCGGTAAAAATATATAGCACGGTTTACTCGTTAGTCTAATCTCAAATCTCACTCAAAAAAGCCAGTCCAAATTGAAAATAATCTTTCCATCTCTTTTGACACCTCAAATCAACTATGAACCACTATTAATTATGTACCCATACATGAAAAAATGACAAATAAATCAATTATTAATTAAGAGTGAAATCACCCAGGTAGTCTCGCATCAGCACACTTGATGAAGATTAAAAAATTGTACTTAATCATTCAAACTCAAGGTTTTCACTAAAATCAGTCGAATAACAAATTAAGAAAAATAAAACGTGAACCCACATTTTGGTCCTCATCCCAACGAAATTCAAGGCAAGAGGAGGTCATTTTAGCTCGGCTGCGAATAGGCCACACTCGTCTTACTCATACTTATCTTCTCACTAATCTCGCTCCTCCATCATGCCCTCACTGTCTCCAAGAAAATTTATCAGTTGATCATTTTATTTTCTCATGCCCCGTCCTGCAACCCACTCGAACCTCCCTAAATATATCTTCCAATATCAATGCAGCACTAAACAACAACTCCGAAACCATCGACTCAACCCTAACTTATTTACGCACCACTCAATTCTACAACTTCATATAATTCACCAACAAATTCCGTTCGATCGCCACTCAATTCCACCAATACGTACCTAATTTAACCTAATTCAAGTAGTGTTCTAAAATAAGATTGTAACGCCGAGCAAATAACCCTCGTACAGTTTATAATGCTCGTAAAATAATAAAAAAAAAAAAAAAAAAACTATCGAGTATGACTAATAATAATGAAAAATAGCTAGAAACATGAACAACTCGCCATTGCCACTATCCGTTCAAAAATAAATTTAACAAAACAAATAAAATTTGACAAAACAAAATTCAACGCTCTAGGGGCTGTGGGAAGCGAGATACAAGTGTACTAAATTTGAACGAAAAGGTTTCATCAGAAATAAAATCCAATGAACCCTTGGTAAAGAACGAACGAAGAATGAACCTGTCGAATGATGAAAGGTTCTTCACAATACACGTACTGATAACGAAAGTGGTAAACGTATAGGAAAATCCGCTTCTCCTAACGTAAGCAGCTACTCGCAGCTATTCGTAAGAAGCTACTCGTAATAGTGAAAAATTTTCAACAAAAGTAAAAATTTCTCGAGAACTACTCATCCGATCCTCAAAAAAAATGCAGGTGCACATCTTCAAATATAATACTACAATATGGCCGAGTTACAAAAAAATCCATCGGGTAGTTTCGGAGGAGTTCCGCGGACAAAAAGGTACTCGAAATACTGCAAAATTTCTCAACAAATTGAAAATTTCTCGAGAACTACTCATCCGATTTTCAAAAAAATTGCAGGTGCACATCTTCAGATATACTACTACAATATGGCCAAGTTACAAAAAAATCCATCGGGTAGTTTCAGAGGAGTTCCGCGGACAAAAAAATCTTATATATATATATATATATATATATATATATATATAAGGAAACCTGAAATTTTTTTTTATGCTAGTTGTGATCTAGGACCCCTAAAACGTCGAGAAAGTTCATTACCCACTCCCCCTGTTGACCTTGCTACGGGTGTAATACCTCACTTTTCTAGTTAGAAAAGTCGGTAAAAAAAACACTCACGCGTTTACTCTCACAATGTAAAACTCATTGAGAGAGCCACTCCCTCCCTTTAGATTGAATACCAATGGCCTGTCAATCAAGACAAATATTTGTAGAATGAACAATCAAACTCAGTTTATAAATTCTATCACTATGACGTCACATCAACTGATAACAGAGTAAAAATATCCATAATCCAATAGGCGGCGTAACCTATACCAGGTAGCGCCAAAGGTGATCATGGATTTTTTTCTTATGGACCAAATACATGCGTTACTTCAAACGCATTTTCTGAAGTTATTTGACTTTTAATCAAGAACAGTGTCAGAATCAAAGTAGAAGAGAATTCTCAAAAAAATATTTTTTATAATACACAATTTTTTCTAAAGCTCATACTTGAATTGGAAAACAGAATTGAAAAACTGTTGGGAGTTATACAAATTGAACCGTGATCACCTTTGTAGGCAGGGCTGCCAACACTGGAAACTCCAAGTTACGCCGCCAATGAGGAAACCTGAATTAAATTTTAATTTAGGCTACGAGTCATCTAAAACTTACGAGTCATCTAAAACTTACGAGTCATCTAAAACTTACGAAACGTCTCCAGAAAATCCACTCCCCCTCCCCTTGTCTGCCTTGATGCGGGGATATAACAGTTGTTTCTGCGGTCTTTGAAAATTTATATATTCTTATTTCAATATGATTAAACGAGAAAAGTTGCAAAATCATGACTGAACTACCGAGTCATCTCTTATAAACTAATTAATTGAACCCTTCGTCAAGAAAGAACCTGTTAAATAAAAGGTTCTTCATCACAATACACCAACTGATGACAAAAAAATGATAGGACAATCCGGTTCTTGTAACGTGAACAGCTACTCCTAATAGAGCCCATAATATGAGGACATGGGTCGCCATATTTAGTCTTTACGTCATCATTAATCCTTGCAGTTCCCTAATAGCGTGAGAACCCAATTGGTGGAACTATTTTATCACTTAAAAGCACTATGTTCTGCATTTTACTTTGGCACTGATACCTGTATTCTAAAACAAATTCTAGTCGTTCCCCCATCATTTTCAAATTGTGGTAAACTGTTATCAGTCATTGACATAGGGAAGTCTGAAGATAAATAATGACGTAACGACTAAATATGGCGACCCATGTCCTCACTCGTTATTCCGGCTCTACTCCTAATGGCGAGAAATTTTTCAAAAAAATGAAAATCTCTCGAGAACTACTCATCCTATCCTCAAAAAAATTACAGGTGCGCATCTTCAGATATAATGCTACAATATGGCCAATTTACAAAAAAATCCATCGGGTAGTTTCGGAGGAGTTTCGCGGACAAAAAAATCTTGTAATAACTAATAAATAATGAATGAATGAAAAATGTATACCTTTATTCCCCACGCCACTGAGCGAGGCTCGTTAATATATTAATAAATAGGCATATAAGGAAACCTGAACGGACGGGTGTAATGCCTCACTTTTCCAGTAGAAAAAGTCGGTAAAATCCACTATAAACACACGAAAAATGATGTACCTATAAATCAATAATAAATTCAGGAATGAAGTCACCAAGAGTCTCGCAGCACACTTGATGAAGACCAAAAAATTGTCATTCAAACTCCAGGTTTTCACTATCGAGTGTGACAAATAATAATGAAAAACAAAAAAAAAGAGAAAAAAAAAGGAAAAGATGTACCTGACAAAACGAAAAAAATAAAAATTTAACATTGAAAAGGATAGGATCCGCTTCTCGTAACGTTGGCAGCTACTCATAATGGTGTGAAATCTTTTAAGAAATTTAAAATTTCTCGAAAACTATTTATCATTCTTCAGACATAAAAGTTACAAAAAAATCCATGTGGTAGTTTCGATGAAGTTCCGCGTACGAAAAAATCTTATAAATAAATAGGCAAATGAATATAATAATATAAATACGTAAACGACGGGTCGCTAAAACTGAATTCGCGCCGAGTCGTCTGTGGCAAATTACAAAGATCACCTCATCCCAAAGCACAACAAATTCATGCAATAGAATTAATAGTTCACAGTTCAATCGAAAATTTCATCGTCGTCATCGTTTCCGTTAACACGTGAATCGAAAATTTGGAGAAAACAATTTGATATTAACCCATCAAAACTGGCGCTAGGCGTGAGTTGAAATAAAGTCGACGTTCGTCGACCAGATCATGACGCAACGTCAGCTGAAAGTCAGCTTCAACAATGTATCGACGCTATTTCGATCAATACTCTGCGATACTTCTGATGGCACAAGAGACTGAAACGCGTGCGAAGAGAAATGTATGTACTAAAACTAAACCAAAGTGCAGCGTGGGAGAGAGATTCAATGAAACTACCCGCACGTGGCATATGATCGCGTGGACGACTTACGTTAAATTGGAGAAATTAGTGAGGTATAAAAGGTCGAGTGAAGGTGACACAAAAACATACGAAACTAATGCGCTAGGTGAAATTCTGGAAGGTATCCTACAAAGGATCGGACAAGCGAAACTAATTTGTATGGGGATCTCGATCGGAGTCACTTATACTACCTGTTCATATGTCCTCAGAATCGATCGCAAATCAGCAGTATACAGCTCTATTTACGATTTATACGATGATTTCGCGAGTTCATAACAGTAATAGGCTTATAAATCTTTCGAAATTCTTTCATCAAGTTATTTTTCTGAAAACCAATTAGAAATTAATCGATAGAATGAATATGAGCGTCATCAGAGGCAAGTTTTTTTGATTCAAACACTCACCAGCGTGAGTCATTAAAATTCCTGGACCATTAGAATTTCACGAAAATTATCTACCCGCCCGAAAGAAAATATCGGGCACAACGATAATGAAGAAATTTCTGCTTCATCGAGTATTTCTTTCTATTCTAAAATGTTATTTTAAAATCCTTCTGGACCTATTTTTCAATTTTTATTTTCATGTTCCTCGCGTACACGAACGTCGACGAGAAATGTAAAGAATGCAATTTATGCATTCGTTACGGAATAGTCAACTTAATACGAAGGGGTTGTGGAAGAGCTCGGACTGTTCACCCTCTATATCTGCTCAAGAATGTTTCGTTGGAACGCTAATACGCACCCGAGAGTATTGATCATAATACAGGATTAAGGACTTCAAATTAATAGGCTGCAATTAAGAAAACGTTTGTAATTTCGATGCTCGTTGAAAAAAGAGAATTTGTACAGTCGTAATACGAGTACGAGTAGATGTTTCAATATACAAAAAGAGGCGAATTACTCACGATTTAGTCACGAGAAGAATTATATATATCGACATTTGAAAATGACAGGAGAAGAACAAACAGTAATGCACCGTAACTAGTCTACAAATTATCGTCAAGTTCCGCTCTTTATTTGATTAAAATACATAGCCTAAAATGCGAAACCATGTAAATCTGCGTATGTACCATCGACTGCGAGAATCGCGAAATTATATCATCAACGCATACGAGTATTGTTATTCTGAGTCCACATTTTCATGCATTGTGCACGTTCTCAAAAAAAACTGTGGTAGTAAATTGCTATTCAAATTGGACCTCCGTAGAAGAATTCGTCGGACTGTGTTGTATTCGCGTGAACCTCCAATAATGCTCTCGTGTAGGTTATACTTACACATTATAATGCTGTAGAAGAAAACAAATTTAGCGTGAACGTTTTTACCCACCGAGTTGGTAGTTCGCAAATAGGAATTTCTTTTATAATACGTATATACTATCACGAATGCGAGGAAAGGTGACGTAGAGCAACATTGAAATTTACTCCTGTATATCTGACGTACATCAGTACCGCATCGGTCATCCGCATCGAGCAATAAGATATAAAAGTGAATTCGGCGCAACTCTTGACGAGCGTGTAAACATTTCGAATAACACAATTCTACATGGTTTACATTTACCCTTGCGTTCGAACATAGGAAAGACGAAAACAGGAGGATGAAGAGGAGACGAATAAAAAAGAAGAGCAAAAAACATATAAACGATCGCACCAGCCTTATTGAAATTCACGTCGAATAGCTCGAAGGGTTGGCCCTTGGTTTTGTTTTCTTAAATTTAATTTTTTATTTGCTTTCGCTCGAACTAAAACGTTTAAAAATACCTCATCCCATCTGAAAAGAAGAAGAACGAAAAACAGAGGGAAAAAAAAGAGAATCTGAAGAGGGAATCTGTTGATGTACGACGTGAAGCGTTCGAGTAAAAATATTCGCACCACTTCCCTCGGTTTTATTCGAACGCGTTTGTGAAATACGAGAGGGCTTTATTTTGTGACTGGTTCGCCCTTCGATTCCGCGTATTTATTGTCATCATGAATTTCAATTGCGGACTAAGAGGTGAACTTTGATTATCTTATAACTTGAACAACTATATGCGAAAGAGAACGATGACATAGGAGCATTGCATTCATTAAGACGTAACGCAAAAGTATGTACCGTGTTCAAGTACCGATTTTGAAGTACTTGCACTTCAACAATACCAGGTTGTACACTACTTGTAATCTGAGGACAAGTACTAAAGAGAGTGATTTAATTTTGACGTTGAAATACAAAACAATTTATAAACTCGGGAAAAATCACTTTTTTATAAAAGTGTAGGTTTCATCTAGAGAATCAGGAAAAATTTACATTCAAGCCTTCCCGCGAGTAATTACTGGAATTTTAGCTATTTCCTGTAACCATGGGTGAAAAAAGGATTATTATCACACAACAGCAGGATCACTTTTCTCACCTTTTCCAGGTTAACAATAAGTTACTAAATAACATTCATACTCATATATGTATAATGTATATGTTACGCCAAATTCGGGCAATTGCACAATGCGCGTAGTCTTCAGCAATTTTACCAAATGCGCGCAGTTATTAACCACTTTGCTGACAGCACGCAGTTGGCATTGTGTTTGCCAAATAAGCGAAAAATACTGACAAGTGCGCGTGATTGGCAATACTTAAGTGTAGATTGCACGCATTCAGCAAGTCATCATTTTTAGTGGTACCCTGAATTTGAGCAGCCAACAAGTGCACGCACTTGAAAGAAATTCTGTGGAATTCATGCATAGAAAAATGTATCGGGAATACGTAGGCAAAAAATTTAGAGATGGTAATTAATTAATAAAAAAAAAGAAATTCCGGAACAAATATAGCAAATTACGCTAAAAGTATGCGAGTAATCAAAAAGGAAATGTGAATAACATGAAAAATGAAATTTTAAGTAGTAGAAATATTATTGTCGCACGCGCATTGTTGTGTTTGACATTTTTGCCGGCAGTTGCAGCGACAATAACCCTGTCCTGTTCCAACAGAATTGAGCCGGACTAATTCACAAATTGTAAACTCTGTTTGAGGTACATTGCACACATGGTTGTTAAAGTTCCTCAAGTACCCCTCTTCTGAAGCTCAAAAGTTAAGTTTGTTTAGAGTTTCTATGCAACTTTGTAATTTGAATAAAAAATTTATTTTTTTCAATTATATATTTTACCTCATCCAACCTCTGCCCCCCTTCCAAACAGTTGGATGGTCAAATCTTTCTTCAAATCCTCCCTCCCTCTTGAAGATAGCTCGAAGATTGAATTTCGTCCAAGTCCCACTTGCGTAGGTCAAACGACATATTTTCAGTCACTCTTTCTGATCAATATACCTTTGGAGTCAAACTCTTTCAAATCATCCCCCCCCCCCTTCATGTACATGGATGAATGTCTAAAACGTTTCTAAATATTCCTTTAGATCTATAGCTAGAGGCTCGAAATTTCTCCAATAATCCGGTTTTCAATATCAGTCGTTCAAACGACTGAAAAAATCAGTGAGTTTCAAAAGGGATGCATTTATCGGCCCGCGAAAATAAAAGAAAATCACGGGAAAATTGTAGTGATTTCCAGGGAAGAAAAATTTTTGCACGACTTCATTAATGTAAGACGCCAAAAAAAAATGAGTACACAAGAAAAATATAAGATGCACGACTTGTAATTAAAACCAAACGGAAGATTAAAAAATCAGCGGCATAATATTATTAATGAACGTAAAACTTATTACAAATATGAATCAAAGTATTAGATTTAGATTATTAGAAAGTTATTGGACTAGTAACGCCTTCTTAGCCAAGCATGGACGACCACGTTTTCGCTTTCTTCCTAGAGGTATTTGTTTAGCCTCTTCTAGCACTTGCACCAACTTCAACCTAATTTTCAAGCCTAAGGAATGCTTGCATTCGCCTTCTTTGAAGAAGTGTGGACATGTCCAAGTAGAGTCTCCTATCCGAGTAGAGTGTATATAAATGACCCAAAGGCCGTAGTTGAATGTTTTGAAGGAGTCGAACGTTCTCCACTTCCCTTACAAACCTTCATACTTCTTGAGCAGTTTTGTAGTTAAAGGCTGTTCTATAGTTGAGGAGCAAACAAAAAATAATGTTCCTCCCTTGTGGTCTCTTTGGAGAACCGGATGGTTGCATGTAGCCCATTGAAATGCAGCTGTCCATGTTTTTAGAGGTACGGACGGAGTTTCAACAAAGGTGACACAATTTGTTGATGTTGGATCGCGTCGTTGTGACCAGTCTTCTACCAGATTTGTGGCACTCTCCATGAATTGCCCAACTGGAAGTCTTTCTCCCAACGTATGCCCTCGCTTTATCCACGCGTTCGTTCCTTCCAAACCATTGTTTGTTGTGGGACATCCAGGTGCACATCCGAGATACCACATAGGAAACTTGATCAACCATTGCTGTTCAAAATACTCCAGGAACTTCATGACAATCGGACACTTTTCTCGCTTCCATTTTTTTAGAAATAATGCCGCAGCTATCCGAAAAATCTCGTCCGTCTGGCAATGATGAAGTGCCTCGATATCTATTTTCATGCGAAGTGCTGTACCATTTTTACTCAGAGGGCATAGATACTTCTTGATATTCTCCGTGACATGAAAATAATACATGATACGCACAGCTGGTGCCCCGAACACGTTCATGTAACCCCTGGATGTGGCTTCACTGCCCTCGGCCAATAGAATGGAGGGACTCCATTCCACGAGATATTGATGTAATGACGTGAAAACAAATTCAAAATCTTCTATTGTCTCACCATTCATGACAGCTAGAAGAAAATTTTTCATTTTCTCGTTCTGACCAGTTAAAAAGTCGTGCTCATTAATGGCGGGAATTTCAATTAACATCACGCCCCCTTCAATTATTTTCCCGCCCTCGTCCTTCCCGTTCAATATTATTTTAGTCGCGTGCACTTTAATATTTCCCGTTTCAAAATGCGCATTCGGTGAAATTACTGAAGACCGCGCGCATTGTGTAATTTCCCGAATTCGGCGTAACATATACATATCTCATGATCATCCACACACCATAACCGGATGCCCAACTACTGGGGAAGGTGGTTATTTCCCTGTAACCACGGACCAAAAGTGGAGTACTGGGTAATCCGCTGCGGATCAACACTTGCTTCTATTTCAGCCATAGAGTGAGATGTTAACTAAACCACTTATATAATTGTACACATGTTTTGATGATCACCCACACACCGCAACCGGCTGTCCTACTACTGGGGAAGGCGGTTATTTCCCTGTAACCATGGACCAAAAGTGGAGTACTGGACAAGCCCAGCGGATCAACACTTGCTTCTATTTCAGCTGTAGAGTAAGATGTTAACCAACTACACATATTTCATAATTGTACCCATGTACCTCATCTGTACACCTTTACCCCACTTTCTAGGGACTATAGTAGAGGAGCCCCCCGCCGGTAATTGTACCCCCAACCTACTTTTTCTCCTCCCAGCTGTCCTGAGATCACTGTTTAGATCATTTGGACAAGTGAGAGGATGATTAACAGCCGAAGTACGACAGGGAAACCCGTCCAGTGCATAGGTCATCTTGACAAGTCTCTGCGGGCGACCCTCGAGTACGGAAGCACATAGATATAAATATCACTTGAGATGAGAAAACCCCTTGCAAAGCGATCTCCCTGCAAGGGCTAGTTTCTAGTATTGTCTTACCACACTAATAAATTCGCCTCAGGAAGTAAGCTTCCAGCGGGGAACCCAAGAAAGAAAAAAAAAGCTTTCCCGCGAGTCTGGGAGTATCTTATTATTGTCCAAAAACTATACAACCATGGTCCACGTGAAAATCTCCCTAACATCCTCAAAACATTCTTCGAAAATCGACTTATAACTATACAAATTCAAAATAAGACTTCATCACCTCACTGTATACAAAACGGTGTCCCTCGAGGGTCAGTATTCAGCGTCTTCCTGTTTATGGTCGCCATAAACGATATAACCAACAACATACAACCCCCTCTTACCCAAATACTCAACGCAGACGACTACAGTAGGTATATTCGTCAAATCCAAATTACCAAGCCGAGTACGTCGCCTTCTCCAAGATAACCTCAACAACCTATCAAACTGGCATCAGAAAACGGTTTCCGTTTTTCAGAAAAGAAAACACATTTAATAATTTTTCACCGCAGAAAACCGTTTTCTATACCTCCCCTCACACGCAACGAAAAACAAATTCACATCCTTAATACAACAAAATTTCTCAGCCTCATATTCGTTCAAACTTCAACCTGGATACCACATATTAAATACCTCAAAGGAAAATGTAATCACTTTCTGAATGTCCTCCAATATCTCGCGCGTCCTAGTACAGGATGCAACAGTAAAATTTTATCACAATTATATCGCAGCCTGATCTACTCATAGCTTGATTACGGGGCCCAAAGTTATGGACTTGCAAAAAAACCAGCTCTCTCAACTTTAGACCCAATCCAAAACTCATCACACCGCCTTACGCTAGGTGCTTTTTGAACAAGCCCTAGCCTCAGCCTATGCGCTGAAGCTAGCGAACCTCCTTTCGAACACGGCAGACAAATACTTACGACCTCTTTTCTCACCAACATATCCTTGAACACAAATACACCGACTTTCGACCATGTTTTCCTCTCCAATAACGGAAAATTTCTCTTTGGACACCACAAAACCCATGAAACTCAATCTGGAACCCTCTACTTCGCATCTTCAACTCCACCTCTCCACGGGCACTACACTCAGCTAATTTCCAAGACAAATTTACCAAATTTTCACCTTCCACTCCCAAAACACAGCTCAAAAAAGAAATTGAAAACTTTCTAAAAAACCACCACTCACACATTCTTTGTTTTACAGACGATTCAAAACGTCACAATAAAACTGGTCCAGCCTTATCGATCAATAATTCTCTCTTCAGTTTTCGAATACGAAACACAACCTCAGTATACACTGCAGAACTTTTCGCAATTCTCAAATGCCTAGAAAAAATATCCACTTTCACTCAAAATAAACATTATCTCATAATTACAGACTCGTTATCATCATTTTCAACTATCCAAAATATCTTCTCGCAAAACACCACCATTTAAAGATTCCACACCATCATCAACATCATAACACAAGCTACATCATCCACAACCCTGGTGTGGATGCCTTCACACATTGGACTAACACAAAGCGATATTGTAGACAAAGCAGCCAAAGACTCAACCAATTTCAACACCGTGATCCTGTCATGAAAAATTCCAGCGTGTGATATCAAAAACCACTACTGCCCCAAAATACTTAAAAAATGGTCTTACCTATTGTCTAACCAACTTGAAAACAAAACTTCTCCCAATCAAGGCTAATCCTCTCAAACCTACAACTTGCAAATCATCTAGAAAAGAAACATCCGTTCTAACCCGCCTCAGAATAGGACATACCCGACTCACCCACTCACACCTTCCTTCACGTTCAGAGCAAGAATAAGAAGAAATAAAATGATATACGTCATTCAAATCGGAAACCTTCGATGTCTGGTCTCATCTAATCGAACGGCTCAGCGAACTGCCCCTCCACTTCCATTCTTCAGTCAAGAGTTCTTCATTTTTAAAAATCTCACCTGAGATAGAAGAGGAGGTAGGATTGACCAATTACTACCACCATTAATAGAAAACATGAATAATAATCAAAACCTTTTGCGAGATTTGCGGTCCAGTCAC
Source organism: Aspidiotus rigidus (assembly GCA_035079385.1). Classification (NCBI taxonomy): domain Eukaryota; kingdom Metazoa; phylum Arthropoda; class Insecta; order Hemiptera; family Diaspididae; genus Aspidiotus; species Aspidiotus rigidus. Next base: position 4,969,317 of record JAVHKY010000015.1, on the reverse strand, counting down.
AAATCGACGAAACTATAGTTCTTAACTTACTTTCAATGCCAGTTTTGGTCTCGTCATTTACCGTGTATAGCTGACCTTCACAAAACAAAACATTCAATATAATAGTTATTAGGAGATAATTCCACAATGGACCGCTCGCTATTGTCTACAATTTCGCTGTTTGTGGTATCATTATAGCGATTACGAACAATTTATGTAAACCTCTCCAACTTAGGCTATAATATGTAATTCGAGAAAGAAGTTGTAAAAGTTTAGTCAAAGCCTTACAAAATAACATAAAGTTTTCGTCACCAACGAACTTTCGTTTTTAGCTAGGGATTTACGCCTATGCTATATAGTATGTAATTTAAAGTTGGAACGGATATGAAAAATATATTAGGTATTTATATTGTGTCCCAACAATTTATATCAATATGGAAAAATAATGGAATTTAGTTCATACTCAAGATTCCCACTCATGTTATAGCCTACTTTTGTCATTCTAGTTTCCACAATATTTGCACCGAGTTCATCATCTTTCAATCTCTCAATCACAAAAAACAAAAAAAACGTAAATAATAATATTAAAATGTTCTGTGAAATTTGGCAAAAACAAACAATGCTGTACCGGCTTTATTACTTCATTGGTGGAGTATTTTTGGCCGAGGAGTTTCCAAAAAGCTTCAGATACCCCTGGATTGGGCTGAACATCGCGTTGGTTCTTTCGATCACAATATCTACCATCGGATATTTTCTAACAGTGGAGTCTCCGAGTATATTAGATATTGTTTCAGTAGGCTCATATAATTTTGGTTTGAACGGTTTCTATGTGATAATTACACTCTCTACTGTTTATCATCGTCGTAGTATTATCAAGGAATTGAACTTCATTAAACAGGTATCAGAGAAAATTATTTCTTTAAATGAGCGAGTACAGGCCGAAGAGAGTCCTCTTTTAATTAGGCGAGTAAAAAACGTAAACGAATTCATTTTTTTGGCTTATTACCCCTCGCTTCTTTATTCTTTAACTCCAGCGCTAGCTTTTCTATTCAAGGACAATAAAAAGGATTTAATCAATACGACAATGCACCACGTGATTGGGATACCATATATAAATAAAATTTCTTCGTTCTATTTGTATTGGATTTTATATTTTTTAGAACTCGTAGTTGCTAGCATCCCACTTATGATTATTTATAGTATGGCTTTACTAATTGTCGTGATTGGCGTTGAATTCAACAATATTACTGTTGAATTTTGCAAACAATTCCAAGAGCTCGGCAAGCTGATCAAAAATGAAGCAATGCTACCTTTATCATTGAGAGATAACTTGCAACTTGAAACCAAATTGAAGTTGTTAGCTGAGGAGTACATAGAATTTAGGAAGTAAGTAATTGGAAATAATTGACTTTCCCAGCCAATAAAAAATTAGAATACCTTTAGTTCATTCAAAGTAGACCAATTCTGAAATATTTGCTACTAGCATTAATATGAATAAGTTTATTCATGGACAGTGTGCCTCCAAACGGGGGAGACAATTGCAAAATGGGGAACTATTGAAAAAATGAGTCAATTTCGGTTACGGTGACTGAGCACACTACCTTCAAATTCCTTATATATTATATGTAAACGATTCTACTCCTCGAGACGATTCTAAAAATATATACTTTTTCTCCCCCCGACGATTTTTTCGCTAAAAAATCGTCGATCGAAGTTGCGCGAAATCGACAAAATCCGCGCGAAATCAACAAAATTGGCGCGCTTCTTCTTGTAGGTAACAACCCGTTAAGCGCGCTTTAGGTAGTTTCAGTAGTTCGTTCGCGCGCTTTTCCCTTCTACATTCTTTTATTCACGCACATGCAGGTAAGAAGTAACGTGAGTCCCTGCTGTGTTGGGTAGAGTTCAATGAACAAGGGTATTGCATTTGTGTACAAGTGATTGTGAACCATTCAATAGGGTTCAATGAACTGCATTTCTATAGGAAGCAAACGAACAGGATGAACAATGATGATCGGTTGCTTGAAGAGGGAAATGACGTGTTGTGGTTTATGGAATGATTAAAATTGGCGGGAGAAATGTTCGCGCCAAAATTTACACAGGCCAAAAGAATACGTAATTCGGCGGGAAGATGAATGTTGGCGCGAAAATCTATGTGATTTCATAAAATGCGTAATTTGGCACGAATAAAAAATACGAATATTGTACTTATTACATTAAATTCATAAATATATAATAGCGATGGCGATGCATGAAAATTTAAAAAGAATAGGTTTTACCCGTAAATAAAAAAAAATTGAAATTTTTGACTAATTTTGCAGGAAGAAAAAGAGCAAATATTGTACTTATCACATTAAATTCATATACATGTAATAAAAAATGGCGATGTAAGAAAATTTAAAAAATAGGTATTACCTGTAAATATAATTTGAAATTTTTGACATGCGTACTCAATTACCCGAGATGTCAATACAAAAATGAAATTGTTGGAGCTCCTATCATTTTAATCTTCACTCTTCCATATTAAGTTTGTGGCGACTGGCATATTCACCAAAGACGCCCGATTGATTGCCCTATAAAAATAATATTAAAAGCGCGCGAATGATTCATGCTGATTGCGGTACAAAAAAAGGCGCGAACGTGAATCACGCGAATGAGAGTTTCGCGCGGATTTTGTCGATTTCGCGCAACTTCGATGATTCATGCTGATTGCGGTACAAAAAAAGGCGCCAACCAAAACTACCCGAATGGGTTATATGAAGGTGAAGCCCGCGAAATGTTTGCCCACTGATTACGGTACAAAAAAAGGCGCGAACGTGAATCACTCGAATGAGAGTTTCGCGCGGATTTTGTCGATTTCGCGCAAATTCGATCGACGATTTCTTAGCGAAAAAATCGTTGGGGGGAGAAAAAGTATATATTTTTAGAATCGTCTCGAGGAGTAGAATCGTTTACATATAATATATAAGGAATTTGAAGGTAGTGTGCTCAGTCACCGTAACCTCAATTTCTGCACTATGTTCATCCAGAAAATGTCAAAGGGAACTCCACCAACAATTGAACAGCAGATCTGACAATGTCACACTATCACCGCGTGAAGGCGCTGTCTCCCCGTGAAGGCGCAATCACTGCGTGAAGTAAGGCGCTAGAGGTATTTTTGCCAAATTCAAACAAACACGGGAAGTGGTCTTCAGTTTTGAGGAAGTGGTGGACCTAATGCGACTCTATATATTATAGTTGAACCACTACCCTAAAACTCAAGAAAACTTCTAACTTTTGTTCACATTTGTGAAAATACAAGGCGCTAGAGTTATTTAACATGACGCTATGATAAAATTGTAATTAAATAGATGTTGATTGAGATTTACTGCACCATTTGTAACATTCATCTTTTTTATTTTTTTATTCGCAATACTATGTTTTAGAGGGATCAAACCAATGTGGAATTACTTAGAATTTTCCAGTTCATGGGCACTATTGGGACTTTCTTCAAGTACAACGTGCCAGATTTTTGTACTTTTGTTGGTATGTCTCATACTACTTTATGCGTACATAAGTGATAAACTATTTGATAAAATTTTTTTTTCAGCTAGATGTTAATGTTCTTATGAGATTCAAGTTCATAATAGGAGCTCTTGGTTGTTTTACACATCCGTACTTCTTTTGTCAACTTGGAACAATGATAAATAATATGGTAAATCAAATTTTTGTTTTTCAGATATAGATTATAGTTTATTTTCTGAATCTGTTCCCAGTTTAGAGGATTAATGTACAATAGATCAATGATAACTCAGAATCAGGGGCGTATATATTCACCAGACCCTCCAGAAAGTTACAAAATTTGTGATTGTATATTCACTATTTCAGTAACTACTCATCCTTTTATACTGTAAAAAATAAACATTTTCCAACAATGACTTTGTCCCCTCTCCCTCAAAATAAAGATCAAAATCAATTCTCTCCCCCCCCCCCCTAATTTATTTGTTAATGCGTATAAATACTAAGCTAAACCTATCTTTTTCAACTATACGCATAGAATTATTTCAAAAAATATTAACTACCGGTACTCACGCAATAAACCGAGACAGAAAAATTGATCTCAAAGATATAAAGTTATGTACACGGTAACCTTCAAAAATATCAAGTATTCAAGGGTACTAAATTGGACCTTACGTATTGACCGGTTATTTAACATTTTTTGTTTTCAGCAAGAAGAGGTTGCTTTCCAAGTTTACAACTTGCCATGGTACTTGCTATCTCCCCACCAGCGGAAGGATATTTACATATTTCTAAACCATGCACAACGCCTTATCACTTTCAAAGCTTTAGGAATATTTCCTAATGACACAATTTTGATACCAAAATTATTTCGCCTTATTTATTCTTACGTTAGCGTGCTCACAGCTTTGGTAAAAAAGAGAGCATAATTTAGTAGTCGCCGCAATTTTGTTCGATGTAGTGAGCGACATTGTTTCAAGAACCTTAATTTGATCATAAGATGCGTTGGCATATAGAGTCTACACTATATCAATAATTCATTTGAAACAAATCTATATTATCACAATCTGCCTTCATTCTCTCATCTAAATTACCTATTTTAAAAATAAGGGGGAAGGGGAGAATCTAAGTATTTTAATGTTTGATTGTCACTGCATGGTGTTTGTATAACGTCACTCATGACTATTATTTAATAAAAAAAAAAAATCAAAATCAGGCCATCTATTCTCGAATTTCTTGTCCTCTGTAATGAGGAAAACTAAAAATTAATAAGATCCCAAGTTAACAATTCTACCTAAGATACTTGTACACTTCATCATCCACAATATGAATTCCATGGAGGAAAACTTTATATTTTAGGAGAAGAATACCATTTTCTAAAAATAATATTTAAAAACAACAACAACAACGAGGGTGTCGTCTGTCCTACAGTTGTTCGTGGATTTTCTATATTGATCATTCAAGTCTTAGATCATATTTTACTCTCAAAACTTAATAACCAAAAAAGTCACCACGTATTCTTATAAGAATCAATAAGCCCCAACTAAAATACTCCTGCTTAACTATTGCAAACAAAAATGAATGACGTTGAGGCAATTCAATGTATAATATCCTTAAAAGCAATACCTTGTAAACTTATTCTTTTTACTCAAACGTAACAGTTACCAGCAATATCATTATTATTATGATCTACGATAAGTATTATGCTTTTCTTCACAATTTTATTTTTTCAATACCTAGGTACTTCAAATTATTACTCAAACGGCAACAGAACACAATATAGATAATTAAGCTATATCAAGTTATCATTCATGAATAAGTAATGAGCAGAGACTGAGGATTGAATACGGTACAACAAGGTACCTAATCATCATCTATGACAGAGGAACGAAAACTCATTTTAAAACTAAAATTAAAGCGAAATATATCGATTCACTTTTGTTTATTTTACCAAATCTAGACATCATGTAGGAACGATTATCACTCAAGTTTGCTTCCGAGTTAGACTCAATACTTAAATTTGCTTATACTGGACAAAAATATTCACTTGAAGAATTATTTTTAATATAGGCCTAATATTTTTTCTTAATTTGAAATCCACATTCATTACGTACCTATACTCATGATTACCACATAGGTTTTGTTTACTCATATTCAATCATTAGTCCGATACAAATAATGGGTAAAGTCTAATAAGTACGTACTGAATTATTGAAAAACTTACTTCTTTCTTTCTCAAATATCCGTTTTGAATGCGATAGAGGTGGGTATTCCAACAAGAACGACGAACAAAATTGAAGTATAACACAAGAAGAGAACGTGGGCATTCAAGTTAAGTCCTTCAAAAAACAATTGAGAACGACGAAAAATTGCGCGAATTGTTCGTTCCATTGTACCTGCGAAACATAAATCCACAATTCACAAACTCATAAAGTTACTGGAATCGAAAAATATTTCAAGTACAAATATGCGATAACTGCGAGTCGACCCAATAGCCCTACTTTTACTGTCCATCTTCTGGCATCTGGACCTTCCGTTCTTTGCCTTGAAAACGTCTGGGCGAGAGTTCTAAAACTACGAACGCATCACACGGGAGCCTACTGAAATCATCAAATCAGTTTAAATAATTACTCACCTATGGTAAACGAGATAATCATGAATAATTCACTCCCTACCTCAATTGTTGATATTATGATGTACATCAGGAAATTACTTGAACAAAAATGATGATCTAATCTTTTGTGATCTACTTCTTCACGGGTTTACTCACTTTTGTCAGTATGTTCTTGCCCGTCCATGGCTTTTATCCGAAAATTTTACTCTTTCATGAACAGATATTTTACAACTAGGACTCTGCTTGTTACTCTATTATATTGTATTTTGTATTTGGGAATGATAAAAAATAAGTGAAAGTCCTTGATGAAAAATATAATATGGATCATTCCAAGGTGTTTGAGATAGAGAGGTCAGAACTCAGAATGTCGGCCAGCAGGGGCAACAAACGCAACCGCACTGTCCACTTATACCACACTCTCTTATCAGACAATATGATCCATTTGTGCTACCGGCTAACTTCCGTCAGAGCGCGGTGCTATCAAGTAAAACCAAAGAGCACTTTGAGAAATAAGGGTGAGCCTGCGGAACCTAGGAGTTAATTTAGTCTGTTTCCTCATTAACATAGTATGTCTTATTCATTAAAATTGGATTGTCTTAAAAAGTAAGACATTTCTCAAAATACCTATCAGTCCCATCTGAAGACATCAGACCAAACTTCTAAATTTTAATTAGATGTGTCATTATTGTTTCAAAAACTTCTTCCTAGGGGTTGGAACCTTTCAACTGAAAACTGAAACAGTTAAAATTCCTGTTTCAATAAAATTTTACCAGTTCCAATTTGGTTTTAATTAATGTAGGCTTCAATCAGTCAGATTTGTATAGAGAGATTTCAGTTCTAAATTGGTTCTGATTCAGAGCAAAATTCCGCGGTTCCTATCAATTTTGGTTGCAGCAAAAGGTTCCAACCCCTACCGTAGTTCTTTCTTTTGTTGCTGATAAGACTAGTCAACTACGTACTGCTTTTGCACTCACATGATATCAAATGTTCTATTTTCCTGTAATATTGTAATCAATGTTTTTAATTTTCTCGCTATTACTTGGAAATTAGTGAATTTAGCGTGTCAATGAACTTTGTAGAACAGAACAAGTTTTACAATTCTAAAAATTTCCTGTCTCATAATTGTATGAGTTCCTTACAATTTGAACATAGTTTGAGTTTTTCTGAGGCATCAAATTTGTAATTTGTATATTGCACATAAGATTTTGGGCTGGACAGCGCCAGCGTCGCGCTGCATTTCTATCCAGTGGGGGAAATTGAAAATGGGAAGTGATTATATGGTGGTATTTAAGGCGTACATCTGTACTTCAGAGCGCATCCCTCCTATCACGCTACAGCAACATCTAAAAAAAAAAAAAAAAAAAACAACTCGCAGCCCACTTTGTGAGCTGCTCGGAGTTGCCTTCATTAACCTTGTTAATTGAGGCAAACAAGGACCTGTTTTATGGAGCCTTTGTTATATTAGGAATTTCGAACTTCAGCCTCCATTATACTGGGCCTAATATAGGTACTATACTTCTAGGCTTGTAATATGTAGCCTGAAAAATGTCATATTCCAGCTTTTGTTATACTAAGCCTAAATATACCATACTAGACTAAAAAATCTCCAGCCCTTATTACACTGGGCCTAATATTCTATACTAAGCCTATAATGACTAGTCTAACAATTTCAAATTTTAGCCTTTGTTATACTAGCCTGAAACATCTATCGTATATAGCTTGGAGGAAGAAATTTTTTCAAGTCCTACTCCTATCATACGTAGCTCGGAGGTGAAAATTTTTTGTCTCCCGGCGCCTGGCGCCCGTCATTTTTCCTCAAAATATCCTCCGATGAAACAGGTTCCCTGTTAAAAGACCTCTTCAAAGAAATGAAAGAGAATAAAACTTTTAAAAAACGAAATTCTTTATTGATTACGACAATTTTTGTACCTAAATTCCAAAATTTTGCTCCATACGTAGAAGTGTTCTCCTTCAGCTTGTTGATGTGAGTAGTTGATACTAGCGCTGCACAGCCAAAAATGGGAGAAACGTAGAAAATCAGAAATATAACTCAAATAGAGCAGATTCGGGCTTCTGATATCTCATGGTCCACAGACCACAAGCTACACAGGATGATAGAACCCTCAATTCCGCTCCATTCATGAGCTTTTCCATGGTCATCTCTGGTCACAGGCTGGTAGACTGGAAAATGACAACAACGCTGGAGCGCTATAGGTAATATGATCATCGCAGTTTTATGTCAAATAGGCGACATTTTAGAGAAAAAGTAAAGAGAACTTAATTTTGAAGAACAAGCATTTTTCCTTTGTCATTCTAAGTTTTTCCCTTCTCCCCCATGCACTGCGATAGTATGGTTCCCGTTTTAAAATTTAGTAAAAGGACCATTACTGTTGAACAAATCGCTTGCGTTGTTCTAGGGATCCTGATGAATGCCCGGTCCAAACCAAATTCAGAATAATAAGATAAAGGCCTTTCTCCAAAAAACGGTTGCTTGCTTGTTCGCCCCATATCTTATCAATTTGGTAGACAGTGCGATCGCCAATCAGAATAGCAAGAAGTATTGTTTTCAGAAAAGCAGCCAAGATTTGATTCGGATCTTAACGCAAGGGAGGCGCTCTCTACGTTTATTGTAGCGGCAAACTGTTGAAGCTTGAATGAAGGGGACAATTTCAAAAACGAGTAACCTGGAAATAGATTCATCTAAAAGAAAATTAAAAGAGCTACAACTGTTGTACTTTTTATTTTTTGCAAAAAATAATTATTTGAGTGATGTAATCGATTTTATTAACATTGCGCCTCATGGTTAAACAAAATTATCTTCCTGCTTTACACCGAAGACAGCGAAACTCACGGCAGTTAAGATGCACATAATGGAAAGACAAAACTCTCTTCGGCAGATTGAAAAGCAAATAGAATCATCAATATGAGATACTCTTGAAGAGGGAAAAAGATATGAAGTTTGAATTTATCTCTGCGATTAAGTACGTCATCGTTTTTCCGTATCATGCTGACTACGTCAAAGAAAAGCGAGAATTTTATCATGTATGACTATATCCATGAATAATACACAAGTTGTTTTTTCTGAAATTCTTTTTCTGACCGCAAGTTAGGTAGTCAAACCTTACCTGATTTATGGTCATTGGCCTCGTGGAAGAAATTAAAGAGGCCTAATGAGATACCTTTGTGAAGGGATTTGACGAAATCGTAGGCATATAATAAGCGGCACGAGAAGCCATTGAATTGCAATAGCCTTATTAATTATTCATATTCCAGGTCATCATCCAATATACACGTTAGAAGCAATATTACATGCCTTTGATCTTCATGAACAAAAACAGAGATGTTGCAATTTCTTGCCAAGATATTCTTTCAATTTTATTTTGCCGACTCCATACGTCCGATTCAACACTTCTCGCGGTGAACCCATCAAATTGTACCCCCCCGAAAATGGTCGAAGGAAATTTTTGTCTACCTGCTCTAATCTTAGGTGATTTGAAAGTATGTAACATAGTTTGTGAGGCCTTCAACTCAACTGCTTTTGACGAGAATTAGGTGGGTCATTTTTTTCTTCTGAAATTACTGCTTTCATATTTTCTCCGGCTGACTAAATTAAAATATCGTAAAAACAACGTTGCGTAATTAATACTTTGCGACATGCATTTCATTTTCTTCGCATGTACCGGTATATTATACTTACAGGAGTATACGTTATACGTTTCTTTTACCGCTTGTCGTTCTTTCCCTTCTGTCGCAGTATCAAAGGAGTAATGCCGCAGATTAGCATAATCAAAATAAACATCTCGTACTTCGTCCGTGTCCTATGTCTTCTGTGGTGTCCATGCGATGGTTGACTTTATTACACAGAAATAATCTACGTATATTCATTCGTTGGTTTATAAAGTAGATTAGAGAAGTGAACTCCTTCTTGAATAAGTTTCAGCATTGTAGCCACTCGATATGCACGTTGTCACATATAACTACATAACGTGAGGCTTTTAAATTCCCTCTACTACACACTTGGGTGTGTGCGTGTGTTAGTGCTTCATGTACGTAAGGATTATCATTTTTTCCTCTCTGCGTAAATCCACTTTATTCTGAATCTCGTGGTATGCAGGCATACACACGTCAACTGACATTAACTCAAAATTTTTAAAGAATAAATTATTTATTCAACTATTAAATAACAATATTTTTTCTCGATATTAATAAAAAATTATTCTATTTTCTATGCCTATAATAATTTTAAGAAGACAAGTTTGCTTCGCAAAATTAAACGAGGATTTGGGGAACCTGTTCTACAAATAGGACGACTTGGTTTCGATATTGAGGATCGAATTCAAAGTTATGGAGTCCCGAACAGAAAAGTTTGGACTTGGAAAAATTTCAACCATCGTTTTTGCCGAACAGCAGACGGTAGGACGCCAAAATTTTCGAAAATACCCCTCATAGAACAGGTTTCCTGTTAAAATTACAAATTTAAATATGAGATCCGTTAAAATGATGTACATATTAAAAGATACGCGTGAGTATATTGTAAGTCTTGTAGGGCTTTTACAACATTTACAGTTTTTATCAGTTTGCGGTACGAATACCATGAGAGCAAGAAATATACATAGAATGAGAGTGACGCTATCTTTCTGCCTTTATTTCTCTCCTGGAATTCGTCAACGAACTGATAAAAAATGTCAACATTGTAAAGCCTAGTATGAAAATTTGTATCTAGTAGACCTACGCAAACACTGAGGCGACCACTCACCACTACAAAGACAATTTTATGCAAGCGAAGAGTGATATTCAAAATAATCTCAAAAATGAACGCGACTAATAGAATTGGAAAGAGTAAAATTTGTCGCGTTTGAAATTTCCTTTCATATGAATCCACCGAGCAATGATATTTTTATACTAGTGGTGAAATTCGTGTAAAAACACAGAAGTTGTTGTCGTTGTTTGCCGGGTCCGAATTATCCTCGAGCTTAAATACACTTGGGAAGCCTTGTAAATGGGACAGACCTCAGAAAATTTTACTTACTTCAGAGTTTTAAAATAATTTTTGAGAACGCGAGCCTACAAAAGTGAAAAAACGCTTTTTCAAATGAACAAGTTCACAAGATCAGGACGAAAAAAATCAAACAATCAGCAATATCGGAGAAAACTAGAGAAAAACTAAATCATAGATAATTCTTAATGTTTAGGATCGTAATATAAAATTCTTTAAATGCTTCTGCAGCAATGAAATAATATAAATATACAACAAATAAAAACCTTAAAATTAAAAATGACTAGACATTAAATGAATCTACTTACGAATCCAAATATGCAAACGCAATTCGTCACATTTTTGGATAAATACGAAACAAAATTAAAAATGTAATGGTAATGAAGAATTGAAATGACGAAGTCTAATTGAATAGGGAAATATTCGCTTACACATAAAATAACAAAATAATCAAAACAATTTCAGTATGACTACGATTTCATTTGTTCAGGCGCTTTGAAAATATTCGTAATTTAAAAATTTCGTAAAAGTATAATATAAATCACACGAACAAAAAAAAAAAAAAAAAAAATGAAGGGACATACAGGAAAAGGAGGAGTCGATAATATTTCATTACTTCGCGAGACAAAAATCTTTATATGTTACAGTTAAAACCCGAAATCAATAAATTCTAGAATTCACCCACAGTCAAAATTAGTTTCAATAAATGATTATTTTTCAATCTTTCTTTCGTCATTAATAAAGCCTTATAAAATCGATATTCTTGCCACCTCACAATTTCGAAAAATTCAATATTAATATGTACACATATTTTGTTCTATGAGCTATCATCTTTATGCAAAGGTAACGTACTGTGGTTATACAAGCCTTCCGCCATCAGTTGTAACGCTAATGGATTCTTCGTACCACTGGCTTTCTTGATTTTGGCTCGCTTATTTTGGAACCAAATTTTTATCTGCGCTTCGTGTAGACCCAGCTCATTCGCTAGTTCTTGACGTCGTTTTTCTGTTAGGTAATGATTTTCGTTGAACTCTTTCTTTAACCTGCTCAGTTGCTCTCCAGTAAATGCTGTTCTCGGTCTTTTTTCTTCGGGACTTCTCTCTTTTCGCTTTACTCGCATTCGTGGACCTGAAATCATTGAAAAAAAAAAATCGATATTAGACTACGATAAGTTTTTTCCTTAATTATTGTAGAGGCGAATACGAATAAAACCATTGGTGTCTTATAAATTTTAATTCAAATTCCTCTTCTTGCATGGGAGAGAGACCTCAAATTCGGAAATTCCATTTTTTTTTCACGTTTTCCTCCTGCTATGATTCGGATCCAGACTTTCCTGCGAGTCTCCGGTAAAAGAGAAATTCGTCTCCTTCTATGCCAACTAAGGAATCGACAAAGCAGCCGAACAAGCAACCAATCACCCTTCAGTCAACCTTTCTTCCCTTCCTCAAAACAACCGAACAAGTACATCATCCAAGCCTGGTTCACTCCTCAGATTTTATTCAAACTACCTAGCGAAAATTGAAAATATTCTCATCTCCTGGGAATCCTCAAATTAAGGGAAGAAATAATCATCACTCGTTTCAGAGTCAAGCCAACCTCACTTGGACTCCTCCACTGGTATATTCGTGCACATATTTAAGATATCGAATTAAGTCACCCGAGAAGAAGTCGGCAGTGAAGACTGCGCATTGTTTAGTTTTTATAGTGAACTTAGGAGAGAGGTCCGTGGTTTGTACAAACCAGACCACGAGGTTATGACTCAGAAGATACGTGGGACTAGCCAACCATCGGCTTGATAAAACAGCTCTCTTTATGCGTCCTATAATATAATTAACCTGTACAGCTTAGGTACATCATGACCATAAGAGCCTCTCTCATGGCTCTGCCGTGTAAAACTTGATTAGAACCATTAATAAAATTGCGAACATTTTCACTGTAAAAGTTAGATACTCCCCGAGCGATATCGTGCCCCACTTTTTTTAGCCTGAACTTTGTAGATGGAGAGCGCGTGGCCCTTGTCCGCACCAGTAATAATTAGGTTATCGAGATGTACTTCTCATTCTCAAGTAAATGAATGGCCAAGTTACGCCAGAGAGGCAACATAAGGACTATCCAAAATATTTTTTGTCTCAGGTAGATTGATGCAGGTATATCCCTAACACTGACAGCAATGCTCACCGCTACTATAGTTTTTGATTTTTCAAGATCCCGACTTCAGGGAGAGAGGGTAAATTTTTGACCATGTGTGTCACTGGTAAAATTAATTAGTTGAGTACTCGTTCACTTAATTGTAGATGAGGAAACAATACCCTTTACTTCTATTATGTTTCCGGTTAGAAAGTTATGGGAAACGAAGGCCCTCCAGCTTTTCATCCTTAACCCAATGTGAGTTGTAAGGACAGGGCACGATATTTTTGATCCACTGAGGAGACTGAATTGTTCAAATCCTCTACCGGAAGAACTCGGTTCAATTTTAACTGAGAATAATAAAAACAGTGCGAGTACTCATCTTATTGAGCATGGTACCGATGTCCCTTGGTATCCAACCATTTACAGGTTAGTTCACGGCCAGCTCTACTATCAGGCCGAACACCTGCATTCGCGGCAACGCTGACATACCGTCCTTGATTAATACAGGTTCTTATGGAGAGAACCACTATAATGAAGTGTATCTATAAAAAAATATGACGTTTGATGAATGGATTTTTTAAAAGAGAAGTTTTTCTACGCAGAAATTTCGTCCGGTTGAGTAGTAGAGCTAGCCGTGATTAGTTACACCTCAAGACGGCCACAGGTTCCGGGGATGTGGAACCAATGCGAACCGACATGGAGAGAACCACTATAATGAAGTGTATCTATAAAAAAATATGACGTTTGATGAATGGATTTTTTAAAAGAGAAGTTTTTCTATGCAGAAATTTCGTCCGGTTGAGTAGTAGAGCTAGCCGTGATTAGTTACACCTCAAGACGGCCACAGGTTCCGGGGATGTGGAACCAATGCGAACCGACATAAAGTAAGGTCTCAGGCCACCATGAAGGCACTCTAAAAGAAAATCAATACGCGAGGAAGCGCTCACAAATTTTATGAACTGTGAAATTACCTTGGCTCCAGGAGCCTGATCAATGAGATCAAAGAAATTTTCTTCCACACAGGAAGCCGAAGTCTGAGACATTAAGAACCAATAATGAAGAAAATATCAATGTAAAGAAGAAATCTTTTTGTTCGCTCTACAAACATATAGAAAAACTGGTCTCATACTTGACGACTTGTTTTAGGAATTTGAAAGAATTCAACCTCCGAATGACACCAGCATATAAATCTTGAACTTTTTAAAGTTTGCATAGTGAAATAACGCGCGAAGTACTCGATAATATCGGTAACGTTTCTCGATCATTTCATGTTTGAGATCGCCTATACCTTCAACTTCATTGTCGATCTCAAAAAAAGCCCCATTCCTAGGCCATGTGCGACGGAAATGACAAATTTAGAAAAATTTTATTTCAAATCGAAAGATTTATACTCGCTTAGGCTAGAGACTGTATATGTTAGCGGCGTATCATGAAAGCCGTCATATTATAAAATGCCTCGGCTGTTTATAGAATGACAGAAGTAAGACTCGATTGCACGTCATTTTATGTAATGACTAACATTTCATGAAATGACAAAGCGTCGATAGACAGATTATGAATAATGAAAGCTTGAAGGAGATTTCCCCAGAGCTGACTATCGTGCACGGGAAACCACGTCATTCGCAATCCCAAGGAAGCGTTGAGCGGGCGAATGGCGATCTTCAGAGCAACAGTCGAAGGTGGAGTTCTGGGCTTCGGTTTGTACAATTAATGAAAAACAGAGCTCTGCACAAGGGTATTCGCAGGATATACCCATCCGCGTAGGGCTTGAACAAACCGGCTTACCTACTGAGCTGTGCCATATGTTGGAGGATGAAAATGATCTTGAAGACGCTCTCCAAGGATTGTATATGTCTAGCGACAACAGTGATGACGACGACGAGGAGGAAGCTCTTGATGACCCTGCCTACTCCTCTTCTATCGTCCAGATTCTCGATGCGCAAAAACATGCCATTTCCACCGAAAGAGCTGCTGCTAAAAAGGGTCTAGTGCGACAGGCCAAAAAAAATGAAACTCGCCTCCGACGATAAATTTCCGGCTCCTGCCATAGGCGCCACAGTTCGTGTTCCCGTTCTTGGTATCGACCGTGGGAAATTAGATGCTTGATCAGTGTTAGTACGAGTGCTACGCGAAACTGAGGACAGTCTGTACGAGTTGGGCACCACGAAAGGACGATTAGGATTCAATGTGTGCGCAAAAATATTTGTCGAGGAAGAGGATGTTCCGGACAATGTAATTTCTCTTCGGTCGGCCGCCAGACAACAGTCCGAGGACGTAGGAGGACATGGGCAGGGCCATGTAAAAAGCTGGGTGACACCAATCGTTGCGCTTGCCGCCAATAGGGTCTCACGTGCAATAGCAAGTATCACAGTAGCTCGTCGTGCTCCGACAAATGAGCAATAAGTTCGTTTTCTAGAATGTTAGTTTTCAGGTATATCTATAATTGTAACTTTTTTACCATACTGTGTTACCCAGTATATTTTGCATTGAACTTTGTTTTACATTTCACAATTCGCCTGATCCTCAGTCAGCATTTTATAAAATGACTAGTCATTTCATAATAAGCCCAGGAAAATTTTTGACTCAATTTGGCCGTTTCTTAATTTGCCTAAACCCGATCGTCCATTCTTAAAAAGCGTAGGCATATCATAAAATGACAGTAAAAATGAGAGAGTATCGAGGAAATTTTGAATAAGAATAATTCTAGACAGACTCTCATGCGCTTCCATCGGTATCAGAGGTATTGTTTGCATTTCAAAATTTCATTGTACTTAAATTTCTTACTTCGTACGAGTATAGCTCGTAAGATTTTGCATTCGCGTGACTCTCAAATTTGAGCAAATTCTTTGCAAATGCGTGTACCTACGACAAGTCCCGTGAAAGATCCGTTGCAGACCTCCATCGTCGAAATAGAAAACAATGTTACCGGATAGTCTAATTTATACGGCGTGTAATGCAAAGACCGCGTATCGTCTCGTATCTGTTATTTAATTTTACAGACAAAAAAAAAAAAAAAAAGGAACCGAAACACTAATTAACCTCTTCACGAATCTACTCAAGTCATAGTATGAATGAATGAGTTCTATGCTTGCGGTCTCCAGAGACGTTGAAATTGCATGAACACAGGCTACATTACATCCTGTTGACGCATTTCATTTATTTCATAAATAACATGATGAAATTAATGTCACCCCTATAACCCAACTGTTGATTCCTTTCTCTTTTTTTCTGTTAAATACGATCTACGATGTGACTTCTGTATTTATATTCCTATCAGCGTGATCCTTTTTTCAATAATACGCGGTCCCGTTTAAAAACCGTAACCTTTGAAACGGAGCCGGGTTTATCTTGGATGCGTGAACAAGGAAAAATAGCGGAAAAGAAAAAAAAAAAAAGAAAGAAGGAGAGTGTAAAATATTTTGACTTTTCGCATGTTGTCACATTGTCATTATAATAGATCTCAATCAAAAAGATGCTTCTCCACTCTTTTATATACAAACTAAGCGCTTGTCGTATCTCTATTGTGCGTGTAGATATAGGGCTACGAGAACCACTAACTCCCTGGAGAACAATCATCGGTAACAGAAGCTGGAAAAGGGAGCGTCGCGTCTACCCTTACACAATGCTAGAATGATAGCGATCAGACGGTGATATTCGTGGTTACATTCAAGCGTGCTCATCCGCTTCCAATCATCGTTACGATCTGCATTAACTCGTCATCCGCTTTTCGTCCTGGCTTTACAATAAATGATAGCGCATATGTTATACTCTCTGATTTTCAACTCTTGTCACAATCATTGATATATTCGTAATGTATATGCGTGGATGCGAAACAAATCGCGACAAACAAGATTCTCAAAAGTATATACGCAATTCCACATTGCAACGCTATATTCGTTTGTCACAATATTTATGATGACGCATACCGTTGTGGCTAGTCATCATCTCGATTCCAGGCTGAGGAGGATTTTTCATACAACATAGTGATCGATAAAGCCGTACGGACAGCAAAGTTTACGACACATAAAAGTCTGCAGCATAATATCTTGTTTCCTCTGCATAATACGACGCGTCCAACATCCGGAAATGGATAGCTCTAATCTCATTTTGAACCGCATTAGCCAAGCGATCGTGGAACAGTTATCGCGGAATACATTCACACTTTTTCCACTCTTTATTAACTCGTCGACCAGGCAATTTTTCGCAAAAAAAGAAGGCGGAACGATATTGTCAATTCTTACTATCTGAAGACGAGTTTTCTTACCCTCGACAGGAAAAAAAAAAAAAAAAAAACAGGCATACGTGTAAATGTACAGAAATCACCTGAAATCCGCTTCATGAAGTCACCAGTAATAAAAACAACATCATGGCAGCGCATCGGCGTAACAATTACCAGTGTAATAGTTGCAAATGAACTCGCTGTGGACAGCGCAGACCACCCAGAGCGTCTGCACCACTACCAGACCCGCCACGTCCATATACAAGGCATAAATATTGGTACCTCTTTCGTCCTCGCAAAAACTGACTGATCCGCAATCGGTAGGCGTAACACGCGTACTTTTTGCATACTTAAAAAGGTAGCGCGCCTCGATTCTGCTGTACTTTTCCGAAAAGCTGAGGATTTCGAGAAATATGAAATGAGCCGTTTCGTGGCTGTTGTACGACGTTTTTATACTCACGAGCCGAGCGAGCACGACACGATCACATTTTTACACTTGAATCGCGACGACGTCGTTAAGATTGGTCGACGAAGATTAACATAATTAAGATGATGTTTATTTTCTGAGCGTTTTTCGTCGTGTCTACCTTTGAGCCATAACTTAACCACTAGTTTTGCATAGTTTCCAAGTATATAGGCTTTGTATGTATTTGAATGCATCTCGAAGATATAGGTATATATGTATGCGTGATGATATTGAAACGTGGAACTAAAAAAGGAAAAAAAAGTAAATGAAATGTAAGTAAATGCCAAAATGGAAGAGTAACGATAATGGCTCTGTGAGTTGACTAGGACGTCGATCATGACTGACAAGCTCATACACTCGATGAATAATTTACTGCCTTGATTCTTCGTACACATGTTGGCGAGAGAAAGTTAGATGAAGTAGAATATTTATACAAATTTGAGATATATTCCTATGTTGACAAATATCTCACATTGAGCATCATACATCTACATACTTCACTCAGGAGAGACTGTGGAACAGTTGTTTAAAGGAGCAAATCATTAAGATGGAATTTGGTAAGACTAATATCATAGCCTCATACCTCGATTCCTGCCAGTTCCAGCTCCTGATAACTGCAAATCATTAATTGGACAATGGGTGAACTTCCTGCGAGCTCAATTACTGTGAAAGTCCTCATAACTTCACCTTTCTAAACGAATCCGTTCCTCTAGGTTACGGCTATCCATAATATACGCGAAAAAGACGAATGGTGACGAAACAGCCCTCCTTGAGAAAGGTTTGAAATTTAGTCTACCTCTCCTCAAGAAAGATGAAACCTTGGCTAATGTTGTTGCGGATCTTGCTGTTAAGATTGGCCCTGGTTTTAATACCCAGAAAGTTTGTGCCGAGATAGTCCGCAATAACCCCCTCCCCCGCATGAGTAATAAATTGGAAGGAGTGATTCAAGGTTTAAAGAGGAAGATTAAAGAGGGAGATTTAATCGTCACTAAGGCGGACAAGGGAAATGCTGTTGTGGTGATGGAGAAATCCGCCTATTCTTCCAAGGTCCACGAGGTCCTCCAGCAGTGTGGTGCTAAAGAGAGTGAGGATCTCAGCTTCCCGAAGCACGTCAAAGAAGTTAGGAGTGTCATCAACAGGAGTGAGGCTATTATCAAGACTCCTGCTCTGAAAAAAGCCCTCCTTGTTCCTAACCCCACCCCCCCTCCTCTACGGGCTGCCTAAAGTGCATAAGAACAATACCCCGATGCGACCCGTTGTTTCTTTCGTCTCCTCCCCCACTTACCTTCTTGCCTAATTCCTTGACCGATGGTTCAAAAATCGAATTGATTTTGAATCTCCTCATTCGGTTTTGAATTCGGCCTCTTTAACTGATGTCCTGAAGGGTGTAAGTCTTCCCCCAGGAACGACCATCTGCTCTTTTGATGTTGTTGGTTTGTTCTCGAATATTCCCAAGGCTGCTACTATCCAGCGATGGGTGAGCTACTCGTCAGAGCCAACATTCCTCACAATGAGCTTCAGGAATTTTTCGATCTTCTGAATACCTGCTGGTCCCCTAACTACTGTAAATTTGAAGGGAAATTTTTCGAGTTCCCTGATGAAGTAGGGATCCCTATTGGATCACCTTTAGGCTCTCTTATCTCCGAAGTTTTCATGTCTAAGTTCGAACTTGACCTTTTTTTCCTCGAACCAGGTGTTACTTAATCATATTCACTATTGGCACAGGTACGTTGATGACGTTCTATGTACCTGGACTGGTCACCCAGATCTCCTTGGTGAGTTTCTGAGGTATCTCAATTCCTGGTACCCTTCCATCAAATTTACGTTGGAAATAGGGGTATTTTCCATTAACTTCTTGGGTTTATCGATCTCTATAATGGACGGTATCCATGAGTTTGGAATTTACAGGAAAGATACTACGACCGATGTTTTAGTCCACGGTGGTTTGTTCGGTCCTGTTGCTCACAAGATGGCTGCATTTCATAGCCTAGTTCACAAACTGACTCGTATTCCGTTGAGTCAGTCTGCTTTTAAGAAAGAAGTACTCACAATAAAACACCTGGCTAGAGTGAGTGGGGTCAATGTTGACGTTGACGTGATGGTTCGGAGGAAAGTTACAAGGAGCATTCTTGATTCCACCACCTCCCTCCCCCGAGACATGATCCGTGATCGCCGGTTGCGTTGGATCAGTCTCCCTTTTCTGGGGAAGTTCTCCCTCCAATTGGGTCGGGCCCTCCGCCCGTTTGGCTTCAGACCCGCGTTCTACAACCCTACAACAGTTAAGGGGTACCCCATACCCTTTGATGAGAGGAGTGGTGTTTATAAGTTGGAATGTGGGAATTGTGGAGGCTTTTATATTGGTGAGACCAGTCGCCAAATGAAAGTTAGAGTAGCTGAGCACCTGAAGTCTTGGGAGAAGGGACGCTTAGGGGAGTCAGCTTTTGCTGATCATTTGATAAACAGTGGCCACAGCTTCCGTGAGGGATCCGAAAAGCTCCTCCATAAGGAGAATTCGTATCGAAAGCGCATCGCCCTCGAGTATATAGAGATAATGCGTCATCGCAACACAGACGGTATCACTGCATACTCAACTCGTTCATTCCGGAGAATGGCCTGATCGAACTGGTCTATGATTCACACCGTGATTTCTCGTTTACACAATCTTAATACATCGTTCTTCTCCTCCGTTCGTCAGTTGCTTTCATTTCAGGCTTGAAGATGGTTTATTAACCGAAAGCGCTCGTCGTTTTGTATTTTCTGCGGTTTGCAAGGTTTACTCTCCATTCGGAGTATTCGTCTTTTTCGCGTATATTCATCTTTCTAATCACTTTGGCCCATTTTCAAACAGAAAATATTTCAGGGAAAAAAGAGGAAGAATACGACACAGTCATTCCTGAAAGAGAGAAACTGAGGAGACGAAGGAGAAAACGAGAAAATACCATTCTAGAGTAGGGAATATTGAGGAGGAAAGGGTGAGGAAGAGGAGAGGAAACGGGGGGGGGGGACCATTACCTTCAGATCCGAGAGCTAATCTCCAAAGGAGCGATATCCTAACAGTGTGGCCCGGCACAAATATTCAGATATAGACCAATTCCTTCCGGAAACAAATGCGATGAATGAAAGCATCAAATTTACAGTGGAAAAGAACAATGAAATCATCAACTATTTGGATCTAACACTCACACTAAAGAACAATAAGATAGAATACAAATTCTACAGGAAGCCACACCATCATCCCAAGAAATTCCTACCACCCCCCAGGCACAAGTCAGGGGCGATTCAGAACTACTGCTACAAACAGATTTCGTCCCGAAGAACAATGAGGAGAACAGGAAAAAAATCGGAAAAGTAAAGCAGATCGCAACAGCTACCGGCTACTCTAGAGATATGGTTGAAAGAGTTCTTGGGAAATTAGAAGCCAAAGAAAGGAACCCCAGATAGCATAGTGAGAAAGTACTCCGGTTTAGCGGTCACAGAGTGAATGTGAAAATCCATAATAACCCACTCACCGTGAAGAGGATCAGCAATGACCAGATAAAAGACGAGGAGAACTTGAGTGGAGGGTTTTGCGAACAGTGCGAAGATATCTTCATATTGGTTGAAGAGCGAACCAATCGCAACACAGCATTGTTGTAAGCAGTAAGATCACTGTGTTATACTGGCCTTATTCTTTAGTAGCGATACAACTGATGGGGGTAAAACCCGAAAATACTCTTGTAAGTCAAATAATAAAGTAGGACTCGATTTCTAATTTTTTTTAGCGGGGAACCCGCTATCCCTTTTGTTGGGGGTACTTTCAGAAAATTCTTGTCCAGGAGTGCGTCCGCGAGCGGCTCGAGGTTGATGACGTCACGTGGGGGGGGGGGGGGGCTTGAAAAAATTTCGACTCTCAAGCTAAGGACCCAGAAAAATTTTCACTGTTGAGCTGTATATGACAAGAGGGAGACTTAGAAAAACACGGTTTCCTTGAAATTGTAGCGCGTTCAAGTTGTCACGTCATCATTTTCGGGACTTGAAAACTTCAGGCTCTAAACTTCATATGATAGGAGGGGGTTTTGGAAAAATTCCACTGCAGTCGTGCAATGGCATCCAATTTTTTGACATGTCGCATGTCTTTTCTCTCGCCGGACCCCGATTTTGAAACTCGCGAGTACACCCCCCCCCCTCCCGTTAAGAGAGACCGTGTGTCCGTGCAAATCTCTACCTCGTGGGTGATTCAAAAATTTGCGAGTACACCCCGCGTGCATCCGTGCAAATGACCTTGGGACTTGGAAAAGACATGAAACATGATCTTCATTTGAATTTTTTTTTTTTTTTTTTTTTTTCATCTGAAAAATTTGTTTTCCGCGAAATTTACTGTCAGTGAATCGTCCTGTTCCTGTGGAGACTCTGACTCACTTTCAAGACTAATTTCATTTATCGGGAAGACTTGAATAAAAAAAACGGAGGGGGACTTGGAAAGAAAAAAACTGTCATGAGAATAATTGTGACGTCACAAGGCTGACCTATTACGTCATCAGACTGTGATGTCACAGGAGCCGCTCCCAAGCTATATACAGTAGGAGGGGGACTTGAAAAATTTTCGAGCTCCCGATAAAACAGGTTCCCTGTTAAAATTTGGGGGTAAACTCAAACTAGATGAAATTAATTAGCTCAAAAATCGAAATTTTTCCAATTCCTGAAAGTAAATCCGATGAGCAGTCCCCGATAAGAATTTTCTGTCATATGGTGGACGGTAAAAGTTTCCAGGCAACCTCTCCTAACGCGGCTTCTCTCTCACAAATTCGACCATCCAGCTCTATAAATATGCCTACACGAAAGCGGAATGAATAAGGGAGTAAGACCTTGAGAAAATTTCGACCACCGAGCCATAATATGAGCAGACAGAAGACGGCCTGGGAAGAATGTCAACTTTTGAGCTATGTACAGTATATGAGAAGAGAGAACTGTCAAAAAATTTTGATCTCCGGCTTCTGGCTCCGAAAGGGGAAGCTCGGCTTTTGACTCAATTCAGAGACTTCGAAAATTGTTGATTTTTTTTAATAATCTATCACAATCGGTCATCAAAATGAAAATTGATCATAATTGTTCATCACGATCGGAATTTCCCATATTTCGCTCTCAGGTTTTCTAAGAAACAGGTATCCTATGTATGAGATCAAAGATCATGTTCGTTCTTCAAGGATTCATTGGTAAACACGACGACCACTATTGACTACTTACAAAGTCAGTGGTATGGCTGTGAAGTGCCTTCCCCAGCACTTGAAATACTCAATTCCTGTTCTCAGAAAATAGAAAACTAAAAATGTTTGTTCGTGTCATTTTTGAAATAGGGATATCACTATTCAACCCCTACTATGAGTACAGAGTAGCAGCAGGATATTAAGTATACAATATATCGACTCTCGCCTGCTCCTTCGGCTGTCAATCTATACGCTCCTCTCTGATTTTTCTTTCTATTTTTCTTAACGACTGAAAGTAGTGGAGACTAATGATCCGTTCTTCTCTTCCTATGTTCTATTTCTTTCATTTCTTTTGTACTTCCATTCCCTGGACACTATTTCTTATCAATTCTCGCATTGTCTGAACTTAGATTTGGTACCATTCTTGATCAGCTTGGCAAAATTCGGATGCTTTATGACTCTTTCATTGATGAACTACTTTGTTTTCCTTATTTCAATTCTGATCGGCGGTCCCTCACCCCTCTTTTTAAGACGATACCAATTGGCGTTAGGTAGCTGTCTCATTCCTTTCTTGTACAAATTTTTCCCTCCACCAATGTGTGTATACTTTTCAATCCTACCGTATTTCATTCACTTCTGAATAGATGAGAAGTTGTCAACACTAAGATACAGCTCTCAGCACCTTTCTTACCGGATGGGAGGAGATACATACTACATCTACGCCTACAATAATCACGAACGTAACTCGCGGAAGATGGTCGATTATGAACGCACGGCTTTTAAATTTACCTCTGATTTCATTAGCCTCTACAACCATCGCGCAATCCCTGCCGGTGATAATAAATCTGTCAATTGATACGCACGTGGCATACGTTCGCCTACCCCTCCAATTAACAAAGAACAATATCTATACAAATTAGGTCAATTAAATACGAACACGGTGAATGCAGCAAACTATATGCGCGCATTCGCTGTGTACATCACGAATGAATTCAACAATCGTAAAACAAAAGTAATATCGAATAATAGAACGAGAAAATTACTTATAAGACGACTACGCTTAAATGACTATAAAAATATTGCAATCCTCGCAGTTTAATTAGTGAACCGCGTAACATATAAATGCTCTAGGTCTACGACTTATTTCTGTTCATGATTCTAATTGAATCGGCGTGCAAACACCGTACCATCATTTAAAAATAATTAGACAATTAGCTAGTTGAAGAATTACCCATGAATTCGCGCGTAAATTACCGTCTCTTTTACTCACGTACAGCAGTGAATGAGCGAGTTAATTTAAAGCGGAGGAAGAAAGAATTAAACGATCGTGACGGATCGCAGGCATTCATCATGAAGGAACTCCCTAGGAGAATCGGTATATTTTGGTAAGAAAAACTTTCAATTTCATCAGTATTTAATGTTGCCTCGAGAAGCCAGAGCAGAACGATGACCACTGTCCTATAGGCGCTATACATCTAGCTTCTTACACGCACTAATGGGTAGTGTTTGGGTGGTTTATGTATGTGTAGACAGATACACTTAGTATCAAATCATGTGTATTGTTTAGCTCTTATTCGACAAAGGTTAAGGTTATTTATTGAATGATACGTGTGTTGTACAGAACACAACGTGTAGGGAAAAAAATAAAGAAAAAATATTGTACTTAGTATGATACTTGGATTTCTATTGTTCACTTTTTAAATATATATATTAAGAAAAAAAAAAAAAAATCATCCGCTTCAACTTTCCATTCATTCGCGCCATCACGGTGGCATTTAATTTTCGAATGAAAAATTTCCTTTTCAATATATTGGAAACGGCATTAATCTGTACTGGCTCTAGGCCCTATATATCAACGGTTTATTTAACCTAGTTGTTGATACGAGGCATTCGAGTTTTCCCCCCAGATCGAGTTCATCGTACCATGTTATTAAGATTGCACTTGGTCGGCAAAATTAAGTCACACGATGACTAATTAAAAAATTTCGCGTTTATCCATTCCTCGAAGCTCATATACACAGAATATATACTGTGAACGTTCGCTCTCTTATAAACCTGTATAGTTTATTTTCCTGGTATGAATTACCTCGCGCTAGCCATCCATGTTATTACTTCAAATAAAGTCGTTATAACTTATACAGAGACTATACAATTTCTACGTCTAATAATTATCCCTTCACGATCCATGTAATATTATAAACTAAACTGATAGCACGAAATGTTTGAACGAGAAGTATCATTATCGTCTTCAGTACGAGGAGGTGAGTCATATATCGGAAGAAAACCCTAACAACGTGTTAAATAAAGTTAGGTAAGCGCATGCAATGTATAGCGGTAACTTTGAGAAGTTGTGAAGTTTTGTGAAAAGTAGCACGAGGGACGAGAATTGATGGACGCGGAAATGTGAATAGCATCAGGTATACCTTTAATGAAGAAGAATGCGGATTAGAAATATTGTCGTGTTGGTAGCGCCGCACGTCCACCAGGAAAAACCTTTTCGACCTAAAGGAATTTGCGAACTGGCGATAGGACTAGACGTCAAGCTAAATTAAGACGTTTTCGATATCCCTATTATTCTGTCTCCCTCACTCGAGCCACCCTTATGCAGTTAGTTTCAGTATCGGTCTCTCATCATTCATTGCTCTTTGAAAATAACGTTACGATGCTACTCTACAGATATTTCACTACTAGCAAACGAGCTGTTCATCATAGGAATATTGGTTGCGAGAACTAAGACGAAGGGCCAGCTGTGTGTGTCGTGCTAAAGGCACTGACGACAAGTACGCAAGACTTGATGAAAATACAATCGAAATGGTCTTCTGGAAGGTGATGTGTCAGCTACCACCAAGGATTATGACACTGACGTCTGCGATATGTGGAATCATACCATGAGTGTAGATGTATCCCAAATCTCTGATTGCCGCTACTTTGTGGACTACAAAGAAGGGTATTCATTCCGACGAGTGGTTAGCATACAGACGAAACCCTTCTTTGAAAAGATAGAAAACTCGTGAGTTGTCCTACATGGTAGTGACTTTCGGGTAACGCCGACAGGCTCGGGAGTAAATCACTCTTCAACTTGTGAGCCTCCCGCCAATACTCCTTCTTTTTACTGGTCCAAGCTTCATATTCTACATTGATGACCGCGTTAATTCCCAAATTTTTGAAAATGGTGAAAAAAGTAGAACAAATCATGGTCAGTGATGGTACCCAAAGGAATACGATCGGAGGCTGTGTCAAAAAACTAATAGATATAAAAGCTCTGAAATTCGCTCTCATTAGCCAACCCTGCGTTATGCCGGTGATACCATGTTGGTGACATCGGATGTCAATAGGATGTCATACATTTTACACCGGTTGGAAGTAGTCAGCGCGGAATATAGGCTCCTGATCAATAAAGGGAAAACGAAGATAATGATAGTGAACCCTGTCCCAACGTACTGGAAATCGAGAATATGGAAGTGGTACAGAGGTTCACGTATCTCGGATCTATTGTGGAAAACATAGGGGGCTGTGTGGCGGAAATTCGACATCGGGCGCAACTGACGAGAAGTGCAGGCCGATTCCGCAATTAGTGGAGAGGTGAAAATGAGACTGGTCAGGACTCTCGTCTTCTCGACATTTCTATACGGAGCCGAGATGTTGGACAATTCGGGAGTCCGAGCGCAGGCTCATCGATGCCCTAGAGATGTGGTGTTGGCAGCGGCTTCTGCGTGTTCCATGGACAGCGAGGAGAACAAACGCTTCAGTCCTAAATGAAGTCGGAAACCCTAGGAGGTTGTCATTGGAGATTCTATCGCGCATAATGCGGATGGACTAAAGGCGCTTTTCGTTGAGGGGAAGATAGATGGAGCCAGAGGCCGGGGCCGCTCGCCGACTCGCTGGACAGACCTTGTCCGTAGAACAACCGGAAGAACATTTCAAGAATAGGTCCGATTGGCGCGCGAACGGGATACCGCTGGCGTAAAATAGTCCGGGTAGTGATAGTTCATGGTCACGACACCCCCGCGAAGGGTGATACGGTTCAATGATGATGAGCCACCATAGTTCAAAATTCTGCAGTTTTTCAAAGGCTATAGTTCGCGCAAATAGAAACTGGTTCCAACAATGTCATATCACAGGTGAAAGAGCACGTTTCTCAACCTTTTTTCGTCACGATACCTCAAGTAGCCATGACTGTTTCACATCCAGTATCACCAGACCAAATGTTTGATCAATGATCCTTACCAATCTATTGAATCTAGTTGTGAAATAAGCAGTCAAAAAATTAATTTCTTAAATCTGACTATCTCCAAAGGAGGCCACAAGCGTATTTTCTAGATTTCCCACAAGCCTACACATGCCGATTAAATCATAGATTGATTCACCGTTTGGTCTTCCCCCTCTCCCCAGAAGGTACAAAGAAAAAAAAGTTGTCACTAAGCACATAAAATAACTAGACATTGATACCATAGTCCGAGAGAAACGCAATGAAAAAGAGATGCCCCAAAAAATTTCACATATTCTAGAAAATCTCGATCTTTCAATCAACTTAGAAACATACTTTCCAAGATCAAGGACTTACTCCTCCTTTTTGAAAGAAACGACGCGGCGTATACAGATTTCAGTACTCCATTTATGATGTTCAAACAAGTAGGAAACTGCAAGATAAGCAAACTATAGGCGTTCTTAGACAAACCATTTGGATGCAGCAGCCAGCGCTGCTCCCCCTGAACAATCCCCAAGAAACTTAGCTAAAATACATAGTGTCGACGTAGCACCTAGATGAGGATCATCAACCTTCGACATCGAAACAAACACCTCAATTACTTCTCACCCAACGACGGATACTGACAAGTTAGCAGCAGCTCAAGAAAAATAGGCTCAAGATGACCTTTCGCGCGACCGTTCACGTCCAAAAATTGCGAAAACTACTCTCCTCGCACACAACCATGAAAACTTACCCCTTATACTTTCCACGAACGCATTAAATCGGCGCAGCCCTCCAACTATTTGATATTGTAACATCGCAGCTTCTCGTCTTTTTCTCCATAAAATTGTCGTACACACCGATAACGCGTGGAGCCCTTACAACTATGAACTACTGGTTTTTTTCGCCCTTTATTATAGAAGGCCAGTGCTTTATTGTCTATACAAACCATAAGCCGCTCATCTATACCTTCAACCCCGCGCGGCAACAAGGAGTCCTCCAACACATCTCACAATTTACCACACTGCCGCTGAGAATATCTCCGCTGATACACTCTCCATTATTAAAGTTATCCATTTCCCAAACATAATCGATTAGACGGAAATGCCCACAGAAAGACAAAGAACTACAAGCAATCATTCTCAAAGGAAAAACAAATCTACGCTTAGAGCCACGAAAAATCCCCGAAACCGGCCATCAAATCACTGCGATTAGTCAACAGGGGCAGCTCAATCCCATATTTCGCCTTCCCATCGAGGAGCTGTATTCAAGAGCATCCACAATATAGCTCACACTGGCGCAAGATGAATCGTCAAAAGTCTCACTAAGCGTTTTGTGAGGCCGGGAATGAACAAATCAAAATCATGTATGTCATGTCAACGCGCGAAAATATCCCGGCATACAAAAAGTCCGCCAGGAACATCGTTTTAAACGCACCCACATGGACACGGTGATACCTCTTCCTATCGCACACAATTGCCGATATGTGGTCGGGCTAAGGACTTCTGAATGGCTAGATATTATTCCCACATCTTCGATTGCTGCAGAAAATGTCGTCACGGTACTCGTCCGTCATTGCGGGTTTTACATTTGAAGTCTCGAAAACTATCAGTACAGAGCAAGGTTGGCAGTTTGAGAGTGATCTCTTCAAAAAGGCGTCCTCGAGAATCCCCTCAATCCAACGAATACGTTCAATGACATCACGTACATTCAAATCATTCATAATGGCTCATGAAAAATATAACTAGCGTACGGTTCTACTACAGGATAACGAATCTCTATAAAGGCGTCCATCTGGAGAGTTTTCCAAGAATTAGGACGAAAAAATCAAAATAACGGGAAGAAAGATTAAGATGGAGCACCGACTAACAGGGTTTCTTTTTTCTGGAAGACGAAATATTTAGAACTCCACTAATGACATTAAGAAAAAATTACATGAAAGTTACCCTCCTTGATCGACATGTTTATAGTAAATAATTCTGTCACGGTTAGTCTCCAACAATATCACAAAAGGTTTTCCAGTTTCTTATTGTATATACCATTGTCACTGGAAGGAAGTTTTAGGCGCCGGACGCTACCAGAAAAAACATTTCAGACTTAAAGATCATTGCGAAATCAGTCACGCTAAATTAAAATGTTTTCGACATAATTATACCTGTTATAATTTTTTCTCTCTCTTTGGCCACCCTCTACGCAATGACACATTAAGAAGTACAGTTAGCAAAGCATCCTGATTCCCTAACGGGAGGGAGAGAGGTATATAATATTTGATGATGAATCTATATAAAAGATTGCAATGCGGAAATATCGTTACCCTCCCCAGGGATCCACGTGTTATATTACGAGAAGTCTAAACGGTAGTTGCGAAGCACATCCCTTCCATGTATCCCTTTGTAACAGAAATGACAACGGTACACCAACAGATTAAAGTTTTGAAAGAAAGAAAACAAGCTTCACGGGGAGAACACGATGAAGATATTTTTCGAGGATTCCATCTGAACAATGCAATGCTCGTTTGGAACGAAGAAGGAACCAGGATTCTTCCGGAGATCGACGCCACGCATCGCCAGGTTCAGCCCGGGGGTAATCGTATCTTATAAGTAAGGTTTTCGTGAAAAGAAAAAAACGTTAATCGACTGCGTTCGACGACTCCAACTGCGATAATGATTCAAAATCGTCACGAAAGATTTCTGAATGAAATTTTGTACAACGCTTCAGGAGTCTCATTCTGGCATTAGCGATACGAAAATTCGTGATTTGATATAAATAACCCTAAAGCTGCTTCTACAACTCTTTCCTTTGGTAGCACAGTACGTGATTTATTGGCAGAAGATGAAAAAGGATCTGCAATTCGCAAATGAAGAGAGGCATGTCCGTGATTCAAAGTTTACTTTGTTTACTGTTTTCCTCGCGCCCAATATAGGATACCATCATCTCCACAAAAAAATGACAAAATTTCTCGAAATTCTACTTCAATCATATTTTCGAGATCTTAACCTGGTTATGTATTTGTTTTACATGTTTGACAGGTGTAAAACATTCTTACAACCATGGCTTGATCTGATAAAGATTGTAGCGCCTAAGACATTGCACGACTTCCACGTCATTTCTCTTGACACCGTATAAGATTTATATCAACGTCTTAATCTTACATAAATTTAATTTAAGTTGTACGAGACCGTACTCGCGTATTTTTCGGCGGGAGATGAAGAGAATGTTGACGAATAGCTACCGGTATTTGACAAAAAAAAAAAAAAAAAGGAGTATTATCACCCACATCTCATTGGAACCTCGATCTTGCTGTCACTAGTCCACATTAACCCATGGGTTCAGTACTGAAACTGATCGATGGTGGACATCATTTCCAGTTGACATCCTATAAAAATTTCTACGAATACCCGATATCTGGAATTGTGTAATGAAATTTAATCCTTTGATTGACGAGATAAAGCTTATACGAACATAATAATAAAACGGTCCTCTCTTCTTCGATCGATTTGCATAGAAGACGATGGTAGACGATTATTAATGTTTGTATCGAAAAATATTATTTTCTATTTCGATTTAAGGACGCGCACGCGTAAGACTGAAAGATTATTCGATGTCAACGGTTTAGACACACTACATTTCTTAATCAGATAATTCGAGTAATAGACTACGATCACATCTATAGACTGCCTGAAAATTATGTTTATTGTAATGTCTTTTTCTTTATACAAATAAATCGCATCTAGTCGAATCCGAAACAAATTGAACGGAGGTTGGAATCTTAATTACCTTTATGACGGACGATTAAAAAAAAAGTCAAAATGTTATGTTTTTTCTGTAGTTTAAATTAGCAATAATCATCAATCATCCTGGAAGAGCTAAATTCCTAAAACATGATTGTTTTTCGATTGAAAATTATAAAATTTTGGC
Organism: Aspidiotus rigidus; assembly: GCA_035079385.1. Taxonomy (NCBI): domain Eukaryota; kingdom Metazoa; phylum Arthropoda; class Insecta; order Hemiptera; family Diaspididae; genus Aspidiotus; species Aspidiotus rigidus. Next base: position 4,938,128 of record JAVHKY010000015.1, on the reverse strand, counting down.
GAAATTCTAATTTCTATAAGGTTGTTCGATGAGAAAACATTTTGGTTAACTTTTGTTGATGAGTCTCGATTTTCTCAATCTTTATAGGCGCATTCTTGTCAACAAAACGTGTATCGTACTCGTTCATAATTGTAATGAAGTACGATTATATAAAAAAAAAAATATATATACCTACATATCGGAGTGCTAGTACAGTTATAATGCAAAAAAATGAACTGTGCATATATGACAATAAAATAAGACGAAAAACACACGCGCGCAAGATATACGTGCATATAAAGTATATAAATAAACTCGAGAAATTTGAAGTATCTGATTTCATATCTGAAATATCTTCTCTGGGTGGCCCTTTCCTTCAAACCCCACAGCGTGTATACATTTTTTCTTTCTTTCTTCTCGTTTTTTTTCTTTTTTTGTTTCGTTTGACGTTCTCTCTTTCCTATGTTTTTGTATTCATTTCCTTAATTTCTACCAAATATCTTATTTGCAAATTACAAAATCAACAAAAGTGCAGGTGGCGAATGATAATTAACCGGTTATACGAGCGTGTTAATGCGAAACCTACAGAAGGGGAAGAAATTTAATTACCTTTATTTTCGCTTTCTTTCGGCCAAAGGAGTATGAATTATTACGTGAGAAAAATTTGAATTTTCTTACAGCATACAAAGAGAGATGAAAAGAAAAAAAAAAAAAAAAAAAAAAAACCATTTCGAACATTTAAGGAAATTCAGTAGCCACGATCAGTTAACGAAAGGTATCAATTATCGTCGACTTAATTGAGAATTGGAAACGCGTCAGCGTGAGTGCGGTTTATGTTACTCTAAAATATGGACCTTGGTCTTATTTGTTCAGTTTAATCTATAGTTTCAGTGATAGACCATCTATATACTCTCGCAGAGAAAATGAACAGAATATGAATGAGCGGTAATATATATAATCTAAGCACATTATGTACGAGGAAGAGGTTACACAGTATAAAAAACGCTTGGGTGGTGCGTTTCATTCAGATGTTGTAAACATACCTCCGATGTATTCAAATTAGACTAAAAAGATTTGAGTCTTATTTCTATCGTCATCAACCGCAAGTTGAAAAATGATCTCGAATTAGCCGATCGATAGAGATCGGGCTTTCAACCCCATTAGCGCCTTACTTTATATTAATGCGCGAAGATTGTAACCTTATAAAATATATATTTTCGCCAAATACATCGACGTACACTAATAATATAAAAGGAAAAAAATATTGTCTCACTCTATTTCGAATTTTGAAGTTGACTTCGTTAATGTAGGCCATCAATCTGTTTACTTACTTCTTCCTAAATTGAAACATAAAATACAGAAAAACATCGATTAGATTCATTTTACACATATGGATATACATAGTGCTAAAATTATATTATTAATATACATGGTTTCACGTGGGGAGCTAATTTTTATCAGGGGAGGGGGAAGATCGATATACACGTGGGAAGTGAATGAGTCAACCATCAGAAAAGACCAAGAATATTCATCGTCTTTGCAGGTCACAAACAACAGAAAAAAAAAAGAAGAACATTAATCGGCTACTGCGAGCCATAAATTTCTTGTTTACATTTCATATACTGTTTTTAGTGAAGTATACCGGTAGTGGTGGTAGATGGCGACGAGTGGAAAATATTGAGTGTGCGTTCGAAAAAGAAACCTTTTTTTTTTTCTTCCTTCACGATCGCTGATGCCTTGACTTATAAACCGAGATGTATTCCGCTTCATTTAACGTAATCGACGATGTCGATCGAAAATATTTAGGTATATGGGTACACGAGAGCGAGATACCACCGGTGAGAAAACACGTCTGTATGGCTACTGTCTCGAAATTCTTCCGAGTATATCAAGTTAAATGTAAATAATAACGACCCTATAAATTAGTGCTGCTTGCGGATGGTAGCGCGCGGTATAAACGTTCAATATTACAGAGCCGAAGAACGGTTCATATTAGTGTGAACACACTAACTTAGCGTCTAAAATGGTCATTAAAATCACCCCAAAATGATTATATTCGACTGAGTCCTAAATTTATCGAAATTTGCATTCACTCGTTTACACTATTCATGTTACACGACAAACAAACATAAATTTGATGGTCAAAGGAATCGTGTAAGTTCTCAAATTGTTGGCGCCAATATTTCTAATAAAATCGGAGAACAGAAAAACGTCAGGACAGGTTCTCTTTTCCGGATTGATGAAGGAATTATTAAGATGAGACTGGTCAACTACGACAGTGAATCAAAGGTTAAAAAAAATGATTCCAGCAGAACGTACTCGTTTTAGAAAATTTATATACAGTCGATGCCGACTATAACGAGGCCGGTTGAAACGAGATTTCGGGTATTGCGAGCAGAATCCGTGGTCCCTTGCAATTCACCCATACATGCTATGTAAATTACACCGGTTACTACGAGGAGTGATGCCGGTCTTAACGAGCTTTTCCTTATCAATTAGGGCGTATATCCTCGCAAAAATGTTACATCTCTTATCATACAAAGATTGGTTACCCTTGAATGGAATGTTGGAAACACCGGTTAGTCTGTTTTGGCCTCGCGGGGAAAACTTTTCTCCTTCTCCAAGATTCGAATTTTTCCCCCCTCTCCTTCTTTCAAACATCTTCTCGCATCCATCAGCATTCCTCCTCCACCTCTATCAAAAACTTGTCTGGAAGGAGACAGTTCGAAAGCTTCGGGTGCACCATCAAGTATCAACAGTCGAATTGTGACATTTGAGCTACGATAGCAACGGTAAATTTCATGGGTGGGCCGTTTTATTTTGACAAGTTTTTCCAGCTTTTCACTTGTGAACAGATGAACGCAGCTACAAGAGTTCTTTCTATTCATTCAACCTTATAATTATAATTTGCAGTCCATCTTCTTGCAACCGGACATTCATTTTCCGACCTGAGAATGTTCACGTTTTACATGAGGAGAGGCCTAGAAACAACGCTGGCGCTCTGGAAACAGTCGAAATAAATTCTACCTATGAAATAAATATGTACAAACTCCCTCGTTCGTTTTTCTCTACTGCATTTGTGTAAGTTTTTCTCTATTTTCGTATGTAGCGAGCTTCTCGGTATATCCGGACATAACGAGAATCTCGTTATAACCGGGGTATGTCTACTGCGAGCTTCCGGGTAAAGCGAGAAAAAGTATCAGGCCCTTGAATCTCGTTATAGTCGGCATCGACTGTACTCTAGATACTTCACCGAACAGAAATACCTTAACCATGTCACCAGACGATAGGAAAGTTGGAAATAAGCACGATGATTCATTCTTATTATCAATCTACGTCAGGAGACTCCATTCCACCATGTCGTAATATTCACGGGGTTTAGTACTAAATATCCTTCAACAGTCATGAAAGATTTATCAACATCGCAACTGTGACATGAGGCCTCACAATTTGGTTTCCAGACTTCGTCTTCATTTTCGACAGGAAAATGATGGATTCCACAGGCAAAAGATGGTGGATGCTTACCGTCCATCGTTTCTCCGGAAAATGTGGTTCCTACGTAGGCGGGCAGGGTGACCTTGAGACTTGAAAAAATCTTCGAGGATTGATTATATCGGTATTTGGGAATTCATAGAAAAACAAAAGGAGAAAAATTTAGACGCCATTGCAAACTTTGTAATGGCAGCGGAGAACCCGCAAGCTCCGCGGCCCTGTGGAAAATGGCCAGTCTTATTTTTGTTCCTTTCATGTTTCAACGAGTTGAAGGAATTCTTAAATATATGAAACTTATTGAAATTGTTTTGTAAAGTTTTGATGGAAGGAAAACGTGACGCTTAAAGAAAGCAAGTTCAACCCTCAAAAAAGTAAGTTGCTGTAAGGAGGCTTCAGCAGTGTGGGAGTTGATATGTATTCATTATGCTTAATAATTACTACGTCCCAGTATAATATAGGTTAAAGATACGGAACAGTAAATATCTCCTGAAGCCTTTCTCTGAACTTGATTTAGCCTAGAAAAATTCCTATACTATAATCTAACCTGGACTAAATCCTTAATACTTATAACCTACCTAGACAAATTTTTCTATGCAATCCAATTTAAGTTGATGACGTTATGCCCAAATCCCTTTCTCAAGTTACTCCTCGTATATGCTTATAGCTCGATGGTCAAAAATATTCAAAAGTCCCCGGATATTTCCCCAGAAATGATGATGTCACAAAAAGCGAACACGGATGCCTTCCTGGGTTTCATACATACATTTGGATGATGGAAGAGAACATGAACAAAAAAAAAACTTTCTGCTGCGCAAAAAGGGAAGATCATGTTTCATGATTGACAGTGGATGACGTCATTCTTCGAAATTATTCAAGAACGCGCCAACCTAATGATGTCATCAACAGCAGTATTTCTTAGTCTGGTATAAGTCTAGACTACTGTACAATTAAATTAAAACACTGTATATTAGGTCAAATAGTTAGCAGGCTTATTTGACTTTACTCTCCAAGCTCCACCCCTTCCCCTTTCTAGCATAGTAACGTAATTAAGTCTGGAGGTCAAAGCGCACGAACAAAACGTATGGAGGCGCCAGGACAACTTGTAAGGACAAATTCTACTCCTCAGCCGATGGTATAACCGAAAATTTCTGTAGGGAATATGGGTGAGGGAGGGATGCACAACTACGGTCTACAGCAGTGGTAGGAAAAGGGGGTTTTACGACCGACTAGTGGTTCGCGAAGTAATTTCCAGTCGACCGCGACACAATTGAAAAATAAGGTTAAATGACCCAAAACTTGAATGTAACATTATTGTCCAATTTTTTCAATAATTTTTCTGATGGTCGATCGCTATAAAATTTTCTCAACTCAAAAAAGTTTGCCTACCATTGGTCTGGAGGCAGGGACTGAAAATTTTTCCGCTCATCAGCACTAAGAGCGAATTCTGACCACCAAGGAAGGGATTCATCCCTCTGGTTACGCCATTGCTTGGAACCCAGCATAAGGACAAGAACATATTACAAATATGAGGAGAGGCATATGAAGAAAATTAGGGTCAACCTTCCTGCCACGATAAAGGGGACATGGGAAAATCTAGGCTAGTATAGGCAGATTTGAAAAATTTTGTGGGAGCGAGGGCTCTGACCTAATACAAACTTCTAAAAAATTCCTAACGGTTGGAAATAAAAATCTGAGGATTTACAGAAAAAGAAGAAAGAAAAAAAATGAAGAGGAAAGAAGACACAGAAAATTTAACTTCTTTTTGAGTCCTGAAAAGAAGAAGTAAAGTAATATAATTGGAAAGACGTTGGAGAATCTTCAAGTTCCCCTCACTAGTTTCAATGAACTACGTTCACGAAACCTGCTCCCGAGCAGAGCTACGAATTTTTCCTTCTAATCTATACGTCAAACCTCGAAGTAATGATTTTTCTCTTCAGCTTAAATATTGATGAGATTTTCCAACTGTTAACTTGCAACATTCCACTGCAAAGGGGAAGTGCCTTTGGATTTATTTACCTCACAAAGAGATTTCGTCTATTTTTTTACAGAAATACAGGATATTATTTATGACTTCATCTTTATTTCCGTTTAATATAAGTACCTCCCTTATTTCTTAAACTCAGCTTTAAATTTTCCTCAGTGGCCTTGTCTTTCCCCACAGTCAAAACCGTCGTGACCAATCCCTCCTCCATAACCAGATGCTAGATTTGATGAATTTTGCAGAAAATTTGATCACTTTCAAAGTTGGAAAAAAAAAGATGGACATCAACCCCTTCCCTAATAGTCTCACGAAGGCCCTGTTTGCAGTTTATAGCTTGTCTCTTCTACAGTAGACCTCCTTCATAGTTGCAAAGCTTGAAATTTCTTCAACCCTGCCTCATACCTGAAATGTAGCTCAAAAATCAATTTTTGTTTTGAATTTCCTTGGCTAAAATCCACAGATATTTTGAAGTTTTGAATTGAACAATCAGGAGCAAAAAAAGGAAACCTTCAATTTCGAATCGACAGACCTTTGAATTTTTTGATGCGACACAATGAAAACTTTTTAACCCAATTCCCCTTTTCCTTAATCCTTTATTCAGAACATGGTTCGCAATTGTATGGACAGGAAGAGCTTGAAAATCTGCTCAAAAAATTTGATAATTTTTTCAAGAGGAAAAGTCAGTATTTATTGCGCATTGGCTGCGATAGGGATTTCCCCAATTGCCGATAATTTTTTAAAATTCACACATTTTGTATCATACGTCAAATTTTTCTTTAAATTCATCAGATTTCGACATATTAGGTGTGCTACTAATTTTGGATTATGGGCATTTTAATGACCCCAGTCTCCAGTACATTTGTCACGTCTTCTCTCCTCATGGTAGGTATTGTATTTGTTTTCTCCGTAAGAATTTTAATGAGCTCCTGCCTGTCCAACAGTCTAAGGAGAGATCAAATTTGAAGATGACCATTCATTAATGGCCATTGATCCGAAGCGCTGGCGCTATCAGTTTTCCCGACATTTGTACCAAAGTTCTATGTTCGAATTATTTTACTCGTACAGTACTAATTTAGTCTAGTCAGTAAATCCTGGAGGTTGACTGCATCTGCTACCGTAGACTATCTGGTATCAATCTCTTATCACTTATCAGCGCTGATCCATCACTCCTAATTTAATCCCCGCTTATTCATTAAAAAAACGCGTCTCATCTCGAATTAATCAAGGACGCAACTAAAAACTCATATCATTACCTAATCGAGGATCGAAGTGGACCCAACCTTCGCACATTCCCTCATTAAAAATGCTACTGCTGCATTTTTACGTAAGTTATTGGTATTCGAAAATAATTATCCAGTACCTGTAAGACGAATCAAATGCGCGGAGGGAATGAAAATGATCTATTCCTCTAATGGAGCAGAACCATCCGCAGTAATGTGATATTAATCTTGAAATTTGTCATCAAAAAGGAATTCGGACGTAACATCGAGAAAAATAATAAATCGTGTGTTAAGTCTAAAAGGTGGCCTCTCTTCGACTAATATTTTATCCAATTAAAAAAGAGCTAATAAAAGAAAAATACGAAACTGGTACGCACATATAGGCTCAATACGTGTTCTCGTATTAAGTTAAGTATGTGCGCGTACTTTCTTCTCGTACTCGAATACGTGTGTACCTAATGATAATGAGGAATTAACCAGCAGCGGGAACGAGGGTCTCTTGTGAAGGGGTTACCACCGCTTTGCTTCGCGGAGTTGCGCGACGCGAAGCAGGTTCTCTATCGAGTGAATGAGGAGTTATAGTAACGTGACAACAACACTGCGGTGGGTCCATCGAATCTGATGTCTCTATTACGCTCTTACCACACCCTGGTATACTGGACCACACAAGCCGTCCGATCCAAGTAATGTGAAGCGAGTGTGCTTGTGTGCGTGCGTAGGTAACACCCAGTTATATGCAAGTATCGAGCATGTTGTAACATTTGTAGTAGTGCGCGCGTGTGTTTCATTTAATTTTTAAGTAACAAGTGACCGGCTATAGCGGGTTTTGTCTGCCAATATTACTTCCATCCTTTTCTTTTCCGTTTACTGAATACTGCTCGTCGTTGTGTCTATGTGTAAGTAGGGCTTCCGAAGACTAGTCTCTTCGTTGTCTCTCCGCGCGCATTAAAAAGTACGCTCTTATAGAGTGCGATCTATGTAATGTTCGCAGCATAAATCTGCAGCACATATTATAAATTTTATGGTACTTTGTTGTCCTATAACATGCGACTTCAAAAATTTAACTCGGTGTGCCGCGAAAAAGGTGCGCTTCTTACGCGGCGAGCACGGAGTTGGACGGCGGACTAATAAGGAAAGAAAAATGGTAATTTTTCATTCGTTAACAAGTTGCTCCCGATCACGGACTCTCTCGGACTCGCGGCCTGTACGAGGCCGCGCCACATAGATTTTCATCTAGTTAAGCGTATAACAATTAGCCGATTAACGTTTTCACATATCAATTGCTTTGACTTGATTACGGTCGGCCGGTATTATTTACTCTCTTAATCGTTTGATTACCGTACGACTTGCCATAGAACGGGAAACGTAAATGGCGCGAATGGCTGCATGAACGTCACGATTCGAAAATTCATCAGAGCTTGTCAGAGGAAGCTCCTTCTATAGGATTTTTATATTGAAAGCGGCGAAGACCGACTTTCCGTATCAGTTTATCGATATGTCACAGATGTTGACGATTTCCGTAGAAATTTTTCCTAGATCTGACAAAGATAAATCTGTGAGAGGAAGGCCGAGAATCTGCTAGTACTTATAAACGACAGAGGGTAGCTCGAAGAAACAACAATGCTGACTCCTTGATCACTATGACAACACAGAGCTAAGCTCAGCCCGCGGGAGTATGACCGAAAAGAGCGAAGGTGTAGTCTGTTGAGAACGTAGGCAAGGTTTTTTGATAGTGATTTCTCCGTATTTCCAGAGCTCACCAAGTTCTGAAAGTATGTTGAATATTTTGATGGCAAATTTTTCAAAATCAGAGGCGCTCATGTCAAATCTCTCCCTCCAAAGGAACTGGGTTGGTCGGCGGATGTTTGACTGAGAGATGATTCAAACTGAATGCGAGAAGATTATGAAATATGCAATGAAAAGTGCAAACACTTTTGCTCTGAACGTAGGATCTCTGACGTACAAACGCGTTTGTCGTTTTCATATGATAATCATCCCGTCTCTTGATTAAGTACACCTGTAAACATCGTCGATTGTCTCTCTCATGCCCGTCCTCCTTTATTACGGTCCCATGAAGAAAAATTTTTTGGAAAGGCTAGGAGTCTAGGTCTCTATTTAGGTCCAAAAATCTTGTGTTTTGGAAAGGTTTCACTTGCACGCACAATCTTCAGACTTTCGATACATCAATCATGACGTGGACACATAATAGGTACCTCGTCATGTTACCTCAAACACACAGGCATCTTCATCGACCTTAATTTTAAATAAATTCTCGTTGCGATAAGATTTCTTATTGGAAGTGATTATACGTAGGTATACTACCTACGGCTAAAACGTTATTCGTAGGTATAGTACAATGACTCACGAATTATCTTGTTGCCCTATATTATCATGTCTTGTGACAAATATTTCTGTATTGAAGTATGACGCAGGAATTATATCTTGTAAGTAGTAACTTCTCGCAGCGTCTCTGAAGCTCAATGAGCGTGGATGCACATGCTCTTTCACAAAAGCTTGAAGGCCTTGCAAGAACGCAGGCAGTACATGAGTATTGCAGATGGAGACGTTCGCGAGATGTACGACACTGAGGCTTGCACATATGACTGTCGAACCACGCAGTGCACCTATACATTTTCTTGCAACCACCAAGCGCACCATGCCGACATATCCTGCTGAAGCGGGAACACGACACTGGTTCCCTTCGTTCTGTGTTTTCCGAGGCTCAATTCCACCCACGGTATTACAAGAGTACTCATGCTTCTACCAGCCAGTCAACACCCTCCCTTGATACTGATCTTGTGGACGATGTAGTTCTAGGTGATGTAGACTCGTGCGCGCCAAGAACCTTGAATACTCACGAGAAGTACCTACAATTTGATCTCACCCGTCATGATGAACATAGCCACCCTGGTGTCGTGTCATGGCACTGAGCAATTCAACTCATACTTGGCAACCATGAAGGAGATGGAGAAGTTGATTAGATCAGGCTCCGATATTCGTCCAGTGCTATTTCATGTGTTCGTTCTGCGAGAAGTTACGGATAACGTTTTTAGCCGTAGGTATGCTACCTACAAATAACGTTTTAGGCTTAGGTACTATACCTACAGGCTTAGGTACTATACCTACGAATAACGCCAACCTTTCTTATTTACAACCATCTGGACAATTTTCTTTTTTGCGCGCAGAACACTTTCTACTGCAACTCTAACAGCTTTGATCTTCCTCCCTCTCAAATAGAGGCGTATGAAACGATTTTCGCTGGCTATCAGCCTAGACTACAAACGAACAACTACGGCAGAAGCAAAGAGGCTACAATACCGCTGAACTGTCCAAATAACTGGAAAAACTCTCACAAGACCACCTCAATAGAGCATCGGATTTTCGATTCAGCTCTGAGTACATCCTGTCTGAGGTTTTCTCTTTCTGGGGGTTTTCTTCCTGGGTGTTCTTCGAGGTCCGCGCAGGCACCTGTTCTAACCTACAGTAACGACCTAGGTTTATTGGTCCATTCTGCACAGGCTGGTTTCCATCAATCAAATCATCTTCAGAATCACACTGAATCGCGAGAGATATTTTCAAGTAATTCTTAAAGCGTCTGACTAACTTCAACTTTTTATTGTATCTGAATCATCATTATTTTATATGCACTTGCTGGTTTTCTAATTTGTAATCAACACCAATAACGACTTGTTTACAGGTTTATCTTTAGATTATAGACGACGTCTATTTGACAATAATTGACTGCATCATAAAGTCATCATCAATAATTCAAGAGAAAGAGTTAGTGACTACCCATCAGACGTCGACTCCACTGATATTCCTTCTTACATGAGATACAATAACAATGCTACAATTTGTCATACGCAGGACGTATAAAGGTATTGTCAACTTCGAAGAAAGAGTACAATCTTTTCTAAGGTTTTTACTTCCTAGGGTTTTTCTCCCTGGCCGTGCTTTGGGACCCGCGCGCGCAATCTTGTTTTGTCGCAAATTTGCTTCACATCATAATTATCCGCTATTAACTAATCTCCTAAACAGTTTGAAAATTTTTTCTTGAATATTGTGACTTTTTTCTACACACCTCGCAAATCCCTTTTTTTCGCTGCGCTGGATTGTTGGCAGTTTAAAACTTGTCCCAGAGCAAGAAAATTTTAACAGTCGCATACCGATCACACCTTCAGCACTACTTCAATATTTCTCCCGCTTATCCTCCTGCGCTCCTTTTACTGACAATGAGAGGTATTATACCTCTTATTCCAGCGAGATTTGATAAAAAAAATTAGAAGCCATTGCAGACGTTGCAATGGCAGCGGGGAACCCGCAATTCCTTAACTCGACCTCTCAGGTGGTGTGGAACTGAGTTGATAATCTTGTCATATAATTCAAATCGAAATTATCATTCTACATTCCCCCCTATCATATATAGCTCGAGAGTCGAAATTCTTCTAAGTCCCCCTTCTATCATATATAGCTCGGAAGTCACAATTCTTCCAAGTCCCCCTCCTATCATATATAGTTCGAGGCTCGAAATTCTTCTGAGTCCCCCTCCTATCATATATAGCTCGAGACTCGAAATTCTTCTAAGTCCCGTAACCTAACCTAACCTGCGGACGCGGACGTTTTCTGAGGATGTAATCTCCTAACAAAATGGATAGCGGGTTCCCCGCTAATATGCAACCCGCACAACACTTTGTTCGGCCCCGTCACTGTAAGCGTTGGCGACGCCCGCAACCATCATGGCCTGTGAGTGGTTCCCAAGTCCGGGAAAACACTAAAAAAGATCAACATTTGTGACGCCGTAAAGGCTGGCAAGTCTACCGGATAAAAATATTTGAAGAATTTGCTAATATGAGAAATAGTATATTTCATGCCAAGGAACGAAAGCGACGCTTTGAATGACGAGTTTGAAACATTGCGAAGCCGAGCAAAGCAAGCCGAACGAGTCATTTGAAGTCGCTCGCTCCTTGTCTTGGAAGATATTTTTCATAACGAATACGGCGAAGAGTTGTTCCTAACCCCACACCCCCCCTCCTGTACGGGCTGCCTAAAGTGCATAAGAACAATACCCCGATGCGACCCGTTGTTTCTTTCGTCTCCTCTCCTACCTACCTCCTTGCCAAATTCTTTGACCGTTGGTTCAAAAATCGAATTGATTTTGAATCCCCTTATTCGGTCTTGAATTCGGCCTCTTTAACTGACGTCCTGAAAGATGTAAGTCTTCCCCCGGGAACGACCATCTGCTCGTTTGATGTTGTTCCCGAATATTCCTAAGGCTGCTACTATCCAGCGTATGGGTGAGCTACTCGTCAAAGCCAACATTCCTCATAATGAGCTTCAGGAATTTTTCGATCTTCTGAATACTTGCTGGTCCCCCAACTACTGTAAATTTGAAGGAAAATTTTTCGAGTTCCCTGACGAAGTAGGGATCCCCATTGGATCACCACTAGGCTCTCTCATATCCGAAATTTTCATGTCCAAGTTTGAACTTGACCTCTTTTCCTCGAACCAGGTGTTACTTAATCATATTCATTATTGGCACAGGTACGTTGATGACGTTCTATGTACCTGGACTGGTCAGCCAGATCTCCTTGGTGAGTTTCTGAGGTATCTCAATTCCTGGTACCCTTCCATCAAATTTACGTTGGAAATAGGGGTATTTTCCATTAACTTCTTGGGTTTATCGATCTCTATAATAGACGGTATCCATAAGTTTGGAATTTACAGGAAAAATACTACGACCGATGTTTTAGTCCACGGTGGTTCGTTCGGTCCTGTTGCTCACAAGATGGCTGCTTTTCATAGCCTAGTTCACAGACTGACTCGTATTCCGTTGAGTCAGTCTGCCTTCAAGAAAGAGTGCATCACAATAAAACACCTGGCCAGAGTGAATGGGGTCAATGTCGATGTTGACGTGATGGTTCGGAGGAAAGTTACGAGGAGCCTCCTGGATTCCACCACCTCCCTCCCCCGAGAAACGATACGTGATCGCCGTTTGCGTTGGATCAGTCTCCCTTTCCTGGGGAAGTTCTCCCTGCAATTGGGTCGGGCCCTTCGCCCGTTTGGCTTCAGACCCGCGTTTTACAACCCTACCACAGTCAAGAGGTTGTTTGTGAGACTAAAGGACCCCAGACCTGTCGATGAGACGAGTGGTGTGTATAAGTTGGAGTGATTGTGGAGGCTTTTATATAGGTGAGACCAGCCGCCAAATGAAAGTTAGAGTAGCTGAGCACCTGAAGTCTTGGAAGAAGGGACACTTAGGGGAGTCAGCTTTCGCCGATCACTTAATAAACAGTGGCCACAGCTTCCGCGAGGGATCCGAAAAGCTCCTTCATAAGGAGAATTCCTACCGTAAGCGTATTGCCCTCGAGAATATAGAGATAATTCGTCATCTCAACACTGACGGTATCACTGTACTCAATTCGTACATTCCGGAAGATGGCCTGATCGAACTGGTTTATGACTCACACCGTGATTTCTCGTTTGACGATCAGAGGCGCCGACTTCGAAAAATTATTGGGGGGGGGGCACGCGCGGAAAAAATTTTCTTGCCCCCGCCCCTCCAAATTCCTGGTACAATTCACTGGATAATTTTTTTTTCGACCAAATTATTGGGGGGACAAAAAGTGTCATGCCCCCCCGAAGTCGGCGCCTATGTGGACGATCTTGATACCTCGTTCTTCTCTTTTGTTCATCAGTTGCTTTCATTTCAGGCTTGAAGATGGTTATTTAACCGAAAGCGCTCGTCGTCTTTTATTTTTCTGCGGTTTGCATGTTTTACTCCACGTCGGAGTATTCGTCTTTCACGTTTATTATGGATAGCCGTAACTTGAAGGAACGGATTCGTTTAATTTAAAGACGGGCATTACTGATACGAAATTCTGGAACCTCGTCTATCGTTACGAGTTCCTCGCACTAGCCATGTATCCTCGAAGTACGTTATGATGCCACCTGCAGCCTTAGGCGGGAAAACTTTCGTATCCCCCTCAACATCTTCTTCGGGAACAGATACCAACCCAGCATGATACTTTATACGCAACAAAAAATCACTACGTATTCCGTTAGGACGAATATTTCGGTAGGTATACTTTCCTTTTTCGATTGTCGGTGAACTTTCGTATTCAGTCTGTGAAATTGATCCTCGATGAACTATCAATTTGATGAAAAAACATCTAGTGAAATTGTCCGCTCCGATAGCCCCGACCAATTCTTTTCCAGCATGAGTCCTTTCGTCAGATTTTCTTCACTTAAGTGCAAATGCCGATAACATTTCATCGATATTGACACCGCACAATATTATAAGCTTAGATGATTATGATCTTCCATAACGAATAAGAACGTCTCAATCATTTTCGCAGTTACACGGGGGATTTTGCTATCCTGATGTACGAGAAAAAATTACTTAAAGCCTGATAATATGGGCGTGTAGAAAACAGACCTGACCACCGCCTTAATTTCTCCCTTTCTATTTTCTTTTATATAAAAATGAATCGATACAGTTTGCGACAGTTCTTGAATTCCGGTTTGCGGCTCGTTCTGACGTTTTACGCCTCGCACGTACGATTAAAGTTACAGCAACCGTTTGAAATAGAACGGTTTTGATTTTAGGGGTGGCTCTTGCCACACATACATTATCCGTATAGAGATAATGAAAAGCATTATTTGATAGCCCAACCCAAAGACGCAGCTGCACATTCTCAATGTAAATTCGGTACGTTCGCTAATCAGAATCAGTTAGACAATGAATCGTACACCACCTTATACCTTTCATCGAATTTAAAAATATGAAATAATTAAAAATGGCCTTTCGGTAAGACGGAAGATACGATCAAATTTACAGCTCATCCGCGAACGACGCGGTTAATTTAATGTACAAGCCCACCTGCAGGCATCAAATTCTCGACGTCATTATTCAAAAAAATGTCAATATAAACGACCTTAATGACGTCATATATCTTTGCAAATTAGGACCACACATCGACAGCGCTGATGTACAGTAGGCTACGCGTAACTAATCAAAGAACGAGTTTATATAACTTCATCATACTATGTATAGTCTATGTCTTAATTAATAAACTCCGTACTTTATAATTAATTAGTTCGAACCCGCTATAAATTTATAATCCGTTTCTTTATTCATTTTTATTGATAGATGAAGAAAAAAAAATCCGGTGGAGTCTGCATCGTATGAGCGAAATTATATATTCGTTAACCTGGAAGAATTATGTCAGAGTGAACCGAGGTTGTGTCTTAAGCATAGACCGTCTGCAAAGATAACCGAGTTCTGCGTCAACTAAAATTTTTAGCAATAATTCACATTATCGTCTATCGATGGAACGCGGCTCATATCATATTTCATCGGAATGAGTCCTCGCCTCGTCTCGTTCCTCACAGGTAAATATCAATCTAATTTACATAAAAATCCATTTTTGATAGATATAGCAGTTCAATTTCGTGTAGTACCTGTATCGAATTCGTTTGCGGCTTTCCACTCGCGTCCATCGCAACCCGTGTGTTATTCAATATGACGCGATGACGCTCCCGCTTGCACATCTTCATGCGTGCGAAAATTAATAGCTGTACAGCGCGAAACGGAACTTATCGAGTTTCAAATGCATACTTTTGGAAAATGGATTTTGCAGACTGGATTTGCCACACTTTCAAAGCTCGCCTTCTTCAAAAATGATAGTTTTGAGTGAAATGCGGCGGGGACGTAATCAACGGGAAGTCCCGAGAGTTTGAAGGCGGGAACTAGCAATTTTCTCAAACGATGTTGAGCAGGGATGAAAATAACGAATTGTTAAACGAGGAACGCAGGGAACCTGTTTTATGAGTCAAATGGGATTTGGTATTGGAAATTCAAGGAAGCCTAGACCTAGATGAAGCTAGTATAAAGAAGGCCTAGACCTACTATAAGCCTAGTCTAAATTTTTCTCGAGTCTCCAGCTATATATGATAGCTCGAGAGTTAAAATTTTCCAAGTCCCTCTCCTATCATATATGGCTCGAGAGTCGAAATTTTTCCAAGTTTTTTGCTGGACGGCGGACGGCGCACGGCAAATTTCTCAAAAAGCCCCCCATAAAACAGGTTGCCTGTTAAAATAATTTATAATGAGGGATAATTCCCAAGGATCGCTAAGCGACTCCTAAAGATGCCTGAGCGATACCGCCAATGAGAGAGGTTGGGACCCGAATACCGACGATATAGAACAAAGAAGACAATGAAAGAAGGACAGGTGACTCCATCTTGTACTTTCGATCTCGTGTCACTGCGCAAGCGCTAGACAGAGTGACACAAATGACATCCGTTTGCTTCAGACAATTTTCAATCTTCTTTTTGCATTGAGTGAGGCGTTTAGCGAAGACCCTCCTTCTATGGGAGTTGAGATTTTTCATTTACGGCTTGAAAGTCATTCCTGAATAACAAGAATAAATCCTGAAAGGAACTTGAAAAGAAACGTTACTGGACACATATGTAAAGAGTCTTTATTGAGACCGGTGGTTTCGCACTCGGAAAAGATAAGACTGCATCATCAGGTCTCAATACAAAACTCTTAACATACGCGTCCAAAGTTTCTAATAATGGCTCGTAAAGTAACCCACAATGAAATCAATTTCATAAATCCTGAAAGTTCGAAAGCGATCGGTCGGATGGTTCTTGAGATAAAAGAGGAGGGTTAAACTTTCTGCTTTATATATTTAGATATAGTCGGTTTTTTTTTTTTTCGAAAATTTACATTTTTACACGAGCTGTACAACTATACTCTAAGGGTCGCGTCGGTGGGCAGTTTGCAAAAATTGAGGTAGAGAATATGGAAGGGTTTTAGACTAGAGTAGACGTTAAATGTGCGTGGAGCATTGATGAACTTGACGGAATAGTTAAGAAGGGCAGATGGTAAACGTAAAGAAAGAGAGTGATATTTTTAAAAGCAGGACACAAAAAAGGTACCGCGTCAGACAGATATAGGATTAATTGGCAAGAATGAAAAGAAAATAAATTTAGAAAAATATATAGGAATAAGCGAGACGAGTGTGACTGGTTCTGGGGCGAGTGCGGATGATTTCTTCATGACGCGCATTCGAGGAAGTCCAGGAAGGCCTGGTTTGTTATTGATCGCTCTAAATTTGTGTTTTTTAGAATTCATGCCAAGAGTCGAAAATTGGAGAGGATTAGTCATAGGCAGGAGTGAAGTCTAGGAAGGCTTGGTTTGTTATTGATTGTTCCAAATTTGCGTTTTTCAGAATTCATGCCAAGAGTCGAAAATTAGGGAGGATTAGTCATAGGAAGGAGTGAGTAATTTTATGGAAGAGAAGGGAATCTTTGGCAGTACGTCAACAACATCAACTTTCCAGAGGTTAATGTGGCAGGAAACTTAAAGGAAGAAGATAGTTTTTGAGATGGATGACGAAGTTTGCAGAGGTAAATGAATACGCTGAACTGTAAGGGATTAGTCAAATGAGGAGCCAGCATAGCAAAGGAAACACTCTTGTGGTCGGCTGCTTCACGTAGTGAAATTTATTTATCGGCAGCGGAATTCATGATGAGCCAAGCTGGGAGATCTTGTGGGGACACGCAGAGCAATTTGTAATCTTGTGAATCTGTCAGTCATACTATTTTATGTGTTTCAAGCATCACAATGGGCTTCAGATGCGTTATCAAAATACAGGTGGTAAATGTCGACATTTACCTCATTTATATGGTTTGTGCAACATTCACCAACTTGGTGGGAAAATGTGGACAGTTACCAGTCCTACTTCTACCGTAACATAAACAGTAAATACACAAGAAGGAAGAAGTGGATGACATTTGAAGAAGTTTTGATTTAAGGAAAAAGGTTAGGGCTAGAAAACCCCAAGATACTCCACTGAGTGAAGTATTTTGGAGTTTTCGTTCAATTTCTCCTAGTGCTTACATACTTTCTTTTTCAATTTCATAAAATAAACCTACTCACTTTTTCCTACCAAACCGACACCCTTTTTCTTGCTGTAGCGACACTTTTTTTTTCATGTTCTTCTCTACAAACTATTATATCAAAGAGCGAGAAATACTGAATTCGCGAAACCTTCGAATTTACCCCAAATATAGTATAAAATTGTCACCCGTTTCGGTCAAAGACTATTGTTGCGTGGAGTGAATCTCTTTTTGGTAGTATCCTTTAGGCCTCCGGATCGAGTAGAATTACTCTTTCTTCACACTTGTAAAAAAACTGTATTGACCTCACACATGATGCTCTAAGGGAGGTATCAAAAGTACGGTTCACGTCTCCGGTTCATCTTTCCGAATAAAGCATAGAAGCTATTTGTCGTTACCGACAAAATGACAAGAAGACCGCACAAACGTGAATATTCAATTAAGTTAGACACTTTCTCTGATGATCGAAGTGGTAATTCACATTTTGCACCAGCCGTTGTGGCTCTTGAGTCTTGAAGTAAAGAAATAAAACGTACGGAATACCGTAACGAGAAAGGCGGTGCCGGACATTACAGTAATCGACCCAGGAAAATTATACATCAAGAATCACAGCGTGAACCAGTTCGGCTCTGTGTGGAGCATCTTGAAGAAAGCAAAATAGCCGCTATTCGACTATTTACTACATTTTCGGATTTCAATTCAGAGGAGCCGCAATTTAAAGAGCCTCTTCTTGACCGAATCTAGATATGTGGTCGAATCTAGATTGTGGTCGAATGCATGAAATATTCATTTTGCGGTCCAAAGATGACCGAATCGTGCCCCTGTTGACAGGCCAGATTGTTGTCTAAGTATTAGTGCGACACATGCATTTCATACAGGTAGGAACATATTCAACATCTGTAATGCTCGCTTGTTCGCAATTTGTTACTTTGAGGGGAGAAGGAAGAAGACAAAAAAGTACAAATTTCTTCTCGTCAATTATCATAACAAAGCATTATTACAAAAGTTCAAGTTTCTCTCTTTGGAAAACATGAAAGTATCATTATTGTTATTAAAACCAGTTGGAAATTCCCCAGGTTTTGTTGGGGTTCCTACCTTCCATTCCCTTCAGCCGCTAGGGGACAACCTCAACCCGATAAGCGGGCCTCAAGTAGGTTTTCTTTGGAAAGTGTTCATCCTGCCGGGCCACAATCTGCCGTAACCCCGAAAAAGGATAGAGAGTTTATACAAGTTTTAGTGAGAATATTGTCTGGCGGAATACAGGACAAACAAGCCGCAATTTGAGGATCTGACAGAAAATTTCCAGCTCAAAATTTTGCAATTGAGAAATCTGCAATGGCAGTTCATGTTCGGACACGAACATATGAATCCCTTTTATATCATGAAAAAAATCAGCGATTCTCTCTTTCTTGAAAAATATTAAATCATGGATAGGTCTTCCCTCGAGACTCATTAGAAAATGTTCCTCACTCTATCCCTCACCTTTGCCTTTCACACTCGAAATGATGAAGACACGTATTATTTTTTCTCAGATTTTACATCTTACTCTTCTCGTCAAATTATATGTTCCGATTAATCTCATGATGTTCTTAGATCAAAAGTACTCACGAACAGTACTCTCTTTCCTTCAAATAATGAAGTTTATGCGAATTATATGCGGCATTTTATTGATATTCACGCAATAATGGTCCATATATGAAAACTGTCCACTTTAAAACAGTTTCGCGTTATTAATATGAAAATTTAATATTCTATTAGCAAAAAATATATACTCGACCAAAGTCACTCGATTTCATTAAAAAACCTCTACGCCGATTTTTTTCTCAGAAAAATAATCTAGCTAAATAATCGCGGAATAATTTAGCAGTTTTAAAAATGACGATGATACCATTAAATTGCAGTAGATAACGAAGAGACTTTGCGTGAATTCTTTTTTGCCGACGTCCGACATGAAATACTTTTAGTTCACCTTGAGTACACAATGATTGTATGTTCTTATAAATTGAATAGGCCGCAGAATATTGCGAAAATTTCAATCACAAATCACAAAAGAGTTATGGATATATGAGAAAAGAAGGAGAAAGAAATATATTTCGCACGCGATCGTTCTACGAGTATTATAGACTCGAAAATTTAGTTCTATAGAAAATCCTAGTATGCTGTATCTACAGTACAATGTATACTCTCCAAGACTATATAGGATGGTTCCTGTGGTAATCTCGGAAAGCGCAACTTCATAAACAATAAATCTTCTAATTAGACTGACCATTTTTCTATAGAAGCTAACGTACAAATATAGAGGGTGAATGTCGTTGTCGTCGTTATAGTGCCATGTAGTACCAATTTTTACGCCCACTTTTATTGATTTTAAAACTGCTGTTTTCATAGCCGGTCGGTAATTTGCTCAGGTTTACTTCGATCGCATTCGGCGAGACCATAATTTCACAAGATTTGAATGAACAGAAAAATTATGGGTTACCATTAACTCGCCTAAAATAACTTTTTTTTCTTTTCTCGTTGTCTACCGGCAATAACTCCAAAGCATCGCCTCGTATTCCATACACACATAACAGACAATGATAAAATTTTATTATATTATGTTTTCTTAGGCGACCTGCTTGATGGTTGAATCATTATCGTCTGTTATACGTCTATATTTAAAAAGATAATCGCTCTTTCGAAGAAATGTATATTCTCGCATCTAAATGTTTGTTGTGACGGAAGTTTTGTTCGAGCTGTGCAGTCACGTTATAACTTAAGTACGTTAACCAGGTGACAAATTTATTTAGAAGAAGAAGATGATAAAGGAATAGAGAATTACGTGTTTTAAACCTCATCCTCACAAAACGAATTAGATGATAATCTCGTATTTACTATCCGATTGATACTCGAGAATTAGAAGTACGTATATAAATTTCTGTTCCAGGAGCGTGCAAGCGCTATTCTGACTATGATAATGATGGAATAAAAAGTCACAGCGGTGTTTGTATACATTCGGTAGGTGAATATAACAGTCTCTACAAGAGGGTTTCATACACGAAAAGTCGACAAAAAGAAGACCGAAATCTGCTAATGTGCTACCAAGCGGTAAGAGCATGATTGATGCGATATAAGGCAATTCCATCTAGTCGCAGGTTAGGTTTCTTGCCTACCCAATTCCATTTTAGCAAAATGTGAGCGTGATTGGGGAGGGGGCAGAATATCGAGTGATTGGAAAATACGAAGATTTGAAGGTTTAGGGAATGGGATGTTGAGAAAGTTTTTACACAGGGAAATAAAAATCGAACCAATTTCTTCTTGTCGATTCGACTCGTTTCATTATAATCAGTGCCAGTCCCAGGAATTAAGTCGACTGTAAAATCTATCAACATTCTCAAAAAGTTGGTCAAAACTGACCTGAAACGGGCTCAAAGAGACAGAAAAATTTCGATTAGATCCTCTGAGGGAAAACTCGCAGGTTCTTCCTGATCAACTACAAGTCCTTAAAGTAGGTGGAAGCCCTTCTTCCTGCGGAAACTACAATTTGTCGGATGGACCGTGGACATTTTCACCAAAAGCCCCTTCCCCTATAAAACAGTTTCGCTGTTGAAAAATACACAAAGCCGATCGAATCCATCTGATAACATACTTTCTCTCTAGGGACGAGCCATCACTGATCGCATAATGAAAATTAGCAACAGCATCTGCAATCTGCGCACGAAGACGGATTGAGGATTGTTTTTCCATGAAAAATTCATCCGTGAAGAAAAATTTCTCTGGTAAGTTGTCGTTCTTCTCTTCTGATCCTTTTGAACGGCGTTAAGTAATTTGTACAGCACGGACTGACAATTAAGACATATAAAGACACAACCTACGTCCAAAAACACGTTCTGTACAGCAACATAATCGGGAGCGCACAACTGAAAAGGTCTCACCTTGTCGGTATGGAGTTATGAGTGGAGTGTGAAACTAGATGAAATTCTGAGTCCAACAAGACCTTCTTGAAATTGTTAGGTCCAAAATTCATGTCAGGAAAGTGGTATTGAAGTTGAAAATTGGAAAATTGGGTTTTTACAGAATTGGCATCATGGAAGTTTACAATGTTTTGTAAAATTTATATAAAATGTTTAGACTTCTGAAAAAATTTGATTTTCTTGAGAAAAAAATATTCTGGAATGAAGAATAATAAGTTTATATTAATTACTAGAGTGTAAGGGTCAAATTAAAAGAAAGAATTGAACATCGATCCAGTAGGTGATGAGCTACAATATTTCAAAGTTTTTTTTGTCGCAAATGAAAAAATTACAAAGTGTCACAGAACAAAATATGAAGATCTAACTTTCTTACGATTTTGTTCAATTTATAGGTTTTATCTGATGAAAAGAATCTTACTACTGCAAAGCTGAGGTTTTTTTATATAATGATGCATCAAAATATAAAAAATCACAATTTGGACCTACATTCAAACTTCTGCAATTTGAAGAAAAACTGTGATCGACAAAGTGGGACCTTTTAAGTTGCACGCTCCCAATTATATACCTAGGTAATCCAATCTCATTTAGTTGGCTAACTTCAAAGCAGTGCAAGTCGTTCTATTTCAATGTGCTCAATAGAGAAAATTGTTTTTTTGGGCCCCCGGCTGCTGTTAACACCGCACTGCAAGAAATCTTCAGAGTGTCAGGTTCTGGATGAATTTATGCAATGCTTAACTATTTTCAATAATTCATCAAACATCAATTTCTTTTATTTACTCGAAGCAGAATTATAAGGCTGAAGCTACACACAGAATTAAGAACGTTGAATAATATTCCGGTAAAAGGTAGTATTTGCTGGAAAGAGGAGAGGCTAAGGAGGAAGCGGTCTGAGGAGGTGAAAATCCGTTCGTACATTTAAAGTACTGAATTTTCATTGAAAGTTATTTTAATCATTGGGTCATTTCTACAGTCACCACTACCCGTTCTTTCACTTCATAGGAAAAAAGAATTTCTTTCTTTGATACGTCCTTGTTGCAAAATACAATAAAAATTTTGAAGTAAACGTAGCCTAGCTAAAAGTTCAAGGCGCTATAAATTTGCAAAGTAATCTCAATCAAACGAATTTTATGCGGTAAAATTTTTGGTTTTCAAACTGTTGAACTCTTGATGAGGACTGAGACCCCTTCCTCCCCCACACATAGCTGTTATAAAGAGTAAATGAGAATCAAATTAGCGTGAGATAATCTCTCACCATATTTATATTCAAGTCCAAGTGTTGTTGACAAATTTAGCCTCCTCCCGTAACCAAAAAAGGATTAGAGGCTATCGCAAACTTTGCAATGGCAGCGGGAACTTGCAAGCTCCGCAGCATCGTGGAAAATGCTAATTTTATTTCTGTCTCCTTCATGCTTGATAACACCTTGCGTTGAAAGTACAAAATCGATTGAAATGATGGTTTCGTTAAGTTTTGGTCGAAGTAAAGCATCAGGCTTGACAAAAGTTGGTTCATCCTTTGAAAAAGAAAGTATATCGGTATGTTTAGCAAACTTCATCATCTGTTTTATACCTCAGTACATGCAATATAAAATTGTACCTTAAAAATCGACTGCAACCCATCGTGCTCTGAGTACCCTTGGCACCTGTTTTGGTCTTGACACAACTTGCTGTTGAGCCAACTCCGCCTTTCCATTGAACTTCCTGTAGAAAATGTTTAAAATGGTCAGACTTGCAATTTAGTCCTATTTTACCTACCTAACCTGCGGCCACGCGCGTCCAGCCATAGACAGTTCCTTCAAACTTTGTTGGAATGTGACCAGATATTCACCTGTTCTCTTCACCATTTGAGACCGATTCAGAGGCTTGCCCCTTGTAGAACATTGTAGTCGCCTTCCCTAACTATCCGTGTAATGTCGAGTCTTCACCAGCTACCCGATAGCGGCCTGATGGCTGCAGGTTTCACGATTGCCCTCCAGTGTCCACTTCGTTGGGTACAGTCCCTCTCTACCACCTTATCCGAGAAAGCCAACCCCGGGATCGGAATTGTGTGACAGAACCCCTTAGCTCCTAACTCAGCCGGGACCTCCTTCACCTGGATAGACGGTGCCAATCACCAAAAGAGTTCTCTCAAAATGGTGACCTTATCCCTACGCCGAAGTCCATCTCAGGGGGTTGACCATACAGATCGCAACTATATATTTTCAGGCCTTCGTTAAGAGCCACTCGTCAAGGGAGTCCTCGGCTCTAGCCTTCAGCTCCTCTTGACCACGATGACAAGACTCGCATTGCTTAAAATACCAATGGGTCAGCACAGTCTTTTGGCTGCCTATCTAGGTCCTACCTTTGTAGTCCTACCAAGATTACCCTGAAACAATGATAAATCCTCGTTCCCTAGGACCATCAACGTCAGCATATTTTAGTACAGTGGGCAACCTTGAATCAAACTGATTAGGGACCGCAAACTCGATTCAGCATTCGCCTCACACCACCTTTACTTCTATTCTACTGCACGTGCTGCATGACGTATAATACTACAATACTTATATTTAAGTCATCCCTAACTAAAACCAGCCGTACGTATATTTGTAAGTAGTGAACCACTTACCAATGCGATATCAATAGCTCAATACGTAAACAACTAGCAGACAAGCAGAAGCGATCCATGGACAAATGGACATACTAATAGTCGAACACTACCCATAAAAATGCTTTCCCACGAATTGACAAATTCATGATCGATCAATCCCACAACGTAACAGAACTACAATATAACACCCACGAGGCTGGAAAATCTTGACGTCCATTTACAGTAAACCGATTCTACCGCAATTTGATTCAGGTATAAACAAAACAGTTTACTATCTATTCTTGTCGGATGTGCGTATCATCCCTGAACACCAGTTTTTTCGTGCTAGTCTACTTTCTAAATTCCAATATCAATTTTTTCTACATGGGTTGAAACTCTTTCTCTGTAGAGTGACATACAACCACAACTCAATTACAATGGCGAATGTCAAAACTGCAGTCAGCCTGTGTGATCTATATGCATGATTGTGTTTGTTATAAAAACCTTTCCTTCCCTTGACTGAAAATATAGAATTGTTATTTGTTACTATACAGAATATAAAACAAGGAAGGTTTCTATAGTAGCAGACAAATGGAGTAATTGCATATATTTCACTTCTTGTAGCAGATGATAATTTTCATACAGAATGCTCCGTTTAAATTGAAGCTTGACTGATTTGATTTTTCATATTTTCCATAATATACAAGTACCTGTACTGTACTGTACTGTACTGAATAAATGTCTTCCTCATCGCATACAACCCTACCATTTATTCGTCTTTTTATATAGCGACTATATTTTCACATTATATTAGTGTATAGCGATATTTTGTATTCAAAAATATTAGGTTCGGTGAAATAAATGTAGACCTAAGCCCACCCATGCGAGCATTAGAGGAGACATTATGGCTATATGTATTACACGTCGATTTTTCCTTCGTTTGTTTTTATTTAAGTAGCTCTCTTGTTTATTTATTCATCTCAAGTCATTAGAGTAATCAAAGGTGTGGTCCCTTGTCGCTGTATATGTATAGTCTCTTATTATGTATACCTTACGTACACGTATCGATTACCGATAATTTATATTAGAAACATAATATAGATAGGATACGAATTAAGCCTTTCTACAATTTGTTAATATGAGATCAATATGGGCGATTTTCGAGTCGATGAAAAATTGGAAGTGTATGTTTTTGAAAAAGTTGAATGCATATTGTCGTAGAAAAACACTAACTTTTTTCAATATAATTACCATCGTTGAAACTACCATTATCTTTTTGTCTTCTTTGGAATCATTTATGAGATTGATTAATAGGCAAACTGCAAATTTTACAATTGTAACACAGATTATCAATCAATTCTTTCCTTCCACTTTTGTCCACTTTTGCACGCGACCTCTAGAACATCATTAGTGGTATGGCGAAGACTACACAACGGGGAAGCGGAAAGTAGATAGAATTTGCCAAGGATCAGTTTTCACTAAATTTTGCCAATTAATGAGTACAATTACACCACAATGGAATTCTCATCAGTACTTCCTAGTAACTGTTTATTAGCTTAAATGCTGATCTTTGCTGCCAAATTTGTAATGGGGAGCAGCCCAGCTCCTCTATGCTTCCTCCCCAAACATACCTAATACTCTTGTAATCTTACAATTTTTTGCGAGGAAAGACTCAAGTGGCACTTCTCTTGGTCTCTCATGAACATAAAATGCTTTCATCTTAGGTCCACTAATATACAAGTAACATCATTTCTGAAAAAGATCTAATACCAGATACAAACTCATTTGAACAGTCAAAGTTGACATTTGAATACATAATGAATATGACAAATGGAGATAAAAGGCACTATTGTCATTTGCGGGGGATCCAAACTAATTTCATAATAAGTCAACATTTTTATAGCAACTATGATAAAGCAGTATAGCAATGTGCAAAGGTGAGATGGATCACCATTTTGATTTCTGAGTAACCAGTGAGCGCTGTCGATTACCGCGGGTGAAGAGAAAACAGGGTGTATTTTTGCTATACCGCAGCGCTACGCAAACACGATCGACAGCGCTCGCAGATAATTATGCGAGCTACAACTTTCATTTCCTACAAATTTCCGTATAAAACAATATTTAGAGCATTAGAGTTAATTTAATTGTAAAACCTTTCGAGGTCAAAACCACAAAAATTCACCTTTTAGTGCGCACTCAAGAATCAAGATATCGTCACAAGCGCTCCAACTGAACTCCAAATCCACAAAATAAACTAAGTGCCAAAGCAAAATATAAAACTCATCGCTCTTAAGAGATACAAAATAACTACTCTAACCGTATCTAGAAATTCCACACCTGAATAGGAAACTGTAAGATGTCTTCAGACATATTTCTAGGCCTCTAATTGGATGAGTTACTCAACAAAGTTATATAAAATTTTAACACATATTCATGACATTTCTAGAGAATTTTTTCAAAACTCGAGACGTCAGGAAGCAGCCTAAGTTCACAATTATGATTTGGTCTTTGGACCGGATTTATTTTTCTTCTACATTGGAGGTAAAGGTATATTATTTTTCAGATAGATAGAGAAAAAAAGAGAAAATTCTAGCCCTAGATTTTACTAAAAATTAAGTGATTTACCGATTTTGCTTATATGACAGAGCAAATTTTATAGAGACAATGTACATCTGCAATTTCAATTGATTTTCCGCATTTTCTTCTGCTTTGACAGAGCCTCGCCGTACGCAGTATATGACTTCTCATTCTATACTTATTGTTTCTCGAATTCCATCTCTTTTCTTAGTACGTAGGATATCTAATTTAGATTTTTTCACTCACTCGTGTAACACAGAGGAAATAAAATTTTAACATATTATATTCGAGGAACAGGAGCTGCTTTTTCTTTGTACAAACCGCGTAATTCGACCGTGAAGAAGGAGTGTCAATATGAAGACTTACAAGATGTTGTCATTGTGGTTCTACAACATGAGAGCTATACTTAAGCAAAGATAGCTAGAGTCATCCGAGTTTGAGATGTTCAACAAGGTTATCTCTTTTTCGTGTTATATCCTTTTATTTAAAATGAAAAATTGGAAAAAATAAGTATAAATTTCTCATATCGTCGTGTAAAATTTGAATAAAATTTTATTATTTTGTAATGTAAAAAAATTAGTTTCTTAATTAATAAAAAATGAAAGAATCTTTTTTTCTTTCATTAATTGACCTGAAGTTTACATTTAATATCTTTTATTTTACTAGTTTAATTTTCCTTTCTATAAACTACAAGAGGCACGTTTTGAAAGAAATTGAATAACGTGTAAAAAATAAATTCAAGGGCGTATCAGGTTATCAGAGTTATTCATGGATTCGCTGTTTTGGGAGAAAGAAAACAGCTAAAATTGAATGAATGAGCAAAGAATGCGAACTTTGAATTTAAAAACAATTCGTATTTTCTAGACTGCTGTTTTTGCTACCATTTTTATCACAGGTATGGTTGCCGTAAAATGTCTACTTTGCCAGAAAAACATGTAGGTAAGTAAAGTGATCATTTCAGAATTTCTTCGTCATTTTGTATTTCTTCCAACTATACCTACTATATTTACCGTTCTTCTTCAATCGATATTTTTTACGTTTATATATTGAAGAAAATGGAACAAGTTATGCAGATGCAAGTGATCAATCAAAAGCGCAAGGGTTGAAGTTCAAAGGTGATAGATAGGGCTTGAAAACTCTTTTTGGAAAGATAATATTATAATCATTATTGTAAGTATACTTATTTTATAAATAACAGTTTGATCCGTGAAGTTGGATGATGTAAACACAAAATTCATAGATATGTAGGTAGGTATCATTTCAAAATCTCTCTAATTGCATGACATTGAGCGAAGAAACCAAAACTCCCTTTTTCACATCTTTCCCATAGTAACAATTCAACAGCGGGTCTGACAGCGCTTAGGCCGCGTGACGTGAAATTGACGCATACTGATTCTGAAGGAAACGCTGTCGTTTCTGCCACAAAACTTGAAGTATAAAATTCTCAATTCCAGACACTTCATATTAATTCAATAAGATAGGTAGGATACTGAACCGCATAAAATATATGGTTGTCGAAAACAAACTCGGGCTGCTCCCGTTTCGATTACATAAATTTCAACAATTTGGATCTACATAAGTGGGTACGGTACGGTTCAAACATGCGAAGAAGATTCATCATAGCTTATGCAGGTTTTGACAAGTAGGTGACGAGCGTATACCGGTACTTAATTAGTTGATTTACATAGCTTGTTTCAGACTGATGTCAATGTGCCACTTGAGATAAACTGTTATCTCCGATGAAAAGAAAAAATAAGAATGAAAAAACAAAACGAAACATGAAAAGTCTGTTGATGATTTGATCGACTACCCCGTTATTCATTATATGAAGCGTTTCCTAACACTTATTCAAGCTTAAGAAAACAAAAAAATATTGACGCCGGTTTCACACTGAGTGTATTTAAATGGTGTGCATGTTTGCAACGTAAATCCATCCTTGCAAAACAAATTGATATGAAAACAAGGAAGAGAGGTATCGTTAACGAATTCTGAATTGTGCTTTAGAACAACAATGGACCGGTCAATGTGAAAATTCTTGGGAGAAAGAAGGTATCCAAAACCGAATGATATCAGTAAGCTTGTGAGTGCAACAACCCGGTAAAACGTAACTTATACGAAATTGAAAAACCCCCGTAAGTAAAATGAAAATAAATGCCTCCGATGCGACTGTAGACTATTGCAAAAACTGTAGTCATTGATAAAAAATCCGCCGGTTTAACATTGTTTCGATCAAATGTGCACGAGGAAAACTAAATTATTTATAAATAGCTAATAGCAAAGTAAGTTCAATTTACCTGAAGAAGGTCGATCCGAATAACGCGTGCAATACACCCATGCCGGCCACGCAATATTATTATTGTCCGACGTCGAACTCGTGTCTCGACTTTCAGTCTTCGGATCCTTAGCTTCGTTGTATTCTTTCGAGAGATCGACCGGCGACTCATCGGTTGAGGAACGTTTCTTACTAGTTTCTACTTTTATAGGCTCACGAATACTAAATCCTGGCCTGAGAATATTATCGATACTAAATTTCAGCCCTTGCGTATGACCATCCATGGGAGTTTTTCTAGTCGTAACCTCGTCAGTGATCATAGCAGAAGTGATGGAAGAGTCTGAGGATGAAGATGCGCTGGGTGGAGGTGTTACGCTGCCAACACTCAGCTCTTCATCCGCGTCATCGGCGTCCTCAAGTTCCTCATCTGATAACTGCTCGGATTTCATCGTAAGTGAACTACGTCTACTACATCGATCTTCATCCGATAGGTGTTCGGATTTCGTTGTAAATGAACTACGTGGACTGCACAAATCTTCATCCGATAATAGTTTGGACTCCATCGTCGATGAGGTACGTCGAGGTCTTTTGCTTATAAGTTTTGGATCCATCATGATGAAAGTATTGTCGAGCCATGGTCGCAGATCGTATTTGGGTGGCTGACTGAGGTTGAAAACTCCAGGTCTTCCAAGAACAGGACCATTTTCTATATGAAAAGGATTAAAGTATGGCATCTCCATAGGATAATATAACTTGACTTACGGATGTCTACAAACTGATACGTTCATAACAGAACTAATAATTATTGTTCAATAAAAATGTCTTTTTAGTCTCAACTGATAACACGCGAACACTTTCATTACTAAATTATCAGTCTCAGATCTACATACATGAGACCACTCTATACATAGGAAAAAAAGAAAACAAAACAAAACGATATTTTGGAAACAGAATTATCAATAAACGAGTAACACATCTGTCACGTGAAATTACGCCGGTTCAACACTACTGATCGCCAGGTGCTGATCGCGCGACACTGGATACGACCAAGCAGCCGAGGTTGAAAAATCTGATGCGAGAGCGAGGAGGAGCCAGAGAGGGTAAACGTAGCTCGATAACTCGCGAATACAAAGGCTAAGAGTCGTCCGCTTAGAAGACGACGGGGGAACTAAGCGCTCCGCCTTTGGACGCCTAACGCGGGCGGAGTCGCGCGATCGACGAATGAACTTCGTCGTAATTGTAAGAATACCTGGTAACGACGTGTGTGGTCCGTTATGAAGAGACGTAACAGTAATAAATTGCTTCAATAGAAGAGCATTCCTTGTGACAGGTAAGACACGATAATTCCGCTTGCTCCTCTCCTCCCGGAAATGGGGTACGAAACTGTACAATGGGAAAAACGTCATCTATCCGTGTAAGCTCACTTTCCAAGTTTAATGCTGCAGAGATTCATAAGCGTCTTTCGAATCATCAATACTCAGCCAGTAGATATACCAGACCAAATGTTATACATTATACGCTTGTGTGTCATTCTACGTCTCTCTTTCTTTTCTCGTTTCTTCTTCTTTAACGATATTTAAAAGCCGACGATTTGTATTCTAAATGGGCAACTTTTTTTTTCATCTTGTCGCTGTCTTTTTTATACTTTCTGATGTTGTAGCATGCGAGTATACGCGTTTTTATTCGAATTGCGCGCCTCCAATCATTGTCTTCGTACAGGTTTTATTGTCAAATGTGCAGTATCTAGACTTCAGATTTACAGACTACCTATATACGTGTAGCCCACATGCATGTATAACAATTGTCTAAAGGTGCTGTATGAATAGAAAAGACATTTGCGTTTATTACACAGGCTAATTCTATAATTGACGGCTAATTGAAAAAATTTTACTTCAAGTTTTTGTGTCTCTGCGTAGACGAATATAAATTCAGAATTCAAGGACAAGTGTAATTAGGATACAATGATTTATAGAGTATTTGGTCTCGAGCTCCTTAATTTGATAAGTGATTCCTGGCCGACCAAAGAGCTGTAATATGTGTAGCCTACGAAGTGAATAAGTTTTATAAAATTGCGGCAATTCGGAACTTGGCTCAAAATCGCAACTAGACAATTCCGTCTCTAATTGAATGGAGTTCTGTAAAAGCAGGCCGAACGACAAGCCAACGATCCATAGGATAAGATCTATCGCACAACTACAAGAGATCTCTTCCTTGGTTTGTCTAAACTTTCTATAACTCGGCCACTTACCCTCAAATATGGAAGGAATAATATTGTTTTTGTTGAATTCGACATGTTATTATTTGACCATCTAACCCCAAATTTTACGAGCCTCTTATAGGCCTAGATATACCGTAGGTTATCACCGTGATTATTTCTAGAGAGCATACCTATGAATCGGTGCAAAAAGTTTGTTTATTTTGAATAGTGTAGTATATAAAATAACAATTCATCCACGATTAGAAATTTAAAAAAAAAATAGAAGATAAGGAACTTGAGAATTTCAATAAAGTTTAGAAACACAAAGTCTAAAAGAAGAAAAAAAGGCAAAAACCCAGTGTGTAAGGAACAGGAAAGAACGAAATTGAAGATAAAACGATGTCATGAAAATGAAAATTAGAATACCTAGACGTTTAAGCTGGTATAGAAAGTTAGGACAGTGACATCCCTCACCGAATACAGAATATTTTCATATCTTGATAAAGAATACATACCTATAGAGTACGGTAACATAAGATTTTAGATACTTCGTTTTGGTAGCGTAAGTGGAAGTGGAATTGCTCAGGGCAATGTAAATAGGGAAAAATAAACCGGAACAGCCCAATTTTATACTGAGAAAAAAACTATTGTAAATTTGACTGAGAACAAAGTAGAGCCAATTTGCCATACAGATTTGACGTATCCGCAAATAACGATCGAGAGAATGAGATCACTTTTAGCCTCTAGTAGACAGTGTCATGAGCCTAATTCCTCGAATCTCTGTTTTGCAGATACGTCAATTCAAATTTGTGCGGTAACGATTCAGTCGCAATTTGTCGGTCAGAATGACTGATTATTTTCTCTAATATTTACTATAATTTAGTTTTATTTACTAGGGACTTTTTTCGTCAGTGTAATTATATTTTTAGTCACATCTAAGTATATTCTTTGACTAGACTGACTTCACTTCAGTTTCAGTTAGAAGTAGGCCTATTACAAAAATTCATCTCAGCATAATAGACGTTTCTAATTACAGTTTAACAAATTTGAAGAGTTTCATATGAAAAAGTTTTTGAGCGCTCAATTGTCTATGAACAAAACACGAATTTACTTCACGCGAAGAACCAAGTATTTACATCAGATCATCTTGTGAGCACAAGAATTTTCATGCAACTGGTTTGCTACGTACAAGATACAGAAATCGTTACGCCATTTGTTAATTATTGGTTGCTGTGTTTTTAGAATTTACAAACGGATCTACGTGAAAGAATCGCATTTTGTTTTCAGTACCTAATTACTCAACTTTTTGGAACATGTTTGAATAATTGCGAAACAAACAGTCGCTTCGAATATCACCTTACCACTAATAAAAGAATGCATGAAAGCAAATTCTTTTCTGCATATTTCTCGTTTTATTAGGTCTAGGCCTATTATTCCAAGCAACTTCATCATTAAAGAGTTATAAGGACAGACTATATATGTATATTTTTTACCATCGAGCATCCCAGCTGATGTTCAATGTAAAATTTATAGGATATTTTGCTATATATTTTTTATGGTACATGAGTGTTACATACCCACCACAATACTTGTGTGGCCATCACTAAATAAAATAGATGAATTATGCAAGTCATGAAAGTTCTAAGTGTACGACGCTGGAATAAGAGGGGGATTTTCGACAATTTTTCTCGGGAGAGTGAACCACACACAGAAAATTTATTACATGAGGAGCTCCCTTTTTCTTGAGAAGAAAAATAAAGCGTTGAAGTATGCTAAATCAATTTCACGTTCTTTTTACTAAAAAAAAAATTCTTCCAGAACCTACTTACTTTTGTTCATCTTTTTTAGAACCTATATGACCTACCTATTTTATCTTCTTCTGTTTTCTCTTGTATTGAAAATTCTGCTCTCTTCATAGATAAATAATATTTATATTTTCGAGTATCATATCATTGATATTGTGGTTCTGTAATTTTCAATATTTCGGAAAGACAAAGATCTCTTCAAATCGTTTTAAACCTTTCTCATTGAAAAACAGTGCAATATTGGAGAGCGAAAGTGTCAAACATAGAAGATTTTTTCAAACTCACACCACTTCTTTCGAAGTCGTTCAAAAATTTTGTCTCCAAAAAAAAAAATTAGTCATCACACCCCTGGATTAAGTACAGTTCACCCCTGCATATCAAATTCAGTAAAATATAAAAATTTAATTAAACATCAGTCTTACAACTAACTTATGCAAATGAAAAATCATATGGAAAAGAAAATCAATTCGAGATTTATCGAAAAATATCCAGCGCGAATCGGAACTTTCATTTAAAAATTTTTGAAGACTTAAATTTGGTTTAGGAAAACATAAGTTGAAGAATTTTCATTTTGTGTACGCCGTTTAAGATATACTAAAGAACGTGCGCTCTTTAAATTTCATTTCTACTGTATAGGTATCATTATTTTAAAAGTTAGGAACTCGAAAATCATTCACATCTCTCAATATTGTTACAAACAATAAAAGTGAGTACAATTTTAAATGTATAACACAACCCTCAAGAAAATTCTATCACTTACAGAACCATCCAGTAACAAAATTAAAATCGAGAACATTGCGTGGTTGATTTTATCGATCAATAGGTATTCAACTATTTGTATTTGTTTTAATAAAAAAAAAAAAAAAATAGGAATAGGAATATAATTTTCTCCGTTTTAGGTCTAAGCTGCAATTTTGAATGAAAAGTGGGATACGCGGGAAAGTTAGTCGCAATTGTGCACTACGGTATAGTCTTCGTTGAAGATTTATACAAAAAAAATGTTCCTACCAAAATAAGTACATGAAAAATAGACGATTAATTTTATCAGTACCGATTATAATGAAATTTTGCAAAATGTCAAATAAATGTTTGATGCACGAGTTCGATTTACAACTATTACTATATCAACGATCAAAATATTGTATTTGAAGTTTCTTGATTGATGATAGTAATCGCAAGTCGAGTTATAATACTACGTCGAGTTTTAAAGTAATTTCGTATTCGCAACAAACACCCATCTAGATAACATTTAGCAAAATTTAACGATTCACTAACATTACATTATTTGAGCAGTAATTACTCGCGTACAAGCCAATAGTTTGTGAATTTACGTTCATTTCCCTCTAGGTGAAGATCAGCCTTCAAGTTTGCAAAGGTACTCTCGATACGTTTACCAAAAATTAAATAGGTAAGTACCCTATTATCGTTGTACCTTTTCATGTTCGATAATAGAACGTTGTTTTAGATCCATGATAGGTAATACGTTTCCAATTGAATAAACGATTTTTTCACGATGTGAACAGAGGAGAATTAAAAACGGAAAACTCGTTAACATTGTAACGAAACATCAAACAAAATTTCCAGATTATTCATCAACCGATCTATAGCCAGTCAGGCTCTTCTAAAGACCATTATCGTTACAGTATTGAAACATTACTTTCAAAAAAAATTTTTCAAATATTTCGTACCCAATTAACACATTGCAAATGACTCACGCGAGAAACTGAAGCCAGAAGAATATAATTACCAACAAGGTGACCTATTTTCTATCAAGAGAAGATTTTCTGTTTTTTCATATTTCTCCAGATAGTTATTCTCTATAAATAGCATTTCACAAACGCCATCAATAATCAATGTAGCTGAGAAAATTCTCTAATCTCGGCTACATTCTTTGAATTTCCGCGGTTTTCCGTCACCCTGATTCAGATATGTAGCATTCATCAACCCAAAAAATACTCGAAACGCTTCCACAGTCAAGCTTTGAAATAAGAACACCGAGGTCGAAAAATAATTCAAAAATTATTTTCATCAAACAATTTAAATCACCGTATAAAAAGTACAATAATTCACTAACCAAACAATATTTAATAAAAAATTCCATGAAGTGCATTTCTGATTAAGTGTATTACAATGTATTAAGATCGTATTAATTATCTTTTAAAATTTAAAAAATGAAAAAAATAGGAAGAAAAAATTATTAACAAAATGCTATAAGCACCATAAGTAGACATAGTGAGATGATGAAAGTAAATGAATGAATCAACATTTTCAATTTTCGAACAATTACGACTAAGTTTCCCACAATTTGGAAAAAAGAAAAAACTAACCCCGAAATTCTGAATTGGAAGGTAGAAGATTATGTACACATAAATAGTTCGACGATATCATCTTTCGAAATCAGCAAACATTGCTTAAATACTGTACGAATAAAAACTTCCGAGAAGTTAATCGAGAATACTGTGAAGGAGTAATAAACTGCATTTTAGTCTTAAGTGATACGAAAAATCTATCTGAAAGCCCTAATTAGAACATGTACGTTTTCTACATAAATACACACTCAACACAATTACAAGAACGACATTTTACGAAGTAGGTACAAGATTGCAAAATAACGCATCGACTGACGGAGATTGCACACTGGATGCGATATATTACATTGTTGTACACGAGGAATGAAAATGAAAAATGCGTAAGACACCAACGCGAGGTCAGGTAAGTCGACAACAGGATATAGAACACACAGCACAGCAATATAAAATGGAATGTTTAAATAGCCTTTTGGTACAGGCATTCGAACGTTGTCTTTATCTACAACGAGAGCAGCTAAATAAATTTATTCAACTGCATCTAACTCAATGAGTACGAGAAATTTAATAAAAAAAGAGAAAACAAGTATAACTAAGTTATCGCACTTACTACTGTCACTAAGTCTTCAATCAAGGTAGCAATATGTTTCAGATAGTCTTACCTAATAGGTTTACGTCGTGTAACAATGGGTAATTAAAACATCAAGCTTATACTATGTACGCAATCTAGATTTCAAAAATTATGAGGAAACAATTGAACGTATTTTTCAACCTTAGAAATAGCAATATGATTTGCAAAATATATACGAAAAATATTCCAACAAATAGATGTGATCGTCGTAAAAAAATGAATAAATTTTGTTTTAAAAATCACTTGGAGTGAGAATTCGAATCCAAATCGTATCACCACTTGACAAAAATTAATAACTAAGTTAAAAACGCTCGTCCGGAAATTAAATTTAAGCTCACGCTCTACTCATCAATACACTTATCTTTGGAGTGCGCTAATTTCGTAAAATTGTTTAAAACTCAAATGATGATCGATTCAACATAATTAGCGGGTAATAAACCACACTGTCCAGTACGTTCTACCATTCCTGACATCCAACCTTCATGAATTGGTAAGCAATTAACGATGATATCACCATCGAGAAAAGAAACTTCATCAGATTCGCGAGCATCATAATCATACATGGCTCGATAAATATTCTAAAACAAATTTAATATCAAATTACTATGATAAAGATCGGCACACTCAATGATTACGAGCCAATATTTAAAACTTACACCCGATTTCGGAATATTCTGTTTATGCGGTGGCATCATACGATTTTCGTATTGCGAATTCGCCTGATGATGCGACAGAGACCCGTAAAAATTATTAACAGGATCTAGATCAGCTATGGAACCAACAGATCGAGTTGATATGGCGTTCACTGTAAACGGAAATTTGAATTACTCAGAAAGAACAGTTTCCGTAAATAAATTGAAGGTTCATACAAACAATCGCATTTCAACTTTGAAAGATATCAAATATTTTTTATGATGGTGTATGTAAAATTACGACGCATGTTTTCAGAACTCTGAAGTAAAATATTTTGGCATAAAAATAGTCGCTATCTTCTCATCACTTACTGGCTCCTTTATTCGAAGCATAAATTAATGTAGATGATTGCCTAGCCGAATACGGAGAATTTTTGATAACCGGATGTGCTGGTTCAGCAGCTTTTACATGAAGATAAGTTTCTGGTACGGATCTAGGAGTTTGATTATAATGTGGCACATTTGAATGGTCTGAAAAAAGGGGAGAGAATGGGAATACAATAAATAAATAATTACGAATAAATATGAGGGTGAATAAACTCTTACTTGATATTTCTTCGCCTTGATGTCCATGTCCATTTTCAGACGTAAGTATCCTCCTCTGTTCCATTTCGGCTTTCTTTCTAAGATCACCATGGTAGGCAACATTACTAGTAACAACAATGTTGAAAAATTAATGAACAATCATTTTCAACTGAGTATTTGCGCCTGCGATCTTTGTTTTACCTCTGAATCTGCGAATTTTGTTTTAGTCTCAACGTTTCCGGATCATCAGCTACCTGTGTCAACTTGCCTTTAGTTTTCTCAAAATCTGCGTGATATTTAACCTGGGATCAAAACAAAACTCGATTATTCAATGTAAGACACCATATCAAAACTAAAAATTTTTCTCCGTAGAATACGAACATTTGACTGAATCTTAGTATTCTCAGCTATTCGTTTGAATTCCGGTGTTTCAGCAACGACGGTCGCTTTTGCTTTCGGTATGTGTCTGTAAAGAATGAAATACGAAAAACCGTAATCAACGTTTCCGGTGTACTCTTGCAAGAATCGTGTCCAAAATAAACAAAGCAACAAGTGGCATACTTACGCTTCGCAATATGGGTCTTTATTGAAACCTTTGTAATTGCGCATGTTCAGTGTCATGCCGCACGATTGACACTTGAAACACTGTTTGTGCCATAACTGGAGGGAAATTCAAGAATTATTGCTTAATTAGAATATCATAATGGGTAGGACAAAGCTAATTACTATCAAAACGGATTCTGAAGAAGAGGTACATAATATATACTCTGAGAAACTTAATCCAGATGTTAATGTTGACTGAGAACAAAGTATACTGGAAGAATTATACGTTTGGCAAGATATAATACTTAATTTACTCACCTTATCCAAACATTTTAATTCTTCGATGGGATAAACCGTTTTTTCGCAACGAGCGCACTTTTTATTCATTTTATTTCCGGTAAGCGAGTGCAGTGCAAACGTATTGAATTTATTGTGTGACAGAAAAATATGGAACGCGAATGACTAACAAACGACAGGATACGAAAATTTGACCATTAATAACGAGGAATGTACAAAGAATGCGAGCGTACAAGACAAGAGTTAATAATGATATCTTGCGACAGTGGTTATGGCAGATTTGAAGTATGGCAGATTTGCAGTATTATTATTATTAAACACGTACAATAATGACTGTGATCACGACAAGGGGGAGTCGAAGAGCTTCAGACAACACCATGATGATCGTGAAGAAAATAACTGTCGTATTATGTTCAAAAAACCCTTTTTTCTGGATCGTTTTCGTATCGGTCGCTTAATCAACATCCCAATGGCGCGCTGGTGAGCAAGGGTAAACAAAACGCCTGAGTTTTTTCTTGAAAATCTTACGTAAAAGTCAACCCTTATCGAGAAAATGCCAAGATAAATGTATGACTTGGACTCAAAGGCTAAAACTTTGAACCACTCGAACTTGATCTAACACGTTTTAAAATGTGTCTGAAATAAACTGTCGTCGATAATATTGAAAAACTTAAAAGTTTGAGCTAGTGTTTAACCTGCTCGGAGCGAACACTTGGCAATCTTCCATTGTGCCAACACTGTTTCTCCGCTATCAGTAAAAACGTTTTCGTTGCAAATAGAGAGCAAAAAATTCGATCACGTATGTGGAATGACGATTGTCAATTTTTTGAGTTTTACTATTTCAATATAACTTTGTACCAAGATAGGTGATGTCTGATGCCTTCTTCTATTGTGATAGTTACGTTTTAATAATTAAAATGCACTTTATTAAGCCTACCTCGTAAATTATGCTGACTGATCCCTTCTTCTGGTCAGGTATGTTGCTCAATCATTTTCATGTGACTTTCCATACAATATTGTGTCTTTATTACCTTGAAAACTCGATGTTATTGAGAGAGTGGTTCATTAACTGAAATTTTATCTTGATTAAATTTCTAGATCATGGAGGAGGAACCTAGAACTATTTCCAGTAATGACGATCCCAGTCTAGAAATCAATCCTTCGGTGGACATCGCTGAAGGAAATGATTTCTGTCTACTGAGTGAAGATGATATTGAAATGGATGACACTGAAGATAGAATGTCTCTCCAGTCGCGAAACTCGAGCGAGGATACTCAAGACATATCCGTGGATACATCACAGCTTGTATCTACTATTGATGTAGAAACTATGAAACGAAAAGCAGACGTAAGACGTGGTGGTAGCATTAGTTAGGTTGATATTTTGATTTCTATACAATGCTTAATCTTCTTGGTCATAGGAGATCGCTAGTTCGCTTAAAAAATTCTTAACTAATCGGACTAGCGATACCAATGTGCCATCGGAAGACTACGAACCACCGGAAGAATTGAAACGTCATCGAGAACGATCAGTATTTGTGGCTCAAAAACTGAAAGAAGATAGGTTCGTGAAGTAACGATTACATTGCAGTGATTTCCGTGGTCTGTGATAATTAGTATTTTTCGATTTTGTAGACTATTATTTGAAGAATCGAAGAAGCGAAATGAAGCTGTGGTGGATAAAGTCAGAACTGTAAAGCAAATTCATAAGAGTATCACTGAGAGTGCGAAAGAAATGAAGAGCGTATGTTTCAAAATTTTGTTATGTTTTATACAATTCTATTATACGTAATTAATAATATTTAAAACCGTAGGATTCTTCGTTTGATGAAACGATGGTTCTAAGATTGAAAATTGATAGACTGGAAGCTTCATTATCACATTTACAGGTATTACAATAGTATTAAAATATGAATCTAGTCGCTTCAAATGTTCTACTTGTATTTTTATCTCGTTTATATAGAGTACTCTGACTTCAAAAAATCAAATCATTTTTGAGAACAAGGAAAACATACGATTATTGAATGAGTCAGTCGAAAGTACACGTGCAGCCTACCTCAGCTATGTAGAACAATCGCAGGACGAGATACAACAGTTGAGAGATGAACATGTGAAAGCGTTGGAAAAGATCGCCAATTCTAGAGATGAATTTTGCAACCAACTTGAAACTGTCAGGAAAAAGTGAGTTGAAGACGAGGGTTCTTCAATCTGTTTGCAATATTTGAGTATCAATCATATTTCCTCATTGTAGATGCTTGCTGATGGAAAACGATCTCAAATTATCGGAGTTTGCTCGATTCAGGCTTGTAAGTCGTAATGCGGAACTACGAGAACGTGTGCGTCAATTAGAAACAGAATTGAAGATACCACCTAGCAAATCGGTATGTGTTTAATGTTAACTGGTCGCTGATTTCATACTTCTTGTGCTAATTTTTTTACACTTTCTCTTTTTCCTCTGTAGATGAGCATAGAAGATTTAGAAGAAACGAAACCAGGAATCCCTGTTCGTAAGTGTCCTTTAATTGTGCATTTGAAATCGCGTCGTTGGTACGAGAACAGTTGCGTAGAAAAAACTAATCAATAAAACGGAGTAAAAAAAAAAAATTCTATGAGATGATATAGATATCCAAATTTGATACGATAGGTTGTATGTTGTGAAAATATCATCTCTCTTGCTTACTTTTTCTCATACGCTAAACACTTTGAACGTAATTCGATTGCTGTCTTGAGGAGGAAGGAAATTGAACAGGTCGTAGGATACGTAATTCATAATTATAACGTCAACAAGTGCGTAAAAGATCTACGTAATCTGAGTCTTGTGAATTTCTCACTCCGTCTGTCTGTAGTTCAAGTCTGTAAACAAAATTATGTAAAGGAGTGTGAAATGGAGCTCTTAGGAATGAAATTCTGCCTTCGGGTGTACAGAATCATGTTCTTGGTACTGAAAAATAGTGATAAAAACTGAACTGAATCGTAAACTTTGAATAATAAGTGTTTTTAATTACACTAGATTTTCAAGAGATTTATTCTCTTGATATTTAAGTAAATAATATAATGGGATCCGTCATAATTTAGAGGTATGTACGATGAGTTTTCAAGACCACCATTAGCTCCACCCGGAAGATGACGTTAGTCGAAAGCGCTCGATTTTAATGAATTTATATGCGGTCAATAGTAAAAATTAAATTTGAATTTACTACCATTTGCTGTTGAGGAGCCCTCATGAATTTGATCTCTTCTTTGCAGAGAGATAAATTTAAATAAAAATTTGATCAAACTTTTTTCTTTTTCTAAGCGTTATTTTATACTTCGTTGATTCAGGTGTGAAAATTTGAGAATTTGCGAGAGTAAAATTTTTGATTACTTGCGTCAAATGGAAATTGCGCGAGAAAAATAAATTTAAATAAATGTAATTTGCATTCCTTTAGGAATCTGCTGAAAATATTTTAATTCAATTTAAATACCATATTTTTGCAGGTAATCAAACGCTAGCTGTGAGTGCATTGTATCCAAAGGTTGAATCTCTTGCCATTGTTGCCAACGAATTCTATTCATATCTTGGGAACTCGGATGACGATGGTTTCGACGAACCTATACAATTGGATGAGGACTGCGACCCTCTGCAGAGTATGGATGAAATAAGCGATCGTCTGGAATCAATGTTTTACGTTGTTCGCGATAAACTGTCCACTTTCTCTGAATTGGAAGATCATTCAAAACAAAACGAAGAAAAAATACGACAATTGGAGGAGGTTATTGAAGAAAACAAAAATCAAGATGCTAAGCTGAAAAAAATTATCGCTACCATGAAAGCTAAAATTCAATCGGAAACCAATATCAATAAAGATCTAACGGAGCAATTATCGAAAGCTCAAGAACATATCAAGCTTATCGAACAGAGTTCCGGCCAGGATTGGTTGATCAGGTGTCAAGAATTGCAGAAAGCAAATCAAGAACTTCAATACGAATTAGACACGTTACAAAAGAATTTCTCCGCTCACGAGTCTTCATCTCAGCTACAAGAAACAATAGATCACTTGAAACGTGAATTGGAAACGAAAGTTTACGAATGCGAAGAGTTGAGACGCTTCTGCGAGCAATTAGAAGATTCTAATGATAAATTAGAGAATGATTTTGTCGTTCTCCAGAAGCGCGATTGCGACGAGGAAGAAAATTGGAAACGTGCCTACTCTCAGCTGAAAGACGAAAACGCTGAACTTCTCGAAAACTGTTCTCAGCTAAGAAACGAGAACGTCGCACTTCGTGAAAATATAAATTCTTCAGTCGAAAAAGTTACTGATTACGAAAACGAACGGTTTACGCTGTATCGACAAATAGACGAACTTCGGAGAATAGAACATGATCTAACCGAGCGGCTGGAGAAAATCAACGTGCAGTCATTTGCTTTCCAAGATGCTAAAGTGGAACATGATAACGAAATGCAAGCTGAAATACAGAATTTAACGCGCGAATGCGCTGCGTTAACCAGAGATTTGGAAGAGGTTAAAAGAAGATTGGCGCATGAATCATCGTCCAGTAGAGACTTGAGAGAGCAGATGCAATTTGCCGAAAATACGAACGCGAGTCTGTCGCATGAAATTCATGATCTGCAGAAACGTAACCAAGAACTAGAAACTCTGAAAATCACTCTTGAAAATAATGTAGATGAATTGAATGAACGTCTCAAATACCTTGAGGATGAAAAAATTCATTTACAACAGTGTATAGACCGATCTACCGAAGCATTGACTGAAAGTAATCTTGTGAACGAAGAACAAGAGGCTGAGTTAGATCGGTGGAAAAATACTGTTGCGAGTTTGCAAGCAGAAATCGAAGAACTTCGTGCCGAGAAACAAGTTATAGTCGCTGAACGGGAGCAATTGAAAACGAAAATAATTAATGATGAGGTCAATGTGGAGACTTTGAGACGTGCGAACGACGAATTGACATCGAGTGTGCGTCAACTTAGACAAAGTGTGAGTGAAATGGAAGATGAAAAAGAACAATTAGCTAGTCAATACGAACAGCAATTCACCAAAGACATGGCATCGATGCAAGAATTAGAAAACTTGAAATCGCAGATCGAGGTTCTGAAAAATGAAAAAGAATATTTTGAAGACTTGAAATCGCAAGTCGAAATTTTGGCCAATGAAAAACAACAATTATTCGACAGGTTCGAACAGTATCGCGATCGAATTCAAAGTCTTGAAAAAGAGAACGAGTCCCTGAGAAATCAAGACTCTCTTGAATTTTTAGAGCGTATTTCGACCCTCGAAAAAGAAAAACATCAATTGGTGGAAGAATGCGATAAATTTAAAAGTAAATATCAACGTTTACAAATATATTGCAAAGCAAATATTCACAAAGCGGGCTCTCATGACGGCTCTAACTCAGATTCAGAGATGTGGAAAACCGCGTGTATGAAGGCTCAAGACGAGCTGAAGAAGGTCAGAGAACGCGAAGCTCAGTTGAACGAGGCTTTAGAACAAGCCGAAGTAAAGAAAGACTCAGAACAGCAGTACGTCATTGATTCATTGAATGCGGAGGTAGAATCGTGGAAACGAAAATACGAAGAAATGAAGGAAGCGCTTCTGGCTGCCCAACAAAAGGTAGACAGTTTGAAAGAATTGGTGGCAGAATATGAAGAAGAATGCCGAAGAAATCGCGATCTCCTCGCTCAAAAGGAGGTGCAAATAACTCCGGTCAATGAAAATCCTGCGTCTATTCAACCCAAGATCTCCAGTGATGAAAATCAAGTATTGGATATAGAGAGTGCTGTTGACGTAGTGGTGAACGAATGTATTCGTCGAACTGATGAAGATATACAGAAGGCGGTCGACGAAGTCGTCAGTGAGTGTATTCTTCAGACTGACGACTTACGCAAGCATATAAACGAGCTAAAAGAAGAGAATTGTAAGCTACGCGAGCAACATAAAGAAATGGAGCATTGCCAGATAAGGGTTAGTCAGTTACAGCACGAATTACAAACATTGCAACTCGATTATAATGATCTAGAGCAACGTCTGTACAATATGGATGAGGAAAGTGGAGCAGAAATAGCTAAATATCAAGAATTGCTGACTGAAACGCGCAGTGAACTAAATTCGGTGGAGAAATGTTTGGTCGAAACGAAAAGTTTCCTTCGACAGAAGGATAGTGATTTTCAGGAATATCGCTTCCAAACTGAAGAATTTATAAATTCAGAACGTGCAAAATATGAACAGCGTTTGGCCGAATTAAGTATCAGTAAGCTGGGAAACAATACAGTTGACGCGAATGTACAAACTGATACTGATAAAGATCAGTTTGCTTCTGAAAGTGAGA
The DNA here is from genome assembly GCA_035079385.1 of Aspidiotus rigidus. Lineage (NCBI taxonomy): Eukaryota > Metazoa > Arthropoda > Insecta > Hemiptera > Diaspididae > Aspidiotus > Aspidiotus rigidus. Next base: position 4,893,864 of record JAVHKY010000015.1, on the reverse strand, counting down.
GACAACCTGCCTCCATATCCAAGTATTTTGATTACTATAAAGGTAAGATTGCAAACGTTTTGCAACCGGAAGATCAATCGGTCGACTACAGTAGTTGGATCTTACCGGAGAAACAAGATATCGAATACCAAACTAGATACCAACAAGTTCCTACGTTTGGATTCGAAGATAGACAGGACGATACTAGTCTGGAAAAAAGTTCTCAGACGCAAATAAACACTCAGAGCCAAGCATCTCAGGTTGAAATTCCGAGTGCACACCGAGCTGATAACGTAATAGAATTTGAAAGTCAGCCCTCGGAAAAGCTTTCAATCTCACAAGTAATCAATCAACTTCGGGAATTAATCATTTACAAAACTAAGGGTGATGCTTGGGAAATAAATGAGGCCGACTGGTTATCCGAAGAATTAGATGTATATGATGAAAACTTTGTGAACACTGCATTAAAATTCATCGATTTGTTCGAAGCAGTAATTCATTACTATTCAACAGTACCTCAGGCTGAAATACTGCTGGGCAAATTCAAGAATGTTCTTGACCCTCATCAAACAAAACAAGAAGATAGCTCTACATCGTGGAATCATCGAGACTCCTACCACCAGCTGGTAACATTATGTACCCATCTGGAATGTGAAAACAAATATCTTGTTGAAGCCATCACTTTTGTAGAAGATGCCGTTTTAGCGAAACAGACAGCAGAGATTATTCGCTTCCAAGATGTACTACTATCTTGGAGGACTGACGTACGCTTCGAAGAAAGTGATATAATAGACAGGGTTTGCGAAGAGTACGACATCATTCCGAGTAAATTTACGGCGGTCACTCTAGTAACCTCTTGGAAAGAGACGATGCTGAAACTATTCGAACCGCTTACTTGCATCGTTGCCACAAGCACGGATTCTGACCCTATTTCGCTATCTATCGAATCATCATTAGTGACGGTGATGAAAAAAAATCACAAGTTGATAGGGGATTTGTATTACAAATATGGAGCGGACAAGAACTTCGATCCTAATGAGTTCTTTGACCAGATCAATGATATTAATGAAGATGTGGAGCATTTGGTCAAATTTGTTAAAGGTGAAACTTCAGAAATGTTACCAGAAAAAGTTGATGTCCATCTTCATGACCACGAAAGTCATGATCATGATGATCATCATCATCACGACCATCCGCACGAGCATCATCACGACCACGACCACCGCCCTGATCATCATCATCATGACCATGACCATGAGCATGATCATGGGGCTCACCATCATTCCCCTCATGATGAACCTAAATCCAAGGTTGAGGAGTCTAATACGGAGGTGGAATTGAAACTGTTGCTGGCGGAAAGTAATAAGAAAATTGATAGCTTAGTACGTGAATTGATGGAGGCAAAAAGTGCGAAAGAGTACGCTGAAATACAACAGTTTCATACAAGATTGGATGAAACCCTCTATGAATTACACTTGAGAGACATTCATATAGTAGAACTTACGCGAGAAATAACGCAGGTGAGTGATACGTACGAATAATTATGGATAATATTTTGACGTTGAATACAAAAAATTAATAATGTATCATTGTATCTTTTTGCAGCTTTTAACCGAAAGAGATACGTTGCAATTAAGATTATCCAGTATCATTCGACAGAATGAGGAGCTACGTGAAATGTTTGCGTCAAGGAAATCCTCGGATGATGGTGTACATCTTTCAAAAGTGAAGGAAAAGTGAGGATATTTTTGATCTACTTTGAGACTACTGAAAACTTCTTCTGGATCAATAATCTTTAAAGGGTTGAACTAGAATTTCTTTCGTTTTTGATGAGTTGCTCCCGCACCTGCCTTAGAAAGATTTTTCAGTTGTTTATGATGTATTTTGGAGTTTTTGTGTCAACAGTTAGAATTACCGTTTTGAATTCTTTCCTCGCCTCCCTTGCTCGTGAATTATGAGAAGTTTTGTTGTAATTCGTTTGTGCTATTTGAAAAGAGAAATTAAGCACTGAGTGCATTGTTGTTGCGTAGTAGGTTGAAGTATTTTCTGTTAACCGTCCATTAATGAACTGTTTTGTCTTCTTGGGGAAGGAAGAAATTCGTTACTAATAGTATTACTCCAGTTACTTTGAAATAGTATGTCATTACTTTTTTCGTAGTATGATCTTGTGGTTCATAGTTTCCACTCAAGTTTTTTCCTGTTACTTAAGATAAAAAAAGAAACAAACAAAGGAAAAATTCTGCGTCATTTCTAGTTGGACTACAGGCACGGAAAATGTATTACCTCAAAACGTGGTAGAAAACTTCGTTACATTATTTTGCGAGGATTGTTTTTGAGAGAAATTGTTAGTTGAATCTTTTTTCGTGTTATTTCCTCCTTCCGAGAAATCTACAAGCTCTGGACGATGACCCTACATGACTCAGTTTCTATTGAACGAATTTCAATTCAATTTTCGCAGTTGTTTTCGTATTTGTTTCGGCTTTTATAGTTTATTCTTCCGCGTAAATTCTTAGAAAAACTCTCGGTGCTCGTTGTACCTTACCGAACAAAATATTGTACACGCGTTTTTATTTTTACATAAAAACCACCTTTCTTGTATTACGTTACAGATTGGAGGAATTGGGTAGTGTAAATTACATGAAAGATCCCCGCATATCAGAAACTTCCAAACAGTATCACACTACAGGAATGCAATTATTTAGCGAAGATTCGGCGGAAAACGCCCAAAAAGGTACGTGTCTATACTATGAGCAAGATAATGATACGATTTTATTTTTTTTTAAATTCTCAATTCTTCCATTACTGCTGTTTGAATTCAGCTCGAGAAGAAAGTGCATCTGGATTCAACGTTCCTTCATTATTCAAATGGATTACTGGTGATAATGATGGCAAATAACTTTGTCTTCGTACATCAAACTAAAGCGTACCTGTCAAAGTGATTGAGTTACCCTTTCCTGCGGTTTTGTCAACTTGTCAAAGATATAATATCATTCCTTCGAGGAAATAATAATTTTCTATGTCGTTCTGTAATTTTGTTAATGCATTTTTATCGTGATTTCGTATACGGCCTAGAATGAGAATCAGAACATTCTCTAGTAAGAGTACACGTTGTGTGCCACAGGTTATTTTTTTTTAATTCTTAATTTTAGCAAAATATAATGTTTTTGTTGTCTGTTCGTTGAAAAGCTGTTCCATTAAACTTGTTGTTTTTTACATTTGAAAGAAGGGCGCAGAATAATAATGTTAGATTCATTTATATTCGTCAGTAAATGTTGTAAATTTCTATTTTTAAACCCTAAACGAAGTGTAAATCAGGTTCATAACTGCGCCTTAACTAAAAGTACGTATTGAATGCAAACTTCTGTCATGATTGTGTACTTCACAAAATTATCAGTTCATCTTTGTCCCGTAGGCGATGGGGACAAGTATCATATCTCATTGATTCTTATGTTTTCGCATATATTTTTCATGAACGCATTCGTCTATTGTATAACGCAAACTTTTCACTCCATCGAATGGCCGTGCTTGAATATGAACGAATGCGCTGTCTGGTTGATAAGTTGGAATCATATAATTGTTGCTTTATTGATCCAATTATCGGCTCTGTGCTACCGCCGTAAACAGATGTTGATATGTTTAAACACAGCCGAAAATTTAGCATTACTTTGTCAACAGAAACAAAGAAATTCCCGATCTCAACTTCTCCGTTATTTCTCCTTCCTCATTCTCATCCTAATGGCGAAGACGGCTTTCGTCCTCTACACTCAACAAGCTCCCGGAGTTTTCGTTTTCATTTTGTACAACATCACATTCATAACACCATTCTCTATGGAATGCAATGTTATGTTTCTGAGTTCGGTTGTAGAGGATGTTTGCGACGAAATTAATATAATTCTTTCTAATTTGTTGATGAAAAAGACAAATACTATCGAGCTCGCGGAAAAGTTGAAGAAATTAATGGTCGATCATCAGAGAGCGGCAAATTTTTTACAGAAAATGGCGCGCTGTTTCAGCGAAGACTTACTTATCGACTTGTCATTCAATATGATATGGTTTATAATTTGTATTTATGTAACGACGGTAGCGTTGTATACGGACGTCTATCCTAACGAAAAAAAGATACCTTTGTTGCTGGACTTCATCTTCCTCACTTTAAGAGTATTCTATTTCTCCTTCCGCGCAAGTAGAATCGAGAAAAAGGTAGGTAGGTTGTAATATTACGTAGATAGGTACCTTACATGAACAGAGCATTGAAGTTTGAAGTTTTTCATAATAAAGAAGAGAGTCAAGTTACCGAATCAAATATTCTTAAAAGGTGAACAGCCTCATCTTCAAGAGGAACCGGACCCCTAAGATGAGAGAACGCAATTATGCGGGAGACAGCCCAGATTTGCGGAGGATTCGTAGTCAATGATAATTGCGATGACGAGCTCATGAATAAGGGCAACCAAATCCAACGTTTTTCGTTTACGTTTCTTAAACGAGTTTTGGGTTTTGTCGAGATCGAGCTTAAGCCATATATATGATTTTTTTCTTTCTTACGATCTCAGAAATGTCCACCATGACGTCATCAACCCAAGTAATATGAGTGATAGTATCAAGTTTTTTTTCGGAAAGCGTATGATAGGGGATTGAGAGAAGAAAAAAAAGATGAGTTGATCAACCACAGATGACAACGCAGAGTACTTATGGGAAGCTCAAGCACCACGAATATCCTATAGATTTCAAGACATTGCGAAAATATTCAGAGTGAGAGAATTCAAATACCATGACTTCGCCCGATTGACAGCGTAACTTTAATGCTGGGGTATCTTAAGCGTTGAAACCACGAGCGCTGGACATCATCCAAGTATCCAAGTAGCGATACCAATAAAAAACTTTCTGGAGACGAGGATGATAAGAAGAAAATAGTTCCTCCTCAAATAAACCGCCATAGGAGGAAGGAGGTGGGTGGGTTGTCCGGGAATTTGCAAAGATGGTTGATGAAGGGAATCCGGACAGTGAAACCTGTTGAAGAGTGTGGTGACTTGTTGTAATTTGATTGTATGATCGAGTTTATGAATCATGCAATCATGATAATGAAGTAATGAACAGAGTTCTATAAAAGCCGGCTAAGCGAAGTGTTAAGCCAACAGTTTGAAGAACGAGACCTTTTGTCTTCGAGCGAGAGACCTCATTCTATGGATCGTTAGCTTGTCGCTTGACCGGCTTTTGGAGAACGGTTCGTACAGACCTACGATTCCGTACATGTTTATAATAATGAAAAAAATTCGAATGTCTTTCGTGTTGATTTCAAGGTTCAAGAAATGATATTTGAGCTGCGGAACCTTCGATATCTCAATTTGAATTCAACGTGTTCCGAACTGGTAAAGTTTTCCATGTAATATTCTTTCCGAATGTGCGTTGTTTGTATTGAATCATAGGCGGCAACTTACAATTTTCCCGAGGGGTGCTCGAAGTGAATTTAGAGGGGTGGGGGCAAAAAATTTCGCGCCTCACACGCATGTGTTTCCACCTCTGAGATTTCCCAAGGGGTGCTCGAGCCCCGGAGCACCCCCAAAGTTGCCGCCTATGTATTGAATTGAGATTAAGTCGTGTTGTACCTACTCGTTATTCGCAGACACACAAATTTATGCGACAAGTCACCAATAATGAGATGAAAATCAATGTCAGCGGACTTTTCAACGTCAATATGTCTTTTATGCGAGCGGTGCGTCATCTTACTCCTAGTCTGTATTCCCTCAAAGAACTCAAGATTCTTATCGAAGTCAATTTTTCCAGGTAATAGGTCTAGCAACAACGTATCTCATAGTTTTCGTCCAATACGGTTTCACCGATCAGAGATCGAATCGTTCCAATTCATCAGTCACACCACCGAGTCGTATTTAATCTTTTATTAATTCGATAACAATACTGTATTATAAATGAATATCCACTAATTTAGCTAGCAACAAGTCATTTTAAGTAATGGAATACAAAAGGGAGATAAATAGTTCAAGAATAGTAATAATAATATTAATAATTATAATAAATAAAACAATAAAGAACTATATCACATTTCCATTAATAAAATAATGAATAACTTACACCTCTTTGTGTGAATGAAGTTGGTGTACTTTTTTTTTTTGGCCTAGAAAAAAGCATAGTCGCGTACATTACGTATTCACAAATTATAAAAGTTTTACGCTTTTGATATGTTAGCTAGAAATTGGAATGATGTACGTTTTATACCTTCCATTTCCAATCGTTAAGATATGAAAAAGGCAGAGAATTGGTGCAAAGAAAATAGGAGTAGTATCAAACTTTTTCTAATTTGCAAACACAGAATATTTGAAAGTTTCGAACTTTCTCAATTATAAATGCAATCGCTCAGAATGAAAGTCTCGCATAAGTTTTTAATATTTTATGGAAGCCATTCCAGGCACATATAAGTCAAAGCACCTAATGATATATGATAGGAAAGTAGGAATATTAATTTAAAAGGGTGGAAAAAATATACAGCGAGTTCTCACTTTCTATGAGAGTATGTGAATTCAGAGTAAAGTCTATTCAATCCACGAGATTTAAAATATGGTACCTTATTCCCGCCAAAAAGAATCAAAGTGTCTCATTATTTCAGCGCCCAAATACTATTATTAAAAATAATGAGTACTTCAAATGTTAGATCCTAAGGAAGTGACTAGTACAGATAGCTTAAATCTAAGATGAATCAAGAGTGTTCTAACGTCATCCAGCCAAAAATATTATGACCTTTGGTCAACCTTGTATATTATGCATATTACTTGGTATTACATCATCGATGTAGAATGAAAAAGATATTCGTCGATTTAAAATTAAGATTTTTTCTATGTAAAAAAAATAATTCCCATCAGGAACATGAAACTGTAACAATAAAGAGATTATATAGCAACTGACTTAAAAGGAGCATTCAACTGTATCACTTAAAAACGAGCAAATATCTTTCAGAAGAACAGAAAAAAAAAAATATCGCTCTAACATAATACACGCAGGAAGCTCTGAAGCTCGGCACTTATCGCGTGTATTTTACGTAAAAATACACGAAAAAATTAAACAGTATAATTTACGATAAAAATAGTTAACGAGATCGGTTAAATAAATAACAAAAATTTAAAATTACAATGATAGGGACGACAAGTTAACGTGGAAACACCGAAGCCTAGAATATTAGAGAGGTATAGTTCATTACATTCAATAATCCTTAGAATATACAAATGGTTTAGAGCTTTTGTACTCCCACGTAAACGAAACATAATTGAAAGAAAAAAAATTAGTGCTCACGGAGTACTGAATTAGAATGTAAAATAAGAAACTGATAAAAGGGTAATTTTACCGGTATATAATATGTAACGGTGAAGGAGAATCTATAGCAGGGGAAAAGTAATAAATTAATAAATAAATAAAATTAAAATTAACGTACAATTCACACATTCCATTGCTTTGTTACTTCGACGATAATTTTCGCAACAGCGTAAATGAACACGTGATTATAACAGTCAGGTAAAATAGGAAAACTGAATTCAACCTAATGCTATATGAAATATAATAGAAAGCTGGCCACTCAGTCCTAGTAGTTTGTGCGGCATAACCTGAAAAAAGTTATCATGACTTGTTGCACTATGAATAATGTAATGATGTCAGTACAATATGAAATTCAAGACGAGACCTGGTGCCGAATTCGTGTCTCCTCATTTCAAATCATTCTCAACGGGTTTCCAGGTATTTCTCCCTATCTTTTCTTCTCCTCATACAACAGTATTTTGGTTGTGAACTTCTCTCATTTTCGAGGAAGGTGCACAAACTGTGTAAAATTTAAAACAATAACTAGAAAATATGTATAAAATATACGAAAAATCTCTGCTAGACTTTCGAACGACTTTCACAATTTCTTGCGCCTTTCTCAAAATTTCAAACGAGCATTCATTCACCCTCGACTTTACCTATAAATGAATACAGTTAAGAAATCATTTTTACTTACCTACGCGAATGAGTATCCTCATCATTTGCCATTCGATTATTTACTTCTCACTTTTCATTTTCGTTTCATTCTTTATAGATGAGTCTGCGAAAAATAAGAAATAAAAAGATCGATTATCGAACTTTGACCGATGTCTGAATTTGGACGATGAAAAATAAAGATGAACGAAGGACATTTATACTGATAAATAATAGTGGAAATAGATATCTAATTTTCCTCACTCTTTTCTGGGTAAATGGAAGACGACTTAATAAATTGGGAATGAAATAATTTTTCCTATCAAAATGATCCTTATTCTAAAAGAGAAAAAGCAAAGTGAAAACGAAGGAATGATTCACTAGGAGAAATTTTAAAGAAATCGAAATTATACAGAAAAAACAGGCGAAGAAAAAGAAGTAACAGAAAGAAAAATAAAGAGTAAAAGACAGTATGAAAAATTCACGGCTTGCGGCAATGAATTCTTCACTTATATCGATAAGGGATACACGGAACGTATTTTATGACTTGCTGTATTTCACTCAAACAGAATTCTAGCTAAAAATTTTACTCTAAAGGTAAATCTCTATCGATTTCAGTATAATATCTACGTCACACAGTTAGATTCCAAAATTTCCCCAGGATCAATTCTCAGCTTTGTCAACATTAAATTCCCCGAGAATACTCCAGTGTAGACTATGTCATTTATGTTGTCCACAAGTCTACCCTACCTTACAACAGAAATGCGAAACTGTAGCACCAATTATACAGTTATTACTGTGTTAGCAGCCTAGGGTAGCAGCTCAATACTGATAATGGAGCAAATCGACCACGCAACTATTTTTATTCATCTTATTAATGAAGCAACCTATAGCAAATTGATGAATGTTACAGAAACTCTAACACGTACACGATTTCACAATTAAGCCAACTCGAATAGCACGAAAAAGCTAAGCTAGATTGTTAACAAGAAATCCTGCGGATGATCCAGCGCCCAGGAATTCGACTTCGACACGACGTCACAATACATAACTAACCACAAAAGACGTTCCGAATAACCATCATCATTCGCCTCAAAATGGTATACTATCAATTATCATGCATTTTCTTATCACCTTTCACATATTGTGAAATTGCTGCTGAACCATGTATGAGCAAATGAAATGTCAACGACTATAACGTTTCTCGACCTCACTTACGATTTCAATCTCTTCTTGTGAATCATTATCCTTACAAGTATTATTGACCACCTCTTTCGATAGTCTTCGCGCCTCAACGTGGATTTTTGCTTGACCGACGACTTCTCGCGATCGACTTTCATTGGACGCCGCTCGTTCTCGCGTCACACCTCGTACCGGCGTCGATGGCCAACCTATACGTGATAATAATGCGTTAATAATTCTAAAAACTCTCTTTCTTCTTCGCGAACGAAAATATTATAGCGGCTTTTTTGATATTTACCTACGTCTCCACTACTCGAGGATTCGGTAAAACTAGGAGTTCCTTCAGTCCAGGTGGGCGTGCCACCTTCCCCGGAAGTAGAGGTTGTCCACGTCGAATGTTTCTTATTGTGGGCAGAAAGATAAACACTACTACTGGTTCCAACAGATGCAGAACTGTTCGAGCCTACACTAAGAGTTGACTGTTGTTCACTGTCGATATCAAATTTCACGTCTGAAACGCTACCAAGTAATATTGACAATGAAAAATCTTTCAAAGTGTGCACCGAGAGAGATTATTCTGAAAATTTACTTGACAGTGTGAAGGTGGGACTTTTTGCTCTTTCCCGGGGGCGTACTCATTATCGATGGGGACGTATTCAACACAGATGAGGATGAGTAACGTTTACCGATAGATTGAGTCGAATCTGAAGGAAATGCTCGTCGTTCGATCACATGATCTTGAACCGCTTCATCGAAGCCCGGAGGTGGCGTCGAACAAGACGGTATTCCGCTAGGCATAATGTAGCCTGTAAATGGGAAATTTGAAATAAATTACAATAAATTGAAACCTAAGAACATATTCCAAGACAATAATAATACTCCTATACCAAGTGAAGAACTAGCATACATCACCTTTTGTGAATCCTTGGTATCTTTTAGTGCGTACACCGCGAGGAGGAACAGGAGGAGGAGCCCTGATATTGCTAGGTGAACCCATACTCACAGGTAAGATAGGACGATCTTTCAAAACAGAAGGGTAAATAGGAGGAGATACTGGAGGAGTGGTATGTTGGGAATGCGGAGACGTTAGAGGCTGTCCGGGTGAAGCGGAAACACGTTCACCTATTTCGATGTATTTGCAGCGTGCGCAAAAGATGGTTAACCCACATTAACATGAGTGGGAAAGGAATTGATAAAACGCTCGATAAAATATTATAATTACTCACCATTATTCGATTCTAAATCAATATCGTACGGCCGGGGTCGTGGATAACTTTTACGTCTCGATGGTGAATGTTTTAGAGCTGTAAAATAAACAATAATGATAAATAAACGTTCATTTTCGGATTTCTTTTACGCCTAATTACTGTTTGAACATGCTGAAGCCTCGATGATTTGAAATAGCAATGCAGTGTAGACGCAAGGTTTCCCTTAATCCATATTTTTAAGTTTCATCTCGACGATATAGCGCTACGAACTATTTATAAACTACTCTACACAAACACATCAACCTAAGTTGAAATCTAACACATCAAAAAAGCTTATGGATGAAAAAATGAAAAAAAAAAAAAAAAAAGGTGATATACTACAGAATGTAAAATTCTCTATTTCGAGGTGAAACAAACTAATTAGTAGGAAAAAAGTTAGGAATAAATGAAACTAAAAAAAAAGTGAAATCATACAAGGCGCGAACAAACACCATTTCCACAAAAAGGGTGTTAAATGTGATTGCAATAATGTAAGTTTCGAAGCGATATTATTCATTAGGATGTAAAAAAAAAGCGAAAGCTTTATACTTTGATCAGGGTAAAAAATGTTGTTGTTGTTTCTTAATCAAGCAGTTTTACCTATGTAACTAGAAACCAGGGTACGAAATTTACGATGATTTCCTTTGATTTCTGGTAAATCCACTAGAGGTGATTTAACGATAAACGAAACAAAACAGACAACACGAATTTATTACTTCGAAATATTGTAAGAAATGTCGGTGTAAAAGTAATGGAAAAACGAAGGACAAAAAAAATATATATATCTACATATACATTACACCATAAAATAGAATGACAGACGAGATTATACGTAGTTCGTAAAGTACGTAGTGTGATGAGGAAAATTATTATGAGGTGATAAAATCCATGAACTACACGAACACCGATCGTTATGTACAATGTAGAACTAGAAGAAAGCTACAAAAAACATTTATTGCTCCCGATCACACATCAACCTTTCCCCTCCTACTTAATTATTCTTTAAACGATTTTTTTAAACTTAGGAAAATTCTTTATTCTACAAGGAAACTTACACGATGGAATTTTTTTGAAAACAGTCTTTGCCATGAATTCTTGGAATCTCTGAGCGTAAAACCCAGGCTTGTGAACTGAAACTGTATCCTGTCAAACGCAAATTCATTAAGTGAAATGTCTTCAGAAGGTTTCTTCCTTCTAGGGGTTCGTATTTTGTACTCACTCCGTCGTGTATGATTGATTTTACGTGATGCTCAATCTTCTTCTTCAGCCGATAACTTTGTAGAATATCGATAATACCTATGAATAGTAGTAGACGTTCGCCTTTAGCGTTTCTCGCTGGAATTCCGCCGGGCCTAGAATAAAATAATTTCGTAGAAAAAGAAAAGACTTTCTATACAGTAACAAAATAAAAATCGTGCTTCATGTGGCTGTCCACTACTGAATAATTATGACGCTCGAAGGTTCAATCGCTCATCTCCTTCTAAAAGTCTACAGCTTCCGGGAACATCTCTCCCAGATGTTGATAGATTATTGTATATTGAAAAACCAGCCTAGGACAAGATGAGCAAAACGAAGGTCCATCCTACATCTTTTAGATAGCATAATATTATGCTAATAACTGTCCAGCCTATGACGTCATCACGGTAGAGCCTGCGTAGGTCAAGATCAATCTGAATTAGCGCACAACTTCACATCGAGATCATTGAGCTCACTGAGAGGGAAGGAGGGTGATATAGGTTCCCACTTACCGCTACCTACTTTAGATCCCTCAAGGTAGGATTAGCATATTATTGATGATTGTCTAGTTATGACGTCACCAGGGTAGTATTCCTACACACGTCAAGGTCAATTGGAGTCGGGATGTGATGTCGATGACCATGTGGACATAAATTCTAGATATAAGGGTGGGGTTTAGCAACGATATGAAAACGGTTGAAAATCAAAGATGCGCTCCAGGAAGAAGGATCATAATGTGGAAAAAGTAGCTCTTTGCTGACGCTGTCTGTAACCTACATTCGTGTTCCCTTTCCCTCATCCAGGATGCAATTGGGTGGTGCACACACATTTTTTCGCCTGGTGGATTTTCTTCCCAATTTATTTTGAGATCTCTGAATGAATATTCAAATGGGGAAATTGCCTTGCTACCGGTTTTTATTTCGCCGATCATAACGCTCCTATCGGATGGTAGGCCTTAATTCTTTTCCAAGTCACTAGACGGAAGTAGGGATGTGCAACTAAAGCTGTTGTCGGCTTAATTTCAAGTTTAAGCTCTTGTCTTGACTTTTTCAGAAAAACCAAAAGACAACTGATGAATTTTGAGACATCAGCTTCTCAGCCAAAAGCCGTTAGAAAATATCGCTTGATGGGTTATATTAGTATAATGCAGCCTTCAAGCCCATAATCAACTTTAGTTCAAGTTTGACCCATTATTTGGACCCAATTTGCAAAAGCCAAAATCCAGCTAATGAATTCAATGAAAGTAGCTATCAGCCAAAAGCTTTAGTTCAAGTCAATGCGGGATCGACTGCGTATTCCTGGACGAAAAAAAAAGTGTATTCTGTACCATTTTATGGTCCTTTCCAGCGCATTAATACAAAAAATATTTCGTCTGCTTAAGTCACAATTATTTTGAGCAGTCCCATTTGTTCTATTCTAATGACTGACATATCAATTTGGACCGGCCATCCACCAGGATCGCTAACAACGCGAGTGGGTCGTTCAACAATAATGGTACTTGAGCCAAATTTGAAAACGGGAACCTTACTATAGCGGTGTATGGGAGAAAAATGAAAACCTTGGAGTAACTCTAGAAGGTTTCATCATCCAATTTGAAGAATTGTGTTTGTGGACCATCTATTATGAGATCCCGCTTCATTCGAGAAGGCATTTCCAAATGTCTATTTCTCTTCCATTCATCATTTTGGTTCAGTAGGAATGCAGCGCGACCCGGCCCAAACACTTTAATCTGTCATAACTTACGGTAAATTTTCTACTTCATCGATAGGATCGCTTTCGGCTTGAATACTCTCCATGGCTGTGGAATGAGCGACTAATTTCTGTCGATTCATCGAACGAGACCGACTCAACGTCGGATGATGCGACGAAGTGCTAGCACCTCTATCGTCCGACTCGGATTCGGAATGCCAATTCGGACTATCAGTCTCAGATGGCTCTGCTCCTGCAGAATTTTGCGCGTTTTCTAAAGCATCGTTTTCTGCCCGCAATTCCTAATGAACAAAAAGTTTCAAAAATATTTTAGATGTTTCGTAGCACTTATCGACTCGAGTTACTGGAATCTAATCAATTCAATGGATTATATAAGGGGGTATGGGGGTACATAAAGTTCCCCCACCCTTCGAAAAACTGTATCTACACCACTTGAATAATCAATAGCTTCTTTGACAGCATACATTTTCAGTTCTCATTATTTTCGATGCTGTTATTGATCTCCAAAAGCTACAATCAAATGTTCTGTCTAAAATTAAACAATACGTGAACCTAGGGGTTGAAGTTTTTTGCACTAAAATTCATTGTCTCGTCAGAATCGATGTAATTATAATTCGCGAAAAATTAATTTGACAGAATTATTTTTTGAAAAATAACTTCCTTCAGTAGATTAGTAATTCTTTCGTGTTCTTAAGGTATGTAATCGAAGCCAGACCCCAGACATAGAACTCAAAGACTGAGCATTAAGATAAGAGATAATATTTATAATCATACTCACCTCTTTTTCTCTAATTGCTTGATCCAAGTTATGTATACCAACTAACAGACTGTAATCCATGATTTTGAAGCTTTCTAAAACCTAAATCAGATTCAAAGAAATTATCAACACTGAATTACGAGAGTTTTTTGCAAAAAAATTAAAATATAATTTCGCTGTACTTGCACCGAAAATTACAGCTATATCAATGACTCACATTTTACCGTCTTGAGAGGGGGTTGGAGTTATTTCTCCATAAAACTATCCTCTCAATGATGAGGAAATTTCGTGTATATCTCGACAGTGTTTAAAACAAATAATTATAATTATATGTCAACAGATTGTAAATTTTGACTCATTGTTGTGCATTCTGGTTCGTAAATTTCCTTTTATCTAAGCACTGTTTTGGAATTATGGTAATGAAAAAAGTCGTTGAAAAGAAATTCTAGGACAAAATACCGATATAAGATACCAAATAAATTAAAATCCATCAGTCTAAGCACCCTCTTTCTAGACTTCGTTAATTCGGCACAGAAAAAAGTAATATTTCAAAGAGATTATTAATGATATTTCTGATAATCGAGACAGATACCAAATAAACAAAATTTGAAGATGAGTTTCGCTTTCACTTCCAGTATGGGTCAGACCCCTATTTTTCAAACGACTTCAAAATTCATACTTACTCGGCAATCACGTTGAATAGTTTTGACTAGAGCTGAATAAGTTTCGGCTTCAAGAAATAATCCTTCCGGATGATGTTCCATGAAGTCTAAATCTTTATACGTCGGCGATTTTTTTTGTTTTTCTGATTTAGAAGCCTGAAAAATGACAATTTCGTACGTAAGTGGAATAAGCTTATCGTACAGAGTATTTTATACGACAATATCGTTCAAGGAGAAAGGTATTAGAAAATTTGACGATAACATCGTCATAAAACTCGCTGCTTGACTTCCGAGCACCCTCGTGAGGAAATAAACTGTTCCTGGATGAAAATTTATCTAACCTCATCTTCGGTTTTTACGCCAACAGACGAGGAAAATCGTAAATTTTCTTCACCGCTACAGACAGGGATTCGGAGGAAATTTACTGTTTACTAAAAATTTAACGCACATGTTTCGTAATCGATCCATTGTTGCTTACGACAAAATATGTATTGTGACCTACGTCATACGTATTAATATCGTTAAATATTTACTTACTCTTCGCTTGTACGTCGAGCCTTTCAGGTCATATTTCAAGTGAATTTTAATACTCGATGGTAACAAATTATTCATCGCTACTAATCGTATATTCTTAGAATTACACTAAAAACGAAGAAAAAAAAAAAAAAAAAAGGAAGAAAAATAAATCAAATACCGTACGCGTAAAACTAATGTTCTTCTAAATCAAAAAATCGTACCTGATAACAATATAATCCGAAAAATTTTGGTAACAATGTACGCGGATTTTGGTTTAAATTCTAGAAAAAGAAAAGAAGAAAAAAAAAAACATTTCATGTAATTCGGAGAAATTATTGACGTGGAACACGTTTACGATCTCTGTATGGACGGAGTACCATTTTTTGAAAATTCGAAATCGACACCGGTGTGAATTTTTTAATAGGAAGGGGAAGTAGATAAAAAGAGTAATTTCACAAATCGTTCAACCATAATCAATCAGAGTACCTTGGATTTTTTTCAATAAATGCGTCGTGTCGCTTCTTCGAGTGCAACAAATTTATTTTTATATTATTCAAATTTTTTAAAATACTTAGTAATTTCTTTATTTATTTGCGAAGTGTCGAGTTTTTTATCATTCTATTTACTTTATGAGGTTCATGCGTTGCAAGAATAGGAGTGTTCAGATCCGTTTTTCCTTTGAGTGCCATCTGAAAATATAACTTGTTTTAATGTTCAGACTTATGGGAACAATTATTTTTATTGTTTTTCACAGACTGCGAATTGTCGTATACTCATTGAAAATGTAATCCTAGGAATTTCTGTCAAAAATTTAATGTACACCAAAAATGGTGCCTGATATACGTTTCAGTCGAAACTCGAGAAAAGTATTGATTAGTATACCCGATCTAGTTTCGAAAGAATAAATTGATATAAGTATTTTCAAAAGCTGTCCAAACTGGAAAAGGGTGATAGGAAATATTGTTTCAAATTCTTTTATTCACTGCGCCATAAATGTTCTGGTCCCAACAAAACGATTCTTTTTTTTTGGTCAAGGTATGGTCTGTCTTCAACGGAAGAGGTGTGGATTTAGCTAGGTAGATACAGTGTACTAGGCATATACTAGGCTACGAAATACGGTAGAGTTAGTCCGTTAACTTAAAATATGATATATTGGGGCTGGACCTTCTTTAAGGACTTGGAAAATTATGAGCTCTGATCCAATATATAATCTTGTACTTACTAGTTTCTTCGGGTCTATTCAATTAGCGGCCCGCGCGGTCACCATATGTGACCTGCAAGGAGCCACATCTAAAAGTAATTCTCAAATTGAAATAGTCACCTACTAATCGATAATTTCTTATTTATGGCCCGTTAGCTTGGTGAACTATGAAAACTGACTCGGTTAAAAACTTATTGAATACCCTTAAATAGAGCAAAATACACATGATAGACTGAGATTTTAACCACTGATGACGTCAAAAGGGAAATGTCGTCTTGCCGTATTTTTGGGTGACGTCATCCATCATGAGACATGGAACATGAGCTCATGCTATGCTTGTAAAGAGTTTTCGTTTTTCTCATGATTCAATTTCTTATCAGTTACTCATCTAATCATTTGCATTTGATGAGTGTACTGATAATGGAATAAAAAAAAAGGACAGCTAGAGAAATACGTTGGCCGAGATTATAAGAATAATATGACATCAATTATAAGAGGGATGAATCTAACAGGATTTTTTCCGTCATTCAAATCAAAGAGGAGAGGAGGGCTAAAGCCTTTGAAAGTATCTTTAATATAATTCATCTTCCTTGAAATCAATTCGGAAGACGGTCTGTCTATTCTTCATTCAAAGAAAAAAAAGAGAAAAAAAAACGTGTTCCACGCTCCGTTATTTCTACTTCATTAAAAAATTAAATAATTGAGGAATCCAAGAGGGCGAAGCCCTCCCTGATCGCCGAGTTTCTTAATTGAACATTAATTACGAATTCCCATACCATATAATATCCCGGTAATAGTTTTTGTAAAAATTCTCCCTCCTTATGCTGAACGGTTTTCATGATGAATTCGTCGTCTTGAGTTAAATAAAATATCGAGCCACTAGCACCCGGATTGCTCAATTCGCGAAGCGGCGCACTACAGAATGAAACCTGCAGTAAGAGAGAAAAAAAAAGCAAGTCATTAATCATCGAAACATTTTTCTTTAGAATTCCAAAAGAGTACAGGTAGGCGGTACGTACAAGGAAATCGTCCGGCTGAATACCAAACAAGTCTCTAAAGTAGCGAAAAGCGATTGGAGCGTATGTTTTGAAAGTGAATTCAGAATAATGATGGGCCGGAGTGAGATTCGAGCCACTGCTGCTGAAAACTTTCGTTTCGACTCTCATAAAATCCTGCATCAGAAGATCTCTTTCCGGCTTCGAAGCTAGGCCACCTACTGCTTGTTGTATTCCTAGCTGTATCGAACCCATAATTTGACTCGTTTGAATCTACAAAAAGCGAGCGAAAATACATTTTTTTATACCGTACTCGAAGTCGATACGTAATGGCTCGCTATTCAAACAGAAATCTATATTAATTGACCCCAATCTGCCCGGAAAATATCTATCGGTTATACGAACATAATTATACAGGAAATAGAACTAAAAGTATAAAGGATTTCCGATAATTACTTTTTTGTACGTAATTTCACCTCCGACTCCGACTCGCCGGTGACCCAGTTTCTTTTCCTTCTCCATTTTCTGCCGTCTCTTCGCCATGCCCTGTACATAGTAAGAATATAAAATCGTAAATTATAACAAAAACAGACATCCACACATTACAAGAAAGAATTTTTTTTTAAAGTAAATAATATAAATCATTAGAAATCGATCCGCACAACGTGCTGTTACGTGACAATGAAACGTTTATATGATACATCATTTGCATAAAATAATCGACGATGCTGAATAAGGAAAGAGCTTTTCGTGAGCTGCTTATCATTTAGATAAATTTCCATCATCACCCCCCTTCTTCCTCTTTCAAGCACTTTGAATAATCCAACGAATCAATTGGAAAACGTGATTCTTTCTCGAAAACAATGGATTAAAAATAAGAACGAGGTAAACGCATAATCTACATACGATACGGTTCAGCCGAACAGGCTTCCGGTTCAAATTCTAAAAATCCACGTACTTCTATACAGGATGATGAAAGACTTCTCCTCAAAAGCGACTTTGAAGATGGAAATTCAGGAGACTGGCTAAACGCTGAGACAAGAGCATGCTCTTAGAAAAAAGAAAACACACATACCTCCCAAAATTTCCACGAGAATGTATCTATACCTGGTGTGAGTAAGTTGACAGCAAACACTACGAATAAGACAATCAAGAACCGCATCAGAAGATTACAGTTAAGCTATTATTTCCGCATAGACGAAAAGAAAACTATATCTCGACTAATTTTTTTTCAATCTGTCTGTGACGAAAATACAAAAAAATTTTCAAAACGTGGTGTTGTTATGCTTCTCCTACGCGAGTAGAAAGACAGAGCGTTTAACAGATGTATGCAGGTGTACTTGGAAAAACGCAAACATATTGTTGACGACCATCATTAATCAACAAACGCATTTTTTATACTGAAATAATTTCTCGCACGTGATAATCGAACCTTTGGAAATTCGGATGCATTAGCAAATACGACGACGCTTTTTTCTCAACTCAGAGAACACGGTCTAATTTTTTGCCCCTTTTGGAGAAACCGTGTGCTTCTATGACAAAAAAGAACAGATTGACGCAAAGAATAACACTTATACCGTGTTTGTAAATTAGTAATTGTCTTGTTCTCGAATTATCGAAAACACGTCCTATAATAATTGAAAATAACTATATTATTATCGCACGCATAATCTACTCTATTTTTAGAAAAATGGTAACATTGTTTTCTTTGAACACTCATAACGTTTGAAATAAGTTCACATTAGGTTAATAATAATATTCGATAAATATTTTTTCAGGTTAATAAGGTCACAGACATTGAAATAACAATAGCAGAAGTTCTTTAGCTTAAGCGTAATATAAACTGCAGTTTAACGTAATATATTTAAATTGAGTAGAAATTTTCAACCATCGAAACAAGCGAATGAAAACAATAAGGGGATACAAAACTAGTAATACGAGTTTTCCGAAAAGAATATGAATGTAATGAGCGCGAATCGACGAAAGGAGAGAATCAGTTGACAAGAATCATCGAAATGAACACGAAAGTACAATTTACGTGAATTGTTTTCGGTGAATTAAGTAACCTCGTAACCAAACCTTCAATTCCAACTCACTAACTGAAGAATCGAGAATGTGTGACCGGAGATTACAATACACTCCGATAAAAATCCGAACAAACTATAAGGTAGCGAAAATAGAGAAAGTGAGAGAGAGAAAAAAGGATAATTAAATTGGCATTGGAGATGTTTCATTACAATCGAAAAACGAGGCTAAATCACTTTCAAGAGTAACTAGTTGACAAAATCACTCCTCCCTATCCTTCAAAGACCATTAAATTCACAAAGAAGAACATCAAAAAATTATACTCACTAGCATGGACGAAGTGATATCAAGCAAACTACTCATATCAATTACGTTGCTAAATGATTCGAATAACTGACCAAAATATAATAATACGTCTTCGACAACGACAACTCTCACAGAATAATTTCAGTCTGACTTTGAAAGCTTTAAGAGCGATAATACGATCAAGAGAATAAATAAACTGGTTTTGTCTCAGGTATCCAGTTTTGGAGACGGTGGAATGATAAATACAGTGAAAATGTGTAATTAATTAATTAATTAATTAGTCAAAAAACACTTACTCCGATATCTTTTTCCTGATCGCTAGTAGCATCCCAATCTAAAAATTAAAAATAATTTTTAATCAAGGAAAATAAATAGACATTTTAGATCGTGACCTACTAAATAGTCATCCTGAAACTATAAATTGTCTTTTTTGATTTGGACGATTCTGGGTCGAAGCAGGATCTCAAAAGATGCCACTGGTAGATATACTTACTACTTTCTTCATCAGCTTGATAGGAAGAAGTTCCAGCGACTTGAATATTATTTTCGTCGCCTCCGCCGGAAGAAGCCATCCTGACGCGTCAACGATATTAGGAATTTACACCCACTATCACAGTAACATAATATAGCAGGCAAAATGTAACCTAGACAGGAGTATTATTTTTGGAATAATGTAACAATTCCTAACCAAGCGATCGAACAAAAAACTGAGCACTATAAAATTTTATAAAACTATATTCTAATCCCATTTTCCTGTACAATTTTTCGCTCGGACCAACTTCATAGCCTTCATCAGACTTCAGTTTCTTTCGTGCTTTTTTTTTGTTTTGTTTGTATGTATCATTTTTTCATTTATCAACACTACTACAAGTGAAGGATTATACTACTTTTACTACTACATACTTACTTCCAGTGGAAAATTGCAGCGTTGTCATACCTATGATGAGCGGAACAGCTTCTGAAAAAATGAAATCCGCGAAAACGGGTATTCGATAGGAGAACAGTAGATTCTTTTCTGTTTCTTCCGTTTGTGCTTCAGATTCGACTTCATACAGTCAGGAGAAAAGTCATCTTCTCATCCGGAATGAAACCTCTTTTATCCTGACTGGCGATGTTCATTCTTCATTCTTCCAAAATTAGCTCAGAACCAGACGGATGGTGTTAAGGACGGTGATTAATGTAATGCTGAGTGGTGATTAAAAATTAATTAGCGGGGTTTAGGAGAAAAAAAAAAGGTCAAGTACGTAAAAGTGTAAAACACAACTGAGAATAATGAATAATCTTCTCTTCTTGGGTATAAGCCATTGTATTTGAGAAGTAGGTGTTGGTACAGCACCTAACAAAGCAAATTCACGCACAGGAACAAAATAACAAAGTTCATTAAAAGTTGTCAAAAATTGATGAGGGTTGAAACAAGGTTAAACAAATTTTCAAGGTAGTCCAGAGTATATGAAAAAAAAATTAAGTCAAAACAAAATTCAAATACAAAAATTAACAAAATATTTCAAAGCACCGGTAGTCCAGAATATAAAAAATAAAAATGAACCAAAATTTCGAAGCTAGTCGAGATAAATGAAAGGTATCAATTCCTGTAATCACAAAAATAATATAATAATATAATTATGAACAATGAACATTATTTGAGGTTTATGAACTCACCTTGAAGGTATGAGGACGAGGACGTCAGGTGGAACTCCAATAATACAATATTACATAAGTTACCCCTAATGTAAGAAATATACCTACAGTAACTATTTTTGTAAAAGGAATGTTTTGTACGTTTCTATAGATAAATTTGATATTTTGATGTTTCGCTTATAGAATTATGATGTTATTATAGAATCACTTTATTTACGAACTGCACTGAAATTTATTTTATAGATCACAACACTATTTAATACTTACGCATAGCAATAAAATGACAATTATATTTTCGTCAAATTAAGTTCTTAAAGAGTTAAAACATAGGTTTTATCTCTATCATTATTATTAGGTACAGAAAATTTAGTATTAAAAGAGAAGAACAATTTCTTTTCGTGTGTCATTGGCATCAGGTTTCGTTGATTAAAAAAAAATTTATGGGCACCGCCACTTTTTTTTTCCTAATCTTTCACAGTAGAATACCTACCTACCTTATAATCGAACGTCGATCTACTGAACAAAATATAATGCAATCAAATTGTTCTCAAGCATTTGGTGAATAAAGACGAGCTCGAACGTGGTGAATGAAACGCGTAAATCGGATAAAAAATGTATGCACCTTTTGGAGTTTCATTCGGAGAATCACCAGAATTTACGAGAGGTTTTAATAACAGAATGCAGAAAAATACGTAGGTTCACCGGGTATCTTCCATTTCGAATGGAATGGTTGAGTTCCTAGTTAAGGAACAAGTAATCTTTTGTGCTGTGCCAAGCCCCCGGAGTGTCATTGCTCTCAATGATAAGATACAAAAAGACTCATACAACAGCAGCTATCCTGTCATACCAGAGTACTTTTGAGTTGAGTCACCCTCCTTTTGAATCAACTTCTGAGCAAGAAATGCCCGGCCAAGTTTAAACGTCATATTTTTCTCTTGCTGTGCAACAAGCAGATGAGTAATTCACTTTTTCCTCGACTGTCAGAGCTTCTCTTGGCTCGGTTTTTCATTTTTGTTCTCGCGTGGAATATTTGAATAATTCTCATGAGTTGTGTATTGTATTCCTTAAACTAGGTAACGATGTTTCTTATATATTCCCTGTGTTCTTTTAACTAGAGTGCTGGGATACTGACAATATTCGTGTGTGAGGTACCTCTTCTTTCGGGTTGAATGCGACCTTTCACGCATTGATTATTAATCAATTTTTTCTATTTGAGAACAGAATTTTTTTTTGACCATAGTAATTTTGTAATGGCCGTTCCACTTTGAACGACGACTCCAAATACTGGCGAGGTTGTAATCACCGTGGCATTTTTGGTTGGCGGAGTAACATACCGGATTTATGCATACTACATAGGTATATTAAAAGGGTGCTGTTAGTGCGTTTGTCACACGTCGGATTCTAGCACCTTAGTCGGATAAGCCACGAGTTGGTCGTAGACCTCGATGGACCGGGGGTGGACTGGCGTGGTCCGGCGCGCTTTGGCTTCTATTCAGTTTTTTTTTTTTTTTTTTTTTCATATAATACTCTGCATCTGCAACAGGTGTAGGGATATGCGCTGTGGGCGCATGGCTTCGGTTAATATGTAACCGTTGGTAGTCCAGGTCAAGGTCACCGTACAACAGGTTGGCGTTGATGAAATGTTCCCCGGGGATGTCGCAAGGCCAGGCACTGGGCATCTACGGACAAGGTGACAAATGTATACTTCGGCATCCCTTTGTGGTCGGTATACTGGCTACCAAATACGGCCACAGTTGCATTTCTGTTAGGTGCTCGGGAGGCATAGGAGTCACCTCCTCTTGGTGCGTCCTGGGCAACGGTAACAATTAGGCCTATTTTGTTGACGGCTTACGCTCCTCAGGGTGATAGAGGGAATGGAAAATGGAAAATCGTAATACAGAATCCCGATGTTAATCTCATCAATAAAACTTGAGTTCGAAAGCTATATCGGCGACGCACCTCTAACTGAAGGCAAAGCAAGTGTTCTTCAAAATAATATTCCTTTGCTTGAGTTTAGATTTGCTTGTGTGAGAACACCATTGATTTAGGTATCGACTCGACAGCTGACAATCATCAAGAGATACAAAGTCATTTTTCAGTAGGTATGCGAATACCATTCCGCGAATGTCTCTATAAGATACATCCTCACGGTCAACTTAACCTCTACTAAACTCTTCTAGAAAATTGCTGCTCGATCGCTCCCGCGTCTATATATGTATTTTTGAACTCCGTTATTGTACTTTTGCGAAATCTTTCTGTGTAATTTAAATAATTTTATCAACCGTATTGAACTGGACGCTCACATTATATAACTTACAATGATAAGTTTTCCCGTAATTCATGAACAGGTTCAAACGACCTTCGATCGTGGTCAGATTTTATTCACTTGCTACATTTTACGAGCAAGCCATGCGTAATAACGTACCTTGTATAATAATCGAGGCAAATAAACTTACGTTCGAATTCTTCGGCGAGTAACAGTTTTATGAAAATAATATTGATTTACGTCCATATGTAGTCGTTACAGTCGTAATTCTCGCGTTAAAAAGATGAATAGGTAACTTACATCTGATATGCGGGACCTTCTCTGACCCAGAATATCGTTTTGAGGCGACCATTTACAAGGGCCTGGAGGAAAGAAAGTTCGATTTATTGAAAAATAAAACTTTGAAAACGAAAAGAAAATTGACTACGAATCCTCATTCTAGAATATATTTGTTTCATGAAAAACGCGAGATAATTAAATTAATACATCTAGATGACCGGGGATCCTTCAACGTATCCTCTTTTAGGAAGAGGGGAGGGAATGGTGAGAGAAATTTTTTTAGTATGAGTACAGATTGTTAATATTATTATCGAGAATACTGACTGACCGAGCGCCAACTTCACTCACTAAGCGACCAAAAATGGCAACAGGAAACAGAGAAAGGGGACTCCAGCCTCGTTGAAGTCCTATAACAAGAATTTTTAGTTACCAACAATAGGTATAGATGAAGGACTTTCTTGTGTTACGTATTCCTTGTAAAAATCTATTGATGCACAATTTTTACCGTCCTCCTTCCAAACGTAAGCATAATTCAACCTTTGTATTAGGGGACCAATGATTGGTGACTCTAATGATAAGGAAGGGTCGATAAAATTCGCATTTAGCACACTGCGAATAAAGGAATTTGACGTAGGTATTCGTGGATACTGGATGGCGTTGAAAAATTTTTCTAATCGACCAAATAGGTAAGTGTAATATAATTGAGTATGAATATAGTCCTTTTGGGAGGTCAAAGAAGTAGCCTATAATAAGACTTGGAAAATAATTATAGGTACGATTAAATTATAGTACGTTGAGCGTATTTAACAAAAGTGTGACTTAAGAAAAGAATTACTCGAATTTTCAAAATTAGGTACCTTACGGGTGTAGTAAGTATAGGTAGTTTTGATGAGATAAGAAGAACCCAATAAATATACATTTTTAATTAATTTTCATAATCATATATAAACTCTGTTTTCCCGACATTTATAATGTCCACAGACCAAAGAAACTATAGAGCCTGATACAAATGCATTTTAGCTCAACAATTTCATGCTATTCACACATCCAAAATATTAAATCGGGATTGGGGCAGAGAAATTAGCTCGTACCAACTATCTATCGGAAAGTCGGAATAATTAATAAGAAACTTTCGAATTCTTGCAGAGTGTACCGCCAAACTAATATTTACACTCGACAGCGAATATACTTTAAAATATGTGGTACTTATAGGTAAATACCTAATCTATCATCAATATGATCGTACTTATAGAAATTTACAGCGAACTTTCTGCGCATCATATCTTCGGAAAAGACTACGCGAGACAATCACCTATAATAATAGCCTATTTATTTAACTTCATTCATTAATCACTCGAACGGTTTTAACGCTAAGGTTTGGTAAATTATATGACTCTTGTTCGCCAGACGATCAAATATGGTGCATCCGCAATCGGTTTATGTGGATGATCAGAGGGAGATGATGAAACAAGTCTTTTGGAAGAAACGACCAGCGAGGAACGCGATGATCGCCACGTTCTGGCTATGACCTACATATGTTTACTCTCTCCGGGTACGCAGCTCGTCACATACCCTCAATGAACCAGTTCCATTTCGCTTTTCATGCGCGTTTCATCTGTAATGAAAGTAAAAATTGTGGCGAATTGTGTTTTCGATATAACGTAATAGTGACTCACCTGTATGTAGTTTCAAAAGAATCTTTGACATGAAGTTTACGCTCATTCTTCAATAAAAGATGAACTGGATTCGATATTCAATAATTTTCTGCCTTTGCTTTCTAACCGGTGAGTGTTTACATTGTCATCAAGCCCAAGTCTATTAGAGTCGTTTACCGCGAGAATTTTAAAGACTAAATTTTATTACGTGATGACAATTTTACTTTTCCTTCCTTCACAGAATACCAAGCGTTTATTGTAATCCCCGAGGAAGTGCCATCGATATTGTCTGTATTCTTCTCGAATATTCCTCCGATCAAGAAAGGTAAGAAGGCACTATTTACTCAATAGCACCGAGTGTCTGTACCCCTCCAACTTACAAGGTTTCCTTATTCTCTTTTGAGGTACCGACTCTCGCGTTGGCATTGGATTCCGTTTGGGACCAAACGCCGATTTCCAAGTTCAGTTTGAAATAGGCCCACAAACGAATACGCAGCCTATAGGACCCTCGGCTGGGATAAATAATACTTCGAAAAAACGACAGACTCCTGGATCGGGCACGAATGTTCACTCAAAAGTGAACTTTAATTCGACTAATCCAAGCGAAAAGTGGTTGAACACATGGAAGATGAATTTGAACGAAGAAGAGAATCAACGTCTCAACGACCCCCACCAGATAAGCGATCCAACGAGAGAGAACACATCCTTCGTCCATCAGTTGCGACAACTTTATAAAGGAGCGAACAATACTTCTGACCAAAGATGAAAAACTTTTACATCGCACTCGTATCCTTCCAGTTACCGGCGTCCCTCTGGAGTTCAACGTGATAGAAAATCGTGAGCAAGCTTTGGAGTTAGGTACATGTATTCTTATATCGATTTTTCGAATCTTCATTTTCATATTTATTATTTTGTAAAAAAAATACATGACTAATTATTTTCAGTCCTTTTTGATGTAAAGGATATAATATTCATATCTTCTGAGCGATTCATAAACGTATAGGTATAACCGCTGAAAAAAGCGAAAAGAAAACGACCATCACATCTTTGACCGATGAAGAATCTACTATATTCAGAGACGGTAGATGCTTTTACGTCTCCAGTCATTTCCCGAAAAAAATCAACCTATCATGCATGGTTGGTTTACAAATGAAAAATGTAATTTGATCCTGTACAAAATATTCTTCTTCAGCAATTACGGAAAATAAGTCACGTGAATGAGATACGGCAGTGATCAGTAAATTCTGATTTAGTCTATTTAGATACCGATTGCGCTCACTTCGAAGAGTCCGAAGTCAATAATGATCAACAGCACGGTGATTTTAAAATTATATTTATATTATAATTAACATTGATAGATTTGGCGAATATATCAACACAATAATAAAATTAGATTATACTGTTTTCAAAGTTTTGCGCACCAGACTGCTCCACGAACTTCTCCGTTAGTTTATACACAAGGATGAATACAGATACGTTGTCGTAGGGAACTTAATAATAGCTAGAGAGAAAACATTAGGTATCGAAAAAATTCCAGGCGGACACCACCGGAATACCGTACGAATCACTAAAAATTAATGTACAAAATCTCAATACGAACTTAGCAGTACTAAAATGGGAAATAGGGAATATTTCAACGTACTCGAGTACATTAGTACTTCTATTCCTTTGCCTCATTTTTTTCTATTCTTTTTCGAATATAAGCTGTAAGGGAATGCCTAAAATGTTCACTCGAGTGTTCGAAAGTGCGCGAAAAGATTAACTGCAGTACATTAGACAAAGAAGAATAGAATACCTCAGAAATATATCGTCCGAAGCGTATACATATACATTCTCATCAACGAACGATTCAGAAAAATAACTTTAAATTATTCTACAAAAGTATGAATAGGGTTCACGAATATGATACGTAATTGCGAGAAAAAGCTAACATATCCATATGAACATAATTCGATTTTTGAACAATATATGATTTGTCTACCAATAACATAGTCGGACAAAAACGATTTGTCTGTGATGATAGCTACTCACGATGAGTAGATTGTCAATTTACATACTTAAAAATACGATTAAAAAAAAAAAAAAAAAAAAACGAGCGATAGAACTACGCTTGTCCTAGATACACTGCGAAATTAAACGAAAACTTTTCCCAAGTTGGTATAAAATATTTGAAAATTGGTAACGAACAGTACCAAGAGCATATGAGTATCGAGAAAGTGGAAGATTTCAATTCATCTGAGAGAAAACGAGGGAAAAATTCGTGTGTAGGAATTCTGCGGGTTGGTGCATTTCGACTGATTGCTCTTGAATTACTTGAACTTCGAAATTGAAGCTGCATTGGAATCTGCTTTAGCAAGAGCGACATTATTAGCCCCAGCAACATTATTTCCGTGAGAGGTAGCTGCCTGAGGTGAACCGGTCACATGGTACGAAGGTTGAAGATGAGACCAAGTTTGTTGTAAATGAGACGGTTGATAAAACTGTTGCGAGAAAGGTGGTTGGGAAGAAAAGAACGGAGCCATAGCTACCGGCTGCATATAGGATTGATAAGGTGACGATACTGGAGGCATGTGGTACTGAGAATGAGTTGTCGATTGCGCTGCAGCAGTCGGTAAATAAGCTGGTGCGGTAGCGTAGGGATACTGCGGGAATGGAAACGGAACAGCGGAATTTAATTGTTGCGGCGAAGGAACGGCAACATATTGACTGGGAAAATGTAAAGGTCCTGATGGATACTGTGGCATGGACTGAAACAAATACGGCGATAGCTGAGCGTTCGGTGGCAACGCTGGCGATTGTGTTTGTGAAGGCTGAGACGGGGTGGACGGAGTGCCTGATTTGATTCGCGCATCGCTGCCAGGACTAGAAATACGAGTCGGATTCTTCAATTTGTCAGGAAAAGTTGGCATAAATTTGTTCATTCTATCTTTGGAAGCATTGTACCTATAAACGTTTCTTTCTTTTTCGTAAAAAGGCTTATTAATATTCGAATTCGAATTGTTCGATATGGGCGCGGATTCTGAGCCGCTTCGAATAATCGGATTATTTATCACAGTAGCTTTTTGTTCATTTTTTTCTTTGTTGTCGGAGGAAGGGTTTTTAGCCACTTCAGGGACTGAGGCAGTTTTCTCTGCATTAGCCGAACTATCTGCAACATGCTCATCTTCTTTTATCGAAAGGTTCGAAAGGGCCGAATCGATTGGCTTCTTATCCTCCAGACTAGAATCATTTGGTGAAGACGAGCGTGTGCTTTGATCGGATTTCGCATCACAATCGGCAACATTTTCAGCGCTAGCGTGCATATTATTCGGAACATTATTACGAGGGACAAATTCTTTGGAATTAACGTTAAATTCATTCTTCTTATCTTTCGATTGATTCGTGGATATATTGATGGTAACGCTTTGAGCATCAATCGGACACTCGTTAACAGCGAGTTTTTTACGGTTGAATACTACATTCAATTTATGTTTTTTCAACATAGGGAATGACAAGTTTGTTGATGATTTTGTATCACCATCCTGAAAAAAATCGAGAATATAAAACACAAAACAACATAATTCGACGAGTGAACCAAAAGAAATACATACCTCTAGAGCGCAAAGAACACACTGCATAGGTAAAGAAGTTCCTTCTTGATCCAACATGAAGAAACAATCCTGAGGTAGAACAACGATATCGGAATTGTCCAAATTCAAAACTCTTATGTCTACACGGTCTTCATCTTCACAACTGAGAATAATAATGTAAAAAAATCAAAATTACATTTTTCAATATTATTTCAAATTAGGATCGCTTACTTTTCAGGAATAACATATTCCAAGACGAGTCCTCTGAAAATGTTTGCTCCTTGTTTAAAAAATACGTGCTGACCAATTCGCGGATAAAATATGAACGGCTCGAGTTCATTATTGTCATACTTATCACTACAAAACGAATAAAGCGTACAGTAAGATGATCGAAACGTATTCGAAAACTCCTGGTATCCGTGTTTCCAGTCGTGCTTACCTTAAGCGTTTCAAAAGACTGATTAATTCTCCATTTTTCGTATAACATAACCACATATTGGATCTAGAAGTTCCTTTAACAAACTTCATCTCATGGCTGATATCAGGAGAACTGTCTTCGGCAGGCAATTCTGGAATGGTCAACGTTTCTTCAGACGGAGATATAGCAGAACACAAAGAGGCTAACCCTTTGAACACATCAAGTAATCCATCCTTCGTGCGCTTCACAACTGGATTTTGATCATCGACAAGATCTTTCAAAAATTTTTCCACCTTTAATAATGAAACAATGTAATCTAATTAGTACACCCACCAAACGACTTTCAATGGAAGAAAGGACACTGGGATGACGCTCACTTTGTGTTTTAATACGAGTAATCTTCCAAATAATTTTCCATGATCATTCCGATACACGCGGTACTTTATAATGACTGTGTAATAGGACTCATCCTTTGAATCGGTACCTGAGAAACAACAAAAAAATTCAAATGGATACAAGAATTATCCGTAATTTAAATGTCGCATTCCAGAAACAACCAAACTTTCCTTCATAACTTCTAATATGGCTTTATAAAATACAAGAGGGTTGAATTCCCTCGTACTCACATTTGATAATAGTACTATTTTCAAGATCCATTCTGAAAAGGTGCAACAGTAATACTTCGAAAAAAATAATTCAAAAATATCAAATAAAGCTCAACAATAAAATCGCGGTCATGATAGTATTCTGAGAGTAAAATTCAGGTCTGCACCGAGAAATGAAAAACAAAATTAGAAAAAAAATTAACAAAACTGATCTAAAATATCTTTATCACCTATCCCTAATTTCTCGGGCAAACGACGGATAATTTTCTTACAATTTTCTACGACAAAATGGCTGCGCACGCTGAAAACGCTGTACGAAAGCGCTCATATCACAACGTAATACCAGACAGAAACAGAACTACATCAACCGGCATTTTTCTTCTACAACTCTTCTACCTTCAAAATAGGCTCGTTTTGCCACACTTTGCCCAGGGTTTGCCCTCGTTGGTTCGTGGTAGTTCCCGAGTCCACGAAAAAGTTTTTGTGGTAAAAACGAAACACAAGCGCCAGCGTTGGTGGTGTCACCTTGCGGATTCTGTATGAACGAATTGATCACAGGTATCAAATTTCATACTGTTTAATGTCTTTGGCTCACAAGCAAGCTTATCTTCTTTCTCTTATCATTGTCTCGAAAATGTAAACGCCGATTTACATGACGGTGCCAAGCATTCTGTCAAGTCCAAATATTCTCTCATCGCTGTCCATTTCGACAGATTTTCAGTTTCCCTCAATTTGTTGATGCGATAGATTGTGAGTTTCTTTTTCAGCCCTCTTATCTCGAAGCTTCTCCCTGGTTCACATCGTATGTTTTAAAAGTAAGATTTAAACGTGCCATAAACTTCATTTAAATACGCTTACCGGAGTATAATTCATCTTCCTTTGAACAGAGAAGAATGGAGGTTATTCAACCCAAAGATTCCATCATAATAAAGCAAGGAAATGAACTTCATCTACATCAACTTACCAATAAACCGCGTTTTCAAGGCATAGAAATGGACGCTATTATCGGTGAACCGTTTTGGAGCGTCTATCGCAAAGAACAGACTAAAGGTAAATCCAGCATATTAATACGATGTGATCCAGCGGAATTGAACACGACTCCCTTTTTAAACCCTGCCGAATCTGGTTCAGATAATCGCAATATCCAAGATAATAACGATGCTCAGTCGTTGACAAAAGAAAATATTCTCAGTATGAAAGACGATGGAGTCACATCCCAAGAGATTATGATGAAGCTGATTGAAAACAGTGCCACCTTCTCGAGTAAAACAGAGTTCGCGCAGCAAAAGTATGTCCGCAAAAAAGCCAAGAAATACACGGATTATGTTCAAATTTTAAAACCAAATTTAAGATTGATTACTGAGATTTTCTTGAGAAGATCGTCTCTTCAATTTCTTAATATGCGTGTGGATACTTTGTCACAGATAATGACTTCGGTAAATCTACAATCTGATGGAACGTATTTAGTTTACGAAAACAACTGTCAAGGTGTAATAATCGCAACAATGTTGAATGCTCTAAGTAGGGAAGGAAAACTTCTTAGTATTGCTACTCCGAAATATCCATTCGATAAACTAAAAGCAATAAAGGCTCTTCGATTTCCAAAAGACGCGTTGGATCGTTTAGTATACGTGAACGTCGAATCTTTTGAGAAATATGCGAAAACCGACGTTTGTGAGATGAAATTAGATTTAGAGCATAAGATTACAGCTAGCGAAACCAACGATTGCGAAATGAAATCAGATTTACGATCGCGGGTTACAGTTTCTGAGAACCACGAATGCGAGATGATCTCGTCGGAAGTGTTAGGCGCCACAATTGGTGAAACTCTGAAGAGGACACTTGTCACTCAGCCCGTTGAAAATAAGAAAACAAGTTATCAAGAAAGAAGTGACGCAGAGGTTCGATCACTTGGAGAAAAAAAAGCTGATGGTCTGGTAGTAGTGTGTAAGCAACTACCCAATGATTTTGTTAAGGAAATGTTACAATTTTTAGCTCCTTCAAAATCTTTCGTTGTATACTGTCCATATCAAGAACCATTAGTGAAATTGTACCAAGATTTGAGACAGCGAAAAGATGTCATTTATGTCAGGCTGTTTGAAAATTGGTTAAGGACGTATCAAGTATTAACAAATCAAACGCATCCAGAAATAACGATGAGCGGTACCGGTGGATATTTGTTGACTGGTATTAAGGTTTTACAAAATATGTAGTCCAATGTACTAATAAATTTTTATTACGAAACAACCAAGTTTTTTCCCCATTTTCGCAGGAAAAGTTTGATTATAAAAATATTTAAACGCTAAAAATAACAAAAGCGGTATTATTGTGTAAGCGCCCCCGTGTTCTAAGAATACATAAACGAGCGTCAAATAATTGAATCGCGAAGACGGAAATAACGAAAAGAAAAAAGTATTCTTAAATATTCGAAATATCAAAAAATAAATAAATAAATAATCTTACTGAATACGAATATATCACAATTGTTGAATTTCTGCTCAAATGCAGAGTGTGCTTCAAAAGGAATAAACTTCATTTGCCTAGTTACGTATCAGTATTACTGTTTATCACGTGTAATTTTTCAATAGATAGTGAAAGTTGCTCCAAACTTTCCATCAATGAACGCACATTCTCTGCTCCTTGACGCAAACCTTCTTCACTGAGAGGAGTGAAAAGTTCTTGCTGTGCACCGAGTTCGAAATGTAACCTAGCTAAATGTTCTTGTTGTTGATGGATAGCCGTCATCTGTTCCATACTGCAATTTTTACCTGTGTAAATGCAAAATGACTTTTTTAATCGAAATGTTTAGCTTCGCAAAGTTGGATTAGTAGTTCAAAAATGCCTCAGAAAAGGCCGTGATTTGAAAAAGAAAAAAAAAAAAAACTTTTGGTCGACGTTTTTGTTCGAGGAAAAGAGAGCGTATAAAAATTGAAGAACAGTATTTCATTCGTGAATGAAAATTGAGCTTCCAAGAGAGCTATTTTTTCTTAGACATCAGCAATTATGAAGAAATTCACTTTGTTTTCAATTTTCAATTCATTTCGAATCAATTATCTTACACTTTGTCGTCCTATTTGTTATTTTCCTAATTTTCAAATCATCACTCGCAAAAATAGTTAATTTCAATAGGTCATTTGCTAACTGTGACATTCCCCGAAACAGCTCGGCAGTTGAAAATAATTCGTATTTATTAGTAAAAAAAACTCACCAAACGCTCTTAATTTGCCAGTGTGAAAGTCGTCTAATAAATGCAACAAGGCTTGTTCCATCTGTCGGACATCCATCACATCTGAGAGAAAACAGTGATGTTGAGAAGACCGATCTAAACTCGAAACTACTTTCAAACGACAATAAACCAAAAGCAAATTACAATAAGCAAGCAAACAAAAAATTTCTGGCGAATACAAAACAACATCAATAAGACTACGCAACAAAATGTTAAGTATGTAGTTAGAAGCTCAAAAAACAGAAAGTAAAAGCGTTATACGCCAAGAAAACAATCACACATCAACAAAATTTAGACTTCAAAACAAAACGAATGGAAACATCTCAGCTTGAAAATATCCATTCCATCACTTTTTTCAATGCCTAACTACATGAACGAAATTTCTACCCTAGCCGAATACCTTTTTTATTTTGTAGCTTTGAAAGATTCGGTTGTGGTGGACGGGGAGGTTTATAATCAGCTGCTCTAGAAACTCCTCCATGACTTCCTAGAAACAGAAATGATGCACATAGGGTTCTAAATTAACGTGAAAAGAAATCGATGAAGTCGAATGTCAAAGGTACCAGTAGAAAGATGGAGACCGTGGACAGATGTACTTGTACTCGAGGAAAGGGTAGCCGTATTTCGCGATAATCTAGATCCTATGCTTGATTCATCCACAGTGTTTATCTCCAAAGATGGTAACTACGAGCAAGATGATGAATAAGTATTTACGAGACAGGAATACGTCGAAGATGACAAGCTAGACTTCCCTTTACTCACTTTATTGCCTCGGTAACTATGATCACTGGCAGATTTGTGTAAACGAGATATTTTCGATGTAGACCCATGTTGTTTAGTAATACTTGATCCAGGTGGGGTTATATTCTCATTATTCACTGGTGTATTCTCTTCGTCCGAAGAAACCAACTGTTGTAATTCATATTCCACTTCCTCAGCAGCCATATCATCTAAGACAAGAACGAATCGAACTTGATTACAACGAATAGCGGAATAAAATAATTAACGATAGATGGTACTCATAATACTCACTGATATGGTGAACACCCAAAAACAATTGGTAAGCTATCGTCTCTGGAAAAAATTAGTAGGTAACAGTTTTCTTATCAGGCAGCTGTACAAAGAGCCTAGTCTAGTCAAGAGGTCAGACTGAGGAGTGAGGAAGGAGGTGAATCATGCGAATTGCAAAGTGTCTGTACCGTACACCGTACACAACCAGCTGATCGTAGTGCAGCGTTGTAGACTTGTTGGTTGTGTGCTTGTGTACGATGGAGAATGCCTTTGTGTGTCATATCTTCTGTGTGTACATATACGAAATTATATGACAGTGTACGTAAGCAAAAGTAT
The DNA here is from genome assembly GCA_035079385.1 of Aspidiotus rigidus. Lineage (NCBI taxonomy): Eukaryota > Metazoa > Arthropoda > Insecta > Hemiptera > Diaspididae > Aspidiotus > Aspidiotus rigidus. The sequence continues at coordinate 4,859,092 of JAVHKY010000015.1, read as the reverse complement.
GTTAGTAATTTGTAATGCAAGCACGTGAGGCCGATGCGTAACTCGTAAATTCTTTAGGCCGATCAAAACAAGACGTGCTTGGTGCGTCGAGCTCGGGGTCAAGCTTCGGTCTTCGGTCTTTCTTAAATTCCAGTCTGATCTGATCACGGTGGTCCGAATGGTCGTCATTCCAGTTAAATTTCTAAATTATGCTATGAATTTCGCGCGAAGTTTTCTTCGAATGGAAAGTTAGATCAACTATTCAACTTATTTCTAGTTCGTATCAAACGCCTCTTCCGTAATATCATGAGTAGCCGTAAGTATTAAGCAATTTAACCATTGAAATAGATCTTTCAACCGGTATTCAACTTGCTATTCTTTATCAATTCTCTTGAATATTAGGAGTCTTTCAAGTGAATAGTAGAATTACCAGACCGCGTGTGGCAACACAATCTCCTGCGAGATCGTCAAACGTTCCCGGGCGTACATCTTTAGCGATGAGTAATTCCAGAATGGGTAAGTCGTATTGAATCGGTGCGTAAAACAAGAAAATTTTCATAACCATTCATAACGTTCATTAAGTGTACAGAAGTAAACAATTTTAATTGAGCAGGCATACTTTAGTGGCCTTTCAAACAACGAGAATTACGAGCTTTAAGGATAGTTGTGCTGTGCGGATTAACTTTTAGATATCGATACTGACCACGGCTATGTGCTAACCCTCTTAATCATTGCTGTATGAAGTGTAAGTCTTCCTTGAAAAAGGAAGTTCCGTACGAAGTTGAATTGACGTATCTGAAAACAAAGATTATCGGAATGAAATTTATTTTAGCCTACAATAGGTAGACAATGTCATGAACCTTGATCATGAGCGTTGTTCTTGAATAATCCTCCTAGTTATTGTTTCGCAGATACACCAATTCAACCTAGTTCTACAAAGGTTATGGCGAAGAGGAATCATATTTTTCATTGAATTGATTTCTGAGGCTTTCACGCTTTTATTTTGATTGTTCGAGTTCTTTAGTGAAATGTTATTACAAACTGTTGACCGCGATTTGTTGAAATTTGAGTGCGTATTCGAACGAACTATTTATAATGCAGTTTCCTATGAAGGTTTTTGCCAAGATTTACTGTGGTTGATATTGATATAATTGTCTCATAACTCCTTAAAAACGAGTTTTAGTTGTAGACGGTCAATATATATTATTGTCAAGATTGAATGATTTCATTGACGGTGCAAAAGAAACTTAATTATCTCAAGAATTGTAAGAATCAAAAAAAAAAAAAAAGTGTCAAAAATATCAAACCTCACGTTAGTTGCCCCTTGTTTTTTTTTTTTTTTGATGGAGGTAATAGGCGTATCTCTTTTACCTGATACAAACTTTTGACATAAATCGTTCGGTTTCATCTTCCTTTTCGCAAAAGATATTGTGAAATAATTTGTAAACCATTGTAGTTCATAGTATGTGATTTTTTTGTCACTTATGTTGTACAATTATTTATCGGAAGACGCAATTAAATTCAACTTTTACTTTTTAATTAAGAATTTAGGACTCATTTTTTGGCTCAAGATTATGTCTAACCTAATGGGTAAGCAATTAATTTTCAAATTACGTTCAATTCAGATTCTGTTTGGTTAGGCTTCATCTTAAGTAATGAAAGTGGCATCTCTGTTTCGTAAATTTTTAATTTACGCTATTTTTCGGGTCATATTCGATTCAGATTCTGTTAGGTCACCCAGGGTCGCCTGACTAAACTTTTATATTTGCTGTGAGTTACACATGGTTCGAGAATTCTGAAAAATTATATTTTTGTTTGAATAAACAAAAAGTGGGCACTTTTATCGCTGTAACCGATAAGTATTGAATGACTCTATTAGCTGCAATCCCCCCTTTTTTTTTATGAAAGCGTTATAGAGTTATTTCCACGGATAATTCGAGCGATAATAATTCAGGAAAACAAAGATTCAATTTCCCTCAATCATATTATTCAAGTATACACAAATCTATTAAATAATGATGAAACACAATTGTGGTATGCCTTCCATCAAAAGAATTTTATATTAAACTCTGAGGGGCTCCTGCTACCTAGAGATTTACGGGTCGTGTGTCGGTCGTACAAACACTTAGAAATTTCAAGATATTGACGCTCTAAAACGCACTTTAAAGTACCTTATTTCATTTTACTCTTAGTCAACTGCAGTGAACGACTGTTGCGTACAGAGCTACAAAATTTGTTCAGATCACGATTTAGAACTTCCATTTTTCAGTTTCCCTACAATCTATTATAGATTTGGTATCGAGTTCTGTTCATTCGTAATGAGACTTGTCTACAAGCAACTGCTCTTGTGTACCTACGACGTATTCCAGATTTACCTTTTTGTAATGTTTCAATTTAATTCGCAAATCTTGTACACTTTTCTAAATTATGATTGATTATTTTAATTTCATCGTAAATAAATTAATGATACCATTTCATCAAAAATTTGATAAAAGATATTTTTCTATTTTAGACGCACTTCCCTCAACTCACAGAGTTTCTGGACGATCGACTGAAGAGGAGGTTCGGCGCCGGCAAATGCTGCGATATTCTGAAGATAAGGAGAAGTTTCAGCAAAAACAAAAAGAGGTTCCGTTTCAGCTACATCAATACCGTTGAATGCCTACTGTTATGTTTTTTCCTGTCCTGATTTTCTCTTTGGATTGCTTTGATCGTAGAAAGCTGACAAAAAACGTGCCGAAAAATTTGAAAGGTACAGACATATTGATCTCGGTCGAAGAGTGGGCGAGCTTGAAGTCAACAGTGGTGATGACGGCACGAATATGATATCTGCAAGGGAGCGACAAGCGATCGAATATGCTGAGTCATCTCCCGATGCTTTCCGTATCGAACAAGAAGTAAGTTTCCGAAACCATCTGATACTTTTCAGTCGTGAGCTCTTGTTGATCTCATCTAAAGGGAATGAAGGTCATACCTAAGATAAACCAGCAGGCGCAATGAACCTCGTTTGATAATGAAGAAAATCAGTTGGTTTAAATTGATGATACTGTGTGACTATTGATTTTGTTGATCATTCTTTTTCAGAGAGAAGAAATGCGAGCGAAACGCGAGGAGAGAAATAGAGAAGAGAAATTGAAGAAGTATGCTCATGTTACCACGGGGCAACGATTATCTCAAGAAAACATTTCCGTAAGTCTTCTACGTTAGATTAATTCGGTAATTTCTCTATCATTAAATCTTTGAATATCCTTACAGAGTCCATCGTCTACCGCTCAAACTGCCATCAGCCCTAATACAGCCCAAGGTAGGTGACCATTTTTGCATTCATGTTGAATCAACAGATTTCAAAATTCTAACTGCGAATATTGTTTTCTAGCTGAGAAAGAAGAAGAATTTCGTCGTCGAATGAGGGAAAATAGAGAAAAGATGCAGAATAAATACAACGAACAAACCAAGAGTGCTCAGTAGACTAGGAGAACACTGTACCCGTCTTCAATCACTCAAATTGTATCGCTCATAAAATACTAATTTACTCTTCTTGTTAAAATTATTTTTCGTTACTTAATCTCTATTTCAAATTGGAGCTTAGAATTTTTTTCTGAGGATTTTCTAAAAACTACCAAATTTCGAAGATCAAATTTATTAGTCGTGAGAATTCCAATTTGTTCCCAATTTTAATTTATGTGATATTTTCATTCTCAATTTAATTTTTCTATTGATAAAAAATGAAAAAAAAAGTCAAGAAACTTGACCCTTATAAAAATTCAAATAAAAATACGTTCTAATTTGACCTTGCATTTTTAATTACAGTTCGCTCGAGTTTATTTTCTCACTAGTCTAGGAAAATGAATTACTTGAAAAGTTTCATCGTAACCATTTCAAAAGCTGCTGCGCGATATTATCTTGCGGTGCGCGGAAAAGACCCTTTTCTTGTTTTTTTTTTTTCAGTTTCCGGCTACAGGATGAGTTTTATAAAGAAGTAAATGGCCGAGGAGTTGAGAATACGAGCTTAGTTCGGCTTATGCATACAGATACATATAGAAAGCCGAAATGTCCATTGGATGAGAGGGTGAATTTTAGAGGGGTGAAATGTTCCGCTCTACGCGGTATTGATTCTATAACGTCGGTCCGCTTGTATTCACAGTTTCCCTTCTACCCTACGGTAAACAATCGTGCTGCAATACATGTAACGTTGCGCTCGTGTACTTTTTTTTCAATATCGTGAGTTTTTCGATATCAGTGAGGCAGCAACTTTTTCGCAGTACGACTTTCCGGAATCGGTCGTGCTAATTTTTTTCGACCCTTCCGCCTAAATGCCAGATCGTCTCCGTCTGATAGCATTTCGCAGGTTTTTGTATTGTGATCGCGTAGTTTTTACCAGATAGCTCGCGTATTATTTTTTAAAATTAATTTTAAAATTTTCCCGCCCTTCCAACCTTAATTTTTACAGTTATCCGCGAAGTTCGATCGCGTCATAAGCGATTATGATTGGCACATTTTGGAATTTATGTCGCGCTTGTCCGTCCATTCCTATTGATAAGGTAAGTTTGTCGTACTTTCGTGGTGATTGCACTTGGACTTTGAGAACTTTACCAAACTCGATATTTTATCACGTATTTGGAACGCCAATCACGTGGTCATCTTCTGACAGTTTCTTTTTCGAAGAGATTTTGCCAAATACTCTGGTGCTTTTGAAGGGAGAGAAAAAAATAATAAAAAAAGAAAAACCTTCGCCTTGTAAAAGCAGAATTATCGGTTAATCGAACAATATAACTAAATCGTTTTGAACTACCTTCTTTCCTCAGAATCGCTCGGAATATCGTAGTACATACCAATGGTACGAATATACTGGACCTCGTCAAGAAATTGTGAAACAAGCTCCTCAGCCAACTGTTCCGGCGAGTAAGTTGAATTCTATGATCTTCATTTTTGAGCTGAAACTTTTTAGGATATGAAACTGCGATTCATCGACCATCATATCCGGCTTGATCCTTACGAACCAAATCAATAGTACTTGAAACACTTTCTATCCCGGACTCGTGTGTGACTTCGAGTTCTGATGCTAATTTTATGTTCCAGCAAATATCTCATTATTAGTATGTATTTTTATACGACTTTCAGAACGTCATAAATTCTTCATCAGACGCTTTCTTTGTGAATTAATATTCTAATCCACTTGGTTATTATATAGCCTATGTTCCTAAAACTACCATTCCCCGAACATTCATTATACGAATTATAATCCAGACGAATTATGGTTCAACAATTCGCGCATGATATTGGTTTTGTTATCGATTGCCAACTAGTAAGAGGCTCTACCACATGAGTCTAAGGCTATTTAACTTTCGTCGTAAATTTCTAGGCGATTATAACGAACCAATATAAAATATGAGCGCCGGCGGTTTTCTGCAAATGCAATTTAACGTTCATTTCCAGACAGCTATAGCTCATAGTTTTTATTTATGTAGCAGTCATACGTTGCGATGTGCAGCGGTAGTAAAACTTTTTGAACTTTTCTCTTGAGAAATTAAAAGAAAATGTACGCACTAGAAGAACTCAATTAGAAATTTCGAGAACGGTTTCTTCGTTATGACGTTATTACTTTCCAACTTCTGAAGTTTTTAATTAGTTACATTAGTGAAATAACTATCTGACTATTAATGCTGTCTGACTTTCAGGCAATGAATTGAAATTTGAAAGAAAATCGAAAAGAACGCGGAAATTTTACACTTAAAAAGAATAATTGAAAATTCCCTCTATACGTTTGTCGAAGAATAAGTAAACACTTACGAAATTTTCTGCTGAATTAATGCGGTAATGTTTGGAATTTCACCACTCTTGGGAAATCAATATATCCCGCGAGACGAGTCTAAAAATCGATTCTTGGTTGTTTCACTCAGAAGAAAAATCCACGAAAGAAACCTTAAGGCTCTGACAAGAACATATTTTATGCGATTGAACGGTCGAATCAAAATGTCAACCATTGACCCATCCCCACTACAACCCTCGGACCAAACCTTCTCATACCTGGTAACGTCAGATTTATTTACTCTCTCAAAATCTCGACGTATGATACTTTCCTTCCTCTTCTTTACAGTGAAATGGCTCAGAAGATTACTATGACCTTGTCAATAATTTGGAAAGAGGGGTACAGGGCTCCTTTTTTTTTTTCGATGATCATATTTTATGTATAAGATCGAATTCCAACGACCAAATTTTCACCGTCCTTGATGTAGGTCAAGTTCTAAAGCTCAGTTCCCCTTTCACTTCCATTGAAATCGATCGAAAGGGTCTCGCGGGACTTCATTTTTCAATCCTTCTGACAAGAAGAGGTTGCGCTCTAACGGATTGAGTACGTGTGCCTTAACGATTCAGTTGATTCCCAAAATTGAGAAGAGGGACTATTGGTGAGACCTAGAGTTTAGAAATCCGTGGGGTCCTTCGCCTTCATTATAATTACGCCTAACGTACAGTATATTATGCTAGTGGCTATACTAAGTGTGACATACAATAATACTAGAGGCCTTCATATACTGTACGTTAGGCGACCTAGTTCATCCTACAGTATACTTTAGATTTCACTTTTGGGATTCAGAACAATTTCGACCTCTGCTATTTTATGTTAGCCTATTACACATTGGGCTAAACTAGGCTTAGGTACTTAGCTCAACATACTCTTAATATGTAGTAAACTGGGACCGGAGGGGGAGAAAGCGGGGTGTAGTATGACATCATAGAGCATAGGCTGTTCGGAGTGGCTGGGCTGAGAACGGGAACCGAGTACCGAAATGAGATTCATCGGCTTTATTGGCTGTCGGACGGCACTTTAAAGCAATTAATAAATTAAATTAAATTATCGAAACCTTTATTTTTGGGTCTGAAAATCGGAACCGAAAAGATAGGGATCATTATTAAATTAAAGGAGCAGGAAGAACCGGAAACCTTAAAAATAACAGTTCTCAGCTCTCGAGAGGCTAAGAACTGGTATCAGATTCGGTTCCTAGAAACTGATATTTTTTTGATCTGAAAACCGTAATTGAAAATACCCGGAACCTTTTATAACGAAGACCAGATCTGGAAAGACCCGGAACTGTTTACACACGGAACTAAACCGAGAACCTTTTGGAAAATTACAACAGTTCTCAGCCCTGACGAGTGGAGCAAATGAATTAGCCAGGCCCGACGTATATTATACTAAACTTATGCTAGGCTCTAAATGGGAGTAAATGTGGGGAGTGAGTGAGCCCATGAGCCTCTCAGCGTAATATTCAGTTTACTAATCCAGTACAAGGCTGAGGATGAGGGCGAATGAATAGCTCGTCAGCCAATTAGCCTAACATGCAGAATACTAGCTTTATATTAGATTACTATGACGTTATCATGAATGACGTAGACGTATCAAAAGTTGACATATACCGTACACTGGACTTACAAAAACATTCACGGGCTCTCTAGCGGAGTTCAACGAGGATAGGCTGGGAACATGTTTTATGGAGCACCTGCCATGTGAAAAAGGTAGATTGTGACGTTACAGGCCCGGACTTTGGAGCTAGATATAATAGGAGGGGAACTTAAAAAATACAAAAAGATCTGTGACGTCATCAGATTGCAAGGCTGGCCTATGCCGTTATCAAACTATCACCTCACGGATCCCACCTCCCCAAGCTATATATGATGGGAGCGGGATTTGTAGAATTTCCGAGCTCCAAACTTTACCGGCCCGCCAACCAAAAAACCCACCGATAAACAGGTTTCCTGTTACAAACGTCGATAGACTAGTTGTATTTCCGATTTGGGGTATTCTTGGAGGACGTTCTGAGTCTTAAGGTGTTTGAAGCATTGCATATCTGGCTCATTGAAGGGATTACGTCAATTGGTGTATGAAGCATTGCATATCTAATTTTTTGAAAGGATATCTTTCAATCTATACACACCGACCACCGTGCTATATATGATAGGAGGAGGACTTGATGAAAGAATGATCTGTGACGTCATCAGATTGCGAGGCTGACCCATGCCGTCGTCAAACTGTGACCTCACAGACCCCGCCTCCCCCAAACTATATACGATAGGAGGGGGACTTGGAAAATTTTCGAGCTATGAACTTTGCCGACCGGCTGGTTGATAGACTAGTTGTATTTCGGGTATTCTTAGAGGACGTTCTCAGTCTTATGGTGTTTGAAGTGTTGTATATCTGGCTCATTGAAGGGACTACGTCAGTTGGTGTATAAAGGACTGCACATCTAGTTACTCGAAGGGCTATCTTTCAGTCTATATACATCGACCACCGAGCTATTAATAATAGGAGGGAGACTTGGAAAATTTTCAAGCTCCGAACTTTTCCGGCCGGCTGGACGGTGCACATTTTTTCCGAAAAACATCCCGATAAAACAGGTTCCCTGTTAAAATTTCAACCTCCGAGCTATATATTATAGGAGGTAGACTTGGAAAAGTTTCGCATATCGAGTTTTATAAGATAGGTGCGGGTCTGGAAAAATTTTTAATGTCGAACTATATCCAATAGGAGGGAGGTATTTGGAACAAATTTGGATTTTCGAGCTTACTAAACACCAAGGTAGTGAGGAACCTTGATTAACACAGGTAATAAAAGCAACCCCGAGTAGCTAACGAAATAGGCTCCGAGTTTTTCACTATTAAGTTTTTTTTTTTTTTTTCAAAAAAAACGTCCGCCGCGCCGTTCGGCTGGTAAGGCTTCGAGCTCGAAAATTTTCTGAGCTCCCCTCCTATTATATATCGTTCGGGGGCGTGAAGTCACAGTTTTATGTCGTTATAGGTCAGCCTTATAACGTCACAATCTGATGACGTCATAGACCAGCCTTGTGACGTTACAATCTGATGACGTCATAGATCAGTCTTTTTCCAAATCTCGGTGTCGTCATAGGCCAGCTTTGTGACGTCACAGATCAGTTTTTTAGTGGGGAACCCGCTATCCATTTTGTTAGGAGATTACATCCTCAGAAAACGTCCGCGTCCGCGAAGTTAGTAACCTAAGGTTAGGTTAGGTTACGGGTCTCGAGCTATATATGATAGGAGGGGGACTTGGAAGAATTTCAAGTCTCGACCTATATATAATAGGGGGGGGGGGACTTGGAAGAATTTTGACTTTCGAGCTACCGTCCGCCGTCCAACCAAAAACTTAGAAAAATTTTGAGACTCGAGCTGTATATGATAGGAGGGGGACTTAGAAGAATTTCAAGTCTCGAGCTATATATGATAGGAGGGGGACTTAGAAGAATTTCGAGCCTCGAACTATATATGATAGGAGGGGGACTTGGAAGAATTGTGACTTCCGAGCTATATATGATAGAAGGGGGACTTAGAAGAATTTCGACTCTCGAGCTATATATGATAGGAGGGAATGTAGAATGATAATTTCGATTTGAATTATATGACAAGATTATCAACTCAGTTCCACACCACCTGAGAGGTCGAGTTAAGGAATTGCGGGTTCCCCGCTGCCATTGCAACGTCTGCAATACGTTCTATTTCGACGACATGTTTCACAAAGTGGAACAATACGTCAAATCCTGTGATTTCTGTCAGAAAAATAAAAGAAGCTACGAAAAATCTGGCCACTTATCAGAAAGAAAACTAAATCCCCAGCTTCCCCCTGTTTTTCAACACATTTCCATCGACTCCATTGGGCCTTATACATTCAGCTCCAAACAAAACTGGCATGTTTTGGTTGCCATTGATCGAGCCACAAAATATATGATCCTGCGAGCATATCCCACTATAAATACTTCCAAAACCATCCATTTTCTCACGAATCTAATCACGCAGTATCCCTGCCCACGCACAATATTATGGGACAATCATCCAGTATTCACATCTGCTGAGGTACAAGCTTTCCTAGAAAGACACGACATTCGAAACCATCATTCTCCCCCTTACACCCCCCATGCGAATGGACTTGTGGAACGCGGTATGAATGAACTCAACCTTGCTATCAAAGCCAAACTCAGTGAAAGCTACACACCTTCAACACTCCCTACAGCTGTCAAATACATTGCTCAAGCACATAATGTGTCCCGTCACCCCCTTTTACCTGGACAATGTTCTCCGTTCTTCCTCCTTTATGGATTTCAACCTAAGCCCCTCGAGCGACAATTGAGAATACGCCAACCACCTACCCAATCAAGAGAAAGAGAGCTACAACAAATCAACATCTTTCGGGAATCCATTCCTCTAATTTTACATGCCAACTTCGAACGATACTCGAAATTCTATAATCGTAAACGCAACCAAAGGGAATATTCCATTGGTGACAAAGTTCTTGTCCAAAAAATCCAGAGTTCCAAACTCTCCGAAAAATTCTATGGCCCGCACGAAATTATTCAAAAACATTCAAAAACGGTGTACACTCTTAAAGACGACGATGGATCACACTACATGACCCACATTGAATATCTGAAGCCCTATTATCAACGTTCTATAAATTCATAAACTTATCATATTATTTTCCATACATTTATCTTATCTTATAAACAAAATTTTCTTCTTGGTTCGAACCTTCTCTTTCGTATGGAACATGTTAAGACTCCCTCCTCTTACCTCCTCTCCTTGCGCGCAACATTCCTCTTCCTCTCCTACGTCTTTTCCCTTCCTCCTTCCTTCCTCTGTCCTCTTAACAATGCTTCCCCAAATCAATCCACGGATCACGCACACCTCTTTGTGCACCTTTCCCGTCTACCTATTTACAATTTTACAATTTGAACTTTTTTTCAAATATTCATTAATAATGTTTCCAAACAATTAATTCATTCAATTTTATCCTTCTTATTGGTTTCAATTTTGCAAGTATAATTCACACATCCTTCCTCTTCCCTACGCAAAATCCCTGAGCTCAGTACAAGAACAATCTACCTATTCCAACCCTTCAAGAATTATAATCGATTTACTATTATATTTTTTGCTATTTTTGAAACGTACTTATATACATTTATATTTTCCACTTTTTCTAAAACTCTTATAATATCTCCCCTCGCTTAACATTATTCACCCTATACCCTCTACTACCAGTCACTGTTACATTCTGCCTTTCCTCCTCAGCACTATGGAACTAATGCAGCCCAACAATATAGAATTCATCATCTACCTCATTGGATTCCATGTCAATAAAGAATTTCACCCAAAGGAACTCGGCGTCCTCAATCTCCGCAAAGAAACAACTGGATTCTTCCACTTCTCCCTTCCAGTACCATTCCACATACTCACCAAAAAGGACCGTCTAAACGCCCGTCAAGCAACCAGACAAACCCATGGATTAATCTACACAAACAGAGAATATGATCTACTTCCTTCATACCTACCAGTCATCTTACACGAAATAATACAAAGCAGCGCATCTAACGGCTCCATTATTGGATACGCCTAGAAAAATTCCTGCGTCATTTTTCTTTGGCGCCGGGAGTACTTGTCAGCTATAAAATCATACACTTTGCATCTTCTGCACACTATATTAATAAATGCATTGCATCAGCACTATGAGTCGTACATACAAGACAAAGCCGCTAATTACGTACCCCGTACTGACTCATTCATATCTTTCTCCCTCCAAGACCGTCTACCCCTTGCACAATTTCGATCATCCAAGCCGATTGGCCGAAGCGACGTCTCCCCTCGCACCTTCCAGCTGAACTTCAAACCCATCAACCTTTTGGACCTTTTGCAAAGTCCACTTTTCTATTTCTCATGATTAGAGCCCGGATTTCTGGCACTAAAAAAAATTATTTTCGGCATCAAAATTGAAGAATTCGGCAATATTCGGCATTTAAAAAAAAAAAAAGTTAAAAATTGCTCAATTTTTAATTTTACAAAAATTTTTTGTTGTGCATTACAATTAGATGATGTTCTACAGTTTCTGTTTTTAGACTTTGCCTCTTATCGCTCAATATATTTTTCAATTCAGAAAAAGTGCGTTCCAAATCAACAGATGTAAGTGGAGCGTACGTAAGCGAACTGAGCACAACTGGATTAGTAGAAATACTAGATACAAAAAAAGCAGTGTCATCAAATGAGCGGGCAAGTTCTTGTAATTGTAGAAAACCGTGATTCTTATTGAAAATAAAATCAAATTTCGTTCTTAGAACAGTGCCCTTGGAGCCAGGTATTAGTTGTAATTTACTGCGAACATTTTCAATGTGCTGCACCTGCTCCACAAGTGACAACCCTCGCTTTTCCAAGCTTTCTATAACCTGAGGGAGGAACGACACATAAGATTTTATGAATGCAAGGTCGGTCGGTAAAGTTGCCTTTTTGATAAGTAGCTTCATTTTTCTCATTTGTTGTGAATCTTCAGGAAGTTCGTTGATTACCTCCTTGAATTTTTCGAACTTATTGGCGAAGAAGACTGCTCCATTGACCCAGGTACCCCACCTTGTAATTACCACGTCAGGAGGTAGTTCACATTGCATAATTTCGTTGAACTTCTGTATACGGGCTGGACTCTTCAAGAATATTTTTCGACCTGCACTTAATAAAGCATTCACATCGGGGAAACATTCTCTAAGTTTTTCGCACAGACGATGAAGTCCATTTGCGATACAGGTAACGTGTAGTAGTCCTGGATAAAACTGACGTAGATTTTTCCCGGCAGCTATCATATAGGGTGCCGCATCAGAGACAAGAAGTAACAATTTATCCGAGAATAATACTCCCTTGTAAAAATGCATTAATTCGTTGTTCACAAAAGTGCATACAGTCGATGAATTCGTTTTTTCCAGGCATTTACACGCAATGAGATAAGGGTCACCTGGTCCTTCACTGCACAACACACCTAGAATCAAGTTCACGATGTAGTTTCCTCGGGCATCAGTAGTTTCGTCAACAATGATGTAGACATAGTTGTCGCCAACGCGGTTTCGAATAGTTTCTATTGTCTCGTGGTACAGCACGGGTACATAATTCTTCCTAAGAGTACTTTCATCAGGGATGTTATGTTGTGGAATATATTCTTGAAAAAACGACTTTAATGCTACATTATTCAGCTTCCATAAAGGGATGTTGGCAGCGAGGAAAGTATTACAGAGTGACCGATAAAAAGTATTTCGTTCAGTTGCTGATGCACCATTAAAAGATAACGTTGACTGTTTTACTTTGGAGCTCGTGAAACGCTTAACGGCAGCAATATGTGATGCTGTAAGAGAGTGAAATTCCATCAACACTTCATAATTATTTCCTTAGGCTTATGTACCTGAGAGGAGTACAACTCACCTGTAGCACAATGAGAATCTACGTGATATTTTTTAGTGCACGTCAACGATTTCCCACATGGCAAACATGTTATAACCCGACCGTCCGTATTCAAAATTTCAACAGTTTCGTTGTAAGGACGAATCCAATGACGCATTCCAACGCTTAAGGAAGTTTTGATCTTCGGCATTTTCTTATCTTGACAGCAAACAACGCAGAGAGATACAACAAATCGTGATTCAGCTGAAAACAGAGTGCTATACTCTCAACGTATACTGCCTCCCTGTACACCTATTTGGAATTAATCATCGCTGCTTGAGGTCGTTAAGCTCGACTTTTCATGCACGTCAGTAATGTAGCAATGACGAGTGCGTAGATACTTGTCTAATCATTCCGTGTCGTTGAATTTATGATGTTGCGGACAGACGAGATAGTGATTTGGAAATTTTTACTCAAAAACGACGATTTCGGCACAATCCCGGCATTTTCGTCAATTTCGGCATTTATTCTCATTCTGGCAATTTTCGGCAGAATAAAAATTTTTTCCCTGGTCCCCCTTGCTATGAATCGTGTTCATCTTTGATTAAAACGTTCCCGCCCATTAAGGAAAAAAAGTGACAAATGCCGGCGAATCCGGGCTCTACTCATGATCTACCCGATGGGAACCTGTTCTATGGAGTTTTTTTTAGGAAATTGGCCGTATGCCGTCCGCCTTGCGCTGTCAAAAAACTTGAAAAAATTTGTACTCTCGATATTTCGGCTCTCTACCCGTAATATATGGTAGAAGGAGGACTTATGGTGGCATATCTGGCTCATTGAAGGGGCTGAGCCAATTGATGTACAAAACATTGCATGTCCAGTTACTTGAAAGAGCTATCCTAATGCGGGTGTTATATAATGTATCATTTTTCAACCCGCATAAAACAAATTCCCTGCGTTCCTTGTTTAACATCACTAAGGAAGCCGCCGACCTACAGTCTTGGTCCAGGAATAAATCGCCATCATGCGAGTAATTGTCTTCTCTACAAATGTGATTCTCATTTTCAGTTGACATCCTTTATCAGGCGACATGAGCGAGAGCGTTTCTCATCTTGCAATAAACCTTCGAAGATCTAATCATATTTATTGATGGCTGTAAGAGTTCGTACCAGTTCTGGATGGGTTGCCCTTGATTGTATACACACGTATACTTTCTCGCAGGGGAGCTCCAAAAAAGGCCCAAAGGTTTTTAGTCATTCAGTGAATAAAGAAGGATTCAGTAAAATCGACTAGCTTCGCTACTGAAGAACATTCGGCATTTCTTGGCCCCTTCTCCCTCGTTAAGAAATCTTGGAGCGGACTGTTTTCTGTTTTCCGTGATAAAGATTCCAAATAAAAGTCAGTATTATTAAAGAGTAAAACTTCTTTGACTCTTTCGTTTAACTTCTCGCAGGCAATCTCTTAGTATATCTCTCAGTAGTGATGAAATCCAGAACTCGTCTGTTACTGACTCTAAAGTATGATCCACTCCTAAATGATGTTGGTGACGTGAGTTTTTTGGTTGTTTGTTCAACCCGTAGACCATTAGAGTGATAGGTACTTGTTGGACCGTTACGCGAAGGAATTTTCAATTTGTTACCTGATATGTGTTAATATTTGATTTCTCATTTTCCACAGAAACGGAAGAAAATGGACTGAAAGGTGGTATACACGCTATGTTAATCAATATTAATAAGAAAGATGGTGGAAAACGGCTCAAGGATAATGCGATCGATGGTAAGTTATGATATGTTGTGTTCATGTTCGAAAAGCTCATAAACTCGAAAATTGAAAATCGCGTCCACTTCGTACGTACATTTATCCGTCCACGATGTCTCCTCGAATTTTCCGCATCGGTGCTCGAATTTTCTGTCTTACATCATCATTCGCGTTTCAGAGCTCTGTACACATTTTCCTGGTAAGAAATTACGAACGAAATTAAATTTTAATTAGTCTATCCTCAACGTGCATATTGGTACAAGTAGTTAACGTTAAGAGAAGTGGAACAGTTTTTCCGACGAAGAGAGGTCATATTGTTGAGTCGAGAACAGATTCCGTTTTACCTCCACTTCTTGCATCAGCGATGCGATGCTAGTGTCACGCGAGTTTATCTTTTCCGTTTCATTTGGCTCGGTGTAGTCGAATTGTTCAGTTTTATCGTCGTACAAAACAAGAAAATCCGTTCAGTTACAAAGGTTTACACGAAAATTATTTATCGCATCGGCTTTAGTTTTATGGTACGTGCGGATGTGGCGTGCGGGAAACTTCCCGTCGAGTGCTCGAGTATCGTATAAATTTACACCCGAGTGAAAAAGCTCGCCGGTAAGTTGAGCTTGTCATTTACCATAGAGCGAAGAGAAATATCGCGCCCGTGGTCGTGATTAATGTCATTGTAAAATTAGGGTTATCAGAAATTTCTCGCGTAATTTCGTACGGATATCTTCTATGTCAAAAAGCAGCAATTACGGCGAACACTTTCTCTAGTGTTTAGGCGAGTAAGCTGCCGCAGCCGATCTGAGTAATTGCAGGTTTTAGACGACACACATTCGCACGGTACGGCGCTTTTTTTCGTACGAGAAAACATACAAATATTATTATGTCCTCAACTCGAAGGCAGAAAGAAAATGGAAAAAGTTCACTTATTTGTTGACGTTCGCTCGAGTAGTCCCCTGAGTAACTATTCATTGTTTCATTTTATTTGCTGTATGAAGTTAATGAATCTTGCTCGCAGCGAATATCGGTCTGCGAATGCGTGCGTAAGCATCCTGTATAGTTGAGCCGACGAGGGGCACAGGCATTCCCACGAAAATTTCAATAAATAAATTTTGTTACAGTATAGGCCTACACGAATACTGAATAGGGCTACGTTTTGTGTACGGAAAGTAGGCGGTACATTTCTTTCCCATTCTTGCTGCCATTTTGGAATTTACTCGTCTTCGAACGACGGTTAAAAGGGGAAAAAAATGTATAGAAAATTGAATCACGGCGCAAGGTCACTTGTACAATGCTTCCCAGCTCGTAACGATCGAAGTAAAAAAAACTAAAATACCAATATTTAAAATGTCAACGATCCTTTCAAGAAAAAAAAGGGGAGAAAATTGTTGAGTGAAGGTTGCCGTTATCTTAAGTGAATGCTCTAATTTTTTTCCTCTTTGTTGTAATTTATTCTCAAATTCCTGTAGCAGACATGACTCCGCTATTCTTCGTCGACACACGGATTTCATATAAAATCCTCATAATTTTTCATTCATACGGGCTTTTCTATTGCTTCACACAACTCTTTCCAAATTTCCCTCGAGGTAAAATTTTGCTCAGTTTCACGCGATAAGACACTTACAGGCCATGGTATCTACAAAAATACAACACCGGAAGCAGTTTTCAAACTGTCTGACGGAGTCGTAGTATATAGAATGAGTTCGCTATAGAGAAATGAAAACTCGTTATACGGAATGAAAAAAAATTCTCAGAATAGTTGTGGAAAAGTTCAAAACAGTTTTACATGAACACTACTACCGTGGGTTCAGAAGGCGCATAATAGAAATCTGCCTTCGTTGAATTTTGCCGCTTGACTGAAATTTACAGCTTGATGCCTTGCTGAACCGAATAATTTCTTAATAGATTCGAGTTATGACGAAATTATGTACTTCTACAGCGAGAGAAAGTGTTGGATTACGAATGAATTCGATACGCCTACCATCTACATCGTAGACCTACATAAATTGAACGAATTCAAGAATATAGGAAGGAAAAGAGTCGAAGCAAGCGAGGTCTGTCAGTATCGAATGAATTGTATGAGAACTTAGTTTGTGTATCCTCATTTTGAGCTAATTATATGCAAAGATGGTAGGAGAGAGGATTATTGAAGCGACAGAGAAGTACTGGAAGATTTGGGATCGACTTCAGCAGTCAATGATAATATGTTCTCCCACAGCCAACTATATTTTGTCGAGGTAGTTTCGTCATCTCATATTAAATTTCAGTTGATATTGTTCTTCTTTAATTATGAACGGCGAAGATTATGGGAGGGTCAAAATTTATTAACGAGTAACTTTGTTTTTGGACGGGAACCGGTTTCATGTGGAGCTTTTTGAAAAATATTCACCATACCTCCGGAAAATTGTGATTCTCGATGGGGCAAAGACTTTAGGGACTTCGAAAACTTCCCAAAGGTTAACCATGGGGATCCGTGGACCAAGAAAAGGAGGAAAGAAAATTAGATGCCATTGCAAGACTGCAATGGCAGTGGGAAACCCGCTGTCCCGAGTCCCCCTCTTATCATATAAATCTTAGAGCCTAAAGTTTATCCAAGTCCCGAAAATGATGACGTGACAACTTGAACGTGCTGCAATTTCAAGGAAGCCGTCGTTTTTCCAAGTCCCCCTCTTGTCATATATAGCTGAACAGTGGAAATTTTTCCTAGTCCCTTGCTCGAGAGTCGAAATTTTTTCAAGTCCCCTCCTCCCTCTCCATGACGTCATCACCCTCGTGACGTCATCAACCTCGGACGAAAATTTCCTGAAATTACACCCAATTAAAGGGATAGCGGGTTCCCCGGTAAAAAAAAAAGAAATCAGGGAAGAGACATGGAAATTTATCAGAATTTCGTTACACTTCGCCATTGACAGAGTCTTGGAGGGCGTTGTTCTTTTTCATCCCTCTGTGACGTCTTTGGCACCGCACTGGACTTCAATAGAATCAAAGCAAAGGATGACCCAACGACTTGCCGGGTGAGTTTCTCAAGTTCTTTCAGTTGAAAAATCCACATTGTGTACAAATAGCCAGAGAAGAGTTATTCAACTCCTGACTAATTTTCAACGCAAAAAATTCATACTAAATTGGCCGTATTGGTGCGGTGATCGGTGGATAAATGCGCTTTTTGTTCTCAATTATTGCGCAGAAGTTATATACAACATAGCCATCTTTTCCCTGCGAGTAGCTCTGTTAATTACAAAGAATTTAATTTTTAGATTTTCAGTACCGATGTTGCTGAGGATTTATAATTACTTCGAACTTGTGGACAAAGTTAAACTTGTTTTATGGGGGTGGTAATTTGAACAGAGTGACGGGTGCCGTCCGGCAAAACGTGAGACTTGAAAAAAATTTCGACCTCCGAGCTATATAATGATGGAAGAGAGACCTAGAAAAATTTCGAATATTGAGCTGTATTTGATAGTGGAGAACTTGAGCAATATAGACTTTGGAGCTTAAACTACCCACATAGTGAGGAACGTAATTTAATCTTTATTTTAGAAGGAGTATAAAGAAAGATACCTCCATAAAATAGGTCCCCTGTTTGCCTCGATCAATATAGTTAATGAAGAAAAACACGAGAAGCTAACAAAGTAGGCTGCGAGTTTTTTTTTTTTTTATATACTTTTACAGAATGTAAATACACATCATTTTTCAATCCGAGACGTGGATACTGAAAAGCCATGGCTGTCTCATAAATTCGAAACTAAAATTGTAAGAATTGAATAAATTTTTGAACGAAGATCACGATATTATTCCGAGATTTTTTTTATTTAAAGCACTTTTCTGTATTTATAAATATTATTCTGGTTATAAATAATGAAAATATTATGATCATAAATAGAAATAAAATTACGTAATCTCAATGAATATTATCAAAAATTAATTGTGATTAAGTCTAATCTGAATTCTTATTAAATAAAATATAATTTTCCGTCAAAATTATGAAAAACGTTCAACATGCACACAACTATTGCAATGAAAACCTACTTGAAAATTTACAAACATGCACAGAATATCCAATTAGAAATAGTTTCCTGATTTGAAAGAGAAGATTAATAAATACCTAATCGTTTTCTATCTACACAATATCACATGTGAATGTAAAAACGTTACACCTCAATTAGATTTCTAGAACTATTGTCTGGGGAAAAAGAACTTTTTCTGTACGTTATAAATTCTTATTAACCACACATTCAGGAGATACGACTTAATTTAAAAAGTATGGTGGTATGTAGACTACATTGATGAGTTACCTACAATACAACTGGTAATCACTCACATCTTTCATCTTGAATTATAAAATATGCTTTTCCAGATTGTATTTGTATAAATTATTTTCCACAAATAGCACACTTGAAGTTAATCCTCAGATCTGAGTTAGATTCATAGGTAAACATATGCCTCTTGAGATTCCAAGACAATGAATTTTTATCCACAAACACCACTCTTAAATTGATATCTTAGATCTGGTTTGGTTTCATGAATTAAAACATGGAGCTTGAGAACGCATTTGGACCGAGATCATACTTAAATAGATATCTCGGACCCCGGTCAGATTCCTGGATCAAGATAAAATCTAATTTTTCAGCAAATGATTTTCCTCAAACATCACTTTTGACTTATTGATGTCTCAGTTGTAGATCAGATTCATGAGTCAACATATGATTTTTCAAATAGTCTTTTCGAGTTAATTTTTTTCTACACATATTACACGTAGATTTGGGTTAGATTCATGGATCAACATATGCCTTTTCAGACCGCTTTTCTGTTTATATTTTTTCTCACAAATATCACATCTAAATTGACATCTCAGATCTGGGTCAGATTCATGGATCAACAAATGGTAATTTAAACCATCTTTTCGAGTAAATTTTTTTCCACAAATATTACACGTGAATTGATACCTGAAATATGGATTAGATTCATGAGTCAACAGGTGACGACTCAGATTATGTTTTAGAGTAAATTTTTTTCCACAAATACGACATTTGAATGGATATCTTAGATCTGGATTAGATTCATGAATCAAAACATGAAGCTTGAGAATGGATTTGGAAGCGAATTCTTTTTTACAAACAGCACACTTAAATAAATACTTTGGACCCGGGTCAGGTTCATGGGTCAACATATGCCTTTTCAGATTGCTTTTCTGTTTATATTTTTTCTCACAAATATCACATCTAAATTGACATCTCAGATCTGGGTCAGATTCATGGATCAACAAATGGTACTTTAAACCATCTTTTCGAGTAAATTTTTTTCCACAAATATTACACGTGAATTGATACCTGAAATATGGATTAGATTCATGAGTCAACATGTGCCGACTCAGACTATGTTTTCGGGTGAAATTCTTTCCACAAATACCACATTTGAATTGATATCTTAGATCTGGATTAGATTCATGGATCAAAATATGAAGCTTGAGAATGGATTTAGAAATAAATTCTTTTTCACAAACATCACACTTAAATAGATACTTCGGACCCGGGTCAGGTTCATGGGTCAGGATATGAAATTTCAAATCAAATTTTCTAGCAAATGACTTTCGACAAACTTCACATTTAAATTGATATCTCAGTTCTGGTTCAGATTCATGAGTTAACGTATGAATTTCCAAACAGTCTTTTCGAGTAAATTTTTTTCCACAAATATTACACGTGAATTGATACCTGAGATCTGGGTTAGATTCATGAGTCAAAATGTGCCTACTGAGATTAGATTTCCAAGTAAATTTTTTTCTACAAATACCACACTTGAATTGATATTTTACATCTAGATCAAATTCATGGATCAAGACATGACTTTTCAAATCAAATTTTCTAGCAAATGACTTTTGACAAACATCACATTTAAATTGATACCTCAGTTCTGGTTCAGATTCATGGGTCGACATATGCACCTTGAGATTACTTTTCCTCATACAATTTTTTCCACAAATGTCACATTTAAATTGATATCTCAGACCTGGCTCAGATTCATGGATTAACATATGGTACGTTAAACTGCTTTTGCGAGTAAATTTTTTCCCACAATTATAACACTTGAATTTATATCTTAGATCTGGGTTAGATTCATGAGTCAACATATGCTTTTTAAGACTGTCTTTGTATATAAATTTTTTTCCACAGATATCACACATGAATTGATATTTCAGATTTGGGTTGAATTCGTGGGACAAGATATGTTGTTTCAGATTGCATTTGAAAGTAAATTTTTTATCACAGTTGTCACATTTGAAAGGATGTCTGAGATCTGGATTAGATTCATGAGTCAACATATGCCCCTTTAGATGGCCTTTGAGAGCGAATTTTTTTCCACAAATATCACACTCAAATTTATATTTCACGTCCAGGTCAGATTCATGGGTCAACATATGCACCTTGAGAGAATGTTTCCATTTAAAGCTTTTCCCACAAATATCACATCTGAATTGATATCTGGGGTCTGAGTTAGATTCATGAGTCAACATATGGTTCTTCAAATTGTGTTTTTGGGTGAATGTTGTTTCACAAATATTACATTTGAATTGATATTTCAGATTTGGGTTGGATTCATGGGACAAGATATGCTTCTTCAGTTTTTTTTTGAAAGTGAATTTTTTCTCACAGGTCTTACACTTAAAAAGGATATCTCAGATCTGGATTTGATTCATGAGTCATCGTATGCCCCTTTAGATGGCCTTTCTGAGTGAATTTTACCGCACAAATATTACATTTGAATTTTGAATCGATCCATCCGCCTCAAAAAATATGTTTTTGTGAGTTTTACGCTTAATTAAGGATGTCTATCAGGATCAAATTTGTTCGTCGACACACTTGTTTCAATAAACTAAATACCTATTACCTTAGATTTATGGACTCTGAATTATATACTATCTTATGTTGAAAAATCTTTCAAACACCATCTACAGCACAAATTGGGCATTATTTATGCAATTTGACATAAAAGTACATTAGTAACTGTATAATTTTCTATCATTTCACTTGAATTTTGATGTACAACAATACAGGACCTGCAATCAGTGTCAAAAAAGATAAAGTGTTATAGAGTACTCATGTACAAGCACAGTCTGTCTGTAAAAAGTATGAGGGGTAGTCAAATAATTTTAATACTAGGTGGAAATCATTGAATACTTCAGGAGTGGAATTGAAATATTTATCCTGAGTAAGTGTACATCATATAGGTACTTATATTAGAGAGATTTGATAAGTGATCTAGTGCATGTCTTTTCATTA
Organism: Aspidiotus rigidus; assembly: GCA_035079385.1. NCBI lineage: Eukaryota > Metazoa > Arthropoda > Insecta > Hemiptera > Diaspididae > Aspidiotus > Aspidiotus rigidus. The sequence continues at coordinate 4,836,890 of JAVHKY010000015.1, read as the reverse complement.
TCGGTACCCTGGTTCAGGTATTTTAGGTAAAAAGAAGACGAGCACTGCATCTATAGTATCAGAACAATCTATCTATATCCATGAGAATCTGTGTACTCAAGTTCTGTAGGTAGTTTGATTAATACAATAATAACAGTAAAGTCTGTAAAGTTTACTGTTATTATGTAACAATTCTGTAGGTAGACTATGATAAATCTAAATTTGTTAGGAAAAATATTGATAAACTAGTTTTACGTTTTCTTTACAAGGGTAGAATCATCGTAGTATGTCAACCAAACTTCTTTTAATGATAGTAACTTATACTGTAGGAGTTCTAATATTGAAGAAAAATATGAATTTCCTTTTTATTTTATGTTCCTTACCAATTAATTCACAGACTGTATTATCATCAACATGATCATTGTTCATGGCGTTCAAATTTCAAAGTTTCAGGAACTCCGCTAGTGGACGACCGTACAGATATGTGGCTCTCATCACTGTAGGAAAAAGAACACTTTTGTTGAATAGTACAGCCAACATAAAACTGGTTGTAAATTGATTGATACAATTAATCAAAAACGCTTACTGTACACCAAATTTGAAACAATTGGACACTGAGATGGTACTTGTCTGCTATCATCAAATCCTTCAAGAACTTAGGAATAAAAGAAAAGTTCGATTTGACAAAAATTTGAAAATATTACTATAGTTCCTATTTCATTTGATCAGTGCTAACTTTTGATGATTAATAAGGGTGACTAACTGGGTAAAAACTTAGACCATACAATACAACAGATAGACCGAGCATCGGCCATATAAGCGTGTACTACGCTTCGACCATATACTGATGGACACTGATAAGAAATCGAAAACGAGAAACACCGAAAAGTGGCACTTTGTTATCATCATGAGAATAACACTTTGCGTTTTTTTTTTCAATTTTACATTTTTACCAAAATCAACCAAGATTTTTACGTAATGTATGCATAATTGTTGTCTACTTGTTAATTTCCGTTAAAAAAAACTGGAAACATCATTTTCTTGCTCGAAGTAAGCTCGTAATCAAGGGCCACTTTTCGTCACTTCTCAAAATCGATTTGTTTGGCTTCACGTTCTCATCAGTATGGCAAGTCCATCAGTATATGGTCGAAGGTACAACGCGTTGAACGGAAGACATGATAAGAAAATAAGGGGAACTGGACCTCAATGAAGGCAACGCGGGTGAACGCGCGGAGCAGTGAAACGCACCGTACACCCGCGCCGCTCATCTAACTTGTAAACAAGGTCCAGTCCCCCTTATTTTCTTATGTGTATTCTTATCATGTTCTCCTTTCAAAGATTCATTACTATGCTCGGTCTATCTGTTGTATGGTCTAAGGGTAAAAAATAAAATAATAATAATAATGTTATGTGTGACGTCACAGATTGTTCGAGAGTACCCATTCGCCCAAAAAAGTTCCTGTCAAATTTTTCGCTGTGGTAAGAAAAACACTGAGAGTTTAGGATCGCCGAATCATTAATTGAAAATGGTCAAATACGTAATAATGAATCAAAAGTTCATAATATTGACAATCTATTAGCATTTCAATGTATTATTTTGGAGAGAAAAAAAAAAAAGAAAAAAACTAGTGATACCGGTACCTTATTTCTTTTCTATTTCAAATTAATTACCCAGCGACCTTTACACTTAGAAAAATAGTGTTGGAGAATTCTGGGAATAATAATCCCGATTCTTTCTGCACAAAGTATCTCGCTTCGAATCGGAAATGACTTTACTGTAGGTCTCCAGAACAAGTATTGCTATTGCTACAGACTGATAAATTGGCTTGAGCTCATGGGTAGAGTTTCTCAATACATACCGTCAAATACACATAATTTTTTAATCCGAGGTGTGGAGTCATGGCTCTTCACCAAACTGGAGCCGACTAACTCTCAGGATTCTTGTAGGAAGTTGTATCTTTATCTCAGAATCAAATATCTTGCCAAATGCTGTCTTACGGAAACAAAAAAAAAAAGAAGGAAAAAATTTTCAAACGAAAAAAAAAAAACTGTTATGGTACAGCCGGAAAACCGCAAGCTTTGCATCCACGTGGAACCCAACAATCAGAGAAATAGGTTAGCGTGTCGATCTAGTTATCCGAGCATCTTTCAATTGTAAAATACGCTCTACTCGCACCACCTTTTCTGTATGAATAGCCGCAGGAGAGATATATTCTAACTCCTGATTCATTTTTAAGAGAAAAAACGTGAGTCATATTGGTGCGACGATCGCCCATCATATACCTTTTTTGTTCTTAATTTTTACGTAGAAGTTGGCCATCTTTCTGAGTAGATCTATGTCTGTCAATTACAAAGTATTTAACTTTTATCAGATTTCCAATACTTACTAGTATTGTTGAGGAATTGTAATTATTTTGAATTTGTGGGTATAACGATTCATAAACTCATTCAGTGTGTCAGGTACCTATATATCATTAACTTTGATTCAAGATATAGAGCCATGGCCCTCTATACCGGAGAAGAGAATCGGCTTCCATGGGAAGTTACAGCTTTATCTCTTTCATCCCGTAATCAAATATCCTGCCAAAAGCCAAGGACTGTTTCACAGGCACAAAACTAAAATTGTGAGGTGTAAAGAAATTTTTAAACGGAAATAACGATCGTATTCTTCGAAGATCTTTAAATTATTGTGGATGTTAGTATATTGGAAACATATTAAACAACGTTATGAAGAATGAAAATTGTGATTATAAATTTAAATAAAATTACTCAATCAATACTAAATTATACAGAAATTGGGATTAGGCCTAACTTGAAATCTGAAATGAAATAATTTGCAGTAAAGATTAGGTATGAGAAACAATCAATACAATATCCTGTTCTAACGCATATCAATTGATCCGAATAAAATATTCAAACATGCACGGTTATGCAATAGGGTAGGCTATAATTAAAAATCTCAATCATTTCCTAATAATTAAGAGAAGAGATTTTGAAGACTCGATTTTTATTTACAAGTTGTCTCATTTGAAATAAAGGTGTATTATACCTGGATTAGATTTCCATACAAATAGCTAATGTGTCAGGTGTATATCTTCAGAATAAGTTAGAATCTATTGTACAATACGAATTTGTAACCGCATAATTATTATGTACATAAAACTTGATCTAAGAAGTATACATATAATGGCATGAGTTACCTACTACATAAATGAAGATCACTCACATTTTGTATTTTGGATTAGATTCATGAGTGAAAATATGCGTTTTCAGATTGCCTTTCTGTATAAATCTTTTTCCACAAATAGCACACTCAAAATTACACCGAAAATCTGGGTTGGATTCATGGATCAACATATTATGGTGCTTTAAACTGCTTTCGCGAGTAAATTTCTTCCCACAATTATAATACTTGGATTTATGTCTGAGACCTGGTTTAGCTTCATGAGTCAACGTATGCCGCTTCTTCAAATAGTCTTTCAGAATAAATTTTTTTCCACGCATATTACACGTGAATAATTGATATTTGAGATTTGGGTCAAGTTCATGCGATAAAATATGATACATTAGATTGCCTTTCTGTATAAATTTTCTTCCACAAGTATCACACTCGAAATTATATCTCAGATCTGGGTTAGATTCATGAGTGAAAATATGATTCATTAAATTGCCTTTCTGCATAAATTTTTTCCCACAAATATCACACTTGAATCGATATCTGAGATCTGGGTTAGATTCATGGGTGAAAATATGATTCATTAGATTACCTTTCTGTATGAATTTCCTTCTACAAGTATCACACTCGAAATTATATCTCAGATCTGGGTTAGATTCATGAGTGAAAATATGATTCATTAGATTACCTTTCTGCATAAATTTTTTTCCACAAATATCACATTGAAAATGATATCTCAGATCTGAGTCAGATTTATGGATCAACCTATGGTACTTCAAACTGCTTTTCAAAGTAAAGTTTTTTCCACAAAGATTACACTTAAATCGATATCTCAAATCCGGGTTAGATTCATGAGTGAAAATATGATTCATTAGATTGCCTTTCTGTATAAATTTTTTTCCACAAATATTTCACTCGAAATTATACATCCGATCTGGGTCAGGTTCATGGGTCGACATATGGTACTTTAAACCACCTTTACTAGTAAATTTTTTCTCACAAATACTACACTTGAATCGATATCTGAGATCTGGGTTAGATTCATGGGTGAAAATATGATTCATTAGATTGCCTTTCTGTATGAATTTCCTTCTACAAGTATCACACTCGAAATTATATCTCAGATCTGGGTTAGATTCATGAGTGAAAATATGATTCATTAGATTACCTTTCTGCATAAATTTTTTTCCACAAATATCACATTGAAAATGATTTCTCAGATCTGGGTCAGATTTATGGATCAACCTATGGTACTTCGAACTGCTTTTCAAAGTAAAGTTTTTTCCAGAAATATTACGCTTGAATCGATATCTCAGATCCGGGTTAGATTCATGAGTGAAAATATGATTCATTAGATTGCCTTTCTGTATGAATTTTTTTCCACAAATATTACACTCGAAATTATACCTCAGATCTGGGTCAGGTTCATGGGTCGACATATGGTACTTTAAACCGCCTTTACTAGTAAATTTTTTTTCACAAATATCGCACTTGAATGGATGTCTCAGATCGGGATTGAGTTCATGAGTCAACATATGGTACTTCAAACTGCTTTTCAAAGTAAAGTTTTTTCCACAAATATTACACTTGAATCGATATCTCAGATCCGGGTTAGATTCATGAGTGAAAATATGATTCCTTAGATTGCCTTTCTGTGTAAATTTTCTTCCACAAATATCACACTCGAAATTATACCTCAGATCTTGGTCAGGTTCATGGGTCGACATATGGTACTTTAAACCGCCTTTACTAGTAAACTTTTTTTCACAAACATCGCACTTGAATGGATGTCTCAGATCGGGATTGAGTTCATGAGTCAACATATGGTTCTTCAAACTGCGTTTCAAAGTAAAATTTTTTCCACAAATATTACACTTGAATCGATATCTCAGATCCGGATTAGATTCATGAGTGAAAATATGATTCATTAGATTGCCTTTCTGTATAAATTTTCTTCCACAAATATCACACTCGAAATTATACCTCAGATCTTGGTCAGGTTCATGGGTCGACATATGGTACTTTAAACCGCCTTTACAAGTAAATTTTTTTTCACAAACATCGCACTTGAACGGATGTCTCAGATCGGGATTGAGTTCATGAGTCAACATATGGTACTTTGAACCACCTTTACAAGTCAATTTTTTTCCACAAATATTGCACATGAATTTACATCTGAGATCTGGGTTAGATTCATGAGTCAACATAATTATGCGTCCCCAGGAGGCCTTTCTTGGAAAATTTTACTCTACCAAAAATTACATTTGAATTGATCCATCTAGGTACGTCGAAAATTTGTTTTCGTGAGTTTCAAGTTCGATTGGATATCGCTTATCAGGATCGAATTTATTCATCGACACCTTTGTTTCAATAAACTAAATATTGCCTTCGATTTATGGACTCCTGATTTTATACCATCGTATGTTGAAAAATTTTTCAACGACTATCTGTAGCCCAAATACCGTCTTATTTGGTTGAATAACATTATGTAGCCAATTTTACATAAAATTGACATTAGTAACGACAATTTTCTAGCATTTCACTTGAATTCTGATAATGTAGAGCAATACATGACCTGCAAGCAGTCAAAAGAGACAAAGTTCTATTGAATACTTATCTACAAGCACAGTCTGTCTGTAAAAATTAAGATGGTTAGTAAAATAATTTTGATGCGGGGTGAAAATCATTGAATAGGTACTTCAGAAGTGGAATTGAGATATTTGTCATGAGTAGGTGTACACCTAGGTATCTACACTATACGAGAATGATTTGATAAATGGTTTAGCCAGCACCCTTCACCATTGGTATCTCGGTTCTGGAATTTTAGGAAAAGTGGAGACAAGCACTGAAGTTAGTATCAAAAGCAATCTGTACGTCTATATCCATGAGAATTGGTGTACTCAAGTTCTGAAGGTAGACTATAATAAACTAGGTTTACGTTTTCTTTACAAGGGTAGACTCATCCTACACAGTATCTACGTCAAGCATACTTCTGGAAATGATAGTATAGGTATTGTAGGAGTTCTAATATTGAAGAAAAATATGAATTTCGTCTTTTAATTTTCCTTACCAATTAATTCACAGACTTTATTATCAAGTACGTGATCATCGTTCATGACGTTTCAGGAACTCCGCCAGTAGATGTACCTAGAAATGTTGCTGTCATCATTGCAGGAAAAAGATCACTGGATGAATAGAATACCTAATTAATCTAAAACTGGTTGTAAACTCATAGATACAATTAATCAAAAAGGCTTATTGTAAAACAAGTTTGAAACAATTGAATGAAACAATTAGACACTGAAAGATGGAACTAGTCTGCTATCAATCAAATTCTCTAAGAACTCACAAAAAAATATGAAAATTAGATTTGACAAGAAATTAAGAATGAGGAGTTCTCTGTGAAAAGGGCACCTGAGCAATGTAATTTTCATGGAATGGGTGCCCTTTTGACAGACGACTTCTCAAATATTATTATCCTATCGTGCTAACTCTTGGTGATAAGGGTAACTAGGGATGTGCATGCGCCGGTTAGTAACCGGTTAAACCGATTTTTCTTCTTATGATAACCTTTAATAACCGGTATTTTTGCTTGGAAAAGAGCCGAGTAGCCACTGCGACAGGACTGCGATGTTTGGCAGCGCTAGAATCGCCTTCCTCTCTCGCCGCACTCGCTTGAATTTCTGGGTGACGATTTTACGTTCAATGTATTTGGCCATAAGAATCGTGATTTTCAATTAGTCGTAGATGACTCAATACTTCATTAATAGAATTGCTTCTTTCAGTTATTGATTCTCTTGAAATATTTAAACGATTTATATAATATAATTTTTCGACAATACAAATTGTAATCATTTAATTAAATCGTATTTGAAAATTGCAAATTCCGCATCGTGAAGCATGGTACGTTAAAATTATCCCCCACATGTTCAAACACGGCTACCAACTTACGTAACTTAGGTTAACATCCCAATACTCTGTTCACGTTGAGAAAGGATAGAAAGTAGTACCTCGAGAACGGAACGGTGGATGGACTGTGTTATTTGTGATAACGCAACATGAGTGTGAGTGCAAGATGCATAAGTGTGAGTGAGCTATTTCTGGCAGAAGTACCTATTCTGCTGAAAATTCGTCCATTCGGCATTTTGCTCCCATAAGAAATACATGCGGAGCAAAGATGACCATGGTATTAATTTAATATGAGATGTTAAAATTCACAGAAAAGTTGATATTTCAAATTTATCAACTTCTTGCTACTTGTAAAAAAAATCTCTTGACCGTATCATTTTTTATATTCAATTGGTAGCGTAGTAATCTCTGCTCCACATGTATTTCTTATGGGAGCAAAATGCTAAATGGACAAAATCGATCTTTTCATCCATGATATCGATAGTTGTGACGTCACAATAACACGGTCCATTGAAATTACTTGAAGCGTTCCGTTCTCAAGGTACTATTTTCTATCCTTTCTTAACGTGAACATAGTATGGCTGTTAATCAAGTACTTCCAAGAAAAACCAGTGTTTTTGAAAATGTAAGAAATCCAGAAAGAAAGACTTCTTTGCTGGTGCTTGTGAGTTTAATAATTATTCTTCATTTTTGGTCTCTGTGAATCTGTGACTGTATTTGATTGACTTCATCAACACCACTTCCGCAGTTTACAGAATCTTGCAATTTTCACAAAAATTATCAACAATATTATATCATAATGTTTTCCACGTTTTCTCTGGTCAACAGGAAAGGCACTGCTTCATAATTTTCAGTGATATGTACTGTTTTTTTTTGTTTCATAGTAATTGAAGTTAATGTGTTGACCGTTAATAACATCCAAAATCAATTTTCATTTTGTCCTGAACCCCTAGAAAAGAACTATATACTTAGGGGGAGTGGAGCAGACATACGTCATTTTGGGTCTTAGAATGCTCGAGAGCGATCATTACAGCATGTAACCTGTGATGAAAAAAGGATGCTTGTTACCCTCTGACAGAAATGGCGTTCCTGCCAATGGGTATCACTCCGACCTAAACTATACTCTGTTCACGTTAAGAAAGGAAAGAAGTTCATACCTCGAAACCGGAACGGTAGATTGAAATTACCTTCAGCGTTCTGTTCTCGAGGTATGAACTTCTATCCTTTCTTAATGTGAACAGAGTATAGCCGATGAAAAAGTTTCAAGTTATTGTCTATAGTGCCCCAGTTTGAGTCCTAGGTGACACAGCATCTTTAGAGAAAAGAATGAAGATTAATTATGGTGATGGAGGTAAACTCTCCTTCAACATTGAAGTTAGTTCCTTTGACAAAATTCCATTTGAGCTCGATGCTCACATTTTTCAAAAATTGTTTTGCAAGGGAAAATATGGAATTTATTTATGTATTTATTTATTTATTTATTTATTTATTTATTTATTTATTTATTTTTACAAGTATATGGCTTCCTAAAGGCTATTTGCTTGAAATTTGACCGTAGTGTAATCTAGTTGAACATCTTTTCTATATGTGACCCTGTCTACAGAAACCCGGCTTAGCGTTGAATATCGATCAGGAGGAAAGGATCTTTTGCCGAGAAGGAAGATTCCTTTTCTCCTGATTGTAATTCAACACTGAGCCTGGTTTCTGTAGATGGGGTCACATATAATCTTAATTGGATGGTGATGTATGCAAAAACCGTCCAAGTGACAATGATACATTTTACCATAAAGAACTCCTTATTCACGTAACAAAGTTACTCTTCTCCAGATTGTGTCATTGTCACTTGGTCGGTTTGGGCACATTGCCGCCAAATTGAATGGTCGGGTAGAGAAAGAACCCTAGCTTGATTTAGGGATTTTTTTCCATTTTTGGTGATTTGAGTTTAGCATTTTCTTCTCTTTATCCGGTAAAAATCTCATATTGCTCTGATATATGACTATTGAATGCAGAAAACTATGTTGAAGTGTAGCATATACCATGGTTGAATGCTCAGTAAGTAGTTGTAAACTTGTAAAATGACGGGAATTGATTTCTTTTCTTTTTTTTCGAAAACTGAGAAGTTGGTCACTTACATAGTGACATTTGTCAGTTTGGTAAAATTGCAAATGGTATTCTACAGCCATTTTATACGCTCAAAAATACCAATTTATTACTGCAGCAAAATCCTTGCAAATACGGGTATCGGAGTGAAATACAAATATTTATTATAATCATCCTCGTCAAGATCCAAAACAATCCCTGGACGTATGAAAAGTCGATAATCACAGTAAGGGTCCTAATATCACGAACTACGACGCGCTCTAGCGACAGCTCAGAGACACTCTAGCATTCTACTTTTTAGTAATTTTGTAGATTGGACATCCTTCTACAATCCCACCAATTTTCATGATATTTGAGTCTTTCTGTATGGTATTTTTGTGGAACTGAATTTTCAAATGTGTTTTTCTCAAAAACTACTTTTTTGTACTAGGGCCCTATTATTATTAATAATTTAATAGTAATACCTGAATGTAGACAGTCTGCTCAACTACACTTAATCCCCAGGTGTATCCGTTTTTGTCTTTTTTTTTTTCCTTTTTGTTTCAACTATTCTATAGTTTTTTCCCCCTCAAAATTTCTTTGACGATATTGTTCAGTTTTCTGTGGCTTTCTTTTTCGAGTAGTTTTCCCAATCTTCTCACATTTAGGGATTCTAGAAAATTTACCCCCTGAGCTCATATGGCACAATAATGGCACATTATTTCAGTTTTTCACACAAAGTCCGTTTCAAAGATGTAGGTACCACCATTCGATTAGTGTACGTAGTAAGCTTTTTTCTAGCCCTCGGTCTTCACTTCGTGATTTTTCAGTCCGCCATCCGCGATATTAGTTCGACTATATAAACGAAGATATGTACTTGTGTTTTGCATAATATTACTGAGCATTGCCTGTAATGTTAAAGTAGGTACTTATCTTTACTTGAACATCTTACTTTAAAAAATGAGAAGATAGCATTAATCCATTTTTTAGGAACTATCTCACCTATAAAGTTTCAAATTTCAAGAGATCAAAATTATCAACCCCATCTTTTAGGTACCTATATCGAAATACCAACTCAAACTTTTACTCTTGTCTATAAATCGCATCGTTCAAGTACGATGTTGAAAGTTTTTCACCGGAGTGTTGAGATTCTTATACAAGATTCTTTCGCGAAATTATTTGTCGTGCGTGATACCATTTGAAAAAATTTCCGAATACCTATCTCTTCTTATTATTTGAATGGGTGTGCGAGCGTACAAGTGAGTTGAGGAGAGATTATTGATCGCCGTAGAGTTATTTCGTAGGTAATGTCGAAACGTTAAATTATTCTTGGTATTTCAGTTCGTGTGTGTAGCTCATGGTAAAGGTCGAAGAGAACGAGTCGTGCATTTCTTGGTGGGCAGGACAGATTGATCCTGAAATTAAGCGCTTAACGATTATAACGCTCGGGGTCGGTTGACGACGTGGTGAAAGAGAAAGAATCGATGAAAAGAAAATCGGTATACCTAATAGCATTACGGTGTACAGTCTAAATCGCCTTTTTGGCAGAAACACGTCTTTCAGTTTTATATTAAACACAAAAGACTTTTTGTTTTCTACTTGCAAATTTTCATATTTTCCAAACTTACGTTGATGATTTTTCAAGAACAACTCTTGTAAAACCTGAAGTACCGATCTTGAATACTCCTATCAAACAGAATCATGCTCAAGTGCCCGTATTGAGTTGCAAGATACAATATAACTTTCTTTCGTGAAAATATGAAATTATTTTTTCGAGAAGACAAAAATACAGCCTATTCGTTGATTTGACCGAAAAAAGTAGTGTTTTAATGGATACGATTGAAAGGATAAGAGTTATGACGTTTAGACTTGAAGGCGAATCAATTTGCGAGAGTTATTTTGGAAGAACGTTTGTCACTCGTTCGGTAAATTATGGTTTTGAGAAAGTCAGGGGCTCTGATCCACTTTTCTAAGAGACTAGAAAAAATTCTGAGACTGTTATGCTAGTAAATATTTGGCTACTCAGTAGTACACTTCATTTTTGTAATACGGTTATCCATAATTAAGAAAGATACTCAAAGGAGTAAAAGAGACAAATGCAAAGACCGCAAAAAAGTATAACACACCGAGCGCTTTCGGCTAAACAGCCATTCTCAAGGTATAGAAAGCGACTGAACCCAACACCAACAAGAACAAGTAACCCCGAACGAGGCCATGACTGAACTGGAGGAGAACTTCGGACGCCTCTTCAAAGCTATGACCACTTTCGATTAAGTGATCAGCAAAGGCCGACTCACCTACTTTTCTTTTACTCCACGCGTTTTGTGTTCATCCACTCTAATTTGGAGTTGAGGGCTAGTGTCGAGGTAACCCCGACAAGCTACCTTATAACCCCCCACCCTCGCCCATCGAAATACGTATGTACTTAACGAACAAGCTCTTAACAGTAGTAGTATTGTAAAAAGCCGGCCCAAAACCAAAGGGACGGAGGAGGACACGGCTCAACTCGGTAGAAAACTTACCCAGAAACGGCAGTCTAATCCACCACTTCTACTATTGGGGTGCGAATCTCGGGGGAGAGAGGTCACAGAATCGGACGTAAACCTTCTACGAACCATAAGGTCAATATTCACCTTGACCTGATTCACTCTAGCAAGGTGCTTTATTGTCGCTAGTTGTTTATAAAAAGTGGCCTGACTCACAGGAATGTGAGTCAGGCGATGTATTAAACTATTGAAAATAGCTATTTTGTGGGCAACAGGGATCCGTGAATAGCAATATCGGTCGATGTACCTTTGCGGTAAATACCGAATTCATGGACACCGTCAATGACGGAGATAACCAAGTACAAAAAGTTTATAGTGGAGGCACCAACTTCCAGCGTAAATTTTATGGAAGGATATAGGCTGTTTAAATAAGCGAGAAATTCACGAAGGCGTTCTGAAGGATCGATCCACATCTGAAACACGTTTCTCTATAAAATTACGGCTCATTTTGACAAATTCGAAGTTTATTTTTACAAATCACCGCATATAAATTTATACCGAGCGCTTTCGACGCTTTTTGTCCACCCAGAAGATGACGTTAGTCGAAAGCGATCGGTATAGATTTGTATGCGGTGATTTGTAAAAATAAACTTTGAATTTGATCGATCCACACTTACAAAGTGTCGTCAACGTACCTGTGCCAAAAATAGACGTGACTCAAAAACACCCGGCCAAAAGAGAATAGGTCGAGCTCGAATTTGGACATGAAGACTTCTGAGATGAGAGCACCTAAGGAGGATCCAATAGGGATCCCCACCTCTTCGGGAAACAACAAAAATTTCAAGTTAGGGGACCGACGGACGTTCAAAAGGTCTTAAAATTCAATAACTCCCTTTGCATTTGCCTCTTTCACTCCTTTGAGTATCTTTCTTAATCAGGTGGAGGACTTCGAAAAATTTCGTTTCTGGAGCCATGTAAGAGTCTTGGGAAAATTTCGACCATTGAACTTCACGTAATTCTGTTTCCTCGAACAACCTGATAAACCAAATCGACCATCACTATATGGTCGACATGAAAAAAGACCAAATATTATGGTATCATCAGAAAATTGTTGATTTTCAGTAAATTTTTGAGATAGATCGACCAAATTTTGTCCATTCATTTCAGTTGATTGTTGTTGTTGGTCTGATATTATTCCTATTAAATTTTGAACATAATTTTTGGTTGATTTTTGATCACTATGCGGAATACGCCTTTTGACTCACTTTTTGGTCGTTATAATATTGTCAATACAGAATAGAATTTTTCCTCGTTTCTTAGTCTAAAATTGATATTGTATTTATTACTCAATTTTGACTAAGATTTCTAGTTGATTTCTGGGCAGATATTCTGAGAGTTACCTTCATCCATTTTGAGTAGATTTTTCCTCAACATCTACCAATATTTTTACTCTTTTTTTTTTTTATCTATTCTCATGCAAACCGCAGTCATTCATTTTTGCCAAAAATTTTCAGCCGATTTCTTTGGAATGAATCAACTGTCATATATTGCTTGCAAACTCGCAGATAAATGAAGATATTTAAAATAAAATTTAAAATTTAATATCTACTAATCATAAAAATATTAGATTTACTCGTATATATTCAATTTAAAGAATTCCAACAGGAATAATTAATAAATATAATTTTTTTAAATTTTATATCAATTTTATTTTTTGAAATTAAATTTTAACTTTATTTAAGAAGTTTATGATATAATTCTGAAAAAATAAAGATCTTATTTAAATTTTCTTGATAATAGTTGATTTGATTAAAATTAATAAAATTAATTTCAGGCCTTCACAAAACAGGTTCCTTGTTCACCTCCTCAAACTTATCACCCTCCACTCATAACATAAATATATCTTGAAGGTAAGAATTGTTCCACCTCCGTCTTTGAAATTACATTTTGCTGAAAGATGATATACGTTTTTCTTCAATAAATCCTCCTCCCCTCCTCATAAAACAAGTTCTCTGCTGAAAACCAAAGGGAATCTATTTTTGGAGAGTTTTTTTGGAAAAACTCCACCGTTCGTCGACCTTCCGGCAAATTGGGATTCCAAGAAGGGGGGGCTTCCATCCTACTTCAGGGATTTAGAAAACTTTTGGCTTGCAAACTATACATAGAAGGAGGAAGAGGCATTTTGACCATTCAGCGGCGTACATATGTATGAGGGAGAGATTTGGAGTAATTTCGACTTTAGTATCATGAGGAGAAGTAAGGAGATTTGCATAGTTTGTAATCATCGAGCTATACATATGAAAGGGAGGGGGCGATTAACTGTATACAAGAGTAGAGGGACTCGAAGTGACCCCTAATCCATAGTACCCCCTCATAAAACAGATTCCCGACTCACCTCAATATGAAGAGACCGTACGAGCGGTGAACGAAGCGAGCTGCGGGTTTTTATTTTCAATAGACTAATTTTTTAAAATCAAGTTTTTAAAGTTGACTTTGAATAAGTATATAATTATTTTTCAGGTAACGTAAAACCGGAAGTGCACATTAAACAAAATCCTATTTTCGACAAGAAAGAAATCGGTCTAGATTCAACAGATTGTGCCGAGCCATCTAATCGAGTAACCATCAATCCAACAGTACGCGTACGGGTAAGCAATACTAACCATATTTCATCTCTAGAACTAGAAAAATGTCAGACAAGAAAATATATAGACGTTGAGAGTTTACTTGAATTCAGCTTTAGTATTTTACTTTTCTATTAGAAATTTAGAAATAATAACAGTTATTAGGAGGGCGTAGGCTATTCTATAATACTTATTAGCATTATTACAAATCATGATCGCGACATGGCTTATTCAAACTCGGGCCGAGGAAGTGAAAAGTCTTTGTACAACTCGCGAGGGAACTGTGAGTAGCTGGCCCCGAATCATGAATTTCACCTCTATGTTGTTTCAGTCTCGAAACGATCGGCGAGACTACGCACCCTCTCGTCGTAGTAAATCTGAGGGTCCGCCTGGCACAGCAAAGCAACGAGGTTATTGCGCCATATACGGATCACCATCGCCAGATCGCGCCGATCCACCAGAATTTGATGCGGAATATGTGGTAGGCGATATACAAATTCGAGATTATATCGCCATTCCTGCTTATTTTTCTTTAGAGCTAATAATGCTTCTATGCGTGCACTCTATACTGAGCTTGAATCCTGAAAGAATTATTTTTACACCATCGGTTGATCCTAATTCGAGTCGTTTAATGACCCCTTGAATAATTTGAGAATTAGGAAGTTCATAGCAAACGATTAATTTTGCATGTTATCATTTGAGTTGAGATCCCTTTGATTTAGAAGACTTCATGGTCTGAACATGTATTTTCAAGTTTGCTCTCTGCAACTGGAAAAAGAAAGTCATATTCAAAGCTAATCTTAGACACTTTCTCCATTGTCACAAAAATAGAAAACTTCTAGAAAAATGTAGTGTTCATGAGTGACCAACCACAATTTCTTCTGTCAATCACTCTATGATCAGGATTAAAGGCGTAAATATGCTGAATTTATAGCTTTCTTCTAATGATTCAATGAAACAAACAAGATCAAAAACCTCAAGACTACCATTATGTTAAAGGGTGTTTTTCATTTTGAAATCCTAGTGAAATTGCAATGATAATTTTCTGAACAAAGTAAATGTAGTCTCAAAAAAAAAAAGCTTTGGAAACATTCACAATTCCATTCATGGATTGAGTACACACAATAAGCGTTTTTATTTTACTTGAGAACACGAGTATCAAATTGTATGTCTCGAGTAAAGAGGCTAGGAAAATCTCATCATCTGAGTATTAGTATCCTTATGTACTTATGTGACGTTGTTTGTGTTTGTCCTTTCTCTCCCATGTGCGTATTATGTATTCATCTTGTTAACGGGGAACCCGCTGTCTGCTCTGTTGAGGAGGCGTCCTCAGAAAACGGGCGCGTTCGCGTTCGACTTTTGTGACGTCATTATTTTTGAAAAAATGTCCTTCTTGATGATGATGATAGGAGAGGGACTTGGAAAAATTTCGACCTTTCTTGGAATTAGACTATTTTTACCACTGGAACTTGGGGGAGGGGAGCAGTTGGACTTGGGCCATTTGTGCCACTTTGAATTTTTTGCTGGACACCACATGACGCAAAAATTTCAACTTTCGAGCTGTATTCGTTGATGAGGAGCCGTATATGATAGGACAAGGAATAGGAAAACTTCCAACTCTCGATAAGACCTAATGCTTCTACTTACAGGACGAGCCGTTCCTCACGGAACTGCGAAGCTTGCGGGTTCCTCGCTGCCATTGCAGAGTTTGCAATAGTATCTAAATTTCCCATTTTTTGAGATGTATATGTCATTGGGCTGGAGGTCAATTGGAAATCTACGTGACGCCACGCTTCATGACGTCATCAATGACCTTGACCTCTTTCAGGGAATTGGAAAAATATTGACCTTCAGCCTTCATTATATAGGCCTAATATACATAATGCACTAGCTCTATATACTAGACTAAGAAGGAGGTCGAACGAGCGGAGCGAGTGAGCCTCCAAAAGTTGGTTAACCAAAAATATTGTGTACTCGACTTATACAAAACTGGTTTATTATATAGGCCTATAATGAAGGTTAAACTTACTATAGCAGTCAAGTGAAGAACCGATGTTTCGATACAATCAAGATCAACCTATTTATATAATCAAGATTGATGTTTCTATACAATCGTAATTAATATATCGATAAAATCGAGAATGATATATCGATATAATCGAGATTGATACATTTTCACATTGTATTTCTTTGCAAACGCCCAAAGACATATACATGATTCAATGTTTTCCCATGAAGTGGAGAAATTAACTTGAATTTACTCAAATTTGTATAATTTCTTGGGTTTTTATCATCTTTTTTAAGGGTTATCAAAATAAAATGATCATAACTTCATACAAATTGATGCAGTGTCAAAAACATTCAAATTTTACATGTACCAGTTAATTATTCATGATAAACTGTGTGGTTCGAGCTTTTCGTTTCTCTGAAAAAATACCGGGTGAGACTAAAAGATGCTACCAGTTGAATGGGAGAATGCGCTGAATTTGTTTTAGTACAAAAACGCAGAATTTTAGATGTACACTTCGAATCTACGAAATTTGTAAATCAATTTCATCTTTAATTTGCAGCCCCACCCAACTTTCTATGACTCTTCTGTGCCGAGTTATGGACTGAAATATGCCAAGAATTGACCAGTTTGCCAAGATATCCTAGATAAGAAATTAAAAATTTCCCCTTTTTCAAACTTTGTAGGGTTATTCAGGTATTTTTTTTTCGGGATCAACGTTAAATTTTACTTACAAATCAAGTAAAATAAAGAAGTTTGAACGATTTTCCATTTTTGAGAATTTTGTCAAATTGTTCAATGTGCTTTGGGCCCATTTTGGTCCATAACTCAGCACAGAAAAGTCGTAGAAAGTTAGGTGCTGGCACGAATTGAAAATAAAATTGAGAAGACTAGTATACATCTTAGCGTAAACTCCCATTTAACTGATAACATATTTTGGCCTCACCCTGTATACCCTCATGACCTCTATTTCAAAAATAACCACGATTGAAGACAATAAAGAAATTTATTACTTACATTTGAAGGAATTATTTACAGGGGGAGTGATGCTCCTTCCTCAATCATTGATTATAAAAACTTCGATAAAGGTGTAGGTGAATTCTAAATGAAGTTTGTTGTAAACAGCTCTTGCTTCTAGTCTTTCACCTTCCCTTTCGAAAAGCAGATATTCTGCAACCTCTTTTTTTTGCAAACCGGTTCGTAGTTTATTTGTCATCTGCTTAATTTCTATTTGTACTGTATAATGATTGGCCTTGTAGCAACTACCGCTTCTTGGCACTTTGCGTTAACAACTTCCGACCCTTTACAGTTTATTAATTCGCTTTGCTTGGACCAGTTAGTACAGTAACGTATCTTTGACTTCGGTCTTTTTCGACGATTGCCTGCTCAATGCCTAATTTTATTCATTACCTACATACATTAATTGTTATTTATTAAAATTAGCGAAACGTACTTCAATTTAATATCAAATTTTTACACTAGACTGCAAAAGTTTGGACGCTTTTTTCCATCAGTTGTGTAACGTTTGCACTGAGATCTTGTTTTTGTTCTTGTTTGCACCAAATTTGTACTATAAATCATTATAACAAAAAATTTGAGAGAGATAGCCTATATTTCCTCTTTCAGTATGAATCAGAGTACGTCGAGCATCTTGGGTCTCTCCCTCTTTTCTTTTTTTTTCTCCTTCTCGATAGACTTTGAAGTTTAGACTTCACAATATTTTTTTTTCCTATTTAGAATTTGTAGTTCGAAATTAGTCCAATTTTTGTAAATCATGAAATCGAAGTTTCCAAAATCCAGGGACGGATTTACGGAGGAGGGGGACTTAGAGATATCCTCCCCATGAAATCTCAAGAACGAGAGGAAGAAAAAAGTGGATTCAGGAAACAGCGTGAGTTCTTCTGTCTTTTTTTTTGCTTGTCAAATATCAAAACAGTCTTTAATTTTGCCTACCGAAAACATCTTCTGAATCCGCCCCTATGAACCTCGTTTTCTAATCAACATGGAGATTGTTGCGAGTTACATTTCATTAATACTCAAAATGGCGAGGCTTCATTTGAAGGATCAATCAATTCCCGAGCCGAAGTTAATCTTACACTTGGAGAATGTTTCTTGAACTTGAAAAAAAAAAAAAACAAAACTGAGAATAACAGATTATCTCACACATCTTGACATACTCGTATGACCAAAAGAATGGTTTTTAGGAAGAAAAAAAAAAAATTCTTCAAGATTTCTCATTAGGCAGTTTTATTCAATTTTTCAAGGGCTACTTCTGATCAGGGTTGCGATGTTTTAAACAAACGATGTTTAAAACATGTTTAAAACGGCAAAAATCGAGAAATTTACATTGGCTCTTATGAGAATGTTTTAAACGTTTTAAATAAATTTTTTGTTTTAAACGTGTTTTTAAAAAAAAAAAACGTTTTTTTTTTTTTTTTTTTGCAACTCTGCTTCTGATGAACTTTTTCAGAATTTTTCGGCCTACATTTTGCGTCAAAATGCTCCCTTCATTTACTTTTGAATTAAAATTATGAAAAAATATTATATTACCGTATTTATCTATTACCTATATACAACAAAAAATATGTAAACCCGCCCAATAGAAGGCGTTTCGCCTCCATCAATTGTCGATAATCTAACTACCCATATACAACGATATTAGTTGGACATTATTAACTCGATTAATTGGACGTGTAATTTAATTTCTAAAATACGTTCTTGCTTGACGCGATTTTATTCTTTCTAACAAAACATACTTTATAAGATCTATCATAAAATATTTAAAAGAGCATGCAATTAAACAGGTACTTTTAATAACAAAATTAAATCACACGTCCAATTAATCAAGTTGATATTGTCCAAAGTATACAATCAATAATACAGGAAGATATAATAATTCCACCAAACTAATACCTATCATGTATACATTAGTAGTGAGATTAGGTACCGACAATTGATGGAGGCAAAACGTCCTCTATTGGGCGGTTTTAAAAATATTTCCTTCACATTTTCTCTAAGATCAAAACTTAAGCCTATCTGACATTAAAAATACCTAATTAATTTTTTCTTCTAAAAAAATGTTGAAACATACCTAATTATTATTTTCTCGTGGATACTGATTTAATTTATGCATATTTTTTGGGATTGTACCTCAGAAAAAAGACGTTAAAAATTCTTAAAAGTGTATTTTGACAAGGAACATATTTATTTCAATCATTTCATCATTAATCATTACCATACAAATGAATTTCAGCCGAAAAATGTTGAAAAAATTACAATAATATGTTAGGATATTACAGGGATAAAAATACAAAACATGTGAAAAAATTCTCCTGTATACTAAAAAACATTCTCTTGGGGTCAAATATGAAAATAGGCGTTTAAAATCCGACTTCAGTGTTTTATCGAAATGTCTCTCCAGAAAATGTCCGTTATTCATTATCCATTTCAAACATCAATGAAATCACATCTAATTAAATTCACTAATTCTCAAAACAACCTTTATTTTTTAGCTCCAATCTCTCATAGCCATGAAACGAAGAATTTTTCGTCCAAGTCAAGTTTTTTCTACCTTTTATTTAGAGTAGTCGAAAAAAACTACCTATCTTCATGAGTATCTTCATCACTTTTGAAGTTGGGGGAGGGGAATGGCAAATAGACGTGTTAAATGTGTCAAAATGGAGTTTACAAATGTCGACTCAATGTTAATGTCAGCGTACGTTAATTAAAAATTTGAATTGAGAATTTCGACGACAATTTAAGTCCGATTCAAAGTCTCAAGAAATCTGATTTCAGTCGATATCGGTCAATTCTAGGTTGATTTAAAGTCGTCCTATAGACATAATGTGTACTTTCCCAAAGTCGACGCAACAGAGCAGTCGATCTCGGGCCGGTCAGAAGCTTGGACAGTAGACTCAAAATCTACTTCAAATGAACGTGTCAAATGAGAGGAAAAAGAGTTGACATACGTAATTCAGTCCTATGTCGACCTGTAACCGACGTCAGAA
Source organism: Aspidiotus rigidus (assembly GCA_035079385.1). Taxonomy (NCBI): domain Eukaryota; kingdom Metazoa; phylum Arthropoda; class Insecta; order Hemiptera; family Diaspididae; genus Aspidiotus; species Aspidiotus rigidus. The sequence goes on along the minus strand of JAVHKY010000015.1, from coordinate 4,816,623 downwards.
TATTGTTGATTTTAACGGAGACCGAAACTTGAAAAGAAGACAATTTTCAGTTGATTTTCGGACGACCCTAGGCATATAACGCAGAATCATCCATAAATTGACGGTCGACAACGGGCTCCAATTTCAATGGTAGAACTGGTTCCCTCCAGTTCTTAATCAAGAAAAGTAAGGTACCGGTAATCGTCGTTATGAGTAGAGGGATGCGAATTCGTTTTCGTCTTCCTTGTTTTCTGAAACCGAGTGAAAATATCAAAAAATAAAATAAAATATAATTAGGAATCAATGACGCCAATTGGTTCCTAATTAGCATGTGTAGGGCACTAGAAACCCTCAAACCCACGTCAAGGTAGTGTAAAGAAGTATCTAGATAGCACTCGATTGGTGATATCAACTTGAGGACAATAAATCTCCGAAGTTCAAAATCCTAATCTTCGTAATAAGAGGAGAAATTCATTCGAATCGCAATGGGTAAAATCAAAATCTGTCCCTTATTAGATACCGCACTTCCTTCACAGTTACGCGAGAATTTATGATTATCGGTATTTGAAATTTCATGTATTATACCGTTTCCGAGCACGAGTAAGTGAGAAAACGACTAATTCTAAGTAGGTATTAATTTGTCCATCTTACAACCAGTGGAATATGTCCGTGAGTGCAAGTGTATCGAGTGCCCTGATTCGCTCGCCTTCACCGTCATCATATCATTACACGTACCGATGGCATTAGAATATAATGAAGGGCTAGGCTACCTTCACTTTACTTTCTATCTCTATCTCGCTCCTTTTTTCTCACGCACCGTTTATCGATCGGCGAAAGCTAGCGAAATAAATACTAAGTTGTACGCTGATAGAACAGCTGTTTTTTTGGTGAACGACCCGCATTCGAAGCAGTGATTGTAAGCGAACCTGCACGCGAATGTCCATTTTATGTTGCGCATTTTAAAAATACCCTGTACGTTTAACGTAATCCTACAATAAAAATTTATTCAATTACGTCGTATTCACTCAAAGAATCGCAAAAGACAGAGTCGATTGCTGTGCGCGTAACGTAAAGCTCGCGTAAGCTCGTCAAGCTGTGACGTAGTTACTCTAAAATTTTTTTACTTTCTTATACTACTTATTATAGTATTTTTGTTTTATCGATTTCGCAAATTCAATTAATCGAACGAACTCGTGTGGGTGTTTGTGTGTCTTTCTTGCAGTATATCAATAATTATTTGAATGATAATCAAGTAGACACGACGAACGTGCCGACCAAACATCCGCGCGGCAACACCGAATACCGGCTGCAATTTGCTTGGCCCCATTCGAGGAATGCGACCGAGGCACATCAGGAGGAGCTGAAGCCGGCCGGTGGCGGTTCGCGCAGAGCCGCATTTATGGCAAATGTTGGCCAAGAAAAACCCATGGTACCTGTACATAAGAAACGTATTCACGATACAAACAAAAAAGAAGGTAAAAGTTCGTTGTACTATTCTAAGATCTGATGGACCATGAGACTAAAAGTGCTTTCTACGTGATAGGTGCCACTGAGGTAGAGCCTCTGGTGGACCTAAATGGTGATTGTGAAAACCACGAGGACAAAAAGGATAAAACTCCTAATCAGAGCGTCAATGGACGGTAAAATTATCAGTATACAATAAATTTTGACATTTCATTATGCCACATCTACCATAATGTTTTCTATTGCAACAGAATCGAATTTCATAGCGAATATCAGAAGAAGTTCAGACCATTTTCACAGTACGATTACATCGCAGGAAAATTCTTAGCTCGTGATAGTAGCGTGACACCATCCTCTCATTTAGCGACAGAATCTTGGTTCGCGGAGGTAATCGAATTACGTAAGAAGGCTGGCGAATATAGAGTAAGTACTACGTACAACGTTGATAGCGTTGATTTTTATCTGCAAACGTCACACGCGTGATGTATGAATTTCAGCATCGTGGTTGGGGTACGGAATTGGTTCCACAACATTTGGCCGAAGTGTACAACAAACAAATAGCATTATGGGAGCACGTTTCGCGACGCAGTTCGTTATCTGCACTCACATTAGCAACCACTACTCAAAAACCAAGGTAGAGTACATCGTTATCGAAAAATATTTTACTGCACTATATCTGCGCAATATTTAACATAATATGTTCTTTATCTTGAAATACTTACACACAGAGCTTTAACTAAAGCAGAGAAAACGAAAGAAAATAATCGTAAATTCAAATTAAGTGAAAATAGACAACAATCCGTCGATCGGGCTTCAACGGCGATACGTAGAAAGGTATGTGTACTTCCATTCATTCAGTGAATAGGAACTTACTTCCTCATTTTTATAGTTGCGGCTGTGAGCTCTAACTCCAGATTGCAAGTTATCCATGATTTGATTGATTTCCGCGATTAATTTTTCTCCATCTCCGGTCGTAAGGCGTGACTGTTCATTATTGAATCATATATAATATCGAGTAGAATTCTGACATCGGTTACTCTTTGTTGACGTTTTGTTAAGAGAGTGAGGTTACACCCGTCACTTACAAGGTCTACTAGGCTTCTCTCGTCTGCATGAGCATTCCGCTAAATTGATACGACGGAAAGAGTGCGAAAAAAAGAACAATGAGTAGGTATCTGAAGTTGAAGAAATGAAAAATTTTGATCAAGTTTCTGAATACCTACGATTTTTCATCGATATAACTTACGGTGCATGCGTTCGATTTTGGTAGAACTTCAAATCCTCGATATTCACTCCATAAGCCATTATTGCTGATTTCATGAAGTTCCTTGTAAAACTATAATTGTTACAATGTGAATAAATACGTACTGATAAACAAAGTTATTGCATCGGTTTCAAGATAACGCACAGTTATAGTCTCGCCTCTCTTGAACCGCTCCCCACCACTCAGTAAAATTAGAAAATTTAATTGATTAAAAATAATGACAGATTGAAGGGAATTATCATCTGCGAATGTGAAAGCCGACGACGACGAGCGACAACCGACAAGACAACAAGACACTTTAGAATTTGGAGGAAAATATCTCTTGTATTCGTGTCATAAACCTCACCTTACTCTATGAATCGTAAGCTAAATACTTTGCAGCTGATCTATGAACGAATCACATGATTGTACTTGTATCAGCGCGCCGCCCACACACATGTAAGTTAAGACCTAGGAGCGTTCACGTTTCAGAAAAGTTCTTTCAGCGGCCACCTTCTCAAAAAAAAAGAAAAGATTGATGGATTTCAAAAAGGTCGGCTTGGTCGTGTCATATGGGCGATTGCCCGGTGTATTGTCAGTATCTCAAGGAAGGAAGGACTGCACGCCCCTCCCCCCCGAAAGTCCTAAGCGGTCAGCTTAAGTTCTCAGCGGTCAGTTTTGTTGTTTTTCTTTTTCGGGTAGATACTTTGTTGTTGTTGTTGCTGGGTTGTCCGTTACACGCCGCTCCCCCGAAGAGGAACGGCATGGGTCCGGAGTCCGGCGGGAGATGACACGATCCAACAGACCCCGCTCAACGACATGAATGAAATCGTATATATACTTCCTAGACCAAAAATATCGCGTTGCGCGAGTACTGAACAATCAGACCAGGTCGATCATGGAGCACCGGTTTCAATATTATTTCCAAATTTAAGGTTCTTCCTCGAAAGCAAAAAATACACTATCAATTAGTTATTATTAAAACTAATTTTAATTCAAATTAAAACTGTGACTACATTGACAGAAGTAGTTTCAGCGTGGCTAATGATAAGCCAGTTGCTCGGTGATTTCAGAAATTGTATAGAACTACATACCACCTATCAAGTTAAGCCAATCTTACCAAATTCCGTTTGAACCAAGTTTAAACCTAGTTGAAAATTAACTGTTTGGGCCAATTTCATCGAATTGATTAGAAACAACGATTAATAATTGATCCAGTTATACCAAAATCGGTGATTGAACTAAGTTTTACTCGTTTAAGAATCGAGATTATTCGAAAATTGTCGATTTAATTTACTGGCCGATTTTTGTCAGTTTTCTGTCTGAACCTCGATTTTAGATTTGATACAAGTAAGAAAACTGATCTCATCGGAAATCTTCGTTCCATTTGTCTTCATGAAACTTAGTTTGTTGGAGTTGGTGAAACCGACTTATAGAGTTAAAAATTTTTAACTCAAGTTGAATAGTTGGTGCAACTGGCCCTTAGGGAGCCAAGATTTTTTCGACAGGTGATCATATTTAGACCCTAATCTCGTGAGAAAATGGCTTCACGTACCCTATTTCTCGGTGCGTTCCTATATTTTTACATTTCACGAAAGTCCGCTAGCACCCAAAATGCTATAGAGTTAGAAATCATCAAACAACAATATTGGCATGTGACAAAAACAAGATGTCATTTTTTTCGTTGTCTTAAAGACATTTAAGAAGTACTCAAGTAGATAAGAGCTCTAGATAGCTGCGTTTTCATTATTGATTTATGCACATTTAGGTGTCTGTTCGGGCTATTATCTATTCGGCTTAAGAAAGCAATATCAAATGTTTATAATATATTAGGTGAATACAGGAAATTTTTTCAAGCCTTTCGACCTCGACTCGAGTCTCATTTTGATTTCAACTTTTAATTCTCCTTCGGGGTTTGGGATTTGGAATTTTTCAGTCTTCCGTTCTCAAACCTCTTTTTACTACTTATCGGTTTTTGACTTAAATAATTATGAAAAAAGAGACCGTTTTGAAGGTCTTCAATTTTGATCGTTAATACCAATGAAGACTTTAAATATTCAGTTCTTGATAAATATTTTGCTTCTGTACCTCTGTTATAGACTGAGAAAAATGATGAAGTGAAACGTCATTCTGCGAGAACACAGAAAGATTTGAACGGGAAACCTGCTGTCAATAATGTGACCTCTTCGACTGTTCCATCAGGTGGAGTTTTGAGTCTTTCCAGGTTTCCGAAAAGTTTTCATGAATACACTCAATGGTTATAATCTGTTTTTCCTTCTTGTCTAGCTCGAAACCAAAATACAGTAAATGGCTCGCCCAAAAAAGGAGCAACTCGTCCGGCGTCCGCTGATTCGCCAAAGAAATCAGGTTCCGGTCCACAAGAGCATCAATCGCGACCGAGTAAGTTTCCTTATTTTCCTGATCGACGAAGAACAAGAGAAATTTTCATTTAATACTTACCTTATTAGAGCTTTCGATTGAATGGCTTCAGCGAGTTTTATTGATTGAGCCCTCGTTTCTTCTTCCTTTGAAAACCATCGCATATAGTATTCATATGTACATATAAGCAACATCTCATTATTCTTATAACCTCGGCAGTGTGATTTTTTTAGACTGAGTTCACGAAACGAGGGCGAGAAAAAGCCTGAGCCATAAGCAAATATCATAAAGTCGCTTGCGGAGAAAGTTGTTTTTACTCGCCCACGTGATTTAATTAGAGCGAGGTCTACAAATTTTCTATCTTGGATTATTTGACTGCGTGTTCGGTAAATAAGAGTAAGGCCTACCTAAGAAAAGAGAGGGGATGAGGAGGGCCACCCAAGCTCTCGTATCGGATAACATAAATCAAATAGCAAGTTTTGACTAGCACAGCTATATCATTGACCGTCCCTTCCCTCTCTCTCTCTCTCTCTCTCTCTCTCTCTCCCTCTCCGTAGGACTAAAACTTGCTGTTTGTATACAAATACATAACTTAAAATTCAAAGTTTTCCCCCTTCCCTGAACTAAGTCAACCCCGGCCCTGCCCCCAAATTTTTCCATCCCTACCCTAGGTCACAGCTCTCTCTCCCAAGAATACCTATCGTTAACATCTAAAATTTCTGTAGTTCCTAACCTTAGTCAGAGCCTCTCCCCTTTGGATAGTATGACTAGTCTCTAACTCTCTACCTTTTCAACACCTGACCATCTCAAACCTTTTAAATTTCAGTTCAGAATTTGAAATTTTCGCAAATTCAGAGCCTCCTTCCTTCGGGGCCTCAATTTTCCATCAAATATGATTACCCAAAAATTTCCCCAAATTTCCTCTTGTCGGGTAATTACAATCGAACAAAAGTTTGTTTTTGGGGGGTAAATGGGAGAATTTGATAACAAGGATGCTAGAGCGAAGGTGACCATTTTTGGGCTTCAGTCCAGAGCCCAAAGTCGAACTAAAGATCCAAGGATAGGAACTAAACCCAATTTTTGATTCCCAGCTCCCAAAAAGTCACCATTAAAGCCGTATTTTTGGCTCTTATGGGAGCCGGCTTCCCATCTCTGTAATTGTCACGTTATGATTATGACCGAAGGAAAACCGAATTTCGCACGAACTGAAAAATCTTCACAGTTTAGTAACGAGTGTAATGTTGTTTCATTTTCTGCTTTCCAATTTTTTTTTTCTCTTTATTTTGAATTGACTTCTGCCCATATAGCGACGTTAGCAACTAATACCCATACCCGTAATATACGCGATACAAGCATTTTGGCTAGAAAAAAAGAACCGCTTAAAATTAAAGTCTCTCCGGCTGCGGCCAACCATCTAAACGACGCAAAACGAAACCAAAGTCAGTCGTCCAAAACCGACCATAACAACAGTAAGTATACGGCTATTACCTATCTTAAACAATTTATTTTGCATCCATTTGCTTGGTTGCATCTTTGTGAGACAGCCTCTGTACATTACGGTTGTTAAACGCGAGTAATTGAGTAGTATAGCGGATAGAAATGCTTTCTGTATTGAACTGTTTTCCATGATTCGATTCGATTTTTTTTTTTTTGTACACAAAAATCCACGCATGCCGCTTGGTGATGATTTCAGAATGAAGAATATGTTCGTCCTCCAGCAATAATGTATAGTATCGTCGTCCGTATCCGTCATTATAGATCCATAATAAATGTTATCACATCACAATAAAATCTTTGTAAAACTATTTCCACGCGAAGTAGTTGAGTTTTATATAATATTTTTTGTAGAAACGGACGAGACCGATACTATTGATAATAATAAGAGCAACGAACCAATTATTCCGAACATCGAACGTATAATAAAATCACCGCCGGAACCAACGCGCGTCAAATCACCAGAGCAAGTGATGATCAAATCGCCGGAACCGGTGAACTGGACGGTACCTTTGGACACTGGGAAAACGTTTACTGTAACTCAAAATATTCTTGATGGTGAGCCAGATATAGTAGATAAATCATCGTGTTTGTCGAGTTTAAAACTCATCTTGGCTGTTTCTTACAGAAGATGTAGGCCTGCACCATCATCGGCCGATAAGTGAACCGAAATTGTTGCATCATGGGGTTTCGCATTTAGTCGACACTCACGACAGCATCACAAGTACGTATAGGAGGATTTTTGTAAAATGATTCGCAATCATATTCCGATCATCGTACCAAATTCGAGGAGAATCTTGACGGTAACACCGGATGAAGTCAGTTTCTCAGGCCCATATCTAGAAATCATTTGCCATCCTTCATGAATATTGGGAGGGGGAAAAATTCAGTCAATTTTTTCTTGTTCCATATTTTGTCTGGATCTGAAGAAAAAAATCTGTCGACTGTTTCTTCTCAAATGGAATACTTCTGAATAAAGAAACAAACTCATCGAACGAGATTAGAAAAGGTGGCATTTTTTCTCTGCCTTCGCCACCATATGTCTTTGATGTGTACGACGTACCTTACCTCCGACCCCTTCCTCACTGAGTAATTATTTTCGTCAAAAAAATTTTTAAAGGAGTACCCCCTTCCCCCTGTTGTTGATTTTGACTCCTTGAGAAGTGCAAAAAAAAGATGAAGTATCATGTCTCATCCTGGCTATGACGCCAACAATAATTTAAGGAAAAAGTGCGGAAGACTAACATCTCACCACGGCTCCTTCTGCCTTTAGATGATTAAGCCCTACCTATATAAGTCCAGTTCCGAGGTCGAAATTTCTCCAATCCTTGATGTAGGTTAAGGTCATTTGGAGTTCAGAAGTTTCACGACCGTGTCGGATGTAAAATTTAGAATTAGGGAGGTTTAGGCCCTTCCGCTACCCTTCTCCCTACAATACATGAATCGAGTTCCGAATTCGAAATTTTCGAAGTCCCTAATATAGGTCGAGGACATCAAGCACACCGGCATTCGAGGGTACATGGCTGAGGGCAGACCTTCTATCTCCATAATGACCCAGTCCCATATTTATATGCAGATAGGTCGAGTTTCTAAATGGAAATGTTCAAAGTTCGAAAATACCGGTATTTGAGGTGGTAGAAAAAAGTACAAAATGTGCCAAAATTTGGCCCAATTTTTGGAAATTTGTACCCTCCGTTTCAGAATTTGTACTTCAGGTTCAACGCTGTGTACAGCTCATCGAATTCCAAGTACCAGTTATTTCCCTCATTTCCAGTACCAAGTCTTCGATTCTAATTGAATTCTCTTTTTTCTGAGGAATAAGAATGAATTATAACTAAGAAAAAAAAAAAATCAATGACGATGCTATTTATAATAGGTACCAATAGAAAATTTGATCATTATTTAATAATACGTTCATTAATAATAACGAAAATATTATGAATAATTATTTTCATTAAAATACCTATTAATAAAATTGAATGTAATGTTAAGAATTAGTCGTAGATTATTAAAGAAATTTATTTAATTTAAAAAAAAAATTGATTTTTTATTTAAGAATTTTTTCGTGCAGTAACCTCAAATTATATGGATAACGTGATTTTAAGATTATTTAAAGAAATTAAGTTTTAAGAATTCAAATAATTGATATTAATATTCTTATTATTATTTTGTATTTGAGATAATAATTTTTCGTGAATTTGTTCAAATTATGGAATAAATGAATTGAAACCAAAAAATTAGATGCCAACCCGAAATGAGGGAGGCAGTAGATACTTGAACTAGTTTACCTGAGTACAATGAATTGTGAGAATAAAAAGAGTGAAATTGGTGACATAAAGCGGGCTCAAATTTTGAACAGCATCAATTCAAAAGGCGCTTTATAGTGATTATAAATGGGGGGGGGGGTCTGCTCTTCAAAAGAAGTGAGCGTATTAGCAAAACCGTCAACAAAATTTATCGAGATTATTTTTGGTAAAAATATGAACCAGGAAGAGGACCAAAGTAACGTATCTTCCCTGAGCTTGACATGAAAAAGTGGTCTCCCTCCATCCATTGCAACATCACTCTCTATATTACACTTGAAGCAACAATTTGATCATAATTATGACTTCATTTGTTGATCTCTCTCTCTCTCCCTTTTTCTTTCTTGCTGTCCCTTGTGGATAAAATGATACAGCAACCTAAAGATTATCTCCTATTATTAACTAGGACTTTATAGGTACCTCGAACATAATATTAACGTTTTCTGATCTCAGGTAAAACTGATGACGCGACGGTGTCTGTTTCAAGTTGCGATTTACCTTCCGACAAGTTGAGTGATAAAGATGTGGAAGGGCCTGAACACGTTAATGGCACCGAGAAATCATTTTCGGAAACCATCAGCGAGGAGTCTGTAAAACCTCTTCCGGTAGTCACGGAAGAAAAGTTGAACGCAATTGAATTATCCGGACCGATGAGCATAATGAATATTCCGGACGAACCTATTAGCAGCGATGAGCTCAAACCGTCTATCATGATACCGTCTAGACCTCCGGATATCCCGGAGGAGTCGTCCATCGCTTCCTCTCCTAGCCCTACTTCTTCCGTCCCTATTGCGGATAGAATTTCTTCGCTAGACGTGCTCGATTCAGGTCGAAATCGTTTCGACCAATTCTGGAATAAATCGGCATTGAATGGCAATGGTAAAGAAATTAACGGTCAAGATTCTTCGGTGTAGTGATAAAAGAAAAAAATTACTGCGCTTGTAACGTAAATGCCTTCGTAATGCTGTACATCGAGATATTGTAGTAAATTGTCTTCAGGCACACATTTCATAATTGTACTTGCATCGTATCCGGTCGCTGATCCTTCATCCGCTCGCCTCGTAAAAAATAAATAATTATCTTTTTTTTTTCGACACCGTACCCTTTACACGTATCGATGATGTCAATTATCCATTAAACTCGAGGATTGTAGAAAAGGAAATTAGGTGTGCGGAAAACACATGTATTGAATATATTTCACTCGTTAGAGCTACTTATCTACTAAAAATGATTGTTTTTTTTCCTTTTTTTTCCTCTCTATCTCTCTCTTTTTCTCTTTAAACTAATAATAAGCTTACTTTTCTTGAGGAGTGGCACGTGTGACGAAGAGTGCATTATGAAGTCCAGATCACATGCAAGCACTGGTATTTTTATTTATGAAGGGTATAATAGAAAATTCGATAAATCAAAGGCTGTGTTTTCGAAGGAGTCATCAATTAGGCATTATCCTTTTTCTTCTAACTATATGAATTGTTATAATTTTTATCTAATTCTTATTTGAATTTCACATTTTAAAATTTATTGAATTTATGTATGGAAAGTGATGTGTACATGAATTCAGTTTAATGGTTTTCATTGTTAAATTACATACTATTATAATTTTTTTTTTTTTTTTTTTCTTTTTTTAAATGACTGATTAATATTATTCTCGTTTTCAGTACTTCCTAAGAATTCTTCGAATGAGGCTCGAATATTTTCTTCCTCTAGGAAATTATTAGGAAGTAGGAAGGAGTGCCCGTGTGCTTTCGATAATATTGTAACTGAAATATGCTGATTCGCATTACTTTTGTTCGAAAATCTTGATATCCAGGGTATGAGGATAACTGAATACCTTTAAAATTTTCGACATATTTCCCATCTCGCTTAATATTTTTTTTGTCATCGTCTATAATGATTCCATAAATATTTTAGATTTAAGAATGTTTTATTTTCTTTTTAAATTAAGAAGTTTTCACTGTGATGCTTGTGTAAAAGGAATGATACGAAACTACCTAAAGTGTATCTTACTAACGTATTTATTATGATAACGTTTCGATATCGTCAACGTATTTTTGTACTGCAAAATTTGATTTCGATTGCATAGTACACGTTCGCGAGGATAGTAATTGTTAATTTCTTTTTCGTTCTATTTCATAGAAATATTACCGATTTACCATCAGTCACTTGCTCATAAATTGGTCGCTTACTAAGCAATTATATAACTACGTATACCTATCGATCGTACATATTCGTGTCGCGACTTCTCTTCAAACTTTTATCCTTTTTAATTAAAAGTTGTTCGTAAATATCCTCTTATGTATGTTATTGCCTGCGGGGTAAGGTATATAATATTGTCTTGTTGACAGCTGGATGAAAGAAATTTAGTATTAATTGTGACTGTAAAAATTTTTTTCTCTCCTACATCTTTTATTCTTTAATTGTTTATATTTTCAGAATAATTTATCAGACTTTTGAATTCGTTTTTGTTGAGCAGAATTATTTTCGTAATTTATTATTCTAAATCGTACCAGAATAAACGCTGAATTCTACGCTCAGTCGATGTATTATCATATTAAATCACATTTACAACAATAAAAATTTAACCGTGAAAAAGTTCATTTCTTCTTATTTATAAATTAGGTTGGTAGGTGCTCAAGTATTCAGGATCGTATGGTGGGTGTATCCGCACTGATATATACACTTTGCGGAGATATACCAAACATTGAACTAATTATCCTTTGGAATATATACACCGTCTGATGGTACGGATAGTTGAAGACTCCTCCAGTAATCAACAAATGAACCGAGTTCTGTAAAAGCCGGTCAAGCGACATGATAACAATCTATAAAATAAAGTCTATCGTACGAATACAAGAAATATCTTCCTCCGAAATGTTGTCATGTCGCTTGACCAACTTTTACAGAACTCGGTTCAAATGTCAATTTTTCTTCTGAAGCCCTGTAAGAAACTACTTTTGAAAACCCTCATTTAAAGCCTCTCGTTCCCGCTTTGTAGCCCTGAAGCCCTCAACTTGGAAATTCTTGAAACCTTTTTTGAAGCCCTGTTCCCGCTCTAAATACCTGAAGCGAACACGGGGAACCATATTCATACCTGTACATCGTTATCGAAGTGGATTTTCCGGGCCCGGTGTCGTGATGATCGCGATCAAAACATTTATACTTATATATATATTTCAGACGTTCAAACGTGATCATTCTTGGTAATTTCAAAAACAAGAAAGACAATTCTTTTGGTATCATCGCGCTTCATTACCTACCTCTAAAATTCAGCAATGGATTCGTTTTCTGAACGCAATATAAGAAAGGTTACCTATACGATTCTAACTTGATTAAAACATTCCCATTCACGATTCACTATGTTGTAAGAATGAACCTACCGACCTAAATCATTTGGTACATATTCTGGATACCTTATGAATTTTAGAGACAATAAAGATCTAGCATCAATTTTTCTTGCGTTTTCTGCTTTTGAATATTCCTTTCAACTCCAGACGTTACTTCTGATAATTGATCATTTCAAAACGCGCGCTATAAAATCTTATCATCAACAAGAAATAAAGAAAACGGCACTTACCGAGTAAATCTTCTAGAATTATATTTATTCTTTAAAAAACCAACTGGAGATTCATTGAAAAGTAATTATGATCAGTAGCGGAGTTTAAAATTATTATATCACACTGTGATAAGTAGGTACCTACTGAAATAAGTTGTAACTATAATGTTAACATTCCACGTCTAGGTTTCTGGGCCGACAATTACGACAGAATGTCCTCCATCCATACCTATCATCTTCAGTGTTGGAATGGATTACCTATTAATTTTATTTTTGTACGAAAAAATTATCGTAGGCACCCAAGGTACCTACGTATCGTATCTTACCTAAACTTCAAGGGCTCAAGAATTTACAGGATAGCAAACGGCAGGCCTACCTTATACTTATTAGAGAGGGGTCGAGATACCCAACACATCATTTCGTCGATAAAAGGTTTTTGTCAAGTGCTCGTCCACAAAATTTTTGCATTCTTTCATTTTAAATTCGAATTTCTTCGCTTGGAACTCGAAATTCTTCGACTGAGTTTCGAAATATCTCGCCTTCCATTTGTATATCTTGAGTTGTTCAGGTATTGGTAAAACTTCTATGTCTTTATCCTTCATAATCTTCATCGAGTTTTCTGATGTATCATGATGAGTAATGTTACCGTCACTGATAACAAATTCTATCCCTGTAGGTATGTATACGCGCATCATTCATACATATTTGAAGTTGTAGCCAAAAATGATTTTTCGAATACTACATATTGAAATGAGTCAGAAGGTAATAACTCACCCAATATCAAGATTAATACAAAAGTGATGGACATTGAAATATGCATTTCGTTTCTGAACAAGTTACACGGCGCACGTAGGTACGATACGTGCCTACAGATCGAAAACAATCACCTTTGATTGTATGAATCACTCAGACAAGAAAAGAAATAGTTTGGTATAGAAACGTTAAGATATAGAAAATAACAGGTTTTGGTTGAGGGAGAGTGGAGGAAGAAGAGCGAGTCGTCTTTATCGGAATTAATCGAGAGATCAAGAAGAGTGAATGTATCCGAGTTATCGATAAGACATAAATTCATCTTGATATCGGTATTTAAAATTGCAACTGTTTTGAATAAAATAAAACCTCTTTAGTAGGTATCCATTGTGTATTCCATTCTTCCTCACAAAATGAATAAGAAGCTGAACAACATCAAAATGAAAAAAACCCTCATTCCAAATTCCTTCAAGCAGAAAGCACACAAATGGACAGCAATTTTTGCAAGTTATTGCTAAACTTGAAGATGGCTCCTGATGTAACGAATGACGTAATGGTATTCGGTCGAAAAAATGCGACGCTCGAAAAGAAGTATCATGAATTGCCATGTTCGCTAAATATGACATCCTCCAAATTAATAAGAATATCAAATTTGCTCAGTAGACAACTTCGACTACATCGAGCGATCACGTGACGCCATCGGACGATATCCGGAGGCCGAAGCCTATTTGTCGTGTTATAACGGAGACCTGTCGATTGGACCGTTGTCAGCTAAAATTTTTTATCGTTTTTGTTAATATTCAATAACGTAATTGTAATAGTTTTTAATCGTAAACTTGTACATTCAAATTTGGTCTTCGTATCTTAGTGGTTAAAATAGGTTTACTGTCGAAAGTGTACCTCGATGAAAAGAACAGAACAATGAGCTTGAACAATCATCAAAAACAATTTATTAAATTGTACAAAAAATAATACTTGGAAACAAACACCTATAAAATTATGTAGGAAATGACTAGAAAGATACAAGATCCTTGAGAATAATCGGGTCGTCACAAATTATTCTTTCTTTTCGTGATCAGAATCTGCAAAAAAAAAAAGATGATACATTAATGATTAAATGTTGATTGAATGATGACGAAGAATATTCGAGTTCAGAAATACGATTATAATAAAAATAAATAGACAACTTATATAGAGATGATATTGCTCTACCAAATCCCACCAATGTTTTAATTTCTTTTAGCGCCTTGGTTTCACACCAAATTTTGTATATTTATTTTCAATTAATTTCATCCTGAATTTTAGGACTTGTTACAACCCATTTTTACCGAAGTCTGCTGATAAGAAATAGAGCTTAAAAGTTCATCAAACATGCAGTCGAAGTAAGTATTGTGCGCAAGAACTACGACAGAAAATGAGAAAAGTCAAAACATAAATATTACCATCGTCAAAATCGTCTTCTTCTGCGTCCATGATATCAGCGCAACATATAGAATAACAAATGAGCGAAAGAAAACCCATAGGTAAACCGATAAGTACCGATGTCAGAATTGGATTGCCTTTCCACATTTCGGCCAAAGAAGTGAAAATTTCGAAGTACAGCCGGTAAATTGAAGTGAAAAATCCATTTCCACCGTAGGCCTACTCAAAAAATTAAAATTTTACAAATTTGTGTCTTCTCGAATGGCAATAATGAATTCATCGTCAATACGAACTTTCGCCGTCCGATTTTCGACTGATTCTAAAAATATAGCAATAGCCTCCGGAGTGAGTTGATGCGGTTCATCGTCAGGAATGTGGTGATAGTTAGTAGACGGATTCAAAACTAGAAGATAAGGCAGTGGAACCTTCTTGATAGCGATTGAATTTGCTAAATCTGGACTTCCAATCCAACCGAATTGAAATGTACTACACACACATAAAAAAATAGAAACGATAAGAACTTGACAGAAGTGGGAAAGACAACGCCTTAAAGCTTTAATAACCAGTAAGTTTGTAGGCAAAAAATATATTATTTAATCAACACTCACTTATGGAAACGTTTTCTGTTATTTTTGATTACTGACTCGATCATATTCTTGAATCTGAAATGTACAAAAGCAGAAATAATAATTTAACTAGTTATCGAAGTTTCATTTTTTTCAATGTGTAAACGAAGGATCATTTACGAAGGAATAGGAGGTGGAAGGAAAAAGGAAACTCGAATCTGCTTTTACTAACAAGACAGAAATAGGCCCACAGTGTTTCCAGAATTGATTAATATGACTCAAGACGTCCCCATAGGATAAAAAATATTGAGGTAAAGTAAATGTTTCCTCGATCCGCGAGTGAGGTTCAGCAATATAATAAATATGAAGGACTATGATACGTCTACATATTTATTGAAGACTGAAGTTGTGTAAATATTAAAGGTATAAAAGGAAGAAAGAAAGTTTTAGGAAAGGGGAGACAAAAAGGGTCTTCGTGAATATCCACAGACAAACAGAATAATAAATCAATAACTCGATCATACGTACTCCTCCATGTGAGGTGGTATATCTTGGACTTTGTTCTCCTCTACGACCGCCATAACTAAATATTTCTTCGTTTCCATGAGAGTATGGATATTAAATCGTGTTATCTTCACAAAAATAGGAAATCTTTCTTCATTGACCCACCGTGTGAGAGAAACGTTCAATCTTTCATTCGGATTTTCTATCATATCAAATGGCATATGAAGTAAAATATTATCTGAATTCTAATATGTACTTACAATTTTGCGGACAATTAACTTACTTTCAAAGTGATAAGTCACACCGTCTTTACGCACACTGACCGAAGGTTTGTGGAATTCCGGAAAATGCTTTACCAAACAAATCAAATTCAGAATTCTTAATGATCAGCGAAATAGCATGAAAAAGACAGAAGCGCTTGATGTTGAAAGTAAAACGGCAATGATTTAAAAAACTAAGGAACAATTTTTCACGAGCGGAATACCACAAAAAGTTTTTGCCAGACTAATCAAAACCTCTAAGTACTTCTTTGAATAAGAAATAAACAACACTCACTTCTTCAGCAGTCTTTAATGGAACGTGAAAGAAGTACGAATGTGGTTGAAATTTCGTAGCGATCGTCGAAAACGCATCCTGTAAAAATAATATTACGGACATTAGCCTTGAAGAATTTATGAAGGTAAAGTTTCAGTCTTCACCTTGCTTTTAATTAGAAATCATTTCCTCGTTATAATCAATGACTCTGGACCCTGGTTTGTGGTCAAGTTCTGTCCTTCCCAAGTAAACAGATAGGGAAGCGATTTATGGTATGTTTGGTCAGCGAATTTCAATTATCAAAATTAGTAGCACGCAAATTTAAGATCTTCGGTTGCCATCAACCATCCAGATACAACGAAAATTCATCCTTCAGAAACCTTTCAATTTGAACTCAATCCATTCACGGTCCTCATGACAGCAAAAGCTCAGTCTACTCTCAAAATTTTGGACAGTGTGCTTGCATGGAACTGAATCGAGACGAGAAAGAAACAAAACGAGTTCGACGGATATGTCGATCAGTTCTTCGCGTTTTGATTCGGAGCGTGTGAGAGAAGTGCCAAAAATCAAACAAACCCAGAATTCTCCATCAGGATCTCCAGTAAAAGTGAAAAAAATCCTTCCATCTTTCTCCAAATTTGTCATATATTCACGATCTTTAATTGGTCGGATAGGCGGTTGTGACACTCTTAATGAGAAGTGTACAATATCCTCTGCTTGACGATCACCATGATAAATAAATTGTAGATCTTCATCTCCTTTTATGCTGCAAGTAAATCGAAATGAACATAAATGATTTTTTCTCGCCAAAAGAAGCTGATAGTTTAGAGGTAATATTGGTTCACTTACAACATAATAGTGGGATACGAGTGAATTCGAAAACTTGAGCACGCGTTTTTATGCGTTACACAATCCATCCGACAAACACGAATGTTTGTATTATGAAGTGTTTGTTGAACATGAGACCAAATAGGTTCCAACCTCCGACAATGAGCACACCATGGCGCATAAAACTAACCAAGAGAAAGAAATAAAAACTATTAAAAAAAATAAAACTGTATTGGGCTAAAACGAGGATTTAGAAAATCTTATGCTTTCTGAATAATTAAAATAGTTAGTAGCCGTAATCCCTTCGTCTCAGCAGAAAAAAAGCATTGTACTCGGAAAAATAACAAGTATGTAGACTTACCATCACTAACCAATTCCCATCCTTCTTAACATCGAGAAATCTGTAAATTGTAACAAACATTCAGTATGAGGTACCAGAATCCACCTTCTCAATTTAATTACACAACAATTTACCTGTCATTTAATTCGAGGATGCGTGGATTTACATTACAAAAGCAGTATCCTATGAGGCTAAAATGAAGCAAAAAATACCAGATTTCCAAAAAGTACTTCATCTCTTTTCATACGCAAAATATTCTTATTTCAACCGGTATCAGCACGGAACTGCCATCGAAGTTGAACACTGAAAGGGTTTTAACGTCATTAATTCTACGATTTCGCTCATTTGCGCACTACGTAAATGCTCTTGAAACATTAATGCCATGAAGCTAAAAAGAACTTTAATTAAGTCGTTGACATTGACTTACTTCGACTTAAAACTTAAGACGACCATGATTAACCGAGAAGTAAATTTATCGACCCCTGTTTTTTCGTATAAAAATTCGTACATGATACACTGCACTTACACTAATATGAAAACATTCAACATACACACACACATACATTGATCAAAGCGCAGCTAGAAAAGCCTACGCATAGTAATGACAAGTAACGATCCTAGCGGTTTGGCATCCCAAATGTAAATGTGATAAAAACGTGGACGTTGCTACA
Organism: Aspidiotus rigidus; assembly: GCA_035079385.1. Classification (NCBI taxonomy): domain Eukaryota; kingdom Metazoa; phylum Arthropoda; class Insecta; order Hemiptera; family Diaspididae; genus Aspidiotus; species Aspidiotus rigidus. Next base: position 4,798,593 of record JAVHKY010000015.1, on the reverse strand, counting down.
AACTGACTGCAGAACGCTCGTCATTTTGGCCTCCGCTTGTCCTCATCTCGTATCTTTTTTACTGATTGTGTTTTTAGCCCAAAAGTGACTTCTTCCGACTCTCCGCGTGTTCGTCCGGACGTCCGTTATCGATCGACTCCTTTAACAATCGAAGGAATTAGACTTGTCGGTCGACAACTGCACGATACCGCTTCGATTTGATTTAATCAGCCGACTCAGAAGTCAAAAGTATAGTATAATATTTGCAACGGCGTCATGGACAAACCTAAACTCGGCCCTGGCCGAGGAGGTAAAACCAAGACACCCCAATTTCCTTCGGATTTGTACATACTTGGGCCGAAAGGTGCACGAACCGAAGGTAATGAAACTAGAAGACCTGTTCCTGTGCCTGTTCCTGTTCCAGTTGCCGCAAAATCAGCGCCCAGTCATCCGCTTGCTGGTAAATACCCTTTATTCTTCATTTAATTCCTTGTCATCGATACATTTATTTCAACGTGCAAGATACTTTAGATCGCAGACGTTTACCTACAAATGCAGCGGGGCCGTCCTCAGTACCTAGTTCTACAGTTCCGCCTTCTAAAAAACCAAAATTAACGAGCAGTGTTCTCTCTCGACCGAGTCCTTTCCTTCCTCCAACTGGACCGCAGGAACCTGGGAAATCATGGGAGCACGTTGCTATAGACGTTGAGCCTATCGATCTAGTGCCTACTGTTATCGAAGCAAAAGAGAACGGTGAAAATGAGAAAATTGTACGTACTATCTTCACCGTCTATTCTTGTGTTGATAAACGGAAATTTTATTGTAAATGTTTTTTCGCAGACTGCTCTACTCTGTGGAGCTTTACGACTCTTGAAAGTGTCAAAAATGAAAACAGATACTACCTTGATGAACGGTCTTCTTCTTCTGGCCAAAAAGTATCCTACAATATTTACGAAAGAAACAGTAATGACTGCTTTATGTTCATTGCTGAGACGTGAATACAATGCGATGTATAAGGGGAAAACATCGTACGCCAATGCTGTCTTACTAGTGAATATTATTTTTTATGCGTACCAAAATGTAGATCAATGGCCGGATATTCTTTTAAAGGTAAAAATAAGAGTATTCTGCCTAGTAATTTTTACCGTAATACCATTAAAAAAATCAAAGAATTAAAGTGAGAATCAACCTATTTGGTGTGCGCTTACATTATCACTGCGTATCCCGAGGAGATTTTACTTTTATCATTGAATTCTCATTTCAATGCTCGATTATAGAAGTACCGGATTTCATTTTTTCGTCTTCGAGATCGATTAAAATTTTTATTTTATAATTGCGTAGATGTACATTGACGATTCTCTTGGAGAGAGATTATGGGTGGACAGTGAACATTGTAAGTGTTTCATTGATAACATTATTTGCAGTGTCAACACTACACCTGCCCATAATTTCGATTTAGAAAGTGGAGCGAGAATAGATTCCGAAGGTGGCATTATGGATATTATTGGAGAAGAGCACAAACCGTATCTAGTTATCAACAGGTACATTTATTTCTATCCTGACTCGTATAATTTTATTCGCAAATAGATCCTGATTTTATTTGCTTTGTAGGTATAAAGGTGTTGAAGAAGTCGTTGAGAATATTGTCATGGATGCTGCTAAAGATCAATTAAACCGACGACAAGCGACCGAAGGCATTAGTAAACATTTCTTGAAATTTCTCTGTTCGATGTGTGGAATTACTGAGGTATGTGACAAAAGTTCCTTCAACTTTGGTACTTCAAAACTATACATTAGCAAGAATTAATGAATTTACATAACTTTAGGTAAGAGCTCTTGTTGCATCGAAGCTAGAAGTGTGGTTGACGAACCCAAAACTGAAGAACAACGCCAAAGAGTTACTCATGACTGTGTGCGTGAACTGTACTTCGAATGCTCCACGTGATGTTGATATAGTTGCATCTATTGTCAAGATAAAGTTGAAAGTCAAAGACCTACACGGGTTTTATTTAGCTTGTATCAGGTAAGATATTGATTATTTTCATTTTAACATTATTTACTGAGAGTGATTTATTCATTTTCAAGTTTTCAAATTTGTCACAGAGAACTCATTCCAGCACATGACAATAATCTTGCAACCGTACTCCATCAAATAGTCAACAACGAGCTGGTGGCCGCGCGTAATCAAAATTACGTGCCAATGCTTATGTTTAGCACCTTGTACCAAGCTGATCCTGAGCAATTCGCTTCTATTTTGGCAAAAATATTCTTGGTAACTCGTACAACTTCTAGTTATGCTCAAAATTAATTAGTTACAGACGTTCTACAATATTCTATTTGATGCAGGAACATCTTTTTGTTCGCGAAGACAATCTGAGAGCGTTACGTAGTATTCTGCGTGAAATTAGTAAAGTCTTGAGAACCGATTTTGACCTGATAGGCTTTGTACGAGGACTTCTGAAGCAAAGCGAGCCGTTACCCGCAGACATCGAAATTAAAGAACACGTCTTTCGTTGTATTAGTGATCTGGTATCCGTGTGTGTATTTCTTGCTGTCTCTTTATACGCGAGAACTGAAAGAAGAGATCTTAGTCAGGTGTGTATATATATTCATTCATAGTTAACCTGTTATCTTTAACTGAGAATTGAATTTTTTACCCCTTTGATATAGGTTGAAAAAACTCAAATGGTCATTGCAAATATCCAGTGCTACGCTATAAAACGATTTTATAAGAATGCTTTTCAAGCATTTCGACCACCGGAGAAAGATTTTAAGCCTTCAATACGAAAGGTACCTAAACGATAAAATCTTGTGAGTGATTCTATATCAAGTACTTTTATGAATTTTTAAATTTTAGGTGGTATTCCTTGAACCACATGAGCGGTACTACGAGCCAGATAACTGGCCTTCCGAACAAGATAGAGGGTTATACTTACGATTGTCGATAGATGTGCCGCTGTTGCAAAAAACTATCATGTATTTACTACGTCTGGGCCTTTCGAAAGAACATCCGCTCACATGTGTTGAAGCGTTGGAAATAGTTGAACAGCTAGTTATACGAGCTTCTTCTTTGGCTTTTTCATTGACTATTCCAGTTTTACCAGGTACTATCTCGCTCTATTTTAACACAATTCAGAAGCTACATTCTGACTTTTTATATTTTTTAAAATCTAATTTCAGCTGAGGATCTCGAGATGGTGGATTTGATGTTTAATATCTGCACTTACCGTCAGCCCGAAAGCACAGAATTACCTCCCGGCTATGTGCCTCCGAATTTGGCAGTCAGCAGCCTTTACTGGAAAGTGTGGATCATCCTCCTAATTTACTGTGCGCACGCTCCACACGTATTTGGTCTTTTGGCTTGGGAAAAATATCCAACCCTGCGAGTGCTCATCGAAATGTGTATCACCAATAATTTCGTTTTTCCTGTCATGCCGGCTGATGAATTACAAATTAGTGCTTTAGAAAAACAGAAAATTCTGGAGTATGAAACCCACTTGGCGAAGGTAAAGCTTTGCGATAGCCTTTCTTGTAGTCATAAATAAGTGTTAATGACGTTATAATTTATTGACTAGGGGACAATCACCGAGTCGAATAGTTTTCTTCTGAGTTTAGTCGTTACAATGGATCCTTTTGGATCTCCTAGGCGACCGTCGCTCAGCGTCCTTGATCAATTGCAGCAGCTTAACGCAACACATAAGTTGGGTCAATTATTGTGTCGCTCTCGTAATCCGGATTTCTTGTTGGATATCATACGTAAGCAAGGTTCATCTCAGTCCATGCCGTGGCTAGCCGATCTCGTGCAGAATTCAGAAAGTTCATTTGAGTAAGATTTCATTGATTTTACTGGCTTCAGTTTTCTACAAAGTACGTTGAAACATGTTCGTTTTGCAGTCATCTCCCAGTCCAATGTTTATGCGAATTTCTGTTGAGCACATCAGATAGGCAAGGTCGATACCAGCAGCTATTACAGCATTTGCAGAATCTGCTTACGGATGGCGCACGCGATCCGAATGTAGCTTGCGAAATTCTTGACCATTTCTTGCGGCGTTTCAGCTCGCATTCGAACAAGGAACAAGCAATTTATGTGAGTATTAACGGTAAATTGAAATACGAATAAGTGATTTCAAGTAATTCAACTATTCGAATATGACCTAGGGGCTGAAACTTCTGCTCTCTCCGAACGAAGAAGAAATGGAAGTAGACAATCAAGAAACCAACCACGGTGACGTGAGCACGTGGATTCTGAATAAGCTTCCTTCGATCCCTCATTTCGCTCTAGCCCGACCTCAAGTATGTAATATACCAAAATGTCACCTGCGTTGTTTACATTCTTCGCCATCTTAACAATTGTATTTTCCTGTTTTATAGATTGTCAAAGCACTTCGAGAAGCTTGTCAAGTCGAGAATGATCCAGAGCTAATAACATCGTATTTGACTTTCTTGTCTCAACACGTTCTACCCAGCAACACGGACCTACAAGAGATGACAGAATTGGTCCTGGATATGGCGCAGCTAATTGTAGAACGTAGCACTATCATGGCTGCCGTTTTACCTACTCCAGATGATGACGAAAGTATTCCAAATATTGCGTTGACAGCGTTGCTGAAGATCTTCTATACTTACTTAATGAAGGTAAGTGGAGTAATTCAATGTAAGGTGAGAGTCGCGTAATGTTCAACTCATTTACGGCTGTTTTAGGCGCGAGAAGCTCGTGCTGAGGAATATACCTGGCCTGAAAGTCAAGAACAGATTCTGGTAACGTGGCCTTCTGGAGAAAGAGCGACGTTGTACATTCTCGTGGTGCACGCTATCATAATTCTTTTGACGTACGAAAGGAAGCGCACAGACCGGGTCTACCTTTATTGGGATAGTTTGCTAAATATGTGGTTTCCGGAACAGAAAGAACTCACGCCGAAAGTAAATAGAGTTTGTTTTTGATGGACAATATTGTCTCTTCAGTCTTGTTGTACATCTACTCGTCTTTCAGGCTTTCTTAGTGGACACAAAGGAGGAAGCTCTGTTGATCCCAGATTGGCTTAAATTACGTATGATACGTTCCGAAGTACCGAGACTAATCGAAGAAGCGCTCACTGATTTGGAGCCGGCGCAACTTCTTCTGTTTATACAGTCGTTTGGAATCCCTGTCAAATCAATGAGGTGAGTTATCATTTGTGTTCATCGTAAAGAAGTCTACGTTCTATACGAGCTGAATGTATTTTCGGTCTTCGTTTCAGTATTTTGCTTCAAACGTTGGACATCGCGATCAGCACTAAACGAATTTCTATACCCGACGTTGCTATCGACAAAACGTACATGATTCAGTTGGTAGAGGTACAGCATAACCGCAAGGCGACGGGTGGCACATTGTTCGCTAATACGATTCGGGGCTTGGATATGGAAATAACGATACCAGACTCGCCTTCAGCTCCTTCGACGTCACTTCAGTTACCAAAACAAGGTAGATTTTGTATCCTATGTACAATTTTTCAAAAACTTTCAAGTTTGCTACGTTTTTTCTGAAACATGTCATTCAAAAGATTTTAACAAAAATAATTAAAAGGCGGAATGCTCACAAAAACTAATTAAGGAAAGAAGAGGTTTATAAAAGAACAAAAAACTTTTAGCGAGATTTGAGGTTGGGTTCTCTCGCGTCTAAGTGGGTTCCTATCCTCGGTCCCTAATTCTTTAAGAGTGTTGCGTTTGCGTATTTATACTACTGGATAACAATCATTTTACTTGTTTTTAGAACCATTAGACGACGAACAAATTCTTCCAACCAGTAGTCGAACGAGTATTCCCGACGTTGAACTCGACCAAATTATCGAGCATATGAAAGGTGGTGGAAAACCATCGGCTTCGCCAAAGTTTATCGATGAAATCCAACAAAAACTTTTGCACGTGAGTAAAAAACTCCTTAATTTTTATACCTCAAATATTTCCGCATTCATTAGGGTTCCTTCCTATCAGGTCGTATCATCCGAACTTCGTCGTTCTCCCGAGCTTCCTACGAAATGTTCGACAACCATCGTGAAAAAGATGATTAACAAGTTATTACGTAAATGCTCTGCCGATCCGAAGTTTGTTAGCGAGCTAATTCGTAATTTTCGGTACCCGTGCAATCTGTTTCGTTTGCTGACCACGACTAAAGCTAAAGAACACGTTGGACCGCTAGCCGTCATTGCCAAAACCATACTCGAATGTAAGGCGGCTTCAGAAAAACCGAAAAATCCTTTAGTCGTCATTCTGAAAACGTTTCTGAACCGGAATGACTATTCGGAAATCACCGCGAAGTTGACAAGACCGGACCCAGACGCTAAGAACGTGCTAATTGGTAATTTTCTCGAATGTTTGTGCGTACCTCGGTAATTTTGTCTTGTAACGTTTTTTGTATTGTCTTCACAGCTTTCGAAAACTGCTCGATCGATCAGCTAGAACAAACAGGCACTAATTTGATGGAGTCAGCTATGAGGAAGACGCACGGAGCGAAAACGGTGATAGAAGCGGTAAGCGGTCTGATCACCAGGTCAGATAAGAAGTTCGAGAATGCTTCAGGCTTGTTCATCGATTGGCTGGTGCAAATCGAGCCGGAAATCTTAGGCTCCTCCATGGATCTGCAGATGAATATGTTGTTCTCACCCAAGAAAGATACGCGATGGGAATCATTGCAAGTTTGCCGACCTTACTTATTGACTTTATTAACCCATCACGCAAGTTGGTATACGTTGGAGAAGGCTCTCTCTAAATTATTGACTTTAGATGCGACGAAAAAGTAAGGAAGTGCTAATCAACGTGTTACGAGTATTAGATAGAAGATTACGATTTTATTTATGAACAGATACGACGCGACCGCGGTGCTCGAGTTCTTATGGGCTGTTGCACGAAATCCGAGGTTATGGCAAGGAAGAGAATTGATCACGCCTAAACACCAGCAACCGAAAGATATTCTCGACTTGACGGAATCGGAGGTAGGACTTGTTTTTTCCTCATTTTTTCTGTTCGTATGTTTCAAATATTTTACTAAAAGATGATAATGTTTCAGTTGATCTGCGTCATCGAGTATATCGTCTTGGAAACGGAATCTATCGGTTTTAATGAACGAGGTTTAAGTCGTATGAGTCACAGGTTATCGCAATTGGTCGAGTGTTCCATAGAAGCCAAAAATACTCGAATTCTAGTGACCATCATTGAACATTTAAGCAAAGAAACGAATTCCAGGTAAATTTGGGAGAATTTAGTTGTTGTTCCAAAAACTTGACTTTGTTTAAAATCATTTTTTGTTTTTATGCGTAGTTTAAGAAGCCAAATATGTAAAAACGTTATCGCTCATCTATACTTGAGAATACCGAGGATAGTCAATCTTCTGGACGAAATTCAGATCAACATTGAATTCGATTTGATATCAAAAGCAGGTTCGTTGTGGCATTTTTTAGAAAAAGTGATCCAAACTGTTCTTATTGACGGATATTTTTTGTGGTTCTTGTTACGAGCAGCTCGAGATAGTAGTATTTTAGACCTGATGTCTCATACTGTTCTCACTTCATTCACGATGAATTCGCAAATGAAAGAATCGCCGAAACGAACGCAAGAATTGGAATTAATTTTAAGGAAGATGAGCTCGACGCACCCTCGTCTCCTTTTGAGGTGAGTTTCCTTAAGTCTTATTTTTTAACAATGATCATGGTTGCTTCAGAGACCTCATCTCGTATGACATGAAGTAAAGGATACAATTTGAATATTATTTAAGAATCTTTGCTTCTTATCTCAAAATGCATTTGAAAATCATGTATTTTAATTCTTCGGGATACCCTGAAATGTTCACTATTTTCCAGACAAATCAAGATTATCGAGACTGCTCTAATGGGTCGTATCCATTTGGAATGGCCTGTTTTTCGCAATCGCAATTACCCCACCTTCTTTCAGCAAGTATTCGGACTAATAGAATTATTGCAGCCTCATGTGTTCGCCGTCGAATTCAGTAACTCATTTCATTCCATCCTCGATGTATATCTGAATCTGTTTAAGGTACGTACCTACTTTCTCGCTGGTATTAATTTCAATTATTAATACCACATCCGAGTTGATCTATGTCACCTGTTCATTTTTTGTAGGCACATGGCGGGTGGAAGGATATCGATCTCTTGATGCCTAGGTACGCAACTCTGGCTCACAACTACATTGGTCACGATAGTAAACGAGCGATCTTCTATTTCCAAAGTCGTTCTAATTTAATGAAGTACGTGGAGTTTGCTTATTGCTATTTTATTATTTGAAAAGTATTGTAAATTTTTTGTTTTTTTGTGAGCAGAGAACTGGCGACTGACTTTCCATGTTTAGGAAACCTGTGCGTTCTGATGACGGGTGAGCAAAATTCACCGGAAGATAAAATTGTTGTACCAACTTCGTCGGTGTTGGAAATGGACACCTCACAATGGGACGATATTATCAATTCTTTTGTAAAGCGAGGTTAGCTAACATTCCATTTAGTATTATCAGGAGTCATTTCTTACTTTCAATATGTATCTCAATTTTGATCGTTTTGCATTTGCTCCCGCAGATAGCGAAGCTGCTCTTCTTGGACTCGATCACGCATCTATTCGTAAACCGATGTTGCTCGAGCCGTTGTTAGAGCGTCTCTTCCCCTTCCTTTTAGACGATTCTTCTTTTAACCGATCACTAGCCCATATGCTTTTGGCCCGGTGTCTGAAATATAATCCGCAAATGGCGTCGAGAGTATTACCAGCGGTCTTCGATTGCTTGCACTCAGAACGTCCAGATGTTGTAAAGAGCGCATGCAATCATTTACCTGAACTTATAATATGCTGTCAAGGTACTGCAAAGAGGGATATGTATTTGACAAATATTAACTTTATAGTGGGCTTATTTAACTGTCTTTTGTTTTTGTTCATGCAGAAAAAGCTGTACCTTTGTTGAAGAAATTGTTCACTTTGGCTATCCGTAACGGTATCAATACGGTACCGTGTATTAATAAGACGATTTCATTGATTAACTTGCAGTCAGGTTGTTGATGGAAGGCAAATGGAAAAAGTTTTGCCAACTTTGAAAACGGATTGAAACCCGGATGATTATTTGTAAGGATATTGTAGGAGTGTAAAGCTGAAAATTTTGATGCTTCAGCGTTCGAACGATTATTATTCCGCGAAGGAAGAGAACTATCATTAGAAATTTGATCTCTTTTTGTTTTGAAAACTTCTGTATTAAAAATGATTCTAACGAGATGGTCGTTAAAAAAAGTGATTATTTGTGATGTTATTGATTTTATTTAAAATAAATTTTATTTTTGCAATTTCTCTTGTCATTCTGTTGAATAATATTTCGGATGAGTTTCGAAGATGTTCACTTTGATCTAAATTTATAATGTTTGATTAAAATTTGAATTCATATTTTTTCACAAAATAAAATATATTTACGAGTAATTTTGGATAGAAAATAAAGAGGAAAAAAAATTTTCTCATCACCAAAATACTACGCACAAATTTAATTTTTTTTCTTTTACACGGTTCCTATTTTCGTGCGTAATTTAAACGGAGTCTGCAACCGTAATGTTGTATAATCCAAGACACGTTTTCCACGCCAGTATTCGTCATCGCTGCGTCTGCGTGCAGGGACGTTGATTATAAAATCTCAAAAATACCCATCACAACTGAAATTGTGCCGCATACCGCACAGCCTAGATCTCTAAGAGTAAAAATAAAATGCTCGATATTCCATTTTTAAAAAGCTCATAAACAAAAAGTGTGCGTTGCTTACGATAATTTCGAACGAAATAATGAAGAAATCGTAACTCTTCTTGTAACCTATATGAGCTTTGAGACATTTATCATATTTCAAAATATTATTTATAACCGTTCACCAAAAGTAATATTGATGTTTATCGTATTGTCTCAAATCTTTTGTTGCTGTCCATCGCGGATCTGTTGAATTTGATTCTAGATCTTCATTCACAGGTTGAGATTTGCAAATACCTATTCCTATAAATTTCGTGCATGGTTTACGAAGGGATAATTTATTCAATTATTTGGCATTGTTAGGTTCGACACAAAGTTCAGCAATGTGATATTTTCAACAATGTTTTCAAAAGGCTCGGGAAGTCGTGGAGGCTCGAGTAAAGACCCAGAAGTTCAACAAAGACGCATCCATCGTCACTCGAGCACCCCTGATTCTGGTTTACCAACCGAAGAACTCATGGAGCTGAAAAATATTTTAGCGACTATGAAACAATCATTTCTGTTGTTCCTAAAGACCGTTTTCGATGCTCCTGGTACGTTTTATTTATATTCTTATATGATGATGATATACCCAGAAAAGACGAGCAATACTAGATGTTTTTTCGGTATTTAAATATATGATAGCGTACGATGACGAAGCAAGGATAAGACGTCTGCACGCAAGGCTTGGAGAATTACTGGATACTTTGAAGAGGATTATCGGTAAATATCCTATTTTGGCATCCCCTGAAGTGTACGCGTCTGTGCGTATGCTCGTCTCATGTGTACAAAGTAAGTTTAACCAAGTACTTATATCTAGAAATAGGAGCTTATTCCCCCTCGTCAATTTGTCCACTTAACGAAAGGAACTAAAATTAATTTTCAGACGCCCACAAGGAGAGAATACCTGCGAAGGAATTCGAACGATTGATCAATCAATTGGCTCTCTATTTCACCAAAAGGTAGAAATGTGCATTTTAATAAGCATTTGATTCTTACTTTGTTCGTCGGTGATGCTTGATACTTATTGAGACCAGAGGTCTAACAAATTAGGTATTTTGTGGAGCTCGATTGAGAAGTTCTACATATATATAGAAAACTAAGCTGACGTAACAATCAATATTAAAACCTTAGGTATGGAAATTAAAAATGTGATAAGTACTACCATATTATTAAAAGCAACTATTGATAAAAGGAAGCAGCTTCTTTGTAGAAGAAAATGAATTCTGAACTGATAAATTTTTCGACTTTGATATATTATCTTGTCGACCATTATTCCATAAAATATGATTTTCGAAAATTATATACATAATATACTCACCTTATTATAGTCATCAGCGAAATTTCACTTAGCTATTTTACACCTCGTGAAGGATTTCGAGCTTAAATTTTTTCCCATTCTTACCTTTATATGGGTTATTTTGTGTTTCCCAAAGTATCTATCATCAAATGTCAGCTGGCGCTTATATACGAACAAAATTTCTATTTCCAGTGTCTCACATTTCCTTGCACAGTTAAAAGACTCCACACAGAAAAGTCTCAAAAATGAAAACGTTAAGGTAATTCTCCTTAAATTTTTCCTCTCAGTCCAAAGTGGAATTTCGGGGTAAATAGATAATAATGATCTTCTACCTTGTTCTGGTTTCCAGAGTAATAAAGAACCTACATCATCCAATGCAATTTTTGGTGTAGACTTGGAGAAGTATCTGACCGCCAATAAGATAGACTTACCATTTGTAGTTACCAAATGTATCAAGGAAGTAGAAGAAAATGGTATATTCGTAAAAGTGAGAATGTAGTTCCATTTTTCAAAACTTTATTGTTTTGCGTACCATCAATCTTATACACATTATTCTTTCTTCTTAAGGGTATATATCGTGTATCTGCGGTAAAATCTAAGGTCAATCAATTATGCGAGGCCTTTGAGAAGTACGGCAGTAAAGTCAATTTAACGGACATTAATCCTAATATAGTAGCGAATGTGTTGAAATTTTACCTACGTGAGTTACCTCAACCATTGTTCACATTTGAATTATACCCGGAATTTATAAGGTAGGTAATTTTTTTCTTTCCAATAACGGCTAGTATGAATTTTTTCTGACATGAGTATTGACGAGAAAATAATTAGGTTCAATGAGTGAACGTATCAATTTCCTGCAGGCCTGCTTAGATTTATCAATCTTTGTGACAGCTCCCTCTTGTAATTTTTTGGAAACTCAACTCAATGGCATTTTTAAACTCTGAATAATCTTCTAATATTTCAAATCACCTTTCCATTTTATACCCTCTTATAGGCCTACATTATTATATAATAAATTATTAAGCTGAAGTAAACCCAGGCCTACAGATCTCAATTTCAGAATTTTTTTCGAGTTCCTTCATTATCTTTTACTTAATGTAAGAATCTGACGAAATTAATTTACATCCGAAAGTAAAATATGAATTGAAAATTAAAACCGCGAATGTTCTTCATTCCAGGGTGGCTAAATTGTTTGCCGTTGATTCCAGCGAAGATAATAAAGATCGTTGCCTTCAAGAATTACGAAATATATTAATGAAACTACCCAAGTGCCATCACGCCGTTGTTACAGCTGTTATGCAACACTTACATCGTATTTCAGCCGAGTCGAAAATTAATAATATGTCCGCTTATAATTTAGCAGTAATATTTGGTCCAACATTGTTGCACTGTTTGAAGAATAATTCCAACACAACCTCAAGAGCAGCACTTTTTGATAATGTTCACCAAATAAGAGCAATCGAATTGATGATTACTTGGGCGGACGAGTTGTTTCCAGAAGACTGAATTCCAAAATACTCCATTATTTTCATTACTTGTGTTGAAGACGTCAATATTTGCAGCGTCGGAATGTCGAATCTATGCCATCAAGTTGATTAGTCATGTGGTGAATAGCAGAATTTTTATGCGCTATGAGAGAGTGATGATTCGACAAACGTGAACTTCGGTTGAAGAATCATATCGGAACTCGAATAGAATCAGCGATAATAAAGATTTTTAATCAAAATAGTTCGTCATACATTAAACAAGAAAGATTATTATTATTATCATTATTATAAACGAATAAACAAAAATACCGAGGTATAAATAACTTATAAATTCCTTATTAATTTATACGCAAAAAAGAAAAGAAGATGAAAACAATTAAACCAATATGATCCAACAATACGTATTTAATTTATGAAGAATTTCCCACACGTAAAAGCGCGAAAATATACGATATAGAGGGCAGTGTTTTCACAAATGAAGCAAAAACTTTTTAATCGTCTAAGTGAGCAACAATTACAATGATTACAGACTAGAGAGTACGGTATGTACAAAATGCGGAGTTCGTGTGAAAATGACGAAGATTCTATAACAAAATAACGGAGAAAAAATAATTTAGAAAAGCAATGCATCACAAATACGAATGAGAAGTCCTGCTCGAATGCGAGGCGATCGAGCTATCGAAACCAGACTCCGATTGATTACTCATTTCCGAAGCACTTGAATGTTCGTAATGGTCGACAGCAGGACGTTTTTCTTTCGCTTCATATTCAGTAATTCGTATGGTCAAATTGTTGATGGTTATTTCACGAGCTTGCGCTGACGTGCGGTCTACATTTTTCAGTCTGAAACTGATGAGTAGTAGATTGAAATAAGAAAACCGTCGTCGAGACTATACATTGTTAACGCTGAAGTAATAAGAACCGGACTTACGGTTTCCACGATTTCTTTAATCTCTTTTTTTTCCTCGATGGGGCATCGAATTTATCTTTGCTATGATCATCATCTTTACGAGCTGACTTAGTTGAGGATGCGCTGTATTGCGGAGTTGTCAACTGCACATTCACTTTAGGTTTCCTGAATACAAGTCACGTGAAGAATCAAATACTCTATTTTACCGATGAAAGCAAATTTATAACGATAATATCTCACCTCGTGGATGTACCTTTCCTCACATCACACATAGAACATTTAAACGCTTCCGGAGCATTTCTAAAGGTACAAACACTACATTCCCAATGAGGTTCATCGAGAGGTTTTGATTGTTTCTTACTTCTACTACTGTGAAAAGAGAAGAATAATCGAAATCGAGTTACCGGAAGATGAATAATCGTGTTAATAAGAATACATTGAAATACATACTTCATTACTAAAAATATGCGTCAATACAACGATTCCTCGGGTTAATTCTCCACAATTCGTTGTGACGTACCCGCTATTCCTCTTCATTCACGAGTACAAATTCGAAGGAACGATGAATGCTCTTTGTCTAGCGTGGGAAACCGAGAGTAGGACTTGATTCTTCACCCACACGAACAGTCATATGTTCGTGAGTTAACAAAAGGATGATACTCCGAAACTACTTAACAGGACTATGTTTTTTTCACAAATTTAGACCGAATCAAGTGGGAAGATGGAATTCACCAATGATAGAAACATACTTCTTCAACAGTTCATCACGGAGACTTTCATATTTGGTCCCTATCATTTTACTTGATTTTATCTGATATCATTCTGTGAAAGCTTAGGAATATTCCATTATAGATCTTATTCTATAAAAGGTTGCACTGCTTTGAGAACTTAATTATTTCGATTATTGCTGATGTCTACACTGAATATTCTGAAAGCAGTGTTCTCACATAGGAAGTTATTTATCTTCGAATAGATTTTGATTTTGAATCACGCCAAGCCGTGGACGCGCTCTCAAACACGTTACAAGTTATGTTAGTTTTTCCAATGGAATTTGAAACTGACTTATATAGAAATGGGTTTGGGACAAGATGAAAACTGTGTTGATTAACTTTTTCAGTAAAGAAAATAGAATAGAATAGACTTAAAAGGGGGGCATAAAATCAACTTTCCTTGATGTAGATACAGGGAAGTAAGTAGTTATTCCTGCCCCAATTTTGCCCATTGTTGCGCGCTATTGATGAGTTCGTCTGTCATGATTTTAGATTATCCTCTTTACTTTTGTTTCATCTTTTTCCATCAGAGATTAATGTGTATAAAATTTGCTGAATGTTTCTTAGTTGCTAGCAAAATGCAAGAACAAGGCTCTGATGGATACAACAGGAAATGGTTAGCATTCGTCATAATGGTAATTGGTTAATTAAGAGTCCCACATCAATAAAATTGTTCAGTACATTTATGAGTACAAATACAAACCTCTAGGACTTTACAGAAAGATCTCTAGAATAAGAAATTTTGTTGTAAATTCTGAGTAATGCAAGGTTGACTTTTTCTCGACTGGGTATTGTGGGCCCGTTAGTCGAGTGATGGAAAGGAAACTGGAAGCGTACCTAGATCTAGGTTCAATTGATAAGGATGGCAAAATCTGTTCATTATTGTATCTTGTTTCAGTTCTTGATAACAATTACACTGTCTCGAGCGGTGGTTATACCTATACTCGTATATAAACAGATTCTTACACATTTCGATCAGGAGATCCACCATCACACGTATTTTTATCAGCTTTATTGCTAAGCAAATGAATTTTTCTCGACAATGGTTTCATTCAAGGTAAAATCTTATCTACCCTATATAATGGTCGCCCGGAAGGCTGGAAAATCCTCGGTTCCTGTTAAATCGCTTGTATTGAAGAAAAAGGGGAAACAGCCTGTGAAACGGTTGCGCAAGGATGTACGCTCCAAGGGAAATGAAAAGCCGTCAATCCAAATTAAGTCGATGGCACTAGAGAAAAAGAGAAAAGAAGATGTGAAACCAACGAATGAGGAGGATTTCGAAAAATGGTGGTAAAGACTTTATTTTCTGTTCGGTGTGAGTTTAATTTTTATTTTCAAACGACAAAGTTTTTTATCCTGTTTAGGAAAGATGCAGAAAAGTACATTAGCGATGGACGTATATTTGAAGCCGATCGTGAAATGGTTCTTAGTAAAGACGAAGAAGGTAAGGAATTTGAAAACTTTTCGAAGTGTACGAACCAGTGGCACTGCTTGGGGGATATTTTCTATTTACCTACCGACGTCAAGTTCGAACGAAAACTGAGAAATTAATTTATACATACATCATTATTTTTAGATTTTTAAAAGTACTTTTTTCGGAGTCAGTGCCACTGGTACGAATAAGTAGACTGATGATATAAAAAAAAAAGTTTGATTTTATCTAGATGAGAAGAAAATATTCAAAACGACTTTGAAGCTGTATCATGATATTTCTCGAAAATTACGCAGAAATGCTTATGAACAAGAATTGCGCGAATTAAGAAAAGGCAAAAAAGTCGGTCATTTTGAAGGCAATGTTGCAAATCGAATCAGAGCGCTGAAAGAAGGGGAGCGCATTCTCGATAATGCTGAAATAATAGGTGCTCTAAGATTGAAAGAGTGACAACGAATAATATTGTTAGTATTGTTCTACAACAAGTAAAAAGCTAGAGTTCTGTTTTTATCAAGTCGTGGTATATACCGTATAAAAATAATTCAAAAAATGAATTGAAAATATGACGATCAAATTCTGAATAAATTTTCTTCCTTCCTGGCTAAAATATATTGTTTATGAGAGAGGGGACTACTTCATCTCGTGAACAGGAAGAGCTTTTTTTTCGGTTCTCTGTCAGCTGTAGTCATGCGTATTCGTCCCCGAATAACGAAAAAGCAACTCTCATCAATATTGTAAATCCAGCGGTACAGTGTGCGTTCGTTTTCTTCTCTTTTTCGTCATTTTTCAGCCCTCTCATGCCAGCTGATTCATCCTGGATGTTCATTGTAAGTGATTATTTTTTTTTAATGAAATAAACATTCACGATCTTTATCCTACTATTCTGTTTAGGATTTTTTCTGATCTTTCTCGGATAATTATTCGTACCTATTACAGAATGGTGTACTTTTATCCCCTGTTTACAATTTGATAATTTTTGGAGTTACTTTTCACACAGATTCGAGAGAAGATTTTTGATTAAACTTTCCAGTGAGGTTAAAAGTTGCCGGTTGCAACGCTTGTTCAAAAACCTTTTTGCATCCTCAATGATATTAAATTAGATATTTTTCATCCAATTCGGTATACATTGTGAGAACTCACCAATTTTTAGAATACGGCGTAGTCTACCTAGAATAGTGTATGTTTGAAAGAGAAACATTCTAAAATTGTATGATACTATATTTGAAAAAGTTATTGGTCAACATTCCCATGAAATATCAACGAGCGCAAAGAAACTTTCTAAATTTCGTAATGACTGTTTTTTATAAATTTAAAAAAAAGTGACGCACTAAACGGATACACGGTATTGAAAAAAGTGATCAAACTATGGAAAATCTATTTTGTCTGCTAGAAAATGATGTTCTCTCTCCTATCGCTGACATTGAAATGAGCCAAGAATTACGAACCCGCCACCTTTGGCTTGCCAAATTTACGCGCGTCTCCAACTCGTCACCGCATGCAACAAACTATGCACATTTTTTTCCGTTCGCAATGGAACTTGTCCGTTCACTATTCGTCTTGTGTTTTTATTGCTAATTGCCAATTGTTTACATTTTCCCCATATTTTATTATTTACTTTTTTTTTTTTTTGGTTGTTTTTTCCTCATCTCAGAATGTCGATCGTCGGATGAACCGATGCTTCTATATGAATCACAATCGGTCTAAATTAGTTGGCTCGCTCCATCGCCCGAGAAAACTCGCGTCTTTATCATGCTAACAAAATTCAAATTCGTCATACTGGTGTTACTCGGCTTGTTCGTGTATCTGCTTCATAGTTCTTTCGGTACAAATTGTGACCTAAAACCCAAGGGAGCTGAAGGAGAACCCATTCCAGTTGGTACCAAATATCGTATAGTTGTAAAGAATAATCCTGAAAAATATATTCCTGGACAAACTTACAATGGTAAGTAGGCCTACTCCACTTTAATATTTGTTGTGAACGTGTTTTAATGTTTCAAATTTCCGCTTTATTTGTTTCATTCAACTTTTGCAGTCATTCTGCAAGGTAAGAGTCGCGTTATCGGAGAACCGAATACGTTCAACCGTTTTGTGTTGGCCGTACAACCGAGTGAGCAAAATGACGATTTGGTGGCAATGGGTCCACTGGCGGCGGGGATTTTCAAACTTTTACCCGATGAGAAGAATGGAAAAATCGACGAGTTTTGTCCAAATACTATCGTACACACTTCCCTAACTTTTATACCCAGTATAGAGGTATTGTGGACGGCACCGGATCCCGGTATCGGATGCCTTAAATTCAGGTCAGCGAAGGTAATGTTTTTCTTTCAAATTTTATTCTACCTTCTATAATTGAATTATTTTTTTAGAGCATCGGTCATGGAGCACAATTTTTGGTACAGAAGCGAGGGAGGGTTGGAGTTGAAACTTTGCGAGCAAGAATCATTCGGCGATGACGATGCGCGCGGAAAATGCTGCTCTTGTAATGAAGCTAAATACGAAGTAAGAAGAGAGTAGTAATCTAACTTCGGTGGATTTCGACGAAGAAAATTGACGATTTTTCACACCGTAGATGAAATTCGAAGGTTTATGGACCAGACAAAGCCACCCACGTTTCTATCCGGACAATGCGTGGCTGACGCGATTTTCGGACGTCATTGGAGCTTCTCACGCTTACGACTATCGGTAACTCGTCAGCATATCGAATCAGTTATTAATTCAAAGATTCAAGTTTTGTTCGCTGGAAATTTTTTCAATTGGTAGTGCTGTGTTCTAGATTTTGGAAAGAAAACGAAGTGGCGTCGTTAGGTTTATTGGAATTTTATGAGAAGGAAAATACGACAATTCTTGAATCAGAAATTAAAGCAAGTATCAATTTACTTTCTCATATAAGAATGTTTGGATGCGAATGTTTCTCAAGTTGGTGAACATTGTTTGTGCAGAGTAACAGAACGAGAACTGTTATTAAAGCGAAAGGACTTAGTCATCCTAAAATAACTGGTAAAACTTTTGCTGTGTTTCGGGTAGATCAGGATCATCATCTATTATCTCTTATTTCCATCATAAGTAATAACTATTTTACTTATTTTACTCGGGTTCAAATTCCTCCTAGTCGATATTATACGATGTTTATGTATTTACAGGGCCTTCGCCAGGTTGGTTTGTCGGTATCTCAGGATTAAGTTTGTGCGAAGAAAAATGTGCATGGACTGATGCAAAGACTATAGATTTGTATCCATATGATTTTGGCTTATATGAAGATGTTAAATATGAAGTAAGCTTCAATTTGTCTAATTTTTGTAATAGAGACCGACAGCATTGAGCTAAAAGAGTTAATAATGCCAAGCTTTTGTTGTTGAAAATTCTGTTGACATAATATGCGAGTGCAACAATTCTCAGGATACATCTCTGCTAGGAGCGCCACTATTCACGCTACACTCAAAGGTGACGGTGTGTAATAGTCCCATATAAATAACACAGGATTGATTTTTAAAAGTTCCTCACTACTTAATTGATCAGCACTTTCAAAAAATGAGTTATAGGCCTACCGGTACAAAAGTTGGAGCCGAGTCTTCTCTAACAATTTCAAAACTTTTTTAGGTGGCTTTCCATTTGAATTTAACTAGAAAAAAGAGCAAAAAGAAAATACCTTATCACTCAACATCTCCTTTGAGTGCAAGCTTTGGAAAAATTCCGATAGCAGCGCACACTCCGCCTTTATTGGCGAATCAACTTCTTTCCAGAAAAATTGAAAAGTCAGATAATGCTTCTCAAAAATAAACTAATAAATAAATTTGATTACAATGACAATGTCGTATTTATGGGGGAAAATTTTTTTTGTTTTCAGTCAAAATCATTCCCGAGAAGAGAACCTTTACCGATACACAAAATCAACCAGACGAATGAAGAATCACCATTTTACATGGATAACGAAGGTAAAGTTGAATGATCATCATTCATAATATTTTAGACCGGGTGTTGCAGCCAGCCAAAAGCCGTATTTTTGGGGTATTTGGCTTCAGCTTTTTCAAAGCCGTATGCTCTTGGCTGACGATGATTCACACAAAAATTTCAATTTATGGTTCTTTTGACATGTAATTGTGAGCCCAATTGAGGACGTATCTGGCAAAAGGACCTCCGCACAATGTATTTCTTATAGGACGGAGGCCCTTTTGCCAGAACCCTCCTCAATAAATTGTAACTATTGGAGTTTTGTGAATGAATCAATCGACAGAATTTTTCTATCTTTTCTTTTCATTTTTCATATTTTTTTTATATCAAATCAATGAACAATACAAGAAGAAGAAGTCAATTTTTCCCTTTTCTGGTTTTCCAATTTGGCGTTCCTAAATCTTAATCATTGTTCAGGGTGTCTGGCAGTTGGCTAGTGGCTGGCGATTCTATTTCTGATTTTTGTCTTCCCAGTTCTCACGTGGTCTTTTTTCCCTTTAGTCTTTGGAATATTTGGATTCTGGAGGGTTTAACGAATGATGTGCGATGAATCAGCATTTTTAGAGCTTCATCGAGCAATACTAATTCCCTTGCCTGTCTTTCTTCGTTATTTTATGAAAGCTTTTGATTGTACTCAAGTCGTATTCAAGATTGAAAATGGATGAATTTTTGAGGGCTTGTAAGTCTCAATTGCTGATTACGTCCAATTATAGGTAGTTGTGGGTACTTACTTATCAAGAGTCATCATAATTACTCGTTCTTATGTTCTCTTGATTTTAAAAGAGACATATCCATTCTCGGAACTCAAAAAATACGCCTATATCGTTGAAATTGACTTATTGTCAGACTAACTCACTGCAGAGTACATACTTATTGTCTGCTTTGAAAAATCCGTTCAATATGAGAGCGGCGAACAAGTATAGGCCTATTAGGTATCAGTAATCTGCTAGAATGCGGAATTTTCCGTCGATATCGGTAGGTAACTATAACTTCTCGTTGAATCGCGAGAAATCAAAAATATCAATCCGGTCGTCTGTTAACTAAGATCACACAGAAATCCAATTAAGAGCTCTCCGCAATGCTTAAACTTGAAAAGCTTATTATGTAAAAACGCTCGTGTAATTATTCGCATGACTCTAAAACGATATTGCATTGTTATTTGATGAAATGAATTTCATGACTTACAATCAGAATAAAAACTGCCGTGAATGAATATCGCTTCTAGAGCACTAAAGTTTTAATTGATATTCTATACGATTACTTTCTGATTATTCTCGGTGTGGATACGAATAATCTTTATTGAACAACGCCACACGTAGAAATAATCTTCAGTATTTATTTCATATTTTCATCGTCCAGCATTCAAATCGAGAACGAGAGGTAGTTCCTGACCTCATATCTATAGCAGTCCCCCACCTCATCGGACATTCTCCCGAAAAACCTCATAACGAACGGTGCATAAAGCCCGGGAAAAATTACAGGATGATCCCCCTCCTCTCTCCTTCACACCATATAACTGGTTTCTGTTGAAAGTTGGCCACGTCTCTCGAGTTATGGAGGGAGGTATCTAGGCCAGATGGCTCCCAGCTCGTTTCAAGCAACGCAGGTAATCAAATCATCCGCCGAACAGCGGAAGAAGCGAGCTGCGATTTTTCCAGCAGGGAATCCGTCCTCTATTTTGTTCCAAAGACCATTGTGACGTCATCAAAAACCTTGATTTTTTTAAAAGACTTGAAAACTGTATAGCTAGCTCGATATTCAACATTTTTCCAAACCCAACTCTTTTGGCGGTTCAAGTTCTTCCGAATATCCCTCCTATGATACACAGCTCGGAAGTCAAAATTTTCAAATTCAACTTGTTTATTAGGGTAGGTCAGGGGAACCTGAAAAAAATTATACATTACGTTTTCAGATTGCGACGTCACAAGGTTGACCTATGACGTCTTGAAACTGTGACGTGACAGGCCGCACCACCAAGTTATATTATATGATGGGAGGGGGGGTGAGTCTTAGAAAAACCTATTTACGGGGCACATTGGATCTGAAAAATGTATGACGCCATCAAATTGTGACGTCACAGGGAGACTTGGAAAAATTGTTGACTTCCGAGCTATACATGATAGGAGAGGGATTCAGAAAAATTTCGAATTCCAAGAAAAAAAAAAAACACATAAATTGGGTTCCCTGGTAAAATTTTATAAGCCTATAAAAACTGAGAGCCTGAACCTCGCAGAGGCAGAAAATAATCACGGAGTTTCAGGCTAAACATAAGCTAAGCTTAGAGGAGCATTTCAGGCAATGACTCCTCATATTCGGCTCATCTCGAGCTATGGGGGGTCAAAACCTTAGAAAACCTCCGTGTTCGACCACTGTGGCGTCATCAATGACCTTGATCTGATTTAGGGACTTGGAAAAATTTCGAGTTGCGATCCTCTATCGAGAGGAGACTAGAATAAAACTGAAGCTCTGAACCTCTGAAGAGAAGGGCCCAGAGGGAGGTCAAGTTCTGAATCTTTAGGCTGAGCTACGACTATGAAGTCTTCCTGCAACTTCCTTTTCTGGATATGAAAACTAGCTTACAACCAACATAAGCTAGGTTTTTAGGTGCACTTTAGGCAAAGACTGTTCCAGTAAAGATTTTCTTTCTCACTATAGACTAGGGGTACAAGCTTGGTGAATCGACTGACGAGAAAAAATATTAGTCGAAGGAAAGCGAGACATCATCAGTCTACTTAGGAAAAGAGTTTTTAAAAAATTACAAGCATGAGGGCCTAACATCTTTAGAATCCGACGAGCAGGAGAGTGTGACGTCATCAGGGGATGATCTTTGGTTCAAACTCAAAACTACCAGCTTGCACCGGAACGACAGAAAGCTAATAGAGGGATTGGACAGGGTACAGATCAAGAGCAACAATAAATTTGTAACAACATTGGTGAGACTGGGAAAAAGGATCACGAGTTCGGATCCTTCATTCTTGTGAAATTATGTGAACTGAGAGGCGGAATTTTCCTTAGTCATAAGCCCCAATCTCAAAAAAACAGAAAAATAATATGAATTTTAGAATAATCCCCCATAAAGCAATTACTTCGATGAAAAAATAGTAAAGCGGGATCCATCCCCAACACCCCCTTTTTGGGAACGCGACTGAATCCGGAGCCCAATCCATTTTTGGTTTTTGAGGCAAGACCGACAATAATTGTTCGAGTCACACACATTTCGTATGACACGTTCTCAGATTCATCTCCTGCAAAATATCATGCCAGAATTTTTGAAGCCTGTCGAACGAATTCGAAGAATGAAAAAAGGGTCCAAAAATAACTAGATTCATCTAACGAAAAATCTGTGCGTATGATCTCTTCCAAATAAAAAAGTCCAGACCCATTGTTGTAAACAATTTCAATACTGCACATACAAAATCATTATCCTATATTCTCTTCGCAATCTTTAAAATCATTTCTTTTTTTTTTTTTTTGTTTTTCAATATCGGATGAATTTAAGTTCTCTTAATTTAGCAGCGAAATTCATCATGTTCCAGATAAACTAAAACCACTAGCGAAAGTATACTTGATTAAAACTCGCGAATACGACAAAGAATGCGATAATCCGCCCGCCGATAACAGAAATCCAGATATTAGAGTTCCACCGAACGAAGGTAATATTCGTCACTGATATATTTTTCCTTTTCTCAAATTTTAAATAAGAATGTCGGATAATGTACGCGGTTTGAAATTTTATTTTGTATGGAAAAACCTCGATAGCAATTAAATATTTTTCAATTCGTCATTTGTTGCGATTTTGATTCTTGCGAACCCGATACGAGGTGCTTTATTTTTAAAATTTAGGCGAATCGATTGCAGAACTGCCCGCGAAACCTCCAAGTACAGAAAGCTCCACCAGGTCTAGGTAATAACGCATTTACCTTATCTCGAGCGATTTTTCCTAGCGCGATTATTCCTTACCATTACTTTTAATCTCAGACCAAACGACCCCATCGAGTCCGATGGGCAGTTGCAAGAGAAGTGCGAACAAGCTCCCAGAATTCATTCCAAGTGTTCGGAACCAGGATGCGATTACGAACGGGTACGAATTTCGTATCGACAATTCGACGAAAGAATTAAGGAAGAATGCGCGAGGCTAAATGTCACAGTGGAAACTTTAGAACGTTGCATTAGAAACTGCATGCCCGGAAAACAACCTACACATCCTTCCGCTTTGGTAGGATTTATATGTCCGAGAAACTCCGTCAGGTTAAATTCGAAAGATTCTACTTGCAATCTGATTTTAGGCCAACTGTTCAGCCGGAGATTTTCCACCCGTATTCAATCCATGCGACCCGATTCTTTGTACTCGAAATCGAACAAGAGCCAGAGGTTTGAATAACAAGAATGCTCGCGAGTGTTTATACATCAATTGGTCCCAGGAAATAGAATGCCAACCTCAAGACTGTTCTAGAAGTACGTATAAAATGCACCAAACTTTAGTTGCACCCTTGCTTTTGTTAAATCACAAGAACCTCTTTGCACGCTAACCGGGGAAAAAATAGAAAAGAAATCAAGACGTAAATTCCCAACAAATAAATATAACGTCACTATATCCACTTCTTATACTTATGCTGCTGAGCATAATCCCGAATTATGCGCTAACAGCACTAACAGTACGACAGGTAAATTGTCGAAATCTCAGAGAAATAATATTCGATCGAAAAACGTGAAATTATCTTACGAATTTTGATGTTTCAGGATAATTTTGAAGTTAGTTTGGTGAAGATTTCCAAAATTCCGAATCCATTTTCCAAGCATTTTGCTATGTTTGTATTATTTTTTGTCGAATAAAAATCATATTTGTAACTTGAAGCGTCCATGATTCTATTGAATTACAAAGTTAGTTACGATGTTTCGAATATATTTATATTTTTTAAAAATTATGTCATCATCTCATCGTCGATAGAGCAGAAGACGTCATTAAGCAATAATAATTTCGAGGATGAAATTAAAAAATCGAAAAACAAACAGTGAAACGTAAAATGATAATCTACAATTCATAGATAATAAGTAACACATCTGCATAAGGAGGAACTTTCAACTCAAAAAGCAGAAATAATGATAAAAAATAAAGTTAATTAGCCCACCTATGATGAAACCTATCATATATTGCGATAACTCCTTTCGATCAACAATACATGTACGTCATGAAGATACAGAAAAAAATTGAGAGTTACATCACAAAACCTTAGAAGAAAATCTCAGATCGTAAAGTATCACTTACGTGTTCCACCAAAGACGATAAAGCGTAACGAGATTGATTGGTAAACATGTTTACAATACAAAAAAATGAAAAAAATATATACATAGTCAGAGCTCACATTAAAACAGTATCGTAGGTAATGAAGAATTTTCGTAACTATGCAAGCTATGGACTTTACCTTCGCTTTGGGCAGAAACAGTGCGTTTCTCAAACTTAATATCGCCACTGTACATCATTTTCCTGTAACAAATAATTTCGTATAAGCTTCACTCTGAACACATAGGCTAAATACATAGGAATAATTTCAACAAATTCACCTCAATTCGGCCAAGCTACGAACGCCAATATCTTGGCAACTATGTCGAAGTCCACATTGAATATAAGGCAGAAATCCTAGTACCGATCCTCGGTCAATTATCAGTCCACTCACACCTTGTACAACTTTCACATTATCTTGCTTACTGTAAAAAAAAGAAAAAAAAAAATTAACAACGTGGAACTGAAATTTTTACCACACAAAATTCTGCAACGTACTTGTGAAAATATCTGTTACTAGCCGCTCCTCCAGCATCTTTCCGATTCATCGCTTCCAAACTTCCCATTCCTCTGTATTTCTTCACCCGAACACCGTCTTCCAAGTTGTAATATTCACCTGGAGCTTCGGAAGTTCCAGCAAGAAACGATCCCATCATAACTACAACAATGTTCATTTCGATATTCAGCATACAAGTCTTTCAAGAGTATTAAATTACTAACTCACGCATCACTTTAAAACATGTCAAAGATAAGGAGGGAAAAATCGCCGAGGAATTATAGCGATTTGATGCAAATTTCACCCATGAAGAGAGTATTCATAGGAGTACGTGAGTACTTGAACGTTTTCAACATTGTGAATCGATAAGGGCTCTTGAAAAAAATCAATATTAAATCACCTAAGCTGATCCAGCAAAATTATACTGATAAATTTATTGTACGGTATCAAAAATTGATCGTCAAAAAAAATTGTTTTCAACCATCTCCTTCAAAAAATGCCGCCTTCAACTCTTGAAAAACAAAATTATACGACATTCTTAACATCGAAATATGAGAAGGTCAGGAAAAACTCAATCAAGGCACATTTGTGACGTTATTAGTGACTGGGACTGTTTTGTTTCGATTATATGTTGCGTAATACGAAACACCTCATCTGATTTAATATCTTGATTGATAAATGAGCAACGTAATCCTCGAATTATGTTGTTTCCTTAATCGATAATTACAAATTCTCACGCGCATGACGTCAATACGATCTTCACCTTTTCAGAAAATAATAAACATAATTCAACAAAAACTATTTTGATGTTCCAACGTCCAGACATTGAATACCTCTTCAAATATGAGAGACAGATGAGCAAGACGAGAGAGTTGACACTTCACAAGACCAAAGTGAATACAACAAGATTCATACGTTGATATCAAATTTTCATTTACCGGTAGAAGCTCCTAGAGCCAACGCTCTGACGATGTGACCAATCGACTGAATACCACCGTCCGCAATTACAGGGACATTGAATCTTCTGGCATATTCAGCTACTTTATAGACAGCGGTTGCTTGCGGTCTACCCACAGCCATTACTTCTTGGGTGGTGCAAATCGACCCACACCCCATTCCAACACGCAAAGCGTCGACACCCGCATCGATAAGATTTTTGGCCTGTGCGGCGGTAACAACTAACAGATAGAAAAATCATAAAATTAGAGATGAATAAAACTTCCTTTGGAATCGATTTCACAAAAAACCTACCATTTCCTCCAATAACTTGTAGAGCGTCTCCATACTCAGCTTTAATTTCTTTTACAAATTCTATTTGGAAAATCGAATTACCTTGAGATGAGTCCTGAAAAAATAATTTGTTTTTACCAAATTTCTTGTTCTCTGATGAATGGACAATTAATCACAACTGCGTTACTTACAATGACTACCACGTCTACACCAGCAGACTTGAGCGCATGGAGCCTTTTTTTGTCGTCGGGCCGAGTTCCGATGGCGGCACCGACAAGTAACTGTTTATTACTGTCCTTGGACGCGTTTGGAAAGTTTTTAGCTTTCTTCAGATCGGTCCTCGATATCAACGATACCAATTGATTATTTTCGTCGACAATAGGTAGTTTCCCTTTTTTTGATGTTTCTAAAATTCTGTTGGCCTCTTCCAACGTGATTCCAGATTTGGCAGTGACTAGATTTTCGAATTTCGTCATTACCTGCACATCAACCCAGATAATAAGAATGAAAAATAGATACGAATCTATTTCAGATCTGCTTACGGAATCGAAATACAACTTACAGTAGCTAGTTTACGATTTCTATCATCTTCATTTGAGTCCATGAGATAGATGTCACGTGAGGTTACAATACCTACAAGTTCGCCTCCTAATTTTCCGTCAGTCGTGATTGGTATTCCTCCAAATCCGTGTTTTTCTTTTAATTTACGCACATCTGCGACCTAAAAATTGAAACTAATTTTTAAAAATGTTCCTTATGGAAGCAATTCGATAACGATATGAGTGAAGAACACTTGCAGTATGTTCTGGTGAAAGAACAATAGGATTTACGATAAATCCGTGCTTGTAACGTTTAACTTTACGCACTTCGTCTGCTTGGAATTCAATTGAACAATTATGATGAATAATCCCTATGCCCCCGCAGAGCTAAATTGAACAAGAATTAAATGTTAATAGATACAACTGTTGACACAGAGGGAGAAAAAAATAACTTACGGCCATAGAAATCGCCATTTCAGCTTCTGTGACTGTGTCCATGGGAGAGGAAACAAGAGGAGCTCCTAAGGTAATTTTTTTAGTCAACGCCGATGTAAGATCCTACAAAATTTCAAATACCCAAATTATTAATTCTAAGAGCGTTTAAAAGTTCTGCTGGTCCATGATACCTACCACTTGATCAGCAGTGAAGTCAATATAACCAGGAAGAATAATAAAATCACTGGAACAAATTAAGGGGTAAATTAGAGATTTAATTTGAAAATATGCCCGAATGAAGTAAAGGTTACGTACCCGTAAGTCAATCCATCTCCGTTGGAAAATAATTCACGAGCGGTAAGGCCATCTTGAGGAACGTAACTTGTGCCACCAGCGATGAGATAATCGGCCATAATTCTCAAAAAATTATTGATATGAAAGTATAAGTGGAAGAACAATGAATTGATAACAGCGTGAATTCGAGCACAGCTTTCCAAATATTGACAGCTCGGTAATTTTCGAGCTTCACTTACACGAATCGAATTTTAATTTGAAATATTATGCCAGCAATATATATATCAATAATCAGAATTCGTAAGTTGCTACGACACGAAATAGCCGGACGCCGGGCTCGAGCATGCTAATAAATAATTACCTAACCCGCCTCGTCTCTTCTAAACAGCAGTCGCGATTATTCATGAGATGAGACGCGTGGGAAAAAATTTGGATAATTGGAAGGGGTAAAGAAAACGTGCACGATGTGTGATGTTGTTTATTCTGGTACCACTGCAACTTATTAGTCTGGTCTACAAGAAGTAGTGGTTTACAATGAAGTTCGGCTAGATCGCACTGATTCTGTTCGAGAATCAAAATTATAGCGAGAGTCGAAAAAATTCATACTTATTTTGAATCGAAGAAATTTTCCTAAATTCTTACAGAACGGTAAATCGGTAATACAATCAATTTTACCTGAGAACGAGTGCGGTCCGATAATGATCGTCTTTTTATTCGAAGTTCAGTGAGTTCAGAATTCAGTTTGACGAACGTGCAATATCTATGATTAGGAGAAATGGTTTTGCGAGATTCATATTTTGATAACCTTTTTGCAGAATCATGGACCTAAACATTGATGTCAAACTGTATGGCAATAATGTTCACAACGCTCTCTAGCGAAGATTTCCTCTATCAATTTCAGTTCAGTTCCTGATAACAGAACGAAACGAACTGATAAGTGTTTGAATATGAGCAATAAATGAGTAGAATGAAACTTCCTAGTTTTTAGAACAAAACTTGCATTTTGAATAACAAACCATCTTGTTTGAATCATGAATTTTTTGAGTTAGGTGTTTACACATTTAATTGAAATGTCGATTCGCGGACTTATCGTATTATCATCAACTTGCTGCCGTCTTATATACCCTAGTGCAAATTTCCCCAATTTGTTGAATTCCGTTTTAAAAGTAACCCCATTTCCGCTAAGTAGATGTACGTTCAGCCGATATAATCAAATAAGATGTATCTCTAAGAAAAGTAAAGATATCAATCCAACCGATAGCACTGAAACTGAATCGAAAAAAATGCGCGCAAAAAGCACGGAAATACCTAAAATTACCCTTCTCGATGAGAGAGATAATATTTCAGTCTGCACGATGCAAGAAGCAGAAAAGATCGCCAAGGGCAGAAAACTCAGACTTGTACAAGTAGTTGATCCAAAATTGAAAACGCAACGACGTACTTTCAAATTAATGTCCGAAGCGGATTATCTAGAAGAAGAATTAAGAAATAAGCAAAGAATCAAAGAAGAGAAAAAAAAGAAAGAAGCATTTACTAAAGGCGAAAAATTAATAACTATATCTACGCGTGCATCAACCCATGATATCGAAGTGAAAGTTAATAAAGCTCTGAAAATGTTACAAAAAAAATTTGAAGTCCGAGTTATAATTTTAGGATCTCCTAATAATACCGCACCTCAGGTAAGTTTGGAGAAATTTCATTACTGGGGATGGTGTAATATTCAGAATCATTCTCGAAATAATTTTCGTTCTGTTCGTAGGAAGAGATATACAAACAATTCGAAACGACCTTCAAAAACTTCGGTAGGATAGTCCAGAAGCGAATAAAGAATGGCGATTTACGATTCCAAATTATTCCTCCGAAAAGAGAAGACCCCGAATCAAAAGGTGATGAACGATTAGAAGAGGAGAAATCCGGTGTTCTTGAGAATGAAGAAGAAGTCAGCGACGATAAACTTGCAGCTGTAAAAGAATCTCGTTGAATATATTTACTGTGTTACTTTCTGTTCTATACTTCAGATACTTTTCTTATTAAATAATTGCTCCCTCGTTTTTCAATTCATTTTCTGAAATTTGTACAACATTTTTTATTACCAATTTCATCAACTTGAGACCGTAAAAATTAACAATAACTATATTTTTTTAAAAAAGTAAATAAATAGAAAATATCTCTTATATCTAAACACGAACTTGCTTACGGGTACATAATGAGCTAAAAGAAATGAATACTGTTTTAACGAGGTTCGCGAATTTCAAACGTTTGAATGCAATCCAAAAACCAAGACAGAGGTAATGTTTTTATATGTTTCATGTTGTACTTAATTTTCGGTTCAGAATTGTCCTCGTACAAAATCAAAGTCGATGTATTTTCCATTACGTGACCAGAAGGACAGTGATAGAGGAAATAAGTAGAAGGCGCGTGTTCCGGATTCGGCTCGCGGGTCAAAATTTTGGCTCCACTTGTCAGTACTAAATCTTTGATGCGGTTAACATTACGCACTTTCCTCAAGTAAACGTGACAGCCAGTGAAAAGTGGTGGATACTGAAAAAAAAAAAAGGACAAGAATGATTTCCGAGGAAAAACGTATAACATAGAAATTACTTTCGTAACTTGACAATTTCACTCACCAGATTCAAGAAATTATTACGCGCCTTTCTAGGCCCATTTAATTTAGGATATTCTAGTGTACCATTCAATTCGTATTCGTCAAAGCTCATAACCTCATTATTTATATCACAGGCATGCAACCCTGTAGTGAGAGATTGAAGTTAGTATCACATTAACGCAACCAGAATACAAAATAATTTAAACTCGGGGAAATTACTTCGATAATTGATTTACAATTTAAAATTTAACCTACATGATGTTAATTACGTAGGTTTTTTTTTCAAAGTGACTGTAAAATTGGGGAAGATTATTTCTCTTTGAACATAAAACTTGTATTCGAGGTGTTAATCACTGAAAGGAATCTACCTAGTCGACAACAAGATAATCCTAACAGTGATGTTCTCTCATTTATACTTACAATTTGGGTTAACGAGAACACAACCAAGAAGAATCGCTTTCATTATATCGAACGTCGGTTCACAGACGTTATTTTTGCAGTGTTCCACAACCACATGAGTAACTTCTTTGCTGAAATGTAAATGAATTGTAGTACCACAGATTTTCGCAGCCAAACTTATAATTAATGACACTTACTCTAATTTCCTGGAAAATCTAAAATTTAATTCTCCTTCCAGGTGACTTTGTACTTCACAGCTGATCATTTCTTCATTCGTCATGAAGATAACAATAGGTCTTGGAGCTGCTTTTTTCTGAAATATTTTTGCCATCTCGATGTACTTCGAGTCGGTAGAATATTCTTTCAACAAGGAGATTATTTCAGAATTATTCGCGTAAAATCTGTGACATATTATCTTCAATGAGGTACAAAATTCAACAATTGAGACGTAAACAATGAACAGACTATTACTCTGGGCATCTTCCGCTGATATCTCGCGCTGTCGGGTCAGCTCCAAATTTCAGAAGGAGTTTGATGATCGGCAAATGATTATGATGAGTCGCAACGTGTAACGGAGTAGTGAAATCGAATCCAGGAACATTAACTATAGCACCAGCGGAGAGTAATTCGAGTGTAATATTGTAATTATCGTCGAACACAGCCTCGTGCTGCACAGGTAAAGAAATGTATGCAATTTTATAATTATACTATCGATTTGAAATTGAGTCTCTACTCACCAATGGGGTCCAACCCGCATTATCTTGAGTATTCGGATTTACGTTATTTTTTAACATACTTTTGACAGTATCCAAATCTTTCTGGAAGTGATAGACAAGGTAAAAAATCTCTTCTTAGTATGAAATTTCGAACAAAAAGTAAGTCACATAAGGATTACCTTCCTAGCAGCAGTGTGTAATGGAGTTTCTCCTTTGGCATTTCGCTTCAAATATTGCATATCGCACCATATTTCATAGTTCGCAATTTCAGAAATTGTCCCGCCTTGGGAAACCTCAGTTGTCGAAAAAGATTGCACATCGCTACAAGAATAGATTTTTCCTTGAATTACTCAGAAATGAGACACGAAATGCTATATTACAACACTAGTCGAACTCACATGCCCGCTTCAGCTATGGTTTGGTAGAATGCTTTCTGTAAAAACTCTGGAGTTCGTAAAACTTCCTCGTAAAATTTCTTACTGAATTGAGCTAAGCCATCAGGCGGAAAATTATCGCTTTTAGATTCCATACTTCGATAGGATCATCAAAACGAAAACAGAAAGGTTGAGAGAAATTTTCTCTCGAATAACTGTATCTGGACAGTCACAGTGAACGGCATAGATCAAGATGATGTCTGGTGTCTGTGTCTGCAAACTGACGGTACGCAACAGCTGCTCTAGTCTCTACTCTTGTTTACAACTACCACAGACTAACCAACCACAGATGACAACACTACTTTTCAAGTTTCAACAGTCTTCTAGCTCCAGCTTCCAACAACAAACTAAATATTGTACTTTTTTTGAGCTGTAGGTAGCAGCACAAAGGCGAAAATTCTTCTCCAGCCTCATATAGATGTAAATGGTATATAGTCAAAGAACCTCATGTGTGCTGCCTAGGGCCTACAGGCCACTATAATGAACTTGTATAAACCAGAACAAATCAGGTTTATACGAGGAATATAAGAGTGAATAAATTGGTTCAGACTGTCTCTGGAAGGTTAGAATTAAGCTGCTGATCCCGAAGATCTCTATTTGAACTTTAAAATTTCAACCGAGAGAGGGGAAAAATTTTGTAAAAAATTGTATTTTCGATCGCAGACAAAATAATAGGATTCTCATCAATTTTTTTACCCCTAAAAAATCACAAATCTTATCAGGGAACCGATCTTATAAAGGGTTATTTGAGAAAAAGTTCTGCTATTCTTCAAGGGTAGAGACTCGACTGAACTACTTCGAATTCTTGCGGGAAAATGACGACTCTTGACCTCTATATAACAGTATACAGATGTGCGTCAGGGGGTAGGAAGACACTTCAACCCATTGCTGTATACAAGTATGGGATGAGTAGTGATTTGAGAATGATGGGGCTCCGATCTGATTCAAGAATTTGTGTAACAGTCAAGGAATTTTAGGTCTAATGGAGGAGGTGAAAATGAAAAAATTGGTATCAAAGATTTTATTGCCGCGAGTTTTTGATTATACGTGCTTCAAACATTGTGAAATTGGATTGCCAAAACCAGCTGAAAGCGTATTGTCGTTCAGTCGCTTTCGCACATAAGCTCATTTTAGGGCTTGTGCAGAAAGCACCTGAGGCCATCCTCTGAGAGAGGAAGTTTGAATAGTGTTGAGTGTAGAAAGCACTGATTTACTGGCTAAATTATAAATTGGTGATCCGTAATCTAGTTTGTAACGAATTATGCTCTTGTACTTCTAGAACAGGCATGGGCAACCCGCGGCCCGCGGGTCGCATGCGGCCCGCGGAAGCTTTTTCTGTGGCCCGCGATACGAATACCAAAATACGAAAAAATGAAGAAATTTTCGTTGTTCGAATCAAAAAATGTAAAATTTTACACGAATTATTTCCAATATTTTTGGATACATTTAGTATACAAACAAACGTGAACTGATTATTTATTAGTTAGTAGTGAGAAACTTGTCTTTGCAATTCATAGGCAATCTCATCAGAATTTGGGGTCAAGTGAGTAGGTATGCTGCAAACGCATCAAAGCAGTCAAATGCTCATCATTCAGCTTGCTTCTTTCCGGAGTTTTTGTATTTTTCATGAGCGAGAAAGCATTTTCACATACAAATGTAGACCCAAAGAAAGCAAAGGTCCTTATGTTGGAATATATTTAATACCAGGCAAAATTCTTGCAAAGGGGTCTCTGAAAACAAAGTGAGCAGAGAAAAATCGGCTTTCAGATCTATTAGTTCCATTTGGTACTCTTCAGGCACTTCCATTGCGCCAACGACGAAAGGGTTCTCAACCACTCTAGCATTTGACTGTTTTGATGCGTTTGAAACATACTCACCTGACCCCAAATTTTGATGACCTTAAGTTTCTCATCTAGTAACTAATAAATAATCAGTTCACGTTTTTTTGTATACTAAATTTATCCAAAAATATTGGAAATAATTCGTGTAAAATTTTACATTTTTTGATTCCAACAACGAGAATTTCTTGATGTGCGGC
Organism: Aspidiotus rigidus; assembly: GCA_035079385.1. Taxonomy (NCBI): domain Eukaryota; kingdom Metazoa; phylum Arthropoda; class Insecta; order Hemiptera; family Diaspididae; genus Aspidiotus; species Aspidiotus rigidus. The sequence continues at coordinate 4,764,572 of JAVHKY010000015.1, read as the reverse complement.
CCGCCGGATCATGAAAAGTTACAAATTTTCATGAATGCGGCCCGTGATGTGAAAAAGGTTGCCCACGCCTGTTCTAGAACATCCTTTAGAGGGAGGTGAGAGAAATTTCAAAATGGATAGGGCACGGATGCTATTTTCTTTTAGGGTTTTGATGTGGAGGTTCCAGGAAAGCTTTAATCAAAAATTAGGATGCCGTTGCAAATTTTGCAACGGCATCCTAATTCTAGTCCCTTCAATGAACCTGATATGCAACACCGTAAGACTCAAAACGCCCTTTCAAGGTACTCTATAAAACAGGTTCTCTGCCTCTCCTCGTCCCTCCTATCATAATAGCCTCGAGAGTAGAAATTTTTCCAAGTCCCCCTCTCCTCTGTGACGTCATCAACCTCGGACTGCGAGCGCGAGTCGAAATTTGTCTACGTTCCCCTCTTATTATAATATACCTATAGCTCAAGAATCGAAATTTTTTTCAAGTCTTCCTTCTATCATAATATAGCTCGAGAGTCTAAATTTTTCAAGACCCCCTTATCATATATAGCTCAAGAGTCAAAATTTTTCCAATTCTCCACCCCCTCCGCGACGTCATCAACCTCGAACCGCTTGTGCCCGCGCTTGCGGACAAAAATTTTCTGAAAATACCCCTTACAAAAGGGATAGCGGCCTCGCTAAAAAAAACCGAGAAGTTCAGCTGAAGTGCAAGATGAATTTCAAAATTTTGAGGGAGAAATAATTGAAGGGGAGGGGTAGGGAGTCGAAGGAGTCTATGTGCTCTTTGGGGGCTGGAAGAGCAAATGAGATGTTTTAATCGTCAGCGAAGAGACATTGGGTAAGAGGGAAGAAACAAGTTTTGTTAAGTCATTGATGGCTTAGGGGAAGAATAGGACGTTGAATACTTCTTCCTGGGGGACTCCATTTTGAACAGAGGGAGGGGAGGAGTATGTATTTTGGATCCTAACGACCAATGTTCTGTCATTGTGGAACTTTTGGAGTATTTTACGGAGGTTGTCGTAGAGGCCGATATCTTTATGTTTTTTACCGATCAGGTAGCTCCATACCCGGGGTAGGCTTCCTGAAAGTCGAAAAAAATAGAATAAAGACATGATTATTTTGTTGAGAGTTGATGTGTTAATTTTTGGTTGGAGATCAAGAAGAAGTTGAGAGGTGTTACGTCCTTTTCTGAAGCCGTATTGATAGAGAGAGAGGTTATTTGTTTCTAATTACCGAAGAAGTCTTTTGTTGAGTTTTTTTTTGCAATAATTTACACTAGATAATGCTATGGGTCGGTAAAAAGCCGGAAGGAGGGGATCGGTACCGGGATTCAGTATTGTATTACACGTTCGGCGAGAAATAATTTTAGGTACGACCTATGTTTTCGAACGACAAAACTTCGTATATCAAAACAGCAGCCAACGGAAGTTGGCACATCTGTTAACAGTAAGTTTAGCTGCTACAATCTTGAACGATGTGTGGGGGATTTTGGGAATTATTACGTCGTAAAACGAAAAAGAGATGAAATTTTAGGTTGGGTTCATCTCGTACAATATTCGTCTTAGAAGCCAGACTTTATGCTGAAGGACCTCGGAGCAAATGTCGAAGACTAGTTACCTCAATATTTAGGTCTTCCTCCGAGTATACGGCAAAGTGTTCAATTGTGCGTCTAGCAGTGAACGTATTATTTCTCATTCTCGACGTATGTACCTGTATTATTGAAGTGCTAAGTGACTGCTCAGTGAATTTGTGTACGCGGCTGTGGTAAGTAATCACTCAGTTCTTCCCTTAAGATAATGACTAGAATTGAATAAATGGTCTGATAAGAGTATTAGGTGGCTATGAATTTGATGTAAAGTAAAAACATTAATTACGTAAAGTACGCAGTGGTTCATTTGGGATTTTCCATAGGAGTCGAGGAGGTTGGCCGGAAGCGCATTTGTGGATCAAGTTTGAGAGGAGAACAAGTCTTGTCCGTGAAGTGGGGCAGATTGTGGATCTGTTTGTCTTCAACGTGGTTGGAGATGACCTAAGTTTTGGACCGTATTGACGGTATTAGTTTCTAGTTTATCCTCTAGTAAGATGCTGGAGAAGACTCCTGAGGGAGTATTGTTGTATGGGTGCCGTACTGGTGAGTGTTGTGGCACAAATCAAACGGTAGGTTCTCAGCTGACAGGTGGGATGCCGGTTGAACTGGGGCCGGGAGCTGAAAACGCAGATCCGAAGCTCAGGCTGCGCAACGTCGGTTAGGGTAAAATCGTTTAGATTCCTCCTTGTTGAGACACTGGAGTTGGTGGGATTCCACTGTAGCCCGTTGTGGGGATTTGTCACTCATTTGGTGAATAGCTCAGTAGTTTCTTTATGGTGAGCTGTGCCGCTGAAGGGACTGATGACTGTATTTTGGTAGTGAGGGTGTGTGTGCACTGAAATATTTGACTATAAGTTTGGTTAAGGCGGGAAGGGACTCAACCTTGTCTTCTATAGTTCTAGATGACTGGCTGAGGGTGTCCTAAAGTCGATTCCACTCACCAAGAGCAGGCTGTTCGGGCATTTTGACAGGTAATTATTTTTAGAGTTAGCTCCGGTAAGATCCTATAGCTGGATGGGATCTCGCAGTATGGGGAGAGTAATAAAGGTTTTCCAAGAAGATGGGTTCAAATTTTGATTGAAAATGGAGTCGGATGGCAATAGGTGATAGGAAACTGAGTTGGAGTGAAGGTTTTTGAGCAGAGAAGAGTGGATGTTGTTCGGACCGGGAGTTGTTATTGAAAGCAAAAAATGGGCCAACTGAGCCGGTTAGGGGGATTTCTTCTTTTTGGGAATGGCAGTTTGAAGTAGACCTAGGAATTGGAGTGGAGGATAAGGGAAATCTTGTTAGAAAGAGTGAATGAGGGAACAGTAACAGGATTTGAGAGAGATAGGGATTAGTTATGGAACGCAGTGACTGCTTTGTGGCAAGGTCCACTACGTACTAATGTTCTTTGAGATATCTATAGAAGAGAGATGAAGTTACGCTACAGTTTATACGCTGTATAGGTGGAGAGTTGACCCCCTCTTGGAACATGACAAAACATAATATTTTATTAATTTTATTGTAATTCACGTGGAAACGTCCCTTTGATGTACTATAGAAACTTGGAAAAAATTTCTACCTTTGAGCTCTATCGCTTGTGTTAGTCACGAGCAGCAACCCGTACTCCATAGTGGAGTGGGTAAAGGTTGTACATGAATTATTTTTCCTCTTGACACTTTCGAAAATGGTGCGTTTTTCATGTTGAAAATGTAGAAAAATTGTAATTTTCGACGAAAAGCAGGTTGCATCGGTACAAGGGGAATCTAATCGTCAACTTGCAACAATAAAATTTTGGTTAGCAAGTAGAAGGAACCTCGTCCTATTTTCCTGTTGGACTATTATCGTGTTGAACCTTTATTTGAAGGACACAATCGGTTCTTCTTTCGTCTATTCTTTACTTCCCTCTTTTATCTTCTGTCTCCGTCCTCTCACTGTTTTTCTCGTGGAAATGACGTCGGTACTGCCATGTATACTCTTTGACTATATAGAACTTCGTATATACCCATACAGAACTTTATCTACGTGGAGTTGGATAAGTGATGTAGCAGTCTGAGTCCGTCTCCGTGGTGTAGGGCCTACACTTTTTTTACTTCGTATCGTGGTTTTTATTTATCTTCGGCTATTTTCGAAATGATTTCGGTTTGCTGTTTGGCGCCTATCGACGAACATTTATATTGATCGGTATCGTATTTTTCGGCTAAGGCATTCGGTCTGATTATGTCTCCAGGTTTTCCCTTCATTCGTGCGTTCAATTGCCGTAATAATTTTCGATTTTGTATACTTTTAAAATCACCTCGTCTCATGTGACGACAGACAGAAGTTAAATGAGTAAATGAGCCCATGAATAGTTTTACGTGATGATCAAAGTTTCGTACTTCGCCGTCTGCGCAAATTTTTGAATTTTCGTCCTGCCAATTTGACTACATTGTAATGAAGAGCTAAATATTTTCAATTGGGTCCGTCTTCCCCATATTATCCCATCCGAAATGAGTTGACCATCAAGTGCCATGGAGATCCCGCATCCACCAAGGGACTTCTTACATCTGCCGTATCCTGCCCGTAGACCATCGCCGTTGCGTACTGCCAGGTCCAGTTTCTATCTCGGATTTCTATTTTTTTTTTTCACTTTTATGACTCTTGCCTGTATTTCATACCGTGATTTCCCGCCCCGTCTGATGTATGTCGAGTACTTTTTTTTTGTCTCATTATCAGGGCCGGATTAAGAGAATTTCGCTAGGGGGCCAGTGGTGGTGGGGCCCCAAAAAAGATGAGAAAACAGACTTTTTTCTTCTCTTTCTCTTCTTGTTTTTGCTTTTTTTTCTTTCTCATATGGTGGGGGCCCCATTTTGGAGTCCCCTGCCGTCCTTAATCCGGTCCTGCATCATTCGTTCTTCTTTACGTTTGAGGATGCGGAAGAAGCCTCATTTATCAAGCGTTATTGCCAAGCAAATAAAAAACGGATGCTTATTGCCCGGATAAAAAAAGAGAATGATAGCGAAGTATGAATGAATAGGCTATATCTAATGATATTTTTTAGGTACCGAACTTTACTTTCGTATATTATTAGGCTAAGAGTTGAAGTTGATTCAAGCGAACGGCGGCGCGGAAAAAATATGAAAAATTCCAAGAGAATGTGTAAATTACTGAGAGGTATGAAAATAAGAGCTAAAAAAAATATGACGTGACAAAAACTCAACAAACGAAAAAGGAAAAAAAATATGGATGTAGGGAAATAAGGAAGGAAAAGTCGGATTTGCTTGCGCACTGTTTATGTACAACGTGTTTTCACTTCTTTAAAGTTTACACAAATGTTTTATGTGTGGCAATGTGCAGGTCTGAAGTCCACAATGTACATGATAAGAAAATTAATGGAGCATGTGTTGAACTTATCAGTTTATACGAAGTACATCATTCGTATGAAAATCATCAATTCCAATACCGGTATGCTGCAACGAAAAAATACCTCTTTTATAGGTACATCGTTGGATACGCAAAATATTTAAAAATGAATTATGTTTTGTGAGGTTGACTGAAAATTTGTGCTCTTATTTCTCGTGTTTTACTTTGCTTGCTGTAATTAGGCTTTAACGGGAAAATACAAACCTTCTATGATCGCCATCTTCAATTACAATCTTTGCGTCATCTGCTGCAAAAAAAGGATCCGGAATAAAAAATAACGAGATGAGGGTAAGAAAAATAATGATTCAAGTAATTAAGACTAGAAAACTTCCGCTTCATGATGACGATTTTAGTAAATCAATTGTAGAAATTAATTTCTGGCTGTTAAAAAAAGGTGCTCAATTCAAGTTTGATCAACTTGATAGGATCTTTGACGGTTGGATCGGTGACGTGCAGAAGGAATATACTCAGGCAAAACTACGCAAAAACTGCACAGAAACTCGAAAAATGCATGCAAAATAAAATCCTAAGTGACAGAGTATACAAATCTTCCTACAGTGACGTCACAAACAACCTTTCGGTACCTAAGAAACTGTTTTTTTTAAATTATTTTTTTCTTGGATGCATAGGAGAGCCCCGAAAATGGTTTTCAATGTTAATTTCGGAAAGGACGAGGAAAATTCGGATTGTGCCAATTAAAAAGTGAGATTATTCTTCTTATACTGTATTTCAAGGTTACCTATACGTTATTGTATGATATTGAACTTTATTTTCACCTACTCTTTCAAGTTTCACTTTCGAATATTGAAGTGATGTCAGAATTGAAATCTATAATAATCTTATGATTGGCGTAGAAATATAGGATCATTCTACAAATCTTGATACTGTTCTTCAAATGAAAATATACAGTTTTTTTTTTTTCTCCTTTTGTCAACGTTCTCAAGTCATGGTTATAAGCCAATTTTCGCTTAATATTTTGTCTCCTTTCTTTTCCGTTCATTGTCAGGATTTGGAAGTGCTAGGTACGCTCATGATAAATCTAAAACTTGGTCTATCTAGTATTTGTGTTTAATATGGACTGAGCTTTGCCCATTTACCGCAGTGCAAGCCAAGTATGGTCCCATGGAAAGATATATGATAAAAAAATACCACGCCAGTCCCTCAAATAATATTGGCCGGGTGAGACCGCAATACCTATATTTTATTTTCATGATTTCTCTCCACGGGTTAGAGTCGCTATGTTCAGAAGGAAGATAACATAATATTATTATGAGTACCGGTAGTAAAAGACTAATAATCATATATCATGTGCACGATCGCCAAAATGGTCTATACGGGTAACCGTTGTCATTTACTAGAAAAAAACAATAGGATGCTATTACAGTGCAGTCCTTCCCGAACGAAAGAGCAAAAAATCTTGACACATAAGAGTTGTGTTTGTTTAGCCACAAAGAATCAACACTTTTTGACGCTAAGTAACACTTTTAGGCAGGTTGGCTGTTCGATTTGTTCTCGAGGTTACTCCGAAGTTTGGTGTTGGATGTTCGATTTACCAGTAGGTTTACCCTAAGGTTAACGCCAGTGTTAAAAATTTTAACCTTCCTCAAGAGTAGGGTTGTCGCCGGAGTTGCCTGTTGACCGTTGTTTTTCTCGGAGGGTTTTTAGGAAACGTTCGTTTAGTTTATTGATAACCGGACACTTTCAGAGTTAAATGACGTCATAACTTGTAATTTTTGGTGTACCCCGTTTTTACAACAGGTTTAACCTTGGGTCAATTTTCTGTGGCTAAACGAACACAACTAAGATAGTTGACTCCCGATAAAAATAGCGAGAGTCAAAACAATTCGCTTTGTGCAGTAACGCAACTCTCCAAGTTGTGCGCGCTGCGCAACAACCATCATAGATCTTGGTGTGAGGTCAGTTGGTTCCATAAAAAGACAGTAAGCGAGCGTCCAAAGGCAAAATATTATCAACAGGAACGAGGAAGTAAAACATCTAAATCGATGGAAATAATTAACACGGTGACTATGCGGCTCCATTAAATATCGATTGTGGCGAGATTTTTTTTAAATATCCCGTGAAAGAGCAGCGATAATTAATATTTTCATCATCCAGACATTAATAATACTAAATATTTGATTTGGACGTTTACTGATGCCTTTCCTTGGAATCACAATTATTCTTCATAATCGTTGCTGCGTTGTTCGATATTTTTTAGGGATATCTTAACTCGTAATGGGTCAATACTCTTCCTGAAAAATGTTCTACTTATATAAATATTATCTATTTTACTGTTGACAAATTGAATAATGAATGTATTATTGTGGACTTCCATTTTGATTTTGTCATCAACAGATACCACCCATGGTGGATGCCACATCCTTGTGCGCGCAGCGGGTGATGTGCACCTTTGCTAAAAACAGACGAATGAGTCATCGGATCGGAATTGGCATGCGATACATTCTACTAGAATAGAATAGATTTCTCTCAACGGATTACAAATTCTGTATCTTCAACATAGAGCGTATATTTGGAGTTTGGACTCATAACGCGCCAGCAGGTATTTGTTTATTTAAGTAAGTACTTCTAATGTCTTTATGAATAAAATTTTAAGCTCGAAATTTTTCCAAGCTCCTCATAATTGTACTGCTCTCAAGTTTCACTTTAATTGATGAAGAACAGAACTTTGAAATTTTTTTCTTGTCTCAGGCTCAAAGACCATCATTTTGTGAGTTACTTACTTCAGAAACGGTTTTATATCACTTATTCGCAATCCGGAGTTGGAATCCAGTTCACAGCGGTACCAGGACTGGTCGCCAGAATTATAACGAACGTCAGATGATGAGCGGTAGGTATTTCCTTTGCACTTTTTTCGACTCTGCTTACCAAATACTGTGGTGAATAATTCAATTGAAACGAAAAATAGGCATTGTGAAAATTTTCAATGAAAACCAGCTATATTGGATGGAAGCAAAATACGGCGTAGGTACTAGGAGGAGCATTTGAGTCGACCTTGGTGATTTCGTAGAAAGTAGCGCGTGAAACTTGGAAAAAATGACAATTTTGAAGCTCTGAAAAGAACAGGATAATCGATTGCCCAGGCACGCTATGCAGCTACCGAAAGAAATCGCACGATAAATTCGTTCCGTTTTTATATCATTACGAGCGATACTCAAAGAGTAAGATACCCTAAGTTAATTTAAAGATAGATCCAAACGATATTACAGAAAATAAGGAAAAAGTGCCGCAAAGAGGATTGAAGTTTGAAATCAATTTTATTACAAGATCCGGATAATGGCCGAGGCACGTTTCTCGTTTATAAAATTTTTCATGCTAGGAAAATTATTTTGTTAAAATCAAGCCTGGAGAATAAGTAGATTTAAATTTTTTTTCAATTCACTTAGGGGCTCTGGTAATGTGTACTCTATTATAGGACCTCATCAAACCTCATCTATTGTTTTGATCAGAAATAGTCGAATACTTTTTTTTTTGAAAATATTTCTCTGAATGAGTGGCTTCCAGTTCGACAGCGTCCCCGGACAGATGGTGTAAACATTTTGTGTAACTGATCAAAATGAACAAAAAACTAATTATCGTACTCGGCAAAGAGCGACACTCATGATATGATCAGATAGCAAGATTTAATGCCCATCTTCACAAACAAAGAAAAATCCAAAAAATCTATTTGAGAGCTAACTTTTATATTTACTTGAACTAAGAAAAAATAACACTTTTCAAATATTACATAATTACAAGATGCATCAAACTACGACTTCTATCGAGAGTTAAAGCTATTCTACGACGAAGGAATTTCCAATTTCTCCAATGAAAATTTTTATCATCGATGGATAATACGAAAAGTTTGGTAAATTATTCGAGATTTTATGTAACAATCGTCATGAAAAAATACCCTGTAGAGATAAAACATTAATGTGAATTCAAGTAGAATTATGAATTACCCGTGTTCGAATCAGGTTAAATCAAAATTATTCTAATTCTATGTTCTAAAATGCGGTCGATAAATGACTTCAGACTATAATAAAATTAAGAAGTCAATTTGTTACCCACATCGAAACATTCTATGAAATAAGAAATCAATAAGAGACATTCAAGTGAAGGTCAACTAAGAAACAACAAGTGTTCTTAAAATTTTTGTATCTCTTTCAATGAAAAGTAAAACAAAGAAGTAAACGAACTACTTGAGATGTTGACCTCCAAGATATATTCGTGATGAATTCGCGATCCTGCGACATACTTAAACTGTAATTCTCTATTTACTGTACACTCTTCTCCTACAATAAACCATCAAATTCTGTGTTTCACGACACTTCCCAGAGTACTTTCTCTACCGTTCAGCGTCACTTTTGTGAGCCACGGTCAATTTGTTGTTTTCTAAACAGTCACGCAAGACGTAGTAATTAGAAAGATTGATTTCGCACTACACTACAGCACCGATAACAACGAGCAGAACATATGAGGAATATTTCGACTATTCATCACGTATTTCGAAATGAAGAATAATTTCAGGATAAAAGGGCAATATTGACAATTCTGAAACTCGTTTACTCATTTTATTTTCGGGTATTTAAGAATGATCAAAATATTCCTACGGGATTCGATATAACATCGAGAACATTTCTCATTAATTTCGTAATTTACTCGACGTTCTTCAACTACAAGGAACCCTCGAATCCACGCTAGACGAAACACTTCCCGATGTACTTTTTCTACTCTTCAGCATTATTTTCGTGAGCCACGTTCAGTTGGTTGTTTTCTAAACGGTCACGCAAAGACGTAGGTAATTTGGGAATTGATTTCGCAACCGAGAAATGTGTCGTTCGCTGTTCCACTTTTGTTCATTCCTGCCAATTCAAGTATATCACTGTGCACTCGACTAAATCTAGTGTAGTTTTCGTTATCACACGCATATTCTCTCCTTATGTTTGGTCACTCATAAACAATAGCTAGAAGTTGAGAATTGGAATTGAGAAAGTCGCAGTAACATTTTTTATACAGGGTCAAGACGTATTTAAAAGTTGTCGAGTGATTTACCATCACATTCATCACTAAAATTATTACGAACTATCGGGTATCCAAAATGGGTATCCAAAATATCGTTCCTCAAGCAAAGGCAAAATTTCAATCTTAAAATTGGAACACTTGCACCCGAAAAGGAATCTTACGCCTTAGAAGCGTTTGCTAAGATAGAGACGTTGTTAATTTTAGTTTAAAATCCGGTTTTCATCGAATATGCAAAATATCGTTTCTCAAGCGAAGGTAAAATTTCAGTCTTAAAATTGGAAAACCTTACGCCTTAGAAGCGTTTGCTAAGATAGAGACGTTGTTAATTTTAATTTAAAATCAGGTTTTCATCGAATATGCAAAATATCGTTTCTCAAGCGAAGTCAAAATTTCAGTCGAAAAGGCATTCGAAAAGGAACTTTACGCCTGAGAAGCGTTTGCTGAGATAGAGACGTTTTTAACTTTAGTTTAAAATCCGGTTTTCATGAATCTTATTTTCGACCCTTCTTCCCGGATTTTGATCTTCCTTTTGGAACATTCGCGGCTGCACAACTGCATCTCCTCATCAGTGAAGGATAAATCATGAACAACTTCGCGCTCATCTTCCTGTACAAATACATCTAGAAGACGATGCAGATTGATGACTAAGGCCTCCATTTCTTCTCTCATATGCTGAAACAAAAATAAACGATATAAGAATTTGGATGAACGATAGTCTGGGAAAAACTTGACAGACATGAGGAACTTACTTCGTCAACTTTCCTCTCGGCCTCTTCTTCGGGCTGATTTTCAACATTCAACATCCTCTTGAAAAAATCTCTCTCATTTTTCTTGGCACTTTCGATCGTATCTCTTAGCTGTAATAACAGAAGAGAGATTAAGACCCAATCTTCAGTATCCAAGATACGGTGATCTGTCGATCTACTAGATATTCTTTAAATGCAATGAATGCTATTTTACAATGACAGCTATATTGTAAGACGTAATACGTTTTGATAATGAGTGAACTTTTCAACGTCGAAACGTCATTCATCAACTTAGTTTGACGTAAAAAAATACAAAATTAGATCCTAACTAAAGTATCATCATTTTTGAATACCTTGCATTGCTCTGGTTAGGTACCTTTTTGATAGTGCTCGTTAGTCCTCACTAAGGTCAACTTAGAGCTACTATAAAATACATAATCTGTAGTTCCGAATAATTATGTCACTGATTGCACTGGATCATTCGCGACACAGGGAACGAAGCACTAACACGGAAATTGTTTTTTCTGAGCGTTAACAAATTTATTCAACATATAGATTTCGTTTGCGTTTGATCATTACCTATACTTTGAAGGAACTGTCGTAATTGGTGAGAAAAACATCAGTGCGTTATTTCTCTTGTTTGGTATCACAAACTGTTTTAATCCCTAATTTTGTATAATACGACATTGATGTTCTTCAGGATAAGACCCAATCACACATGAACTCACCGTTTGCTTTTCCTTTATTAAATCCTGCAGGTCCGGATTCACTTGCAAGGCTAGACCTATTCGCTTTTCCGCTTCTTTGTAGTTGCCCAACATTCGCAATGCTTTCGACGAACTATAACATAAAAAATATTACGTAACTATACAGTATTTTCAATATAATCGAAGAGCCAATATATTCATCAGTTTTACTAACAAATAGAGCAGTTTTATGTGCTTGTATGTTCTGCTCGGACAGACGTATTTAGCCGAATTAAACATATTGCAAACTTGTCTATAATTTTCTAGTTCCCAGTGACAAATGGCTAGATTAGAATAGACGGTCAACAGTTTTTCGTAAGCTTGTTTTTCTTCTTCTTCGTTCTTGAATCTCATATTTATAATCAATTTATTAGCTTGGTTATACCTGGATAAAAAAAATAATATTTCAATTAGATTTAAAAACTATCAAAGTAAAAAAGTAGGGAGGTCTCGAGAAATGACAGAATACGAGTATCTCCAAGAGTTGTGGCTCTGAATTTTCTGTTCTGATGTGCTAATCAGAATAATATGGTCTCATTCAAGAAATTCCTTGCCAGTTTTCTAAACCGACAACGCTCAACGTTAAATGCTAAAGCAATTTCTCAGTTTTAGCGAGAGCGTTTTTTCAAGTCGTGTTGAAATATTCAGTAGGATAATCTAAAAATTCTCACTTTTGTACAGCCGGGAGCAATTTATTCTTCTTTTTCAATTCGTTGCCGTCTTCATGTAACTTGGCAGCTTTCTTCAAAGTTTTTTCGAAACTTGACGGCAGTTCCTCGTCGACCCTTTCGTCATTTTCGTTCCATTCCCTTATATTGACTAATTCTACGTTGAAGAGAATGGTCGCATCTGAAAATATTCGAGGATATTAGAAAGGATACATAATCCCATCAGCCAGTAATATCGAATGAAGTAGATTGACTGCGTCACTACAAAGTTTACATCTGAGGGTAAACAGAGACCGATCGCACTTAAACAGACAAACTAAAAGATTATTACTGATGACAGTCCTTCTTATTTCTCTAATTTTTCTTTGGGGCTGTTGACAATTTTATTAAAATTTATCAATCTCAGTGTAGCACTGTTTTATGTATTAAAAGATGGATTAGAAGTTCTCAAAGTGGACATGATTTCATTAAAACACTCGACAGTGACTTTTCTTAATTTATTTTCCTCATTTAAAATTCAAGAGCTTTCACTATGATAGGTTCTGTGATGAAATGATCGTTTCACAACAAGAAGAACAATAACCTTATTTTTAAATGACAAAGAGTTAGAATAAAATTAAAAAGTAATTTTATTTCAATTAACAAACTACCGCACAAATGTACAGTAGTCGGTCAAAAGCGCTCGCGGTATTGCTTTACATTTATACGGTAATTTTTAAATCAAAATGAAATAAAATAAAATTACTTTCATTTTTATTTTATTCTAACTATCATTTTAAAACAACTGTAACTATGTAATACCGAAATTCCTAGAGAATTCAGAAATCAGTAGCATACCTTTGGGAATACGGTCCAGAATCCCGTTGCGGTAAGCCAAATACGGGTGAACTAGAAATATTGACCTTTCGCCTTTCCGCATCGATTTTATCGCAATTTCTAGTCCCTGGATGATACTGTTTTCTCCAATAACCACCGATTTTGGTCTCTTATATGGCGGTGCGTGTACATCAAAGGGAAGCGGATCCACGGTTTCTTCATGGTATGCCGCGTAGTAAAATTCCAATACATACTTTTTATTCTGATCATCGTACTTTGGTATTTCACCATACCCTTCCCTCTCAATCTATAAGCAAAAATTAAACATAAATAAATATTAAGAATTATACGTTAAAGTACACGAGAAAGAAAATTTGTTATAACTAATTTTCTAGTGTACGGAAGCGCTCGAAAAGGTGCAACATTTAGCCTAGAAGAGCGTTCTCATGGGAATATAGTAATTACGCAATGAATACAAAAAACGTAACGAAATTTTTATCACTGGACGCAGTTAGCAGCATCGCATTGCTCACTCTCTTACAGCAGAAATACACGTTAGAAGTATGTTCAAAAACTGTGCGTTATGACCATAAATTCATCGACACCTACCCATTTTTTCTTTTCAAAATTAAAGACGAGGCTTTTAGCTTTTTTAAAGAAATGTATGAATACAAACGGTTCACTAGGATTTGAGAAATTAAAATTTGAAAAAAATGTTTTCTACCTCATCGGCCAGCTATTTCCAAACAACTAATGAGCAACGCTACACCAGCGCTTAGCATTCAAGGTTTATATTATAATATACACAACTTGCGTGTTCAAAAAATAATTCTACAACTCTGCCTCACACACTCGCACCAATCGTCCTAATTGTCGACGTCGACAACGTCGTTCGGCAGAATTGACGTAATATGTCCTTCTTTTTGGATCGCGATAAAAGTACCTTGAAATCTTTCCAGTTCGAGAAAATAGTAGGAAGAACAAAGAATATGAAATATTAACAAGTTTTAGGACTATTTTCGGTGAACAATTCGATATTTCCAGATAACTCGAGACAAATTTCCGCTTAAAAAATACCTTGAAATTGAAAGAGAACTCTAGCTAAAATTTGTCTGTATAATATGATCTTGTACCGTTTTATAAAAATGTTGATAAGAATGCTTTTTTGTAGGAGTGTACAACTAGAATTTTGTTGATATGACAAGTTTCAAAATAATACTGTCATTTAAATGTTCACAGCGCACCCACTAAGCCACGTATCCGCGATCTTATTATAAATTACGAAGTATTTTCTCGTTAGGTAATACTAATGTTCACTTTCTGTTCTATTCTCCAAATATTTCCAACGTTCCTATTCGTAATGCTTACTTTCTTATGAATTTTTCCATTCCTCAGCAGTTTGGTCATCGATTGCTTGAGATTTGTAAAATAACCAGGCTCCTCGAGTCCTTCCATTTCGTATTTTTCCAAAAATTCGTATGGAAAAGCGGCCACCATATTGGTATTCTCTTCCGCATTGTTGTTCTCGAACAAGTCCGGATCATCCACGATAGAAAAAGTTGGACATTTTCCATCGATAATTTCTCTACAACGACATAATAATATATGCAGGCGACTTAATAAACGTGTACGAATTACTATAAGAGTTGAGAACTCGACAATGAAAATCTTGCGTAAAAATGTGGGCATCCCGAACTTACCTTACGTCGATGGGATTTTCCAACTGAACAACGGGACCATCTCCAGTACGATTCATTCTTCTTCTGAATCCAAAATAAAATACGAAGTATCAACTCGAAGTTATAACAAAGAATATTAGAGAAGCGTGATCAAACAAAATTAGCTTGAAATGTAGCAAAAGACGCGATTTTTTAGATTATTCGAGAAACAATTCACTCAAAGACTGAAGTGAACTCACTGAATACTGTTAACTTAACTGATGAGCACGCGAAACAGTTAGATTACCGATATCACAGAATAGACACTACAGACTCACAGCACGACACAGAGTCACAGACACACAGTACCGTTTGGAAAGTTGCTCCGTGCTGAGCCTTGGAGTAGGCTCTTCCCACCCGCTTAGAACGCAGCGTGGTGTATTCCTAGGTAGTATTCCCCGTGTCGCGAATTTCTCCTGTTATAATAATAATATACACTACCACTACACTGATAGGCCATTCTAATGTACCTAATATTCTACCCACGGTAATTCTTTCTACCCAATATTTTTTCTGCTTAGTCAGAGATGTTCATTTGTTTCTTTTGCAACACAAACTAACTGCATATAGAATTGTACTCACGTCATCGTACTGTTATTTGGTGGCGTATATGTCGCCTTGAAAGGAATTTTCTCTCTACATACTTCGATTGACGTCTCGTGGCGCGTGACTTCGCTAATAAAATAATATTAACTGAATTGGCGATTTCAAGGAAGTGTATCTACGTAATTCGGTGACAGTTACAGAGTTGAGTGACTTTTTTGCCCATTCATCTTTTTGAGAAAAAAATAGAGTATTTCTTTGAAAAGGAATTCATCAACTTACTTATTTAAATAAGACGTACTTATTCAGAATGACCGTTATCACGTATATAGGTGAGAATATGAATATTCGGCATTGAGGAATGAGGATAGGACTCGCATGATGAAAAGGATTCAATTTGAATATCAGAAAAACATCAAGTTCGGTAATTATTACACGTCATCGAGATCTGTTGATGGCCAATAGGTTATCAAACGTACCAAAAAACCACGCAAAAAACCTACCTTCCTTTACCGACTATTACATCCGTCCGTTCAGGTTTCCTCATAGGGCTATTATTTATTTATTTTATATAGCCTAAGATTCCTCCGAAACTACCCGATGAATTTTTTTGTAACTTGGACATTGTAGCATTAGGTATATCTGAAGATGATTGTGCACCTGCAATTTTTTTGAGGATCGGATGGGTACTTCTCGACAAATTTTCATTTTTTTGAAAAATTTCCCATTATTAAGTACAAGTAGCTGCTTACGTTATGAGGAGCGGATTTCCCTATCCTCTTTGTTATCAGAACGTGTATTGTGATGAAAAACCTTTTATTTAACAGGTTCTTTCTTAGTTCATTCTTGACAAAGGGTTCATTGAATTTCATCTCCGATGATATTTTATATTCATTCTTACTACCTGAAAATTTAGTACCCTTGTATAGGTATCTCGCTTCCCACAGCACCTATATGTGCTCGTTCAAAATCAGAGATATTGCACGGAAACAAAACAAAACGAATCACAAAATTAACGAAAGTTTTTGGGCTGAATTAAGGGAACGTTGTCCCGGTAAACATTTTTCCTGGTTGAAGCCCTGTTGAAGCCTAGTATCAGGGCTTCAACAGGGCTTCAAAAGAATTTCCAATGGAAAAGCAGGGCTTCAACTGGGCTTCAAAAGGGAAAAACAGGGTAGTAATTTCCAAGTGCTTCAATAGTAGATTGCTTAACTAGTTACAAACGCTCGCTTTCGTATGTAGTCAAGCGAGTTACTTTTTTTAACATGTACAACGAAACCCATTGACTATACATACATCGCTTACCAGTTACCAAGTACCTATGTATAGTCAATGACGAAACTGAGGAAACTCTCAATCGCGAAAGTAAATTTACACTAGTGAAGTAGTGAAAAAACACTTTCGGTGACTCACGTCACGTTTTCGCCCACAGTTTTGACAGTGCCGGATAAACGCCACTTTCGCTACCAAAAACCGTTGTTGAATGGCTATTTTCGCAACAGTTTTCCGTGTGTAAAAGACCATCGGTGACGTTATTTCGTTTTTTTCACACGCTCCGCGCTAACACTGAAAATCGCTACGTCACTGAAAATCGTTTCGCAAAAACGTACTTACGATGCATGCGTGTTTTAAAGAGCGTTTTCGTTGTACGTGTTAAGAAAATTGTTGAAAATTGTTTACCGGGGTAAGTCAGTAACAAATATTGAAAGTAATTTTGTTTTATTAGAAAATTGCAAGATAACAAAAGTAGATAGGTACCAAAACGGAAGTTTTGAATTTTGTTATAACACCTCTGTTCAAAATATTCATAACCAGATGGAGCAAAGAATTATTGGTATACAAAAATTATAGGTGAAATAAATACATAGGTATTTACACTTACCATTTAACAAAGCCAAAATAATAATGAAAATTAAGTATTCCATACTAGCTATGATGATTGACGACGTGGAGGAAAATGTGAATGCCATTTTATTGGAATCACTTTAAAAATGACGGAATCTTTAAAAATGAATACTAGTTATAACAACGTGGAGTAAAATGTGAATGCCACTGAATCTTTAAAAATGACGGAATCTTCAAAAATGAATACTAGTTAAGACAATGTGGAGTAAAATGTGAATGTCACTTTATTGGAATCACTTTAAAAATGACGGAATCTTTAAAAATGAATACTAGTTATAACAACGTGGAGTAAAATGTGAATGCCACTTTATTGGAATCTTTAAAAATGACGGAATCTTTAAAAATGAATACTAGTTAAGACAATGTGGAGTAAAATGTGAATGTCACTTTAATGACTTTATGTTAAAATTTCATTAGACCTCCAAAAGAGTAACGTTCACGCTAGCGTTATTTTCCACAGTCGATAACGACGCGTTATTTTTATTTTCCTGGTCTGGCCCGGTAAACATTGTTCCCACTTGAAACCCTCAAATATAAAGGGCTTCTGGGACACAAAAAGGAAACAGGGCTTCAAATGGGAATTAAAAGGGTAGTTTTTCCCAAATTAAGCCCTGTTTCCTTTTTGTGTCCCTGAAGCCCTTTATATTTGAGGGCTTCATGAGGGCTTCAATAGGGAAGTAAGAGGGGAACAGGGAATCAACAGGGCTTCAAATGAGGGCTTCAGAGGGTAGTTTTCCCAGGGGCTTCAGAGGGCTTCAAATTGTTTACCGGGGGGGGGGGGTTGGACCGGTTCAACTTTAACGCGGAAAATTACGCTAGTGTGAACTCGAGACCACAACAATTGAACGTCGTTCACACTAGCGTCATTTTCCGCATTATATCATAATATGCCGCGTTGAAGTTGAACCAGTCCAATCCCAGACCAAGAAAATAAAAATAACGCGGCATTATTGACTGTAATGCGGAAAATGACGCTAGTGTGAACGACGCTTTGATCTAGCGCTAGCCTGGCAACAATAATGATCACCTCACCCTGGCAGTAGACCAAGAGTATTGTTTGTAATTTTTACATTATTCGTAATTAAGGGTATGCTCTACCTTTGATGAAATGGTAACTTGGAATACCTCTCAGGAGTCCAATATTGCACAGAATGCGATGAAAATTCGGAGTTTTATTGTTCAAGGTTACAGAAATACCGCTAATTACTTTACAAGTAGTGTATATTGAAAATTGTAAAAAATAATTATGAATATTACGCGCTCAGAACCAATTAGCGGTATTTCTGTTACCTTAAACAATAAATCTCCAAAGTTTCATCGCATTCTGTGCAATATTAGTCTCCTGAGAGGTATTCCAAGTTACCATTTCATTGAAGGTAGAGCATACCCTTAATACTACGTAGTAATTAGTCATCATGTGACTGCCTAACTAGAGAGGTGCTGCTACCTCCATATTCCAGCTAGAGCCATCAATTTTGTTTTGTTGGATTTTTTTTTGAACGGATAGTGCAATGGCGAGTTTTTTATTTTTTGATCATTCTTAGTCATACTCGATAGTGAAAACGTTGAGTTTGAATGATTCTTAGACCATACAACAGATAGACCAAGCATCGACCATAATTATAAGCGTGTACAACGCGTTGAACGGAAGACATGATAAGAAATAAATAAGGGGGACTGAACCTCAATGAAGGCAACGCGGGAGAACGCGCGGAGCAGTGAAATGCACCGTACACCCGCGTCGCTCATCAAACTTGTAAACAAGGTCCAGTCCCCCTTATTTTCTTATGTGTATTCTTATCATGTTCTCCGTTCAAAGATTCATTACTATGCTCGGTCTATCTATTGTATGGTCTAAGGAATGATTGAGTACAATTTTTTATACTCCGTTCACGTTAAGAAAGGATAGAAAGTAGTACCTTGAGAACGGAACGCTCCAGTACTCGAGGTACTACTTTCTATCCTTTCTTAACGTGAACGGAGTATAAAAAATTATCTTGGTGATTTCACTCTGAATTATTTGATTTATACATTTTTTTTGTGTATACATAATTGATAGTGCGTCGGCCTAGAGTCAAAAGGTCGTAACTCCCAAAATTAGTGGTTTTTGTGTTGATAATGGTTATTCTAGTTCTCGTGATGATAATTCATCGTTTTAGAATGATAAAAATATGATGTATAATTCATTGATTATTATGCGAAAAATAACATTATTTTCCATCTACATATTGTAACCATTCAGTACCACAGAAAGTTGTTTTTTGACTCTCCTGTAAAATTACCATTTTCTTAGATACGACATTTTGACTCAAGGCCGACAAGTGGTTCATAGTTGCTTTGAGGTGTCTCAATAGATGGAATATCATTTTTAATGTGGACTAGCTTCTTTGAGTGAGACTTGAGGTTAGGCCAACGAGTGAACCAGGTTCGGGTGCGATATATTTGTTTGTTAATGCGTTTGGAAAGGTTGAAGCGTGAGGGAAGGAATGAGGGGTTGAGTGATGGGTGATTGAATGGTTGCTTCTTTCGCTTCGATATCGATTGTTTTCGTTTTTCAGGATCTCCTTGTAGCTGGATTCCCTAATAATGATTCTTGGGATGGAGTTTGCATAGAAAATGATGATGAGGGTGTTAATACAATTTATGAGTGCATGAGAGGGATAGCAGAGATACCAGGAATTGGAGGTGATAAAGAATTTCAGCCTAATATACAAAATACTAGGCGAAGAATGACATACAGGAAAAAGTGATTGTGAAGTTTTTTTTTTTTTAAATCAACTTTTCTAGCTTGAAAAGTGAGGTATTACATCTGTAGCAAGATTGACAGGGGGAGGAAGTAAAAATAAAGATCATATTTCATGTTTCTTATATTTTATCACTCGCATCTCGTTCGCCCCCTGTCTTGGTTTAGCCCAAGTCTGATATAAAATATTTTGGGCTATCGCCCTCTATCTTGGTGTCGTATAAAAATAATATGAAAAATATTTTGAACTATCAGCTATTTTGAGCTATCAGCTTTTGTGGGGCTTACTTTAGCATAAGTCTGATATAAAATATTTTGGGCTATCGCCTTTTGTGGGGGTCACTCGCTCCGTTCGTTCGCCTCCTTTCTTGGTCTCGTATAAGAATGGTATGAGACATCTTGAAATATTTTAGTCTAGGCTTCTGCTAGGTCAAGTGCTCGAGAGATATTACTCGTTCGCCCCCTTTCTTGGTATTGTATAAGAATGGTATGAGAAATATTTTGAGCTACCCCATTGGTATAGATTTGCACGCGCACGCGGGGTGTACTCGCAAATTTCTGAATCACCCACGGGGTAGAGATGTGCATGCGCACGCTCACGCTCCGTCTCTGCGGGGGCTGTACCCGCGAATTTTGAAGTAGGGGTACGGTGAGACCAGAGACATGAAACATGTCAAAAGAAAAAAAACAAATTTACTAAATCTACCACCCCGAGGTGTTCTTTTGTCATTAAAGTTTTATCAATATTAAGCCCATCGAAATCAATAATACATCGCATTTTCTTAGAGTTTTCTTCTATGGAAGCTGCAGAACACATATTACAGTCAGGAAAAGTATTACAGAAATATGTAGTGAGAGAACATCGAATGAAACACTAAATCCCATTTTTACAAAATTAAATTTGAGTACGCTCTCTGGAAGGACTGTACATAATAGCTTTGTACAGCATTAAAAAGTCAGATAGATACAAACAGCCACACAAAACTACTTTACCTGTGATGCTCAAAAATTCTCTCTCCCCTAAAAATGGATGAATGAAGAATCTTAACAACATTACCAGAGCACCTCCTTGAAAATTTAGGACACCTTTCTTTCCCGAAACAATTGAAAAAGTTCTTGTTACAAAACAACTATCGAGAAGGTGATCACTAAAAAATTACTGGAATAAGGTAATATGTAGGTACTGTAACAATATGCAGGGTGGGAGTCTGTGGTCGGCCAAAGTGAACTCTATGAAAGAGAATTTATTATTATTAATAATAATGATAATAATGAACTTATTTTACAATTTCTTTTTATAAAGATTTATTTTTATTTTTTTAATTCATTTATTTATTAATTTATTTATACTGATGTAATAATTTTTCATATTTTTTTGTTTTGTACTTTATACAGTAGTTTGTTAATTCATTTCATTTATTTTGCCTGTATTTTTTATTTCCTCTCTTCCACTTATATCATCCTCTTTATTTATTGGCTGCTTGTTCTCAGAGTGTTGTTGGATGGAACTTGCTGCAGAAAGTAATCTGCTAGTACGCCGCAGTTCTGTCTGTGTTCCTGAGGAAATATGGTAGTGTGAAGGATCATTTTATTATTATTTTATTTTTTTTATTACTAACATCATTATTATTTTTATATCAATTTGTTTCATTTTCAATATTCTCTTTTATATTATTTTATTTTACTCTTTTTCATGTAAAAACGATAAAAATAATTCCTGCTCCACTCGCTCAGGAAAATTGTGATGATTTCATAATGTAATAATATGTGATCAATTGAATAACAGTTCATTTATCATCATTTGTGGGATACTTATTTTTGCATTTCGGATCTTGACAGGCAAAAAGGAACCAAATCTCTCAGGTTCTAGATCCGAGTAACGCGAATCTCTTAGTTTACATACCATGACATAGAATAAATCCAGATCTCGGTAGAAAAAAAAAAAACAACGGCTTCCTAACGAAGTTAAACGAGGAACACAGGTAGTGATCGTCTTTGGATAAAATTGAAATTGTCGGATACCTATCTACAAAGTAAATTTAGGATACCATGCATGGACTGTACAGAGAAAATTTTGTTTACCGAGAGCAAATTTTACATAAGACATATTCGATAAACGCATATCGGAAATTTGTCCATCCAATATTATTGATTTTTTGTCGTCATTGATCTTGAATTTCAATTACTTCGTCAAAACTCAAGAAATACAACAAAAGATCACTCCAAACACGTTCGAGGTGATCCTACGTCTTTCGGCTCAAATAGTACAAATTTTCAACAGTTTCTTGTTTTTATTTTAATAAAAAGGAAAACAAAAAAAAAAGGAAACAAGCTGCAATAATGTACAGTAATACTTTTATATTATAACTTAGATAGTCATAAACGTTAAGAAATTTTGGAACATTTTGCATCCTTTTTATACCTAGCCAAGAATCTACGAAATCACTGCAAGCGTACTATAATATTTTCCTTCCAAAATGCTCACGAGTAATAAATGCATCATGAACGAACAAAAAAAAAACTCATTTTACGAGAATAACAAATAGGCAACTAAGTTACATCATACCTACACGAAATATATAACGTACACAAAGAATAAAAAGTAAATAAAACGAATTTATGCTTTTGACAGGCGATGATAATTTCCTTCTATCTAGATACGGCGGAGCTTGTCTATTTTCGAACGATATTATATTGCTAAAAGAAATGATAAAAATTAATAGATATGTTCGTAAAAAATAAAATACGTAAGAACGATTCGAAAATATGAATATAAATCAAATTAGAAATATGAGAAATGAGGGTACAAAAACCGAGGCACATGAAGAAATTCCAAAAGTGACATTCTAAGAATTGCATAGTATCTCGTCATGTCGTTATAAAAAATTTTTTCACTTCATAAAAGTACGAAAAAAAAAAAAATTGAAAATTCGTGAATAGTGACCCGTGCACATAAAATATCCTTTACATTAAGCACTCATAAAAGCTAAAAAGTAGAATTTGGAAAAACAAAAATTTTAACGGACTCCTCTTTTTGAAAGCCACCAATCAAAGGAAAAAATCGCCTGCTCTAGAACTTCCTCATATTTCTACTTTCTTTTCATCTTTCTTCTTCAACCATCAGGAAGTAACGAAACAACCTCGTCTTAATAATATTCTAAACGCTCACACAACATAAAATGAACAAACACAACGCGTAACAATGATACATAAAGAGAGGAGAAAAGGGGAAAAAATAATATAGACTAGGAATCTTAGCTAATCTTAACATCTTTCGTGATAATCATCAGTTCTACTAAAAAATATAATAACTAAATAAGAATTCTTACTGTCGTCGATCATTACACAAATTGTGAATATTGGTATACGATACATTATTCCGTCATTATATAACTTACAAAATAAAATATTTGGTTCAGTAATTTAGCATTATGCTTACATCGTTCTGAATGAAACGCTCTGCGTAATCGCGATGTATTTTATAGAGAAAAAAAAGGAAAAATGCAGGTCATCGAGATACAATATACAAGCAAATACCTGCATCTCTCTTGTATCATAGGATAAGTTGAACAATAATTTACCAAAAACCAGTGGATCTTCCACCGGGAGGCTCACTAACACGAATACTGGGCTTCTTATCATCCGCGCTATCGCCTGAAATAATTCAAAGACAAAATTACTCATACTGTTTCATATACAATATTGATCGTCATTGGAAGATTTTACTTACTAGCGACAGAAAATGAAGAACTGTGAAGATCTCGCTGCCCTTCTCTTCGTAGAGCCCGACCAGACCGATGCGATACTGGCGATCCTGGGATGCTGCAAATACTACTTCGCCCTGAGGATGGACTATCCACAGTGTTTAATTCGGAGAAATCGTCGTGCAAATCGACTCCGTTATTTATCAGCAATTCATCTTCAAAATTCTGTAACGGAAATATGTATGTGAATCTTTATGACTGTTGTCGATCAAATTTTCATGTAAAATAACGGGAAAAACTGGTGATGCAGGAGGGAACCTGTTAATGTGGCAACACTGTATCATAGTCTTATTCTAATAGCCCGGATTTTCGATGTTGAAATATGTCCATAATTGAGATTTCCAATTGCAAACTCACTCCCATAAGAAATACACGAGGAGCAAAGATCAGTATGGTATTAATCAGAAATGAGAAACAATTCACAGAAAAAAAGTTTACATTTATGGTGCGTGAGGTAATCGGCTTCTGAAAATGAACTTCTTTTCTCTTATTCCTAACTTATTTTTAATTAATAACATATGATTGGTTGGCTCCTGTGTTTTTCTTATGGGAGCAAATTTTGCGATAGGAAATATTTCGGTTACTTTTGCAGCTGTAACCGATATATTTATCGCAGTTATCGATATATTTCTAACATCGAAAATTTGGTCCATAAAAATAAAAACAACTTCGTTCCGTATCATTATATATGATACAGTGTTGTCACATTAACACGCTTCTCTCTCTCTCTCTCTCTCTCTCTCTCTCTCTCTCTCTCTCTCTCTCTCTCTCTCTCTCTCTCTCTCTCTCTCTCTCTCTCTCTCTCTCTCTCTCTCTCTCTCTCTCTCTGGCAACACTGTATCATATATAATGATGCAATGTTGCCACATTAACAGAGCCTCCTTTGTGGGCGTACATTGCTTAGAGATCCAAAGTTTTTTGTGCTCGTTTGCCTCTATTCTTACTATCAGAGATTGCCATGACTGTCAGATAGAATAGAGGATTGTAAGCCTGTAAAGTAAATGCTGTGATTGAGACCAGTGAAGAAGAAAAGTAAAACGCACAGCAAAATTGATTTCAAATTTATTGGCAGTTGAAATTTGTCCAAGTCGATTTTCTATCCATGCACCCACAACCTATACCTATATTATCATCACTCCATCCATTCGCTAGCACAAGGCGTTTCTCTAAAAATTTCTCCTTGATTCAGGGTACAGAAATCGATATTCTTATTACTGGTTAGAATTCATGATGAAGATCAAGAAAAAGTAAGTCGTTTATAGTCATGGTCTTTTACTGCACTCAAGCCTCTGAATACCGCTCTTGTTCTCAGTATTGATAAAACTTTTGAACCTTGAGAATATTCTTCCAGTGGTGTATAAAATTAGAAGCGTCTCAATAGAAGGGAGGTGCCGAGATAAGAGAGTCCGTTTTATGTTTTCGCTCTGCCACTCCCCCTCCCCACTCGCAAGACCACGAGATGAAACGTAGCTTTGTAGGATGTAGCAGAATCTTGGCTCACATTAGAGAATTAAAAACATTCGAACTAAACTTCAGAGCTCGACTTACACGTATAGTGGCCCCAGCCTCTCTAGTAAGCCTAATAATTAGTTCTCAATAGGGTCTTGAAAGATTTCGACTCGGAAACTGCGTGTGGACGCAAGCGTCGCTATCAAGCGGATTGGTGAAAAGCTGCTTGGTATACCTGGATGGATTCCGGATCAGTGACAAAAATGTTTAGAAAACTTTCCGAGGGAAAAAAATGAAGAATTTTTCGAAGTAGGGTAAGTTCTCATTGTAATAATTTTGTGCCTAGTTTGTCTATTTGATATTCAGTGCAGGTTTAGACTCAAGTTTAAGAAATTTTAACTGGAATTTAAATCATTCAAAAGCTGTAACACATCGGTCAGAGTTCTTATGATCACTTTTTCGGGGAAATGAGGAAAATTGGCAATTCTCTTCTCAGTTCATCTTAGTTTATGTTTTGTACCAAAATCTCGCGGCACACCGATTGAGAAATACTGCTCTGGTATACTAGGCTGGCTGTCGAGTTTAACATACCTTTAACAAGTAGTAAAGTACGCTAAACGTAGCCTAAAATACGGTATATAAAGCTCATAAGCTAAGAAATACCAGTTAGGCTCTTTCGCCCTTAGTCAGTAAACAAGGCTAAACTAGGCACCGTCATGATCTACGTTTGTTTGCCAGTTGGCCCGAAATACTCCTAACAAATAGTAATTACACAAGAGGCTAGACTAAGAGATGTAGTTTTTCCAACGACATGGATCGTCCGGCTCCAAGTCTTAATAAAAAATGGTGGTGAAATTGTAAAATCTATCTTGTTATAAAAATGCATTCGTCTCGGTATCGTTTGCGACACTGTTGGAATGGGACTCGGTCATCCAAACAGAAAAGGAGGCTGAGCAAGATAAACGATTCTTCCTTTCGTCATTTTTTGCAGCATAGATTGGATGGACAGTTCGAGGATGATGAGAACTCCAAAATCAAGTTTGCTGTCATCTCTCGTTTCAGTAAAGGCTCTGGGAATCGCAGATCGACTCGTTGGCACAAATCTAGTTTAAAGGGCGAAATTCTTCTGATGCCCGAAAGTTCAAAATGGGTGATAAACGGAGGACTTCTACCACACAAGAACGTCTGTAGAACATTTATTCTTTGTTTGCCATACCTTTGGGGGTTCTCTTTTTGGAGCAGCGTCCGGATAAGCAGCAGGTGAGAAAACTGGCGTCTGTATGAACTCGCCCAGACCACGCGACAGCGTCGCCTTCACTTCGGCTTCCTCCACGCATACGCGCCCTTTAACGATTACATACTCGGGTACACCGTGGCACACCATACCCTGCGTCGCAAAGAAAACAAGTCGAATGCTTTAGTCGAAATCAGAGAACATACATACAATAGCGGAAAAATCTAGTTTATCGAACCTCGAAAATATTGTAATCGACCGCTTGTACGTGAGTTTTCGAGGATATTTTTCTCGTCTTTTTCGGATTCCACACAACCACATCTGCGTCAGATCCGACTCCGATACAACCCTGAAAAAAATAAAAATAAATGAAAGTAAGTAATTATTGGAGAGAAGCGATAAATGATCAAATAATAGCAAAATGGAGATAGTTTGGGAAAATGAAATAACATCCATTTTTTTTTTTTTGTACAGTTGAAGTTTAATAGGTTGAAGCTGGAAAAATGGAGAGAAATGTCGACAAATGAAGAGCGTTTCCGGATAGGGAACCATAAATTGAGCCTCCTTTTCAGATACCATAAAGTATAGATCTACTGAGGCGACTTATTTCTCTCCTCACGCCACATGATAAGTATTCACGTTTCCATACGTAAAACAATTTCAAAATGGAGAAAGTACCATCTTTTTTTCCATTCTTTCATTTCAACTATTTTCTTATTATTAGACATCCTTAGTTTCAAGCCTCATTCAGTAAAAATATTCCTCTGTCTTTATTTATTCTTCGAGCTACGGAATTTCTTCAAGTCCAATTAATTTCTACAAAATTCATATATTTCTAACTCAAATACGATGGTCGTTTTTGCCGGCTTGCTTCGAGAAAAAAATAATGATTCTTGAAAAAAATCCCTTATAGAAAATCTTACCTACGCCACTGCTCGAATAATTTACAATTTCACAAGGAAGAGTACACAGTCGTGCACATAGTGTAGCCTACTATTCTTTCGTAGGCGTTTCATTAAATATTCTTCTTCGATGGACGAATTTTCTACAAAGTCACGCGATAAATCACTGATGGAAAAACTATATCCAACCCCGGCGCTTAAGAAGATATCGAGTCGTATAGAGAGCAAAGATTATCCTCCTTGTTTCAATTTTTCAGTGGAGGACAATCCCACGAATAAAATCCATGCACAATATCCACTTTGTGCGTTCAAGCAAATGAGAATATGTAGTAGTCGAGACTCGAACGTCAAACTGAGATGTTTGATCTTTAATGCGTAGGTATGGTTCTGATGATTATTTAAAATATCACAATAAATTACCAGTTCACAAAAAAAAAAATATATATATATATGTTGGTTTATTATTTCATGCATAAATAATTAATTTTTTTTTAAATCTACTCGGTTTACGAGCTCTAATAAAACACTCGATTAGATCAACGTTACCTTTTTCGGAAAGATGTTGAAAATCCTAGCCGCGTTCGTACTGGTCACGGCAACAAACTGTTTCGGGTCTAAAATACCCGCGATTACTCCTTTTTCCCACACGATCGACATACGATCTTCGACTCCATTCACGCCGTTCGGTATCTTCGAGAAGTCTTCAATCCCGGCTGCCTTCTGTTTGACGTTGAAAGTGCAATGGTCGCTTCCAACCACTTGTAAATCACCCCTTTAAAAATACGTGAAAAAACGCTCGAGATCATCAGAACGTATAAATTACGAGTATTATATATGTAAATGCATTCATTGAGAAAGTAAATGAGTTCTGTTCTGTTCTTCTTTTTTTTTTGTTGATGAGGGAAGATAATCTTTCCCCGGCTGAAGATAAATTAACATGTCAACGTTCATAATTTCGCTCATCGTCCTACTTCCTTGTCGCGGAATTCCTTAATCGAAATATTTTTCTAATGCGAAACGTCGTTCCAAAAATGGAGATTATATTACAGATTACCAAAACTGAAGAATGTGAACGATGAAACCTTTATGATAAAATTTGTATAAATTTCATCTAGCTGCCTCATTCCACACGCTTCAAATAGTCGTATATTTTCGCAGTTTAATTTTTACGTAGCTTGTTCCATCGACACCTACTTGAAGATTGCGTACATGTCATCAACTTCGGTCGGGCCGAAAAAATTGAATCTTCACAAATAACTTGCGCAGTCTTACAAGATTCAATTTCAAATCTGTTCAGAGAAGTTTCAAAACGAACATCGCTATTGCAATAAACAAATTGTATCGACAATTCGATTCTTACAGCAGACCTCAGTCTCTATTCCGTACTTTTGAAATTCAAATTAACTGACCTGTGCTATTCTTATTTAGAATCGCGCGTATGTTCCTCAGCGTTCGAATTTAACATTCATAAAATTCAGAATAGGATAATTTAGTTGAAAATATTAATATCACGAACTCAGTTTTGCATGAAGTAAACAAATCAGATAATCAATTAAACTTATATTATGTTAGATCTCGAGGGTTATTTGCACACATCTGCACACTACGATTGTCCAGGAAAAAGAATCTTGAAATAAGAAGAAGGTGAAAACCAAACTAGTCACAGGTAGGTGAACAGATTCTCTCATTAGATACGTTGCAATTTCAGAAGAAATAGAGATAGCAGAAACGGCGAGACTGTCACGATCATTACTGATTGACAGGAAAAAATTGCCAAAACGAGGACGGAATGTGACCCATATAATAATAAGACTTATTTTATTAATATGATGGTAGTTATGCCACAGAGACACACTTTATCGGTCAATATTATTGTTACTACTAATGTCTAACAATTTTGTACACATCCGTACAAGACCCTCATCAAGTAACGTTTTGCTCATCTACGTCAGATAACCAAAACTCAGTTCAAACAAGTTTAAGAAGTTGTACTCTACCAAAAGTTTTGAACAGGAAAAATTGAATTTACGTCTGGCTATGTTCGATCTTTATTATGAAATTTTTACAAAGGAACAGTGAACTAAACTTTGAAAACACAGTATTGAGTGTGAAACAACTAAAATCAAAAGTTCTAACGATCAAATTTAGATTGAAAAATAATACCTATAAGGAGAGAGAGGCAAGAAATTTTAGATGATTTTCTGGAACTTTGATAGTCACCGATACAAACTGCAACAGATTGATTTTCCTGTGACGTCACATACCAGACCAAAGTTTCCAGAGCACAAGTTAACCCCATAAAGAAAGCAAGACCTCTGAGAAATTCAAACTATTTCAAAGATGACAGAATTTTATAGTAGGTATACAGATTTGATTTACTCAAAGCCGAGAATCTCAGTCTCATGATTCTCAATCTCATAAGAAAGCAATATGAGTGAAATGATGTCAAATGAAGCTGAAAATATTACTTCACAAAAATCAACTTTTCATTCTAAAAAGATCCGTTATTTTTGAAATAATTTGAATGCCCGACAGGTCTCCATACTTTTCTTGTGAGGTTCACTCGAGCTCTGCAAGCTTCAGTCTGCTATGTGACGTCATGGAAAATTGATTTGTATGAATAATCACAAAATTAATACACTAAACGACCAATACTGGAAACTCCGCTGGATTTTTATGCTCTAGCGGTCTGGATAAACCTAACTCACTTTCATTTGTGTTGGTCGTTGGCGTGTATTTGGTGAATTTGTGTTGCATATTTATTGGAAGTGTAGTAGTAGAATTGCCAATCCCAACCGGGTGAGTTGCGTTGTAAGCACTGCAAACAGCGCTCAATGTATAGGCGGCGTAACTTGGAGTTTGAAATATTGGTAGCCCTGCGTACAAAGGTGATCATGATTGAATTTGTGTATCTCCTAACAGTTTTTCAATTCTGTTTTCCAATATTCAAGTATGAGCTTTAGAAAAAATTGTTTATTACAAAAAATGTTTGTTTCAGAATTCTCTACTTCTTTGATTCTCACACTTCTCTTGATTAAAAGTCAAATAACTCCAGAAAATTCGTTTGAACTAACGCATGTATTTGGTCCATAAGAAAAAAATCCATGATCCCCCTTGTAACCAGGGATGGTTACGTTCATGAACGCGTTCACTCGTTCACGTTCATTGAAAAAAATGAACGTGAACGGAATGAACGGCCTAAAAAAAAGAACTGAACGGAATGAACGCGTTCATTTCACTTGTTTTAATCCTGCGCTTTTGATAGTTTAAATCAATACATAAACGATAAGAAAAGTCTTTGTAGTAGGACTGCAGGTACCCTATAGTAGAAAGTAGAAACTCAACTGTCAACATTTGAAGAAGTAATTATGTGAAAAAGTGAAAAAAAAAAATAGAAATTTGAAAATGAACGTGAAAAAACACGTTCATAAAATGAACGTGCATTTTTTAGACGTTCACGGAAAAAAATGAACGTAAACTTTTTGGACGTTCACGTTCACGGAAAAGAATGAACGTGAAATTTTTGGACGTTCACGTTCATGGAAAAGAATGAACGTGAACGTGAACTTCAGTTCAAGTTCATGAACGTAACCATCCCTGCTTGAAACTAGCGCTACCTAGTGTAGGTTACGCCGCCTATTTCTTATGGAGTTTCTGGTATTGGTCGTTTACTCGTTTAGTGTATTTGATAATCTTAATGTCAGTAAACTACAGTGAAAATTTATGATTCAGACAATAGTCTGATTCCCTGGTGACGTACACTAAGCAGGTTAGATGCTGCAGCTGTCTCCCTTCAAAGATGTAAACAAACTTTTTGCGAGTAACATTTCCGTTTCAGTGAACGTTACATGATCCTTATGGGAAATAACAGGCAAAAAGTTTGTTTACTTTTTGAAGGGAAGCAGCTGCAGCAGGCAGGTCTGTTTTTAGTACAAATTAAAAAAATAACTGTCATTTGTTTGCAAGTATGTTGTTACAGGGAATTGGTCTGTAGAAACAGGAACTCGAGAATACATGCAATTATGTATAATTTTAGGCAAATCATACAATTTGAATATTAATTTCATCATTTGACCCAACCTGGACTAGCCATCCGCTAGGATCGCTAATTACGTAAATGGTTCGATCCAAGGTTTTTAGAATACTACGTGTACAGGTTGTCTCGTCTTCTTCTTCTTCTTCTTACTACCGGGAGGACAAAATACTGCCGCTCCATAAGAACGTATGTTAAATTTGTATTTTTCAAAGAAAGATAACTCGAAAGCGGCTCAATGGATTTCTTTGAAATGACCCGCGTTGGAAAGGAAATTTTATGGAGAATAAATTATATCCTCTTCGATTTAACGCTAAAAGCATTTTTTTCCGAGTTATCCCGTGATAATTGTACTGAAGATTTCTCGTTATCACATCGCGGCTGCGCGCTTGTACGTTGTCGGTATTTGTTACATGTTGCATGCGCGTTCTCAGCGATGTCCTCTTGGTAAGAAGAAGAAGAACGAGACAACCTGTACACGTACTATTCTAATAACCTTGGGTTCGATCAACAGCAATGGTATTTTTACCAAATATGAAAACTGGGAATGAACTACTTCAATCAAGAAACTGAGCGGGGAAAATTGAAAGAGGTATCTGAACTTTGATAGTATGTGAGAAAAACAAAAAAACAAAATGAAATAACACTTGAACAAAGCAGATTTGGCTTCCTGACATCCCATAAAAAAGTCTACAAACAGACATTCAACGAATTAGATAGGATGACAAAACCCTCAACTCCTCTGCATTCCAGAGTTATTCCAGATTTTTCATTTTTCTCCCATGTATTGCTATGGTTTGGATACCTCTTTCAAAGTTAGCAGAAGTACCATTACTGTTGAACAAACCCTCACGCACGTTGTAAGCGATCCTGGTGAATGACTAGTTCAAATGGTGGTATGTGGAAGCAGGATTTAGGCCTGTCATCTACAAGTCATCGCAAGGAGCGCTAGCAACATGCGTTGTCTGTCAACAGAACTAGAACATTTGCCAAATCTGAAAACTGAATATGGGCTTATAGCCTTCTTTGTCAATTGCTCGGGATTGTCTTTATCGACTGTATTAATTGAGGCAAGCAGGGAACCTGTTTTATGGGGATTTCTCTGTTCATACTTTTTCTAAATGAAGATTAAAATTTGTTCCTCACCTTGGAAGTTTAAGCCCGAAACTTCATATTTTTCCAAGCTTCCCCTATAAGGGACGTCAATATTCGAATTTTTTCCAAGTCTTTCTCTCATCATAACTTGGAAGTTGAAATTTGTCTGAGCTCTCCTCCTATCATCTTAGCTCCGAGGTCGATATTTGTATAAGTCTCTTTCCTATCACCTATAGCACCGTGGTTGAAATTTTCCCAAGTGCCCCTCCTGACATATACAGCCGGGGGTCGACATTTTTTCAAGTCCCTTTCCCATCATTAATAGCTTGAAAGTCAAAATTTTTCCTAAGTCGCACGTTTTCCCGAACGACACCTGGCGCCCATCGTCTTTCTTCAGTTAACCCCCCCGCCCTGGTACAAAAATTGATTCCCTTTTGAAGAAAGAAGAAGAGAAAAAAACACGGAAATTTCAAAATGACGCGTGAATGTTTGGCATAGACACCTTGAAATAAAGATAAGGATAGGAGAGGAAATATGACGAAAAACTCTCCTGGCCCGAGCCTTCGGAATTGACAACAGCATCGGTAACTCGCTAGTGGAAATTGACAATAGCATCGGCAACTGGCTATTCATGTTCAAAGCCAGAGGTTTATTTGCTTTTTGCTGGGCCCTTCTACCGGTAAAAAATGAAGATCATCTTTCATATCTCATTACAACACAACCAGCAAAGACACGCAACAGTCTCACCATCCCAAAAGTGAGAGGTTCGGTTCATCTAATCTCCCGCTAATGCCTATTCTAAATCTCTCAAGAGTTGCGTTGCTCATCTTACGACGTCGCGGTCAGGGTTAGTTTGGATCAGGGTCGCGACGTCATATTGAAATCATACCGCCTACAAAAGGGGAAAAGTTGAAATTTAGAGCACACCCATTCCCACGCATTACCTAATCTAAATTTTCCAGGATGTCATGCACTGATAATGCCCCAGCGTATGACGTCGTATATCAGACAGCTTCTATGTAGGTCAAAGTTGAAAGGGATCTGGTGCGTGACATGAGGATGGCAACGCTCTTTCCTTTTCTTCTGTACCAGCCTCAGATACTTAGATTAACGAGTTAGGCTAATAAAGTTCGAGTCACGCTGAAAGATGTACGCTCAGGTAGATGAAAATCCAGGACGGGGCAGAGTCGGAAAAAATATGGAACAGATCGACGTAAATAAGTCTTAGGTCTGTCTGTCACAGCCTACAGCATACTACTAAAATTATCCTCCTTCATATGGTTCTCAACTCTCTTTCACCAAAACTTTCTTCATCATGCTTCAAAATAAAGAACCACCCCTCGACAACAGCCATTTCTTGTTGTACAGGATTTCTAAATCTTTCCACGTAATTCCCAACGAGAGAGACGAGCCATCAGGATACTGCGTACTACGACCATTAAAACAAAATACATCATCAGGTTCGTGAATACCTGGCACATCCCCTAAAGGTAGTCTTGTTCAACAGTAGAAAAGCTTGATCCTCTTCAAACCCGATAATATTGCTCCTAGATAATCTACTATACAAAACAACCTTTGCTCTATAAACTAGCTCTCACCTCAAACTTCTCTACACCTCATTTTTCCGATAATCATAAACACAAGTCCTGTACTTCTGAATAAACAGAATTTCAAGAGATTATACTTGTAGGTTTTGCTACGTGGGTATTTGTATAACCAACACACATGAGTAGGAAAAAAAAACACACAAAAAAAACAAAGAACTTACAATGAAAGAAGCGTAAAAAGACGAGTTTTTGTTTCGACGTTAGAGTTAATAGGAGGACTGGTGATAAGTAAAGGTGACTTCTTAACGTTCGCTTTGACAGACATTCCCAACGCGGACGCTAACGTTTCGCCGAACACGTTTTGTCCTTTGGCTTTTCGTGTCTTAAGGATGTCAGCCGCTGAAACGCTTGAAACACGCGTTATGTACACAGGGCATTTGACCTGCACGAAAAGAAAATAAACCAATTGCCATTTGTCCACATGTGAAATGTAGGCATTTTCACTACGCACACACATAAGAGGGATAAAATAAACGATGAAAAAAAATGGATTATACGCATTACCATGAATGATATTCGATCAGTAATGAGCATTAGGATGTTTGATTGAAGAAGATTTCAAAAACCACCAAAAAAATTCAAAATAATAGCGTGTGTAATATTACAATAATGCTATAATAATATGTATGTACAGTAAATACTTCAAAACTACTGAATAAGCCTTAAAAGTATAATTGATAAGCGTGTACAAATGCATGCCAGAAATAAATTCGGCTCGAAGTCGTGGTGCAGAATAGAAAAAGAATGACAGAAACAGAGAAAGTGCATTGATTCTGTTCGCCAGAGGAGCGTCCTCGGATGAAGTTTTACATGTGAGACAATTTCTTTGCGACGCCCTGCATTCGGAAGTCGATTTGGAAAATATTATACGATACCGGTTCGAAAACAAAGAATAAAACAGAATACAGTATCCTACGAGACAGCTGCAAAGCTGATCACCCTTCGTCGACACATTGCATTCATTCTATATCGTTTTCGCTCTCACCTTAGTGCACGTTTTCTTATTCAACATCTTCTCTCTGAAAAGACTCGCATCTTCACCTGCCCGGAAACAAATAATTACACGAAATGAAGACCAGGTTGAAATTAACAATTTGACCATACGAATTTGAACGAAAACAGAAGTAGAAATACACAACTATCTATTTCAAAATTGTCATAAACGAAGATACAGGGACCAAGCTTGATAACAGATTCGCGCCTTTTTTTGAACTAACTTACGAACTCAGAACTCACAAAAATGTGAAGATATAGACGCTTTCGCGCGATTCTACTTTTTCAAGGTAATCTGATGTCAAATCGACGTCTATTAATTCTAGATCTATGATTTGACGCTCAAGATCCTCCAACTTTTTTAACTGACTTAAAAATCTTGAGCATGTGACAACGTTTAAATCATTTTCAACAATTTCTTCCTCCTAATTTAAGTTATGAGAAACTTCTATAAATGAAATGGGTGGACAACGTAAGTTGTGCACATGCAATACAAATTTTAATCTTGAAAACGGACAATGCATAATATTAGTTCCTGATTTCCAAATCGCCTCATCTATGGTGGCCAATTCTTCGAACATAATATTTCATATAAGTGATGTTTGCGTGGTTTGAGTATTATTGGTGATAATTCTTAGATCCTCGCTCATTTTCGTGTCCGATGGGGTTATTTTGGCAGCTAAAAGAGCCTTCCGATAAAATTGAGCAAAAATTTGATTGATCGTAGGAAAAGTAAATGCATAGTTTGTCCCCATTATTTTGAGAGGAACAAAATCACATCTG
This sequence comes from Aspidiotus rigidus, assembly GCA_035079385.1. Classification (NCBI taxonomy): domain Eukaryota; kingdom Metazoa; phylum Arthropoda; class Insecta; order Hemiptera; family Diaspididae; genus Aspidiotus; species Aspidiotus rigidus. Next base: position 4,728,845 of record JAVHKY010000015.1, on the reverse strand, counting down.
GTCCGACCATCCGCTAGGAGCGTTGAGCCCGGGATTAGGGCGATTTTTTCATTGGAATGTTCACTGACTGATCTTCAAATAAATAAGAAACAAAGAGACTTACAAGAAAATTTGTAGAGAATGTTCCACAAGTCATCTTCTCTCAGAAAAACTGATTAAGATACCCCGCCCATTATTTATCCCATCTTTGTTGTGCGCGATACTAGCGCTATTTGTTTCGAGTCGTCATTAATAAGCAGAGAACCTACTTCACAAAATTTTCCTAATTCGCACCTCTATGAGGCAAGGGTGTTAAGTTCAAATCTAAGTCATAATTAAGTCGAAAATAGTTGATTCAAGTTAGCCCATAAGTCGTACTTTTTTTTTTAATGAATTAAAATCTAGAGGTCAAGTTGAATTGAACTTTTGATCAGTCATACCAACGCACTTAATCCTAGTTCAACCACGCACATTACGAGCTAAACCAGGTTCAACTTGAATGCACAATTTCAACCAATTAACTTGAACCCGTAGTCAGCTTTTTAAACTCAGTTTTATTTTTGGTACAAGCGGCCCTAATTCAGTCAGTCACTCGACATTGTGTTTTGTGCTGACTCAAGTTATTCAGTCGCAAGACAATGCTATAGTAAGACGTAAGCCTTCAAGCACGACTTATAGACTGAAGTAGTTCCAGAGCCAAATAAAGTAGCTCCCGAGGAAAATGGAGAGGTTCAAACACCAGATATTGCTCGATCAGCAAAAATGGTACTTTCTGATCTATTTCACGAATACCCTTTCTGCTAATTTTCTGTCAAGTTCACTTTTTAGTTTCAAGTTGTCAGTCAGTCGTAAGATAATTAAATTAGGGAGTTCAAATTTTGAGTCTGTCGAGCGGAAAAATTCCAGTCATCATTCAGCCAGTCAAAAAATTTGAGTTGCAAATCAGTCAGTCAGTTTTTGGTTCGACTAAACTTAAACGTAACACCCTTAGTTTGACAATTTCCAAGTCTCACTCCTCACTTATATTGCGATACCTTGCTCCAAAATTCCTATTTTTATAGAGTTCAAAGTTTCAAATTTTTCCTAGTCCCTCCCCTTGGGCAAATTCTTTCTCCTACTGCACCCAGTAGATGTGGCTCAGACGTTGAAGTTCTTATAGCTCGAAACTTTCTCAAGTTCCTACCTCTATCTATGAGGGCTGAGAGCTCGATATTTTCAAGTCCATGTATATGGCCCAAAAATCAAAATTTTTCTGAGTTCCATTTCTGTAAGAGTAGTTCAAGATTTTCAAAGTCGGTTTCTGCCCTAAGATACTACAATGGGAGATACTGTGGAGCTCCTTCTTGTATGGGATTCAGTCTGCAGCTAATGGCTCCATTTGCATCTTTGTCATTCTACATCAGAGTTGCAGAACTTGAATGCAGGAGCAGTCATCTTTACAAAATGGACTCCCATTATATCTCCTTTTACGGTCTCCAACTTCAGATATGTGGCTCGGACGTTGAATTTTTTCCAAGCCTCACATCAAAACAAGTTCAGAGCTCGAAATTTTTCTAAGGTTCAAAGCTCAATATTTGACTAATTCAGTAATTCTCGGTCCTCATCTACATGGTCCAAAGGAAGAGATTTCTTTCCAAGTCTCATATCGATAAGAGTTTTGACCTGCACATGTTTTCCGAGTTTCATATAAGTTCAAGCCGCAATATTCTCCAAATCCCACATCTATAGGCCATCTTGCATGGGAATCAGTCTGCAGCTCATGGCTGCATTTGAATCATTTTTTCGTACTTTGAAGACGTAATTCTGCGTAGAAAATATAGAACTTGAATGTAAGTGCAGGCATAAGCTGGAGACTTGCTCATTTATAAGATGGACTCCTATTATATCTCCTGTTACAGTCTCTAACTTTTGTAAGTCCCACTTCTATAGTTCGGAGTACCCAATTTTCCTTGGATTCAAAGTTCAATATTTTCACTTCTCATCCACATCGTTCGCACGACAAGATGTACTCTAATCAAACCCCTACCTCGACATTTTTCCGAGTCCTTTATAAGTTCGAGTCGCGATCTTCACCAAATCCCACATCTACAGGGGTTCTGCGGTCAACATTCTTTCACGTCTCACATTTATAAGAGTTTAGAGCTCGAAATTTCATCAAGTTCCTACATTAGGTCCAAAGTTAGGCTAGCGTTCGGCGGGACGGAGCCTTCTCCCATCTGTATAGCCACCTTTATGCGCTCAAAAGGGCAATGTAAAACGAAGCAATAAATAAAGCTAGAAGATTGAAGAGAGAACTTGTGGCAACCGAAAAGACTCTTAGCATCAAGCGTAAAAGTAGTAAATAATCCAAGAACCATGATTGTCAATATGCATTCCGAGTATAGTTAGGCCTCGAACCAACAAACCATCAAATTGAATTCTGAGAACATTGAGAAATTGTTATCTCTAGAGTAGACACACATAGGAGTTAACGTCCGAATTGGAGCAAGCTACCAATCAAATTTGGAGCATCTAGCTCGAGTGCGTCCCACGATTCAAAATGATACGTAGGTGATCTTTCACACGTTTCACCTGGATAAAATACACCCGTAACTAGAGATGTATCCGAATCTTTTTGGATCTAATTTGTTACACTCACTTCACAACAAGTACTCGCCGACGATACTTATTTAATATTTCGCAAAGATCAAGTATCTAGCGCAGCTTCAAACACTCTCTCGCAAAAAAAAAAAACTAGAATCAATGCCAATCTTTCACAACGCATACACATAATTATACCACACATAGTGATTCCAACGATTCGATTGACTAACCTCTCTCCACACTCCCAGCCCGCAATTATCATCTTCGCTGGGTGAAAGAGCACACTTCTAATCATTAATCATAAAACTGAGCCTGCGAGGCATATACCGCTCGTCAAAAGGCGTCAAGCTTTTCGCGCCAATTCCTACGCAAGCGACGACAGTGTAACCTGCAAACCGACTAAAAACTACATTACTTACGTGGCTAGCAGCTTAAGCAACTCGGTTGGTGTAGACGGGTCTGGTCGCAACGGCGGTCCTAAAACGTGCGCCGCAGCATCTGCGAAATTCATACACAAGTGCGGTTTCCAGTAAGTGCCCAAACCAGCGGCAAGCGTTTCTCCGAATAGCACGTGCTTTGGTTCACTATGCTGATACTCACGTCGTTTGGCGGCCAGCGCGTTACCTGCCGAGCTACTCATTACATGCACTACGTACAGAGGACATTTAACCTACGAAAAAATACACAAGGGCCAAATTCGCTACAAAAAAGAAAATGAAAAATAGTACTGAGAAGACAAACAGGAAGAAAAAAGCGCATCATGCCGACTAGAAGAAAGCACAAGAATATGAAGTGGTTCGCATTTACTCGTGATTTCCTCGTTTTCAACAGAATACTGATAATTAATGAAATTTTACCGCTACTTCACAATATAGTATATTATTTTAACACATTTCACTCTTGAAGGTCACATACATATTGCATATTTCCAATCATGTCAATCTTTTCATTAGGAAACTTGTTTCTCTTTGATTAAAATGCAGATAAACATCTGATTTTTATTCTCTTAAGAGGCACTTTTTCAATCTTTACGTAACACTGTCCGACGAAAATGACACTTCTCCTCAAGGAAGCAAATATTAATTGATTCAATATTAATTCGGGAACGATTTTGATTGCTGATTGACATTCGTGGGTTTTTACTTCAATGTTTGGGGTTTGAATATTTGTTCAGTACAGTACATCATGCCGTCCCACAAAATGATTGTTTTATGTAACATACGAGCTTTTCTATTCCTGCAAAATATTTGTTGTAACTAAGACACAACGTGTCACATACGGGCAGATGGCAGTCACAATATGACGACCATATCAACCACGCCCACTTTTCATGAAGCTCAACGGTGACTGGATAAAATCGGCCAATATGGTCACATCTCAGGAACTTTACTACTAGATACAGTGCGTGGCCTCAAGAAGCAACACAAGGTCACCATGATATGGTCACATGAGAGGAACCTTCTGCATCTTACGTGACATCCTCGCTTGCAGGAAAAGTACGGAACCTAGGCGTGCACCTACTCGCTCTTTTAGCAACAAATTAAGAGCTCACCTTTTTCGCTAACTTCACCTGATTCACTGGACCACGGAAGTGACGTCATGAGATGAAGATAGGAAAATGGCTTACAGAGGAAGGACTGCTGCGAGAACTTTGCAAGGGAAGAAACAGGTGTCACAAGAGGGTCACAGATATGTCATTCCATAGTCACAAACCAAAATGTTACTGTCACAAAAAAGTAAGTGTGATCCTTTGGTGTGATTGAAATATGTACTTGTCATAAGTGAATCATAAAAGTCTCAAGTTATGCCTGTGATTCACACTGGTCCAGATTAGGAAAATTGTGGTCAAAACCCTGAAAAGAAAGTTATCGAGAAGTGCCCACGTTTTTATATAGAATTGTTGTTGAGAATCTAGGTAAACAAAATATTACAGTACATACTTCCACCAGAATTACTTTTGTTTGTACATTTATTCCTTATCTTGTCCAAAGAATTGGCATAAACTATGAGAAAAGTGCTCAATATAGGCATATATACGTACACTTGAATTCTAAATTCTGGCTTCAAAACTGATATTGTCATTTTTTTTTTTTTTTTTTTTTTAAATCCTTGAAATCACTTTTTTTAAATGAAATAATTTATGAGGTTGGAATTTCAATAGTTATCCCGAAAAACACAATTTTCAAGTGACAAACCCAACTAATTGGGCATAAAGTAGGAACTTCAAGGACTAGAACAACTAATAGATTGCGATATATTGCGTCAATCGAGAATCAGAGCTTGATTTGGTGAAGCATTAGCTTTTAGATAATGGAATCTTCAGCTGCTAATATGCGTGAATAGTAGAGTTATAATTCATTAAATAACACGAGTTTGCAACAAAATTTGAAAGGAACATCGTCAGTTGGCAGCAGTGGTAGAACTACGCTGCCGCCGCTGCAGCTGCGTGATAATGCAGTCCTTAATGATAAAAGTGAATAGAATTTGAGCTATTAAGAAGTTGATCAGTAGACTGACTGTCCTCCTGGATGGGAATCAAATACTGAATTTTGTACATATCATATGTGACCCTGTCTACAGAAACCCGGCCTAGCGTTGAATATCGATCAGGAGGAAAGGATCTTTTACCGAGGAAGGAAGATTCCTTTTCTCCTGATTGTAATTGAACACTAAGCCGTGTTTCTGTAGACGGGGTCACATATTGCAAAATCAACTTCAAATTTAGATTTAGCAATCCAAAATAAAATAAAAATCTTTTGAAGTTTTTATTTGATAAATATTTATTTTTGGACTAGTGATCGAGATGATAGAATTACTCTCATTTTCATGAAAAAATGTTTTATTCTCAGAAAAATTGTTTGCCTCCAAAGAAAACATGTTATTTTTCGTGAAAAATATGTTTGTTGAAATTATACAGTAAAATTACTGTCAAAAGATTCAGTGGTCTATAAAATGAAAAAATGATTGTTTCACAGAATTTTACAACAAAACATCTTTTTTAATTAGAAAACATATGAAAAACATGTTTGTTGCAGTTTGGAAGCAGAATTTTCGCCAAATCAAGATTCGAATTATCCTAAACAGGATCGAGTAAAATACCAATATTTCCACAAGAAAAACAAAAAACATGGTAATATCTTTGTTATTGTTTGGTAGCAAAGATTTCGCCAAAAATTAGGATTCAATGATTCAATACATAAGTAAAACACTTGCATTTTCACAAAAAAAAAATAGTTTTTCCTTTAAGAAACATGTTTTTTTTTTTTTTTGTTGTGAAAAACGTATCTGTTATCGTTTGGTAGCAAAATTTCTGCCCAATTTCGAATCAGTGATCCAAAACATGATCAAAATAATAACATTTTCATGCAAAAATGAAAAAAATATTTTTGTTCCTCGAAAAAACATGTTTTTTTGGTGAAAAACATGTTCGTTGGAGTTGCATAATAAAACTGCTACCATATTCGGATTTTGCGACCCAAAAAACGGCTACAGTTTTGGCCGCAAGAAATTATTTCTGGACCAGCGTGCGACTCAGCTTACCGAGAAATTCCCTTCAAGTTATACCTAGAAGTTACTAGCTCGACGCTGAAATCTGTCCTTCGTTATCTGTATTCTGATTGGCTATTTGCCTGACACAATATAGCCACATTTTACGGTCACAAAAAGTGAAATGTTCAATGCTGTCTGTGTGCAATAGTTGCAGTCCTTATCTCTCTCCCGAGGGCAGGAAGTGTCTTCGAGGAGACAACAAATCACAATTGACCTATTAAATGCCTCCTAAATTGTAGATGGATCGGAGGTAGTTCATCGAACTAATGATTTTTCAATGATTGTTTGCGAGGGAGTTTATAAAGCTGAGCAAGAGAAGAAGTATTGTTTAGATAGATTGTCAGCATTGTAGTAAAGGATGAAGGGGATGGAGAGGGTTCAGAGACGGGTTAGAAAGACTTCTCTTCGGAAATGCGGTTTAAAATATACCAAAGAATTGGCGATTCTTCAATCAATCGGAACTTATTAGGGGGATAAGGAGGACCATAAGTTATGCCAAGAGAAGAGGATGATGGAAGGTGATTGCTTTGCGGCGAAATTCACTACGTCATATTCCTTATGGTCGATGTGTCCCAGTATCCATCGAAAAGAGATGGAGGATGAGGAAGGACTTGACGAGTGTGCAAAAATGAGAATTCGTTCAACGATAGCATTGGTAAAATGAGGGTCTTGTATAGCAAGGAAGGATGGCATAAGGATTTTGCGAGGAGAGAGACAGGTGACAAGAGAAAGACAGGTCAGTTTATCAGACAGAAGGATGAGATGTGACCTGCGATGAAAAAAGGATGCTCATTGCCCATTGGCAGGAACACAATTTCTCTCTGATTGGACATCTAATCAGAGAGAAATGGTAGGCAATGAGCATCCTTTTCTCATCGCGGGTCACAGATGTGATCCTGAATGGAGACTGCATAACCGGTTCCGGGTCCCGTCTAAATAGTAGAGAAGCAGGGGAGGAAATTCCGAAGAAATGAATCCATTGATATATGTACGTATATAGTTTGTATATTAAGATGCCTGCTTCGGGAATTTCAGTAAAATCGAGACAGATGTCAAGGATAGGGTTTAACCAAAGGAGAGTGGGTGAAAAAATAGAAAGTAAAGGCCTCAGTTTGATATGAACGCCCAGGTGAGACCGAAGTGACAGAAAATGTGAATTACGCGGGCTCGGGGCATTTAAAAAGAGGGGAAGATTAGAGTATTGGGCTGTTAAGGCTAGGAAGTTGGTAATAAGTGAGAGAGCGCGGTGACAGAAAAGAGGAACATTTGCCTTAGCGCATAGGCTGAATAAAGAGTTGACGCGTAGTGCGCCAAAGGCAAGTCGAAGCCCATAAGGTCGAATGATGTCCAGCAATTACACAGTCATCCACTAGAAGCGCGGAAATCGATAAACTTAGCTCCTTTTCGGTGACGTCACATTCATTGATAACAATGATTCAAATGAGGTAAAAGTACCCCAACATTTTGCTTCTGAATGCAAACGAACGGTGTTCCGGTGAACGTGAAGAACCACTCAAGTCCATTTCCCTCTTGATTGGATTTTTCCAATAAACGGCAATGAACGGAACTGTCCCTGCTTACACGTTATCTGATGCTATTCCAATATGCGGTCTACCCAACACATACGTAATAATGCAGTCTACCTGAGTGAATAAAGCAGTCTACCTGTCATTCAATTATTCACAATGCTCTTACGTGAATTTTATGAAATCGCGGGGACAGACGAAAAGGCTGTGACGTTTCTTCGAGATTACGATCTTCTAGGCCAGGAGGACAACGTGCCACCTTGTTCGAAGTGTGGCGGAGGAATGGTGACATCTAGGAAACGTGATCGGGGCGGTGCATTTCGGCCTGTCTTACGGTGTCGTGAAAAGAGATGCCAGACAACTCGTTCAATAAGAACAAATAATAATTCCTTCGGGCAAATTGTAAGCTGAAGTTGACCCAAATCTTAGAACTGGCTCAATTTTTTGTGATGGACTTTCCAATCGCAACAACGGAGACTCTGATCGATAAGTCACACAGCACGATTGTCGACTGGTTCAATATGTGTCCGGAGGTGTGTTCTGCCAAAGTGCGGGCTCGTCCTCCGATGGTTGGGACACATCTTGATCCCATACAAAACGATGAAGCGCGTTTTGCGGGAAGGCGGAAGTACCGTCGGGATCGGATGTTAGAAGGTGGGGCTGAAACCGGGATCTGATGGTCACTATTTTAGGGTTCAAAGACGAGACTGGACTACATCCTAATTTACTGATGTAGTTTGAGGTAGACCGCATATTAAACTCTTTCAGTCAGGTAGAGCGCATACTGGAATGACATTTGATTGTAAATACACATCAGGTAGACCGCATATTGGAATAGCACCCGTTATCTTCTCATAATAATTGATTTTGACTCATCAAATACGCTTTTTCCCAAGAAGGCGGTTGCCAACGGTTAGCCGGAATTTTTAAACTAAATAATATTGATAAAATTTAGACACAATTTTACATCAGGAGCGTCTAAGTAGTAATTGAGTCAAAAAATAATAGACTTATTTTGAAATTAAGCCAGTTTTAAGTCGAACTCATTTCCGAATGGTTGAAGTCAGTCAGTCGTAAGTCGATGCTATTGTAAGTTGTGAGTCATGAAGTCGATAACGCTTGACTTACAATTTATGGATTGAAGCAGCTCTGAAGCACGCTGAGGTAATGGAGTGGTTCCCATCCTGGATATAGACGAATCAGCAAAACTAGTACTTTCTCATACTTGTCAGGAATACTTTATGTGCTGATCTTTTGGTAAGTTCACTTTTTAGTCTAAAGTTGTAAGTCAATCGCGCGGGAAAATTTCAGTCATCAGTCAGTCAAAAAATTTGAGTTGGTAATCAGTCACTCAGTTTTATGGGTCAACTTGACTGAAACTTAAAACTCACGATTTCGAGTGAAAAACAAAGAAGAAGAAAAATAGAAAATGACGAGAGTTCCAACGTTTTTTTCTTGATTCCCTTTTAAAACTCGATATTTTTCTAGGAAAATAACTTCCTATGTAAACACCCTTAGAAGCTATTAAACTATCTACCGAATCGATAAGAACTAAGGTGGGCAAGCACGCAACAGCTTTCCAGGAAAACGCCTTCTCATATACCGTTTTTGTTGTGTGTCATAATATCCTGCTCGAATTTAAGGCATTTCAGTCGTACTTATCCTTTACAGCGACACTCTCAGTCGTCACTTTAGGCAGAAGCGCATTTACAATCGTCACGTGACACTTAATTGAACACTTACGCTGTCTATCGAGGTAGCTCAAGTAAAATGTTACCGTCACTTTCCTTTTAGTGTCGATTGAGAATGTCGCTGTCAAGTGATTTAAAATAATGCAATTTGAGATTGATAGTTCGCGCTTAGTGGATCAATATTTTCAATCAAAATTTAGATATCTTCTGCTCTGTAGCGGTGATTTCTCCTAGCTGATAGCCGAAAAACTGACAACCACAATTAAATTTGATTTTCTAGAATTTGTCGTACATATGAAATATGTATTTTCCATGATTGAAGTAAAAACTGCTTTGCTCGCACAGTTTTTACTTCAATCATAGATACCTATTCTCTGCACGAATAAATATGTATTTTCCAGATCGACTCTAATTCATTTGTAGTACATAGGATGAGCCAAAAAATGTCAATATCTGACATAAAATCTCTACATTTTAATACGCCTTTAATTTTAAACTCTCTTTAAAAACAATTGAAATGATTGAATTTTAAATTCTGAATATAATTTACGAATGAACAAGATGTTCTCGAGAAGAGTGAGTCACGATATCGATTTTAGTATAGGAGATACAAGAGGTACAGAGGAGGTTTTGAGCTCGGCATCTCAGTTGTTCTAATTCAAACAATATGACGCAGTTAAAATCCAACGAAAAAAAAAAAACAAAACTTGCAACATCTGTTTTAGCGAATTAAAAATACTCCCGAAGATCCCTCAAAATATTCCCGTCACTTGAGAGCTGTCGGACAGTGTACATATCAGTGAGCTTCGCGAACATCAAGCGGCTCTTTCTAATCATTATAATATTCCATAGTTTCAAGAGGCTAACAAGCGACTAAAATAGTGATTACATGCAAAGCGTTAATTATATCGTACAATATGATACAATGCGGTAAAGCGGGAATTATTCGTTTCTGAAAATACATCTCGAAGGAAGGTGGCGAGAATAAAACGTGATACACTTGGCCAACATTTACACGAGAGGAGTAATGCGTATTACGTTTTAATAACTGAATTTTCTCAAGAGAGAGACATATCATGAATGACAGAAGAGAATGCTGTTTTCTCACCTGATTGGCAAACACACAAGCACGAAGTACCGCTTCGGCTTCCACTTCTTCAGGACGCGATAATTCGTGTCCTTCCGGTCCCGTCACACCCGCTTTCAGTAGTCTGCTCGTATTCTACGCATACAAATTAAAAAATACATACATCACATGTATTATTTAATGGGAAAAGAAAATGCGCGCACACACACAACCTACGCGTACGCATTTATTCGTCTGTTCTTCTCGAAATACCGAGAACACAACGTTATTACGGCAATTAAAAAATGAAAGAAGTTTACAACGAATGATAATATTATGAACGACTTCGATAAAATAATTAAGAAGTGAGAAAGACAACAGAAAAAAAAAGAGGTACCTCTTTTATAATGGTTCCGTTTTCGGCGTGTACCAAGGCGACTGCACCGAGCTCTTTGCACGCCTCCAAAACTAAATACATTTCTTTATCCGTGATCATATATAAATCTGGGTACGCGAGGAAAAATTTGAACGAATTGACACCGTACATTTTACACAGATCGGACATCTCGTTCTTCACCTACGTAAGTAAAAGCGTGCGCAAAATTAATCACCTTTGCGCCGTTTTTGTCGTGGCTTGATCAAGAAATTCTACTTTGTTTCCGGTTTCCATAAAAGCATTATAACCGATAATACGTGATCTATGAGCATTGTTGGTCGTCTTAATAGACGACGCGTGGAGTAGGAGAAAAATGAAAGGAAGAAAAGAAAGCACAATAAAATATCGTATTGAAGGAATACTTAGAACTCCGAACGTACACTTTCTGACCAGTAACTGATACCAACGTGTAGACCATAATCGCAACAAACTTTTCCATCCGCTAATTTACGATACTTCATGTAGGTTTGAATTAGAGATTCGTTTTTCGGTGGTATGGCGTAATCGACTGCAAAAGAAAATAAGAAAGAATGAAAATGATAACATGCAAATACATCAACATCCACTATTAGGAAATAAGGTACTGTAACTAATTACATAACTAAGAGAAGAGGAAAAGAAATTAAACGAATCCGTTCCTTACTTCATGCGGGACGTCAATGAAAAGTGTCGGAAGTTTGAGGCGAAGTTGAAGGAGAGGAAAAATAAGAAGCTGTCCTCCCTAATGACGGTTAATGAGGAGGGGGTGAGTGACGGTGTTGTCGTTCATAAATTCCATCCCCCCTCATAAATAATAGTCAGGTAGTGTTCAATAGTGACGAAACATCCTTCCTTGAGAAAGGTTTGAAGTTCAGTATGCCTCCCCTCAAGAATGATGAAACCTTGGCGAATGTCGTTGCGGATCTTGCGGTCAAGATTGGTCCTGGTTTTAATACCCAGAAAGTCTGTGCCGGATTAGTCCGTAATAACCCCCTCCCTCGCATGAGCAATAAATTGGGAGGAGTGATTCAGGGTTTAAGGAGGAAGATGAAAGAGGGAGATTTGATCGTCACTAAAGCTGACAAGGATAACGCTGTTGTAGTGATGGAGAGATCGGCCTATTCTTCTAAGGTTCATGAAGTCCTATAGCAGTGTGGTGCTAAAGAGAGTGAGGATTTCAGCTTTCCCAAGCACGTCAAAGAAGTGAGGCGTGTCATCAACAGGAGTGAGGCTGTTATCAAAACTCCTGCTTTGAAAAAAGCCCTCCTTGTTCCTAACCCCACACCCCCCCTCCTGTACGGGCTACCTAAAGTGCATATGAACAATACCCCGATGCGACCCGTTGTTCCTTTCGTCTCCTCTCCTACCTACCTCCTTGCCAAATTCCTTGACCGTTGGTTCAAAAATCGAATTGATTTTGAATCCCTTCATTCGGTCTTGAATTCAGCCTCTTCAACTGACGTCCTCAAGGATGTAAGTCTTCCCCCGGGAACGACCATCTGCTCGTTTGATGTTGTTGGTTTGTTCCCGAATATTCCTAAGGCTGCTACTATCCAGCGTATAGGTGAGCTACTCGTCAAAGCCAACATTCTTCATAATGAGCTTCACGAATTCTTCGATCTTCTAAATACTTGCTGGTCCCCTAACTACTGTAAATTCGAAGGGAAATTTTTCGAGTTCCCTGACGAAGTAGGGATCCCCATTGGATCACCACTAGGCTCTCTCATATCCGAAATTTTCATGTCTAAGTTTGAATTGACCTCTTTTCCTCGAACCAGGTCTTACTCAATCATATTCATTATTGGCACAGGTACGTTGATGACGTTCTATGTACCTGGACTGGTCACCCAGATCGCTGTGGTGAGTTTCTGAGGTATCTCAATTCCTGGTACCCTTCCATCAAATTTACGTTGGAAATAGGGGTATTTTCCATTAACTTTTTGGATTTATCGATCTCTATAATAGACGGTATCCATAAGTTTGGAATTTACAGGAAAGATACTATGACCGATGTTTTAGTCCACGGTGGTTCGTTCGGTCCTGTTGCTCACAAGATGGCTGCTTTTCATAGCCTAGTTCACAGACTGACTCGTATTCCGTTGAGTCAGTCTGCTTTTAAGAAAGAAGTACGCACAATAAAACACCTGGCTAGAGTGAATGGGGTCAATGTCGACGTTGACGTGATGGTTCGGAGGAAAGTTACAAGGAGCATTCTTGATTCCACCACCTCCCTCCCCCGAGACACGATCCGTGATCGCCGTTTGCGTTGGATCAGTCTCCCTTTCCTGGGGAAGTTCTCCCTGCAATTGGGTCGGGCCCTTCGCCCGTTTGGCTTCAGACCCGCGTTTTACAACCCTACCACAGTCAAGAGGTTGTTTGTGAGACTGAAGGACCCCATACCTGTCGATGAGAGGAGTGATGTGTATAAGTTGGAGTATGAGGATTGTGGAGGCTTTTATATTGGCGAGACCAGCCGCCAAATGAAAGTTAGAGTAGCTGAGCACCTGAAGTCTTGGAAGAAGGGACATTTGGGGGAGTCAGCTTTCGCCGATCACTTAATAAACAGTGGCCACAGCTTCCGTGAGGGATCCGAAAAGCTCCTCCATAAGGAGAATTCCTACCGTAAGCGTATTGCCCTCGAGAATGTAGAGATAATTCGTCATCTCAACACTGACGGTATCACTGTACTCAATTCGTACATTCCGGAAGATGGCCTGATCGAACTGGTTTATGACTCACACCGTGATTTCTCGTTTGGACGATCTTAATACCTCGTTCTTCTCTTTTGTTCGTCAGTTGCTTTCATTTCAGGCTTGAAGATGGTTATTTAACCGAAAGCGCTCGTCGTCTTTTATTTTTCTGTGGTTTGCATGTTTTACTCCACGTCGGAGTATTCGTCTTTCACGTTTATTAGGAAAAGAAATCCTATTTTGATGTAGGAAGTGAGTCAAAATTTCTCCAAGTCCCTCCCTCGCCATATAATATAACTCGAAAGTCGAAATTCTTCCAAGTGTAACACTACTTTATTAGGGTAGGTCAGTTTTTGGCGGGTGGTGGACGCCAAAATTCTCAAAAAGTCCCTGCATAAAATAAGTTGCCAGTTAAATTTTGACTTTCAAGTTCTATACGATCTTGAAAAATTTCAACTATCGTTTTTGCTGGGCTGAGATGGAGAGAGCGCGAGTTCATCAAAAGGAGATGGGAAAAATTGCGATTTAAACTCATTTAATTCATGTAGAGGTTTACGAATATCTGGACTCAAAAAGAAGAAGAGCGGTTAACTGATCATTTGAGGTGTTGAAAAATTTTCAATTCACAAGCGATATAGACGAAGGAAACTTGAGAAAGTCTCGACTCAAGATCCACTTCATGAGCTGTCTAGAACTTCATCTTCGAAAATCCCTCACTTCTTAAACAAAATTATTGTTCCATACTCGATAGACCTATTCTAAAATATTGTTGCTGACAATTTTTACAATATTTTTATGAGCCATATCTACGTACTAGAAAAAAAGAAAAATTCAAGGCTTCTTGAATGGCCTATCTATAGATCCTTTCCTTATAAAAATTAAATACAAAATAAGGGTACAATAGACAACGGATAGTAAACGGTACAATTATCAGACCGAAACCTTCAAAAAACCTAGTTTCTAAAGCTAACGACAGTGACAATAAAAAAAAAAAAAAGAAAAATTATGACATATCCTGAGTACGAGGTAGAGCATAACTCTTGTAAGAACATTTTGACAAGACGTAGGATGATATTCTTCAATTTCATCACTAAGAGCAGCAAAAATAATTTTATCGATTATTGTTTTGAATGACAAAAATGACTTTAAGAGGCTCAAAATGAAAATACGACAATTATTTGTGTACGCCTTGTAATTCAATCTGCCGCTCGACAGTTACATAAGACGTGTTAAGAAGCGACCGATGAAAAGAGAGAAAAAAAACTAATACCATTTAAAATGGTAGGTAATCAGAAGAACGAGCTTCGTTTCCTGCGACCATCCACCCGTGTTTCTCATTAGAGAAGGTGCATTCGTATCTTTCACAGCCTAACACGATTTTAATGACTCGATTTAGGAGCCGAAAACAAAGCTATATTCTTTAAGACAAAAATAAAATTTTCAAAATGATATTTAATGAGGTGATACTTCTATAAACCACAAAAACCTTATCTTCAATATTATGAAACATCGGATCTTTGAACTTTTACTCGAAATTGACGAAAGAGGTTCGCGAGAATATTGGCATAATTCCTCCTCTTGATTTCTCAATAATTTTACAGGGTCTTCCCAAGTTTTCGGAATCGAAATACTCAACTTTTACTTGACCTTTCAACTTTGAATTCATGGGAAACGATGTGAAAGTGTGTTTCCTGGACGGACATGCAAGAAGTTCAACAAATCGTGAGATATGAGAAAATTAGAAATGAAATGATTATTGACATATTCCGTGTCTTCGGGCTCGGGGTCATACTAAAGAGGACACTCGAGACAGCAATATTTACGCGCCAGTTTGGCGCAGATGTCAGCCTCGACATAAAAAATGCGTTCGACTCGATCCCATGGAAGAGGATATTGGAAGCCCTCATGGACGCAGAAATGCCTGCATATCTGCTTAGGATCTTAGTTACCGAGAAATCCAAGTAGAGACGTCTGCTGTTACAGTAAAACGCCAAATTACTGATGGGGCGCCCCAGGGGTCGCTTCTATGGTCTGTAGCATTCAGCGGGACCTTCAAGGTGAAGCTGCCACAAGGTGTTAACGTTATCTACTATGCGGGTGACACGCTGGCGGTATGCACTGCCGAAAGAGAGCAGAGTAAAGCAGGCCCTAGAAGCAGTGAAGCGTTATATCGAGTCGGTCAGACTAGAACTCGCAATAGGAAATAGGGAGACCATATTATCCACAACCCATCGGAAGTTCAGCTCACCGACCTTCCTCCTGCAAGATGTGCAAATCAACATCAAGAAGGTGATGAAGTATATGTGGGCACCTGGTTTGGTTCAAAGCTAAGCTTGATGGCAGTGGAGAAGGCGGCGAGGTCGGCGAACTACTTAAACCTAGGTGGCACGAGAGAAGTTAGAAGAAGGATAATGACAAGCAACGTATTTCCAATGCTTCTGTATGGTGCTCCAATAATAAAGATAGCTTACAGAAAGAAGGAGACGGAAAACATCCAACGGAGAGTTGGGCTGAGGGCTGTACGTGTCTACCGCACCGTCTCGACGGAAGGTCTTTGCGTATTAGCACTTTCACCACCAATCGAGCGCCTTGCTGAGGAGAGAGCGATGAAGTTCATAGCAAAGAAGAGGACAACGATTGACAAGAGGCTTTACGGATTAAGCAAGAGGCCAGGCACTCATTTCTTGAGAAACGGAAAGCGAGCATTCTTCGGAGTGCGAGTGTGCTAGGTAAATGAACGACCCGGGTGTGTTGATACGCAAACTTGATGAGTGGATTAACCGAGACTCACCTGACGCAGGCGTTAAGCGGCGATGACTGCTTCTAAAAGTACCTCCATGAAAAGCTAAGGAAATTTGAGCAGACAACGTGCTCGCATTGGCACTGCGATCAAGAGCGGGATGATGGACCAAACCATACCTTATTTGAATGCGGAGGCGTGAATGGGGCCAGCTCGGTCGGTCTCTTCAAGAGGTCGGGGTCGATGAAACGCTTGCTCTGAGTAGCCTGGCACAGTGGCGGATTAACACATTTTGCGCTCTACGCTGAAGGCAATTTCACGCCGCTCGCTGCGCTCGCGACAATGTAAAATAACTCTCTGTTCTTTATTCTCTTCTATTCTCCGAATCAGTCACTCTGCTTTTAAGCCTACCAACAGTCTCCATTATACCAGGCCTAATAGCGATATTGCTCGAGTCTTCCTTATACTCGGCCTCCGAATGACGGCTGATAACAAGATACTAACAGATTTTAGGATTGAGTACTACTACTCAGTCTCCATTATATTGGGCTATTCAGTATACTAAATAATACTAGGCCTACTATTAACTTTCATGAAGTCAGTTTTACCAGATGGTGATGATAAAATATCGCCTATTCCTCTGGTTGAAGGAGCCTAAAATCGCCAACTACAAATTTTCTGTCGCTGAACCCATGAAGTAGCCCAAAATCGCCAACAATCGCCAGTCGGAACGCCCATTCGGCGACAAAAAATCCCTAAGTTTCATGTAGCCCAATTGGCTTGTAGGAGGCAAAATATCTTTTGTGAAGCCCAATTGGCGCTTTATAGCGTAACCTGGCCACACTGCGTGAAGCCAGACCTAACATAAGACTTACATACAGCAGTAAACGCCTTTAAACCACTTACAGATTACGAAGATGAGGAAAGGTGGTTTGAAATCGCAAATTTCCGAGTTAGGATCGGAGTCAAGGTTGATGACGTCATAGTCTATGGTAAAGAAAGAGAAGGGATACAGCATACAGGATTATTAGTGAGTGTTGGAAACTCGCGGGGTGGTGTGAACTCGCAAATTTTGGAATTACGGGTCAAGATTCAAGACTTGTGAAACTCGCAGACTTTCAGAATCATATTCAAGGTTCTTTTCCATGGGGTGGGAGGGGGAACAACCGGTGGGAAGGGTAAATTTCGGAGTTAGGAACTACGATTCAGGAAACTTCAGGAGGGATGTGTTTTTTTTTTTTTTTTTTTTTGGGGGGGGGGAAGGCCAATTCTAAGAGGTGGTGTGAACTTGCAAATTTTGGAATTAGAAGCTAGGATTCAGGAAAGATCATGTTAAAAGAGAGGAAAAGGGAAGAGAGAGAGAGAGAGAGAGAGAGAGAGAGAGAGAGAGAGAGAGAGAGAGAGAGAGAGAGAGAGAGAGAGAGAGAGAGAGAGAGAGAGAGAGAGAGAGAGAGAGAGAGAGAGAGAGAGAGAGAGAGAGGTGAGAAATATCAAACGGATAATGGACCGTCCATTATCCCTACATGGCTCCTTCTGAATTTTCATACGTACATGATTTATTCTTTCAAAGGAGACATGAGTGAGTCGAATTCTTTCTTTCAGTAAGTCGAATGTTTCCTAAGTCGAATTATTACATTATTATTAGAAAATTTCGCGTCGCTAAAATTCCGCGCCTTACGCTACAGCGTAGTCAGCGTATAGGGAAATCCGGCGCTGGCTTGGCAGCTCCCATCCTAGGTCCGACGAAGCATGGAACCAGGTGCCTACATTCGCAGCCTTATTTTATGAAGGTGAAGAGGACTAAGGGTGGAATAGGAAAATTCAGAGCCGTGTACCATCCACATACAGATGACACTTGGCAGGAAGAAGATGAAGGACAGCAGGGACTCAGAAATTAGATGCCATTGCAGGACTGCAATGGCAGCGGGGAACCCGCTGTCCCGAGTCCTCCGGAGCTTGAAGTTTTTCCAAGTCCTGAAAATCATGACGTGACAACTTGAACGCGCTGCAATTTCAAGGAAGCCATCGTCTTTCCAAGTCCTCCTCCTATCATATATATAGCTCGGAGGTAGGAATTTTTCTAAGTCCCCCTCCCCTCTCCGTGACGTCATCAACCTCGCTCGCGCTCGCGGACGAAAATTTCCTGGAAGCACCCCCCAACAAAAGGGATAGCGGCTTCCCCGCTAAAAAAAGTAGAAAAAGAAGGCAACTCCAACATAGGCTCAGCTCTAAGTTTTGTTTGGAGTGTGCTAAAGTTTGCATGCTTGGGGGCACTGTAGCTTGGCGGTTGCCAAGAGGAGGAGGATTCGTCGAGGAGATTCTTCCACCACCAAAGATACCGGCGTTGAAAGAAATAAAATTAATATGTACGCAACCTACACCCACTCCACCATAGAGGACGAGTGGCTGCCAGTGTGACACATGTGACGAGGTCTCAAAACTAGTCTTTGATCTTGAATCGCTTATGATGCCATAAGACAGGCATTGCTTTGACTTATTTCAGGGACAAAAATCGAATAATATCAAATACGTACATAGGACACAGAAAAGATATGATATATAATCTTTATTTATTTGGCCCTGTCAGAGAATTTTTTCTTTCCCTATGAGAGCAAATCAGCTCACAGAAATATTAAATACAGAAAGGGGGAGGAGGTGGAACAGCACTGGGCTTCTTATATAAGAGGTCTGAGGTCAAGTTTCATTGGAAAGGACAGAAATTTGTAGGTTCTTTATTCTTCCTTTCATCTTCCCCTTTTTCACTCAATGAAAAGATGGTTGAAAGTGTTCTTCTGCCACAGAGCAAAATAATTTCCTCGACTTACTTGACCCTACTGAATAGAACCCGAAAATGAGTCTGCGATATAAAAATGTATTAACTGACGGGGAGGGGGATTCTTGTTTTTCATATGGCACTGTTCTGGAGCAGTTTTGACGAATAATGAAGATGCTTGTTTCGCGTTCATTTCACAAAGAAAAACATTAATACCTCTGACCCTAACAAATATCGCAAGTGTTAATCGACAGAACTTTTGCAGAAAATTTTTGCCCAAGGATGGGTAGTCTAGAATATCTATCAACTGCGTATAGAAAATAATTCCAACTTACTTATCGTCGTCGTACCGCCAGCAACTGCAGCTTTCGTACCAGAGTAAAAATCATCTGCCGTTTTTTCTCCCATGAATTCGAATTCTAGATGAGTGTGCGGATCGATGCCGCCTGTAAAACAAAACAGAAGAAAATAGAATTAAAAACATGATAATATCTAGAAGAGCGAATAACTCCACCATTCGATGTATGAAAATTCTAAATCCCACTCGAAGTAATTTTGAACAGACCGACAGCATTTGAAAGCAAAAAGAAAAAAAAAATGATCTAGATAAACGGCGCGATGATCTTTCATTTACCACAAACCTATACGGAAGTACCCATCGCCTCCGGTTCTTGTTCTTCTATTTTCATATTTTATATTTACAAACAATGATGTAAATCTACCGTTCTCTGTAACGGTAAGATGCGGTATGGAGACACACATGGAAATTCTGCGACCCACACACGCGCTACCACTTGTAAAAAAAACCTGGATTGCCGATTACTTTATTGTGAGAATGATTCAACGAGAGTGAGAAGTCCACGCGCTCTGGAGAAGACATCAGTGAGCACGTAGGCTTGACGATGGAACTTTTATAGGCCTATACCCGTATACATATGTGTATACTACTATAATCTCGCACATGATTAGAATCGGCGTATGCGATACATCAGTAGGAGGATTGCTTTTACTGAATGAATGTCCTACGGATACGCAATTATATTTACCTGGTATCACGTACATCGATTTAGCGTCAATAGTTCTGGTACCACCTGGTATTATCATGTTACGCCCAAGTTGTCTGAATAGTGCAAACAAAAAAATGTTTCTTGGTAAAACGAGCTTTTATTAATTATCCGTGAAAACGAGTAATTGTGAATTTGAATTAGAAAATTACCGCCGCGATGCGATGCGCCGGTAAATATCGGTATAGAAAAAGCGAAAGTCAGTTAATTATCTACTAAGTGAATAATATTATACACACTTGATAACTCCGTCTTCGATATATACGTCCATCTCTTCCATTTTGTCGGCATTCACAACAGTTCCATTTTTTATTAATAAACGTGTATGCGAACTCTGTGAAAAAAAAAATAATAGATACAGTGTACACACAGTACTGTACATTCGCAGAAGAGATCATTTGAACCGGTTCGAACAATACTATATACAGCGCCGGCAACGTGATAATACACATTTGCACGCACAGTAATTTACATCATTTGACGAGCGAACGATATAATATAATTAGACGGTGGATTTTTTTTTCTTCTTCATTTTTGTGGGTACGATATACCATTTCGGTAGAGTACAAGGGTCTATCCGGTCACTGCGTTCAGAAATTATTATCTTTCTTCTGATATCTAGAGAAAACTTACCAACTACTATTCTATATAATTACCAAAAATCACGTAAATCTAAAACTTCACGCGTGCAATGGCCCGTCAAAGAAAAGAAATTGTAAATAAGACTCTTCCACTGCACTTACCTGTAAATGAAACGGTAATTTCTTCGTCGACGGAGTCAGGCCTTTCAAATCTGAATTATTGTGGTTCGTGTCCATCTTCTTGGTAGGTGTATTTCAATTCTTCACCCTGAGTAACAACAAAATGAACAGATACGAGATTAATACAACTCAATTGTCATATTATGTACAGATGACGGAGGAAGGAGGGCATTTTCTTCAAATTTTTAGAACAATAATATGTAATATAACCTAAGATCTCTCAAAGTCTCAAAATTTGAACGTATGTATACGAGAAGTCTATTGAACTGGCCCATCCAGCAGCCTCCCTCTCACGCGGATAATTCAATAATCTGGAGGCAATATTTAGGAGAAATAGTACCCATTTTTGACGCAAAAAAGTCGGAATGTGATTAAAACAAGATAGGAAAAACGTATCCACACCGTCTTTGAGATCCAGCATTCAACTTCAAAGAAAAACATTGGATCATGACAATATATGTACTGTCCTTGAGCGTTTTCGGGGCTCTGACAGACTGGCCTAGGGCCGGGCTCTTTGTGACGCCATTAGATGGCTATACACTTTAGTCTAGTTTTTAGGATAATTACTCGTATCAAGTATTAGAAGTATGCTAGCCTAATTAGCTAACGGTATAATATTTAGCCTAGTGGGTATAAGCCTGCTGATATCTTATATTCCAGGCTACAGTTTTAGCCTACAGTACATTATTATAAGCGTACTACTGTATGCTAAACTATTCATCTAACCTAAGTTAGCCTATATAACTCTTTCTGAAGTAGGACAAGGTCACTGATGACGTCATACTACCGCCCCCCCCCCGAATAAAATAGTTCCGAGTCTCTAAATTAGGTCAAGGGATGACGTCATCCGTCTCACAAAAAGCTGACTGACTCCCAGCGCAGAGACATTAATAATATACAGGTAAAATTTATGTTCGACTGTTCTTTTTCGAATTTGAAAATAATCCCTGAAATTTTCCGAGATTTGCAAATCTGCACAAAATAAACGAATACTACAAATTCATACATTTTCTTAGTAATAGCCAAAAATTATTTCTTCTAATTCTTGGTATTCTCAGGTTCTTCACGCCAGCGCAGCGGTTACCTTTTTTTTTTTTTTTTTTAGGGTTGTTCCTCTCCTCCCTCCGGGGGGCGCACTGGCGGGGGAACAATCGTGTCTTAGAACTGGTGCGTCACTAAGTCTTACCACTGCCTTGCCCGGCGAGGGGGTTTACGACTGGGAGAGTTAGCTCTTGCTAATTGACAGTACGCGGTGGAAGCTGAAAAGCGGAAAGGCAAATAGTCACTGTCACTCTCCAATATAGTCAACTAAAAGTGGTATAGGCGAACTTCCCCCTCGAAGGATGTCAATCAGGCTCCTCCCCACTGCTATGTGGGAAGCAAGGAGTAACTGACACATCCTTAAGTCCAGCTGCTACCATACTTGTATGGTGAGGGGAGTCACTCCCTCGGGGATGACAAAGCAGCGGGCTCGCACAGACTTTTCCCTGTGTATGGCACCCTCATATTTCAGCATCACTGATCACCACTCTATCCTATCATTCTTCTCTTTTCGATTAGGTTAAGGCACACCTTTCCTATCTACCTCACACTTCTATCTTCATGGCTGTCGACTTAAGACAGGGTAGCTGCACCTATAGCAGGGGGTACTGTTTCAGGATTCCTACCGATTTCTTTGACCCATCTTCTCTGTTTTCATCCATGCTCCCTTGCACGCGTAATCCACTCCTCGCAGTACATGTAGCTACTGGGGTTACGTACTGCCTGAGCCTCATGGCCACTAAGGTTATCGCAGGCCTTCACGTCCAACGGATGGGTTGGGTTACGTACTGCCCTGCCCCCTGCCTTGCACTTCCTGATGGGGACAGGAGACGCAGCCTTCACGTCCTGGTTTGCCAGTTGCACACACACACACGAGTCTTCTTTTGAACCTAGCCTAACAACACATCCAACACACATCTGACTAACGTTAGAATTTCTAATTTCCCCCCCCCTCCACTAAAACTGTCCTAGGACAAGTGGAGGGGACTTCGGACATCGTTCCAACCAATCCACACCTCTTCTCTGAAGATGAACGCTGAAATGAGACGGGAAAACCCTGTACAGGTAATCCCAGACCATGGAAGCAACCCCTTTCTACTACCCACCAGCGGAAGGAGAGAGGCCTCCGGAATACCATACCTATTCCCACTAACCCACTCCTTCCACTCAGCTATCAGCTGAAGAAGATCCCAACAGCAAATCTGTCCTTTCAAGACAGATGCAGAAATGCAATAGGGAAACTCATCTGCGGGTGACCCTTGACCATGGAAGCGAACCCCTCTACTTCCTCTACCTCCCACTCCAGGAATGAGTAGACGGACTGGGAACGTCATTCCCAACTTAGTAATAATAGTAGTATTATTATTAGTGTTGTTATTATTATGTACTATATCTACTTTTAGGCCTCTTACCCTTACCCTCTTAGTTTATCTTTACATTCGTCAGCCAACAGCTGACGATCTCCAAACTACACCTTCTTCATCCTCTAAGAAGTCGCCGAAGCGCGAAGGGATTCGCCTTGACCACGGACGCGTACCCCCTCTCTACTCCCTTTTCAAGGGACTTAGTCAAGTAGAGAGCCTCGGACACACAGCCTCCCACTAAACTACACTCCCTAACCAGAGAATGCCGAAGCGCGATGCGGGAAACCCGTCCAGTACGTAAGTCTACTTGACAGTCTCTGCGGGCGACCCTCTGACCACAGAAGCAACCACCACATAAGCCACACAAGACACTCATCGTCTTAGAGACCAAGACAAGTACAGTCAGTGTCACCTCCGATACGGTTATCTGCAACGCAGGCCTTCACGTCCAATCCTATGGGAGGGATTGGGTTACGTACTGCCTCGCTTGTCACCTCCTTAAGCATAGGCAGGCACGAGCTATCTACGGAATGACAGTGTATCTCGCTAACGCTTATTATTTATTGACAATATGGGCTCTCGCGTCCGTCAGAGTGGTGCCTGACTGGACCAAGTACCGTCCCATATATGTCTCTCTTTTTGACAGCAGAAAGGCTTTCACGTCCAATCAGGTATTTCTGCTCTGCCTGTTTGGGTTACGTATCGACCCGCCTCTGTCCCCTCTCAAGCAAGAGCGACTGCTACACTGCATTCACGTCTTGGTCAACTACTGACTCGCCTCGACGCGAGGAACCCCCCCAAAAGGGTTGTTCCTCCCTAACTTTTCCCATATCATTTTTTCTTTATTCTCCGTGATTTTTTTCGCAATATTCTGAGGCGGGGGAAAGGAACTTATTTCTTTCAGTGAAATTTTCCTAATTTTTCCAAGTTAGTCTCACGAAATTCGTTGTTTCAGATTTCCAGAAAGTGGGAAGCCTGTCAGTAGACAGAAGGACCAATCATTTGATTCATCTAAATCTTTGAGATTCAAGTTTTTCTCAAACTGAGATCCTGACCACGACAGAAGAACGACCAAGCTGAGTTCATACTCGGACAGGTCAGCACGGCTTCACTTGAATTAATCAAAATCAATTTTACTAGAGAGGAACTTGCGGGAAATTTTCCGCTCTACAAGAAATGTTTTCTCGATTTTTCCGATCTCTACTCAACATTCCCATGAGTAAATCGTGCTGATCCCGTTTTCAATCTTGTCTAGTGTGTGATTGGCCGAAACATGTCACAATGATGGAAAGAAGAGCAGAATTCCCTCTCTCCACACTTATTTTTGACCATGAAAATCATCACGAGTATTAGGATTTTCGGATACCAAATTTTTTACAGCAACACATAAGAATGAGAGACAAAATTGCGTCACTGTTTTTGTACCAAAATTTGAGAAACTTCCTTTCACAGGGCTAAATTCGTTCCACACATAACTTTGATAGCAAGAATGAGACATATGCTATAATATGTAAGAACGCGTGCGTTCTCGCCACCATTTAGTGCCGGTAGCGTTGCATACAACTCGCAGATGAAATTCTTTTACGAGGGTCATAAGCCGCCGAGTGTCATAGGGCTTTCCTCCTCTACCATATGTCAGAGGTACTCATCTTCCATGGTATTTGCTTTACGTTGGTCTCATGACAGGGGATAGATACAATATTTTGCATAATCGATTCACCTGCCAATCAGGCAAACGAGTATGCAATATTGTACAATGGTTTAACTACAAACTAAGCTGGCGATCATCACAGGCTTAATTGTAGCTCAATTTGAACGAATCTGTGCTTACTAAACGGAATAATACAAGCATAAGAAATGAAGAAGACGTACGCGTCTTCTAGCATATAATTATTATCTAACAGAGCACTACGTGTGACTATAGAATCTGAAGCACATCGGCTTCGAAGAAAATTCACGCCTAATATTGTACTATTTATACACGTGAATTCAACTAGTGATTGATATGATTCAAAAATTTGAATAATATGTATACAATTTTTTTCAACTGCTTTCCATATTAAAAACCGAATTGCGTAAATATTTGAAGAACTAAAGAAGATCAATGGAAAGCATAGTCAGAAGCAACAAAAATATTACAGAAGTACCTTTCAAACAGTTCAGAAAGCTATTGAATAGCGTTTTTCATTCAGGAGAGTGGTTATAAGATATGGAAAAATTGTTTCTATTCATTAAATTTTATCATTATTTTTCTTGTAAATGAATTCTTCCTGGTGCCGCCTATTTCAGCATCATTCTTTAACCGTAGGAATTTCATGTATTTTTCGAGAACTTCATAATCGTAT
Organism: Aspidiotus rigidus; assembly: GCA_035079385.1. Classification (NCBI taxonomy): domain Eukaryota; kingdom Metazoa; phylum Arthropoda; class Insecta; order Hemiptera; family Diaspididae; genus Aspidiotus; species Aspidiotus rigidus. Next base: position 4,703,258 of record JAVHKY010000015.1, on the reverse strand, counting down.
TTTTTTTTCAAGATTCTTTTAATCTCCATTTTTGGGCCGCTACGAGCAGTAACTTGATCGTCACAATTTTTTCACGATTGTCGGATTGTTAACCACCTTCTCATCAAAGATCCACACACTTTTTACGCTCAGAAGTTGAAATTTTCTCACATTCCTTTCCATTCGTATGTAGTCGAAATTTTCCCAAGTTCCTTTTCAGGATTAAAAGCTGGAAGCGTTCATTAGCTTTGCTACTCGTAGATGAAGTCTATTTCTGTACCAAAAATGTTGATGACGTCACAAATTGGTGGCATGGCACTCTAGGACGCCATCGAATAGAGCATATTCCTTAGCCTAGCATTCTCTAATTATAAGACCAGGATAACTTTAACTGAGTCAGTCTATCCTACCTGTCAACGTACGGCCTCAGCTTATTTCAGGTTTGAGAGCTTGGAGCGTCTAATAGTCTTCCTACTCGTACACAAAGGATGTTTTTGTACCAAAACTTTTGATGACAACAGGGATTGGCGATATTTTATGGTGCCATCAGATGGAGTATATTCCCTGACCAAGCATTCTCTAATACATACTAGAGGATCAGGCTAACTGAATTAGCCTATCTTATATGCTCATGTATGACTTCGGTTTTTTTTTCAGGTAGAAGAGCTTGAAGTGTTCGGTAGCCTTGCTACTCGTAGATGAAATATGTTTTTATACCAAGTCTCAAGGACGTCATGAATCGGTGTCGGATTGGTATATCTTTCAGCCTAGCATTCTCTAATAGTAGGGTCAGCCTATGGCCTCAGCTTTTAAAATCTTGAGCCTATAGCCCAAAGGCTTACAGGGTGTCTTTAATTAGTTTGCTCTATAAAATATGAGCAGTATGGTATCCTAGATCAAATATTCGAACCGGACATCCACAAGAGCGGTGCGGTGAGGACAATTTTCCCGATTCTGTAAGGCTAGACAGAAAAGATGAAGCTGAATATTACATCGTGAAACCTTTCTGTTCTACTCAGCTGCTTTTAAAACCCTTTGATATTTTTTAAAACGCTCTCGAACCAACAAATTATTCAAGAAAATTATACCATGAGCCTTTTCCGGTCTTGATAGAGTTTGATGGCGTACATTCACAAAAACTTTCTATCAATTAGGTGGAAATCATACACAGGTCAAACTACAGAGCCGAGCCGTTTCATTCATGATACTTTGTACCACTCGTTAATTTAAAACGAGTGTCAGTTCATCAAATCTCATGTGAGTCACGACTACACAAGTGCAGTATTCTTTTCACTGGAAGTCATTAAGAAATATTGTTCGACAGACCGTGTCGCAAAAAAAAAAAAAAACTTGCATTTGTCCCCATCAAACGTGTTACATCCATGATCCTCGCACATATTTTTCTCATGCGCATAAGTTCAACAATTTAATACTGCGTGAAGGGTAATACTAAAAGTAAGATCCATGAGACTTCATATATCCGTATGTGATCGAAAATAATAAATAAGTTATGATAGAAAATTCAAAAGACGGAAAAAAAAAGTTCGGTTGGTACTTTTCCATCTCTTTAACTGCGATGGATACTGAGGTTTTTTAGCAGAATGGATAAATTATAAGACTTTTCCGACTCGTTACACACACAACGACTATTGAAAATGACATTTCTGGTAAAGTTTCCATCTTTATGTTTGTTTTCTTTTCCTCTCATCAAGTCCCATCCTAATTTCAGCCATTCACCAGGATATTACATCTCAAGTTTCTTTCATGTACTCTTCATGACCGAGCTTTCGACTTCATGAACCTTATGATAGACATCTAGAAGGTGAATACGACACATAAGACGTTGGTATTGTACTCGGATATAGATTATTATTGATTTTTAGAGCTTTCAACTTTGTTTTGAACATGTAATCAGTAAAATTCGCAGATACGTAACAAGAACGTACGTCAAAATAGTAATCTCAGTTTCTGTTTTCTTATTGCGTCGTTAGACAAGTAGAAAATATGAACAAGAAAATACTTTTCGAATGGACACTGATTTCAGCAATATATTTTTTATGCGAAAAAACGCATATCGCTTCGTTAGCTTTCAAAAATCATTTCAGGGCTTGACAATTCTCTACTGCTCACGCCCTAAAAATTTAGTCAACTATCGGCTTCAGTGCAGCTTACATTGATTCAAGATTCACTTTTGTTACAATAAAGTCTACTTCACGATCATCCATCAACGGGAGGGGAGGAGGGAAGGCTCTCATAAAATAATTGGGTCCTTCCGATTTTTTTAAATCAGCTGATTAAAAAATGTTCTGGCAGAGGTAAAGAAATGAAGATCACGACGTTTTATGTATTTTAGCATTTTATATGCTTTTCAAACTGGGATTATTCTTAGAAAGTTGTCATGGAAATCCGGAATTGATTCGATAAAATCGATATATTAAATCGATACGTCTAGAAAAGGTATGCTAGCTTCTGTGCCATGTCACGTCTTTTCTTGTATGTTCTACGTATTTGAAAAGACTGGATATGTGTCCCTAGATTAAGTAAAGGCCACCCTTACCTTTATGGCGTTATCGGAGGGTCGAAATCTTAGTCAGCTTGTGGAGGCTCAGAATTCGATATTTTAACAGGAAACCTGTTCTATGGGGAGTTTTTCGAAAAATTTGCCGTACGACGAGTGATGGTCGGCCAAAACGAAAATGGTTCAAGTCCAACATCATTGGTAAAAATGGTTCAAGTCCATCTCCTGCCGCACAGTGGGATGAAACGCCATGCTAAGTGGCCAAAATTCTAATTTTCGACTGAATGCCTAATGAAGATCAACTAAGGGGTTTTTGTGGGCGTAGAATTCGATTTTCCAGTCAGATTTATGATTGGGTCATTTTTTCTCAAAGTTTGAAGCCTTTATCTGGAGTTTGTGAACAAACGTTTAACTGATCAAGAGCAACAGTTTATTAAAGTCGTCTAAGGGGTAATCAAGATCGTAGAATTCGAATTTTCAGTCAGATTTAAGATTGGATGATTTTTTCTCAAAGTTTTGGATCATTTTTGTTATAAGTTTGAAGCTTTTACTTGGAGTTCGTGGACAAAAAGTATACTGACTAAGGAAAAAGTTTATGAACACCATCTAAGGGGCAGGCCTGACGAGAGGGGAGGGCAATTGGGGACTTTGTCCCCGGGCCCGGCTCTGCTAGGGGACCGCAGAGCCTCTATTTTCAAGGGGAGGGGGTGAATTTTTTTTTGGGGGGAGCCCGCTGTGTTTCTTGCCCCGGACCCGACTGGAGATAAAGGGGTCCTATCTCCTTAGAATGAGTTGAAGTCACTTTTAAATAAATAGAATACTTTCTTAAATCTAATTATGCAAAGCAACACAAAATCTTTCAAGTAGTACAGGTATAAATAGAATTTTATTCATTGTAACGTCCTAGAAGGGGAGGGGGGTAGCGAACTCTGTACACAAGAATGAAACCTGTTCTACATCATACGAAGATCGTGTTACCGAGTTCATTATTATCATTGACTCTAGTTTCATTGCTTTTGTAAATTAAGCTATTCCATTAAATAGCTGCTATTCCAATAAATAGCTTTTATGCTCAAATAACTGAAAGAAATATATTGAAAAATCACGAAAAGGCGCAAAAAGTGTCAATGTGGGTTGAGAGAGGAAGGTTTCAAGAAATCATTTCCATCCCACCCGCCTTGGTAAGTTTTGGTAAACTTTTTAAATGGCTAATACAATATTATGAAATTTTGACTATAAATGTATTACAATTGTACTCACTTTCGGAGTATTTTATGAGGAGAAATAGTCGCCCAATCATCAAATGCCGTAAAAATATCAAAAGTTCAATCAAAATACTTTATAAATCACAAGACTCTTATCACCTCGTAGAGAATACGGAAGGAACTACGTGCTTCCAAAATAAAATGACCGAGTGTTCTGTTGAAATAACAAGAACAAATGGTTGTTGGCTTGTACATCTATCATACTGTTCACATCAACGCACTTCCACAAAAACCGGTTTCATCATTGAATTAGGGTGGTCGGAACGTTTCTAAAACGTAAACAAAATAATTCGCACCTTTTTACAGATCTTCGATTTTCGAATTTTAGCCAGCTAGAATAGCATTTCATCCGACTGTGTGCCGCATATAGCTCGAATGTCGATTTTCGACCCTGTGACGTCACGACCTGATGATGTCATAGGTCAGTAAAATTTTCTAAGTCCCTTGTCGTAACACGGCGTGAAGATTCGGACAAGTATTATATCTTGGGGCTGGGGGCAGTCTGAAATCTGCGTCACACGACGCTTCATGACGTCATCAATGACCTTGACCAACTTCAGGGTCAGCTGAACTTTCACTTGACACAGGTGTTAAGCGGCCATGGCTTCTTCAACAATTACCTTGAGCAGGCAACGTGTTCGCACTGTAACCAAGGGCGGTATGATGGACCACAACACACCTTTTTTGAGTGTGAGGCGTGGAGGCGTGAGCGGAACAAACTTAGTCGGTCTCTTCAAGATGTCGGGGTAGATGAAGCGCTTGACCCGAGTAGCCTGGATTCCGAAGAAGCATGGAACCAGGTGTCTGCATTTGCGACCGCTGTTACGGAATGGAATAGGCACATGCAGAACCACGCTACGGCCTATCGACACCTGTGTACCATCAACAACCAGATTTGCAGGAAGAGGGCGAGGCAAATCATCCCAGAAGATGGAAGAAGATGAAGGAATTCCAACAGAGATCTACTATATTATGTAATGTGGTGGTGTTATTGTTGTGTGTGTTCTTATGCTTTTTTTTGCGTGCCAGGGGGGTACGGCAGCTTGGCGGTTGCCAAGTAGAAGAGGGGGTTCGCAGAGAAGATTCTTCCTTCACTGAAGTTATACCCGAAAGAGTCGATTCCGGTGTTGGAGGAAACAAATTTAAATGCATACGCAATCCGCCCCTATTCCACCATGGAGGACGGGCGATGTTTGCAAATGCGACATAAACGCGACCTACTTTTGGGGCTTGAAAACAATCCGACCTCTAGCGTTCATTATACTAGGCTTGACATGGAAAAATTTTGACCTTTCGCCTTCATTATACGAGTACTACGCTTAATATATAGCATATTAAGCTTATACTGACTAGGCCTAATAATACTAGGCTCAAACTAGGCTGCTATAGTAGGTTTAGCCTTCATTTTATAGGTCTAATATACAATATATTAGCCTCATACTAGACTTCAAAGGGGGTGTCGAAATCCTCGATTATTTACATTATCGATTATTCGACTTAGCCTAATAGGCTAAACCACTTCTTTCTCGACCTCCTTTCCATCGAAAATACCTGACATCTCAACACAAACAATTCCTAAGCAATTTATTATCGATATCATTCCGGCGCCACCGAGTTGACTTCTTCGAGTCGTATCGTTGTTTTGGCATAGTAGTTTTATCAAATTATTTGACGTTTTGTTTTCCGGCAATCCAGGAGTAATTATGGAAGTCGAGGAAGTAGCTGTTATTGTGAGGCTTGAAGAGGCAATCCATTTCGTAAGTACTTAATTCTTATTTTGATCTACCAACTCCGAAGAACTTCTACGGGATCATTGTCGTGTACCTCTAAATTTACATCCTTCAAATACGACTCAGACAACTTTCGTCTTCGTTAAGGACAGCTTTGGTCAAGTCGAGATTGAATCTACCTATTATTTGAAAGCAACCTCCACTGAGCGCCTCTGACTCTTCTTTAGTAACCATCTTTAGATTACGTTAAGATCTTTCTGAATTAGTATTTACTGTACTAGCTGTAGACTGACGGACTTCTTTCGTTTTCTGTCCGTTAGGAACTTCACGAGGGGAGCGAGCGAGCCTCCAAAAGCTAGTTAGTCCAAAATATTGAATACTAGGCTTAGACTACGAGAAGTTCGTTATATAGGCCTATAATGAAGGTTTAACTTACGATAGCAGCCGAGTATAGAATCGATTGATATTGGTATATCGATATAATTGAGATTTTCCATCTTAAAATTTTATTTCTTTGCAAACACCCAAAGACATATACATGATTCAATGATTTTCCATGAAGTGGATATATTTACTTGAATTTTTTTTTTGGTCATGCTCTGGCATTTCAAACAAATTACACTATTCTAGAAATATTTTGAACGCTGAAAACGACGCTGTCGTCGGTTTTTCGATCTCTTGTTATGATCTCGTTTACTTGCCGCGGATTGTTGCGGAACCTATCGCACGTTGTAGTGTTCTGATCCTACAATTGTTGATGCGTTTTGCTATGATTCCCGATGAGTAAACGAGATGATTGGGAAGATGGATCGAAAAATGGATAACAGCGTCGTTTTCAGCGTTAAAAATACTTCTAGAGTAACATACTTTTTTAGAAATGCCAGAGCATGACTAAAAAATTGTGATGCCGTGTAATATATGATAGGAGCACACACATATCTCATGAAACAGAACAGAAGCCAAAAAACACTCGTTTTGGTTGCTAATTTTAGCGAGAAACCCACTATCTGTTTTGTTAGGGGTGAGGGTGCATCCTCTAAAGACGTCCACATCCGACTTTGGTGACGTCGTCAATCTAGGTTTCTTTTTTTTTTTTTTAATTTTCTTATTTATTTAAATTTAAACATTACATTTAGTCATAAGAGTTGGGTGGGTTTTACCATCGTTTTTCCCCATCCCTCTCATGACGAGTTCGAAATACACTATAACTATACACTTAACTCTACTATTGAAAGAGGGTATGATTTCTGTTTTTATTTCATTTTACTTATTTTATTGTCTTATTTATTTATTTATTTCATTTTATTTTATTATTATTTTATTTTATTTTTATTTATTTATTTTATTTTTATTTATTTATTTTATTTATTTATTTATTTATTTATTTATTTTTTTTTCATTTATTTTTTTTTAAATTATATTTCATTTTTTTTTTCCCCTTCCTTCTCCTCTCAGTCTATTTAGGTTACGTTATGTTACATTAATTCCATTCGTCTAGGCCAGACGATTACAAAAAAACTTGGGTTTGCCAGAACCTACGTCACCCCTTAGTTCAACATACGTTTTCAACAGAGGGGGGCGGGGGTTATCCACAGAATACCCCCCGTCCGAATTTGGCGACGTTATCGATCTGAACGCACTTGATTGTAGATAAACTATTTTTCACCGGGCGGGGGGAACTTGTGGGTTCCCCACTGCCATTGCAAAGCTTCTGAATTTTTTAGAACGTCTTCAGAACCGGACGGCGACTATTTCCAACCAATTTCCACTCGAGTAATGAACTGCAACCATAATTCCAAAAGAGAGGCGAGGACGACAAAGAATTTTCAAAGAATTCACTGCCAAAATTTAAAACTGTTACCATCAGCTAATTTCACCAGTATGTTTCCACGATTTCTAGCCAAAAATTAATGGTTTTAATTTACGGTATTGTTTCAGTTGAAACGACGCTTAGATTTACGAGCTTCATCAATAATTTCAAGCGGTTATTTGACAAGTCATTATAGGTAAGAATGGTCATATTAGATGTAATATGTTTGACGCATCGCCATCGTAATAATTATCAAGCCCCTGTTGCAGGTTTTAATTTCAAAAGCGGCAATCAGATCGCAGATCACGAATTCTGCGATTACACTTTTACGACATAATAGTCAATCTCTCGACTTCTGAAAACTTCACATTCCACACAAAGGAATTCAAGTTACATGACAATAATCGTTTGAGATACTCGCAAGGAGAACTACCTACAATTCCTTTTAATTTACATCTCTTACTTCATCAAACGAAAAAAGAGGAATAATAAAATTCAAAACTTACTTATTCAACTTTGATTTTTATCGAGGAACTTCAGAAAAATAAATCACGCTCAAAATGTACCTTGTCGGAATGAAATGGTAATGATCCCTTGGTTCGTGTCAAGTTGAGGGTATACCCGAGCTTATTTCGTATCGTGCATCGTATTATGCTTCAACCCTAATTCGAGTTCGTTGTTTGCTCGAAACTAGAAATTACAACACAGTCAACCCCGAGGAATGCGAACTTTAGACGTCATAACGGTCAAATTTTTTCACCCTCGAATATGGGGCAGTCACGAAAGGCGAATCGAAAATCGCGAGTATTATTATTTTCAAGCTAAATCCAACGTATATAGAATAAACGCAAGGAGGTTATTTTGCGCCGCCGATAATTAACACAATCCAGTCTTCAAACATCTCCGATAATTTTGTGAGTCCGCTACGGGTATACACAATACAAATTTGTGTCTACAAATTCAACGCTTGTCCCCGTCCCTAATCACCAATTTTCTGTGCGTAAATGAATCATAAAAGAACCTTGAAAATGAATAATCAACGATAGCGTGTTTAGTACTACATCATAATAGTACTATACTGTACTTAACTACGTCGAATAGGCACCAACTAACTGCACAAACAGAGAATATTAAACGGTGGGTCAATTACTATATAGTCCTACAAAACAAACCCGGTATATTTGTACATAATACAAAACGTACTTTTCGATTTCTGGAAAATCAATGCTCCATTTTTTTCATGACTACAGGTTTTCTAAACTAATGAGAACGATCGATAATTATGTACAATATTATAATCTTCGCAGGGCATGAATGAATGACAGGTGAAGATATACAACTTGACAACTTATTGCACAATGAAAAAGTAGAAAACTGTTTTCATGAAAAACATTACGAAAAAATTATTCGCTTTCGAGACTCTAAACTCGAAATTTCGAAGCCACTCTTGGTTTCTTGTTCTCACTTTGTCAAGATTCAAAACTATTCCACTTTCATTTTCTCATTGACAGTCAATTTTCGACAAATAAAAGCGTTTAGTTTGATAATTATGCACGCAATGATTATTTCATAAATTTTAAAAAAGGTTTACGATTCGTGAATTCACTTTTCAATTACTCGGCTCGTTTCAATCCACGTCATGCGATCATCATCAAGCGACCAGACTTCATAAGTGGGTAATTGTTCGAGCGCGGAAAATCGAATACACGATTGGCTTTTGAAATTCATCGTTGGCTCTTGAGATGGGCAACGTTCTGCAAAAGTGGGGACCTTCGAGCGATGTCTATGATGAGATAGGAGTACAGAAGAATTTTACCCCATAAATCAGGGAGACTTGGAAAAATTGTATGATTGAGAGGAGTCAGGGGAACTTCGAAACATTTTGACTGTTCAGCTATATAAGTGATGAGGGAGAAGAGGAGGAACCTGAAGAATTGTTGACTCTCCAGCTATATAATATAGAAGATGAGAGAGACAGGGTGGCTTAAAAAACTTCCAATCTACCAGCTCTATGTGTTAAAAGAAGATTTGAAAAGTTTTCAATTTATTTGAGGAGATTAACAGAAAATCTGTTTCAAGAAGGGTTAAATCGGCCATATTTCTACCAAACTGTGCCTCCGACCTGCTTCAGGGACTTCCGAGGCGCATAAATGTCAAGAGGGAACTCGGTGAGACATTAAACATCGAGTCATCACGGGGTAGGTGGACCGAAAAATTTACCTTCTTCCTGTTGACTATAAAAGGAACAAGACTAGGAAGAATTTCGATCTTCGAGTTGTACATATCAGGCGGGACATTAGGAAACATTTCGACCTTGGAGTTGTAGGTATACGTTGGATTGTCTCCTCGGACATGGGTCGTCAAATTTAGTCGTGACGTCATCATCCATTCTTACAATTCCTCATTCAGATGAGAATTATGTTCCTTTCATATGTCTTTACAGCCTATATTATATAAATATCCATGAATTAGGTCAATATCCGAGCAAAACTCTTCTACATGATGAAGGCCAAAAAGTTGAGTCTGGTATACTGTACGTCAGGTTCAGTAAAGTGGAAGTTGAGAATACAGGTCGCAAAGTAGCAAATGTTGAAATTATTCAAAGTCCCTACAGTAGGTCAAGGTCACTCGTGATATCAGTATGTTGGGCCTAGTAAAATGGAGACTATAACAGCAAAGCGCAGTATACTCTGCCTAGTACAGTGTATGACAGGCTTAGTATGATGCAGGCTAAGGATACCGGTTCCAAGTATCGAAGATTGCAATTTGCTCAAGTCCCTAAAATAGGTCAAGGTCACTCATAACGTCAGTATGTTAGGCCTAGTGTAATGGAGGTTATAGAAGTAAGGTCTTGGTATCTTATGACATTCGTTCAGCCTTCGACTACGTGAAGCACAGTGCAATCATCAGGACACTCCAATCAATCCAGTGCCCAGAATATTTGATCAATATACTCACAGACTACCTGAGCAACAGGGATGTAATCTTTAGAAACGAGAAAGTCAAGATAACAAGTGGATGCCCACAAGGAAGTGTGCTCGGCCCACTTCTTTGGAATGTCGTCTATGATAAACTCCTTAAAGTACTAAAGACAAAGCGTGTGACACGCTGTGCATTTGCTGATGACCTTCTTACAATTATGCACGGAGGCAACGAGGAAATCCTGAAAGAGAAAATCAGGGCCAGCACTGTACTCATAAGTGAAACCCTCGACAAACTAGGCTTAGAGCTCAACGTTGGGAAAACAGTCATTGTATATATCAACAAAATTTCTGTTGTCATGCAGGATGCAGACTTCAGGCTGTGCCCTGAATTCAATATCAATGGCACGCTAATAAAGTGCGCGGAATTTATGAAATACCTTGGGGTATTGATTGACCCAAAACTACGCTATCAGAAGCATTTTGACTATCTGAAGGAGAAGAGTATGTAAGCAATACGGAAATTTAATATCCTCTTCCATAATACAAAAGGATACAGCAATGCTGCTCGGAGAGTCATGCTGAACGGAGTGATTGCAGTACTATATAAGTACTGCAGCTCGATATTTGGCCATAGAATAATGCTTAAAGGAGTCCGGGGAAACATCCGCAAAGTTGATAGACTGATAAGAGAGTATATAGCACGTAGCTACAAGAAGGTATCCTATCTACCTTTGACCATCATAACCGGCACACCGCCACTAGACTATCTAGTCACGAAGCGAACCATAGTGTATAAATTGAAGCGATGGGGAGCCATTGATGATTGGCTTATATTTAAGAAACACCCAGAATATATTACAGCGGATGGTTGGTCTCCAAAGACAATTGGAGCATATATCGATGAAGAAATTGCCAGACTCTGGAAGGCAGAGTGGGACAATGAGAAACGAGGCAAATGGACAAAGAAATTGTGTCCCACACCATGGCCATTTGAGGAGGAGTCGCTGAACTTCTATCTAACACAGGCATTGACGGGATATGGGTGTTTCAATAGTTACCTCTTCAAAAGAAATAGAAGAAGTACACAAAAATACCCATGCGGAGCACTAGAACAGACAGCTGAGCACGTACTACTAAGTTGCCCAATCGATGAGGATGGACGGCCTGGAAATACACCTCCAGACATTGCAAAAGACCCTGCATATATGGAAAAAGTTATCCGCGCCCTTTGGATTGTAGAACGAAATGGAGAGGCAACAAAGCCACACCCTCTCTACTCCACCATGAACAGGGCATAGTAATGGAATTCAAGGAGCATCACCGCTAGAGACATTGAGGAATCAGTATTACCACCAGAGACATCGAAGAAAGGGAATGTCCTGCAGGAGTGAGGAGCTGGCAGACCAATAAGCTACCCAGCATAGATGTCACCTCTAAACCCCATATATGATAAATATAAGTTTGTCAAAACCCCAGTTCCGGGTCGATACCTGGTGCTGGGCTAAGTTATAGAAATGCTTTTTACGCGGAATAAAATGGCCCCACCGGGTATGTCCGGACTGGGGAACCAAAAAAAAAAAAAATATATATATATATATAGCTTAATACACTGTATGTTAGATTTAGTAAAATGAAGATCACGGATAAAGGTTTCAAAGCAGCGCACGTCGAAATTTTTTCAAGTCTCTGAAGTATCCAGGTCACTGATGACGTCATAAAGGTCGGACGCGACACGGAAGTTTTTTGGGGACACCCTCCCAGATAGTGGGGAAACAAAAAAATAGCAGAATTTTCTTTAAACAAGATTTAAAGAACCATTTTGAAGATAAAATGACTGAAACTGACTTTGAACGACTGTAAATTAGAAAAAAAGACCAAGAGATCGCTCTGTTCAATAATCGATCATCGAAATCGAAATCAAAAAATCCTCCCGTAGAACATGTCTCAACTCACATGAAAGAGACCGAAGATCAGCGGATGAAGGCAGCTGTTTGACCCACCAAGACCGTCAAGAGGGAGAAGGGTAAGGGTACTTTCTTCTCCGGGCCCGGTATTCTCAAGGAGCCAGGATTCAGGTTAGGTTTACACTGTAAATTAGAAAAAAAGACCAAGAGATCGCTCTGTTCAATAATCGATCATTGAAATCGAAATCAAAAAATCCTCCCGTAGAACATGTCTCAACTCACCTGAAAGAGACCGAAGATCAGCGGATGAAGGCAGCTGTTTGACCCACCAAGACCGTCAAGAGGGAGAGGGGTAAGGGTACTTTCTTCTCCGGGCCCGGAATTCTCAAGGAGCCAGGATTCAGGTTAGGTTTACAAATAATAATCTTGAACATAAATTACAAAAAAAAAAAAAAGACCGGTTTGGCTCTTGACGACCTTGTGACCCATAACTTTTTTGCAAACGATCTGAGAAGTTTTGTTCTTGTATTCCAACTCTGACCCTTTTTCTTTCAGTTATTCATCAATTTCTGCAGCCAAGACCATAAAGTCAGCGAATTCCAAGCATTTCCTAATTATTCCCTAACGCCTTTTGAGGACTAAAATATGGCTCCCAAAGTAGGTCCGTATAGGTTTGGAGTTATTTAATCCTCTCTATTTTGAGTATCCGAATAGTACTATTTTCCACGAACAAAGGTTTCTCAACCGGTGTGTCGCGAGATTTTTGTCAAAAAAAAAATTTACATAAACTGGAAAAAGTTGTAAATTTATCAGAAGCACAACCAGACTAATATATTGCAACACTTGAATGAACTCAATTTTAGTTTATAATTTCCTATACTTGACAATCAACTTGTACCGAATTTACCAGCTCCGGTGCCAGGGACTAGCAAAGCAAGAAGCTGCCCATAGCAACAAGTTCAAGAGGTGCCAATTTTACTATACAAAAATATTACGAAAATTATCGGGTCTATAGACCTCTATCCTGTGACGTCACTCAGCAAGTTACCTTTTGATATTGACTCCCATAAGAGAAACTCATATCATGATGTTATAAAATTAAGAAAGAGGAATTGCTGAGTGATTGAAGTTGTAGATTCTTAATATAGAAGATAGGGCCTCTGTTGCGGAGACCATGATTTTTAGACGTTTCAGTTCATTGCCGATCCCATTTCTGTAAGAAGGGCCTCCGCGTCGTCTCTTCTCTCCCGTTTCCTCTGAATCCAATATTCAACAGATTGACAATGTATTATTGCATCTTATAGAAAAAGAGTTGCTCTTCAATTTTTGTTCTTGCACTTTTTTTGATTGAACTTATTGTTATGAAGTTATATCCACTCAAATTCAAATTCATTTTTCTATGTTTAATATTTCCTTGCGGAGGCCCTTTTTACAGATACGTCCTCATTTACAAATAAACGTTTCATATCTGAAATATTTCTTATTGTCAACAATAGCCTAATGATCTTTGCTCCCAGTGTCTTTCTTATAGGAGTCGATAGTCCGTTTGGCCCAATTGACAGGGTTTTAGCTAGCTATAACGCGCTGTGACGTCACCAGGATAAAGGACTGTTGTGTTTGGGAAAGGACGTCAAAAATTAGGTCTTGCTCCTAGCACCAAAAACCTCGAGCTAGAGCTGAATATACCGAAACGTAGAAACTTTCTGCGAAAAGGGAAAATATACAGATCGTGTTCCATGTCTCCGCACAAATTTTAGAATCAGGAAACTGGGAGTAGAGCGTTCTCCAGTGAAGACAAGAAAAATCAACATTGGTGGCTGAACTTATAATTTCTGAGCCCTTACAATAGATGAGAGTTCCCATCTCCTTCGCACCACAGTTTGAGGAGAGGGGGATGGGGTCCTCATACGGCCATCTGACCGCCCTTAATCCTGGAACTGAGATATAAACACTTTGAATAAAATTTCGAATTTTGGAATTGTTGTGTCGCAGGAATATCTCCACACGGAAAAATGTGCCGCAATGTAAGTAAGGTTGGGAAACACTGCCATAGACAATTTTCAAACACGAATTTCGTTTACGTATTCGTTTTTATCTTTCCACGTCAAAAAATCGATTGAGTGGTAGTTGAGAAACACTAATTCGAAACTACGCTCTCACAGAAAATATTCAGATACCTTAGTCGTACTCAGAGCTCTTGACACGAATTTTTAATTAACCTTTGAGTACACCTACTACGCTTGGACCGCCTAAGTTCCATGAAGAGAAATTTCCCAAGAATAATGACACGAATGAAAATCAAATTTCTTCTTTTCAAAGACAGATACGTGCGGCGAGGACTGTCGTGATCTAGTCTGTTGTGGGCAATCTAGTATTTCTTTCAAGTTGTAAAATTTTTCGAAGGCGACGGCTTTCGTAAAACGTTCTCAACCATAAATTCACACTTCGAAAACTGATAAAAGTTTCAAAAACTGTTCTTCGTCATGTAGACGCCTATGAGAATCGGTCACTCGTCCAAAATACCATGGGAAAAAAGAGAAACCATTCGGAAGAAACCGAATTAACAAATCAACAACACATCCGACAAATATCCTCTTTCTTTCTCTTCTCTTCTGGTACAAAATACGAGTACTTGAAAATATGCAAATTTAGAATCACACGTTGACCGTTGTTTTTTTTTTTTTTTTTGTTAATGAAATAATTTGTACCGTTACACTAAACCAAAAATTCTTGAAAACGTACGGATTTTTGTATACGTTTTCAATGAGAATATATCGTCTGTACATATTTTCGTTCTTCAAACTGGACGCAATAAAATTTACATAATAAGACGCTAATTAAATATCGCTGGAAAACGGTCGCTCTGCGAACAAATAATACCGCACACCTTCGCGAGGTGGAACGTGCACATAAGCCACATGAGAGGATCTATACCGTAGTTCCTGCGAGTTCGGATATGATCCGCGTCTTTAAATCTCACATTCCCTATTAAATAAATCATTCAACGTTGATGACAAACGAGCGCATTCGCTTAGTGACCCCTTGCAATTTTTTAAATTATTTTTCTCCCTATTATGAACAATCTTAACCGCTATCGCACCCTTGTTCTTAAATTACATTCAAGTAGTATATTAGCGAACAATAATACGATATAGTAAAAAGCTACCCTCTATGCGGTAGTCAAGTCTGTACAGCCACAACACTTCACCATTATTGCGAGCATTACGTAAGCTTACCGGGTCGAAGGGATTGCCGTTATCAACAGAAGCGATGACTCATCCATTCGCAACACTACTTTTTTCCTCGCAAACGGCGGAAAATTCACCAGTATTTTCCACTCGCGGTAGACGAGAAGCGCATGCTGGAAAAGCTCGCGACTCGATAGCTTACAGCGGCATACAGCACTTTGAGCCCGTGTACACACACGATCACGATTTGGACTATTTTTACACCATCTTGTACGCATTTTACGAGTAGAAACTACGAAATTTCAATGTCATTATCGGACCACCCTCCGATGGAATGTAGTCTATTTATAAAAGTACCTTATTAAAAAAAATGAAGTTCATTCTCTTGTATTATTACTTCCTTTTCTGTTTTATATACGCTGCTATTTTGGGCGATGCTTTTACACATAGCTATCTCTTTGGCATGCGAGAACGATGAAAGCTGAAGGAATTTGAAAATAAAAAAATAAATAACTACAACCATCGTTCAAACAACATTGTTTTATAAAGAGTATACGCTTATCAAACATCATTTTTTATTCGTTTCAACTATTTGACGACAGCCTTACATCAATTACTAAAACTGCATACGAGCAGCGAGTAGATGTACACGTATTTGTATATTGCCGAGGTACGTATTATAATTTTATTTACAGGACGTGAACTTAGTTCCTTTTTAAAATATTGGCAACGTGTCAGATGTAAATGAATGCTTTGATTTATCGACATCACATTTCTCAACACCATTTATGTCAATAATACAATCTCGTCATCCTGCGTATTCACGTGCACCAATTTGATGATGTCTTTTATACTGAAGATTTAAAAAAGACACGACCCAAATAATATCAACACTATTCGACGTACTTGAAGGTTAATAGGTAATAAATAGAAAATGAATATTCTTCAACAATTGTTATGTTGAAATTCCTTCCTTCGTTCTTTCCACAAGCTCATGAAAGCCCTAAGGTTATGAGCTTGGTGCAATAACTTGAATGAGTGAAAGGTAATTGAGAGCGTGGAGGTAAGAGAGGGAAGGAAAGTTGTTGCTGATGGCTGTCGAGAGGGATGAGCAGACGGAGAAGTTAATGGAACGGGACACTAAAAGAGGTCCAGACTGCAATGTTCACACGTCAGAGGGTGAAGGTTGAGAGGAAGTGGGCGGACGGGTATCAGTCGTATGTGGCCGATCAAGACAAAGCAATGTCCTTGATGAGACGAGAGCTTTGTGACTCGGCTTTTACCAATAGGCAATTCACTGGTTCGTGATTTGGAATTGGATGCAAGGAGTGAGGACAAATCTAGTAGGGAGAATTCGGGCGTTGATGAATGGTTGTCTCTTGGCTGCTTTGGTGGCTGGATACGGAAGATACCTCGAGGAGAGGGTCGTAAAAAGGGTAAAAACGCGTATATGTGCGGAGTAAACGCTAGAAATTGCTCGCAGGTCTGCCAACACCGAGCATTGAAAAAGAAAAGTGAAATAATGACTTGGAAAAAAAGAAATGACCAACTACTGACTTGGAGGAGAAAAAAGTGACCAAGAATGACTTCAAAAAATGACTGAAAGTAATTTCGTTAATACTATCATATCTATCATAAACCTCCGTAACATTCTGAAGAAGACGCCTTAGTTCATCTACTTATCGCGAAGTTTTTGTTTTTTGTTTTTTATTGTACGAACAGAGCCTCAATTTCTTGCTGAACCAACAATATTAGTTACTTAATTAATTGAATACAGCACTTCACTTGAAAAAGATTGGTTTGAAAAAAAAAAAAAAAAAAAAAAAAAACATTAAGAATACACAACAGGTCTACTCAAGAACAATTTCTTTATTTTATTGGTAAAAATGTAAATTTGTAAGACGACAAGAATAAATCACACCAGGCTAAGAGATTGCGGTTCCACCTTGTTTAAAAATTCTGTATAGGGGCGCTAGTATTGAGCAATAATCTCATTCCAAAATATTCTTTGTATAGTCATTGAGACTTATATTGAGTGTGGTCAGGTGTAAGTAGTGCATAGAATCAATGCGTTTTTTAATTTTACGGTCATCCATCATAGAGAAATATACTCGCAAAGAGTAACGAAACCAAATACTAGAACCGCAATAAAACAAACAAACCGAGCGCTTTCGACTAAACAGTCATTCTCACGGTATAGAAAGCGACTGAACCCAACACCAACAAGAACAAGTAACAACGAACGAGGAGGTCATGACTGAACCAGCGAGTCATCGAAATGTGAATCATTCTCATAGACTAATTCAATCAATCCCTCCTCAGGAATGTACCTGTTCACCACGGTAATGTCTTTAATATTTCGATGACGATGAATTTCAATTTCCTCTAAAGCTAAGCGCCTAAAATAAGATTTTTCCCTGTGGAGGAGAACTTCAGATCCCTCTTTGAGGCTATGACCACATTCAATTAAGTGGTCAGCAAACGCCGACTCCCCTACTTTTCTTTTTTCCCATGCTTTCCTGTGTTCATCAACTCTAATTTTGAATTGACGGCTAGTCATCCCTATATACAAACTCGGGCAATCACCACAGGCCACCCTATAAACACCCTCCCTCTCGGCCATCGGTATCGGATCCTTTAACTTGACCAAAAGGCTCTTCACCGTATTGGTACTATAAAACGCCGGTCGGAAACCAAAGGGACGGAGGACACGGCTCACCTCCGAAGAAAACTTCCCCAAAAACGGCATCCTAATCCACCGTTTACGCCTATCAAGATGCAACTGGCGGGGGAGGGAGGTAGTGGAATCGAGACTTTTTCTTGTAAGTCTCCTACGGACCATGAGGTCAATGTCCACTTTGACCTGATTCACTCTAGCCAAGTGCTTTATCGTCACGAGTTCCTTATTAAACGCTACCTCACTCAAAGGGATCTGAGTGAGGCGATGTATTAAACTATTAAATGTAGCAACTTTATGGGCAAAAGGTACGAAAGACGACCCGTGGATAGCAATATCGGCCGAAGTACTTTTCCGGTAAATACCGAAATCATGGACCCCGTCAAAGCGCTCGGTTTGTTTGTTTTATTGCGGTTCTAGTATTTGGTTTCGTTACTCTTTGCGAGTATATAATTCTCTATGTAAGTAGTGCACTAGATATTTAAAAATTTTCAACTTTAGTTCGCTTACAAAAGTACTTTCGGGTTCTACCCTATCATCAATTGTGTCGCTACTGAAGATACACAAAAAAAGCCTTTGCACACCACAGAGAATGGATATCAAGAGTTGACGAAGGATCCGACACAGAAATACTAAAACAGGTTGAAAGCTGTGTTGAAAGAGAACAATGCACCTGGCAATGAAAGGACGCTTGATATGAACCCGCTAGCACCGAAATTCAAGGGGCTTGTAAACCTCCACCTAGCGAAAGGTCCGATGAGACCACTGATTAATAGCAACCAATCAGAAGATTGCAGCCCCATTATTGAAAAAAAACTACCAGTTTGCACCCAGAAAAAGCATTAGGAACAAAGGTGAGCTTGTAGAGCAACTGGACAAGACGGAAATCAAGAATAATGACAAGCTGGTATCCTTGGATGTGACAACTAAGTTTGGTACCATACAAAAGGAGGAATTTCTTATCGTGCTTCCCAACACCAGATATCATGGGAACCCCGATGGTCCGAAATACGCCAAAACAGTGGAAAAGATTTTCAGCCAGAACTACTGCCGCTTCTATAAAAGTTCTATAGCCAGGAAATGGGTCACATCTGTCACCGACACTGGCGGAGATATTCATGAATGACATAGGAAACAAGATATTGAAGGGCTACGAATTCAGACACTCGATCAAACTTTAAGCCGGATATGTAGATGATATCCTAATTGTGTGGTCGCAGGCACTGATAGACAGGTGGACCAATTCCTCCTACGAATGCGTGAACGAAAGCATCAAATTCACAGGATTAAAGGGCAGTGAGACCATCAACTATTTGGATCTAACAGTCACGCTAGTGAACAACCGGATAGAATACAAGAAGCCGACGCACACAGACACCATTACCCCAAATGACTCGTACCACCACCCCAGGCACAATTTAGCGACAACCCAGAACTACTGCTATCGGACAATTTCTGTCCTGGAGCGTGTTCTGAAATCATCAACCGGTAGCCGGTGATGATAATCTGCAGAAAGAAGTTCCCGTCACCCAACGTCGCTGCACTCAAAAGCACGGGGACATTTTCGTCGTCCGGTGACGTTTTTTGCAGTCACCCAAACGTTAGGATCACGAGAAGTGCAGGCGTGGTTACCTAGGAGAGTTTCGGAACGCATCGGACGATATTTATCGCCGAATGTCGTCCGGTAACGTTGGTTGATGGTTTCAGAACGCGCCCCTGAAGAACAATGAAAAGAAGAGGAAAGAAATCGAGATAGTAAAGCGGATCGCAGAAGTCAACGGCTACCATAGAGGTGTGGTTGAGGGAGTTTTGGGTCAAATGGAAGCAAAGAAGGGAGCTCATGATGGCACGACGAGAAAGTACACGAACAAAGTGATAAAGGTGTTTAACGGCTATGGTGTGAATGTGAGTTGCTATAATAGCAGTTCCGATGGACAGCAATTAATTTCCAGCACATCACGTCATCACTTGCTGCATTTGTCCCAATGACGGTAGAAATCGGTAGAAATATCCATTTCCTTATTTCGGTCAAACCTGTAATACTTTCCAATTCTTGGACTTGGAAATATTAAATTTTCATATTCTCGGACTTGAAAATGTCTTCCAATTCTTGGATTTCTAAATATTTCGATATTTTTGGACTGGGAAATATTTTCCAATTTTCGAACTTGAAAATATCTTCATATTCTCAGACTTGAAAATATTTTCATGTTCTTTGATTTATTTTCTAATTCTTGGACTCAGAAATATTTTCGGAGTCGAGAATCTGGAAATATTTCCACAATCAAGAATATGAAAATAATTCCAAGTCCGAGAATTGGAAAATAATAAAATTACTTCCAAGTTCGAGAATTTAAAAACATTTTGAGTTCGACAAATAACAAGGAAATGGGTGTTTCCACCAATTTCAAGCATCGTCTGCACAAACGCGCTAGGTGATGACGTCATGTGCCGGAAATTATTTGCTGTCTATCGGAACTGCTTCCATAATAACCCACCCATGGTGAAGAGAATCAGTAGGAAGAAAAGGACAAGGAAAGCTCGAGCGAAATGTACAAGCCCAGATATGATGTACATTAGGTGAGACTAGGTGAAAGTTTAAGATCAGGAAGAGAGAAACATTGAGGGAGAAAGAAGAGGTTAATGTTTGGTAAACACTGTAACAAAGGAAAGCACAATGGAGAATTTTTTTGCTTCCAATTCTTTTTCATTTTACTAAATTTGAGCTAGGTAACAGTAAGAATCAATATTGGGACGTAAGGTTCGTGCATGAGTAATGCTGCTCTAAAAAAACAAACCATGGGGTAGAATTGGCAAAATGGAAATGTTCTTAAAAAAGAAATAGGACAGAAAAAAAAAAAAATTAAAATCGGCCAATAAATTGTCGATTAAAAGAATATAAGACTTTCAATAATTATTCAGCGAGTGACACTCGCAATCCATTCGTGCATTCGATAATGAAAATATTAGCCTTTCTGTTGAGTCATTTAATTTCCAATCAATGATTGTCGAAGATTTCTCCCCGGGACTTTCACCGCAGATATCTTCTCAAGCGACGACAAATACAACTTAATTTTATACGTAGGCTTAAAATTCACGATATTCACAGAATAAACGAGAATGCTATTCCTCAAGATCATACCTCCAATTTTGCTGTCTGAACTTTTAATAACTCTTTGCCACGCCTATTTCTCATTATCAATATTTGCGGTAGGATATCTGAATGAAGATAAGAAGGTGATGATCACCCAGAGGGATGAGATGCCACAAGTTATTTGTAAATCATGCGCCAAAAAAGTTTTCTGGAAAATAAGGAAATAATTTCATTAACGCGCAACTTCCTCTTCCCCGTTCAGAATCCGCTATCAATCTCGTCTGAAATCGTGAGATATTGCATCAATTTTCCGCCATTTAGTACGTGCGACGCGACGTTAAAATACCACTGCCTCGAGCACAGCAGACAGTAGAACTTCCATAAAAATCGAGGGGTGTGGTCCATTTCTCGTACGTCACATTAAAATTTTATAAAGCCGAGCATATTGTCTACAAATTCTCCAGACACCCAGCGATCCCGTAGCCGTTTGAGAATAATTGAAAAGCCACCCTCTTGGTACACGCCAAGGAAAATTTGCTCCTTATTTTGCGGCAGATAGCCATCTCACGAAACACGAAGTTACGCGTATTAACGTGAAATACGATGCTGTCGAAGCTTATAAATTATTTTGTCGTGCTGGTACATCATTTTCCCTCATTAAAATGATCAGTTTGTTTCAGGTTATCTGTATGTACCGCGTTTATTCGAATGAATTGTTCTATTTAATATGCCGCGCGTTCCATAAACCTATAAAAAAAACAGTACTCGACTCAAATTGCACCGCATGAGTGCCTTCTTTTTTTTCTCAATACGATGGCGGTCAGAGACCAAGTAGCCAAAGTACACTGATACACGCAGATACGACGTATAGACGAATAGTAATTATCACGAATAACCCGCGTATTACGATTATTAATAACGGAATATTCAACTTCCGACTCATAGTGTGACGTATTTAAAATAAATTCAACTCTTTCGAGAGGAACAGATTAGCGTTCATAAACCGCCTTATAGGTTGCTGAGAGCCGTGCAGTTCAGTACCAGAGAGTTGAGCGAATCCATTTGCTACAGCAGTCAGAAGTGACTTGTAACCCCTACCTTCTCATTCGTAATTCAATATAGCGAGCAACGGTTCGAGCTGAATTGTAGCAAACATTAAACAAAATCTGATACATTTTTGTATCATTCATTCACTAATGACCGCGACTGGAAAGATGGACAATTAGGTTAGAGTCAATGGTAATCTCCTATTGTGCAGCTTGCGATTGTTTATTGATAGCAGATGTGGAAATAATTAACAGATAAATCAAATGAGCTTGATAAGGCCATTCATTTCTCTCAGACCTGTAAGTTACGATTTCGCACGAACATACGTACAAATACAGACTACGAGTTTGGTTGACGATACACTGATACAGGACCGAAGAAAGGTATGTCAATTTTGAATTTTGACCTTCTAATCAATTATGAAGACCAGCTCTGTCAGGTAGTACTTCCCCAACACGGGTACACATATCCTTCAAAAACAAGAACATCCAAAAAAACGTCCGCCGTTCGTTAGAACTTCTATGGTTCAATAGTGACGAATAAAAAAGTATAAATTTGAAATGAAAATTTCGAACTACGAGCTCCACAAAGGAAGAGAAACCCAGAACTTTTTCTAAAAACGAAAAATTGTTCGAAAATAGGTATAGTACTTGCAAGAAGGCAGACCTGACTAGAGGAAGGTAGAGGGGGCTAAAAAGGAATTCTGATGTTCGTGAAGCCGAAGTCTGAAAAAAACAAATTCATGAGTTCTTAGGCCGGCCAGGCTGTGGTTCTCTAATGGCCTGAAGCCTAATTGAAGGCTAATAAGACAATAAACCTAAGAAATATACTCATTAAAAACAGTGTTTTCATATTGTGTGCACTTTTTTAAAGTCGATAAAGATAACGAAGAAAATTTACTTGAAAATAATTTACAGCTACACCATGTAAAGGAGAAACGGAAAAGGTAAAATTTGATTTTTACCGAGTGAAAAAAACTGTAACTGTTTTATGGAAGTGGAGTAGGCAATTTGCAACACTTTCTAAAGTGTACTTCATATACCTACATCTGAAAGTTTGAAAGAAAGACAAAATTGTAACTACATACATTAATTTGAAATGGAAAATTTCGGAGTAGAAGCTTACTTTGCGTCAGAGACACGTGTGATGACGCATTTTATGAGCTTGATACTCCCTTTTTTCAAGCTATAGATGTGAGCGTACATTTCCCGCCTCTACCTCCAGGTTGCTTCGACCCATTGTCTCCCCAAGGTCATAAATGGCGAGGTATACTGGATTATATATTCACAAAGGAAAAGAAAGGTGTATGATCAATAGCCTTGCGCCTAAAGTTTTCCCAAGCTCGTGGATTAATAGGGGCGTACTGCTAGAGCATAGTAAGCCATATGAAGGCAGAGGAAGAAGAATCAGGAGACCGATCAAACGTCCTTGCTACGCGTCGTTCCCCTAGATTAGTCTGATCCAATATGATTTCAAGTCCCTCAACTAGATCAAAACCATTGATGACGTCACACCAAGAGAATTGTTTCGATGGGACGTGCCGGTCGACTTATCTTGAGGGGTCTAACGGCTTTTGTGCTCATAAAGAAGGTCGAAGTCATTGATGACGTCATAGAATTGTGACAGAGAAACACGTTACAGGGATCGCGACAGTTTCGAGGTAGTAAATCTGATCCTGAAAGTATATCAAAGGGAGGGTCTCAGGTAAGTCAAAACCATTGATGACGTCACACCAATAGAATTGTTTTGATAGGACGGCCGGATGACGTGTCTTGAGGAGTCTGACGGTTTTGCAAGAGTAAATCCGAATTCAAGTCCCTATGATGTAGGTCGAAGTCATTGATGACGCTATAATAACAGAACAGGCACGTTGTGGGGATCGCCGCAGTTTTAGAGGAGTTGAGCCGATCGGCCAGTCCTAAAAGCATATCAAATGCTAGCTTTTAGAATAAATTCAATGAAATTGGTTATTTGTCGGTAGAAGAAGAAGAGAAAGATAACTCATCTGGCGCCTCGTGTTCCCCGCCTAAATTAGATCAATCAAAAGTCTTCCCAAGCTCGTGGATCAATATACCAGTAGAGTAATGTAGGTCATATTACTAGCAGATGAAGAAAACGAAAACTGATCAAACGTCCGGGTTACACCACTCTCTCCCAAATTTGTCTGATTTAATGTAATTATATAGTTCAAGAGTTTCAAGTATTTCAAGTGGGTCAAAAGTATTGATGACATCGCACTGCCAGAATCGTTTCAAGGGACTCTCTTGTAAGAGTTAATCCAAATTCAAGTCTCTTTGAAATGGGTCAAAGTCATTGATGACGTCATAGGAAACAGGACTGATCAATAGCCTCGTCCCCTACTCCCTAATTAGATTGATATATCTCAAGCTTGTGGATTGATGTACAAATACTACTAGAGTATAGTATGGGTATGTCATATATTATCAGAAGAAGAAGAGGAAGAAAACTGATCACACGTCTGGGCAACACATCGCTCCCCTGCCAGGTTAGTCTGATCCAATATAATTATGAAATACAAGGGTTTTAAGTCTCTCAAGTAGGTCGAAACCATTGATGATGTCACATTAACAGAATTGTGTCAAGGTGACGCGGGTCTAACGGTTTTGCAAAAGTAAACCCAAATTTATGGACTTATGAAGTAGGTTAAAATCATCGATGACGTCATCTGAAATAGAATCGTGATAGGGAAGTACATCGCGGGGGTCGTGACAGTTTCGAAGGAGTAAACCCAATTCTGAAATCATATCAAATGCTAGTCTTTACTAGAATAAATTCGATGAAATATATTGTAAGAATTTCAAATACATCAAGAAATATTGATGATGACAAAATAGGAAGGTAAAAGAGAAAAGTCAACTTCGATGACATTCACACATATTCGTTGTATGGCAACCTGTTTGGTTTTTTTTTTTTTTTTTTTGGGGGGGGGGGGAATTTGTCGTTCACGTCCCGTGGGAACTGATCTACTCTGACCTAATTATACAAATTTTTCTTTCTTTCACTCACTCTCTCTACTTTTTCTCGCTTTTTGGAGACTTAGAAACGTTCCGACAATCGAACTATAAGTACGAGTACATAGTTGAAAGACTTGAAAAAATTTCGACTTCCAAGTTATTTATGATGGGAGGGAGAAGGGGGGGTTTCCAATTCTTAATTGAAACCAAATTTGTCCTACAGAACACGTTCCCTAATTCCTCGTTGAACTGCTTTTGGGAAGCCGTTGTTTCTCCGAGATCCCCTCCTATCATATATGTAGCACGAAAGTTGGAAAATTTCGGATTCCAACTCTTCCGATGGTTAAAATTTTTCGAATCCTCCTCCCATCACATAGAGCAGTCCATTTGTCGAAAAAGTGGAGAGACGTCACACCCCTGACTAGACCTTACGGTACCTCACAACGCGTGAATGAACTGACCAAGAGATCTATTCCATCGATGACGTCATCGGAGGGACCTGGACATTTTTATATCTTTGATGTAGGGCTGGAGGTTCTGAAACTCTCTTTCCTTCTTCAAAGGTCGCGTGAATTGAAGATTTCAGATATGTAGAAAGTTTTCTTCTATCTCCTATCATCCTTGCATTTTTCACCACAATTTTATCAAGGAGAGAAGTTCATCTCTGACTCATACATACGGGTGATTGAGTTGATTGATTTGGGATATTCTACCGTATGCCCTTTATACAAGCACTAGCTTTACAATTAAAAGAGTAATCTTGTAAAGTCAATCTCATTCTTATTGACCATTCATTCCCGACGCTGTCCTAAGAAGCTTTTTCTAGCGATTAAAAACACGAGTTGTAACGTAATACAAAATGTACTACAAACGATGGCAGTGCGATATCTTTAAACGCATCGCCTCCACGCGAAAGAAGATTATATTTCAAAGAAGAATGTACATCTTTCTACCGCGGAGTATACTGAACTTCGAATATACATAGGTCTGCTTTAAACAAGATCTAGCTACGCAATGTGCACGTTCAATCATGCTTGAAAATCGAAGCACCGTTTATTATTATAACAACTCTAGAGACATGTAACCTGTAACCAATTATTATTATGATTTTTTGTGCCGCGTTCGGCGCGCAGTACAGCTGCTGGTGCAATGTACTTGAAGAAAGCAATTGTAGTTTTCGTACAATATTTTTCTTTCGAAAATATAAAGGCAATGGGTGATGCCTACTGGTGCATTATATGCGGGCCGAGCAAGATGAAAATCAGGTCTATTTTTAGCACGAAGATGATGATAAATCGGAGCGGCATCTCGTTCCATACCCTTTTCTTCAAATATTTATCGCAAAAAACAAAAACTAATTCGAATTGAGGCGAGTATAATGAGAGTTGAGTAAGAGCTAACGGATGATGTAAACAGAATAACGTTAGATAATACAACATTGTGAGATTGTTCACGACTTTCTTGTTTTAACGTGCAACTCATAATATTTTGTAACGATTCGTCGGAGAAATGAGACTCCCAATTACTCTTTTTTCCGCGTAGCTCTCTCTCTTTCGAGGGATTCGAAAATAAAATTACATGAAGAAATGCTACGAGCGTAGCCCTTGGCGCGGAAAATCCTGAACGCTAAATATTCGTTCGTTTCATAATAATTCTCGAACGGCATTTCCGGGAAGTGGATAAATTCATTTTGCGACAAGAGAATGTAGGTACGCGCTCAAAATTGGTACGTTGATTGTTAAAAGTTTGACTCGTCGTAGCTTACAAGCTTTCTCATAATGCTTGTATAGGTATTGGTCGCAGACTGCAAAAATTACTCACGGAACCTTACGTACGGACATAACAATCAATTTCCTCGTTCCAAAGGCACGTAAAAGGTGCGACAGGTCTTTGTTTTCGAAAATCGATAAAATATTGAATTGCCCAAGTCTAGCTTCGGGAACAAAAGCGAAGAACCGGGAAATATGACTTTTGCAGAGGGAGATATCCGACCCGGTTACAACCTGTACTACTAACCCACGATTCTGAGGTACCATCCGTTAATATGCTTACTTCGAAAATTTGGGAGTCGATGGGTTCTCGAGCAATGGGCACTTGTAAGCCTCCGAGCAGCAGAACACTCGCACGAGAATAAACACACGCGACAATTCGATTCAACTTCACCGATAATCGACGATATGGAAATTAAAAGAGCTATTAAATCCCGAGAGTGGATTTACAACTTAGCGTAAAGCATTGTTTAACCGTTCGACTTGCACTTTGAATGTGGAAAAACTACAAATGACAGGAATCCGCGCCAGTCTTCGAAATCGTACGCGTACAATGCGGTGTGAACTGTGAAGCGAACCCGGTCAAATCAATCCCTTCTACCGAACGGTCACGGTGCGTTTGCAGCGTACAACCATTTCGCATGTCCCGTAAATCAGTGTAGCCACTTCGGAAAAAATGTTTAGCTTAACGCTCTCTAACGGGAGATTGACATAACCTCATCGAAATACGCGATTGATAAGTCGTTATCCAGCCGAAAATGAAAAAGAAAAAAAAAAAACGTTTATTTTTATTATGCAATTTGATAATGATAATAACAATGTTATTCCACCGAGCACCGATCTAACATTCTAACAATATTATATTCACTTCGGTTTCATGAAATAAATAAGCGGTAACATGGATAGAGAGTGGATAAAATCAGAAGATATTTGTAAACCATTTGTAAGTTTCTTATCTCTTACGTTAGATGTTTACCGATTGATATATCCTCTAATTTCATCATAATTCTCCCCTGTCGATCGTCCTTCCAAGCAAGTTTCACGCTTGCTGCTCCTATGTATTCAGTATAGATCCTTTATTCAAGAGATGAGCATCCTCTGTGGCAAATTCCAAGAATATTTAAATCTCGATTGACGTTTTCACTCAAAGACCATCTTCAGATCGTGAAGCGAAGTACTATAGTAGCGTACGCTAATTGAAACGAAAATGACGAGCTGCAGTCTTGAACCCGCTTGAGTAATGATTCGATACGGTCTTGTCTAGTGTAATATTAATGCTTGTCCTCTCACCCCAACTTTTCTGACCTTCGAGAAATCATGATGACATTGGTACCGCTAAAGAATTGTATCCCTGTAAGAACAATGACTTCTATACCTTTCCTGACGGTCCTCTCCGGAACTGTTCCTTCTCCTAATATCACTGAACTAAATTTTTTCTTCAAGCTTCACATAACTATCTAGTTCCTTTGATCGAATTTCTTCGAACTTTTTGTTTCAGAAATGTCTTCTTTGCGAAAAGAATTTCATGAGAAAGAACGCAGTCTTGAGGCATATCGAACAAGCTCACAAGAAAACATTGGAATATGTACGTAAAAGGCTCCAATTCAATCGCAGTTGATATTAATCCTGTAACCACATGACTCATAATTTTTCGATGTTGTTGTTAGGAATGTCACGAATGTGGATCTAAATATAGAACAAAATACGCTTTAAAACGTCATATCGAAAGCAGTTACTTGAGCTCTTCACCCTATGTAAGTATTTTTGTACCTGTTTGAATTTTATCGTTCATTCGTAATTGGTCAAATTTTGAATTTTTTGTAGAGTTGCACTGTTTGCAAAGAAAGTTTCCGATTGTCGAATCTGCTGAGTCGTCATATGAAGAAAATTCATCCCGATGTGCGCTCGTTTGTGAGTGTCTTTCAGTTTCAGCTTGATAAAATCTATAGTCGACCGGTTTTGGGTGACGATTCAATTTTCCATTCAAAAGCAAGCTTTGAGCCCACCATCGTAATCTATTTTTTGCCTCTTACTGGGGACTGCTTATTTTATTAATAACTATTCTTTGAATTTTATTCGATTCTGGTATATTCGAAAGAAAGAGCGTTTTATAGATTATACTTTTATCCTGGTGACGTTACATCGTTACTATTAGTAGAAACCAACAGAAACCCTGTCAATTGGGCCAAGCGGACCATCGATTCCCGTAAGAAAGACTCAAAGAAAAAAGCTCATTAGGCTGCTGATTAATAGTAAGAAATATTTTAGCTATCGAAAGTTCATCTGCTAATGCTAAGGATTTTCTACATCAAAAATCTAGAACAATTAAGGTCGGAAAAGTGCAGTGTAATCGTAGAGTTTCAGTAGATGTTTTTACTTATTCTTCGTAATTGTAAAAATTTACTTCTTTATCTTTTTTCGATAAGGATTCAAAAGAAAACAAAGTATTTGGAACCTAATGAAAGTACTTTCAACTTCCTAGATAAAAATGACAATTGAAAGACTTTTGAAAAATAGTGTATTTCCACCCCCTCCCCCCCGGAAATTGTGTGGATAATATTCGAGGATTAGCTTAATGAATGAGGGGAAAGAAATGGGGTACGTATAGGAAAGGGTAAACATCAGGAATTTATCTCCCAATCGGGGTTCCAAAATCATTGACTATGATTATCTTGCTAAGCTTCTGTTCTGTACCGTGAAATTTCATCTACGTTTTGCTTATCAACAGAAATGCACTCAGTGTTTTGCCATGTTCAAAGTGAAAGCAGATCTACAACGTCATGTCGATCGAATTCATAGCGTACCAAATGATGAAAAACCGGTATATTTCAAATTTCAAAGAAGTAATTCATCAGAATCGAGTAATCAGAAATAACAATTGTATTTTTCGTTCTATTTTCAGCCTCAGTCGGGGAGACGATTCACCTGCATCTTATGTGATAAAGCTTTCGCCAAAAAATCGATGATATTGTTTCATTTGGAGAACGATCACAGCATTCCGCTCGCTTTCGAAACTTACAACTTCGCTAACATCGATGAATTTTACAAATGGAAAAATGAAACCGAGAAAAAAATAGTTTGCCAGTACATAAAGGTGCGTTGCGATAAAAATAAAAAGTGTACCATATTTTCGTTTATATGTCACCGATCAGGTACTTATAAACCGCACGCCAAGAAGAATATGAGACGTTTGAAACTGCAAGGCTCCAAAAAAATGAACGGATTTTGTCCGGCCGAAATGTCTTTGCGTCTAAATAAGGAGAATGGATCGTGCATTCTGACGCACTTGAAAACGCACATCGGCCATCCTACCGCGGATGAAACCGAACTCGCTCATATTTATTTAAGTAAAGAAGAAAAACGTAAAGTTGCTGAAAAAATCGCCGTTGGTACATCTTTCGACGAAATATTAAATGATCTCTGCGCGAGTACAGAAAGTGATAAGTTGCGTCTACTCGACAATCACGATCTTCACAATATTGCCTCTTCGTATAATCTGAAAGTTCCTCGACGTACGAAACTTCCGATTCGTACAAATTCAATCGTCAATGAAAAGAACTCGGAAATTACTTCGTTCAAGAATGTTGACGAATTTATTCAGAAGTATTCCGACTCGGTTCTATATTTTAAAAAAGAAAATGAATTGGATGCTTCGTATCCCCGTTTAAGGGTGAGAGATGTGATTATTGTTGTCATGTCCGAAACACAAAGAACTATGTTGCAGAAATTCGGATATAACGCTATCGCAGTGGGCGGATTTTACAAGGACGATAGTTACGATTTCTACATTCTGACTTTACTTGCCGTTGATAACTATTCAGAAGCTTTCGTATGCGCTTTCGCCGTCAGTAATCGTAGCGATGAAGATATTATCGATATATTTTTACATCGTATCCGTGAGAATGTAGCTGCAATGTGTCCTAAATGTTTGATTACCGATACACGCGACATATTTTACAGAAGTTGGTTAGATATATTGGGCTCACCACAACACACGCTTCTCTGTAGTTGGCACGTGAAACAAGCGTTGAAAAATAAGTTGCAGAAAATTTCAAATAAGGAGAAACAAAGACTGGTGAAAGAAAAACTCGACAGCCTATGTGTCGAGCCAGATGAACACGAATTCCTTATGAAATTGAAAGATTTTTTCAATCTGGAAGACTTGGAAACTGAACGTTTTTTCGAATTTTTCCGCCATAACTTCGTAAAAAATATTAATCTTTGGGCTCATTGTTACCGCCTCAGTGTGGATAGTAACGCAAATGTTTATATGGAATCGTTTCATAATTTCCTCAAACATCTGCATGGCAAGAGTAAGAAATGTAAAAGATTTTGCGATATTTTGAATATTTTTGAAGAGCATCTGCAGTTTAAAGAGCGCTTATTGAAAATAAAGGAAATTCGTGGTCGATTATCCAATAAATTGAGATTATTGCGTAAGAGACACGATTTCGCTTTGAAAAATAACGAAAATGTGAACTATTCTTTGGAGAGGAATGAAATCGGCGACTGGGTTCTTTATTCGCTTTCCGTAGCGAACGACGAAAATGTAATTGAATTGTTCAGCGTTCAATGCGTTAATCAATACCAATGTCCAGTTTCCGATGATTGCAAATTAATCTGCGAAAAATGCGAAGTCTGCGCTCATCAATATAAGTGTAGCTGTAATGATTCTTCGATTAAAAATAATATGTGTCATCATGTGCACACGGTTTGTTTGCATATGAAAGGTATAACGAGTTCGAATACTGACCCCAACGAATTGTTTATAATACCATCGCGCGATATGAAGGTGGATAATACGGAAGATAAGAATCAAGTCGAATTGATCGAAGTGGATTCTAGTCATATAGCTGTTGATTTTTCGAATGAGATTCTTAACTCGCCTGGCAGGGCTCGTACATTGTCCGAGAATGGGGTTACTGAGATGGCTGCCAGTTTATCCGCGTCTGTGAGTGATGAACTTGGATCAAATGATTTAAACGATTTAGAGGAAATTCCTTTCTGTGATGTTATTGAATTAGAAGATGAGAAGTCAAGGTTGAAGGAAGCTTTGATGTCAGCTGTAGCAGTTGTCGAAACGGCTTCCAGTGTAGCTGATCTATGTTTTATCAAAGAGATCGTTACGCCGGCTATTCTTTTATCTAGTGTAAATAAAAATTCTGACGTTCCTTGAACAATAAGTTGTTGAGCTTATAGTTCGCAAATGCGTTATAAGTATCCTCTGCGCGAATAGGAAGTATTTTACGAAAATCTACCTTACCCGTTTTTTTTTTTGTAGATTACTTTGAGGATCGCCGAAAAATTACGATACTTGAATCATATAATCTGTATGCTACGATAAAAATATAAATTTTCTGAAAATTTTAGTTTAAGAGCTATTAATTTGTTCATAGGTAGACTCGTCCGCTATAGCTTTGTATATGTTGAGGTATGAAGAACATATTAAAAGGCTTAAAACTTTATTCAGAACTATTACAGCATATTACGCCCAGAAATACAATATTTCTGTAGAACCAATTACCAAACATTACTTTAAAATAATTAGTTACTAGGTAGGTACATATAATAACGTAGAACCGCTTACAAGGTTACGCTGACTATAAACCTAATGGGAGGTTCTAAATGTATCTATACCTCCTATTTTTTGAATTCCATTAAGAAAGAAGGATCGATAACATTTGAAGATACTCTTTTGATCATCTAAGCATAATATTATTCAAATTTTAAAAACAATGGTAACAGAGAAACAGATACAATATTCAAGCTAGGATAAGGCTCTTCTAAAAATGCGAAATAAATAGGAAGAGTTTTCAAAAAATGAATTCTAACGTTTTGGCTTTACTCTGAAGTCTGAATAACCTCCCACAATCTGATTCAAATACATAGGCGAAATATTCCCTAACATACAATCCAAACTGTAAAGATAACAATTGACTTGACTAAAATAAATAAAAGAAAAAAGGTGAACTAAGTAACGTAAATTGAAACGAACTCAAATCGGTGTTCAGGTGCGATAAGATGAAATAATGGAATAGACAGGAGAGATTCCTTCAGGAAGGATAGAAAAAAAAAAAAAAATGTAGGTATGAAAGGAATGAAAACGTACAAAATATAGGGATGTCAAAATTTCAAATTTTCATACAATGCTAGTCCGCGTTTTGTAATCAACCAATGGACGTACAGTTCGTTTCAGTATTTTTATTAAGACTATTTACTACGCGGTGGTGATTTATTTTTGGTGGTTTGAAAATGAGAAAGAAGAATTTCGTTCGATACTACCTCGTGAAAAAAATATTTCTCAAATTATCGCCTGTACCTCCTTAAGTAAAGATTCGATTTTCCTTGAATTCTTTAAATCTCGAAAATACATGTCCCTAACTTGACTATCTGAGATCACGAAGTGATATTCTTTCTTCAAAACCAAAGATAATTTTTTCTAGATATTGCCCTGGATTAGAAGAAAATTTTTATCACTTGAATTACAACCTCTCGTGATTAATTCGTGATATGATATATATGGAAGTCCGTTGTTATTAAAATAATACATGAAGGAAGAAAAGAATTTTAAAAGGATAAATTATGATAAAATAACGAAAAAGAGATAACTTACGTTTTAAGCACCTCAACATAGGTAATGGTAATAAAATATTCTGGTAAATTTACGTATGTAAAAAGACAAAACATTGTAATAAATATGGAAGACTTGAATATTGAAACTTATTAATTAAGTTCAGAATACACGTATTAAGATCGAACGTTGAAAGATGAAAAGAAGAAGGGGAAAAATATGAAAACGAAAAAAAAATGCCTACAAAAAATACCTAATATAGCGCAATTTTAAATTAATTTAATGATTCTTCTTCGCTATCTGTTTAGAATTCGAAAGACAGATTTCTTTCATTTAAATGAAAAAAAAAAAAAAAAAACGTATTTACAAAACTTTTATAATAAAATAGGATCAAAATAAATCTGATTAGGTAAAAGAAAAGAGAAACGAGAAAACTTGGGACGACGACATCCAAGAATACAGTAGTGGTCAAGTATGTATTCTTACTTAATACTTATACATAGGCGGTTCGTATGCGCTAATTTTTAAAATGCCAAATACGAGTGTAGGTAAGTGCCTACAAGATAAAAAGAACGTCGGTTTTCAAAGGCAGTACAATGGTAGATCCGACCCAACTGAAATCAATATGATACTTAAACTACAAAACAATAAAGTAAGCTTACAGGATTTCCTTATCTTGAGAGAATACGTACGAATAGAATGACAAAACAAAATTCCTACGTTTCTAACAATGAAGTACAATACGAAGCCGAATTAATTATGATTTCCTAATTGCAAATCTTTTAAGATTCTAGTAATTTTTTGGCTTTCTTCCCTTTCTGCATTTTCTCTCGTAAAGTTCCAATATCATCTTCGACTCGGACCAGCGCTTTTATTTTCTGAAATTAAGAGATTATATTAGCAACAAGAATGCTCCCAAGAAAGGGATTTAGATCGCAGCATTATATACTCTGTTCACATTAAGGAAGGATAGAAATATGACCTTGAAAACGGAACGGTAGATTAAAATTACCCGGAGCGTTCCGTTCTCGAGGTCATATTTCTATCCTTCCTTAATGTGAACAGAGTATTACTTGGAAACCCCTTTATGCAACAGCGTAGCTACTTTGAAACAATCTGGAAAAACAAACTTCTTTCATATGGGTCAGAAGATCTAATTTTCCTGATTGTTGCTTTCTCCCTTGGACACTTAATATTAATGGTTCAACGTTCAAGGTCAAAGGTAAATTTGATGATTTGCAAAACAACGATTAATAGAAAGAGATTCATTCAGGATTTATTTTAACCATCAAAAGACGGTATTGTGGGCCTGATTATTCTCCTAGGTAGTAGTTGTTTTGAAGATACGTCAAATTCGGCTTTGAGTTCGCCATGTTTGCATTAGTGCACTAGTTTGCATCACGTACCATTTTGATAAGATGTAAAGTAATAGGTATGTATAATAAGAAATAGAAAGGAATGAAGATTCTTTATAACTATGTGGTTTGGTCATGATGAAATGGGTAGTTCATCTTCATCATTCTCTCGTTTTTCCCTAGTTATCAAAAAAGGAACGGAGAGCTGACGTTTCAAACGATACATCATCGGTATCACCTTCACAAATAATGCTTAGTCATCTTATTAATACAAATAATTAATTTTCATTGTGTTTGAAACCTGTCTAGTTTCTGCTGTTACTCCTGCCGTTCCTTGCGGATGATTTGAAACACTTCCGAGGGTCACCTCACGTCAGGGTAAATGATTTGGTCACATGCTAGAGAGAAAAGCCGGCTATTCTTATCACCGGCGTTATGGTTCCCACAATCCGAGGAAACATAATAATGACTCAAAGAAGTTAATTTCTTAATGTTTGAGATCGAAATATTCGTGGATCATAAACGTGGAAGTTTCAAGGAGAATAGCAGAAAAGATGGAAAAATGAAGTTAATGTTGAATACAAACGAAGTTGAGGAAACGAAGGAGGAGTTTACAGGAATGTAGTTAATAGAAGATAGAAAAATTGCTTAGTTGATACATCTAATAATTACCTAGGAACCGGTATCTACATTGTTTTTAGAGACTCAATTCCAGAAATATTATGTTTAAATTTTATCGCAGGAAATGAAAGTTCATGGATAGATAAGAATGATTCCAAGCGAAAAAAGATGCTACACCTGAGCGTAAGAAAATCAACCCACTCTGATAATTTCACCAGTCTTCATTTACCTGTTGTGTATTGCCAGGTGTTTTGCACCACAAGTAAACCATGTAGCCAGGAATACATAACATCGAAGAAAGAGCCGTGAACCAACCGAATATGTGACTCCACCAAGGATACTCATAACTCATGTAAGTGATCGGAGTCCATTGTACCAAGTTGAAGAAGAACACGCTCTAAAATAATTCATCGAGAGTTTTTTTTTTATTAACTGTACATTAGCTAGAATCCATTTATTGAAGTTGTGTGATCTTTAGTCAGTATATTTAGTTAGGCCTAAGCCCACACAGTGTTTTCACTTTTTCTTTTACTTTTAGTTACTTAAACATAGGTACCATAATACTTACAACGCAAATGAACGGAGTGGTGTACAACCAACAATATTTCCAGAAGAAAAAGGGATAGTAACCAATCATATCTTTGAGACCGTCATAAAATTTATCAATACCATACGCCCAAGAAATTGCGATGCACTCGAAAAAGATCAAGAACAATAGACAAGAGCCACTGACTGCATACGAATCGAGCAGTTGGAAAACATACATGCCGCCCTAATTAAACAAAGAATGGTAAATAAGTACGTATACATTCTGTTACTATTCCTAAAAATTTTACATGTTCAATCATTACTAACATTAGTTATGCAAGTTAAGCCAGTAAAATAGGAACAAACGCAGACGACAAGCACAAAAAGTTCCTTTCGTCGACGTAACAGATGGGGCCACTCATCCACCATAGCTGTTATGAATCCTTCGACTGTGCAAAACTAAACATATATTCGAAGATATTAAAAGAGAATGGTGGAAGAATAATGTCAAAAATTTTACTTTATTTCTTTGTATTTCTTACTTGACTGTCCAAACCAATAAATAGCAACATAATAAAGAACAGCATTGACCATATGGATGATCCCGGTAATTGTAGCACCGCTGATGGATACACCAAGAATGCTAGTCCTGGTCCTAAAATAAAAATTTGAAATTATGAAATTTCCTTCTTCCGAATTTTCTTTTGGTGCGCAGGTATGTGCGGTTCATTTTAATAGTTTTGAAGTAATCACTACAAAATACATAATATCTAATTTTGTAGGTATCATAAATAAATCGTTCCCTCCTATATTTTTTGTTTTGTTTTAAACAGTATACAATAAATGGATGAGCACTGAGCTGAAGGGATAAAAAAAATATAGAATACCAGACGCAGCAACTTCAGCAACCGGCCTTTGTTGTTCATGGGACATGAATCCAATAACAGAGAAAATAACGAATCCGGCGAAGAAACTTGTGCCAGAATTTACACAACAAACGATCAATGCATCTCTGTAATATTAAATAAAATATTTTAAGCGAATTAAAAATGGAAAAGTAGACAGAAAAATCACCCTCCTCCTCTCGCAACAACCCCTCTTCATAGTAATAAGAAAATGTTCTTACTTGTAAACGTCATTTTTAAATTGATTATAACTTCCTAAAGCAACTAAAGTGCCTAAGCCAAGACCGTACGAAAAAAATATTTGAGTTACTGCATCTACCCAAACCTGAAATAAAAGCAGTGCTCTTCTTCAAAACTGGAATTGAATACAAAGATTTGACGCAAGCGCAAGCGAGCATAAGTTATGAAGGGAACTCAAATTTCCAAAGATAAAGAATTTTTTCAATTGAAACGGTACTCATTTTCTTTTTTTTTTTTCAATAATTTTCTCTTTTAGATTATTTTGCTAAATGGATTGAAATATTTTTGTGTTACAGCTTGAGAAAAAAAAAAGTAGCGTATTCAATTTAGCGAGAATGAAGAGCTACAGTAATGAACTGCGAGGCGAGTATAAAAGGCTTGTAATATGAATTAGGCCTAAGTGCTTTCGCGTATCCACGTGATCAAGTATAGCAATGATAATTATTTTACTGTGAATTTTATAAACGTGATACCTAAGTAAGTTTAGATAATGAAGACTAATATTGAATTATAGTGTTATTACCCGTCCCATTTCTATAACAGCCACAAATTACAATGAAAGTGCAGAATAAATAATCACGCGATAAATACGTTTTTTGAATGACTTATTGTTGTCCAGTAAAATAATGTAGTAATAACCTGTGATTCTTGGATTTTCGATAGATTCGGACTGAGGTAGAACAAAATGCCTTGAAGAGCTCCGGGTAACGTCAAACCACGAATCAAGAGAACTATCAAAAGCACGTATGGAAATAATGCTGTAAAGTACACAACCTGTAAGAAAAGTTAATTACTTTAGCGTGTTGCTCTACTATAACATGATTTTTCAAATTTCATAACGCTGAGAGAATTCTCTTCGATAGGTCAATCAGAGTATTATTCTATTCTGCGACTAAAACAATTAATCTCCTCTAGTCCAAAGCTGAACATTAGGTTCCATTTTCTGATGGCAGCGCAAAAGGTAGGCAGAGTAAAAGCCGTTTGATGACAAACCTAGGAGGGCCGAGGGAAGCAAGAAGAAGGATCATGATGAGCGCCGGATTATTGATTCTCTTATAAGATTCCCCAGTATGAGCCGACTCCATGAAGATAGCCTACAGAAAAAAAGAGATCCATGAACCAAACGCACTCAGTGGCTGTACCTGTGATCCTTGGGATTTTGTACGTTTGTACACGTGTGAATATTCTTTCATCAAATCAAACGGAGAGTTGCGCTGAGGTGTGTTAGTGCCCACCACACGGTCTCGACGGAGGCTCTTTGTGTATTAGTCCGTTCAACACAAATCAAGCTCCTTGCTGTGGAGAGAGAGAGGTGGTGTTCAAAGCAAAGAAGAAACCAACCACTGAAAAAGGCTGGAGGCCAGGCGCTCATTGCATGAGAATTGAAAAGCGAGCAGTGTACAGAATGAGCAAGGTAAATAAACGAACCGTGTGTATTACTACGCGACCTTTATGAGTGGATTAACCCAGACCATGATCAGCTGAACTTTTACCTGACGCAGGGCTGAGCGGCTATGGCTGCTTCTTGAAGTGCCTTCATCTAAGGAAAGTAGAGCAGGCAACAAGGGCGGGAAAATGGACTATAGCGTACCTTCTTTAAGTGTGAGGCCACTTTTGTCTTATGTGAGGACACGGCGACCTTGAGATTTGGACAGATTTTGATTCTAGATTCTTACATGATAATTGGGATTAAAAAAATTTCGCTTTTCGGGATATACATCTATAAGAGCTGCTGAACTTGAAAAAAATTGAATTAGCCTATTGCCTCATATATATACGTGAGGATTTATGGAGTCTCAAAATTTGGATTCCTCATGAATTACGATGTTAGGAAGTAATAAGAAAATCAAGTCCAACGCATGTACGAATTTCACTCTTATGCCCTGATCTATCAAATATTACGATTAAAATTCATAAAATATTTTACCTTCCCGGTCCACTTTACTCCTTTCCAAATACAGAAATAGCACATAGTCCAAACGATCAATAGTGTGCCAGCGAATTCCCATCTTACACCTCCAATATCATCGATTCCGCTCGAAATTTGTAGAGCTCGTCTCCTGAAGAAATAAACCTCGTAATGAGTAAGTGGCGCTGACACTCGATTTTCTTCGGAGAAAAAAGATCAAACTCACTCCCAATATTCTTTGACAGGATCCGATATAAATTTCGTGCTAACATTCATGTTATTCAAGATACACACGTCCGGTCTTGTTGGGTTCATTGGGTTAGTAGCATTTGTCCAACATTGAAGCCGTAATCTGTCCACTGGGCTTACGCAGTACTTCGTATTCCAGGTATTATCGCACGTCCTCCAGGGTAAATCTATAAATTTGAGGATAATTTGTAGGAATAGAGTTGATATTGCACGTTTTTCCTGTAGGGCGCGAAAACTCACCCGTGCCTATCGACGCGAAAAAATAATAAACTGCCCACGCTAAGATTACGATGTAATATACATTCATCCAACATGACATGACGGCAGCTGCATATCCTACACCTGGAAGGAAAGGAAAAAAGACAATCTCCAAGATCATTGTTACTGGGTACTCTCCAAAATACAGTGAATTAAAAACAAATCAGCATCAAGACGCCTTAAGACGAAAGACAATTTGAATTGTAAAAATAATATTTATTTTCTTTTACACTGTTGTTTAGTATATTTTGCGTGATGGAAAAATAATGAAAATTTGTGCTCTAGAATTTATGTCGTGCATTTCATATTACTTTTGTTGTTCGTCAACAATGGAATATGTAGCATCTCACACGATTGCTCTAAATAAACACTAACAAGCAAATTCGTGTAAAAAGAGAAGCATAACTCTCGCCGTTTCTACATTCAAAGTAAAACTGTGTACGACTTTCGTTTAGCCAGGCGTATTTTAATTAAAAGTCGTGAAGGTACAGATCTGATCCTTGTAATCTAATTTATTATCTCATCGAAGGAATGGAATACTTTAGGTATTCCCGAAGGATTTGAACAATATGATTAAAAGGTACTTTATAATGCTTAGAACAACGCGTTCATGCAATTTTTGATGTGAAAATTTCACTAGAGGTATGATAATTTTACGAAAACGGTGGAATAGGATTCAGGATCAAATAGCTCCATCATATAATAAAATACCTACGGGGAACAATTCAGCTCTTCACCTCCAACAGTTATCATACTTTGGCCTCCTCCAGATTAGATTTAAGAAACCCGGAATTCACTTACCTTTGAAGATGGGTGCGATTTTAAAGACCCCGAGACCACCAATAGTCAACATTTGTCCCAGGGCAAGTTCCATGAAAAACATTGGTACACCAGCCAGAAGTAGCGCGCAAAAATAAGGTACGAGGAACGCTCCTCCGCCATTCTTATAGCATAGATAAGGAAATCGCCACACATTACCGAGTCCGATAGCCAGACCGACAACCGATAATATGAAATCCAGCTTTGATCCCCATACACCCCGTTCCGGAATGTTCGACGATGATCCTTTTATGGACGAGGGCTGTTGGTTTCCTCCACTCGAGGAGTCGATCTGCAGCATGTTGAAACTTGCCTCGTTATTATCTTCCATCGCTCGAGAGTATGTCCGAAAGCCGTTAAAATTCCGCACTGGTCAAATTTTCGACAAAATCACCATTGCAAATTCATTTCTGGATGAGAATGTAACGAAAAATTATCAAAACAAGTATAAGACAAGAACTAAAGAATGCGCACTTTTTACGAAATATTTAAAAACATTCACATAACGAGAGAGTCGAGAGGCGTTTTTTTTTTTTGGAAAATCAAAAAGTTTTCACTTTCTCCCGAATTAACGACGAAAATTCTATACGACGACCGAAAAAAAGCACCGACTTCAACGTACGAGAAGAGAAACGAAAATAATTCAAAAATTTCAATTCCTTCTCCTAAAACAATTTTTCGGAACCAGAATATTAATGCACGGGCTAGCGAACAGGATTCGATTGGTTAATAGAAAAAATATATTTATTTGATGATATTACGCAAGCGTTGTTTGTAGCGAAAGGCTCACCAACACATGGAGAAAAAAGAGCGGGCGCGATATGAACTCGTCGCAGTCGACACACGGTCGAACAACAAACAGAGAAACGAGGCAAATAGCAGCAGAGTTTTCCGAGTTAAATCCGTTCACTAATAATAAAAAAAAAGCTGAACCAGCAAGAGAACGCGGCTACGAGAAGAGGAAAATTACAGTGCTGACTCCAAGCAGGAAGAGATACAAATTATGCACAGAAGTAGGGCATCGCCGCAGCAACATGTAACGAATTCTGAACACCTCCCTTTTATAAGTGCGCCCGCACATTTAAATTACTCGTCGCATTTAAATTTTCGCCCTGGAACAGTACTGCATAAACTGCATCTTTTCAAGGGCCCCAACCAGAAAACTTTACAATTGCAAGAAATTGTTGCGCTCATCGGTTTGTAGACTATATCTGTTACTACCTACTGTTGCCTTGGTACCTTTTCCCCCATCCTTACACATGGAATGTGAACTGAATACGACTTGCTCGTAATATTGTTTTTGTACGATGAAGATGAGACATTGAAGTGCATAAGTGCAGGTACTCGTACACTTTGTATTCTTTACAGCCTCAGTCGACACATTTATTGCGAGAAAGAGAGGTTCCAATAAATCCATGCGTTTTTCCTTAACCCCAGCCATAAATTATGATTTAAACACTGTTCCGTGTATTTTATAAAGGAACGAAACTGCTTACTTTTTTTTTGTTTCGGCGTAAGATACATAAGTAGAGTTTGTTTTTCCGTAGCTGCCACAAATTGATTTTTTATAAACGCATTCTTTTCTACTCGTGGGAGGGAGCCAGCAAAAGTCACATTATGAAAAGATTTTAACATCGAAGCTCTGAATGTCAAGAATCTCGAGAATTGAGAGTAGCCCAGGCAGATTGGGTTTTCAAATGGAAATAAATGCCGGCAAAGATTTTTTTCGTGGATTATGTTTAAAATGGTCTCCTGATAAACATATTAAAAGTCCACAGCGATCAGAGAGCGGGCCCTCCCCCAAAGGGGCTCAAAGTACCACAAAGATTAGTTTTCTGAGAATAAATCGAAAACTAAGCATCAGAGGAAAAAAAGTTCTGACAAAAGTTGTTCCTCATCAAATTTCCTATAAATTTCACTGTATGTATGTCAACTTAGCCCAAAAACTCGAGCTGAAAAGTTGGTTTGAAAGTTGAGCAATTTTCTAAAATTTTTGATTTTAGTGTTAGTGTAGTCAAATAAGACAGGTTTCGGGAAAAAAAGAACATTGCGACATAGTAAAGGTCTGATTGCTGGAAATGGTCAAGAATGAAGTCCAAAACAACATACTAACTTCTCCGCGTTTTTCCCCAAGAGCATCTTTTTTATGGGGGTTGAAATCCCCTCAAAATCAGTTTGTTGTAAATATCCCGCTTAATACGCATTTTAGAGAAAAAAGTCATCAGTCAAAGAATATTTCTCGTAAAATCCAGGCGAACTTGCTGAATTTCTTATTGTTCCAGGCAATATAGGGAATGATACCAAGAAGCTTGTTATCTAGAATTAATTCGGTTCTCCAAAATATGACCAGTTATCTCTTGTTTTTCCGTTTTGATAATTGCAAGATTCATGTATAGTCAATCTCTCACCGCAAAACAAGCTTCTCGGGAGATCGCCTGAAATGGCGGAGCAAGTTTGCCTAACCCAATCGACTATCAACGTGAAACCCTCATGCGACTACGCCAACTTTGACAAGGAGCGCCTTATTCTCGGATTTGTATTGTGGCGGTTTTTCTTGAATTTGTGGGAGCACACAACAATAATAAGCTTCTTGGTGACATTCCTTCCATTGCTTGAAACAATTCCACACGTTAGCCCACTTCAATTGTACGCGGGTCGAAGTCAAAATTTCAACTCAAGTCCACAACAGAAGACCACATCCATTCCCACCATCGCTTGAAACAACCAGAATGTAAAACTTGAGAACATAATACAGCAAAAACGTAGCACACGAAATTAAGCCTGTTTTCAGTCCGAAAATGGGGGGCACGATATGCTGGCCTGGCCTGGCATACAGCCCCCTCATAAGGTTGGAGGGGGAAGAAGACCAGCACAAACGAAAAACTCTATGGCACAACCCAGTACAAACGAATCCACCCATTCCGAATAGAAAAATCGAAATGGGGGAAGGGCTCGCATGTTTACAGCCCCCCCCCCATTCAGTCTTTTACATATCATACATGCATAAGAAACGATTTTTAAAATGTCTGTCCATGTATGGAAAACTTTATTTTCATGTATGATAGGCAGTTAATTATACCTTTCTCAAAATAATATCGTGCAACAAATTCCCTGTGACAAATAATTAAAACTAATAAAATTAGTGTACGTTTCATCGTATGTACCAGCGACATATTAACGTTACCTTCGCGCGTAACCACCGCGCAACGACGTCATCTTTCGGCAAGGAGCGCGTTATTCACGGATTTGCATGGCGGAGGCTCAATTTCCATGAATTTTTGAGCTAACTATCACG
Source organism: Aspidiotus rigidus (assembly GCA_035079385.1). NCBI lineage: Eukaryota > Metazoa > Arthropoda > Insecta > Hemiptera > Diaspididae > Aspidiotus > Aspidiotus rigidus. The sequence goes on along the minus strand of JAVHKY010000015.1, from coordinate 4,659,628 downwards.
TGTAGGTTAGAAATGAAACACGTAATCCGATAGGAAATTTCACGAGGAATAATTTTTGACTGATGACTTCTTTCTCTAAAATGCGTATTAAGCGGGATATTTACAAAAAACTGATTTTGAGGGAGAAAAATGCTCTCGGGGGGAAAAACGCGGAGAAGTTAGTATGTTGTTTTGGACTTCATTCTTGACCATTTCCAGCAATCAGACCTTTACTTTGTCGCAATGTTCTTTTTTTTCCAAAACCCGTCTAATTTGACTATACTAACACTAAAATCAAAAATTTTAGAAAATCGCTCAACTTTCAAACCAACTTTTCAGCTCGAGTTTTTGGGCTGCGTTGCGACACAACTGATGATGGGATAATACCCGAAAGTACTCTTGTATAAGCAACTAATAAAGTAGATTTGTACTATTGAAAAACCCTTTTCAATATTAGTGCACTACTTACACCTCACTCACTCATTATGAGTTCCGATAATAGCACACCAGACATGGTTAACGAGGTTTTTAAGTTTCTGAAGACCAAGGTCAAACTAAGAGTGTCACATGTGAAGATTTGGTTCAATAACGAATGCTTGAGACGAGGCATTATTCCCAAGTATGCGACTATCACGCTACCAGGAAACAGCGCAGCAGTGAAACGCACCGAGATGCAAGCCGAAAGATTGAGAGTGAAGAACGAAATTGGTGAACTCCACAAGAAAATCACCAGGCTGAATGGTCTACTGTACGATCAATATTTCTATCTGTCCGGGTTACTCCACCCGCAAGAAGTCAAAGAAATGATGTTTGAAAAAGGAGGAGAGGGGAAGAAAGGAGAAGACTATGTGGAAAAACGAGTGGAAACCCAAACAAAACAGATCAAGAAGAAGCTTGCCGAACTGACCCGGAAGAAAGTAGAAAGAAAGGAAGAGACAGCGAGAGTTGAGCACAAATTTGCTCCCAGAACCGAGAACCTATCATGCGTCACCTTCACAGAAGAAGAAAGAAGACTGCTGGACAAAGGCATCAAGTACGTGCAGCCAGAAAGGCTGAACCAGTGTAGGCTTGAAAGCATGGCCATTAGCTGCGAACAAGTAATCCAAACCATGGAACACGACGTGAGACCAGAAGCCCGGACTAAAATTGGGAAAGTGCTGTTGGACATCAAAGAGGATATGTGCCAAACCTATGACAGAACGCAAGTAATATAGAGGAAGGTCACAAATCTACAAAAGAAGATCCGACAGAACAACCTGATTTTGACAAAGGCGGACAAGGGCAGCACGGTATTGGTAATGGAGAAGGAGGACTACACCCAAAAAGTGGAGTCGTACATCGCAGTTAATGGATACCAAGGGCTGGCAAGGGACTTAACACGGAAATACCAAGATGATCTGAAAGCCGCGTTGAAACGGAACAATGTACCCGGCAATGGAAGGACGCTTGAGATGAACTCGGTTGCACCAAAACTCAAGAGGCTTGTAAAACTCCACAAAGCGAACCGTCCGATGAGACCCCTGGTCAACAGCATTCAATCACCATGCTACAAGATAGCAAAGATCGTAGCCACATTCCTGAAAGAAAACTACCAGTTTGCACCCAGACGAAGTATCAGAAACAACGGAAAGCTGATTGAGCAACTGGACAAGTTGGAAATCAGGAGTAACGACAAGCTGATATCCTTTGATATGACTAATATGTTTGGTACCATACCGAAGGAGGAACTTCTCACTCTGCTCAAAAACAACAGATACCATGGGAACCCCGATGGGTCGAAGTACGCCAACATAGTGGAGGAGATCTTGAGCCAGAATTACTGCCGCTTCAATAACAGGTTCTACGGTCAGGAAAGGGGACTTGCGTTGGGATCACCGCTGTCACCAATACTGGCGGAGATATTCATGAATGACATGGAAAACAAGATATTGAGGGGCAGCAAGTTCAGAAACTCGATCAAACACTGGGCCAGATATGTAGACGATATCCTAATTGTGTGGAGAGGCACTGATAGACAGGTGGATCTATTCCTTCCAGAAATGAACGCGATGAATAAGAGCATCAAATTCACAGTGGAAAAAGGCAATGAGACCATCAACTATTTGGACCTTACACTCACAATGGAGAACAATAGGACAGAATACAAAATCTACAGGAAGCCGACGCATACTGACACCATCATCACAAATGACTCCTACCACCACCCCAGGCACAAGTTAGCGACAATCCAGAACTACGCTATCGGGCAATTTCTATCCTTAAGAACAACGAAGAGAAGAGGAAAGAGATCGAGATAGTAAAGCAGATCGCAGAAGCCATTGGCTGCCGCAGATGTGTGGTGGAAGGAGTCTTTGGGAAAATGGAAACAAAGAAAGGAACCCATGATAGCATAGTGAGAAAGTACTCCGGATGGATACCATATATAGGAAAGTACACAAACAAGGTGATAAAGGCGTTCAATGGTTACGATGTGAATGTGGGTATCCAAAATAACCAACCCATGGTGAAGAGAATCAGCAATGACCAGACGGAACAAAAGGACAAGGAAAGCTTGAGCGGAGTGTACAAGCTCAGTTGTGAACAGTGCGAGGGGATCTATATTGGTGAGACAGGGAGAAAGTTTAAGATCAGGAGAAAGGAGCAGAAGATGGCAAGTCACTATTTGGGAAACATTGTAACGAGGAAAACCATGATGGAGAGGGAATATTTGAAGTCATACACGTAGAGAATCGCACAAAGAGAAGAAAACTCTGGGAACAAATGGAGATTGCAAAAGCCAAGAGGAAGAAAGCCCTGCCTCTTGAACAATGTAATCACATTTGACAGCAAAAAATTATTCGACCTGGTGATTGGACGAGAGAAGAACGGAACCAACCAATGAGACGGCAGGAATCCAGGTAGCCAATAGAAACGCAGCATTTAGAACAATAGATTGAACCAATCACAAAGCAGTATATTTTAGCCAATAAGAACACAATGTCATATTATCGTACGAATAAGTTTCTAAGAAGTGAACCAATCACAACACAGCATTGTTATAGCCAATAAGATCACAGTGTTATACTATAAAAACTCATGGTTAAGGCCTTGTTCTCCAGTTGCGACACAACTGATGATGGGATAACACCCGAAAGTACTCTTGTATAAGCAACTAATAAAGTAGATTTGTAAAATTGAAAAACCCTTTTTCAATATTAGTGCACTACTTACACCTCACTCACTCATTATGAGTTCCGATAATGACTACACTAACACTAAAATCAAAAATTTTAGAAAATCGCTCAACTTTCAAACCAACTTTTCAGCTCGAGTTTTTGGGCCAAGTTGAGTGAAATAACTGCTGTGGAAACGCGGTTCATGAGGAAAACTGCGGGTGTTACAGAAAAAGCTCCGAAGAAATTACACCGATGATTCACAGAGAAAAAGCCTATGGGAAGAGATAGAGACCGCTCGTGGAAAAAATAGAGGAAACGAGATCGTCAAAATATACTCCAGCATCAGAGAGTAGCAGAGGAAGACTCAGAAGAAAGCTTGTCGATACATCGGAATCTAGCTCAGCTTGAACAACGCTGACGGGCCACTAGGCTCACCACGGGGCAAAGTATACGATGACGACGACGACGTAGTTTTACTTATATTAAACGATATTTTTTTCTAAGGAGGCCGCAGAAAAGAAGAAGCCATTGGAAGGCAGCCACAGTCTCCAAAAGTTTGAAAACCGCTGACCTACATTATTTATGATTTATCATTAGAGTAGTTGGAAGTAATAGGTGGAACGAAGGTAGTTGAGGGAGCCGGAGACTGTTTCGGAGTTGTTGCATAGTGCGGAACGTTGATTTTAGACTACAAGATATGAGAAGAGATGTTGAACTGTAAGATTATGCAAATGATAGTACTCACATGACGGAGGAGCTTGAAGTCCTAGGAGGAGGTAAGAATGGGTGAGCCGGGTGTGACCATTCCTGGTATATTTCTGTTTTTTTTTTTGTTTTTTTTTAAATTATTATTCATTTGTTTACTTATTAATTGTTAGTATCTAGCATTTGTATGTTATTTTTATTTTTATTGAAGTTATTATTATTTCTCTGTAATTTCTTTTTTTGTTTTGAGTATTTGTTTTATATAGGCCTATCTGTTGATTTTCCATGAATTTGTTCATCTTGTAGGCATTTACCCAACTCTTCAGCTGTAATATTGATCTCCTTTCTTACGTGTTCAAAGCTACTACATTTTAGGAAGGTATGATCTGGATCATCTCTCCCTACATTTATTGTCTTTTATTATCTTAAATTTTTTTAAATAAGCTGCAAAGTTACCGTGCCCTGTCAAGTATTGCGTTAAAAAGTAATTGGTTTTTAATTTTTTGTTTTTGAGTCTCAGTTCAATGTTCGGTGTCAATTTTGCGGTTCTCCTTCCCGTTTTTTCCTTATCGTATAGATCCTGCCAGGTTTTTATTGTATCTAATTTAGTTTTCTTGATGTTATCTACCATTTCTGTTTTTGTTATTTTACCTTCTTTATGCCTAATTTTGATCCTTTTTATCTTATTTGTTTGACTTACCTAATTGTAGATCAATTGGTGTCACTCCCGCTACTACATGAGAGGCAGAATGTGATACTGTTCTATAGGCCGATATTATTCCGATTAATGTTGTTCTTTGAAGGGATTTTAATTTTTTGATTTCTGTTTTTCTTAATTTTCCAAAGTAGGCTAGAGACCCGTATTCAATTACCGACCGAAAAAGAGCATTATAAATTATTTCTCTTTTTTTTGTGTCAATTCCATAAGTGTTACCATATAATGCCCCGAATTTTATTGTAGTGTTTTTTAAATTTATTTGTAATATATTCTATGTGCTTTTTAAAGTTTAAGTTTGGATCTAAAATTATTCCCAAGTATTTCATTTCTGATTGAAATTTAATTTTCTCTAGTCCCATTTTTATTTTGTCCTCCATACTTTTTTGAAAATCTAGTTTCTTGTGTCTTCTCGATATGAATATCATTTGTGTTTTCTTAGGATTTAACGTTAAGCCAAGATATTTTAATTTCTGGTTTGTTTGTTCTATCTTTCTGTTAATAGTTTGATAGTCATTCTGTTTATCTATTCCAATAATCATTAGCAGATCGTCAGCGTAGCTTAAAAGCTTGAATTTGTTTGTTTCCTTTGCTGTCTTGTGTATTTCAGTCATTGCAGTGTTGAAAAGAGTTGGAGACAACGCTGACCCCTGTGGTACGCCCATACTTAGTTCATATTCTAGCTTCAAATTATTGTCCTTATCAAAGAATCCTATTTTCCTATTTCCCAGGTAGCTTTGTATTATCTGTATTATATGCCTACTCACGTTATTTTTATCCATTATTTCGGTCAAGCTAGACCAGATGACTCGGTCAAACGCTCTCGTGACATCAAAGCTTATTAAAATTATATGTTTGTGAGTTTTTTTATATTGTTCAAGTGTTTTCATTGTTCAGTAAGCGCCATTTCTGTCGACCGTCCTTCCCTAAAGCCGTATTGTTGTGTATGTAAGATGTTATTTTTTCTAATTTCCTGATTCAAAAGGTGTCTTATAATTTTTTCATATACTTTACCTAAGGATGATAAAAGAGTTATTGGTCTGTAGGAATTGATTTCAGAAGGATCCTTATCAGGTTTATTTATGAGTTTTATTTTCTCAAGCTTCCAAATATCAGGAAAATATTTCATTTGAAGGAGTTTCTGAAAAATAGTTATTAAAATTATTGGACAATTTTTATTAATAATTTTTATCATTTTATTAGATATTCCGTCCGACCCATTTTCCTTCTTATTGTTTAGTTTTTCTATTATGTCTGTGATCAGAGACTCGTCAACATCCAGGTTGTTTTCTTCTTCAGTATCATAATTTTGGAGTGAGTCATTTATTTTGGGGAAAAGATTTTTGAAGATTTCTTTATATTTTTCTTTTTCTTCTATGATAATTTTATCTGCTAGTTTTAGGGGAGGGAATGAATTCAAATTTTTTGTATTTTTCTGTTTCAATTCTCCCAAACTGGACTTTCTGTTATCAAATTCGACCATGCTTTGTTTTTACTGTCTATTATCTCTTTTACATAGTGTGTTTTTAGACTTCTTATTAGTTCTGTTACAAATTCGACGTGTAGGTATTTTTTGTTCTTTTTATATTTATACTTCAGTTTGGTTATTTTTTTAATAATTTTTTTTTGCTCCTCTAGTTTTTCATTCCACCATATCTCATTTTTATCAATTTGTACCAGAATGTTATGAAATACTTATAGCGCCCAGTAACTAATAAGTTCAATGGATGCCCTTGACGATGACTGTCAGCTCGAAATTTGAGACTATTTCCCTCGAAGAATCACAGGTGAATAGAAAATTAATATATTTCTTTTCGTGTTTTACGCTGGAGACGTAGTTCGCATAAAGAAAATGCTTGCTCATCTCACAACAAGGGTAATTTCACGCGCATGTACCTACACATACGAAAACTTTTTGATAAGCATCAACATCAAGGGAAGTGAAATTCATCCGAATTTAATCAATTATCACTATTATTCCGTTTCACACTACTGGTTTCAATGATCAAATTTTACAAAATATTGATTTTGCCTCCTCCCACCAGAGTGAAACATAGGCAACACATTTCCGATGTACCTATTGTTTTTCTATTTCAGCAGCATCCTTTCTTTTTCGCCTTTCCAATAAAATTTCCTACCATTTTCTGTATTCTACATTGCTGTTACTACTTGTCGGCTCAATAGAACTGAACGCTAAAATAATCTTAAACAATTACAATTTTTCGCGTTACAACGTGTTAACGTTTTTCACCACCTAAGAGAAGTGTTTTCCCGTATCAAAATTCAACGAGCTCAACATCGCGAGACCAAACAAAGTTAATTTTCATAAGCGCTCTTCAACACTCTCTCGAAATACGATAATAATAACAAGATTACTTAAATAAGGAAAACTTACGCGCATCATTGAAGCAGCTTCGTTCGAAAATAAATTATTATAATAATATTATACGCTCGAGAAGCGATTCTATACACGAGGGGGGGAACGCGATTGATATAATAGCAGTCGTGTGGAAAACTAGACAGACGCGAAAAAGAAGGGCAACAGATAAGGCTAAAAGCAGAGATAAAACGATAAAGGGATGAACGAGGGGGTGGTGCGAAAGACAGAAGATAGGAAACTGGCACGGAGCGCTGCGTATTGGCGGGAGAATGCGTAGCCAGCGTGGCGCGGCCAGCGTGAAAAAGTGGCAGGCAGCGCGAACCGAGCGTGTCGCACGTGCAAACGTATTGATTTTACGGGGACAGTACGTATGCTGTTGTGCTCGCGAGCCTCGAGACTGAGAAATCTTTTTTGCGCTCCTCGAAGGATGAAAAACAAAATTAGGCCAATATGTGGCAGCGCGAAATTTTGACGGCGGCGTAATAGTCAATTTGTGTAGATTTCATTGACTGAATTTCCCCTCTCTCTCGTATTTTCGGCTGAGTGAGCACCACCTTTGTACTTCGCTTATGTCGTCCTCTTTTTTCGTTATTCAAAGCTATCTCGTCGTTATTTTCTGGTACATTTAATCATCCATGATTGGAGGCAAATTTGTAAATACGATACCCGCTTTTATTCCATTATATCAGATATTTACCAAAACAAATACGTGTATATTTCATCTTATAAGTGGTATCAAATACACGCCTGACAATACGTGCACATATCTTCGGGCCCAACTTAGTATATGTAGACGTGCGTGTATATATATAGACAAATCCATCTCCGTTTTTTTATTACCTTTTCTCGAGATTAGAAAAAAAAAAAAAAAAAGTTTTACTACATCTTAGCTTTCACATAATGTCTTTCCTACGTTGTAGCAACGATCGATATTTTTTATTTAGCTAAGGGCTACCGTTGGTACATAAGATGAATAAATTTACGAAGATTTGAAGCGTAATTCAATTTTTATTTTCCGACCTTCCTCTCCTAATTTTTTATTACTCCACAACATCTCTGCCTGCGTAGTTTAGTTATGCTCGAAATAATCCTAATAGAGAGGATTCTGTTTTTAGTATTTGCATACCGCATTTTTCGTTACACCGACAGACGAACAGCAGTGAAAATCTCATCCAAAAGTGAGGAACGTAAAGTGTCGCTACTCATAGTTTTTTCCTTTGAATATATAATTGAACCTTATTAGCCTTGTGTCGCGAGAGTTTGCCCAACATCAAATGAGTCCATCGGTGTTATGCAGGTAATCAGAATGGTTGATAGGAGTACTCATCTGGCAATCCGCGGAGGAAAAAAATGAATATTTTGTATTCATAAATAGGTGAACAACATTGCTATATGAATTAGCATACGCTGTTATGGTATAAATATCGAGTTCTAGTGTCGAGAAGAAATACAATGTATCTGATCTACTCATACAATCTGATCTCCCCCCTCGACTCGTTTTCAACAGGAAACCTGTTCTATGGTTTTTTTTTTTGAAAAATTTGCCGTGCACCGTGTAGAAGGAGAACTTCTGGTGTATGAAGCATTGCATATCTGGCTCAATGAAGGCCATTGGTATACAAAGCATTGCATATCTAGTTACTTGAAGGGGTCATCCTAATGCGGGTCATATCAGATATTAATTTTTGACCTATAGAACAAGTTCCCTGCGTTCCTCGTTTAACATTGTTTAGGAAGCTATCGTTTTTGATTCTCTCTTTTAGTCGAAATTGATGTTTGCATCAAACCCTCTTTCAGATTTCAAAGCGAAATCAGCTAAAGTTGCCTTTGAGTGTGCACAGTGCATCGGGCTTCGAGATATCCAATCTACCGACAAAGTAGAATATCAAACTCAAAACCATAAAATTTTAATTTTCTCAAGTTCACTTCTTAGTATGTGTTATGCTATTTTGTTTCGTAAAACTTCTGTGTGACAATGCAGTTCTGTTTGGTTCGTTCGTCTGCCGAAATTCGGTTCTTGGGCTCGATCAATGAGCTGAGACGGTTTTGTAATCCTTCCTCGCAAGCTGATGTAGGAGAAGTTTGATGATCGCGCCAAGTTTCCCAATTCTTTCTTCAATGCCACACTTGCGAATATTATGATGACGTATTCAAACGTAGGAGATGGACACCGGATCTACACTACACCAGGTCACTCTTGAATTCAAAGTTAGCACATGAATATCATTACAACCTTGTTGGTAAGTTCCACTTGTGCTTCATCATCTTAACATGAACCAGGGGGCCCCCCACCAAAAAGGCCAAAATTTAAAAAAAAAATCAGTGAAAAAACTTGAATGTTAGAGCAATTGCTGCTCCATTGAAAATATATCAGTGTCTCTCTCAAAATTTTCTCCTAGATTTGTCTTTGCTGTAGTCCATGAGACATAAAGAAAAATAGTGGTTCCTGGTCCATTTGGGTGACGAATCGTCACTTTGGGAAATAACAATAGAGGTGATACTCACTACAAAAAACGATGATAAATATCTGAGAATAATAGGTATTCAAAATTGTGAATTGGCTCTGTGGTAAAAGGCAAATATCTCATGTTGTATGGGTCAAATTTTCATTTTTTTTTTTTTTTTTTCAATCTAAAAATATCATATTGAATTTCTCGGCCTTACATCCTGCGCTAAATTTTTTGTGGCACGTTATAGGACCCTAAAATTGATTTTCTTACAAATATCTCAAACAAATTTGGCTCTGATCAAAAAAAGTTTTGTTATTTGGGGAATTAGTTTTGAAGAAAATCATCCCAATTTTCTTATAAGTAGAATTACCAACTTGAAAAGTTTGTCGAAAATTGAGAGCTTTTGGAAGACATCTAATTTTTGGAAATATCTAAAAAAATCAAACTTAGCAATTATTCATTGTCAAATTTTTCATACAACGAACTACTTGAACTTCCTTCCAAAAGTTCGAAGCATTCGGAAAGAATTAATAGTTCTCAAATATTGAAGGAGGAAAAAAAAAAAACACAAGCAACACACAACTTTTCACTTCTGCCTTCAGTTAAGCATTGCAGCACTTTAACCTATTCTATAAATTATTCCTTCATTGAGCCGCCATTTCCTCGCCATCTCTTTCCCGTCGAATTCATTCTTGATTATCTCTGATTCCCTAACATCATTCAATAGCCTCCCTGCCACTCTTCTCTTCAACCAATCATAAATTGTATTCAAGCTCTGATCGCCACTTTCTATTCCAACTCCATTTTAATATTCTTCATCTGAGTATTTGGCCCACAAGAGCATCTCAAAAAACAAAATGATTCACAAAGCAGTCAAATGGGCAATTTATCACCCATTAGGAAGCTCTCCAAACACATCAACAAATATACATCACCTATGCCTAGATCACCCATTGGTGTAACCTCAAATCTCATCCAAACATTCAAACAAGCTAGTCCCAATTAAAGATATTCTTATCCCCTCAGACTGCTCATATCAACTCACCCTCAAAATCAGTTACTCTAGACTCATCTCATTATTCAACATATGCCTCTTTTTGCTTGCCACCCAAATCCCCCCCCCCCACCGCCTCATTATTAAACATATTTTTTCCTGCCCAAAATCTGCTTCACTTTGCAACTCCTTACTTATCCCTTACAATCACATGGAAGCACTATCAGACAACTCTCCATCTATCCTCAACATCTGTTAATTTAGAATTTATTTGATGTTTCAAAGAACAGCACATTTTAATGAAGATAAAAATAAATTCCTATAAAAGATAAAGTTATTGATTCAAGGTACAAAACTATGTACAATTACAAGTTAAGGCTGAGCCAGCTTTTGGATATACAGCCATTCTCAAAGCTTTGGAAACTCATAATGGAAGAATTATTAGAGTCACGCTCTACATCTCCTCAAAACAAGGGTCTGGATTTTGATCAGAAAATAAAGTCATTTTGTTTTGGTCTACAACACCTATCCTATAATGTGTGAGCTTGTTGACAATTATGGTGAACCAAAGTGGATTTTATTTAAAAGAACTGTTGCATATGTGAGGCAACCTGAGAAACCGTTATTTTTTGGGGGACAGTTTTCCTAGTCCAAAACGAAATTGTGCAAATTGGTTGAAAATTTGCCCAGATAATATGATCTTCCAAAGTTAGAATTTTAGAAAAGTAAATTCTGAGAAAGTTGCAAAATGAGTTGCTGATATTTGTGACTGAAAATCTTTGTTATTTCTTTTTGTATCATTTTTTTTTTTTAGATTTTTCTGAAGTGAATTAATCATATTTTCTAGATCAATTTTCAAGGTTGAACATGATATTGTTGGCCAACATTTTTTTTATCGGCTCATTTTTCTACAAATCAGCAGGAATAGATCTCTTTCCTTACTATTAATAAAAGAGAAGCATACCAAAAATGTTGCTTGAAAGGCCAAACCAGGCGCTCTCTGGTGATGAAAATGTTAACTACAATACCTAAGAATACTTCTGTAACAAAATCGTAAGAATGGATTCATCATTGTATATATCATTTTTTTGCTCTCCTGAAAAATGTTAGTTAGCAACTTTAGGTATGGTTCCTCAAATTGCCTCATATATCTGCTGTACAAAAAATAAAAGACGTATGTGCTTGTTTTTTGCTCTAAAATGAGATCTTAGGCTTGTAAATGTGTGTGCGTGTATATGTGTGCACCAGATCAATCTGTATGTAATTCCGCGACATGGTCAAGTGCGGCCTGCATCCAACTTTTAGAATCCAGAGAAAAAAAAATTAAATTTTTAAAACTAGAATTTAACTTTTTTTCCCACCATTAAGTAATATCAGCAAAAGTCTGTCAAAAATCTCATTTTTTTGTCTTATCAATATTTTCCTCCATTATGAGGCAAAATTTTAAAATTTTTATACAATGATACAATATTATAATTTGCAGCTGTTTATCTTGACTTTTTGGTAGCAGGAAAGCTTGTAGTTACAATACACATATATCAAAGATGAGAATTTTTCATATTCTGTAGGCTTAATCTGTGGCCCGCAAGCAAGATGAAGACTGCAATGCGGCCTGTACTATGATATGAGTTTGACATACCCATATTATGGACTCAAGATTATATTATGGATGTATGTCATTCATTGAGTTTCTATAAGAGAACAAATATTATTATCTATAAACTGACTTCAATATCAAATTCTTTATTAAAATTAGTTCCTGAAATTCATCCATAAATCCTAGGGGCGGATTTACGGGTACATTTTTTGGGGGGGAACTTCTATCGTTCAAAAATTTTTTCCTCGCAAATATAGTCAAATTGAACAATTTCAGTCTTTTTTGGAGGTTTTTTTTGGGAGGGGGAATGTTCCTCCTGTTCCCCCCGTGAATCCGCCCCTGAGATCCTGATTCTATTCATTTTAAACAGTAGAAGACATTATAACAACTTTATTGTGATTCCAAATTCTGAAATTTTTGTGACCTACGTCATTTGTTTTTTGTACAGTAGATATGTACCCTCTTTAGCCAAACCCAACCAAGCAATATGATAACAATCTACAGAAATGTTCCTTTACTACAATAGGAGATTCTCCTTTTACGCAGATTATTATCATATTGCTTGGTTGGGTTTGGCTAAAAAGGGTCCATATGTAGCTTATCTAGATATACAGTATTTCTTGATGAAAAAGTATTGGACAAGAAAAGAATTGTGTATTTGTTATATGGTTGGGACTCTCACCTGAAGAATAATTAGATAGATAGAAAGGCTTTTTCTATGAAAACCACCTACTTCAGAAAAATGACAAGGTGACAACCACAATAACAAACTCTAAACTCCAAACTCAACAAAGTGCTGAAACATTAAATTGCCAAAACAACAAGAACAATGAAAATTCCAAAAACCCTGTCCCCAATTTTGTGGTTGAATGACCAACCATTTACTACTGATGTTGCCAACAACTGTTGTGCTCAAGTAACCCACCTACTACTGATGACGCTGAAGACGCCAAGGGTGATTCCACAGATAGTCTGAAAATTGCAATGGGAATGAAAAGTTTGGTTTCATTAAATACATGTTCAATAAAAAGTTAGAATTTTTTTGTTTCTCTATAATTTCACTCTCTATTCCATGATAATTTTGTTCTAAAATGCATGGTTAAATTAATCTTGCTGTTGAAAGGTTTGTTCAAAACGTGTTTGATCACAAGTACGGGTGCCCAAAGTGAACTCGGCAGTTTTTAACTTTGATAGTCAAAATAGTAATTCAACTAATTTAATATTCTGTTCCGCAAGGGCATCCTCCGGGTTTTCAAGTGCAAGCAACGACTGATGATTTTTATGTGGAAGAATTGAAACTACGAACGACTGATGCAAAACCAAAATTTGTATAGCCTACAGTGATTAACACACAGCGACGTGTGAATAATAATCGAGTAAGAATCAATATTATTAAATGCAGTTGGCTCAACTTATTACCTACATCACGTCGACCAAAATTTTCCTATGCTTTCAAATTATGCTCACCTCAACAGCGTCTCGTAAGCGAGAATTTCCAAGTCTAAAAAAGTTTTCATGTTTAGTCATTTGTAAGGTGTATCCTTATGTTGATATAGGGCGACTATTCCAAATCTCTCATACATTCAAGTGAAAAAATTCATGTAAGAAAACGAGTTATTTATATTCGGTAGAAAAAAAAAAGAAAAAAAAGGAATAAGATATAACAGTATTTTTAAATTTTAAATAATTACATAACGTTGATAAATTTAACAAAACAAACTACGAGAATATTGCATCTCGTCAAAAACAGTACAGTACAGATAGGTAATTTTTATCCATGTAAAAATGAAACAACGCGTTGGTAAGTATGCATGAATAGTTACAGATCGGATCGCATGAAATATAAGAGAACAATACGACTACTGCTTGCATAAATTGTGAACGATTACAAAAAGGAAAGAAAATAGAGAAAAGTAAGTTTAGAAAATAAGTTGATATTTTATGCACATTTTAATCAATAGTTGACGATCATTAGCAGCGTAAAGCGCGGCACAGCTACTTAGCATTAATTATTTTAATCCGAACGCCCAATTAATTACTTCCTACTATAAGATAAGTGATATTCTCTAATTACGCGAGAGTAATTTGTCGCGTGCCCTACAATTGTGAAGATTCACGACATACCATCTTCGTATTGAATGACGATAAAGCTCGTTATATGAATATGACGTTTGAAACGAGTTTTGTACTTGTCCTTTTTTAAATGATATCTTATTAAATTAGGAGGAAAATGAAGATTTTCTGTAAAGCTGTCAGTTCATTTACCCCAACACCGTCCTCAGCTGTTTCACTGAGTTTGATGAAATCTAATGTGTGTTGACAAAATGTAGGCCGACATACGTGTTTTGGGAACTCCTCTCACATGCGGCCATCCAAAAAAATTCAGGTTCACTTCAAAATGCTTATATAGAGGAACCCCGTGAATGAAAGTTCGCGTGGAATAAGTACAAAATGCCACTACCACGCCATCTATCAATGGTTCACAACTTTTGTAATCTTTAAAAGTTGAATGTTGTCTAACAAATAGCCAACGAGGAACTAATGAAAAGACGCCCTGCCCAAGCAAGTTCTTTACCTTCCGGTCTGTCCCAAATGAGTTTGCAAATGTTGTTATACTACCACAATAAAGGCGTGGCACAAAGGTGTTTTGTGATTGTATGTATGCGTGCTTTGCTCCTTGAACCGTTTTCACTCCCCGACATTGTTAATTTCGCAAACTTATTTGGAACAAATTGTTAGAATGTTTCCAGTTCTGCAAAAGAATGTCACCTAACCTGTAGCCATACAGGACGAGGTTTATCAGCATTGTTAGGTATGGGAAAGACTTTGTTCAGTATTTAAAAATTTTGGCTTGGTTAACTTTATAGACGTTTCTACCAGAAGACCAGAATTTGTTACAGTGAGTAATAAGAGACTGATGTACTTCGAAGTTATTTTTGAGAAATTTGGTTCAGGCAAAACCTAGAATTCAGTAGAACTTTAAAAATGAGGAAAAAATTACACAATGAATCAAATGAGTAAGAAAATAAAACGTTTACGTTGAAGAACGAACGAGGAACTCTTAATCGGACTGAATTTAAATCAAACTTTACTTAGATGAGATTAGATGAATTTGTTATGAAACTTGTCTGAATACAAACTATCAGTAGCCTTAAAGAATCAAAGCATCTTCCAGTTAGATTTCGTCTTCTCGTTTGATGAACTCAGGATGATTTCAATTTACAGTCGTCTGAGTTTTGTCTCAAAAAAATGGTCATCCCTATAATGTACCACTCCTCCCGATAAACCAGATCAGCCAAATATTCAGTCAATTTTGAGTAAATAGCGACCAAAAATAGACTGAGCGATCGCTCTGATGAGTGACCAATGGTAGATCAACTTTTTCAGTAGATTTCGCTCTTCTCTATCTAATTTAAACCAGATTGAGACCAACGTGGACGAAATTTTGGCTGACAAAATTAGTCAATTTGTAGGTGACGTAAGAACGATAAAATAGTGTATCCTCAGTCATGGGTCATATTTCCTTTAAAATTAACTATATTTGAACCACTTTTGACCCAAAGAACAGTCAATTTCTGGCAGAACTTGACGACATAAAATGGTTTCTTGTAATCAATATTCAATCAGTGTCAGCAGACATCCATAATTAGACCACTTCTAACAAAAAAGATCGGTCGTTTTCTGGGCAATGTAGACGACATAAAATAGTCTGTCGTAGTATACCGGGTGGACCAGAAAGATGCTACCACTTAAATGGCAGTTTGCACTAAATTCATTCCAGCCCCAAAACGTGAAACATTAGATGTGTACTTCAAATCTACGAAAATTTTTATCTCAATTTATTCTTCAATTTGTGTCCCTACCCAACTTTAGACGACTTTTCTGAGCCAAGTTAAGGACAAAAATATGCCAAAAATTGACCAATATGTCGAGATTTCTGTAATAAGAAATTGATAATTCCCCCACTTTCAAGCTTCATAGGATTATTCAGGTATTTTTTTCGGAATGAGCGTTAAATTTTACTTTCAAATCAAGTGAAACATGGAAGTTTGAACGATTTTCAATTTTTGATAATTTCGGCAAATTGGTCAATTTTTTCACATTTTGGTCCATAACTCGGCTCAAAGACGTAAAAAGTTGATTAGGGACGTAACTGGAAGATAAAGTTGAGATACAAATTTTGTAGATTCAAAGTCTACATCTAATGTTTCGCGTTTTAGGGCTAGAATGAATTTAGTGCGAACTCACATTTAACTCTTTCCGGTCCACCCGGTATATTCAAGCGATATTAAGAGACCACTGCAAATAGACAAAAAAATTGGTCAATTTCTGGGCAATAGAGACGCCATAAAACGGTCTCTACGAGTACTTAGATAATATTAACAGACCACTTTCGACGGGAAAAACCAGTCTATATCTAGGTCTTCCTCAAGTGAGAGAAGAGAAGAATGGAGAGGGAAATCTCGTTAGCAGGGTTATATTGAGACGAGTGCGATTTTGGTCTGCGAGTTTGTAAGCAACATGACAGTTAATTCATTCCAAATAGCTGCTCAAAAATCGACTACAAATTTTAATCAAATTTGAGTGACTGGGCGGCTCACCCGATCATTTTGTACCAAAACAGAAAGTAAAAATATTGGTAAATGTTCGACCAAGATAAGTTCTAGGGATATCTGCCCAGAAATTGACTGGAAATTTCGGTCACAATAGAGAGACTATGTGGCTCGCCCAATAATATTAATTTTAGACCGAAAAAGAGAGTGATAGACGTTGGGAAAAAATCGACTGAAAATGGACCAAGATATCTCCCAGAATACTTGCTTAGAAATCGACTAAAAATCTTAGTCAAAATTGAGTAATAAATAGATACAATATCAATTTCAGACTAAGAAACGAGGAAAAATTCCAGTCTAGACAGTGTGACGACCAAAAATGGACCGAAATGTACATTCCGCATAATGATCAAAAATCAATGAAAAATTATGGTCAAAATTTAGCAGTAATAATATCTGACCAACAATTAACTGAAATAAATATTCAAAATTTGGTCGATTCATCGCAGAAATTTACTAAAAATCAACCATCTTCTGATGGCATCATAATATTTTGGTCTATTTTCAGTCGTACGACCAAAAACCGACCAACATCGACCGTATCTAGTGATGGTCGATTTGGTTTATCGGGTCAAAGTTTAATCCATTAACGTTTACATTCGTCTGAGACTTTAATTATTTGGTCAATTTCAATCTCAACAGTAAATCTTAGTATCATAAGAATTAATTTTATTCCCACCCAATTTGACAGTCTTTATCATATTTTATTCGGGCCGGACAGCGCTAGTATCGAGCGCAGCAAAAAGAGGACAATTGATGGGCGGCGCGGGTGATGGGCAGAAATTTCCCTAAATCGATCCGGTAGGTGAGAAGATAACTTGTAGACGATTTTACGGTCTATAAATTTTGCTGTCTTAATTTTGTTCCCAAGTCATGTTGAGATTGCTTCATGAACATTCAAAATAGAAGAGTTGCTTTGATCCCGTCTTCAATTTTTCTGATTGTAACGCTCCAAGCGAGTAACCGGCTCGAATAAAATGTGACATTCGCAAATTGTTCCTTGTGTATAGGCGCGACACTATCAAACAAAAGTAAGGTAAATCAGTGGAGTAGCCAGGTTTAGGAATAATCATTCTTTTTTCCCAATATTTCAGCGGAAATGGAGCCCTCTATCACCTTTATCGGGGGTGCAATCCCTCAAATTCCGTCCATATATTCGGCTAGAAGAATTTGTATTAACTAGATGAAAGGAAAGTCTAGGCTAGGTGAGAGAGACTTCGTAAATTTTTTACAAGGGCACAAGCTCTGCTCTGACCTTCTTCTGAAACTTGGAAAAGTTTTCGAAACTGACCATGCCCGAGGACTTGAAAGGAAAATAAGAAGCAGAAAAAGATTAAGAAAAAGCGCTCGGTGGAAATGATTACGCAGTGGTTTCCTCGCGGCCATCAAATTCTACATCACAAAATTCATTCTTGCAGGAAATGGAGTTAAGAAAGGGAGTCACCTTCCCCTGGCTACGACACTGCGTGTTTTCGTATAGTCCCTGATTGAAAAAATCTTCAATAAAGTATTATAAAGTCCATACTTCAAAATTATTATTTTGGTTTTATACGTCCATAGAGGAAATCTATAATTTAGCGAAACGATGAGTGAATAGAGTTAGGAAGACGACTCTGATATAAGACGAGTGCATAAAAAACTTTATATCGACTAGACTTTGATTTTTTAAACATGACTTATAAAATTGAGCAAATCAGCATCCTACATAAGACAATGGTTACAAAATAACTTCCCCTTGGGAAATCTAATTTTCAAGAAGATATCCAAAATATTATAGGTACGTGTACAATAGGCTCAAGTGTGAAGAAAATGAGAAGAAAGAAAAACCTATAAATGTGCTACACATTGTCGAAATGATCGTTGCGTCTTCGAATTGATGGGCCGTAATGCTTTCGTCTGCTTCCCGCGTGGATATCGTAACGAACGTACTCGGATTCGGGAATTCCAGAATCAGAATAGATCTCGTCTTCGTCTCTGAAAAAATCATCGTCCTGGTACTGACGAGTTAATGATTCGATGTTCTGTAGACAGCTGTAAAAAAATGATACGTTTTTTAAAACAAGTAATAAAAACTTATGTGCTTTTAAATCTATACCTATTCCTCAGTCTATCAAAACATTTCATTCTGAGGTTCCTTCCAATCAGAAGCGAAAACCCTTTTCAAACTTCCTTTGTCTTGTTTTTACCATTCTTTTTTGAAAGAAAATACCCATCTTCGACTTCCGAATAATTTTGTGCGTGATAAACATTTAATCTGCATCTGGATGAGCAACATATAAAGTGAGAGCTAGAAGCACACGCAGGCGCAGAAACCTAATCCTGCTCTTTCCTTCTTTGAGGATTAGGATTTCGGGGTTCTAATTCTGGCCCTTAATTAGCTTTTTTCGGGCACCCCTGGTACAAGAAGATCCCACTGGAAAGGAGCAAAAGTTTGTGTGCACTCTGCTATCAAAACTCTTATACTGGAAAGATTTCCTCGGATTCAATAATTCATGTATTTATAGCATGAAAAGGATTTCCATAGTTTTAAGCCTACAATAGAAATCAAAGTTTTTTAGGCAGTCTTAAGGTCATAGGACAGCAAACACTGGACGGCGTCTCGCGGACATTTTTACCAAATACCCCCTGATTTTCTCTCAATGAAAGAGACTTGGTCCACAAAGAAGAGGGAGGGGGCTGGTTAGTCCATTAGAGAGATAACGCGCCTCCAGACTGTTTTCCTCTATTTCTTCCTTTCTTCCAGAAAAAAAGTTTTTCCTTGCCATTGCACTTGATTTATCCTCACCTGAAAAATCCTGCTCTGTTATCTGGGTGATTCACTGCCTCAGCTCGATTTTCACGTAATGCTGTGTCTCGTAATTTCATCGGTTGCGTTGGAGCAGGAGATGGAGGAACATTAGTCGACGGTGATGTCAGATATGACTGAGATTTATCAATAACTCTAGGATGTAAATGCGTTGGTAAATATTCGCTCGAATTATAAGCGGATCCACTCATTCTCTGTAAGAAAGATTACGATATCTTAAAAATGCCCGTATAAGCTGTCATCGTAATTTTTAAAATAGTCATAAATTGTAATTTATTAAGCTATCACACGTCGAGAAGTTAATTAAATTAGCGAATCGACATCATAAGCACATAGTAAAAATTATTAACAGACAATTGTCGGTTTTAATGTAGGTCTACTGGTGTTATAATCTGTCCTCTAGACTAATAAGTTAAAATTAGGTGTATAGTTTTAATCGTGTCATTAGTCTGTCGTAATACAAACACACAAACAATTGACTAGAATATTATCGTCTGCTTCCTTCCTGTTATAAAGAGAAATGTACTTGGAATAAAAAAGTAGGTCCGCTAATTTTTATATGTACTTATAATGGTGTGCTTTTTTTTTTTTTTTTTTTTTTTTTGTAGCCTTGAACGAAGAAGATACCAGTCTTTCAATGATTCAAATTACACAGTTGTAGTAGTAACGTACCGGTGGTGGGTCCGGCGTTTCCAATCGCTCGAGTAGATCTATGGCGGAGTCAGAGTGCGGTCGTCGTTGTAAATTCCAATACAAAGGGAAATTTGTCGTCGACGAAAAACTATATTCGCTATCGGATGCTGATCTACGTCCCCTACGATTTAATACAAAGATGAAATGATCCGAAATAAGCATCGTCTTATGTCGTAGGAGAAAAATAAAATACTTACAATACTTCTCCTGGTTTCCGCCTGTTGAACCCCATTCTAGATTGTTCTTTCATTTCGTGCAGCATACGCAGCCGGTTTCCTATTCTTTCACCTAGAGATAGATTGTTTGCGTCACGTCCTTTGGCAGCCAGTCCTCGCTGCTAGAGAGGGTTGAAAACAGAATTTGAGTAAAGAAATTGAAAATCACTTGGAACTTTTTTGTACCTTTTTTGGCTCATATCTATCCGTTTTTGGGTTGGGAATGCTTTTGCGAAACTCTAGTGTCGTTCTTCTGAGATCATCAGGGTAGAAGAAGATGAAGGAGGAAGAGACTCAAGGTTGGTAGACTAACTGATATATTGGCAGAGGAAGAAGAATTAACCTAGAGGAAGTGTGGTATGCCGTAAGTTAGCCCAATCCTCGGTCTTATATTGGCAGAAGTGTATGAAGACAGATTACACTTGCCTGGGCCGGCCTCACCCTCAACCTTGTCTTATCTAGGCTCATTATTACAAATTTCCAGCGTCAACTTTCCTTAAATACAGCCGTTTGAAACTTTCTAATATCAAGGGGCGATAAGTAAAAACAATGCTTAAAATGCTATAAACGATGTTCTCGTGGTAAAGCCACACTGGTGGAAGTCCGAAGTCCACAGCTCTTCAATATTATATCCCCATCCCATCCCATCCGGACTTGCATAATTTTGACTTTAAAATGACAACTCATACCGTAATATTGTGACCTGGAATCTATAGGATGGCGTTCCCAATAAGATCATGTAACTGTAAATGCAATTTCCTGACTATCCCTTATTGTTATTTAGCCCGTTAAATGAGTGAAAAATCAAAGAAAGACAGCGAGGAAGCTCTTGAAGAATAGCTAGGTGGTCTAAAATTATGCACGTTTTTCAAATCCTAAAATACACTGCACCTCTTTTGGATAACAAAAAACCTTTTATTCTTAACTCTTGATCTACTTCATCTTTCTTTCGTTTTCCTCCTCGGAAAGTATACAGTCTACAAAAATATCCTAAGAGGTGAAATTGTCTATATTTTCGACAAACCAAAGTTTTCTCATAAGCTAGCCCAGAAAAACTTCTATAATCTGGCCTAGACAAATTCTTTTGAGTAACGTAACCTAACCTGACTTAAGTTGATGACGTCATCAAAGTCGGATGTGGACGCGTACATTTTCTGAGGATGTGCCTTCCTCAAACAAGACAGATAATGGGCTCCCGCTAAAGAATAGTACTTATCCACTTTCTTGACTCACTTGCTCAGTAGGTGTAAATGTGAGGTATGGGGACATGATGAGTTTGATAGGTGAAGGTCATTGACCTTTCTGTTTAATATCTTGTTGGTCCGCACATGCATGTGTAGTTACTAGGACATGACATACTGTTGACAGTCGGCTTAGTGATGTGTCTGTGTGTGTTGTCACTATTTTTTTTAATAGCCTAAAATAAATAAATAAATATAATATACAGTTGAACCTTGCTAAGTTGAACATCGATAAATCAAATTTTAGGATATTTCGAACAAATGTTCAAGTCCCAGTCCCAAAATACCAAAATGCATGTATTTTTACCTTTATAAACAAAACAAAGTTTAGATAAATCGAATTTTTTAGAGCCAGCTTTGAGGAGAAAAACCCCTATAGTTCGTACATTGTATTGAAAAAACTTCTACAAATCAAACGTTTTGACTATGCATCTTATGATGGAAAGTAAAACCTTTATTTTTTGTACAAAAGCCTTTACAAATTGAACATTTGTTGAGGCATGAATCTACAATTGATAAGTTAAATTCTGTATTATCATACTTGAATCAAATTCCGCCCTTGATAAATCAAATTTTTGCTAAATTGAACTATCTCCTCCAAAAATCAAATTCTTTATAAAACAAACCATAGATAAATCAAACTAATTTACTCAGCCCCCGCGGTTCAACTTAGCAAGGTTTGACTGTATTTATTAGCCTAGGTTTCAAACCTTATACCTTTGACTTGAACAGTCAGCACCCTACACATTTGGCCACTGGGCTATGGTCAAATAGTATTTGCTTTTTCTTGTATATATATGTCACTCTTTTATGATGGCCAAGGTAAGTAATTAATAATCAATTAATAACCCAACACACACCAATGAGCTGACTGTAACCAATAGAAAGCTATCAACTTTTTATATCCTAGTAACTACACATGCGCCTATGGACCAACAAGATATTGAATGGAAAGGTCAATGACCTTCACCTGTCAAACTCATCATATCCCCATACCTCACATTTACACCTACTTTGCTCCGCTCGGTCATTTAGCCAGTTGGTATTTTGTGTATCAGGTCTGTCCCCATACCTCACATTTACACCTACTTTGCTCCGCTTGGTTGTTAAGCCAGCTGGTATATTGTATATTAGGTCTAGCTTAATGAACTCCCAGTATGCTTCATACCAGGCCTAGTAAAATGAAGGTCAAGTGATCAAACTAGTCTGAATGGGGCTACACTTTGCTCCATCGGTTTTTCTGAGACTACTACACTATACCAGGCCGACTAGGATTTCTGTTCTACATGTTCACCTTTTTTCTTTCAAGCCCCGCCTTCCTATTTTACAAGTATATTGTGGCCTAATATAAGCCCATGGTATACTGTGTGTTAGGCTAACTAATTAAACTAGCTCGCCTTTCTCCTACTTGCCCCGCTCCAAGGCTAGTATACTGTGTGTTAGATCTAATATATTATGTAATTAAAGACTGCTATAATCGTATATTAGACTTTGTAAAATGAAGACTATAAGGATACAAGTCCCAAAGTAGCAATGGTCAAGCGTAATGCAAGACATATCCAGGTCAATTATTAGATATATGTTACTATAGATTTCTTCTAATAAAGACCATTATCAACTAATTCAAAATTCTCAATTAAGCACTGCTCCATATTACCCACGTCATAATTTTTTTAAAGTAGGTACATTTTTGAACTTGAGGTATCCAGGAAATTTAGGCATAACGAAAGACACAATCCGGCAAGCGAAAGGTCTCCGATGCGGATCCCTACGAGGTGATCAAATTTTTCGCTCGAGTTTTTCTTTTACCAACAACTCCCCTCCTTCGGGCATAGCATTCGAAGTAAAAGATGAGAGATAAATGGATCAAGAATTTTCGATTCTACAAGTATTCTCGTCAATTTTTTCTAACTTTCACAACTTCAGCTCTTTTAAAGGTAGATAAATCATATTTGAAAAAAATTTGAGAGAAATCCTATCAATCTCTACCCGAGATCGTGACGAAAATTTCAAACTGTGGCCTTCTCCATATATTACAAATGGAGCGAATTATTTTGTTCCAAGTAATACGATTCCAGTTCAATCCAGCATGAGTCAGTATTAACCCGATTTACTTTCTTGTCTTACTATACAATTTCATATACACATACGTGGGTCAATTTTCGCACAAAAAAGGATTGAGTGCATACCATGATTCGATGTTCCAGCGACGTCGAAGGGGATCCTCGCTCCATTGATTGACCATCGCTTAATGGCACTGGAAATTTGTTACGAAGAGCGCCTCGATTCGCAATTAAATGTTTCATATCCGCTGGTAATGCTGAGTAAATATCCGACCAAAACTTTTCTTCTTTTTTCAACGCGTGCATCTCGTACAATGATAACTGCAGAGCTGCAGGATTGCTATTTTGGTAGCTAACCGGTTCTGTGGAAATTAAGAACATACTCTCGTATTATATATGAGTGAGTATTTAAAACCTTTCCAGGAAAAACATCAATAATTTTGAATGAACTTTTACCATACATAAGACCGGGGGCCGATCCCGGTCTGGAGAACGAATCGTAAGAGTAAGGAGATACGTTCAAATTTGTATCACTGCTACTATATCTATCTAAGCTGCGAGTACGAGTCACTATTGGTATCGGATTACTACGTGTATTTGCTGGTACGGTCAGTTGGCTACCTAAGATATGTGGGTCCAGCAATTGATTCCTGTAAGTATGGCACAAGAAAATTAATTTACAAATTCTTTATTTGAGGACGTTTTAACAAGGGTTTGATGTACCTTTGTAGAGGAAGTCCTGGATTACTGAGAATAACATTCGTAGATTCTCGAGTAAGTGGGCATACATGATGAGTTGTCACCAAATTGGTATTAGAAGTTGCGACATTTTTGTCCACTTTCAGAGCTGTCAAACAATCAATGGAAATTCGTCACATTTCATGATTGTCATTAGATTGTACGCTATCTACTTGGTACTTAGAATATTTGAATTAATGATTCCTTTCGAAGTTTAGGCCCCCAAGACATCAAATTGACCACGCAATTAAGGATTAAAACATTGCATTGGCTATGTTATATAAAAAGAACATCTCTTAAACAGTGCTCCTAAATTCTAGAAAATTCATCTCCTTAAAATATTCATCATCCGTAGACTCATTCTTCGTAGGTGTATTGAAAGAAGTGCGACTCTTTAAATAAGTGTCCCGATCAAAATTTTGTTCCCTATTTCATTAGATTCATTTATTTGAAGGAACTCAATATTCTCTTAAATAGTCGTCTTTCAGCGTTCAGTAAGCTTCTACAGCTTTTTCATTAACTTACTCAATGAAATTGAACTACCTACGAACGAGCGAGCGGTGGTGTAGTCAATTGTTGCTATTAACACAGACGGAAACGAAACTTTATTTAAATCACGTGTAATTGCAGTGAGAATATTTGTTACATTCGGTGCCAGTTTACATCTCTACATTTGCACTTCCTGCGGCACGAAATCGTTAAATTAAAACGAAACACTTAGTCGTGCGAGCATAGCTTACTTCCAACTGAGCTTATTGTGGAAAATAGTGGAAAGGTAATATGATTTTGATGTTTCCTAATAAGAAGCGCATTCATTCTTATTTGTATTGAATTTTCTCGAAATTTATCCAAAATATCAAAAATGCCTCTTGCACTCAAATAACTTATGTACCTATATATCAAATTCAAGATAAATAATTTAATTGCACTCACCATCTGCTAGCATTTTATTCTTTGTATTCGCCATATTACTGATTGGATTAGAGAAACTTATCTTCATATTTCCTCCGCGCTCACTCTTGCGCGCTGCGGTCGAAAGAATGCCGGCTCGTTGTTGCGCATGTTCGGCTGCTTTCAGAGGATTCATTTCTACACTCTGTGAAGAGATCGTACAATTTTTCAATCTATCCTTAGACATGCGACTCCGACAACCAAAATTTATGTTGAAATAGTTTCGAGGGAGATTGAAAATAAGAAAAGGGAGATAGTAATGCCTGGAAGAAGGATCGAGAAAAATATCTAGTATCAGAACAAAAATTCCACTGTAGAAGCGTAAAGTATAAACTTTGAAGTTAGAAAGTATGATCTTAGATATATTGACTCAAAGGTTAGGACAAGCAGAAAACTCAAAGAATTTCAGTGCTAATACTTGTGAGGATGGTAAAATTACAATTTGGGGACGAAGGAGGAGTGAAGGAAAGATTTAAGTTCCAATGTTCAAATATGTGTATATTGAAGTCATTAAAAAACTCCTCTGGCAGAGTCGAAAGATGAATATCATGTCTCATATCTTATTATATTTTGTTTCCAAAGAAGGTCAAAACCATACCGTGTGTTAGGCTAACCAGCTTAAGGGCTGAGACTCCACCAATGTTTCTTTGCCTGCCATACCGGCTAGATGACGAGTAATAAACGGACCCGTCCGCCTCTATTGCCTAGTATACTGTTTGTTATTCTAACTAAAGGGTTTGCAGACGGACATCTAGCATACTCGGCTTATACTAAACTAATTAGAAGACAGACGGCCTCACTTCTTAGCCTACTGTAGGTTTTGTAGTCTAGTAGGCTAACTAGCTGGCGCCTTTCAAACGCTACGCGATTTCAAACACAAACCGTACCTTCAAACCCATTTGAAATGACTACACCTCCTGAAATTTTAACAGAGAACCTGTTTTATGGGGAGAGGGGTTGGGAAAAATGTCCGCCGGCCGGCCACCCCCTTCGGTGGTCGGTGTATATAGCCTGAAAGATGGTCCCTTCGCATAACTACATATGCAATGCTTCATACACCAATCGACTTAGCTCCTTCAATGAGCCAGATCTACAACGCTTCAGACACCATAAGACTCTACGGTATTATAAGTCCTCCTCCAATTATATATGGCCAAAGTCGGAGCCTGTGACGTCACAATTTGATGACGTCATAGATCTGGTACGTCAACATTTTTCAGCTCCCACGTGCCCCATAAAACAGGTTCCCTGCCACCCCTCATTCAACTGCCTTGAAGAGCCCGTGATTTTTTTGCCAAATTCTAAGGTCCAAAGGACGCGACGCCACGCGATTTCAAACACAATCCCCGCCCTCACATCCAACGCAAATATATGGAATATGTCAGAAGAAGTTCCGCCTTATTTTGTTGTTTACATGTACAGGAAAAAATTTGACTGCAGGGAACTTGTATCTCCTTTTCTGAGGTTTTTGTCACACCCTGTCATCTAATTTTCTGTCTCTAACTGATGAATTAAGCACATGACCGTTAGCGGCGAAGGTGTACACGTACACAGAGTATTGCAGTCAGCTGAAAGTCGAAAGTCAAATTCAGCAGAACTTTTACTAACATGAGCGAAGCCGAGCTTTATTCAAACCTTCCTGAGCCAGAAGCCAAAATAAACCAAATTCTTTCAGCCTTAATCTAGATTTCCTGATTCCCGCAAAATAGGAAAATGCACTGCTTGAGTGTTCAAACTCCAGAATCTATTGCTCCACTCTCTAGGCCAGATTAGCTTTGTCAAAGAATTGACAAAGATAAGAAAGATTGGTTCCGGTTCAGTTCAGCTGTTCAGCCGTTCAGCGTAGAAGCCTGCAGTGCAGTCATTCAATGGAGATGAATACAAACTAAAGAGTAGTATCTTCCGTATCAAAGCCCTAATTCTCCTGATCTTTTCATTCGCACCAACATATTGACCAGTCGAAAATCAGCTGAATTTCTCCAAAAGCCAAATTATCCAAAGTCGTAAATTTAAGCCGAAATCCGAAGCAAAAATTTTCGGTTGCAATACTTTCACGTACGTGCATACACTTCCTGGATCAATCTGTTGACTGGGAACCTGTTCTATTGGGGGGATCTTTTTGAAAGTTTTAGCGTTCCGCTGTGCGCCGTGTGGTCTTTGGCAAAAACTGATCTATGACGTCATCATATCGTGACGTCACAGGAAGTTGAATTGGGCCATAATATGGGGGACTTGTAAAAATTTCAACTTTCAAGCCAGAGAGGGTCTTGTAGAGACTGGGAATTTGAAAATTTTGGCATCCGCCATCCTCCACGTGGTGTCCGGCAAAAACTATTATTGATAGGGACTTTGGTGGGGAAAAAAACTAGAAAACATAAGCTCTAAGGAATTAGCTGATTTTCACATGAGAAGTACGAAGGAGAACAGAAGGTTAAGAAAATATTACAGGCAGATAATGTGAGGAGCCATTTAAAGAACTTATAGCGGAACTTGCATGATGTGAGTCTATTGAACTTTTTAGAGAGAATAGGATGATATCATAATTTGCTATTTTTTCTTAGGTTAGATTGATATTCAAATCCATTCCAAATTCATCTTTTCTTTGCCGAATCAGCTAAATCACAATCAGTAGAAGAACGGAAATTCCTAAAGAAATTAATTACAGAAAAAAACGAGTAAGTTTCAGCAAAATCGACAGTAGTCACTAATATCAGAATAATATATTTCTCATGGAGATAAAGGATGTCTAAAATTATTCATGTATTTTGTGAATGTTTTAGACTTCGAATCCCTTCCCCTTATGAAGCCTTTGACGAAACAGAGTATGTAACGAGCTCCAGACAGATCGGCTGGATAAGCCTGGAATCCTGACCCACATGGTGGCGTTCTTTCTTATGTATAACTACTCGACCATGTTGTATATTTTGTGAGCGTACGGTAAATAAGGTGTAAAAATCTGTTCATACAGACTTCTTTCAAATTCCTTTGGAAGTTTCCATACTCTCGTGAAAATATGACATTACGTGTGGTTGGGTTCAGAAATCCAATTTGGTACTTATGAAAAGAAAATTCTTACGCAAATGAATTTTCTCATAGTTAGTCCCAGGTTAGCTTTTTTGAATCCTTCATCCAACGTAAATCGTATTTTTGTGAAAGTATGGAAAACTTCCAAACGAAACAATTCAGTATGGACAGGTTCTTTCATTTGATTTGCTGATTGAGATTACAGTACTATTGTTGGATAAGTAGGTTACCACGCAATGCAACCGTCTGAGGAACTCTGGAAAATGCCCCAAAAACTTCCGCAATAATGTTTCAAATTGGGTTTCCAATAACATTGTTATTAATTCCATCAGAAGGATAAGAGAGTGGGTTCTACTTCAACCTGGGTACTTCCGTGAAAGTTTGATGACTATAATAAGAGCAAAAGAAGTGCGTCGTCTTGTGCGACCCAACTTTTGAGGTTCGTCATTATAGAGTTTTGTTTGAAGTAGGTATATTTTTTTCAGCGTTGGGTTAAATGAGGTAGCGGGTAGGATGAGATCTGAACTTGGACTTTTTTCTTTAATGTTAGAAGGGGTAAGTAGGAGATGAGGGCGCACTTGAAAGTTTTTCCATAACATTTCGCTGGGAGAACATTCCGTTTTTTAGGCTTGTAGCATCACGCAAATATTTCTCAGTTCCTTCGGCAGATTGATGCAATACAAAGTTCAACACCATGGATTTTTCTCATCGTTCTGGTACGATACAACATTCTCAAACTATTGAGCAAGTATTCCTGAGCCTATAGTTAATAATTTTTCCATTTCCTCCTCCTGATCTTCGTGTTAAGAAAACTTTCCCAAGTTTCTTCCTCATATCTAGCTATAAATGGTCGAAATTCTTCCTCCCTTAATCTTCAATTCAATGATTTACATAATCATTATACAGTCCACTCTCGATTTAACGAAGGCCAAGGGAGCAAGGGAAAAATTCGTTAAATCGAGTTTTCGTTAAGACAAAATTCGTTAATTCGAGAAGAGAAAAGAAAATTCGTTAAATTGCGTTAAATGGAATTTCCTAATTTGTCAAAGTTGACGTTTTGTACTTCAAACGCAATTTTTTACAAATTTATTTGAAATTTCTCCAAATTTTTGTTTTATTTTCGTCAAAATTGGTTCAATTTTCTTTCTATTGATTCGGATTTTTGTCAAATTTGTCACGGTTAAAGTTTTGTACTTTTAATACTTGGCTTTCAAGAAAAAATGGTTGAATTTTTCTCAAACTTGATCGCAATTTTGTCAAAATTGATCGAATTTTCTTCAAATTTTGTTAGATTTTTGTCGAAATTCGTCAAAATTGCTTGCACATTAAATTTCGTTAAATCGAGTACAAATTTTTCGTTATAATGAGTTTTTCTCAAGGGAACAGAGTTTTATTTCGTTAAATCGACGTTCGTTAAATCGAGAGTCGACTGTATATACGTTGGAAATGGAGAAGGAAGGGGTTCACCTCGCTCACGTGGAGAATTCTAGATTAGGGAGAGCGAAAAACTGGTGGTTCAGGGCCTTGTACAGAGCCAAAGTTCAGAATTAAAGGAGAAGGTAGCTTACGCTTCGGGTGGGATTAAGGGGAGCCAGTAAAGATATGAAACAAGTCAGAAGTCAACGTTTGAAAGAAAAAAACATGCAGAGGGATATGGCTCAAAATCTTGAATTATCATATTCAAACAGAAATTTGGGTCGGAGACAAACCATGTTATATACAAATACAAAAGCTTGAACAAACTTACGAGACTCTTCTCAAACTTCTTTCGTTCACTGAGCGATAACGCAGGATCTTTCGGCGCCTGTCTTCGAGATGACTTCGTTGAACTACCCACGCTAGGCACGAATCTCCTGTGCTGAGGGCAATAGTTTCCAAATCTTTTCAAATTATCGTTTTGTGGCAGTGAAGGTTGCGTCGCGCGTAGTCTACGTGTCTGCTGTTTTGTATCGGATAGAGTTCTTGTCTCTTTGGGACTCGAACGATGCCTATCGTGTACAACGTCCGATCTCCGCATCCTCTCAGCAGGGTTGGTTGTACTTCTACCAGAAAGATTCGGTCGACCAGTAGAAGAAATACGATGCCTATCCTCGTGAGAGTACTCGTCCCCTTGACTCTGCGATCGAAATAATTGTTTCCTACGATTTTCTTTTTCATATTCTTCGATGGCTAGATCTCTATTTCGCTCTAAGGAACAAGACCTGGATTTTGTGTACTGCTCGACACGATCGTGATGCGAATCCAGGGATGAAGATCTATGACGAGGTGTTTCACATTTTGAATGTTGATCAGGAATTTTCGCCGGACTCCCTCGATCATCCAAGTACATATTTTCATAAACTTGTGAGTTGCGCCTGCTAGAACGATCATAATCTTCTTGGAAATTACTCTCCCTTTCTTCGGAAAAATATCTTCTCAATGGTAACTGTTTACGACGATCAGGCCCCGGGTAAGAAGGCATTTCGGGTTCCGATGGAAGTGACCTTCTAGGGTGTTGCATTGTTCGCGGATCTCGTGGATTTAATTCTTGAGGCGTTCGCGACGGATATTGGGGGTAGTATTCATGAGGAGGCATATGTGGCGGAATTTCTGAGAACTGTGGCTGGAAGTTTTGTCTTCTCGGATCTTGAGGGTAATTTTGCTGACTGTCTCGATAGTATGCCTCACGAGAATCAGAGCAACGTGGGGCATGCATTGGCGGATTTTGTTGAATAGGAAAATTGCTAGGTGGGTAACTCGATGGCTGTCCGTGATTCACACTTTGTTGAGCAGACCACGGCTTATCAGATTGTAAATTATGGGGTTGGTTTGACGTATTTGATTGAGAGAAGCTCGTTTGAGGTATAGGATTAGCATTTGCTTGTAGGGGCTGGCCAAAGGAATTCTGCACAGCTTGAGGTTGAAATTCAGATCCTGCCCTATGGTCAGCAGGATAAATGAACTGATTCTGACGATTATCGGTCATCTGACCCTGTATATATCCTGTAGTTTGTTGTTGCAGGGGTTGTTGACCTTGGAACTGTTGTTGAGATAATTGTTGTTGTTGTGGTTGATGAACTTGTTGTTGTTGTTGTTGCTGCTGCTGCTGGTACGGCTCTTGATATTGCTGCTGGTATGAAGATGGTGTATAATTTGATTGTGGCTGTGATTGTTGCGAATTAGGCGCTTGAAAATTCATTATTTGACCTTTTTGTCCTGGACGGCCATCATTGGCTACAATTGATCGATTATCACTAAATTGGATTGGTTGCGATGATCGATTATCACAGTAAGACGAGGATTGTGGTATTCTGTTGTCTTCGTATCCCTGATGGCCCTTCATATTTACATTAGTATTAGGAGGAAAGCCCGTTTGGTACGACTGACTTCGATTTGTCGGGTCGTTAGATGGTATCTGAGATTCAGGCTGAAGCATAAAATTTTGCTGTTTTTGCTGCATATCTGCACCAACCATCTGAATTTGTTGTAATGGTCGACTATCCGGAGGATTTTGTGGTGGGAACGCGTATTGATCATTACAAAATTGTTGATTCATTTGATTGGGAAATCTTGGATCAACTTGATAGTTTTGTTGCCTCCCATCTGACCTTGAAACTTTTTGACTTTGTTGCCGACCTTGCTGAGCCTTATTCTCTAGTGAACGTTGGGGCTGGTACGACATATTCGATTCGTAAGGGCCCTGCGACGTTTGGTGCTGAAATGTTTGAGGTTGGCCAACGACTTGATCTTGTTGGAATCTCATGCTCTGGTATTTTTGTAACGGTACCTGGGGACGAAGAAAAGAGATTTAAATCATAATGATATTTGACAATTCAACTTACAGGGGTGTTTAATATCATGTGCTTCAAGTCCTCCTCTTCAACTATACCCGAAAGATTGGTTCAAGAATTCTCATATATGACAAAGTCTTTCAGACACGTCCATGTTTAGAGATAATACCGAGAAAAATTGAGATTCGCTTCATAACCTTGAGTGGCTTCAGTAGTGTCAATTGTGTGTCGTCAAGAACTCACCTGTTTTGGAAATTTGCCATCTTTAGTATTATATTGATTTAGCTCTCCTTTCGTATCCATCCCTGATGATTCGTACCTAAAAATTGAACGAAAATTTTATTCTCAATACTTCACAAACAAAGACAAGAGCAATCTGATCGGTTATACATACTGAGTTTTCATTTTTCCGGTATCGTATTGATGATTTTGAGCAAGTCTTTTCTGTTGATTTTGAAGTTCTTTAAGCACATGGGGCTTTTCCATACGAGCTGAAACAAAATAAATGGAAAATTTGACTTTTCATAAACATAATTTCAAAATCTATCTCTACAAAAATTTATTGAGTTTGAGGACTCAATGTCCTAAAAAGTGGTGCCTCTCTTTGTATCCTCTTCTTCTATCTTATAAATAAAACGTGATTACTTGAAAATAACCGAAAATTTCTTGAAATTTTTCCTAGTTGAGCAATTTTGAAGATGGTTAGGGGATATTGGGATATTTGGGCGAAAAAGAGAAAGTTGATGTCCATAAAAGAGCAGAAAAATTGGTGATATCTTTCCATTACGTCTGAGATCTCCTGCGCATTTTCAATCCGATCTTCCCTCCTCCCCCTTTAAGACTCGGCCGGACGGCGGACGTTTTTTCTGAAAAAGCCCGCGATAAAATAGGTTTTCTGTTAAAAAGGTAAGTCGAGATGTCACAAGGCTGACCCATGATGTCATCAAATTGTGAGGTTACAGGCCCTGACATTGAAGCTATATATAATAGGAGGTAAATTTTTAAAAAACTGATCTATGAGGTCATCAAACTGTGACGTCACAGACCCCACCCCCAAGCTATATATGGGACTTGGAAAACTTGTAGGTTCTTTAACGGAATCAAAAGAGGGGTAACAGAAACCCCGTTGTTCTGAAAAACAGAAAGCTATATATGATACGACCTCCAAGCCATATACGATAGGGTTAGGAGGGGACTTAGAAAAAGCATTGCATATCTAGTTACTTGAAGGGGCTATCTTTCAGGCTACATAGACCGCTCTCCGAGCTACATATATATGATATGAAACGAGGGGGACTTAGAATACCTTAGAAGAACGTTCTGAGTCTTACTAAGTTTGAGGTGTTGCATGTCTGGCTCATGGAAGGGGCTAAGTCAATTAGTGTATGATGTATTGCATGTGTAGTTGCTCGAAGTGGCTATCTTTCAGGCTTTATACGCCGACCACCGAGCAAAATATGATAGGAGGGGAATTGGAAAGTGGCCGGCCGGACGGCGGTCGTCTTCTCTGAAAAATCCCACGATAAAATAGGTTTCCTGTTAAAATGTACTTGAACAATTACCAGAAGCCATTCGCTGTTTCCGTAAACTCGTCACGCCATCCGCTCCTGTTGGACTGTAAATTTCGTCTTCCTCCTCCGGTATGGTGTACACTTCTCCCGGACTATGCCCGTAAATCGATTCAATTACCGCTTTCGGATGATTTACGCACTCGATATTCAGACGGGCGGCCATTTCGGGCGTTATGTTTGGTGGTATGAGGCCAGTGGCCAGCGCTTCTCCAAAACTTATTTCGTCACTCGATTCGGACTCTGAGCGACTCGAATTCTTGGCATCTTCGTCTTGGGATGGTGGGGAGGGAGAAATTTTGTCGTCTTTAATTTCGAAAGAATTACTCTCCTCCATTTTCCACGCTTGTGACGTGCAATAGTCGTCTCTCCACATATTAAGATCAACGGGATCCGAGAATTGCGAATCATCAGCTAAGCGTGGTGAATCATACTGTTCGTCATCGTAGGATATCGTGTCAGCGTTCTGGTTACGATTCCACGAATCTCCGTACTGGTAATTTAGATTCGAAGAATTCGAGTGAATAATCTGAAAAAAGTATCCATATTTTAAGATTGTCGCGTAAATGGAGCCCCGAGCGAGGGAATACTTACAGAATTTTTATCACGATGTTCATCCTTGTTTCTCTTTTGAGCATTTTCTTGATGACCGGATTTCCGACTTCCCATTTTTTTCCCGACATTTTCCTCGTAACTGGATAAATATCTGTCGAGATACGAAATAAAATTAGTAGTAGAATAAGAATCGAACTGAAGAGGATTCAATATGGAAATCTATTACGGAGAGCTTCAAAAAGCTTGGGCGGGGCATTTAATAATTCTCGTGGAGGATTTAAAGCCTGCACTTTATTGTTATACTAAGAGAAGATACAATGAGGAAAAATTGTCTAGCTGATCTCATCATGTTCGTTAAGACGGAATTTACGTGAGACCTATAAATGTACGAACGTCAGGCTCGGATACAAACTTCTAAGCTGAACTTAGGGGCAAAATGTTGGAAAACAATTATATACTTTACGAGTTAGCCTAAAACCGTACCGGTAAGTTCCTTCCTGTTTTAATAAGCGACCAAAAGATTATTTCTAATAATGCATCCATTACCGTTTTAACTTTTTACTTTCGCGCGGTGTTCCTGACAGGTAATTTCGAAACGTGATTTTTCTCAATTCTGAACATTTACGGTGCCAGAAAACGAAGAATATAATATGGTGTATACGGTGCGAAGAAAGAAGAATAGAGTGCGAAAGATTTATGTTATCCTTTTAAGTGACATGTATATTATCAAAATCGATACTGCGTGAAAGGCCTACTGGTATACATTCTTATATAACGTTAAAGTGCTGTTTCGTACGGACTGTAGGATGATATCTTTCGACATCACGGGTATATTGCTAAATTCCGTCGTAGTATGATCCATATTTTGCTTGAGATAAGTTGGAATGAGTTGTAAAACTTGAATTTTAAGATCAATGTACGTTATGTTCACAAAAATAAACTTTTTATCTTAAAATAAATATCCGTATAAAAACCAGAGATTAGTTTTATTAGGCATTAAAGGTTAATGACAATGCTCGCGATTTTTGATCTGTGAACTTAGAGGGTATTATTTTTCTATAGAAAACTGGACGACCCACTTCTTTTTTGTTCTAATGAAGGTGAATGTACAGTACACGCGCCTCTCGTTCCTGTATCAGGGTCACGTAACTACAGTACTTTTACCTTCTCGTGTAACGTTAGACAACATCTCTTACACATATGCGACGAACTGTTATCAAGTGAAATATGTTCGAAAGAGAAAGCTCTTCGTTGAAGAGACCTCAATCGAGAAAAGTAAGAAAAAAAAATTACAAGGTAGTTCAAGGAAGAGAATCAAATAACACCTTAACAAATATACAATGCTCTACTGAATGTATCAAACCTATCCCAAGCGAGTACCACCCTTCAATTTTCACGCATTGTCGCAGTCTATTTTCGACTGTAGAAAAACAACTGAAGTTTATTTTCTCTTTACTTTTCTCAAGTGCGACATCTTCCATGAACGGTACCATCATTTATCAGGGTGTTGACGTACTAGGGCGTTTCTTCTTCCAAAGAATAAAAATAGGAAAGATTGAACAGGTTGATGTGACGAAGACGTTACGCTCTGATTAAAATCTTGAGTGTTACAGATCTTCCTGTCAGGACTTTAAAACAATCTTCATAAGGATGATTAGCTCAATGAATGAAAAATAATCAAGAAATTGTAAAACGTATGGAGTTCACGATCAAAATTGAAATTTCAACAGAAAATCTGTTTCAACGAAAGATTTTTTCGGGTAAATGTCGACCATTTCTGGTTTGCGAAAGGGCGGGGTCTGTGACCTATTTCAAAAACTTGGAAAAAGAGTTACCCGAGAATTTGAAAACAAGAAGAAGTAGACAAAGAGGAAGGAGAAAGATAGATAAATATTCGAAGAGGGACTCGACTATCAAGCTACGGAAGGCATGTCACAGTGCTCGGTGAAGGGGATTTGGAGGGCCTCGGAAAAAATTTTGAAACCATTATCCGAGAACTTGGAGAAAAATAAGAAGAAAAATTAGAAGCCATTGCAGACGTTGCAATGGCAGCAGGGAACCCGCAATTCCTTAACTCGACCTCTCAGGTGTGTGGAACTGAGTTGATAATCTTGTCATATAATTCAAATCGAAATTATCATTCTACATTCCCTCCTATCATATATAGCTCGAGAGTCGAAATTCTTCCTAGTCCCCCTCCTATCATATATATCTCAAGACTTGAAATTCTTCTAAGTCCCCCTCCTATCATATATAGCTCGAAAGTCACGATTCTTCCAAGTCCCCCCCCCCCCTACTATATATAGCTCGAGACTTGAAATTCTTCTAAGTCCCCCTCCTATCATATATAGCTCGAGACTCGAAATTCTTCTAAGTCCCCCTCCTTTCATATATAGCTCGAGACTCGAGATTCTTCTAAGTCCCCCTCCTATCATATATAGCTCGAGACTCGAAATTCTTCCAAGTGCTCCTCCTATCATATATATCTCAAGACCTGAAATTCTTCTAAGTCCCCCTCCTATCATATATAGCTCGAGTCTCAAAATTTTTCTAAGTTTTTGGTTGGACGGCGGACGGTAGCTCGAAAGTCAAAATTCCTCCAAGTCCCCCCCCCCCCCTATTATATATAGCTCGAGACTTGAAATTTTTCCAAGTCTCTTTCATATCAATATGATATAGCTTGAGAGTCGAAATTTTTCAAGGCCCCCTCCTATCATATATAGCTCGAGAGTCGAAATTTTTCGAAGTCCCCTCTTATCATATATGGCTCGAGAGTCGACATTTTCTAAATCCCCACCTATCATATATGGCTAGAGGGTCGAAATTTTTCCAAGTCCCCCTCCTATCATATATAGCTCTAGACTTGAAATTCTTCCAAGTCCCCCTCCTATCATATATAGCTCGAGACTCGAAATTCTTCTAAGTCTCCCTCCTTTCATATATAGCTCGAGACTCGAGATTCTTCCAAGTCCCCCTCCTATCATATATGGCTAGAGGGTCGACATTTTTCCAAGTCCCCCTCCTATCATATATAGCTCTAGACTTGAAATTCTTCCAAGTCCCCCTCCTATCATATATAGCTCGAGACTCGAGATTCTTCTAAGTCCCCCTCCTATCATATATAGCTCGAGACTCGAAATTCTTGTAAGTCCCGTAACCTAACCTAACCTTAGGTTACTAACTTCGCGGACGCGGAAGTTTTCTGAGGATGTAATCTCCTAACAAAATGGATAGCGGGTTCCCCGCTAAAAGAAAAGGTGCGAGAGGCATTGGAAAAATTTCAAATTTCGAAAAATATGGAACTTACTGAAAATTCATAGGTCTCAAAGGCAATATTCCAAAACTTTTACAGAACTTCTTGTAGGACAAATCCATGACAGTTACGGTCGAAGACTAAATCTCTCCTCCCAAAACCATCAAGAACGGCACCCACGAGGAGAAGTCTGAAGTGTCCGACATCAGAACTTGCGCCACTTTTCCCCTTACGCATCGCCTTTCCGCCGATGATCGCAGCATTTCTCTTCAATTTTCAGACCCTCATCGCGAGCAATACGACTCCTCCAACAAACTTTAGATAAAATATCTGCACGGGCTTCAGACCATGGCTTTCGCTTCTCCTCGGGCAAAATTGTTCTCGTAATTTTCCGAAAAACCCGCCGCTCACTCTCCTCCTCTACTCCAAATCGAGATTCTTAATTCTTCTAAATTTTTGATGCTCTACTTTGGACACTAATCTTTCTTGGATTTCTCATATAAAATCGCTTAGTGTCACCAATATTCTCAAATATCTGCCCCATCCCCGTCTAGGCTGTAACCGAAAACTATTTCTCCATCTACATAAAAGTCTTATCCGCTCCCAACTAGTCCAGTTTAACATGTCTACTCTGCAATCACTAGACACTGTTCAATCATCCGCCTTAGAATAGCTCCGAAGGCATCCCGTGCATGGAAGCTTCTCTCCTAAAGCAGCCGAACCTCCCCTCCACTTTCGTACACCAACTTTACCCGCCAACTTCCTCGCGTCCTCGGTCTCCGGAACTCCCTACCAACACTACTTTCTCCCACCCCCATGATATCTTGCTAAATTTTCTCGAACCTCATTTTCACTCCTTCTTGAGATTTAACCTTCTCTTCGGTTAAACCTTCCTCTCAAAATTGGTCGCATGCATACTGTGTAGCTCAATGATTAAAATTCTTTCGAAGTTCTCCTATCTCTCTCCTTATAAAACATTAAAATGTTTTCGATAAAGTTCGCTAAGAATTTTAATTGATTGAATGGTTCCATGGGAAAAGAAGAGTTGAGAGAATACGAAGCACGGCAAAATTGTATTCTGAACTATGGTGAGATCAATACTTATGCGGCATTTGCGTTAAAAGTTGACTTCTCATTCTCACTTATGAGCCTTCGTCAATCTACAAATTAATAACAAATCGCATTACCAGATTGTGAAGACAATGGTCACAATCTCATGTACAGAGTTTGGTCGGTATTTAGGTCTACATCATTTTTTATTTTTTTTTTTTTTGTACGTGCGAATAACTTTTCAGGTATCAACGATGACGAATAAAATAATTACGAAAGTTTTCGGAGTAAAGTTTTTGTACAACTTGGTCGACGACAGCAACAATATCACAAGCGTTACTGATAGCTTACGTGAGAAGAAATATTGTTCAAATATGTTCACTGACGAAAACATTTGCCGCGATCTAAAGTTTTAAAGCGGATGATTACAAGCAAGAAATTTTCACCAACTTTTATAGAAAAATTTTTCATTTTCGAATTTTAGCAATTAATTTTTTTTTCTCATTCAAAAAAATAAACTCTTGGTAGCTATTTAAAAGAGGTAGATACTTTATGAGTCTTCAATGTACTAATTCCAAAAAAAAGACAGTTTCCTTGAATGATGAACGCAGGGAACCTGTTCTACGGGTTACAAAATACTACATAATATGACCCGTATTACGATAGTCCCTTCGAGTAACTAGACATGCAATGCTTCGTACACCTACTGGTTTGACCCCTTCAATGAACATGATACGCAATGCTTCAAACACCATAAGTCCTCCTTATTACGAGTCGCGAGTCGAAATTTTTTTTCCAAGTGCCCCTCCTACCATAATTATATAGCTCAAGAGTGCCAAATTTTCCAAGTACGCCTTCTATCATATAGCTCGAGAGTCGAAGTTCTATGGGGGCTTAAAAAATTTGCCGTGCGCCGTCTAACCAAAACCTTGGAAAAATTTCAGGCTCAAACCTTGCTAGAAAAGAGCAGAATTTGTTCGTTTCTTGTTCTCATATGATTTTTTCATCTCGTTCATTGTCTAACCAATTAATCTCGATACGGCTGTTTCTGGATTAGAGAGGAAAGATGAAGACGAATTGTCTTGAAGAGATGAGTAGACCCATTAAGTAGTGTCATGTAATCTTGTCACTATCGAGGAAGAAGTTTCAAACATATTTGGTTATCGCGCCCTTATTATCGAGGAACACGTTCACCAGATTCTATCAATTGCATCTATAGTGCAGTTTAGCTAAAACTAGTATCATATAATCGTGTCTTCGAAACTGGAGAGCAAGGGTGAGCAATCATGTCTTAATCACAAGTACCTATGGATAAAAAAAGATGCGATCATTATGAAGCAGCGATTGTACCTTCAAAGTCTGTGGTAAGGTGTTCTCATCAATAGAAACTCGTAAGCTGAGGCAAGGTAATCGCGTCTTTTGCGCAGAAGGCGCGGTATAGTAGGGATGAAGCAATGGTAGGATACCTTTCTTGGCCAAAGAAACAACGATAATTTTAGCTACTTATCTTCTAAATTTGATTTGCTGCCTGAACAGCGAAGTTATCTATT
Source organism: Aspidiotus rigidus (assembly GCA_035079385.1). Lineage (NCBI taxonomy): Eukaryota > Metazoa > Arthropoda > Insecta > Hemiptera > Diaspididae > Aspidiotus > Aspidiotus rigidus. Next base: position 4,619,563 of record JAVHKY010000015.1, on the reverse strand, counting down.
CCTCTAAATGTATTAATTTCGCTATACATTACCTGTCCTCTTCTCGCTGATTCATATCGTGATCGTTAGTCCTGTGTTCTTCATAACTTTCATAATCATTTCGCGCATTCGATACTGGAAACGATCTGTCCGGCGAATCGTAATTTTGTTCCATGCTATAAGAGTCTGAAATTCATACAAACGTTCAAACGATAAGTTACCGGTAAAATGGCACAGGCAAAGGCAAATTATAGGGCACCGTCTGGGCTTAGTCCAGTAGGGACGTTGATGTAAAAAAGTTGAGGACTCTCGAAAAAACAATTCGAGCTATGGCGCTACACGGTCAGAACCCCGTAGGAGCCTTACAATTGCGGGGTTTTGTATGGATTTCTGTATAATTCCAACCGCTAAATCCAGAACAAAAAAACTACATCCCATCGCAAACTTTGCAATGGCAGTGGGAAACCCGCAAGCTCCACGGTCCCGTGGAAAATAGCTGGTCTTATTTTGGGTTTTTTCATCTTCAGATGGGTAGACATTCTAAGTCTGAAAAGGAACGCTTGGATCACACCTTACGCATTTTTTTGAGGATCGGATGAGTAAATCCACGGCCTCAGGCCGAGTAACTGAAAAAACCGTCGTCGGTGTTACCGTACCGCACTGCGTCCCCTACCTGACTTTTAATTTTAAAATTATTATAACTCGTTATGTAGTGAACCAATTTCATCGAGACTAAGCTCAAAAAATCGGAAATCGTTTGCTTTTCAAAAAACTTTCTCTTCATTTTTTTGTGAAACCCGTTGTATAACGATGAATCACAATTGACATGCTCGGACCCTTATAAACAGCTGATGCGGTGTTGTCACATTGAGTTACTCGGCCTGATGGTAGAGGAGGCCGTGGTAAATCCTAAGATATAGTCAATTTTTAAATAAATTTCTCACTATTAAACATCTAAAGCACTAGTGGCTGCTAACGTCACAAAACAGGGGTTTCTTAGTACTTGTGATGAAGATTTTTTTTTTCTTCTCTTCGTCAAGTAGGTACTTTCATTTTGTATTATTATTAGTCATATTCAGTAGTGTTGCCGACAATGTTGCTGACAATGTGTATCTGGTCCCTTTCTTGATATACCTAGCTTGCTGATTGGAATCTAGTGAAAGCTAGAAAACAAAATTTTAGTGAAGAAAGCTGAAAGCTAAAGGCCAAAGAATTGACAATATATGAGCACAAACCTCTTCCATTTCTAGTCTCCTGCGGGCTGTTGTTGTCCTTGTCAACGTCGTGAACGTCCGTAACATTCGCCACATTCTCGGCAACCATGTCGGGAACGTTGTCAACAACATAGTCGTTGTCGTCGTCGTTGTCGGTGTTGTATTTGTTGGCAACGATATTATTCACTATTCAGATAAGAATGATAGAAAAGAAGATTATCAGGAAAATTAGGAACAAGTATCTGAGAAGACAAGTGAGTCAATGAAATTGAGAATACAGTTTCGAAGGGTACTCCAGAGGAATGGGAAAAAGAAGACATAACGTAAGTATTGAAGGGAGTTAGTTACTGTTTGTTGGTCGTCCAGGACTGGATATGAGACGAAATACTGTACCTACTACATATTAGGTTATTTGAATGACAATAGAGACATGATGGGGGTAAGAAACTCAGGAGAAGGTATGAATGAATTAGTCGAGTGGGGCCAATACTGAGACGGTAGAGGACGACTTCTTTATGGCGAGAGTTTCTATTTGAAGAGGACCAAGGGGCAAGGAGTAGGTGAGTTGTTTTTTTTGCGGTTGGTTTGTTTGTATGTATGTTGTACAGTCAGTAAGAATTAAGGTATGATAATAATTTTTGAAGTCATATGATGGAGAAGGTGAGGAATTTGCAATTTTAGGTAGGATGGTGTTTTTAGCAGGCAACCCGCTATCCCTTTTGTTGGGGGTACTTCTAGGAAATTTTCGTCCGCGAGCGCGAGCGAGGTTGACGACGTCACGAGGTTGATGACGTCATGGAGAGGGGAGGGGGACTTGGAAAAATTTCGACCCTTTAGCCATATATGATAGGAAGGGGACTTTGAAAAATTCCTACCTCCGAGCTATATATGATAGGAGGGGGACTTGGAAAGAAGACGGCTTCCTTGAAATTGCAGCGCGTTCAAGTTGTCACGTCATGATTTCCAGGACTTGGAAAAACTTCAGGCTCTAGGGGACTCAGGACAGCGGGGGTATCTAATTTTTTTTTTGGTCGCATGTTCAACATTGCCATGGTCTGGGAGGCCGATGTGACCAGGGATCCAGATGAAGGTTACTGACAAGTGACAATTGGATCGTTGGAGAATGACGTGAATATGTTGAGAGATGGAGTTTGTTGGATGGAAGTCCTGCAAAAATATGAGGGAGGAAAAAGAATTGGTTCGTAATATGTAGTCGGGTTAGTTGAGTGAGGCATGAGTGTATAGCGCTTAATTCAGCAATAAATACGCACGCTGAATTTTGAAGTAGTTTTGCAGTAATAGCGCCTTTGATTGAGAATGCATAGCCTGTTTTAGATCGTCACCTAAACCTATCGGTGTAGCAGATTTTGTAGTTGGGGTATTCGGTTACAATTTTCGAAATTAGTCTGCAATAAGTGATGTTGTCAGCTTTATAGGGACTTAGGTGAGCTTCAGTCTGACAAATGGAGGAGTAAACAGCCACGAGAAAAGTGATGATTTGATAGGGAGGGGAAATTGATTTTTAGGAGATGTCGAAGGTGGGATTGGAGAGAGGTAAAAGAGAAGTTACTAGGTGAGAGGATAGTTGTGTAGATTGGAAGATCGAAGAATGGGCAGAGGGTTTAAGGAAGCTGGCCGTTAGTATGAGTGTGCAAAAGGGAAGTGGTGGTTCTGTGTATGCACAAAGGTTCAGATGGGGGAGTGCGAAATGTTCGAAGAGCGATTTCCAAAGCTGATACTTTAATAATGTTCAGGAGTTTGACATTGGACGTACTACATTGGTGATAGGTAGGAGCACCGTAATCCAATGGGAGCGACTGAGGCTTCTATCTATACAGATGAAAGAAAAATTTTCGGTTATTTGGAACGTTTAAGGGATGATAAAGAGGATGAATAGGAGAAGATGTGGTGGTGACGGTACAAGAAAATCTTCATGAATACGAGAATCCAAAAGATGGCATTGCGAATTCAACAAGAATTTATTTTGAAAAAACTGAGAGATAGAGGTAAGGAAGCATTCAAGTGAGTAAGTGTACTTCTGAATCGCCGCCTTTATGACTTTGTGACCATTGAGAAGAAAAAAAGGGAAAAGAGAGGCGTGACACTAAACATAAGAAAGAGAATATGATGTCGTTGAGAAGCCGAGAAACAGGAAAAGATTAAGTAGGGAGAAGAGTGAAAGAAAGTTATTTGTTTCCAAGGCTTTCTCAGCCTTCCCGTGCATTTACCCGAACACTTTCTCCCGAATGACATTAACCCCAATTGTTTTTTATCCGAATTACATTTTCCCGAATGATTTTTTACCCGACAAAGTTTTACCTGAAAAAAATTTCCCGAATGTTGCTTTTCCAGAAAAATTCTTCCCCCGAAAAATTTGTACCTGAAAAAAATTACCCGAATGTTTACTTTTCAACAAAACATACGTAACGGGTCGGCCAGCTGTACCTGCGAGGCGAACAGGGGGAAGAGGAGGAAGAGGAGGAGGTTCGCAGTCGTCGCAGCAAACAGCAATACCACGAAGATATGAACCGAAACTTTGGAGCCATTATGCAGCTGCTGTCCACAAATTGCCCCGCACTAATAATACAGCTGAAGGCTGGCACAACCGATTTGGCCTTGTCGCCTCCAAGAACCACCCTGACTTGTACTCATGCTTACTCGAGTTCCAAAAAGAGCAGGCATATACTGAATCCAGTCTGTCGGATTTAGCTCTGGGAAAACGGATAAAAGCCTCTCCAAAACGGCAGTGGACCACATTGCAACAACGCATACAGGACATCGCATTAGAGTACGAGGTCCACAAGGATGCCGGGACAGTATTAGATTACCTTCGGACGTTGGCACATAACATTGTCCTTCATTGAGAAGTGTTAGCCTATAGGCAAAAATGAAATAAAAATGCTTCATTTCATGTCTTTCTGAGCACTGCTCGTTTTAAGACGTGTGTACTGCAATATTGAGGAAATAAAAACATGTCGGAGTATAAAAGGTTTAATGACCTGCATTTTTCAAAATTTTTCAGGAACAAAAATTCAGGATAATGTACTTCCAGGTTAAAATCATTCGGGAAAAGAAAAATCGGGATAATGTGTTCAGGTCATAATTATTCGGGAAAATGTAATTCGGACTAAAAACCATTCGGGAAAATGTAATTCGGATTAAAAACGATTCGGGAAAACGTATTCGGGTAAATGCACGGGAATCCTTTCTCAGTCATAAAGTGAATTTTTAGAATACTTAAATCAGTAAATTGTTGACCTATCGAGGCATTCGAAGACCGTACACTAGCAGAGGGACAGTTTGATATTCGTATGGAACGAATTGTCCAAAAGATTACTTTATATCCTTGAGAAATAGATCATTATCAAAAGATATATTCGATGATTTACGTGCAACTGAGTTACGATGCAGGCGCGGATCCACGGCGGGGGGAATGGGGGAAATTCCCCCCCCATCCCTCAAAAAAACAACAAAAAATCTGTACTATTGAAGAAAATGTAAAAAAAAAGGTCCTTTAAACTTTTTTTGGATTGTTTCCCTTCCCAAAGTGATCGTCTGGATCCGCGCCTGCGATGACTTAGTGAATCATCTTTATCTGGAGGGGAAAACAGTGTCAGTAGATCATAATTATGATCACTCTCTCCAGATAAGAAAGAGTCACTTATATGCCTTCTTCTTCGAGGGTGTGAAAATGAAGATTCAAATGGTCAGGAGGACCTGTAGGATTTTCTGCTACCAAGACTTCAGACTTGGAGCGGAAGTAACTTCTATAATTTCGTCAAGGCAGACGTTGAGTTTTAGAGTCCTCCATTCAATCATTATGCTGCATCAAAATCATTGCGAGTAAACGAAAAAATTTACCGAGTATTGAATGTCACTTCGAGGGCTTTTATTTTATCGGCGCGTAGACTTAAAAATATTGCATCGCTTGTTGAAAAAAAAAAATTCACTACCGCAAAACCCCTATATACCCTGTTTTTTTTTTTTTTTTTACTCTCTTTCCAACAAATCCGTTCACACACCGTATTCGAGAAGATTTGAAACTAGGTTAGGGTTCAGGAAAATGTTTATTTTACGGCGCGACGCATATTCTCGTATGTATAATTACTCACCTGAGTTTTGTTTAACGCGCTTCGAAGGAAAGTCTTTTTACGTCATTGTCGCTTTTATTATTCTGTAGGCTATATACGTCTACGTATATACGAGTACCTATATCCTAATCGTGAATCTCTGTGCATGTTATCTATTTTTCCCGCGTGACAATAAATAGTCGCAGTTTTTTTTTTTTCTATTGGTAGTATACACACATAAAATTGTATATTTAGGAGACATTCGAGTTCCGGAATATGTAATTCGTACACGAAAGTGGATATAAATTATCATTAATCACACGTGCGCTTTCGAATTATCATGCACGATTAGTCAACTCGACCCCGGTCTACGGTGCAACTTTTCCAGGAAAGCTTAAAAGAGTTTACCAAAGTTCTCGCGGCTCTGTTAAATCGATACCAAAGAAATTATTATTATTGACCTACGGCTTATTCCACTTTTCAGGTTGACTACGATTTCTGCACGTGAACATTTAGAGTTTCCTTTTCGTATACGCGCGTACCCTTAATTCAAGAATAAGTTTTCCGCTTCTTTTCGAATATTTTTCGCCCTTTCTTTTTCCTTTTTTTTTTACTCCGCAGCATCAAAAAGTTTTTGCTTTTTTGTTTTTTTGAGTAAGATAAGTTCAATTTTAATTCCGCTGTACTGATATTTTTCTGCTTCGCTTTCTCGCTCGGTCTCGTTAACGTCTTCTTTTTTTTTCTAACTAACAAGAAACTATGTACTTATATTTGGAAGGGAAGAGAATTTGTTAAGATAGCGAAATAACCTCCGAGTGAAAACGAGAAAGAAGAGAAAAATGACATCGGAATATGAAATTTTCAGCACATCTAATTCATCCTGAAAAAAATGATGATTTAGTTCGTTGCTTTGTTTTGATAAATTTTCTGTATTTTACATTTACAATATAGAACGCAACACAAATAAAAATGTTGCGAGAACTCGAAGGTTCGAGTTAACCCAGTAATCGACAAAATATTATAATTTTAAGTAGACATTTTCAAATCGTTTTTCTAATTTGGTTCGCCGGAGCCTACAACAGCTTTATATTCCTTTTCTTTTTTTTATTTTTCGTTCGTGGAACTTGGACGAACATTGTTGGAATAGAGCCGAGTGTAATTTTAAATTACGTGAAAATACGATTCAAAATAGTTAAATCCATCTTTTGCGCCGTAATTTGAACAGAAACATACCCCAATGACAACCCTACACTCCGTTTCACCGATGGTTCTAAATATCAAAGCAAAACCAGTTCCGCATAATACTCAATAGGTCACATCACAGTCTCTCACCGACACCGCAACATTGTATCAGTCTTCACTACTGAATTACAAGCAGTCTTTAGCTGTCTAGAACACACCCTCACCAGCCTACCCTCCCCTCTTCCCATCAATCTTTTCTTCGTCATTTCTGACTTCCCTGTCATCACTTGACGTCATCTCCAACCACACCTCTTCCCACCCACTCAAAAATCGTATACATACGCTCATTGCCACCTTTCACACGATCCCCATCCCATTATTCTTCATCTGAGTACAAGGGTATCCCAGGAAACGAAAATGCAGACAAAGCAGCTAAGTTAGCTACCCATCACTCATCAGTCAACCGCTCTTTCCTCCCCTCACGCTCAGATCTCTCCGTACATATCCACAAATTCATCACTCAAGTATGGTTCACTCATTGGTCTAATCTCAAACAAGCTAGCAAAAACTAAAAATATACTCCCATCCCGTGGTACTTTTGGAATCTGTTGACACGCAGAAAAGAAATAGTCATCAGCCGTCTCAGAATCGGCCACACTAGACTTACACACACACCCATATCATCTTTCATCGTATGCCTCTCTCATGCCTTCATTGCGAATCTGACACATCTTCTGCTGCCCCAACTTGACCCAACTACGCAACACCTTAACCACCCCGCTCTATAAAGTGACTTTCCCTCCATCCCCAACATATTCAACTTTCTCCATCAAGCAAACTTCCTCTCACGCACCTGAACACAACTTTGCCGAGCTCATGAGCCTGAAGGCAGGCTCCTAGAAGCTCGAAAATAAAAAAATTTAAAAAAATTGGTATCTTATATATAAAGATAGCGGTGTTCTCAGCTGACTCACACAAGCTCACCTTTGTTCCCAGCTTTTCCCACTCTCATGCAAAAATTGTAGTCTTCACTCTCTCCTCACAGTCATCTATCTTTAGGTTCGCTCCGCCACACCCACCGACTTTAACGATCCATCGAAAAAGCTCTCGCCACGCCGATGACCTCCCGTCCATCGAAAACATCGTCCCTTAAATTTCCAACGCGTCTAAATCCGATTCACCATATTCAAGCTTATAACCCGAGTGCACTTAAGAACTTGTAAAATGAAATTTAAAAAACTTTCAATTCTGTGACTTGAAGCATTTCTCGAGCTTTCTGAGAGGTTACTTTCTCAAACTTACAAAGTTTGTTCCGAGATAGACCTCCAAAAATAAGAATCCGGAAGCAGTCTTTATCCCGTATTGTATTCCTTTCCTTTTATAGTAACCATCAACGTCATCATTATATGCATTGGCTATCCCTTACTCAGCCACACTTGAAGAGTCTTTGTAGGCCAATAGCAGCAAGACTGCGTCCCATCATGAGCCAATTGCTGTATAGTCTGAGCATTTTCCCAGATAAAACAACTGTCTAATATCCTTCCCCCCAGGAAAAACACTCACCTCTTGTCTGTCCAACTTTCAACTTCAGCGCTTTAGAACTTCTCGAGCCCCTCAAAGTTTCTCGGCTTCATTTTCGACTAAAAATCTTCTCTCATATTCGTGTTTTAGGCAGGTACTCGTGGTAGATTTTGAAGAGAGTTAGTCGGAAATTTTCTTTTAAATTTTTGTTTATGAGCTATGCGACTGCTCAAAACAGGTCATTAGCTAGCGTTAATTGGTGACTGATATAATATACCTAATTATCACAATACAACATTACTTTAGCAAATCCACAAGTCCAGACCAAGGAACGAATTCGTGATTGGGTTCTCGACAATCCACAAATCAAGACCCAAAAACGAATTACATAATGGAATAGGTAGAGCGTAGGCAGTTGAGGAAGTTGAAGGCGGTTTTAGAGTTGTTGTATAGAGCGAGAAATATAGATGAGGAAACGTTGTAGACGGAACGTTGGAAATGTCGAACTGTACGGTTATCTGAATGAGGAGTGTGAAGAACTAGGAGGAGGTCGAGTGGCTGTGAGCCGGGTGTGGCCAATCCTAAGGTGGCAGATGTTTATTTCTTCGTGGTGGCAGTTTCTATTTGAAGAGGAATAGGGAAGATTCTGTTTGATATTAGTTTTTTGAGAGATGCTTTCTCCAGAGGATATGCCAAGAAGTTAGGATTTTGAAACGGTAGTAGTTTTTAAGGTTGTATTCTCGTGAATGGGTTGAATCAGTAATTTTCAGTAAGAGGGTGGAGGTTTTGGGCGCGTGACCAACGTTTTCATCTTGAGGGTGACCGATGTGATTCGGGATCCAGATGAAGATGATTGATAATTTGATGGAGAATGACGTGGATGCGCTGAATGATGGAATTATTCGAATAGAGATCTTGTAAAGATATGAAAGAGGAAAGTGAGTCAAATAGCAGGATATAGTTGAGTCAGGGAGAGCGCTGAGTAAGATTAGAAAGACAGGAGCAAATAACGCTCAAATCGGCCGTCAAAACGGAGGCTTGAGTTCCTCAAATGATAAGCCAGAATTTTGCCCTGAATAGAATATGGAGAGCCTGTTTTACTTTTCCTTTTAGTTTACGGTAGACAGTGTTATTTGACGTAGGAATATTTGTGAGATTCAATCTGGTAGTCGGGCGGAAGAATGGATGATTTAATGGGGAAAAGAGGGTTGCATTTCAGTAGGGGGTCAAAAGGAGGTTTATGAAAATTTTGGGAGGTTTTATGGGCGAGGAGAAAGTAGAGTTGGTGGCGAGTTCCGGAAATTGAGCCGAGGATGCGAAAAAGTTTAGCATTTAACGTTAGTGTACGAAAATGGAGTGGCTGCTTCAGCATAGAGGCTAAGACTAGGACGGGTTTGGAATGCCCCCAGAGCTGTTGATTGAATGGTGTTTACAGAAATTGAAGATTGTTCAGCAAGGAGTAGACCTGAGAGAATCGGATACCGAATTCCAAAAAATTACGTTTTGAGAAAGAGAACGGCGTCAGAATAATTTTGAGGAAAATTTCTTGTCAGCATTTTAATTTTCTCATTACCTATTTTAAAGAAATTAAAGTTTTGTTTTTAATGTCGGCTTCAGCATTACAAATTCTCGAGACTATGAGGGAAAAAAGAGGTCGAATCAACGTTTTCTGATTTCGAAATAGAACGAGCGATGGAATTTCGTAAATTATTTCGCAAACAAATCGTGATTTTCCTTTCCAAAATTCTTTGTTATTCGGTTTACCTTCTTGTAAATCCTCATTCCATACAAAAATTCTTCAAGTCTCACCATTGGTCTGATAGTGTCCTAAGCTTTTCAGTTATCGTGTAAATTTCGAGATCTGTAACCCTCTATAGTCTTGTCAGCAGTTGAAAATTTTTCTTTTAAGAAATTTATTAGAAGAAATAGGTAGGTAGAAAGCTTTCAATTCAATTTCAACTATACGAGACTCTACTAACCTAGAAAACTTTGTCGTTCATCGCCAATAGTTATCAGTGACCCACTAAACTTGGCGTCCAAAATGAAAGACAATTTATATTCTCAAGTGAAAAACATTCCAAAATCAAAACGCACACTTCACACCCGACTGAAATATCACCCTCAGAAAAGTTTTCACGATTTCAGCGCGGGTGGATAATCGATCGAATAGCGAGTTGAGAGAAATTGCCATCGTAGGTCAATTTTTCCCTTACTTTACAGCCATGCTGAATAAACAGATACTGTCACAGAGTGTTGTTTGAATATTAGATGGCCATCAATATCGAAGTTAACCCTCGCTAAGAATTTCGGCTTACCTTTATTGTAATTCACGTCAGAAGCCTGGTATTTATCTTCATGTCTGCTAGATCGGTACTGATTGCCACTCTGATTGGAAAAATTTGATTCGGGGGGTTGTCCGTAACCCCTATTACCACTGAATCCGTAGGCAGAGGAACCCTTCGAACTTGAATAATTAGGTGAACTCGAGGCTTGCTGGTGGCTAGTACTACTTGGTGGAGTTGGGTACCTATAAACAGGAGCAGAAGATCGCGGTGGACCACCTAAACTAGAAGTCTGTTCTCTAAATGCATTGTGATCGGATAGCGAGGTTGGTCCATGAAAACGTGCTCTAGGTTGTTGAAAAAAATGACTATCTCCGCTGGCTCGACGCTGGGTCTGCGGTTGTTGTTGATTAGTGGTCGGTTTCGGAGGTTCTTCAACGTTGATTAAATCTCCGAGAGTATTGATTACTTTACTCGCAAAATTAAACATGACACTCGAAGCTGCCGACGATGCTCGAAAAACGCGAATTCACTCACCAACGAAACAGTTTTGGTATTCGAGTCGAAAATATTTCATTCGTTACGTTCATTATTTAATTTAATTTCTTTCCGTTTATAAAACCACACATTTTATGCGAAAATGAACTTTCGTTTACGACTGGACGAGTTATAATTTAGACGTGCATTTTGTTTGTAAAAATTCTCTACTATAATGATTGTGTACCTTTAACTGTAACGCTCTCTACCTAAACTGACGTAACTTTCGTACTAAAGAAAGAAATCGATAATTTGGGTTTACACGCCATATATCCTGAGCTTTTGGCAACTTCGACGCTAATGTATTCTTCGTATTGGTATCCTATTCCTGAAGTATAGGTTAAAATAATTAACGTATTGTCGTAGGACTGTCAACTTGAACGCTTCTATATATTCGTCTGGAGCACCGATTAAAATTACGAAAAATTATGACACATGACATACTTTTTTTTTTTTTTTTTTTTTTTTGGTACGGATAGAACGGGAAAAACGTTTTTAGAAAGAGAATGAAAACGAGAATTAAAAAGAAACGTGATGTGTTCAGACACATGGTCGCTGTGATATTGTATTCGTTCTTTTGAAAGAAAAGAGTCAAGGAGTTTACTCAGTTCGGACATGGTAATAACCTAATAATGTTTCCCTCGAGCTAACGAATATACGTGCTCAGTGCTTAACGTATTTGACATGGAAAGACCTACTCGTTTTGGCAAGTAAATATTTACACGTAATCGCTATGTTCAAGAAATTAAAGATTAAGTACTAATTTAGGACGTATTGTGGTATAGTCACTGACGAAATCCAATACCTAGCGTGAAAAATTGATATCGCGTATAACTGAGGGTCAGCTAGAAAATACAGTTCGATTGAACTGAAATGCGCGCACAATATGAATCGCGTAAAAAATTCATCCCTATTTTGTTTTTCAATTTTTAAAAAACATGATTATAAATTTGAGGATCAAATTGGTTCAAATTTTCTATCCATTTTTTTATTAGTGATCTGATCTCTCCATAGCCTTCGACAGTGAGTTTTACAGTAAACCGAGTTTTTTGACTTGGAAAAAAAAAATATATATTATTCTGGTGGAGCCAAATAAAACATGAAGATCATTCTTGATGTTTCCTTATAGTTTAGGTGGAGTGCGTTCTCGACGTTGCAACTCATGAAATAAATAAAATAAAAAGTTGTACTTTACAGAGATGCAATAATTTATGTAAAGAACGGACCGGTTTCGTAGCCTAGCCACTGGCAGCTACATCATCAGCGATCACAATGAAGAATCGAAACCGGTCCGTTCTTTAAATAAATTATTGCATCTCTGTAAAGTACAACTTTTTATTTTATTTGTTTCTTTATAGTTGCTCGATATATATAGCTTGGCTGTGACGTCACAGTAATGACGTCAAAGATCAGTTTTTTCTCAAGTGCCCCCCTATCGTATGTATTTTGGGAGACGTGGCCTGTGACGTCGCAGATCAGTTTTTTTTCCAAGTTTTCCTCCTATTGTGTACAGCTCCAAAGACTGGGCCTGTGACGTCACAATTATTTCCAAGTCCCCCTCCTATTGAGAACGACACTTACCACACAGAGTAAGTGAACGACAATCGACAAATACTACAAAGAGTAACTGTGCGAAGAGAATTTGCAAAAAGCCGCAGAAATAAAACAAACAAGATACCGCAAGCACTTTCGGCTAAGAAGCCATCAACGGGCGGAGAATAGAAAGCGACTGACAGAGGAACAGTCGACGACAGAAAACGACGGTGAGGTCATGATTGAACTAACGACTCCTCGCGATGAGAGTCATACTCGTAAATTAGTTCAACCAATCCCTCGTCCGGAATATACCTGTTAAGTACGGTTACGTTATCGGTGTTCAGGTGGCGAATGATTTCGATATTTTCTAACGCCATTCTTTTCAAATACGATCTTTCTCCATGGGGGAGGGTCTCTGACCCCTCTCTGAAACTGTGGCCACAGGTGATCAAATGGTCCGCGAAGGCCGATTCCCCCAATTTGCCGTTTTTCCAGGCTTTCAAGTGCTCAGCCACTCTTATTTGGAGCTGGCGACCGGTCTCACCTATGTAGATTCCGTCACAGTCGTTGCACCTTATACTATAAATCCCACTCCTCTGTAATGGTGGTATAGGGTCTTTCAATTTAACGAACAGGCCTTTTAATGTGTTAAAATTGTAGAAAACCGGCCGGAACCCAAAGGGCCGAAGGACGCGATTCAAATTCGACGAAAACTGACCCAGGAAGGGGAGCTTAATCCACCGATTTCTGCCTTCACGACTCCCCTCCCGAGGGAGGGAGGTAGTAGAATCAAGGCATTGCCGCATGATTTCCCTACGGACCATCAGGTCAATGTCCAAGTTGACCTCGTTTACCCGAGCCAAGTACTTGATAGTACGTAGTTCTTTCTGAAAGGCTGCTTGACTCAAAGAGATATTAGTGAGTCGATGGATGAAACTATTAAAAGCAGCTATTTTGTAGGCGACAGGGCAGAATGACGCGCCGTGGACAACAATATCGGTCGAAGTATCTTTTCAGTATATTGCGAACTCATGGGCCCCATCTCTTTCGGAGATGGTAAGGTCCAAGAAGTTGATAGTAGAATTACCGACCGCCAAAGTAAACTTTATGAAGGGGAACTGAGCATTTAGATACTTAAGAAACTCACCAAGGAGTTCTTGGGGACCTGTCCACGCACATAGCACGTCATCTACATATCTGTGCCAATGTGCCAATAGTGAACATGATTTAAGAAAGACTGGCCCGAGGAAAAGAGGTCAGCCTCGAATTTCGACATAAAGACCTCCGAAACGAGGGAACCCAACGGGGGTCCAATGGGAATGCCCACTTCCTCCGGGAATTCAAAATATTTATCGTTAAATTTACAAATGTTAGGGGACCAACAAACGGTAAGTAGGTCGAAGAACTCCTGAAGCTCTTCATGAGGAGTATTAAATTTAACAAGCGCGAGGAGTCGTTAGTTCAATCATGACCTCACCGTTGTTTTCTGTCGTCGACTGTTCCTCTGTCAGTCGCTTTCTATTCTCCGCCCGTTGATGGCTTCTTAGCCGAAAGTGCTTGCGGTATCTTGTTTGTTTTATTTCTGCGGCTTTTTGCAAATTCTCTTCACACATTTACTCTTTGTAGTATTTGTCGGTTGTCGTTCACTTACTCATTGTGGTAATTGTCGTTCTCAATATGTCGGTCCGTAACTTGCAGGAACGAATCGATTCAATTCCCCCTCCTATCATATCATATAGCTCGGAGGAAATTTTTCCAAGTCCTTCTCCAACCATATGTAGCTCCAAAGTCAACGCATGTGACGTCGAAATTTGATGACATTATAGATCAGGTTTGGGACGTCACAATCCAATGACGTCATATTTTTTGTTGATTTCCAATTTCAACCGGGAACCTGTTTTATGGGGGACTTTTTGAGAAATTTGCCGTGCGCCGTCCAGCAAAAAACTTAGAAAACGACGGCTTCCTTAACGAAGTTAAACGAGGAACGCAGGGAACCTGTTTTATGAGTCAAATGGGATTTGGTATTGAAAATTCAAGGAAGCCTAGACCTAGATAAAGCTAGTATAAAGAAGGCCTAAACCTACTATAAGCCGAGTATAATATAGTTTGAGTGTCTAAATTTTTCTCGAATCTCCAGCTATTCCAAGTCCCTTTCATATCATATATAGCTCGAGAGTTGAAATTTTTCCAAGTCCCCCTCCTATCATATATATAGCTCGAGAATCGAAATTTTCCCAAGTTCTTTGCTGGACGGCGCGCGGCAAATTTCTCAAAAAGCCCCCCATAAAACAGGTTCCCTGTTGAAATTTCGACTCTCGAGCTATATATGATAGGAGGGGGACTTAGAAAAACACTCTTTTATGAGAACGGTATTGGCCCTTACCCCCTCCCCCTGTGATCTTGATTGTAATGATTGTATACTAGGCTGCTTCCTCTTTTCCATACCATCTTTAGTCTAAGATAGCTTTTCGGAGACTCACTCTTGGTCTCCTCTCATTCTTAGTCTCTTAGCACGGACTTGAAATCACAGATTTCTCATAGACTACTGGAGTATACTACTGTAGTATAATCCAATAAAGGCTGTTTCAGGCCTAGTTGACATATTGATCTTGACTGTATCGCGGCGGCCATACTAAGTTTAGCCTTCATTATAGACCCAGCATACACGTGTATAAGACTTGAGCATAATTAAAACTTAGTATGTCTAGATAGGGTAGCTTACCATACGCATATGCTAGGCCTAGTTTAAAACTAGTATAGCCTGTTCAAACTCAGTTCAAAAGTATAGTGTGGCCTAATTTAATGTATGCTAGGACAGGGGACTCACACTCAGCCTAACATTAGTATAGCGTAGCACGTGCCTTGTGTATGGCTATATATGGTAGACCTAATCAAGTCTATTGTTTAGATGTGTACATCATATGCTAAGTCATAGTACGCCTATTCTAGGGCTAATATTGTCTAGTATACCGTACACTAGGCCTAGTTTGAGCCTACTATACCATAATCTAAGCCATGCTATTTCGAATTTGTATTCTCAGATTTCTGGGTAGGGTAGAAGTGTCAAGATTTTGACGAATGGGGTGGTGTCCTCGTGAGATCGGTTGGGGGGTGGGAATTTGGATACACAGATTTCTGGTTTGGGTCAGAGGTTCAAGATTCTCAGAAGGAGGGGTGACCTCGCGATTTTGGTAGAGGGGGACTCGGACTCGCAGATTTTCAATAGTGGGCTCGGGTGCCGTACATACATTAAAAATTTCAAAAAGAAAAAGGAGGAAAATTTATAAAGCTTTAGTCTAAATCCTCTCTTCATTATAAAGGGGTTGATAATAATCTTCAGAACAAAATTCCCGTCAAAATTTAGCTTGCAGCTCGAGACTTTTTGTTCTCATTATACGTCATATCATACTGAACTTCATTCGCAGGTGAGTTTCTCCTCCAAAAAATTATCAACCGTATTCATCAATAGTCTACTTTCTCAATTTTCAAGTTTGCTTCCCGTTCTCTTCATTTCTGAAATTGAATTAATGCGATACAGACCTCTATATGCGGACACATACTTCAATGTCACCCTCAGCAACACTCAAGTATCTCGGATTCAAATGTAAAACGAAGTTGACATCGAAACCAGACATTTAAAGTATAAAAACTCGGCTGAATTATTGATTGCAAGCCGGTAAAACTTTAACCTATAAGTCTCTTTTTGCGTTCTTATCATTTAAAAAATGAGATTCTTTCCCCTTCCAAATGTAGGTCAAGGTAATTTGACTAACAGGACGTGCTTTCAGCCCCTCTCTACCCACCACACATATAAGAAAACAAGCGTTCTCTCTCCATTTTTTATTGTTGGTAGCGTTGCACCTAACTCGCAGATAGAATTCTGAATTGCAAGTAATGTAAACAGCCGTGTGTGCGTCATAACGTCGATGCTTATTGATAAAATGTTTTTGTTGCCGTGTGCACAAGGGCTACAGGTCTCTTCTGAGGTACTATACAGCGCGCAAGAACAATTAAGCTTGCATGACGAAAGTCTAAGTCTAAAAAATCGAGAAGTCATTACGCCACCAAGAATTGGGTGCTGGGAAAAACAGAATACTTACGAGGTAAGTCGTCAAACCTCTCAACCAGCCTGATATTTTTTGATTTTTTCTGATGGTGAGCTTTTCAAAGGAGAGAGGGAGTGTAAGAACGCATACTTTCTTACGACCATTTATTGTCGGTAGCGCTGCACCAAACTCGCAGATAAAATTCTGAATTTCGTGTAACGTGAGTAGCCGAGCGTCATAGCACCGGCACTCATCCATGTAGCGTTTTTTTTGCCGTGTAAACAATGTAGGTTACTTTATTACTCGCTAATAAAGGGGGTAGTAATTGTGCACAAAAGGTGTCACGTCATGTGGATTTGTAAATTTAGGGGAGGGATACAAGGGTAGAGCGAAGACAATTTATGATTAGTCGTCGTCCCAATTTGCAAATTTTTCTCTGGAACAGGAAATTTATCTTTCACTTACCGTCATAAACTTTAATTTAAGGTCAAAATATTCGCTGAACGTGATCACCCAAAATTCACCGAATTTCCTCGTTGTTAGGCAATTTTGCAATTAAATGAAGGAGCAGCTCGAGAGAATAGTTTTTTATTTATGTACGATATTTTAAAAACTTTTTACTTTATTTTGTCCTGTCGAAGGACATTTTTATCCATCAAATTCCATGTCGTCGAAATCGTTCATTTATTGAAAGAACGTACAAAAAGTTTGGAGTCTGAAGTATCATTCAGAAAATAATATTAAAAATTTGATTTTCCATTTCCGTCCTCTCAACTTTCTGATCCCAATTTTTTTTTCCTTGCTTATATGAATTATCATTGGTGTTACCTCTGAGATACGATACTCTAAATGATTCTTCTCCAACGATCACTCGTGTTGGTCGGCAATTTTTCTTTCGTTTCATGAGCCCAAAGTTGTAGAATCGGAAAATCTCTTCAAATATTACAAAATATCGTCCTGTCGAGTCCCTCTCGATTGAAATTAGAATAGGTCTACAATCTCCAGAATTTCTTCTGAAAAAGCGGGGAAGAGAAAGAAGAATTTGTTCACCCAGTTGCTTATCTTAGATTTAAAAAATGTAAATGATTGTCTTCTTTGTCTAGCGTTCTTCAGTGAATTCATGATAATTAAGGATTGAAAAATTCTCCTCTACCCGTCTTTACCTATTCAAATAAATTTAAAACTCGGTGAAACGGCATGGCAGTCTTTAAAAATTCTCAGAAGTACCGTAATAAATTAATGTTTCAAAACATACAAATCAATTTCTAACCAGACTAAATGAACTGAAAGGACCTAAGAATATTCTGCCTCCTAGTTAGTACGATGAATTTGATATGTGAACGTCTAGAAGAAGCAAACCCGGGAATTTCCATGCGAATCTATGCCAAATTTGCACGAGTGTAACTCGATAGTAAATTCTGGAACTTTGATACGTCATGATTGATTCAATTGAACAGCGCCCATTGAAGTTGATAAGTATCATAGTCGTATAGAAGTTTTTTTTTTATCACAATTGAAAATGAATTATCATCGGGAATGCAATACACAGACAAACTGATATATGTGTAGAAATATACACATTGGCAATGAGTAAAATTGTATAATAAGAATTAAATAAATAATAAATTAAGTGTATAAAAATGGTAACAAAGTTTGATTCTTTGTATAAAAAAACTATACTTGACTTCTATCCCACGACCGATTAATCTTCCCGTAGGCGATAAATGATTATAATCAACAATTAATAAAAAATTGAAATGAAAATTATGATGAATCCGCACAAAGAAAACGATGTAACTTTTTATCCCAAAACATTTCTACCGCAACTGTTTATGAGATATTTAGTTTTTGACGAAACGGAATGAAGAGTATAAAATAACTGGCTAAAATATCGTCTTTTTCAGACTTTCGATAATATTCTAAGATTAACGCCATTCACAGCCAAATTATCCAAGAAATTGGTTTTCGCAAACGCTGCTGCGGGAGTAAGAACTCCACCGCTGAAATAAAATTAAAAAAAGATCATGATAAAAAGTCGCTTCTATACTCACAACTACTGAACGGGAGATTTAAATACTAGGAAAATAGTCTCGTATTGAGATTATGGAATATTTACAGAAAGACAAGGCAAACTCGACTAACAACAAATTTGTACCTACTCATCCTAGAAGAGTACAAAAATATACTTTCAACTAATCCGATAGTACGTCTTTCAACCTGATCGAGCTATATAATTTGGTCCAACAGGATGAAAGTAAACTCTGAGAAAAACTACTCGGAAGAGTTTTTAAATTCAATACAAATCCACACCACGATTATTCTCGCACACCTCCAAAAATAACTTTTAACAACCTCTATCCTCTTCTAATAGTGATTCATTCATTACAAGATTTACGGTATAAGCTTTTTCATCATAAATTTTAAAAGTCCTCCTCCGCTCTCATAATGATTCTCAACTATTTTTTATAACAGATACCGTAGTACAAACTCACTTCAACGGAAACTTTTCACGTTCATTCAAAATCGTTGCAGCACCCAAAATGGCAGCCTTGGCGGTAAAACCGTAAGCATAATCGGGAAAAGACATCTACAAACAGAATACATCTCATATTGCAAAATGAAAAAGGTAACAAGTATTGAAACATCTTTCTAAGTTTACCTCGGTTACCATACGAATATTCGTTGGCTCTTTTATTTGTTCCGGGTGCTCGTATTTCTTAGCCACCTCTGTCGACCAGCCCTCACCAACGAATCGGAATTTGGCGAATGAATTTGCACGAAACTCTTCCGATGGACCTTTTCGTGACATCATGCCCAAAGAAAAGAACTCCGGATACTGTAATTAACGAGGGATATTTGATCAGCCCCACTCATTTCATCAAACTCCAATCGGATGCAATTTCAACACTTACCCTCAATAATAATTTTCTGCCATAATTAAATCTACTCAGAGCGGCCAAAAAGAATCCGACGATCATCAAACCCACCAAAACCGTAAATGGCGAAGTGATAAAATAAGGTCGAAATTGAATCGGACGCTGTTTGTAGAAAGTATAGAGGTATTGCTGCGAGCGTTGAACGACCGTTTTATCGGAACCCGGGAACAACATGCACATTTTATTATTGAATACGGGACTCCTATGAATTAATGATCTAAGGGACAAAGATTTGTTCTTTATTCTAATCCATTTCTTTCAAGTTCGTTTCTTAGTGTCTATACCTAGCTTGCAGACGCGGCTCCAATTTTAATCCGTTCAAGGTGGAAAAAATTTGCTTTCTTAGTGGCTTCAAATTATTGATATTAGGCAAAGCATTCACTAAACTTTCCCACGTGCCTATGTTAGCGGCGGGTCCCTAAATTAAAAATTCATTCATTACTGAACAATTACAGTCAACCGTTCTATGATTCCGGGTCTCATATTTACCGATATTTTGTTCGAACATGACATGTACGTTTCAACCGAGTTCACGACACCTGAGAATAGAAACGATAATAATGAGAAAATTACCAGAAAAGCGACGACAAGATGTTTCGCATAAATTGACGAATAAATGAAAAATGTACCGGGGAAATGTTTTTGGAAATATATGACACCTAGGTCGACTGGTACGCTATCGAAACCACAAGCGCTGATTATGAATACACCTTTCTCTTCAGCAACTTTGTGGTAGTTCAACTGCACCGTCTCCATGTACTGAAAACAAGTAAGAATATTGACATCGTTCAGCAAGTGGAAATGAAAGCACAGCTTCTCTCAGAGATGGTGCACGGATACATAGGCCTATAGTTAAATTATCAGTTTTATATAAATTCAGGGAGTTTGTTTTTTTGAAAGGAAAAAAGACGAAATCTTTGAGGTTCGATAAAAAATGGCTCTTAAACAATGAAAGAGAACAAGCTAATCTTTCGAACATAACTCAAAATACAGTAGCGCAACATCTTGCTGTACGAGGACTAAGAGTTGCAATAAGTCGACTCGATTACGAATTGTCGCTATCAATAGATGACAAGCCGATCATAACGAGATTTTATCGAATATTCTCTCGTTGAACGTAATAGGTGTTATCTTCGAGTACGTAATATAAATAGATTTCCTTCTTATCGTCTTCAAACCCATCTCGAAAATTGGATCATATCTTCCGTCGATCTGTCGTAGAATCGTTGTCTATTGCTTATGACTCTTCGAGAGAAGCATAATGTTGAGAGCTCCGCGATGTTTCTTTTTCAAGATAGGAAATTAAAAATAACTGAGAGGAGATTGTAAGTTGATGAGGAGTAATTCGAGAGAGTAGTACGAACGAGGTATAAGATCATCAATTTTGAACAATAGATAACAATTAGGAACCGAAATAAATTACCTCAGGTTCTCCACTGACATCAATGTGATGAGAGCCATTCTCGATACAAGCTTTTACAACAGGCTCTCCATAAAATCTGTAAGGCCCGCAACAATTAATAATAACCTTCGTACGACGAGCCATATCATTCAGGCTTTTTTCATCAGCGCAGTCGGCGATAATGATGGGTACGGTGGATAAATCTTTACCTAAATCAAATGCACCCTATTGTTACTATCAGATACTGGCATTAACTAGTGGCTAGGTAAGATAACTTTCAACGTTTTAATGTTTGAGCGAACCTGTTTTTAAAGACGCCCATTCTAGAACTTCGCGCAATTTTTGCTCATTCCTGCCAGCAACAGCCCAACGTAGAGCTGGGATGTTTAAAAATTTTGCCAATTCCTGTACGACGCATTTGCCGGTAAAACCGGTGGCTCCGAAGACTACTATGTCCAATCTCTCTGCTTCCATAACTTTAATTAGGCAAAAGAAAAAATTAATCAAATCGGAGGTACAACAAGCTAACAAATTCCGTATTATTTTTTTTCTTACTTTTTTCACGAGAGTGGCGTTCAGGTCAATACTGGATTTATGGTTTTACGCAGTAGGCTAGCACAGGAAACTGAAAGTAATGTTGGTAACAGTAACCCGTACACAGTACTCGGCAACACGAATTACCCACCGGTTATGGATATTAACTCACTAATTACAATTCTCAACCTGATTTTAATTCCTGTGTTTATTAATGCATCACAACGCACGTCGTAGATATTTCCGTTACTCAATTCAACTCACAGACCGTTTCTAGAACATACAAATTTATCTGCTCGTCATCGACGCAACTTTGAAGTTAGTTGATGGAATGTTGTAACTTTGTAACGTCATGATGAAAGTTCAAGTTGGTTCAAGCTGCAACTACCACCGAAACAACAATGTTAAACAATGATGTGAACACATTACGCCATTTCCTATCCTTCAAATGTAGTTCAAATGAAACATGGCGTATGTCTATACCTCCGGATTACACTCGAAGCAGCGCTAGTGTCGAGCCCGCTGGTTGATGTTCGAGTATTATTATTTACTTTACCGAGCTCAAGTTTTCCTCTCGCTAAAATAAATATTTAGAAAAAAAAATATGAACTATTTCAAGATACTCTGAATTGTTTGGCAAGAGATAGACTTGAATTTCAACAGATATTCTTTCTCGGTACCAATAAACATTCTGTCTGTATTTTGCGAAAAAAAAAAAAAAAAAAAAAAACAATTAGTATTAAAGAACAAATCCACTCGTTCCAAAACATATTGTTTATTGAAGACGGTAAAGATTCAAGTAAGAGCAAGAGCAAAAAAGAATAAAAGAACAGGAAAAAACAACAGACCGACATTTTACATTCTTCTCATGTATAAATAATAGGACGATTGACATACAAACAAAAATGAAAAATTTTCGATTTCTAAATTATGCTTGAGTTATGTGATGCCTGAGAAAAATAAGAACTAGAGTTCTACTTTTTTAATAAAAATTGCACATTCTCAATAAATGCTTCCGTTTGAATCCTCGCTTTACCTAAGTTCCAACAAATAGTTCCACTCGTGATTTCACTGATACAGAAAAGCAGCTCTCGAAATGAGACAATAATGTTACAAAAAGCTTAGATTTTATTATTGCACCGAATATACGAGTACTTATAACGCGATGCCAGAAGTCAATTCATAGAAGATCTCGGAACTATTAGAAAAGAATAGCTGGACTTCTAAAAACACAACGTAGGAAAGGCGAATACTCGCAGATGACAAGAATCAACGAACAAAGTACATCTTAGTTAAATATTACGAACAGACAGAAGAAAAATATAGGCTTAATACTGATTTTTAGAAAATAGACTTCAACTAAATGTTAGTGAAATATAATTACAAACTTTCCTCGAAACCGAGAAAAAAAGAAACATTTCAAAAAACTAGATAATAGCAAATGAATACTGATTTTTACATAATTCACATTAAAAATTCACTTCATTAGTAACTTCATAGACAAGCCCTCACCAATCACACATTAAATAATATCTCTAAAGGAGAAACGTAGGCCTATCAACTTACAATATTAATAGATAATTATAGTGCAAGAAATATACATTCGGTAATGTAATTCAGAGCGCATCTACTGAATAATGAATAATAAATACGTGAACACAAGAAAGCGCAATGAAAATCAAATTTAGACACAAATAAGTACTCAAACATCAAAATTATTATAACACAAATATTTACTGACACTGTCATTGAAGAGTTAAAAGTTGAAACTTGTACTGATTAGTAGACAAATTTTTGATAATAATACTTTTCTACTTCTGAAAGACAATTGAAATGCAGAAACCACTGAGTATTTCACGAAAATAAATTACATTTAAGCAAGAGATCTCCAAGTTATAATAATGGCAAAATAGAGAACATAAATTAAGAGAAAAAACCTTACAGAAACTAACTAATAATACCCTTTATGTCCATTAGTGTCAACCTTATATTACAGGCAAATAAACTACGAGAATCCATGACATATTTCTCATTAAGGTAAATAATTCTTGCCAAAATTCTGAACACAAACTTAAGGCGATACCATATTAAGTACCAGTTGAAGGGAACTTCAAACGCAATTGTTAGAAGAACATCTTATGCATTTTCAAAATTTTTCCCAACCTCTGTTTCGCTGTGGCCATACCTTTTTTTGGTTTACCTCCTGAAAGAGAAATACGAAAATAATAATTATTAAAATTTATAGAGTAGAAAAAGACATGGGCGAAAAATGTACTTTCGCAAAAGTTGGGAAGAGTAATTTCTACTCTCGCGCACAAATTCCTTCTTGTCTGGTAAGTCTCAATTAGTTCTTCTTTAAAAATACTCACTCTTGGTAACATAAGCTGTGGACGGAGATTTTTTGTCACCAGAGGGCGAATTAGATCCAGCTGTATTCGATATGGACGCAGCACTTTTCATCAATTTCTTCGCGCTATTCATTTGTACAGTGAGAGTCGTGGGTCTGGCGCCCGGAGGCTCTTGCACTAATTTACAGGTTTTTGGTGGAATAATTCTTCGAACCTTCTGCTTTATAGATTTATTTTTAGCTTTCATCCCTAATTTTCGAGGACTCGATGAATTTATTTCGGAACCAGATGAAGATTCGGTAAATGACGATGATAAAGAATAACAAGGATCATTATTTGACGTGGACGGAAGCGTGAATGAACCAGCTGTCTGATTGACATCCGACATGGAAAAATTATGATAGGAACTTCTCTTTTCTTCAGGAACAATCGAGCTTCCAGTACATTTCCGCTTTTCCAAACTGGTAGTCGAGCCTTTCTTTTTGGACTTCGTTGAGTCCTACGCGAATGGAAAATCGTATGAATTTGATTCTAGTTTACTAGTAATGGGTTAGCATTCGATAGAAATAAACTCACAGAAGCGTTGACTCGTTTCATCGCAACAGCTTCTAAATATTTGGCTACAACCTTATTTTTTTTACGGTCTCGAGCTGGACGGTCATTTTTTGCATCGTCGATTTTCATTTTGATTTTCGGTATCCACGTCTCGTCATCTCTCTGACTAAAGCTGTATACATCATCTTCATCATCGGACATATCTAACAATGGATACACTGTAAAAGAATATCGTTCAGATTCATTTTATTGGTCATTTAATAAATGAAACGAAAGAAGTGATTTTACATACCAAAATCATCATCTTGGTGAACTGAATTAACGAGTGGGAAATCAATATCATAAGGAGTCTCGAGTTCCGATTTTGTATCCGTCGGATTATTTTGACTCTTTTTACTTTTACTCAAGGAGGATCTTTTTACTCTTTTCCGTTTCGGAGAAAACGACATTTCTTCTTGTCTACGTTTAGCACTGCGTACATGGCATAATAATCATGTGTAACAAAGCGTGACTGCAAAACGATAACGACATAATTCATAATGCAGGTACACTGACCTAGGCTGTCGCGTACGTTTCGATTTAACCCGAGAAGCTGGACTATCGCTTACTTCATCTTCACTTTCCACTCGCTTAATTAATAATTTTATGGGCTCTACAAAAATGTAAACAATAGTTCAATGAGAATGCAATAAAGCCTCCATAGAAATATATTTTGATTCAATCGCATGTATGTACTTGGTTTATCTGGAACTGCATCAATGCTGTCGACTGAAGAATGAATGACGTAACTATTACTCGGTTGATCAGTTTTTAAATCTATTCTATCATCCGGGGTCGTACAAATCAACTCTTCGGCTATGTTGGTCGCCACAATTTCCTCTTCCCTGAAAAAAACATATCAAAAAGACATAACTCAAATGAGAGTATCCAGAAAATTAGAAACTTGAATAGAAGTAAAAAGAGCGATCGCATGGGTGCAAACCAACTTGTCAAAAATTTGTCCGCTTACCTCAAATTTTCTGTGGGGTAATCAAGTAGTGGGTAATTGGTAGTTCCTGGATATCGTGGCCATATCGAAGGAAATCGTTGTAAAGGCTGAGCGTCTTCGTCTTTTGATCGTTTCACTGACGTCCAACCATACTGAGAAGTATCCCCAGATAGGGTTTCATCATACGCCGCTTCAGAATCAATTTTCGATTTGAAACGTTCGACATTGGTTAACTTGGACATGTAAGAATTGGGTATGATCGAATGACCATGGTTACCCTGAACTCCTTCGAAATGAGCGTTAAAACTCAACTGTAACTGCTCCATATCTGTTGTGTCCACAGCTGAAAGTTGCTCATAATTTCCTAACCCCGCTGTAGTCATCTGAAACAGAAATTAGTTCATACACATTAAAATTCCAAGTTGGAAGGATATCTATCGACAGTTCTAGGTATATGAAATTTATCGATGACGTGCAAGTTATGGAACTCACCATTTTCAACCATTCCTGTTAGCATGCGAGGACAGGTTTAATGATAGATCAATAACATTCAGTACAGTGCATAGTGAGATAAGTGCAATCAATTTGATGACTACAGCATGAAGTAATCATTGCCAACAGAATAAAAGGGATTATTTTTTCAATTACTACGTACTTCTGTTTCTGCTGGAGTGAAGTTATTTTTCCCAAGAAATGAAAAGACTTCTTCTTGTTTTAGACCCTTGAGTCCCATTAAAACTTCCTCT
The DNA here is from genome assembly GCA_035079385.1 of Aspidiotus rigidus. NCBI lineage: Eukaryota > Metazoa > Arthropoda > Insecta > Hemiptera > Diaspididae > Aspidiotus > Aspidiotus rigidus. Next base: position 4,593,684 of record JAVHKY010000015.1, on the reverse strand, counting down.
ATTTTCATTTCATCGATTTGGTCCAGCTCTTCTTTTGGTGGCTCTAACTTATACTCCACATCTTGACGTAATTCTCTCATATCGAGAAGTGAACGTTTCACTCCAATCTGAAAAAAACACACCTTTTTAACACAAATGATAACATGTGTGATTTAACAATTCTACTTTTATGATTTATTTTGGCTAGTAATATCCGAGTATGTATATATCTAGGGATGTGTACGCAGACAAAATAAATAATTCACATTTCAAGCATGTGTTATTAAGGTGAACTCTAGCACTCTAGAAATCATTTTCTTTCACAATGGAAACACTCGAGTTCTCTCAATATTGGTTTGTCACAATTTTGAGTTGATTACGAGATAAGGTAACGATTAAAGCTGGTGGGCATAACTAATGGATACATTCGTCTCACTCGCAAAAATGAGAAAGTGGGAACTTCGGCGGGACAATCAGAGTCTCCTTGTTCTCTAGAGGAAAACTGCAACGTTTTTAATGGAGAGTGATGATGACTTTAACTGACCAAATTGAATCGTATCTATTGCTGATACGTTTTGCAGGTTTGAAGGTTAAAAACAGTACTCAGCAAAATAATACGTCTCGTTGAAATTGAATTGGAAATGTCGTAGATCGGATAAAACACAAAGCAATAACCTGTAAATCAGTAGAATATCTTCTGATTTTACATCGAAAACAAATGTTCTGGACGGTAGCAAGTCAAGATAACGTTTCTGTTCAACTCTTGGGTAACCAAGAACGTCTCCACCTATATGCGATTATGTGGACGAAAAATGTAGATTCAGCTCATGGTCACCAATGTTATAAATTACAGAAACACGATAAAATGATCAGTGAACACTTGCGATTCCGATTTCATAAACAAGAAAATATTATAATCAATGAATTATCTTAATCCTATTCATCACAGTTCGTATTAGTATTATTGCTGAATATTTACAGACGTCAAAATGGCTGACATAGATACGTAATCGGAGAAGAAGTATTGAAGAAACAGTAGGTCAGTGCTATTCTTCTTGATCGTCGTTAACCTTATCAATAAAGATATCGATTTTGACGATGGTTGTGTTTTCCATCTCACTCAGTCACTTCAACGCACCCGCACGGTTTTGAATTGATCGTGACATCACTAGTTTTGTTTGAAAAAATGTCCGTGTAAGATTAAGATCGGGTTGAGATTATTATAAGAGCGCGAACTTTCCCAGGTAAGCGCCCTTTCCCGCAGCCACAGCATTGAGGAAATTCGGTGAGGTCTCATTCCTCAATTCTTGAAATTCTATTCCAAGAAAAATCAATTTTTGTGCACCACCCATAGATGATTCGTGAATAATCCATGCTGCTCACCTTTGTACGTTTCAATTTACGTCACGCACGTCTAGCCAGCTTAGTCTAGCCGATCTCGCCCCTCTTCTGTGTTATTCTGGACGATTCTCGACTCTTGAGTTCTCGACCAGCAAGCTCGAGTTGTCCGACAATGTTCTGTTAGGCTATGTATGTTTTTGTGTTGTGTGTAAAAAGTTGATAGATTCTGTGCGCAGGTGAAAAAGAAACGCAATTTTCAACACCATTAATTAGGAGAAAAATACAGAAGTTTGCATTTTTTAAGTCGAGCGTATCGGTGGTTTTTAAGTGAAATTTTTGTGATTGATTACCGTGTTCCTGGACTCATTTTTATCTATTCCTAATAATTTCTCTTCCATCCTACGAAGCATCGATCTACAGTCCAAGGACGGCGATTAGGCCGCAATCCATAGTGAGTAAGCGGTTATCATTATCAGTTTTTCATGTTCTTGTGTATTTGTGTGAATATCGACGCGATTATAAAAATCTAATTCTGTTTCTGTAGTGATTAAAAAGTATTAAATAAGATATTCATTCTTCTTGTTCGTGTTCGCGTTCTCGCTGATTACGTGTTAAATCATCCCTGGCGAAAGCGAAGGTAAGGAATTCACAAACAAATAACAATTCATCATAATGCGTATTCGTCTGTTGATACGATATAAGTAAATTCTGCTCGTATATGTCTTCCATCATCAAATTATTAGTTATCCATCTTAGACCATTTTGAAACGAGTCCAATCTTGCTGCTCTTTGTAAGTTTGTAACTTTTGTCCCATCCGTACGAAAAACACGCCAGTGAATAATTCGAGTGTTTCGGTAATTGAGGTGAACTACTCACTTCGGACGGGCATCGACTATCATATTCCTGTACGAGTAATTATATAAACTTCTCGTTTGCTTTTATTTATCTAAAAACTATGATGAAAATATGCGAAAATCGTTGTAGCGTAGATTGTTTCAGCATGAGGTACTTGAGAATACTAATCATTATTTTAATTTATAATTTCGTACGTTTAAGAAGTTGTAACATTCAATTCTGCCCACTATAACGGTTCATAACGACTTACCGCTCTTCTACCTGATTCCTTTCCATCGTTATTATTCTGATGACTGACGAGTATTTTTCCGTTTAGTTTACCGTTTTTGATAATTTTCATCTAAGATTTCACGTGACTTTTCTTTTATTCTCATTTCGTGGTTTTTGGTTATACTCATAGTTCCAGTTCAGCGCAATCATTGAAAAACGAGAATTTTAAATATTCTTAGATTTTGATCGTAATTAAAACAAAGCCTGAGCAGATTTATTATCGTTCCAATGACAGAATTTTGTGTTTTCGAACGCTCTTCTCATCAGAGTATCCTGTAGTCAGGCAGGCCTATTTCCTTCTAGAATAATTTCTTGAAAAGATGTAAACGAAATCATATGAATTACTCAACGAATCCTATACGATATCAATAGTGATTGTAGTCAAGTGGAATGTCGGGCCAGATGATGTGAATATTTCTGTTTTAAGTTTCTCCGATTTTTATCGGATTCTTGGAATTGAGTCCACGTGAGTGTAGAATTTACGGGCGACGTAGTTTGAAGCGAACAAGTTTATCTCATGAATGCCTCATCGTTGGATAGCAAACCAAATCCGTAATTCGTGTTGCTGTACGTCTTATCTGTCGATATGTCTGTTTGTATTCTTGTTGCGTTTTAAGGTCATCATCATGTAGATAATTTTTCTAAAAATATGAATTCCGATTACGAATGACGAGGAATACAGCGTGGAAAAAACCAGTGAAGCATTCCCAATTCGGCTGATGTTGAGATTTTACCAAAACAATATAACCGAGAGAATGGTGTTATCAGATTGCGAATTTTGGTTGAGAAAGACCGAGGTTGGAGAAAGGCGTACTAGGAGCTGAAAGATGAGGAAATGGTACTGCGTAGCTTGTATGATCTGTCTCAAAGTTCGAAATTATTCAGAAATGTGCGTCCATCTAGTGGGTAGTTAGTTGTCAGTCGTGCAGCGTGTAATTAGTGAGAAATGTTTGTATCGAGTAATTTTCTCGAGAAAAATGTCCGTATACGTAGTTGATACCGACTGTCGAAAGTTCACGCCGAAGTTTCAAGAATTTTTTCTATCATCGTTGTAAGCTGTTGAGATAATGCGTCATAGCGCTATGCGATGTGAAAAGGAATGTATGACTTATCTGTTGTGTACATGTTCTTTATGTATTTGAAAAATTGAAACTTGGCGAAGAATTACTTCTTCAACTACCGGTACGATAGATATATGTAGAATGAATTGTCTTACAAAATTACTTCCTCGAAGGATTACAACTTAGTTTGACAGTTTTGTTGAGCTCTTCGCAATATAGATTGAATCAAAAGTGCCAATTAGGGAGACATCTGCTCTGGAACGATGATCTTGCAAGCTTTTATCATTGGAGCCTTCTTCGGTCAGTTTTTCCTAGTCGTTGAAATTTTTCATTTATTGTAAGGGGTAATTGAGGAGAACAAAGTGTCTTCATTGGTAGAGACTTCAAGATAAAACCATTACACAAGCAACCTTATGAGAATGTTGTGTTTCCATCATCCAGCTATTTGACTGTAGCGAACCTTGTTACAGTCCATCTTGAATTTTAAGGACTTAACGATTCATTCTAGCGATAAGGAACCGAAATGCACTAAAATTTTTCTAGTTCTTGCATATTCCATTTCCATGTCTTGCTTGTTTTTTCCCCATTCTTCCCAACTTCGATCAATTGTCCCCTCTCCTTCCTGGTAGATCTCGAATTGAAAATTTATTGATTGCTCGTCACTGTAGTTCGTTGTTTCATTTATTCTTGGACTACTTCTGCGTCATCGATGAACAATCCTACTTGTCATTTTCTGAGCTATATCTACCCTATCCACCCTATATTATAAAATCATAACTCGATCGAGGGCAGTTCGAGGCGGAGAACACCACAAAATACGAATTAAAATTGAAATATTGACTTTGTATAGGTACTGCGACTACGTGTAGAATACCCCTTTCGTGTAGAATAACCTTTTCTAACACCGTTTCTATACCTGAAGCAGAGAAAAAGTAAAGGATTCGACCAATAAAAAAAAAAGTGGACCAACAAAAAATAAATAAAGTCATTTCTAAGAGCACGATGTCGCCACCAGGACTAGGTTCTAATTTTGTCGCGTACCGCCATGCTTGATGAACATGTCTCTATCAATGTGCTGCCTTCTTCTTTTTTTACGGGTTTTGTCTTGGGTATTTAGGATATTGCTGATTTTCTTTATGTTCCATGTGGTGAAAGAAAGGTAATAAATAAATAGGAACTTTACAAAAGACATTTTTCAAATGAAATACACCCAACATCATCAGGTTCGAAATTTTGGCTTGACTATGATTATTCTCATTCTATTTTTGCTGCCGCCTTTCTTCCAGCTCTGTCTCATTGTATTTACAACAGACAGAGCTGTTTCTATTTAGTACGGAAATCAATCGTAAAACATATTGTGGATCATTGGGATTTATATTCTAACATCATCCTCAACAGTGATATTTATGATACACCACTAAACTCCGTGACTGAGTACAGGGGTCATATGACGAAAAGTGGGACCTACGGTGGGCGTGTCGAATTACTTGCTGCTACTCGAGTATAAGGAATAAATGTAAAGGTTTATACAAATGCTCACGCAGTACATTTGAAATGGGGGCGTATGTGCGTGCTTGCACGTCCAAAGTGGTCCCTGACAAACCGCACTTCCGGCATCGGTGTCCACCCTTTTGGGCATTACGTAATAAGGGGAAAGGTCTAAGATTAAGAGTGGCCTAGCTCCATCTTGTCCTCGAGGTCCGCGCGCTGTTTAATGTCTGTCAATGGTCTACTACAGAGGTCCACTCTAGTGACCCAGGAAGCGGTTGGCACTCAACCTGAGATTCAGATGGTCCTATACCATTAACACGCGCGTATCTACTCCTCCACTTGAGTGTGTCCACCACTAGAAACCCACTAGGACCTCACCAGCAGTGCATCGCAAGTCTGGGTCCTCAGGCGGTTTTTTTTTCTTGTTCTCGTCCTTTTCTCCTTTTATCGGCGCTCCCTTCTGAGCGGTTCCATGTGTGGTGGTGCTGATGAACGATAATGTAGCAGCAGCAGCTTGGGGATGATGCACTGGATGCAAGGTGACTTTACGTCTGTCGCGCTTATTTCGCGTTCATTTTCCTCTTCATTAGCTGAGCGGCAAAATGTAGATTCATGGTACATTTCTCAACCGCCATCCTTCGTATTTGGCTGCGTTTATTCGAGGTTTGGATGTACCAAAGCTTCTCATAGTATGTGACATACCAAGGACTGCAACTGTTAAATGAGAAATTTATCACTCCTGCGCTTACTCAAACTTGTTTTCAACGCGTTTCGTTAACAAATATCTCTTTGAATGTTTGATACGACTGTGTACCAGGATCGTGAAGCGTACTTTACAACCCTATCAGATTCTGTAGTTGGACTCTGTTCATCTAAGCCCTATTTCTGAACAGCCTCTGTATCAGCCATAGTTCTATGTGGTCCGAATTTTTTATATTGCTGTAAAACTTATCCTGGATTCGTTCGTAGATCTGTGTTCGATAATCTTGTCCGCTAAAACCATTATGAATGTTTTGATCGTCCTCTGGTTGATCGTGACATTTCCAAGACTGCGTTCATATTTGAATAGTTTGCATAGAAACAAATCAGAAAGAGGATGGTCTACATCGATATAAAATGTCTTCAAGATAACTATTTAAGGTGATTGAGAGAGCCGAACGCAAAATGCTTTCCATATTTCGATATCACCTTCTTCTGCTTCTGCGTGTCAAGTCTTTTCTTGAGATTGCATTGCGACGTTACCTATACCTTCTAAATTTTATGGTTTTTCGCGACCATCAAACCTTTTCAATCAGATAGTAGATAGTGCCCGTTCGTGACTGCTTTACTACACCTTGATACTTTCTGCGTTCTTCACGAATGTGCGAATTTAGGGCCAATAAAAAAAAAAAGAAAAGGTGAGCGATTACGCCTGTTTCGTAGACAGAAGGTCTATTGTCGCCCTTGGGAGTTATAATTTTCATGTTTCAATTTATTCGTCGTTTTCTTCTTACTGTATTAATACTTCTTTGTTTTATTTAACCAGACGAACGTAAGTGCCATTTTTTCTCTCCATATTTTTCCTTTCATCTTTTCTTTCTCCAATTGAAAGAGAATACTCGTCCTCTCTGTATTCTTTTCGCTTTTTCATTTTCCTCGCTTCTGCACAGTTAATCAATCGACTGCGGATGATTAGTTCGTTTTTTTTTCTTTTTACGATGTACATGCATCGTTGAAACTCTAATTTACATACAGTAAATGAAACGCGAAAATTTCACCCATTACGGAGCAATTTTTCGTCATTAATTTTGACGATGAGAAGAAAGGTGCCGTGTGTTGTACACGAGTTGATGTAAAAATCAGAAAATATGTTCATCATTCTTCAGTTACAAATTGGAGGGGATACATTGACGAAAAACTGCTACTTAGCCTTTCCCAGCTCAGTATGGGGGCTCTATGTAAAAGTAACGTAAATAAAACGTTTACAGAATGTATATATGTCCCAAAATGAGACCTCCGGAGCAGCGTTCGAAAGCGTATTTTTTTCAGTTTTGATAAGTTGCGTGTAATAAACATATTAAATACCTTCTTTGAAAAAACAGATAGAAATTCGAGATTGAAAATAAGATATGGCGCATGCTGATATGTGGAATGTACGAGATAAGTTAGGCTGAAAATTGTAAATGGAGAAGACGATTGTTCGTGCGTTTCTCTGGAGAATGACTGTGAGCTCCGTGTTTCCGCTCGAAAGCCAAGTAATCCGAAAGTCTTGAAGTTCCTTCGCGTAGTTTTAAGCTGGGGACGGACTCGACCCAAAAATATGTTTCTTGGTTAGATGAAAAAATATTATCAAGGATTGACGAGAAATAAATCAGAAATTTTCCTCGTTTATCAAATTACATTCCCGAATTGAGAAGACTTTTTGACAGACGATGAAAAATTGCCCGAATTAGAGTACAGAAGAACACACTTCAAATTGTTGAAGATTAGATACGTCTGTGTATGAGTTTGAAAATTGATACGAAGTTATTTTATTTCCTACCACCTGCGTAGAAAAATAAAATAATAATAAAGAGGGTAATAATCTCGGCGGATTTTCACTTATCCAGATATAGATGGTATCAAAAGTTACGAAGAGATTATAATTCACGAATTGCTAACCGCGAAGCATAAAGTATTGTAGATACGCCATATAACTTACCTATACATCTCTCCGCAAGAGTATAATTACAGCATTTTTTATTATACATACTTCACAGCTCAGTAATTGTGCATGATCGTATTGAAATCGTAGAAAGTACATAATTATTTTGTCTCGCTAGATTTTAGTTATGACTTATGAGTGTACATTTGAAATAAGTCTCGTGCGTCGATTAATGACGTCATACCTTCCGTAAATGAAATAGAGAACGATCATTACATCACGTGTTTCTTTGTGATACCAATATATATACGAGAAGTTTCTTTTTAATTATAATTACGACTATTATATCATTTCATATACCTTGAATTCTTCTTCATCCTGATTCCCTCTTTTAAACATTTCTTTGTCATCAAAACTCGTAATATAATGTTTGTAGATTGATGGAAAAGTCATTAATAAATTATCCCTCTACCCCCTGAAATCTCATAATTGCTTTCTTTTCACCTTTGTAATTAAGACGAATTACAACCCGCTCCTGAGGCCTTATGGTACTGATCATATTTAGAAGCAGACCCTTCAAGGGAATGATTCGAGCTGAAATTGTGTATATCGCTCAGGTAGGATTTGTGGAAGAACGTAGGCTATGAAATTTTGATCATTGCTCTTAATGTCGTGAAGTCCTCCCTGTGTTCAGCACCTCCTCTAAATATGAATATTTTCGAGTATATCTCCCCCCCTTTCCTTGATTAATCCTGAAATTTTCTCGGAAATCCTTCTGCCTGCTGATATGTTTAGCTTGATGGTTTGATGTGTTTTCCGAAGTAACCAATTCCTGGAAAACCGGAAAAAGTCGAACAATTTTCTGATACTCACCGCATTCATGAATAAAGTTTTTGTGGTGGTGCACGCTGAATTTTTTTTCCTTTTTTGATAGAAAACAGGGGAGATTATAGTTCAGAAGAGACTTTTTTTTTGGGGGGGGGAGGCGAAGGGGAGGTCTGAACATCCTGTCTATGTTTCTACCCTCCCTCTCCCCTTCTTCGGAATTCAGCTCAGAAAGCCGGAATTCGTCCAGCACTTCCTCAGAATTTTTCGAAGTCCTCTCCTCTCATATGTGGCTCAGAGGTTCAAATTTTCCCAAGCACTCTCTCCCGGACCCCTTTTATGCATGTTGTGTTGATTATACTCGAATATTATACAAGTCCGTAGAGTAATTCTAGAACCAATTTCCCATTTCCAAATAATATTCCTCAGAAGTCAGCTTTCCGGGGACTGGATATCCTGTTTTTGTTTCTACCCTCCCATTCTCCTCCTTCATGGATTCAGCTTAGCGAGTCAGAATTTCTCCAGCACTCTCTCAGAAGCTCAAAGATTCTAATTTTCCGAAGTACTCCTTCGCCAATTCGTTCCATGTATGAAGTAGTGGTTGATCAAAATCTTACAATTCCCTGGAGTCGGTCTGCAACCACAATTTTTCGAAAGGACGACAGACTTTTTTCCCAAATTCTATTCCTCATAAGTCTGGTTTCTGGGGACTGGATATTCTGTTTTTGTTTCTACCCTCCTTTTCTCCTTCTTCATGGATTCATCTTAGAAAGTCGGAATATGTCCAACACATCCTCAGAATTTTTCGAAGAACTCTCCTAACATGTGGCTCAGAGGTCCAAATTTTCCGAAGTACTCCCTCTCCAATTCCTTCCATGTGTGAAGTGGTGGTTGATCAAAAATTTTACAACTCCCTGGAGTCAGTCTGGATCCACAATTTTCCGAAAGGACGACGGACGTTTTTCCCAAATAACTCCTTATAAACCAGATTTCCTGTAAGAAAGTTTGGGGAGCAGGTTTTGGACTCTCGTGACGGATACATTGTTGGAATTCGTCTGAAGAAAAGTGGAAGTCAATATTTTTCAGGTATAAAATCTGGTAGACATCCTGTTGGAGCCGTCGGCGAGTTGAGAGTGACAATTCGTGTCTAGTTTTCACACTCTCTATGTTAGACTTCGTCCTTTTTGTTAAACGATGGAAGAGCACCAAAGCATTTGACTAATATCCCCTTTCAACAGGGAAATTCCTCTATCGACTGTCAATTTGACGTACATTTTGGGTCGATGCTGGGTATTGACCAAAAATTGACGTCAAATCGACCACGAATTTACTTCTTGGAAAACTTTGGTCAAAAGTGTAACGATATAATTATCATTAAAATCGACCTCACGTCAACGTCGATATCCTATTTCGACTCGTTTTCCCCTCGTCGATTTCGAATCTATTTACCCAAGTTTTTTGTCCATCCAAGATCACTGCTCTGTTCCGTCAGTTTTAAGTCGATTTATAGCTTCCTGGGCTGGTCGACTTCGACTCGACTTCTCCAAAGCGACTGCTCCGTTGAGTCGATTCTCTGTCGATTTGTAATTTACTGGGAATCTATGCTGGTCGATAAAATCGACGTTGAACTGGAGGCACAGTCACCCTCTGGTAGCAGTCTGTCGACTTCGGTACTCGCAGATATGATGTGCAGTTATATTATATTATGACGGTCATTGAGAATCTCAATCATGATTGACCAGTACAGCAATGGCCGAATCGACGCAATATCAATATTATGGATTTTCAGTCGACATTAAAATCGGATACCAGTAGTCGACTCATTTTCGATCTCAATTCTAAAATTCGATCAAGTTGTGCATTCGAAATGGACGCAATGTCGACATTAAGTGCACGCTTTTTCATCGTTGAATGACGTATAATTGATCCAAACCCTACCAAGTGTTCACTTAATTTCGATATCGACGATGAGTCGATGGTGAGAAGAAGCGGTTGATTTTGAGTCGACTTCCAGTCGTTTTCAATCAATTTGCGATTAGAGTCGATATGGTTTTTTTAGGTTCTAAAAATGTAGTTTGTTAATTTCGCTTAGTACTGACTTCCAGCATCTCTATTTTTCTGAAGTGCGATCTCAAGTTTTTCCAATCTTCTTATTCTTCTTTATAAGATGCCTACTGGCCCTATAAAATTCAAATAAATCAAGCAAAATTCAAGTATTGAGAAAAAATGTGGGAAGTCGAGTAAAAATCAAATTGGTTGTTCGAAAAGGACAGATTTGTCTAGAAGTGCTTCACAATCGACGTGACACTGATCTGAAAAAATGGGAAAGGTCCGTTTTTGCGGATTTATATGAATTCGTGTGGTTGAAGCGCAAACGGTAAACTAGTGATTAAAAAGGCCTGTTTGCTATGTGTAAAGGTCGCTAAAATCGAGAGAAAGTCAAAAAGAAGCCAAGTATTTTCAGGTATCAAATCTGGTACGTATCCTCCGCAAGTTGAGAATGACAATTTGTGCCTAGTTTTTGTACTTGGACTTCGTACTTCCTGTTGAGCGGTGGAAGGGCGCAAAGATACTTTGATCACTGTGGACATCAAATTCCCGTATTTACTCCCAAATATCCTCTCGCAATAGGGAGAAAGTTTGTAAAATTTTGGGAAATTTTCAGGCGATGAAGTTTCTAATTTTCAATATACAATATTTTGTGCCGTTTTTGTAATTTTACCTATTTTTAAGGAAATATGCGTTGAGACGTCAGATAAAATCTTCATCTGCGAGCAGGGTTGGCTATGTAAAATCTACAGAATATGTATGATGTTATGCAGAATAGAGGAAATCATATTGATTGCTTCCTGCGCTTCTTGGGTTGACTTCCTGCTTCTCATATTTATTTGTGTGGGATGCTTTCCGACTTGCAATCGCCTACGTCAGGACAGCCCTTGCTCTCGGCAAAATTCAGTACCGGTTTTCTCAAATATCGCAGCAGAACTTTATGTCAAATCAAATATAATTGGAATAATCGGATGAGAGAATAATTTTTCTCGATTGTAAAGATATGAAATGTACTTAGATATTATGCGGGAGATGAATTCATATTTTAGGAGTTGTCGTCAGAATTGTATGTCGTATTTTTTTGAATGTATGCCCCCAGGGTGATGTATATTATGGTTGCTAATCATGCGGCGGCTTCCTTTCTATCATCTTGCTTCCTATGCATTTAAATATTTCCGATGTCTTCATAAACTTTTTTTTTTTTCGAGAAAAAGTAGGTATCTATTTGATGCTCTGTGATTCGTTTTTCGAATTAGTTTTTGGCACGAAAATTGGAATCAAAAGTAGTATTGCAAATCGCGTGTACGATGCACACTAATCCGAGAACGATATCGTGAATCCTTTTCGCTATAATATAAGCTCGGTGAAAAAGGCACGAGTTGAATGAGAAAATACGAACGTCGTTCGTCGTTAAAGGTTACCTTGAACATTATATTATTTTGTTGAGATTATGTTCAAAACAATGCGCGAGTACATTTAATATCGCGTGTCTTCGTGATTATCTGTATTGGGCTTTTTTTCTTCCCCCTTCTTTCTATTCTCTCGTTTCATTCTTTCTTTCTGTCTCTATACTTCCTTATGAAATGAATTCGAAAACAAAGAAACCCGCTAAGTGACGCAATGGATGGCGTCGAGTGGAGCGAAGCCAAATATTTCAGTCTCAGCACTTACGACAGTGTTATTATTCCATATTCCGATATGTATCTAGATGCGATCGAACAGATATCTATATAGGAGCATGAAGTGTTTTACTCAAAATTTGGTGAGACGTTTTCGACGGAAATTATCATCGCGAATATCTTCTTTCCACTCGTTCTCGCCTGTAATGACGCGATAATTTATGCCAGCTTCGTATTATTTTTCCCAAAAATTTGTACGAAACTTGATTTCTATTCAAATATATTAATTTTCTTAGATTATGCAGTCACCAAGACAGCATTGTTATGACGGTTTAGATTCATTTGAATAATGTACGAGAGTTGTTGAGAAATTTTCGCGGTCTCAAACGAGGACTTCTTGTCGATCGTATAATAAATTATGTATTGGTAATTCGTGTAGAAGTTTTCCGTAGGCAGAATGTATCATTCTAAAGGTAGAGAATGACTAATTTTCCACGCTGCGAGTAATAGAATCGGTGATCGGATCTACCTGCCAGTGTTTAAAATAGATATCGATGTAGCGTATTCTGTCATCAGGAAGTACGGTGTATCGATTTTGTGACCAGATCTGTCGGCGAGTGTGACTTTCACTAGTGGCGCTGGCTGCTTTTATTGTGTGCGTAAGTTGCACCGAAGAAAGAGCAGACGGAGAAAGATTGTCCGATGCCATGTCCCGTCCGTGTGTTTTTCCAACTTCTTTCTGCTCGATTACGAGCAATTTCAATGCGACTTCGTCGTATCGTCGTCGCCCCACCGTGCTCGATAGGGAAGGAATTTTTTGACTGTAAGAAGTATAATTAGAAGCGAACGCGCGCATAATTTTTCGAGCTTTTCAGTGTCACCTATCGCTATGGAAAACGAGAGTTATGTCGGGTGCGCCAGATGTTCGATGTTGTTCTTTTCTCTCTCCTAAAGCTATCGATGGTTTCGATGTGTTGTTGATGTGTTTATATATTGTGCGTCGCTAACACGTGCTCATTGTCTATGATTTCTTTTGTGAATAGTCGCCAGACGAATGAAGCATCAACATTATGCCAATAGGTAGTTACTTTCTAAGCTATTATTTCTTTCTAATGATTTAGTATACGGACAGTTGTCTCCCCTCAAAGCTGACATCATTTTTGCTTTTTGCATAATACAAATAAGGTCCATTTTGAACATTGGAAGTGTGTACGGTTTAAATACGTTGTATTTTATCGTTCCATTTCACCCTCGGTGAAGAAAGAAAGAGAGTGCCAGAGAGCTCGCGGAGTTTCTTCTAGTCCAGGAAAATGAGCAATTTTGCTAAAAATACATCGAGCGAAGATGAAACGGTGCATGGTTGTCAGTTACCGTGTTTTAATGAACCCCTTGATGGATATGAGAACCACTTACCAGAGTAGAATATGACTGTCCACCTCGACAGATTTTTGCTTTTATTTCGATAAATATTGATTTCTACGCAAAAATACCTCTGATACAAATGAAGGATGATGCAATTCTCTGCAAATATTGTTCTATTCTTTCTTCCCCTTGCCTTGATACTAACTAAGATAATCGCAATCGAAAATGTCGTCTATATGTTCCGCACATTGAATACTCGGCCGGTTTAGCATCTATTGCGTTGAATTCCAATTTTAGCAGAAAAATACGACGCAGAATTTTTTGATATTTGTTTCTCTTTGAATTTCTATTAATGTCGATAATACCTGATGTGCAAAATTCCATGAATTATTCATGTATGTCCGTGTAGGGTGACGCGTACAACAACGAAATCATTTTTCAATCAGAACTTTTCTTCTATAACAGCGTAGCCACTTGTATGGAAAAACTGGAAGTCAGGGAGAAGTTGGGGACTTTTTTCGGTCAGAGAAAAGTCATGGAAAAGTTGGGAAGTTTTGAGAAAATCGATAGAAGTCGGGGAAATTCCTTCAAGTCATGCAGTTAAAGTCGAGAAGTTTCAAGAAAATCGATAGAAGTCAGGGAAATTCGGTCAAGTCATGCAGTTGGAGTTACTATAGTAATCCAGGTGACTCTTCAACCATTGAAAAATTATGAAAATTGAGAAATTCATGGTCGGAAAAATAATTGTGGTTACGCTGTATAGGGGCTAAAATTTGTCAGAAAACGACTTGAATTAGATGTGACGACACGCGGACAAGCTAAGGAGACTGGAATAGAATGGAACGTCAGACTTCATTTTTCTTTTTTCCCATCTATCGATTTTACCGTCCAACTTTTTTGAAGCCTGCGGACAATCTCGAGATGAGAGAAGTGGGCGTGGGAAGGCCACAAAGCATTCCTTTTTGTTCTTAGACGAAAGTTTGACTTGAGAGAACGAAGAATTAGCGTCTTCAGCCCCTCATCATACGTTTCCATATTGTTCGAGTTGCATTTCTTACACATTTCATTATTTGGTCCAATTTTCTGGGACTACTTAATGGAATGCGTAATTTGAGGCCAACGAGAAACCTGTTTGCTGGAAAGTTTTTTGAATTTCGATTTTGACCGACTTCAATGAGCGATGAGGATCGATGTTCCAAGTACGACTACTACTGCGCATATTGTTTGAACGTTGAAAATTTTACATGTCGCATTATTCCCATGACGTATTGATTTTTTTGAATGTCTTTTATTTAGCTTATCGGCAAAATTTTTCCTATAGTTCCACTATTTACATAAAGCCGCACGAAATTCGAAAAGTTTCCCAGTCGTTTTTCTTATCATACTGATTTAAGCTATCACGGTGAAATGTTTCCTAATCCCCCTTTTCGTGATATAGTAAAGCCGCCATAGTTTGAATTTCTTGGGACCGTGTTACTTTCGTTCGATTTATCTGTAGCTCTACTCGTACTTACAAAAAACTCGATTTACAGAGGCTACTTTTCAGAGTTTCATTCATAATATACTTGCACAAATTTTAGTTTGTTTGAAGAAATTTTTCAAAACGTCGGAGAATATTTTACTTCAATCAGTAACGCAAACTTTTTCTTCAGTCGTTATTCTTGCAAATTTTTTGACAATATTTTCTCTCTGAGAAGCCATCGCGTCCTTTTATAAGAATGGCTGTTGAGAGGCCAAAACTTTGAATCTCTCGCTCTCTCCCTCTCTTTTTATACGAAAAAAAAATTTTAATATTTTCATGGATTGTGTATTTCATGTTCAATGTTTATAAACAGATGATCCCAGAATCTGTAGGAAGTGACTCCGTAATCCGCACGAAATTTGCTGGAAGACGGACTTTCAAGAATCCTGTCTGGAAGCACTGTATCGTAGCCTGAGTCACTTATGTTTAGTCCAAGTCTTGTTCTTGACCTTAACTCATCCTATGTGCTGCATGGTAGCATAAGTCCTTTCTGCATGTACGTATGTATCTTGAGAAACCAAATTTTTCGAAGTTCCTGGAGTAAGTCCAGGTCGTTATAGTCTTAGTACTCATTCGTATGAATAAATCGAAAGTGCCTCTTAATTTGTAGCTTCTCCCCAATAAGAACAAAATTGTCGAGGCCATTGGGTTCGATAGGGTGACTGGAGATCACCCCTCCTCGAGTATCATATGAAGGGTTCAAGGGCAGGAATCTCTGTAAGTTCATAAAGTAGGTGAAGGTCAAGCATGAAAAAAAAGAACCCAAAACAACGAGACGCGAATTTTCAACGGACCCCCTGCTCGTTTCACTGCTCAGGGAAATTCTAACATGGATAAGAATTTGAAACGTAGCTTGAGTACGGACAATACTTCGAAGTTCTTGTCCTTGGCTCACTCTCACAGAGTACTCACATTCAGGGACGGAATCAGAAGATTCGATTTTCATCGTGCAGAAGAGTGTGTGTAACCCAATGTTCCTAACTGTTTTTAACCGTCTTTTTCTTTTTGAATAATGTTCCACGTTTTCTTTCGAGGAAGAGCTACCCTTTTCGATCCACCCCTTATTCAATGGATTACGGGGAATGGTTGAAAAATTTGTTTACTTGTGGAAATCACGATATCCCTTCCTCCCTCCTCGAATTTTGCGAAAGTTGGCTGCAAAACTTATTTTGCAAAACCTAGAGAAAACCGAAAAAAACAATCCTAGACAATAGTTGTAACACTCTTGAGGTTTCATCTCATTTGTGTGATACTTGGAGCTCAAAATTTTTTGAACTTCATTTATTTTTTAAATTCTTCAATGTTCGACACTCTTTTAACAAGGAGCCTGTTTTATCAGGGGGGTTCGGAAAAAAAAGTCCGCCGTCCGGCAAAGCTTGGAGCTCGAAAATTTTTCAAGTCCCCCTCCTATTGTATATGGCTTGGATGACATCATAGGTGAGCCTTGTGACGTTATAGGCCAGAGTTGTGACGTCGCAATCTACATTTTTTAAATCCCACGTGCCCCATAAAACAGGTTCCTGCCACTCTTCGCCCCTCGTTTAACTCCTTTAAAGAACCCGTGAGTTTTCCCGAGTCCCCCTCCTATTATTTATAGGCTCAAAGTCCGGGTCTGTGACGTCACAGATCTGATACATCAACATTTTTTAGATCCCACGTGCCCCATAAACAGGTGACCATCCTTCGTTCACTCGGTTCAAGAATTTGTGATTTTTTTTCCAGGTCACCCTCCCCCTCCCATAATGATAGTTCCAAAGATCAAGCCTGTGACGCTACAATTCGATGACGTCATTGGTCAGGCTTGTGACGTTACAATCTGATGATGTCCATTGTCCTGCATACATTTTTCAGATCCCAAGTGCCCCATAAAACAGGTTCCTCGCATCTCCTCGTTTAACTCCGTTAAAGAACCCGCGCGAGTTTGTATCCTATTACCACGAAAAGTCTTTCTTTAAGATCAAGACGATTTACTCCTTCTACCTGGGCTTGGATGCTGGTGAAGAATAGATTCGTGGAAAACGAAGAAAGTTAATTTAAGAAAGCTCTCTCACCTCTTCAGGTTTTGCCGTTCTTCGAAATTATTCTATGCAGGTTTTATCGTTCCTAGAAGACCGCTTGAACTTTGATAGTTTTTGAAGTCTGTAGAATTTCTCCACATCCTCAACTCCTCTACGTCTTGAAACCAAAATTCTCCATATCTTTGCTCTGAAGTTCGAAGCACGCATTCTCGTGATCTTACCACTGAGCCTTCTGAAAATATTTCTTGGAAAAATAATCCCGAGTTGAAAAATAAATAACCAAAAACATAATGAGAATGAAAAAGATAGAAAAAAAATGCTTCTCCGAGAGCGAAAGTTTGGTACATTTTCAAAACAGCCAAAAGTGGAACTCTTGATAGTTGGTGAATTTTCTTTCAAATTATAAAGAACTCTGGAGTCATTAATTTGGTCATAAATTTAGCAAATATACCACATCATAAAAAATATACTAGGAATTGCTTGATTACAATGTGAAACGATTTATGCAAGAATCTCACGTAGGTCTTTGATTCAGATCAAATTGGGCGAAAGACATGACGAAACAATGGACTAATCTTATCTCTCACGTATACTTGTTGTCTATCATCGTGATATCGTTCTTGAATTTCAATTCAGTACTGTGGTACCGTTTTGTTGAATGTTTAATTTGGCCTTGAAAATTGAATCTTTTTTGTAGATCTGAATTCTGATGTGTTGGTGGCGTAAATTAGAAATAAAACTTCGGAATCTAATTTAAAGAGTCTGTGCGCCAACTTCTGTCTAGATTTTATAGAATAATTTAACAGACCGAGTGCAAAGAATAAGGTAGTCTACGCAGAGTTTCGAGACTTGAGAGGCCTACTTGCTTATAGCGGAGTCTCGATGACGTAATCTACGCGAAGTTTGAAGGAATTTCATCGATAAATCCCAACTCCAATCAAATCTCTAGTTTCGTTTACTAAACTGTTGGGTATTCCTTCACAATCAGTTGTAAAATATTGTTTTACGCAACGAGAGCAAAGCAAGCAAGAAAATCTATTCGATTTAGGTCAATTGAGGTCAACTAATTTCTGTTTTCCATTTTGGGAAATTGAAATTAATTTCTTCTTTGTCGTTAAATCCTTTTTTCGTGTCACGTCGCTTGTATGCGAGAGTAGTATTGTATGGCCAAAATGAAAGAAGCACGTATCTAGATTAGAACGAATGGCATAATTTTTTTAAACGGTTGCAGTATGAAAATTTCTCATGAGATTAGAAATGAGAAGTACCAATGCGTGCGTCCCTTCGTGGTGAGTGTGATTTCAGAAAGCTGTACCCGTTGGAGAAAGTTTTGTTGAGAACATCGTCATAAAATCCCCTGTAACGCCTCCACGAATGACGTCTCGTTCCATTAAATTGTACCCGATATGGCCTTGTGAAGTTATAAACCCCCCTTGGGCTGACTCGTGAATGTGATGCTCGAATGCTGATAAAAGGAATGCGAATCTAAAAACGACAGAGGAACCAAAGAAAGAAAAAAAAAAGGAAACAAACTCTTTTGCGCAGTTCTTGCCATAAGTGCGGTTGTTGTTACGACGATGACCGCGAGAAGATGCGATTACGCGAGGCACATGTTTTCGAACACGAGCAAATATTTTCCCTTTTTTTTTCCTCCCGTGGAGCAAAGGGTATTCGCATTTTGTCCGCAGATCTGTGAAAAAAAAAATAGTCGGTGCATTTACCTCTTTATTGTTTTTTTTTTCCTCCTCTCGTATTCGCTTGTCGTCAAAGCATTCCGAAGTCAGAATAGAGCTTTATTTTTTGGTATGTCGTCTTGTCTACTGCGGCGAAATCGGGGATAATATTTTGAGATTGGGTGCGAGTTCGCGGCTGAAACGTATATTCTCTTGGCACGGTGTTTCGTATTCGCCAAATTATTAAGAGATTATTCGTGAAAAACGTTTAAGCTGTATATACGTTTACGATACCATGGGTTTACGTCGCCCGCTTAGAAATTAGTACGCGTTAAATTCCGAATATCATTATATAGGAGGCGAGTCGCGCATAATGCTGCGTACATTAATAAGCAGAAGTTGAAGGTTCCCATTCGTAGGTCGTGAATTGTGATAAATGCAACAACGCAGTCGATGGTAATTAAATTCTTTAGGCGAGAATGGCCGGCCGATAGGATGTATCTTACAAAACAACAGGTGAAACTTTGTCGTTGTAAGATTGCTCGAGTCGACTCTGGTATTAATTTGAATACTTCAATGAGACCTCCGAAGTCAGTCACCCGACGCGATTTTAAATCGGTTTCGTCCATTCTAGATGGGAAGGTTGGGTAAGTTGTATAATTTACTAAATCGTATCTAGTGGAGGATACTGCGACCTGTGACCAAATGAAAAATTGCAGTGAAGGCGAATTGTATGCCTGATTCCACCTTGGAATGGAAAGCTCTAGTCTCGGGTGAATTGCTCTTGGAGGGGCTTTCACTCCTTACCTGTGCTGCGACCAAGGAAAACTTTTTCTTAGTATGCTTTGATCCCCCTTCTCCTTCTAGTCTTACTGAAGAACCCAGAATGTCATCCTCTTGTGTCAAAATTCTCACACTATCAAGTCCAAGATTTTCGTTCTGTCGGTGGTTCGCCCAAAGAAAACTTTCACGCTCTTTCATCCTGACTCCTCGTTTTTGAGACAGATTTTCCACCATGTCTTCTAGAGTGGAGTGAATTGCTCCATCCCTCTCTAGCCTTGTGGTGCAACCGAGGAAAGCGTTTTTAGGTATGAATGAATCGTAAGTTGTTGAATTGAATACCTTGATTCCTCTTCACCATCTAGTCCTACTGAAAATACCAGAATTTCAGCTTCCTGCGTCTAAATTGTCGCTCTGTCGAGCCCATGATCTTCGCTCTGTCGGTGATTTACCTAAAGAAAAAGTTCCCGAAAGTAATTTCATGATCCCTCATCGTGATTCCTCGTTTTTGAAACAGATTTACCGCTATGTTCTCTAGACTCGGGGCTCCTATTCCATCCCCCTCCACACATTTCAAGTATGAATAAATGAAAAGTGGTTGAATTGAATGCCTTGATCACCCTTTTCCCTTCTAGTCTTGCTGGAGAAACCAGACTTTCAGCTTCCTGTGTCAAAATTCTCCATGATCTTCGTTCTGTCGGCGATTCGCCTGAAAAAAACTGCCCTAGAGTAATTTCAGGATCGGTCGTGATTTCCCGTTTTCGAAACAGATTTTCCAGCATGTTTTCCAGATTCGAATGAATTGCTCTTGGAGGGGCTCTAAATGCAAAAAAAATTCTTTGATTTCCAATTTTATTGCTAAATCGAGCATCTTTTCATTTTTTCAATTATTTTGTGGGGGTGGGCATTGCCCTACCACTTTTCATCTGGGAGGCAAGTTGCACTCTTATTCCGTCACCCATATCCTCCTCCTCCTCCACCCCTGTGCTTCTAAGGAAAACGTTTTCCTAGTATGAATAAATGAAAAGTTGTTGGATTGAATTCCCTGACTCCCCATTTCCTTCTAGTCGTACTGAAGAAACCAGCATTTCAGCTTCTTGTGTCAAAATTCTCACTCTCTCATGTCCGAGATCTTCGTACTGTCGGTGGTTCGCTCGATAAAAACTTTCTTGAAGTAATTTTATGATCCTTTGTCGTGATTCCTCTTTTTTGAGACAAATTTCCCACCATGTTCTCTAGACTCGAATGAATTGCTCTTGGACGGTCTCCAAATCCATCTTTCTACCCCTACGGCGCATTAAAGGAAAACGGTTTTAGGTATAAATGAATAGAAAGTTGTTGAAGTGAATGCCATGTTTCCCCCTCTCCTCGTTGTCATACTGAAGAAACTAGAATTTCAGCTTCCCGTTTCAAAATTCTCGTTCTATCAAGCCCTAGATTTTCGTTCTGTCGGTGGTTTTCTTGAAGTGATTTCGTGATTCCTTGTTTTTGAAACAAGATTTCGTACGGTCTCGACGAAGGCTCTTGGCGCATTAGCACGTGTTTCACCAATCTTGGTCCTTGCTGAGGAGAGTGGTGGCGTTCAAAGCAAAGAAGAGGACAGGGAATGATCAAGAGGCCTCACGGACCAAACAAGAGGCAAGGCGTTTCTTACTTGAGAAATAGAGAGCGAGAATAGCTCACTGTAAATCAGGGAAGTGAACGACCCGTATGTCAATAAGCGACCTTGATGAGTGTATGATCAACCAAACTTCCACTTGACGTAAGTGTTGAGTGGCTCAGGCTACTTAACAAGTACTTTCATGAAAAGTTAAGGAAAGCTGAGCAGGTAACGTATTCGCATTGAGATGGAGGGCGGAGATGACGAACCACTGCGCACCTCATTTGAGTGTGCGGCCTGGAGGCATGAGCGGGACAAGCTTAGTCGGTCTCTTCAAGAAATTGACGTCGATGATTGCTTGCTGTCACCGTGTTAAAATTCCGAAGACGAATAGAACCTGGTATTTGCATTTGCAGCCATAGTTACGAAGAAGAAGATGGGATACAGAATGGAATGGTCAAATACGAAGACTCGCTATAGCCTACTCAGTACGTACTCAGACGACACTCCGCAAAAAGAAGATAAACCAAAGGGATATGAAGAATGAAAAAGAGACTACGAAAGCACCTTAGTTTTAAATTGCGTCTGATATGTGTGTGAAGGTTTGCATGCCCGGGGGCACTGAAACATAGCGATTGCCGAGACAAGGATATTTTATACCCAAAAGGGTCATTGCCGGTGTTATTGCATCCGCACCCAGTCCATAATGGAGGATGGGTGGCTTCAGATACGATACAATCGATTATAAGTTAATCCAATACAATGAAAATTTAAACAACGCTAAAACTGTTTCTACGTCCTAGCGTGTGTTAGGCCAATAGGAGGAGGGGGTCTAGGGCGTCCTACTAGCCTAAGAAGGAAGATCACTACCCCTCAAACTCTCCTCAGTAATGAAGACGTAAAAATATGATTGAAAGTTCCGCCAGAAGGGAAATTTCCAGTAGTTGAAAGAATTTCGACCTTCGAGCTACACGTATAAGCTTAGGAAAATTCCAATGAACCAGATATCACGAGGGAGGGGAGGACTATAGCTGTGCTATGGGCAGATATCGAATATCCGCCTGTATGCATGAGAAGGAAACGAGAGCTTCGGAAATTTCCGATAATAATATAGTTGAGAAACTTAAGAGCATCCAGCCATACAAACCACGAGAGAGATGTAGTAAGAGGACACATCCTTTATCACTTCATTCCATAAAATTTTAGTAATAAGTACGAATTATTTTCGCGTCTGTCTGAAAAGACGTTCCATCTCCTATATTTATACTACGAAAATCGAAATATTCGCTCGAGACGAGTTCCACATTGGTAATCAGTCATTCACAGAACGAAAAATATAATTCAGATACGGCGAAGTTCCTGGAATCAATTTTCATTGAACGTTAGGGACTTCTTATTCGCAGTTAATTTTTATTGCTACCACTTTAGTTTTTATTTTCTCGACAACAAAATCGTTTCTACGCACTTGAAATTCATGTAACACACCCACACGTTCAATCGTACATATGAATCGCAATTCGATGAAAATTCGTACGTAGGTAATATATTTGTACATGAAGAAAAATAATAAAAAAAAGAAACGTAAATAAACCGAATATTATATGCAAATGAAACGAATTCGCGTGAGGGCAATAGTCAGTAATTATCGCACGTCTTTTCGGGATAGTGACGGAATTTAAGGAGAGGCACAGTCGCGTGAATAGCGCCTGAATGTTGGTACATATTGGGAAGAAAACAGCTAGAAAGAAACCTCAGACCACATTACGCCTTCATTTTGACGTGCCCTTCAAAACATTAAACTATACTATCGAATACCGACGATGATGTACAAAACAGTGTACAGATAAATCTCTCGGACGATCTCGTTGCCTGACTTCTTTCGCTCCGTTTCATTGAATTATTACAATCGCATGATGAAACAAAACGAGTTTATATTGTAATATTTCGTATAAGGTTTTGAAAAGTGCGTCTGCGAGACTGAACAACAACTGCAACCATTCACAGCACGGACGTGGCTAATGGAAAGCGTTCATGATCCGTGCAATCCGACTACGAATCTCTGAATGGTGCAGGAGAAATCGAATCGACGAATTTTGTATTCGTCACTCCGCATTATTCGGCGAAGAGAGCTTCGACGGGCGCACAGACGTGATTGTTACTCGGGCACAAAGACTTCTGCAGCAGTAATGCACAATATTATCCGTCGACTGCAAGAAACGAATTCGATTCAAATGCGAAAACCAACAAAACTGGCACCTGATCGATACCGTCAGAATGAATTCATCCGCGAAACCAGTGAAAGAGAGTGAGGGAACACTCAACAACTCTAATCGAGAGGACACGTGTCGCGGTTGTCGACCTTCGCTGATGGCCCGCTAAAAAGTTGACATAATGGTGGCTTTCGAAAAATTGCACGCCACAATGTTGTTGCATCTCGCCAAGAACTTCGTTTACTTTTTTTGGTTTCCTTCGATATTGGTGGGGGAGGGCAAGGGTCATATTGGAAGAAGCATTACAAGCAGAAATTCGTACATGGGTATGATTCAGAAATGAGATGAATTTGAACTCCTAAGCACATGTGGAAGAGGATAATGAAACAATCACACTTTCTGCTCCTTTACAGTGGGGTTCGAACCTGGGATCTCTGGCGAACGAGGCGGTACCCAAACTATTCCTTCATTGTGGGCAAAAAACGAGCATTTTCGCTCTTTACTGTGAGACTGTTGCAAAAGCACTCGGAAGCCGTCAACTAAATTAGGAACTCGGGTATCTCAAATTTCCGCACACCTTAGTAGCAGAATGGTTTTGGCGACCGGTTCCGAGTTCAAACGCCACTGGAAAGGAGCAGAAGTTAGTCGTTCTTTAATCCTTCCCTTCCCGTAATTCGATTCACTATGACGGTCCCACCACCAACTCAAGTTTCGACTTTTGAATTTCGATTTATTGTTAGCAGACATTTTCGAACTTTGAAAGTACAAATTAAATCGAGAAGAATAAGGTCTAGATCGTTACCAGAAGACGGGGCGACAGAGGGAGCAAAAGTATCGTATGATGTACAAGATTTTTTGACATCGGCTTCAGCAATTTTTCCGATAAGAGTGGATCATCATACTTCCAAAGCCCGCCTTCGAGCAAAAGTAATTGAAATATTAAGAGAACGTTTATCCTTCTAAAGGATTTTGTTGATCGTAACAATTTACTCGACCCATAATTATGCCGTTCATGCACTACAGAAAAACGCACATCAGAAGCGTTTTCATTTTTATAAAATGAATAGCGACTAAATAACGAAAAGAAGAAGAAAAAAAAGATTTTTGTATACTTCAAATTGTAGTCACAGTATGCGCGCTGCTATCTAATATACTTGACCTTGTAAAGAAAATTCGTAACTTATTCGACTTCCACTCAACTTACTTGACCGAGTTGAAACGTTAGACCGATACCGTTTCGTATTAATATCATTCATTTACAAAAAAAAAAAAAAACACTTGAGCAATCTTTCATTCCTATTCAACAGTTGATTTCAAAATTGTCATTTTTCGAGAGGTGTTTTTGACCCTGAGCACTATTATTTTCTCGGTACCTCAGTTTATACACTAAAACTCCTCGAGTATGAACTAAACCAAGGTCTTCATCCGGTCTCAACAATATTACCGACAAAAAATATCATACAAACGAACTTCAGAAGGAGAATAGAATTTTCTGCTGGTGCGCAAAAGATAAAGCGCAAATTTTCGTTGGATCTTTTCCATCTCCTCCCTTCTGTACGTCATCTTCATGGATTCGACCCATCGCCATATAAGAGGACCCGCGTCATTATTTTTCTCCTTGTTTCCCTCGGCCCTCCTAGGTTTGTCATCAGGCGGCTAAGGTCGCCTTTTACGCTGCCTCGAGGAAATGTTGCCTAAAGCTTACCTTTGAGTTAAACCAGATGCCCAGATCCTTTCACCTTCTTGATTGTGATTTGCACTAATTGCAGGCGAAAAGTGGGTGGTTGGACTGAACTTCCGACCCAGGACATATGAAGAATTAGTGCAAATAGCACCAATATTAAATGAAGTTCAATGACCTTTCTCTGCATACTTGCGTTCTGTTATTGGTTCAGCGCTCATTCTCCTTGATGTCCAACAGTACTTTCCAAGTCTGATTTAAGCTTCTGATCTCAGGTCATATTCTATGGCTTGCATTACTGGGCCTATTTTTGACATTACCCTGTGTGAATTTCTCTTGCTGGTTGTAATTGATGCTTTTTTCTAGCTGTTTTTCTTCTTCCGTGGAAAAGACGCTGGTGTCGCTGTCTCTTCTTTCTCCTTTGTTTCAGGTCAGTTCGACAATTTCTTCTTGATCTGTTTTGTTTGGGCTTCTACTTGGTCTTCAAATTCGCGGTGGTCTAGGAAGTTGTTTCGATAGAAATATTGTTTAGTAAATCAGCACAGCGTGGTGATCTTTTTGTACAGTTTGCTTATTTCTTTCCTTACTCCTAATCTTTCGGCTCGCATCTTAGTGCCTTTCACTGCTTCACTGCTTCTTGGTAGCGTGATAGTCGTCTGCCTTGGGATAATGGCTCGCCTTTGCATTCGTTGTTGAACCAAATCTTCTCATGGGTGACTCAGTATGGGCCTTCGTCTTCAGAAACTTGAAAACCTCTTTGATTGTTTCTGGTTTGTTATCATTGGAAGTCATATCAAGTGTGATGAGGCGTACATAGTGTTTGAAATTGGAAAGATCTTAACAGTTCTACTTTATGATTAGCTTACAGGTAGCGATACAACTGATAATCTTCGAAACTCAAATTGAGTGTGATGAGGTGTGAGTAGTACACAAAATTGAAAGATCTCAAATTTACTATACTACTTTATGAGTCAGCTCGCTAGTAGCAACCCAACTGATGATCATTGGAACTCATATTAAGTCTGGTCAGGGGTAAGTAGTGCACGCAATTGAAATGATCTCATGTATACTATTCTACTTTATGAGTTAGCTTATGAGTAGCGATACAATTGACGATCATTGGAACTCATATTGAGTGTCTTGAGATGTAAGTAGTGCACAAAACTGAAACAATCTCAAGTGTACTATCCTATTTCATGAGTTAGATTGCCTTACAAGTAGCGATGTATCTGACGATTATTGGAATTCATAATGAGTATGATAAGGTGTAAGTAGTGCACGAAATTGAAAGATCCCAATTGTGTTGTTCTAATATTATCGAATTGAAAAATCGTAACGAAATGGCAATTTAATTAAGTAGGTTTACAGGCCGCAGAAATTACAAATTTGAAAAAAAAAAATAAGCTAAGCTGCTTTCGGCTGTATTAGCCATCATTAGAGCGAGATCAGTAATGGACTGAACAGGAAGAAGGAAAAAAGTTACATCACCCGAGCTCATCTTGGTTGTAGTTGAAAAGAGTGTGTACCAATCCTCCTTTTGGTGAAATCTTGTTTCAGACGACGCTATTAGTCACCCTCAGATGTCCAACAATTTTGAATTCTTCGAATGCCAAGCGCTTACAGTGTGAATTCTCCGCGTGAAGCAATTTCACAGATCCTCCAAAGGAATGGTTGTTTTTGATCAAACGGTCCGCGAAAGCAGGTACACCCAAGGATTTTATCCTCCAAGCCCTGATATACTCCCCAACCCTATTTTTACGGCCGGTCTGACCAATGTAAACGCTAGAATGATCACCGCATTTCAACTTGTAGAATCCGCTTCTCCCAGACTTCTCAACACTATCTTTAAAACTTCCAAGAAGGCGCTCGAGGGTATAAAGGCTGTATTGAAGGAGATGAGGTGTAAGTAGTGCACAAAACTGAAAAAGTCTCATGAGTACTATCCTGCCTTATGAATAGACTTGTAAGTAGCGATACAACTACTGATATTGGAACTCATATTGAGTTTGATGCGGTGTAAGTAGTGCACAAAATTGAAAATAAAATCTCGAGTGTTCTATTATACTTTTTGAGTTAGCAATAGTGATAGAACTGGTGATCATTAAAATTTGTATCAAATGTGAGGTGGTGTAAGTAGTGCACAAAATTGAAAAGACCTCAAGTGTACTATTCTACTATATGTATTAGCCTGCAAGTAGCGATACAGCTGAATACCCAGAAAGTGTTCTTGCGAGTTAACAAATGAAGTAAAACTGTACACTTGTAATCTTTTTAATCGTGTGCACTACGTCATTATCATACTCAATATGAGTTCCGGGTATATTCTGAAGACTACGAAATGTCATAGTTTGCCCCCCCCCCACAAAAATCAATATTAATCGCATTTCTTTTGTCTATTGATGGTATTAGGTGGATAAACTTTGCTCATCTCCCTTCACTTTCTGAGAAGAGTGGAAAAGTGGGAGAAGTGATGGAATTTTAGGAAAGGTTTATAATTGAATGGATTGGGGACTTGCTTCGTCATTGATTTTGAATCATATTATAGATAAATGAGTCTAATTGCCTTGTTTGAAGCCAATTTGGTACTCCCGAAGTCGTGTGCCACCTATTCCAAATCGTTACATTGAACAGGTTTATTGTGTGAATATTCTCTGAAAAAAGCTCTCATTCTTTCATGCTCTGCCAATGGCTAATGCTCTGTCTAGAAGACGTGGAGCAGACGTCCATCCTATTTGTAGTAACCCTGCTGGTTTTCTATACGATCACAGTATTTACCACGATTGGTATAGCCTCGCAGGAGCAGGCATTCTGAGAACGAAGCGGACTTCCGGTATACCACCGCCGAGTGCGGAGCCTTACAACGACTCTTGGCTCCTATTGTTCAAAAGCTTTCATTACTATTCACAAGGGTATAGAATTATTTACGTCTTAATGAGCGCTAAGGAATTAACAGCGAAATCATTATATGCTTTACGCGATGACGCTTAATATTTGGAAAAAGTATTACACATGACAGTCGCATGCTTGCAAGAAACGTCATCGAAGAAATATTGCGTCGTTCTATAGTATGTGCCTGGTAGCTGTACAAATATGAGTGTAGCATTATCGCAAATCATTACGTTCCACGTTTGCTTTTCTCTCTCTCTCTCTGTGGCTCGTTCTATGCTCATATAATGCGAGAGATTCTCGTTATGTTCCTATTTCACGTACGCCTCTTGGTAAATGGAAGAAGAAAAAAAAAAATAGCCTTCGTCGATTACGCCGCTGTCCAATGTAACTTACGTTAAATTCACTCATACGGACTTAGCATTTCGTTCTGAAACAATTCCGGTTATTGTCGTAGGAGGAAGTTAACCTGGCCAGAAATGTGTCATGCACGGTATAAAACAATGCAATGTTGATGAGAGGTTATTTCGACTACATATATACGTTTTTTTGTGTATTGTGCTCGCATTATTTTTTCGTAATCTGAATTACCGTATCTGTATCCAACCAGTTGATAGTGGCCCGCTTGTAGTCTGACTGACATAGTGATCTGAAATGTACAGCCTCGAAAAATTAGGATCAGTTGCTCCCGCAAACGATTTCGTTCATTGTACACGCGATATAAAAATCGGTTCAGGTTTTTCGAGAGAAGGCAAAATATTTACCATTTGTAGACAAAAAACATAATGCATGTATTGTATTTCGAAATTATGTTGGAAACTTCGCGATTATAAAGTTCTCTTTTTCTTGTATTCGTTTACAGACTTCGTTCATGATTCACGATAACTATCCATAGGAAGGCAGAAGCGACGCTCAGCTAAGCCACCTCCTCAAAAATGTCGGACGTCGATCCGGAAACGTTGCTGGAGTGGCTCAACATGAGCCAAGGAGATGAGCGGGACATGCAGCTAATCGCGCTGGAGCAACTCTGCATGCTGTTGTTGATGTCAGACAACGTGGACAGGTGCTTTGAAAAGTAAGTCTCTCCCAAATTATTACTGCTCCGATGGCGGATGGCGCCAGCGTACCTGTACTGTCTTGTCATTTCCGACTATGTTGACCTACTATTGTAGCTGTATATTCTTGATACGAGGAAAAATTATACCTACGTCTAGTTAATTTGTGTTCCGCGAACTTACGTGACGAGTCGTCGAAACTAACTTTATTCTGAAAAATAATTTAACCATTTTTTGTGAAAATCATTTTACGCTTTAATTTATGCTGTATTATTATGGCTTTCTATTTACCGATGTTAATGACTCGTGTCGGAATGATCGATTGTCGTGCCAGATTCTGGGTATAATGGTAACGATATTGGAGGCCGTTGTGAACATAATAATATTCTTTTGAATTCTCATTTTCTCTTGTTTCAAAATCTTTTAGCATTTCGTAGTCTTTTTCAACATCTTTCAACGATGTTGTGCTCTGAACTGTAAATATCTCGGATTTATGTGTATTCAAAAGTTTATCTAATTGAATGCTAATTTCATAAAAATATCTAATAAATGATAGGTCGTATCCATAAAACGTTCGTAGTGAATCTCCATTAGATAATTTCGAAAACTACTTTACTATACGAAATCTGGTTGCGTTCAAATTTATTACTCGTGGTGAAAAAAAGCTTCCTGTTGGAAATTTTATGAATAATAAAAGAGAGAACAAAAAACTGTAAATTCTATTGTCGGGGAAAACACAAAACTTTTATTACTGTCGTGAACAGAAAGTTAATCTCTGAAAACTGAGAGATATTGTCAAGCCTCTCGTATCAAGTCGAAACCCTTCTGAAAATTATTCGATACTCTGTCGCGGTATGCTTCAGGAAGTGCTGAAGAAATTTGAAAGTCTTTTGCGTCGTAATTGGAAAGGAAAATTTCGGCGCGGATGGCTGGAAAGATTGCGAGTGAAACTGACGGATTGAAAAGAAACTTCACACATAGAAAAGTTGGCTACTCATTGCTGTAAATATTCAGCAAAAATGGGACAGTAAGCAAATTCAGTAGAGAATGCTCCTAAAAACAGTACACAGTACTAGAAACTTGAAGACTGTCTCCCGAGCTATTCAGTAATGGTTCTCTTTTCGTCGGGTACTCATTACCGAATGTTGTTGAATAGTTCACAAACGTTGTTGATTAGTTCACCTACGTGCCTATGTTAATCAGTAGCTACTACTGAAAAGTTGGGGACTCATTGCTGAACATTGAGTATTGGTTGCTGAACTTATTCACTACAATTTATCTATCGTTTTCATTTTTTTTTTTTTTCATTTTTTTTCAATTATTTAATATTAATTAAGATTAATATTAAATTGTTTACCTAGTATGAATAAAAATAATGTCAAAAAGGAGGAAAAAAAATGTCACACATTACCAGTATTCGATCCTCTCATGACCGAAGGAAGATTCGAACCCGGGTCTCCGGTATCGTAGTACCTATTTTCCTAACGACCCTAACCACTAACCTACGGGGACCTAACGATGATTTTGATAGAATTTTGATATTGAAGCGCACGATTAAAACTTCGTAAATTTTAACGGTGATTGGATTGAATTGTGTTTAGTAATTTGCTTCTTAATTACATTCGAGTATATTTATTTGTGACGGCTTCACGCTCGTTTTTATCTCGACAACAATAATTCACAAATGGGACTGTGCTATATAGGAAAAACTGATTAAGTATAGGATGAATTTGAAATTAATTGCGAGGAAAATTGTAAATTCTCAGGCTAGATTAATTAATTTGATTTTGATTGTGTAAATTTGAGATTAACAAATAGCCTTTGTCAGAGGAAGTCATGGTTTGTTCACAAAAAATTAAGGATCGATAGAAGTACGTTCAGTATATTTCAGCGTGTCTAACAAATTCAAATTTGCCAAATTTATACCTTTTCCATGAATTTTTTCACGAAGAATACTTTTTTCAAGAGATGATTATTTCGGTCACAACGCAATTAAAGAGAATTTTTAATTTTTTGGGAAAAATTAATTGAATAGAATATGAATTCATGACTTTTCCATGACTTTCATGACCGGTAGACACACTGTAATTAGATCAGATTTTTTCCTGCGATTCATGTACACGTATGATCCACAATAATTTGGATCATTTTGTAGTAGGTATTTTACGAATTTGTCAACGAGTTGATATTAATAACAATGTTCGCGCGAAAACGCTGATTTTGATAATATTTACGACAACATGTCCTGCGCACAACAGTACGCAGTGCTGATTGGAACGCTGTCAGTACTGAAAATTAAGTAGCCGTTTCCCAACGTTGGCTAATCATTCCCCAACATGCAGATCAAAACATTTAGTTTATCGTCCGGGAACCAGTCCCATAAAAAGGAGAATCAGTAGCCTGCAGTGAGAGAATAATTGCAGAACGTGTAGCAATCATTACTGAAACCACTCTCAGCAATGAGTACACAATTAGTGTGAGAACGAGTCCCGTCAATAAAGTGAATCATTGTACAATTTGCAGCAATAATTCCCGAAAAAACTTTTAGAACTGTGCAATCAGTACCCAACATATGGTAATTGTTACCCACAGTTTATTCAGGAATGGGCCCCGAATAAGTGGAGAACCGTTTCATAAATTGTAGTAGATAGTACTCTAAATGGTGTACCCAGTACTGGATTATGGGTAATGATTCGACAATCGAATGATTGCGTTCACTTTCAGCACTGAGTCTCTTATTTTCAGTAGACATTAGTAATTTCTTGGTAAACATTCACGAATTATCTCATCGCGTGGAATGTTAGGGACTCATTACTGAAAATGGGTAATGCCTCCTAAAAAATCAGTATTGAATACTAAACGCGCAGCAATAAGTCTTCATCATTTCTATGTGTGTTCCTGTCTTAAATTTTTCCGTAGGAAAAGAATATCGCGACTGTCCCTTTTTCTGAAGATGTGTTCGTATTTTGTAGTCACGTTCGACCTGATAGAACTCGTACGATTGTATGTACGTCCCTCTTACCATAATTGGATGTATTAAACTCTACACGAACGCGTAAATTCCATTAAAATGGCGATTATTAAATTAGCCGATTCTATTTCTAGGGTCCTGAATGGACGAAGCTGAGAATAGTCTGGGGCTTTGAAGCTTTGCAATGAACGAAATTGATTTTTGCTGGGGACACATGTGGTTAAATGTTTGCTCGTAATGAAAGCGATAAAATTGTATTATTTTATTATTTATTCGTATTTAGCGAGCCATGTAAGCTCTGCTCGATCTTGTCTACATTTAGTTGGGTTCATACGAAGTATAATAATTGTACAGTAAATGAAAATAAGATAGTAATTCTATACATGAAGGTAGGGTGCGAATGTCCGAAGGGGAGGAAGAGGAATGGTTATATGGATGAAATGATGGGGGTAAGATGGAGGTATTGAAGTGTGAGGGAGATGGTGTCTGTGTTGTTTTGAGGGCTCGGGAAAGGAGAAAATGAGCATTCAATAGAGAGCGAGGGTTTTGAAGTACGGAACATAAGAAGATGTGACCGACGTCTTGGTTGAGCTCGTGATAGTGAAGGTGGGATGCGGGTGATTGGAAGTATGGTCTATTCTTAATCCGGTGATGACGGTGTCTTCATATTTGGGGTTTCTGAAGGAGGTTGACCTGGGGTTAGGAGTCTTCTTAATAAGGAGGAGTATGTTTGAAGGTCAGCTTTTCAAGAGTTCGGTCCAAGAATTAAAGATGAGTGGGTGGTAACGATTTTTGTAGTCTGTGACGGGGAGAGGAGTGCGATCAGTGATAATAGCGAAGATGGTGACTTGTTTTGCTGCCTGGTCTCCAACGTCATGTTCGGGTAAGCCAACGTGGCCGGGCATCCAAGTAAATATGTCGTGGGTCTTGATTGAGGTGAGAGTTTGTAGAGTGAGGAGGATTCTTTGTGTGAGAGAGTGTAGTGAAAGTGAATCTGTGAATGAAAGAAATTTGCCATACGGGGGAAGATGAGAGAGATGAGAAAGAGAAGCGAATATTGCCATCCATTCGGCAGTAGGTATGGAGACTATGTTACAGACGCGATGTGAGACGACAGATCCATGTATGCAATGTGCCCTTTTATTTTTAGTTTTTGAACCATTGGTAAGGCGAAGGGAGTGTTCTTGAATCAGATGTGCTGTTGTTAGATATTGGGGATTTCTGTGGGAAGGGTCCAAACTAGAGATGACACATGAATAAATATAGAAGGGGGTTACTTGTCCAGTGTTCGAATTGAAGTAGGATATGTTTGTTTCTGGTGGCTGAAGGAAGATCATTCTTTGGGTTGCAGATGAAATTGAAAAGTAGGAGATGCGGGAATTGAGAGACAATTGATGGTGGAGGTTAGACGATAGAATTGTATTGTGAACTGTGAATTTGCAAAACTTCGGGTCATCGCGTCTGTCTCTTCCTCTTTAGGTTTTCCTGATGTTGATTCTTGTCCAGAATTGGATAATCACGTACAGACTCGTAAACTCGGTTGCGATCATTATTATTCAATATCTCCAGCCAGAGTGGAGCTAGACTATGGAATAAATGGGGGTCCTTCTACGTAGTATTTTGGAACCATTCTCCAGCGACAGAAAATAATTGGAAAACCATTTTCTGCTTGCAGAGTCGTTGATTGAGAGGTGTAAATATCTTGATGATCGGAACTTTTTTATCTACAATATGGCTCTATGGTTGGAATTTTCATACTCGAAAGAATGCTCCCGCCCCTGATGAATATCCACTGTTTTTCCCGAATAATCCCTCGTACGATTGGTCTCCTGTTAGAAAGGAAGGGGATCCATTAGTCAGAGAGGTGGAGGAAACATTCGAAAGTTGAATTCCCTTGAGTGCTGCTTACCTCCCACCTATTCTGCTTCGAAGACGAGGCTTCGTCAAGGATTTATTCTGGGACAGATCAATATTTTGTAGATTATTTTTCTCATTTTTTTCCAAAGCAACGATGCCAAGAAAGATTTGTGGACTTGACTCGGTTTTATTCTTCCTGAGGAACGCAAAATTACCAAGTTTGAGAATCTGATTTAGTTGTAAAGATCAGTTCAAGTGAGCGGGGCGGATTCTGAAGCAAATGTTCACATTTTTGAAGGTATGATTTAAGCTAAAATATAATTCGTTCAATTCTTGCGAGCTTTGAAGAAACGACCTCCAGCCAGTCAATGTAAACCAGCAGAAGGGAAGAAATTTTGAGAGAGGAAAGTGAAAGATTCTTTTTTCGAGGTACAGTCGTGCGTTCTAGAAGTTCTCTAATTCACGCTCAACTGAACTACAGATCTCCAAACCACAGACAGGCTAATGAATCTCCCCAAAAAATCACTGGATGCAGTACCGTCTGCTCTGCGCACCAGCCTATGCGCTGAGGTTGACATGGCTCCTCTACAATTCTCCTTATTATCGTTAACTTCCACGTTTCTTGCATCTACGGACCAGTTTCCCAAAATTTTTCATCTTTCTTCCCCCCCTCAGTTCCAAAAACCCACTCCTTTTTCCATTAGAATCTCGAATCTCATTCGTGACCTCTTCCTTAAACATCCACCTCGATCTGGCTAACTTACCATAGTCGCCCTAACGCATCAACGACATCATTGCTAATGATGATCCTCCCACAAAGATAGATCCAAAACGGGTTCCAGAACAGGCTACGCCTTCTCGCACTTCCGGATGAAAAACTCGGCCTCCATATTCTCTGCTGAACTCCCTGCTATCCATTCTCGTCTTTCTCATTTCTCCGTTCTCCTCTCCAAGCCGTACAAGACCTTTACTCTTCCATCCAACCGTATAACGCATTCCCTTCTACACTTTTTAACGTCTTCTCTGTCTTCAATTGCCTTCCTATGGATTCCTGATCTCATCGGTCTCCCAGAACTTGACGCACTCTTCCTCAATCACCGACCCTACTCCTCCGGCCGATGAATTAGAATCTTATTATCGTTCTCTAATCTAATCATCGCATCGTGGCACGAGTGATGGTCCTTTCAATCCCACGTTAAACTTCTTTTGGTTAGAAAGTCTCCGACCATCTGGTCCTCTTCGATATTTTTTCAAGTTTTAAGGCTTCTCTCGTTCCTCCCGCCTTCGTAACGTTATTACTAGATGAGAACTTGATTTGTGTAGACGGACTCTGCAGGATAGAGTCACTATTCCTAGCTCTATGAAAGTCAAGGATTAGCAAGAATCTTTAAGACGTGAAATTTCGAGATCTTACTTTATTTTGGATTTAGTGCCGCATGAGCAAAAAGTTTATTGCTGACCCCGTCAAAACCCATAACAACAAACTAAAAAGAACAAGATGACATTCCTGACCAATGACCTAGGTAAGGAGAATCCCCCCATAGCGATTTTCCCTCACTCGTTATACTTGATTCCTACCTTTCCTTCCTATGAAAAACTGTTCCAGACGAAAAATATGAGCAATGATGTTATAAACATGAGCAGATTGAAACAAAGAGCAAGACGATTATGACTTACGACTTACTGCGCGCAATTACCACACGAAATAGTTCCTCGTGGGATGGACAGAAAATATCATGAGCATCCGAAGTACGAATCTACGATTAGCGAGACCAATCTACCTATGCACCGACTGTCCGACAATTACGGTCGGTCGATATCAAACAACAACAACACGACAGGCGTGGTAAATTGTCTAACAACGTTTGCGGAACAATTGAATCCCGTTTTCGTTGTGAATAATACCCAATACCGAATAGCCAACCAGGAAAACAGAACTCGGAGTCAAAATAAAGAGACCCCTAAATGGCCAACTAATTGATGCTGTTTTTATTTATACATCATAATAAAAACGCCTCCTCACGAAATTCTGTATTAAAATATGGTTCAGATCGCGATAAATAAATAATGATATAATAAAATGAGAAAGAGAGAGAAAAAAAAAAAGGATCATTACTATGAAAATAAACAAACGAAATCATGATTCTAGAGTAACGGGAAGTACCGAGACAAAACTCACGACGAACGCACAGAATGCATTATTATTTACAACATATAGCCTATAGAAATGAGATCGAGATCACGAAAAATATAAATGTGCACCAGTTCACGAGCGCATTCGTTACTTTATCTACTGGCGTGTTTATTCGAACTTCTTTGCCCCCTCCTCCTCCCGTCATCTACTTCTTTCTCTTATTAAGGTGAATAATTAACGGAAGATCGTGTCACACGAGTTACGTAAGATGATAGGGAGTATATTCCTCGCATATTCTCTTCCCTGAATACTCGTACTGTACCTACTGGCTTTACGTATGCCCTACATAGTCATTGTTTTCGTACATCCGACGACTGCGAGAAACCAACGTCATATCCTGTATGTAGACCGATTCGATGCGAACGATATGGGTAACTGCGCCATATAAGTTCTTGTATGGAATCGTACTAATCACTTGAAGAAACGGCCAGCTTAATAAAAAAAAAAGCAATATTAGTTTAGTACCAGAAAAATTTCTATTCCCTTAGGACCCTACCTAAAATCGTTCCACGAGTCCTCGCTTTCTCAAGCATTGTACCTCAAATTCGATGAATGGGTTTTGGAGGAAATTGCCGTTCCGCCGTCCATAAATGATCCAATTTAAGCATTTGGAAAATTTCAAATTACAAGGGGAGGGTATTTGGAAGAATTTCGAGCTCTTATACGGATGGACTTGAAAACATTCGCCTTTTAGCTACGAGCTCTCATAGATGTGCGACCTCGAAAATTTACATTTTCTTAACTCATTAGGAGTGGGATTCGAAAATATTCCATCTCTGAACCATTTGTAGATGAGGAAGAGAACTCCAAGAATTTCTGGCTCGTAAAGAAGTGTAACTTGGAAAAATTTTGAGCTCTGGGAGCCATGACTTGGATTTTGAACTGTGAATCCTTCTAGAGGTGGGATTTAAAAGACTTCCACTTCTACTCTGCGCATCAGAAAGAAAAGAAGAAAAAAGCCGAGCTCCTACAGAGGTGTATAATTTGGAAGAATTTCGAGCTCTGAAGCACTACAGGGGCAAGACCTGAAAAATGTCGATCAACCTTTTCAGAGGTGGATTTGGAAATTTTTCACCTTTGAGCCAGAACTCGGAAGCATTATTTCGAGCTCTTATACGTGTGGGTCTAGGAAAAGTTTCATGCTCTGAGCGTTCGTAGAGGTGGGATGTAGAAAATGTTCAAACTGTGAACCCTTATAGAAGTGAGATTCGAAAATATTCCATCTCTGAACCATTCATAGATGAGGTAGAGAACTGCAAGGATTTCCAGATCTTAGAGAGGTGTAACTTGGAAAAATTTTGAGACTTGAACCATTAGGGAGTTATGACCTGGATTTTAAACACTGAATCTTTCTAGAGGTGGGATTTGAAGAAAGAAAACTAGAAAATTTTCAAGGTCTTACAGAGGTATATGGTTTGGCAGAATTTCGAGCTTTGAACCACTTTGGAGACAAGACCTGAAAAATTTCGGTTCTGAATTCTTTTAGAGGTAGGATTTGGAAATTACTCATCTTTAAGCCGTACTCGTGTGGAAGAGAACTCGGAAGCATTTCGAGGTCCTATACGGATGGGTCCAGGAAGAGTTTCGAGCTCTTGAGTTCTCGTAGAGGGGAGATTTAAAAAATTTTCAAATTCTGAACCCTATTATCAAAGTGGAATACGAAAATATTCCATCTCTGAACCATTCATAGATGAGGAAGAGAACTACAAGGATTTCCAGATCTTAGAGAGGTTTAACTTGGAAAAATTTTGAGATTTGAACCATTATGGAGTTATGATCTACATTTTGAACTCTGAATCCTTCTAGAGGTGGGATTTAAAGAAAGAGAACTAGAAAACTATCGAGCTCCTACAGAGGTGTACAATTCGAAGGAGTTTCGAGCTCTGAGCTCTCGCAGAAGATGGACTCAGAAAATTTTCAAATTCTGAACCCTTATAAAAGTGGAATGAACCATTCATAGATGAGGGAGAGAACTGCAAGGATTTCCAGATCTTAGAGAGGTGCAGCTAGGAAAAATGTTGAGATTTGAACCATTATGAAGTTATGACCTACATTTTGAATTCTGAATCCTTTTAGAGGTGGGATTTAAAGAAAGAGATCTAGAAAATTCTTGGGGTCCTACAGAGGTAGAATTTCGACCTCTGAACTACTTTAGAGGCAAAACCTGAAAAATTTCGGCTCTGAACCGTTTTAGAGGTGGTGTTTGGAAATATTTCATATTTGAGTCGTACTTATGAGGAAGAAAATTCGAAAGTATTTTGAACTCCTGGTGGGTCCAGGAACAGTTTCGAGCTCTGAGCTCTCGCAGAGGTGGGACCCAGAAAATTTTCAAACTCTGAACCTTTATAGAAGTAGGATTCGAAAATTTTCCATCTCTGAACCATTTATAGGTAGGGAAGAGAACTCGGAAGAATTTCCAGCCCCTACACGAATCCTTCTAGAGGTGGGATTTAAAAAGAGAGATCTAGAAAATTCTTGGGGTCCCACAGAGGTAGAATTTCGACCTCTGAACCACTTTGGAGGTAAGACCTGAAAAATTTCGGCTGTGAACCGTTTTAGAGGTGGTGTTTGGAAATAATATTTCATATTTGAGTCGTACTTATGAGGAAGAAAATTCGGAAGTATTTTGAACTCCTGGTGGGTCCAGGAACAGTTTTGTGCTCCGAGCTCTCGTAGAGGTGAGACCCTGAAAATTTTCGATTTTCGAACCTCGGAAAGTCCCTCACCTTTGAGCCATTATTATGAGGAAAAAAACTCGGAAGGCTCTTAGAGAGGTGGTTGAAGGAACTTCAAGCTTTGGATCCTATTATCGAGATACTTGAGAAAATTTCACCTCCAAACCTTCTAAGCCGTGCATCTGAGGAAGTAGACATGAAAAAACTGCGAGCACTGACGAACTCCGTACCATATGTACTACGGAGAGAACTTCGAGGTCAGCTTGCTGTGTTTACTATTTGACTGAACCGAATTATAGCCCTCTTCGGAGCTAAAATGTATCGCGAAGTTCGTTCAGAGTGTGTGATAATAACGAGCGAAAAAATAGATCAAAAAGTCGTAGAGAAGAAGGAGAGCAAATGGTAGATGGAAAAAAAAAGAAAACAGAGAAAGAGTGAAACAAACAAACTATGGTTTAAAAATAGACGAAAGAAAAAATTTGAAAATATAATTGCGAAGAAATATTATTTGTGACAGGTTTCTTTGGAAGAATAAAATTTCCAACAGAAAACATGGCTCGAAGGATAGTTAATAGAAATTCGTATTCGTTCTTTTACCAAAAACACCTGTTGAACGTTTTACGAAAAATAAATATACGGTATCATCGTAACACAAATAGTCTTTAATATTATTTTTATTTTCCTACAATTTTTTTTTGCATTCGTTCATGCTATTTTTGATCAGATACGAAAATAGCGTTGGCGTTGTTCAATGCTGTTGGGAATTTGATTTTTACAAAGTTCGATGAGAATGTGAAAAATAAGAGAAAATTACGTGTCCAGTAGCGCGAATGATGTTTTCATGAAAGAAAAGAGGAGAAAACATATTTCTGTATACTTCACAGACGGTATTAAAATAATTTCTTTATGACTTGAGACTGGAAATAGTGGATAAGGCTAAATATAGAAATCAACCCGCATGTTCTCATGTTTCCAGTCTATTTTCATCCTTCAAAAATCCACCAACTCGTGACAACACCCCTTTATGGCATGAAATCAAGAACCTATTCTGTTCACGATATGGTTCCAATTTCAAGTAGGGGGTTGACAACCCTAGAAAAAAGATGAGATTGAACGAATATGTAATAGGGTGTGGACCGGAAGAAGTTTAGAGAATTAGTAATAGATTCAGAGTTGTGAGACTTGAGAGGGGACAGAAAATGATTATCTGAGGTTTAGGAGGTGTGGACAGGAGAAAAATGGGAGACGGATAGTTCGTCCGCACGACAGTATTAGTATGAGGGTGAAGCGAAGAATAGGGAGAAGGAAGTGGTAAGTTAGGTGGGTGTGTCCAATTCTTAGTTTTACTATACGCGTGAGGACCAAATTGAAGAGGACCACGAGATTGGAGTTTTCTTAATTAAAAGAAGTTGATCGTGGGATTGAAAGGACTGCAGCTTGTGTCACGATGCGATGATCAGACAACGATATACTGAGGAGAAGGGGTAAGGTCAGTGATTGAAGAAGAGTGCGTCGAGTTCCGGGAAGCCGATGAAATCAGAAATTCAGAAGAAGGCAGATGTTGACACCGTCCAATTATCTCGACCTGATGTTGCACTCTTGATCCAGGTTCATCTTGATCTACGTGGGAGCTACGCTGATGGCGTCATAGACCAGATGAGTGTGTTACTTCAAAAAATCCGGAGTGGGCA
The DNA here is from genome assembly GCA_035079385.1 of Aspidiotus rigidus. Lineage (NCBI taxonomy): Eukaryota > Metazoa > Arthropoda > Insecta > Hemiptera > Diaspididae > Aspidiotus > Aspidiotus rigidus. The sequence goes on along the minus strand of JAVHKY010000015.1, from coordinate 4,553,395 downwards.
TTAGGAGGGAGAGGAGATTGAATGTGGTAGGAGACATTTATGTGGACCCTATTAAACCAAACCCAACCAAGCGACATGACAACAATCTAGAGAAATGTTCCTTTACTAAAAGCGAAGATTCTCCTTTTCGCCAGATCGTTATCATGTCGCTTGGTTGGGTTTGGCTAAAAAGGGTTCATGTGTCCTGATGTATAAACAAGACTTAAAATGCTGATTTCTGAGCTAATTCGCGTCTAAAATCATCCGTAGGAGCGCTGTAGTTGATGTTGATCATGATTAGAAATATAACCCCTGTTGAGCCGGGCGACTGAAGTGGATCGGCACAGGAGAAGACCCAGCCAAAGTCGATATCAGTAAAGGTCCCTACTATCCCTTGCTCGTAAGAGCGTATCCCTGTGAAGCGGAAGAGTGGAGGAGGAGTAAGTGAAGATAGTGGGTCAAACATCAGGGAACGCCATCCTGACAGAAAACCAAGCTCCTGCCTTGCGGTGGCGGGAAAGAAACCCCAAAGGCTAAGGTAAAGATCCCGAAAAAATCATCACGCTGCTGCCTTGCAGTTCGGAGTTGCTTTTCTGGAGGCTAGGGGAGCACACGCCGACAGAAAAGTCTGCTGAAGGTAACTGGAAACCACTGCAGTATTATCTCCAGAACTCGATACAACGAGCACAGGAGAGAGAGAGATAGTCTGGCTGGGAACTCGGATGACCCGCAACGGCTGGCTGCCAAAGACGGTCGAAGCTTGAGTGCTGAATCAGATGAAGCCCAGCGAATGCAGGAGCAGTTGCAACTTTTGCATCAAGAAATGACGATAGCTACTTGGAATGTTTGAACAATGTACGCAGCGGGAAGAGAGGAAGAGTAGAGATCTTGGGAATGAGCGAGGTCAGGTAGACAGAGATAGACCGAATAAAATGCGATGAATAGCAAGAAAGCAGTCAAACAAATCCCTGAACATCCTTGGGAACGGAACACGACTCGAAGAGATTCAGAAATTTAAATATTTGGGAATGATCGTCTCAAACGATGGGAGAGACGAGACGGAAATAAAGACTTCGAATTGGCATGGCTGGCACTTATCCTCCTTGATGTTCAACAGTACTTTCACGATTCTAGTTCGAGCCTCTGGTCTTAGTCATATTCCATAGTTTCGATTCCTCGTCCGCAGCTTTGACCTGATGAGAAAGTAATAAAGTATGCTACCCTAAAGATTAGCGAGGGGAAAGAGGGTAATCTGGGTATGGTAAATAAAAGAAAAGAGAGACCGAGGTCTAGTTTACCCACTCCCTTGTTCCGAAACTTGTTTTATAGAGGTTTTTGCAAAAATCTGACGTTCGTTGTTCGACGGAAACTGACGTACTGGGGAATTCTCAAAACCAAACACGTTCTCTGAATTCCTCGTTTCACTTTGGTGAGGATGCCTTCGTTTTTTTCGAAGGCTTTTGAACGACAAGAATTCGCTGCCCTATGCGTCTCCAGAAATTGCTGAGAATATCAGTTGCTTGACTATTCTAAATGTACACTTCTGATCAAGTTCAGACTGCTTGATCCGATTCTTCTTTATGAACCGCTCTTCAAAAAAAAAGAAAAGTATTAAAAAATACATGATGAATGAAGAACTCGATAGCAAAAATGAATACCTGTGTATGAATAGAAGGAAGGAGAGACGAGTGAACTGACCAAGGAGTTTCTCCGTCACAGTTGCTGTTCAACTGTTTAGATCGATAGAACGAGAAATGCAGACGATAATCCTCATTAAGAGTGCATAGGAAGTATCGGGGATATGAAGAAGGAAAAAGTAAGCAAGTGAGATTGAAAATGAATCTGAGGGAGTCGAATTACTCACGAGCAGTTCAATTATGGCTAGTAAAACGATCGAACAGAATATAGTATTCTCGATGTCGCGTTGCATGTACATATTTGGAAGTACAGAAAATGAAATGAAGAAAGAAAGCATCTGATTCTAGTGTCTTCAAAAACAGGGAAACCGTATTAAGATTGTCCAAAATAAAATGAAAATGATAGATTATAAGAATAATACTCCAAGTTGCGCTGGTTGCATTTCATCCGTATTCAAATTTTGTATTTATTTATTATTTTTTTTTTTTTAGCATAACTATCTGACTCACGTATTCTTCGAATATTAATGAAAAAAAAGCGTCCAAAACCTTAAAAAAACGAAGAATAATTTTTTTCAAAAGAAAAGTGGGAATTCTTATAATTAAAACGTCCACGATGCGTTCGGAGTGCGTGTAGGTAATTTCGATTCGAGTGCATAAATTTTCGGTTTTTTCTTACGAATTTATTCGAAAAGCAAACGCATGTAGAAATGATTTTTAAATATTGTGGACAGAAATTGTAATTTGGCTCATCTCCAGAACATTAAACATTCAAACAACCGTGAGCTGTACGAGAGTTGAAGAACGTGGAGAAGGAAAAAAAAAAATAGAAAGAAACGCAAACGACGCCAAATAACATTATTTCTCAATGAGTGACTGTAAATTAGGTAGACGAAATTGATGATGCGTTTAGCTTGGTCATATTATTCCTAAAAAAAAAAAAAAAAAACGATCATCAGTGGAAAAGGAGAAAAAAACCTCGCTTCTGGGCTCGATCGTGATTGACTCGGTAAATTGCGAAAATTCGAAGTAATGAGAATTTCTAGTCGATTGTAGAGTATAGTTGAAAAATGTGTGTAGAACGAACTGTTCAAAAGGAAGAAAGAAATGGAAAACGGAGCCACGAATTACATTCCAAGAAAATAACATAGAAATTTTCAACTCGTTACGTTCACATTTGGGTTGTTCCGTCTATTTTTGGTTAAATAACGTGGTTTTCTCACTTCTTCTATACATTATTTTCGATTCTAGAAGAGTAGAACATTCTAGAGTAGGAGGAACAAGGTTCGAGGCACTGACAAACGATATAAATTATAAAAGTTTTGAAGAGATCGTAAATAGGTTTGTCATAAAAGTATACAAGAGTATTAATTAGTCATGAGGTTGTGACTATTTTTTTTCAAACATTACGTTTACACAAACTCATATAAAGTTGATCAAGTTGACTCATACACGAATACTGTTATAAAACCAACATGACTAGATCAAAGTATCTCAGTTGGCATTTGCCTCTACAAAAATGTGGAGACAAATGCCAATTTGTATTCTTCAATTCAATTTCGAGTCGATTACGTACGAATGGAAAAATTTGTTGGCGAACAACTCGATCGGGTAAGAAAACACGGAAAGGAAAATTTCGAGAAAAGTTTGCAAAAATGCTTCCCTATTGAGTTAGATGGATAGCGTGGACGATTGATCTGAAACAGGCTACTCGCCTAAGAAAAGGGTGTTTAAACGAGGAAAATTCCCGAGATTTGTCACATCAATCTTGATTTTTTTATTCTGAGAAAATAACAAATGACGCTTGTGAAGGTAGTATAGAATAAACAGTTTATTGAAGTTCGTTTGAGAACTCGTCTGTTTTCATTCCTTGAGCAATATCGTGAGAATCGCCCGTCTGTCTAGGTTTGAAATTGGTATTTAAAGAGTTTCTCCGCACCAATTCTGAAAGTTTGAAACTGTCACCGATGAACCTTGAATAAAATGATATCCCCATTATAAAGTGGACTCGGGAATTATATGTTTTCAGGGTGTCTACAGATGCTAAAAAGTCCTTCAATTTTCGGATTGGGCGATGAAAGTCCTACTGAAACTCCCGAAAAAAATTTTCCAAGTCCTTCATTTTTATCTCAAGGTGGTGCTTCAACTTATAAAAAATATATATTTTTTTTTTTTTTTTTTTTTTTTTTTTTAAGGAAATTTATTAGGAACTATACGAATACATCTACCTATAGTTTTATCATCTTAAAATTAGTTAGGCCGAGTGGCAGCCCGCTCGGCGACTAATAATAACAGCATCAATAATGACAATACAACAATAATAGTGATAATATAGTGATGATAATGATGATATAGAACAAACACGTAGTTTCATTAAATTTCTGTGAAGTGTTTCCGTTTTAACCGACGTGTGGAGGATTGTTCCAGCAGGCTTATGCTTCGATGTTTGGATGTGTGTGAAGACGGGATTCATAGTTTTCTGTGAGTCTATGTAGGATTTCGGTGACCAGATTTATGTCGAGTTCTTGATGAAGTGTGTCGTTGTGAAAATACCAGGGAGCACCTGTCATTTTCCTCAGTATATTATTTTGGACTCGCTGGATGATCTCAATACTTGTTTTTGCTGAGCAACCCCAGAGAGGAGCTGCATATATCCAGATAGGTCTGAGCACTGTTACGTATAAAATTCTCTTATTTCGGAGGGATACCTTATTTTCTGCTCGGAACATCCAGTATAGTTGCCGAAACGCAAGTTTTATTGCTTCTCTTTTCTTGAGGATGTGGTCTCGCCAGGTCAACTTTGAGTCTAGGTATACACCTAAGTATTTTGCCGTGTCAGATCTCGGAACAGGAACCCTGTTAATGTGTATTGATATATATCCATGCGGTCTCAAGGCAAAGTCTACTCTGACAGATTTTAGTTCATTTATTTTAATTTTCCATTTACGGGTCCAGTTGTATATGGTGTTCGTTTCATCTTGCAGTTGCGCCACAGCAGTGTTATAGTCTGAGTTTTTCGCTAGTATTACCGTATCGTCAGCGAAGGTGGCCAGCATTGCATTTTCCAGTGGAGGAATATCTGCCGTATATAAGAGATATAGATGCGGCCCCAAGACACTGCCCTGGGGGACCCCGGCGAGGATAGGTTTCCTGGTCGAAGTGGTTTCACCGTATTGTACCTGAAACGAGCGGTTGCTGAGATAGGATGACAGTATAGCAACATGCTGACTAGAGATAGTTTCGCTGACTTTATGTATCAGTCCCTCATGCCAGACCCTGTCGAACGCTTGGCTGACATCCAGAAAGTGAGCTGGGCAGTATTGCTTTTGTTCCAGAGCCTGACTTATGTTTGTTGCCACCCGGTGAACCTGCTCTAACGTGGAGTGGCACGAGCGAAAACCAAACTGGTGGTCCGGGATTGTGGTGACTTCCCTCAGTCTTGAAAGGTACAGTTTTTCAAAGACTTTGGAGAGCAGCGGCAGTAAAGATATTGGTCTGTACGATTTGGGGTGATTTAGCGGCTTTCCTGGTTTCGGTACTACGATAATTTTTGCCAGTTTTCATTGGTTGGGGAAGTGTCGGAGTCGCATTATGGCATTAAAGATATAAGTGAGGATTACTCGTAATTTCTTTGGCGCCTCCTTGAGCATGTTTGCAGTAATCAGGTCCATTCCAGGTGCTTTCTTCACACGGAGCTTGGATATTGTTGTAAGAACTTCTTTTGGCGGAGAATGGTCGGATCGGCTCTGCTTCCTTGCTTTTATTTTCTGGAGTGACGTCAGTGATGATGTCATTTGGCCTGAACGTGGTTTCAAAGTAGTTTGCAAGCGTTTCAGCTTTGTCTTGGCCACAAAGGGCCCAGGAGTTGTCAGCTTTTACGCGGCTTGTGGGTTGGTGGTTTGTTACGAGAGTTTGCCACTTTCCCCAGCGAGTAGTTTGTCACTGGAGTTGGATCAAGTGAGGAGATGAATTGGTTGAAGGATTCTTCATTAGTTTGTCGAATCAGTTCTTCAGCTTTCTTGCTGCTGGCATTGAATTCGGCTTTGTGAGCCGGATTTCTTGTAGTCTGCCATTTGTGGCGTGCTTTGCGCCTTTCACGGATTGCCTGGCGTACCTCTACTGGGTAGTATACTGTAGTTGGGGCCTGCTTGGTGTTTACTGGTGTAGCAAGTGAAGCTGCTGTTGTTAAGGCTGTATTAAGATCCTCCACTGCTGTTTCTAGTTCAGCTGCGGTCTTCAGTGATGCACGTAAGTTGATTAGCTTATGCAGTTCAATTCGATAGACATCCCAGTTGGTGCGACCTGTGGTAAGGCGTGTTTGTGGGTTTTTGCAGAGGACAGTGTCACTGAGCGTCAGGATGAGTGATGAGTGGTTCGATGGTAGATCACTGAGGTTTTGTATATCGGTGTAATGAGGATATAATTGAAATTTTCAATATCAACGTGGGCAAACTGAAAAATCCTGGAGAAGGTTCTGCGAAAGTGCTTCATTTTTACTTGTCAATTTTTTTGTAGTCACCCTGGTTTTGTACTCTTTACTACTTTGATAAATTTGTTACGGGGGAGGGGGGAAGTAACTCATGACTCGTGAGTAAAATGCAATGACTTTGATCCCAAAAATAGATTGATCAGCAAAAATGGTCCATTTTGATTTAAAGCAGAAATACCATTTCTGTTGATTTTTTTGTCAAGTTCAGTTTTTCAGTCACGCAGGAAAATTTCAGTCATCAACTCATTAGTCAGTCGGTCAATGAGTTAGTGTCGAAAAATCTGATTCATCAGCAGTCAGTCAAGAAATTTTAGTCGTTGGTCAGTTTTATCGTTTGACTTGACTGAAACCTAACACCCTCGATTCAAAAGCCATATGTTAGAGTACTTATATTTCATTTGAATCAACAGTACTACAGCCGGAAATTTCAGTTCTGGCTTTTGACCTACTCTTACGACCTTGAAAAGTGTGGCTCTCGACTTTTGGAAAAATTCAGCTGAGTTTTGGCTGATCAATGTCATGAAGGCATGTCAGTCTAGACGAAACGATCTGGCGAATTGGAACTTTGTTATACCTAAGGAAGATACCTATTCTCCAGTTTGTGCTCATGTCTACTGGATGACTGCATTACAGGCTCCTATGCTGAGCGGCTGAACTGAACTAGAACCAATCTTTCTTGTCTTTTCACATTAGTTAGATGTGGTATGGAGTAAGTTTTACTGAATAGAAGATATTGGATATTGCAGTAGATCTGTGATGGACTGAGTTATCCTGACGTCAATGTCATTCGTCAATTCGGCTCTCATATGCGGAGCATAGATCATCAGGTTACCAATTTATTAAAAAAGTTGATACAAGAAATATTATTTTACATTTCAAATATGTCAGGTTTTTGCTATCAATCTGGGAAAAAAAAAAAAAATCTTTGTCGTATTATTTTTCATATTTAGTTGCTTAGTGATCTTTGCTCCGCATGTATTTCTTATGGGAGCCAAAATGCTGGTTGGACCGATGTCCTGCAAAATGCGTACTCTTGCCAAAGAAAATCGATCACAATCGACATTTTTGTTATGATAAATAACTCAGTCCATTCTTATTTCTATACTTTCCTATTTTGCAAAAGAAAATGGAGAAGCCAAAAACAAAAAGCTGAAGAAATTTGGCTTATTTGCGCTTTCAGCTTTGGGAAGTTCAAAAAACTCACGGATTGGTTCTTTAACGTAGCTAAACGAGGGGTGGCATGGAACCTGTTTTATGAAAAATGTAGATTGTGACGTCACAAGGCTGACCTATGACGTCATCATATTGTGATGTCATAGGTCCGGACTTTTGAGCTCAAGGTGTTTGAAAAGAGGTGTGCTCAGCTCATTGTAAACAACAAGGCGCTACATCAGCTGATCTCCATTTAAAACATTGTAAAAACGGAATCGGGTGACGTCACTCGGTTCCGCGTCCCATGTATTTTTAAATGTGCGTGCGGGTTGCGTTTTGTTTACAATCGAACTGAGCACACCTCTTTTCAAACACCTTGTTTTGAGCTGTACATAATGGAAGGGGAACTTGAAAAAAAGTGTTCTGTGACGTCACAGACCTCGTTCCCAAGCTATATATGGTAGAAGGGAGACTTGTAAATTTTCGAGCTCCTAGCATCGCCGGACGGCGGACGTTTTTTCCGATAAACCCAATTGAAAAGCTGACTTTCAGTTTTGCTCTCATCAGCAAGAATTCAGCTTTTGGCTTTCATCTCAGTAAATGAGACGTCACAGAAAAGCAGGGTTCCTTACCTAAGCCGAAGCTTTTAGGTATTAGCCGTGAGACAAGAAATTTTCGATCACGATTAGCTAGCCAATGAGACCGGGTTAGCCACTAGCTGATAGCCGAAGCCAATTAATTTAATGGGTTAGTTTTCACCAAGTTGTCAGCCAGTGCGATTGGGTGAGCAGTCCTTAGGAAAAAGTCACAAAAAAACAAAGATATTCCTGCCTCTTGTTCGCTGAATTGAAACACCGTTCGTTTGGCTGGATTTGTTCATTTTCTAGCGTTCATAAACCTGAACAGAAATTTTACCTTATTTGAATCATTCTTATTACTGTCATTAGTGAATGTGATGTCACAGAAATGTACGACGCGACATTTCCGTCTTCTGTTCTCTGAATTCAAATGAACCCGAACGCCGTTCTTTCGCGTTCATTAACGTGAACAAAACCATCCTGAAAAACCATAAGGCAAGATATATGGAGCTCCACTTTGTATACAATTGAGTCTGCAGCTGGTGGCTGTATTTGCATCTTTTTTTCTATTCTGTGATGACGTCATTTTACGCCAAACGCGCACAACCTGAACGCAAGTGCAGCCATCAGCTGATAGAGACTTAATCCTATAATACAAGATTGAGGTCTCATTAGATTTCTTGTTAATACCCACGTTACCTATAGTTAGTCTTCTTGCTACCGCAGTTGGGTTTATTTTCTACCACAATTTTCAAATACTTCATCCATCTCCCTTCCCGTTGAAAAACATGAAATTCGAGAGAACAAATAATGATTTTTTTTCCCACGCTGAGTCATCTATAGATCCAGAAGCTGTATTAAAAAACAAATTGATGTAATCTTGAGATATCATAGATCAATATATCCAATTCGTCCCTGAAGTGAGTGAGAAGTGTTTCCATCAGGATTTTCCGAAAACATTAAAAGGTCATTCGTGTTGGCGAATTTTTCGAAAGCAAAACGTTAGAAATTCGTCGTATTATAAGGGAAACCTCATGATCCCAATTCCAATTCATAATCATGTTTAGTATATCGATGCCAAGATGTTACATACATTGAGCAGAAATCATGGCATCGAAATTGAATTTCGAACAAAAACTTCAAAATATTATGAACGAACTTGAAAATCCATTTCAACGAAGTTTAGCCTTTCCGATGTATTCGATTGAACTTTCAACTTTTTGTTCGTATTTTATTTTCGAAACATACTCCCCGTTATGAATGACCTTTTAATTCTTCGCGTACATTATTTCGCGTCGAGAGAGAGAGAGAGAGAGAGAAAAAAAAAGAAATTCTATTTGCTCAACTAATTGCGTCATAACGTTGAACAATCGACGATAATATTGACGAATTTTTGAACGTAAACTTTCTAATAAATCAACATTTTTCTTACAAACGACGATCTTTCCGAATGGATGGCGGGCAGTTATGAGCTCAGTTCTCTTGGCCCCGATACACGAGCCTACGAATGCACCATCGAAGTCGAGTATATCGAGGTTCCGGACCGGTTTTTCCATATTTTCAGATGAAATTATTATCCGAATGACACGCTGGTCCCTCTCGTTTCATTTTGGTAGATTAAAATGAAAGATTAAGAATTAATATTTTGGATTAAGTACAATTATTACGAAAGATCCGAGTATCGAAAACGTATAAGATAACTTTTGTGTTACCTCGACGATTTTTGCGAGCTTCAACTTATCCGAGACAGTACTGGGTATTATGTTTTTTTTTTTTTTTTTTTCGCTTCTTTTCCTTTCTCGAGATATCGATTCAAGCTGAAGCAATGTCTCGGACTCGTTTTTCCAGTTTGACCAAGTTTCAACTGATCCCATCATATCGGTATGCTAACGAGAGAAGAAAAAAATAAAAGAAAACAAAGGAGATGAAAGATACTACGTGAATGTAAAACATCGTAACACGAGAAATGAGAAACGAATGTTCGAGTAATATTGATACCTCTCTGTACAGAATGAGGGGAATGAAGGTATAATGAGGAAGTCGTGATTTTTGAATGTCGCGTCGTAGAAATTTGCGTTGGAGGAAGTAAAGAATATCAATAATTGATAGCGTGCGGTTCTGTTGAAGGGAAATCGTACACTACTAGTGGGCCTAATTCCAATTGAGCTAGCGAAATTTTCGGCTTTCGCGAGCCTATATGTAACTTCTAGCCAGCCAAACAGGACATTAACCTCGGATTGATATTTAAATTTTGACGTAATGCACACATCGAGAGAGCTTCGGTTGGCTGATGTGCAGTAGTTGCCAGTCGACTCTCGCACAAGTCCAATCTGTTGTTAACTGCCAGTCATTTTACGAATCTTCGCCTCCTCTCTCTTCCTTCTTTTGTAGTCGTAGTCGTTGTACATTTCTCGCTACTTGACGTAGAAAAATTCGGATAATTAATTCTTTAATATTTCCCGCTTACAGCTGTCCACCTCGCTCATTCCTACCGGCACTTTGTAATATATTTTTGGACGAGTGTGCGCCGGACAATGTACTCGAAGTTACTGCCAGAGCGATAACCTATTACCTGGATGTGTCAGCGGAGTGCACTAGACGAATTATCTCAATGGATGGTGCGGTGAAAGCCATTTGCAATCGTTTGGTCGTCGCTGAGCTAGATTCGAGAACCAGTCGCGATTTGGCCGAACAATGTGTTAAGGCATGTTCTGTAAAATTTTGACGAAATTATCAGCGGCGGCGTCGCGGGATTAGATCACGCGCGCTCGCTGTTTATCCTACGCAGTATCGAATAACAATCGATTTTTTTGTGATTTTACGCAGGTATTAGAATTAATTTGTACACGGGAAGCGGGAGCGGTATTCGATGCTGGAGGTTTGAATTGCGTATTATCATTCATCCGTGACAACGGGTCGGCTATCCACAAAGATACCTTACATTCAGCGATGGTCGTCGTGTCGCGTCTTTGTTCGAAAATGGAACCGCAAGACTCGTCGTTGCCCGTGTACGTCGAATCGCTGTCGACGCTGCTGAAGCACGAAGACGCTCACGTTGCCGATGGTGCCCTACGATGTTTCGCCTCCCTCTCAGACAGGTAAGTAGATGACGCGGTGGAAGTTTTCATTGCGCGACGAAGTGTCGGGATGATGATTTGGAGCTCACAGAACCTACTTACTTGTGCTAGTTTGTAAAAGGCTCTTGATTCGATGAAATGGAACGGAGTTGTACCATCTGCGAGATGGCTTTCAATTTGCTACAGAGACAGCAAGCTTATGACCTTGTTATCAATGATGTGGAACTCCTATCGTATTCAACTTTATGCTGTTTCACCCTGAAAATCAGATCTACAATCACTTCTCTTTTAGGTGTCTAACCATGAAATACTCCGAGCGCCCCTGCGTGTGATAATTGGATGGTTGTTCCTCAACCTGTGGATTCTTACGAGTTGTATGTTCTTTTTGATGAACCTAGAAGCAGAGATATGATAGAATTTCAGTTTGTATAAGATAAAGTGTCTAGTTGATGACTACACTTGCATTCAAGTTTTGCTTTTTTGGCACAAAATGACGTCAATAAAGTACATGAATGTAATGCCCTAGGCCACTCGCCTGTGATAAAACACTAGAAAGGGAAGTATAATGTGACTGTAGCTTGTATAAGATGAAGCTGGTCCTACGGACTGTATACGCTCATTTTTCTCTACTCTGATGACGTCATTTCGGGCGAAAAACGTTGAACTTGAATAGAAGTGCAGCCACCAGCTCAAGACTTGATCCTATACTACAGAGGTGTCTCATTACTTCTCCCCTGATAGTGTCTTTACGTCATTACTTTAGTAGCCTCTTGTTTTTTGAAAACGTTCTGCGAGAGTCATGTAAGTTGTGCGCAGAGATTTTGCGAACCACGACCGATGCGTCTCTGATAAGGATGAGAAATCGGTACAATCAATCTGTTCAGGAGAGTTGATTTTTGAATAACTTCATCCATTGCATTCTGCTCAATAACTTCATATTTGAGACCTCTGGATCTGTAATCATTACTTGATGCATTTTTTTCTTTTTTTACAAAACTTTTCCCATATTTATGCCCAGTTGATGAAAAAAAAAAAGAAAGATATTGTTAACTTTCTTTTGATGTGTTGAAAGGTTACTTCTTATAAAGAATCTTAAATTTGAGATGTTCCCTGTTCCTTGTGGTCGTTCTTGAAAATTTGATCCTGAAAGAATCCTATTCATTTCTGTACAGTCTTACTCTGAAAATCAGATATACTGTCACTTCTCCACTATGTATCCACCTGTGAAATACTCCAACGGCTTCTGCTTGTGATAACTGGTTGGTTGTTCCTCAATCTGTGGATTCGTACAAGTTTCTGTATTCTAATGATACTGATGAGGCTCTCACCTCTGGTGAAAAAAAGGGCTGTAGTTTGTATACGATGAAGTCTGCAGCAAATGGCAGCATTACATTCATTTTTCTGTACATTGATGACGTAATTTTGCGCCAAAAATGGAAAACTTGAAGATAGGAGTTCTATTGTCTTTACTCTAGTAGCCTCTGGTTTTTTGAAAACGTCCTGCGAAGATCATGCAAGTTGTGCACATAGATTTCGCGATCCAAGACTCGTCATTTCGCGCCAAAAACGCGGAACTTAGCCATCAGCTGGAAACTTGATCCGGTACAACACAATAGTTCCATTTCTTCTCTTCTTATAGTGTTTCTGCTTCTGTTGTCACCGGCTTTTTGAAAACGTTCTGCGGCGCTCATGTAAGTTGTGCACATGGATTTTGCAATTCAAGACCCGTCATTCTGCGCCAAAAACACGGAACTTGGCCATCAGCTGGAGACTTGATCCTGTATGAGACAGGAGTTCCATTAGTTTTCTTTTTATAGTGTTTCTGCTTCAGTAGCCTTCGCTTTTTCGAAAGCGTCCTGCGGCGCGCATGTAAGTTGTGCACATGGATTTTGCGATTCAAGACCCGTCATTCTGCGCCAAAAATGCGGAACTTAGCCATCAGCTGGAGACTTGACCCTGTACGAGACAGCAGTTCCATAACTTCTTTTCTAATAGTGTTTTTACTTTAGTAGCCATTGGTTTTCTGAAAATGTCCTGCGAAGGTCATGTAAGTTGTGCACATGGATTTTGCGATCCAAGACTCTTCATTTTACATCAAAAACGCGGAACCTAGTCATCAGCTGGAGACTTGATCTGTACGAGACAGAAGTTCCATTACTTCTCTTTTTATAGTGTTTCTGCTTCAGTAGCAACCGGTTTTTTGAAAGCGTCCTGCGAAGGTCATGTAAGTTGTGCACATGGATTTTGCGATCCAAGACTCGTCATTTTGCGCCAAAAAGGCGGAACTTAGCCATCAGCTGGAGACTTGATCTTGTACAAGACAGGAGTTCTATTGCTTCTCTTCTTATAGTGTTTTTACTTCAGTCACCAGTTTTTTGAAAACATCTTACGAAGGTCATGTAAGTTGTGCACATGGATTTTGCGATCCAAGATTCGTCATTTTGTGCCAGAAACGCGAACTTGAATGCAAGTGCAGCCATCAGCTGGAGACTTTGAAACTTTTGCGAATCTTTATAATGATTTTGATTCGAGTTTTCGCCTTTTTCCGAGTTTCTCAAAAAGATCTGCCGCCCCTCGACTCTTGATTGAAATTTTCTTCAAGTTCCTCAATTAAATCGGCCAACTTTCGCTTCTACTCTTCGGCCCGATGAGGTCATGCTTTATAAACGTCTCAGCCTGATGACATCATATTTGCATAATGTTGAGTGTAGTAGACGCCACACCCTTCTCCTCTTCAAGGTTAGTCATCTCTCCCTCTTCGCTTTTCCGTCGAAATTTTCGACATTTTCGACCACCCACTAATGATGCCTTGCTCTAATGCGCCCTGGCGTCGTCACACCTTTCAGGTCAACCACCTCCGCCGTCTTCTTTTCTTTTGGCGAAATTATCTCGAGTTCCCCTAATGACGTCATGTAGGGCCTTTATCGGAATTTAGGACAGATATTTTCGAAGTCTGTGAATTAGGTTAGATTTTTGTGCAGACAGGATATTTCCAAGAATGTACTCCCGACAAATGAAGATTTGTTTGCGTTTCAAGAATGGGAGCGTTAGACACCCTCAATGTCTTCCAGTTCTTGGTAGAGATCGAACTCTAATTATAAAAAAACTTAAAATCTTCCAAAATTGGCTTTCCTGTTCTTGACTCGTATTTGGGAAACCTTGGATCATGTGATCCAATCCTCTTACCAGCAGAACTTGGATTCTATCTGTTTTACTATCATATATCATTTATAATCAAAATTAGAAATTGTATTGACTTTTACACTGGATGTTACTCGCACTGATGAGAGTCAATTATCGGTTTTGTGCTCCAGACTATCATTCACTTCTTCGAGACCAGTCATTCAAGGGTCCGTTTTCGACATTACGCGCTTATCCCAACCCCGATTTCTCTGTATTTCAGATTCACCAGAAGAAATGTTGACCCGGCACCATTAGCCGCTCACGGATTAATGAACGAATTATTGAACAGATTATCAGACGCCGCCACACCCATGCAGTCTGCCAATTCAACTGTCACTGGTAAGGCAATTTTTCCCTCAGAACTGGAGTACCCCACTTATCGCTAGCTTCATCTCAAATATTGTACTTTTCAGGTGCACAAAGTTTGAACACAAGCGGTACCGGCCTGTCTGAGTCGAAATCATCTGCTTCAGTTTCCACAGTTATCAGCCTATTATCTGCCCTGTGTCGAGGCTCTCCCGCAATCACACACGTAAGCGAAAAATTTTCAGATGAAATTAAAATAAGGATGCGAAATAGATGGTAATATTATTGATTGCTCCTTAGGATCTGTTGCGGTCCGACTTACCCGATGCGATTGAAAAAGCATTATGCGGTGACGAAAGGTAACTTTAAAAGCACATGTTCTCCGCCAATTTCGATCAACCGCAAAATTACGCTCACCTCTTCGTGTCGTCTCTTTTTCAGATGCATCTTAGATTGTATGAGATTGATGGATCTGCTTCTAGTGCTTCTGTTCGAAGGGCGTAAAGCGATATCAAAAGGCATCACGATTACTAATTCGGTCGGCATTACATCCGCAGCAGCAGTTGCTACAGCTCACGTTTTTCCCAGACTTCGGCGTATCGAAAGTTCGGGCGATAAATCGTATCGTCAACTTATCGACTGCATTCGTAGCAAAGACTGCGAAGCCTTGATCGAGGCGGTCGATTCAAGCGGTATGGAGGTCAATTACATGGACGACGTTGGTCAGACCTTGTTGAATTGGGCGTCGGCTTTCGGTACGCAAGAAATGGTGGAATTTTTGTGCGAACGCGGAGCGGACGTGAATAGGGGGCACAGATCGTCGTCGTTGCACTATGCCGCCTGTTTCGGGCGCCCGCATATCGCCAAGGTTTTGTTGCGGCACGGAGCGAATCCCGAACTGCGTGACGAAGATGGGAAAACACCTCTGGATAAAGCGCGAGAACGGACGGATGATGGTCACCGAGAAGTAGCTACAATCTTGCAGTCACCTGGTTAGTATTTCATAACCTGGCCCACCAAACTCCCGCCACAAGTCGACTCTGGTTACGGGCGTGAAGGTTTATGTTTCTCAAATCTCAATCAAGTTGTTGTATTTTTTCAGGTGAATGGATGATTTCGTGTGATAAAGATAAGAAGGCCGGCAGCTCGGAGGTAGAGGAAACGCTAGAACCGAAAGGCGATCCCGAAATGGCTCCGGTATACTTGAAACGAATGTTACCAGTATTTTGCAACTCTTTTCAGTCTACCATGTTACCATCGATAAGGTGAGTGTTACCTACCAATCCTCTTCACGTTCGTAATTACGAGACACTCGCTAATTAACTCTTGTCGTAATTGTCGTACGTGCGTGTTGATTGTTGCGCAGGAAATCTAGTTTGAATCTAATTAAGAAAATGATACACTACATTCAACCGCAGTTACTGACTGAAATATGTTCCGCCGATTTGCCAGCCTGCAGTCTAGGAACTATCTTGGTCGAAGTTATCGCCAACGTCCTTGATAATGAGGTAAGCGTACATTGCATGTCCTCGTTAGGTATGTCAGCTTTTTTTTTTTTTTTCGAACGCAAATTAAGAAAGGGTAGCGACGATTAGAATTATGCACTACGCTCATTGAAGTAATACGGTGTATTCTAGAAATCATTATGGTGGTGGCCACAAAATATAGTCGATTGTTATTTAAAACGTAAAGCCGAACGTCTGCGCTCTATGTACATTATACCGAAAAATCTGGTAATTGTTTTATGGTGGTGCATGAGCATACGTCATTAACCCTTTTTTTTCCATCGTGACTTCCATACCAATAAGATGAAAAATTACCGGCTTACTAATTTCATATTTCACGATTATATGTATTCAAAATTAGTATTATACGATTGATTTAGATAAACGTGTTGCTTGATGCGCAAAATGACTGCAACGAAACTAAAAATAATATTGTTCACCTAATCTATAGTGGCGAGACGGTAGAATGTTTGATACAAGTCTATAATTATTACATGGCCTTGTGCTGAAAAAAACAAAAAAAAAAGAAAAATACGAACGCGAACCTACTAATTATAACGAACGTGTTAATCTGTGTTCTAGGATGACGACGACGGGCAAATAATGGTCCTACAAATTATTCAAGATCTGATGATCAAGAGTCAGGATATCTTTTTGGATCATTTCGCCAGATTGGGTGTGTTCAGCAAGGTGCAACAGTTGACGAATTCGGCTACAGGTTCAACCGGAGCGATGGACGATCTCACTGAGGCGCATCAGGTACGTTTGTCGTGGTGGTGCTTTGAAAATATAAACAGATAAAAAACATCATCGCGCTCATTCTTTTCGCTACGTCCGTAGGAAAATGCGGGAAAGACTGAATATTGCGAGGATGCCAAAGAAATACTTCCGGGCCGTGCTTATTATTGGAAAGAATGGTGTTTCTGTCGCGGTAGAGATTGTCTGTATATATGGTCTGAGGCAGCTGCTTTGGAGCTGTCCAATGGAAGTAATGGTTGGTTTAGGTTTGTTGTGGACGGAAAACTGTCAACCATGTATTCCAGCGGTAGCCCCGAAGGAGGAACTGATAGCACTGGTAGGAATTCTGGTCATGTTTACGATGCAGGATGTAAGGTGAAGAGGGTAACTAATTAAAAACGGTTGCTTGCAGAGAACCGCGGTGAATTCCTAGAAAAACTTCAAAAAGTCCGTAGCATGATCAAACCGTCAACGCATACCCAGCCTATCTTATCGCATCCGGGCTCTACAAGATTGGTTGTGGGCAACTGGTCGCTGATGTCGCGCAAAGATAACGAAATCACCATCCATAATACTGATGGCCAGCAAGTT
Organism: Aspidiotus rigidus; assembly: GCA_035079385.1. Lineage (NCBI taxonomy): Eukaryota > Metazoa > Arthropoda > Insecta > Hemiptera > Diaspididae > Aspidiotus > Aspidiotus rigidus. The sequence goes on along the minus strand of JAVHKY010000015.1, from coordinate 4,536,160 downwards.
AGTATTGAAATGGCTGCCTGAAATTGTATACTAGCGGAGGTTTATTAAACTCTGTTCGTTCGCTATTTAGGTTACCACATTGCGTGAAGACTTTCCTGGTTTCACTTTTGAGTCCAATCGAGGTACGAAACATACTTTCTCGGCAGAAACATCGATGGGTGCTGAATTCTCTACGTCTTGGATACCGGGTAGAAAAACTAAGAGACTGCGTTCCAAAGCTGAAGCCCAAAAATTGAAAGTGAGTTATCTAGTTCAAGGTTTCAAAAAGGAAAGTTCGAAAATGTTACTCATGGAACCTTGTTTGAATTCAGATTAAAACGATCGCAACCGAAATTTACGACAAATATTTCAAAGTTGCTCAAGCTCAGCCTCGAGGAGTAGTGGCCAAGTTGGGAGCTATTGTAGCGCAAATCGACCGTGCTTGTCAAAAACAGGTAAGTTTCACTCACATGTGCAGAAGGCTAGCTAGTGTTTTGAACTTCCTCTCATGATCTGAATCCTTACAGTACATGTCAAACAACAAGGAAAAATCAGCTCAGTGGAAAGAAATGCTTCAATCAGCGTTGTTCGATTTGAAACAATTGTTACACGAAGATGGCGTGGTATCCTCGTACGAGATTCACAGCAGCGGCTTAGTGCAATCGCTGCTAGCCATGCTATCGACGACGGTATGGGATCAGGGTATCAATCCAGCCAAACGTAATAAATTACAGAAACAAAGAATCCGAATATTCCGTAACATATTCAAGGTGCGTAAATTTGAATCGCGTATTCAAAATTATTTTGTAATTCGTGCTCAAGGTGTCCGTGTGTTCTGTATTATAGTGCGAACTTCAAGACAAAGAGAATAATGCGGCCGCTGTATTGGTGCACAAATTGATCTCTGTTTTGGAATCGATAGAAAAGTTGCCCGTTTACATTTACGATCCTCCTGGTTCTGGTTACGGCCTTCAGGTACAGAACTAGCTTCTCAATTAAAATTGTAGTGCGTATGTGAACAACAGTTGATTATTTCTATTCTTCTTTTCAGACGCTGACGAGAAAATTACGATTCCGCTTGCAAAAAGCAGTTGGCGACACCTCCTTGGTAGACCGAACCGGACGCAGCTTGAAAATGGAACCTCTCAGCACAGTTGCTCAGCTCGAACGATATCTTTTGAAAATGGTCGCTAAACAGTGGTACGACAATGATCGATCTACATTCGCCTTTGTTACGAAACCCAAAGAATCGCCCCACAAGCTCACATTCAAACATCAGTACGATTTCGACGAGAATGGCGTCATATATTGGATCGGAACGAATGCCAAGTAAGTATACGACATCACTTTAAAACAATGTTGTTTAACGACGAATTTATCATTCTATTTTTTCCTCGTTCTCCTCTAGAACTTTCCCCGAATGGGTAAATCCAGCTCAATACGGCCTTGTAACAGTCACTGCATCCGACGGACGTAATTTACCGTACGGACGATTAGAAGATATCTTGAGTCGTGATACCGCCGCTTTGAATTGTCACACGAACGATGATAAAAATGCCTGGTTTGCTATCGATCTCGGCTTGTATGTTTTGCCTACTTGTTACACTTTACGGCATGCGCGTGGCTATGGACGTTCTGCTCTCCGAAATTGGAATTTCCAAGTAAGTTGAGTTTATCGAATTCGTATTATTATTGTTGTAGGTACTTTTTTTTACTACCTGTAATTTGTTTGAATACAGGTTTCAAAAGACGGCATTGAATGGCTAACGATGTACGCTCATATTGATGACACATCGCTAAATGAACCTGGTAGCACAGCTTCATGGAACATACAACCACCAGTCGATGAGAAAAAAGGCTGGAGACACATACGTATCCAACAGAAGGGTAAAAACGCGTCCGGTCAAACTTCCTACTTATCTCTGTCTGGTTTTGAGATTTATGGCACAGTGACAGAAGTGTGCGACGACTTGGGTAAGTTGGACTATTCAAACGTGTTGGTGGAATTGAACTGCATATTTTTCATGTAAATTGTATCAATTTTAGGAAAAGCAGCCAAAGAAGCGGAAGCCAACCTGAAAAAGCTTAGACGAGCTGCCAAACAATCCTTGAATTTGCTAACTATCGGTGCTCGTGTCTCCAGAGGAGTTGATTGGAAATGGCGGGATCAAGATGGACCCGGTGAAGGCACAGTGACCGGTAATATACACAGCGGTAAGTTGAAAGTAATTTGACATGTTGAATCATCTTTAAAGAATAGTAATTATTGTACTTGTTGGTCCGTATCACAGGTTGGATCGACGTTACGTGGGATAACGGTACTACCAACTCATATAGAATGGGAGCTGAAAATAAATATGATTTGAAAATTCTCTCGGAATCTTTAGACAGTAGTCCCATCGTTAATGTTCCTGTACCAGCTGCACGTCCACCTGCACGTACGTATTGACTGAGTTGTCGATTGTATGTTGTGTAATGGGTCTCTTTAATCGTAATTGTCTTCTTCTCTAGATAAAAGTAATAAGTTGGCGGCAAAAGCTGAAGTTAATAACGCCATAGTGAGTATCCTGAGTCGTAAAGCCAGCTCGACGCCAAGCTTACCAGACGCGACCGATTCAAATAATCAAAAGACTTCAGTCGCCAGCACTGAACAGGCAGCATCGGCTGATAACTTAGCTGCAAAAGTAAGTTTACTCAATATATTGCTTCAAGGATCCATCATCGTATATTTTCTGACCCAAGTTGTTATTATTATAAAAAAATCTTTTAAAACCATTTATAAACAGTTAATCTTGAATTTAATATTTACAAGAGAAAAATTTAATTGAAAATAATGAAGAAATTTTCTAGGAAATCGTAATGGAAAATTATGAATAAATTATGTATTTTAATTCTATAAACAGGTTCCTCTAATAAATTCATACCACCACATTGATTAATTTTTTTTAAATTGATCTTCAATACTTACAAAATTGATGAAATTTTTAAGGATATCTAATCAATAATAATTATTATTCAATTCATCTAATTTATTTAGGTATTCAATATTTTTTTATTAAAATTAAATGTCAATATGAATGGGATAGGGATCGAATCAAATATTACACTTTATTTTGCTTCGAAAAACCATCATCAAGTAATTTTTTTGTCACAAGTTCTTACTATTAAATGATTAAATTTTCAATAATATATAATAAAAACAAAAGAATTACAACCAAATTTTGAATTGATAGCAAAAATCATTGTATGAATATTGATGAAATGAACAAATTTATTGATATAGATATTGAATATAAAAAAGTTTTCAATGATCCAAAATTAATGAAGAAAATTGTATTTCATTAAAAATATCACACCAAGGGATATATATTTAATTTTGTATTTTCATAATAAATAGAATCTTATAAATCATTCCCACCAAATTAATCAATTTTCTATACATCTTCAATAATTTGAAACTTTCAGTAGTTTTTAAGCGTATCTAATCATTTATATTCCATTCATTTAATTTATTTAATCACAAAATTTCTAATCAGTTGAAATTGAATATCAATATAATTGGGATAGGAATCAAATATGAGTAATTTTTCTATCACAAGTTCTTATTATTAAATGTATTAAATTCAATAATGTAATTGAAAAAGAAAAAGAATTATAACCAAATATTTAATTGAAAGCAAAATCACTGTACTTGTATAAGAAGGCATTCATTAATTAGGTAAGGAAGATTTTGTTCATTTTTGACCTCTCCCCTCTTGAGTATGATTTTGCCCAAAAATTCTAAAGAAGAAAAAAATACTTTTTCTGTGAATTTTTGCATTGGTAATACATAATTTTTTCTGCTCGCTCTAAGGATGAATTTTGCTGATTTTAACCTGTGAAAAAACTTATGTAAGAATGGCGTTCTACCCCCTCCCCTGAAATAAGGTCATGTGGGGATATTTCAATCCCATCTCCCTGAGATCGGTGCGTAATTAATAAATGGGCTCTAAATATTGATAAAATGAATAAATTCAATAATATTGAGTATAAACAAATTTAAATAATCAAACCTTAATGAATTTCATTAAAAATATCAAACTAATAAATATTTATCTGATTTTTCAATAAATAGTTACCGTCAAATTAAATCAAATCTTATCCATATTCAATAATTTGAGACCTTTAATCATTTTCATGGCTGTTTAATCCTTTATATTCAGTTTAATATTTACACAAAACTAAGTATCAATATTAATGAAATAGAAATAAAATTATATTATATCAAAATATCAAATTAAATTTGTATTATGACTATTGAATGGATGATTCAATTATTACAATAATTTTTATCAATTGATAATGAAATAAAAATATTAATTTAGTTTTTATGTAACAATTTCACATCATATTTTATTTACTTTGAACTTGACTTTAGTGACTATAAATTTTGTATTTGAAAAAAAAAATCATCATTTATTGAAGTATATGTGTACCCGGGTAATTCTTTTTGAAAAAGACATATTTTCTCCCTCCTTATGCTCATTTTTCATAAGTTGTCAACAAGTTGGGGACAATATCATTTCATGAAACATAATTTTGAATATTGAACTTTTTAAACATGTTATATTTAATAGAATATGATTAATTTGTTGCAGCAAGCCGCTCAAGAAATTACGGACAACGTTGTTAGTGTAGCGCGCACCGAACTAGCGAATATTTCGTCTAATAAAAACGACAAAACGAACGATCAATCGGAGCACTATGTTGTGATGCAACTCAGAGATCCAGATATAGCTAACGGTAATAAAGATTTATCAACGATTATCGAAACGCTAGTCTCCGACGAAACAGCTCGCATGAATGGTAAGAACATTTTCGATGCAGGAAAATGCTTACTGAATGAAAGAAAATGTTCGTCGAGCTAGGTTCTTTGGAAAATTTCAATGACCTGTAATTTTATTGTGTATAATCGTGTTTACAGCCGGAAATACCGCCAATAACAACCAGTCGAGACGCGTATTCTCCAAAGACAATGCCAATACCTACGTGTTAGTAGATACGTTGCCGAATTTACCAAATTCGCCGAATAATATGTCTTCGAATAAGAGCTGTTACACCCGACTGAAAATGGTACGAGTTGAAACTTTCTCATGCTCTTACATAGGGACACGCCATTGTTCTTTTCTCGGGTTTTTTTACTGTTCATTTTTCTAGGCTATATTAATTATAAATTGTGTAAGTCAGTCAAAAATGGGAATTTTAATTTTACAGAGAAGTCTGTCCAGCATCAAAGGTCTACCCGGCGAACGTATGATTCCGATCGAAGCCTTCGAAGTGTACGAAAAATGGCGAGATAGCGATTTCATTCGTAATGCTAATAATTATCTGACTATGGAAGCTAATAATTTGGTCATTCCTCATAACTCCAGTTCTATCGGTAAGTGTCCAGCACGATTTATGAATTTTTCAAATATTATCAATATGTTGCGTGGTACATAAAAAACTTTTGCGATAACAGGTGGCATTTTACAATCAGCTCAAAGTTTTCCGAGTTTGACCAACAGTAGTACACCTATTACGATTCAGAACAGTATCTCAACGATCGCCTCGAACGCGAGTGGTGGTTCCATCAATTTTAATCAAGCATTAGCCATGAGTTTGAACTCAGCTTCCAGTGATAGTGAACGTGTTAGTTTGGAAGTTAGTATCGTACGAATTTCTGAAGTTGACAACCTCTCTGCGAACGCGATTCGAAAATATTCTTTCGAATTTCAGGATTTCTTGGAAAGCTGCCGCGGTCCTACTTTGCTAGCTGACCTGGAAGACGATGAGCAACTTCCCGACGATGACGAGAATGACGACGAGAACGAAGATGACGAAGATTATGAAGAAGTTATGGTACGTAACTTTAATACTCCTATTTATAAATCATTATTTTTAAACGCTGCGAGTTCAATTTCTTACGTATATACGTTGGGTAACAGGAGGAAGATGCTTTCGAAAACAGAAACATACCCGCAGAACATGCGATCGCGTCGGTGCGTAGTCGACGTCGTTGTTGGGACGATGAATTCGTATTGAAACGTCAGTTCTCAGCCTTGATCCCAGCATTCGATCCGCGTCCCGGTCGTACCAACGTTAATCAAACTACCGATCTCGAAATACCAACACCTCCGGAGCGGCTCGATGAGTTTGAAATGTCCTGCGAAGAAAAAACCGTGTACCAAATGCCTAAGTTAAAATTGACTCTGCGTGGACCCAATTTGACCGGAGTAAGTACATCACAGTTGTTTTTCCCCTTTCGTGAGATTCGAATGTTTCATTGTGGTTCATTATAGGTACCTGAAATTGATGTTCCTTTGAGCGATGGAAATTGGACCATATTTCAGGCGGTTCAAGAACTTATACATCGAATTGAATCGGGTAGCCGATCTGAAAAATTACGCAAAATATGGGAACCAGTTTATACGTAAGCGTTTGTCATCCTTTAGTATTCGTATTTTCGGAACTGGTTGAGATATGGTGTATTTGTTTATAGTATCATATACGAAGAAGCCAAAGAAGATGAAAGCGAGAAGAAAGAAGTTATGTTTAGTAAAAAGTGTACTAGTCAAGGAAGTAATCAGTCAAATTCGTCTAACCTTCACGGTAGCGTTACTTCACCCGTTTCACCCTGTCAGACCATGAGTTGTACGGTAGAGGATGTTCTACAATTACTTCGTCATCTGTTCGTAATTTATACCAAACCAGAAAACGAGAACAGTATATGTAAGTTCCATGTGAAAAATCGAAATTTGAAACGCTCTTTCTTCCGTCCTTAACGTGTTTCTACTATTTTTCGTGTTTAGTCATTGAGAACTCGAACGTGCTACTGGCGGAAGAATTCGCTAGCAAGAAGGTAACGAATAAACTGTTGCAACAAATACAAGATCCATTGGTGTTGAGTTCTGGAGCGTTACCAGCTTGGTGCGAGGAACTGAATCATTCGTGTCCGTTCGTGTTCCCATTCGAAACCAGACAATTATATTTCAGTTGTACTGCATTTGGACCGTCTAGGTAAGAATTCGTAGCGAAGAGCAGCAGCGTGGTGGTTCGTTAGACCGGAGCGTTCTTATTTGTGGTTACCGATGCTTGCAGATCTATTGTGTGGTTGCAAACGCAGCGTGACGTGACCGTCGAGAGACAGCGTATGCCAAGTTTGTCTCCGAGACGCGAAGATAATCACGAATTCCGCGTCGGTCGACTGAAGCACGAACGTATTAAAGTGCCGCGTAATGAAGAGTTGTTAGCGTGGGCTCGACAAGCGATGAAAACTCACGCCGATAGAAAGAGTATTCTAGAGGTTAGATTCTACGGTTTCGAATACGAAAGAAGATTACAATTAGTGGCGGTATTTTATTTTAACGTCGACGTGTTTTCCCATTTTTTCAGGTCGAGTTCATGGGCGAACAGGGTACGGGTCTTGGACCGACTTTGGAATTCTACGCTCTTATTTCGGCTGAATTACAAAGACGCGATTTAGGTAGGAACGCACAGGCTTTTATTTCAGAATCTCAAAAATTCTTTTGAAAATCTGGTTGTAGCCTATTGATTTTATCACTAAACTTATAGTCAAATATTCAAAGGAGAGAAGTGTTCTGGAATAGGATTGTCCCTCATATTTTACTCGTCCTTCTTCGTTCCATCCGCTTGCGTTTTGCTGGTTGGCTCGTGATACTTTAATGAGAGGTTTTCAAGTACTTCGCTGATGCAAGATCTTGAATTTCAGGCATTTGGCTCTGCGACGACGACGAAATTTTGGACGGCACAGTTAACGCTACCCCGGTGGATCTTGGTGAGGGCCTGAAACCACCCGGTTACTATGTACGTCGAACGACAGGCTTGTTCCCGGCACCTCTCATTCAAAATTCGGAGCAATGTGATCGCGCGGTTAAGCATTTTTGGTTTCTTGGTATTTTCTTGGCGAAAGTCTTGCAGGATAATCGTTTGGTCGATTTGCCATTGTCGACACCCTTCCTAAAACTGTTATGTCAAGGAGAGATACACACAAACATTCACGAGAGGTAAGTTTCTCATAATGCTGAGAATAATTCCTCAAAGCAGGTGACGAGATTAGCTTATTTCTTTCCTGTAGAATTGGACTGCCACTAAAGACTAATACTATCGAAGAAGATCTTATGGTGTCGTCGTTCATCTCGGAAGAGAGTGAAAAAGAACAAGAACTGATGGCGGACGACCCTCCAAAATCGACGGACGAATCCGGTAAACCGTGGTTTGCGGGTATTTTGAATGAAAAAGACTTAGAAGATGTGGATCCGCTGCGTAGCAAATTCCTACTACAGATGAAAGAATTATCGAATCGTAAATCGAAAATAGCGTACGATAATACGCTTTCGTTGGAGGCTAAAACTTGTCAAATACAGAATCTATCGTTGAACGACTCGACGACTGAACCGGCTGTACGTCTCGAAGATCTCGCATTAACATTCACCTATCTACCATCGTCTCGTGTCTTTGGTTTCCATTCTGCCGATTTGATTAAAAATGGAACGGATGTTGAAGTGAGAATTTGTTATTATTTTAGGCAGAAGAACGCAATCAGAATGAGAGTGAAACTTTTCGTCTTGTAATTTTTCAGGTAACAGTGGAAAATGTGGACGAATATATAGATCTCAGTTACAAATTCTACCACGAAGTCGGTATTCGAAGACAAATGGAAGCGTTCCGTGACGGTTTCAATCGTGTATTCCCATTGAGTAAATTGAGCGCGTTTACGCCTCAAGAAATTCGTTTAATGTTATGCGGAGACCAAAATCCACACTGGACGCGCGAAGACTTGCTCAACTATACTGATCCGAAGTTAGGCTACACCAAAGACAGGTAAGTAGTCGGAAGTTTATAAATTCAGTTCCTCGTATCAACGTTCTAATAAATTTCATTCATTTTTTTGCAGTCCGGGCTTTTTGCGATTCGTAAACGTCTTGGTGAATATGTCGGCCGAAGAGCGTAAATCATTTTTACAATTCACTACTGGCTGTTCCTCATTGCCTCCGGGTGGTTTAGCCAATTTGTATCCGCGACTGACGGTCGTTCGCAAAGTGGATGCTGGTGAGGGCAGTTATCCATCTGTGAACACGTGCGTACATTATCTGAAATTACCCGACTACCCGACCGAAGAAATACTGCGGGAACGTTTATTGACTGCGACTCGTGAAAAAGGCTTCCATCTTAATTAATTCGTAATAGTTTCAAAAGGGTAACAAACACACGTCTAGCTTTTACTATTCCTGCTCCTCATCCTGTTTTCTTTTTTTACTTATGTTATAATGTTGATATTTGATTTTCTTTTTTACTGCAGAATTGTTTATCGATTGTAAATTGAGCCGATTCGGTTCTTGAATTGTATTATATTATATGATACATAGAATGTAGCGGTATGGGTTAACGCTTTTTTAAAAGTACAATAAGTACGACGAGAAATTATTTCAGCAAAAGATGAAAATGATGTATCAATGATGGAAAAAGTATGGATGAAAATTTTTGTAGTAACGTACTATTTCTCTCTTTATTGACCTCGTTTGTGACAATATTCAAAATTTTTTGTTTCATTTTTATTATAAGTAAGTGATTTTCAAAAGTCTCAATTATTAAATTCGAATACTTCAGAGCCGATTCATTGAAGAAAGGTGCGGGTTACGGATACTTAAATCTCGTACATTTGTAGTTTGTTACACTCTCTCTTCTTTCTCGAGCTCGTTAAAATGAAATGAGATACGAAGAAGAGCTACAGAATTGAATTATTCAGGATAGAAGTGAGCCACCCCTTAATTTTTCGGATAATTCACTATTGGATTTTATTATTAGTTGCTACCTCTTTTGTTTTTTTTTCTGCTGACTATACAGTATAGGTAGCGATTTCGATGTGATATTTTATTTTATGGTTTTTATCCGTTTTTAACGTGTAAGTCTTGCTTTAATTTTTTTCTCCCATTTTTCCTTTTCTCTTAATCGCAAAGCGAGTACTTCTTTTTTTTTTTTGTATAATTAAGAATTCACATTTAGCGTATTTATTAGAGTTTTAATGTACGTGTCAGAGGAACTTATTAAAATTTTTCGTGATAATTACAAGAGATTTTGTTTTTCGTGGTGGTTGCAAAGCCGATATGCTAGAAGGAAAAATTGAAATTCTGTCCATGAACATAACCTACGATTCAAGACATAAGTTGAATGGGTTTTGAACGCATTGAACGAAAATTGTTACCTACTCTTTTATCGGTGAGTACCGTACTGAAGTCAAGAATCTGATAACCGGACCTGAAAATATTATCCCTGCTTGCAACTGAGAGTGAGAATACCTGATTGATCGTTCCATGAATCCCTTAATACTACTGTTATTTGGCCCTTGAAGAATTCATAAGAATGATCAATTCATTCGTCCAATCGTATTCTGATGCTCTAGCTCAGTATTTACTCAAACAGGTTTGAGAACATCGCCAGCTTCAGACGTGAATACTCTCTTTAAACCTTGTTCAATTTAATCGAGTTCTCAAAACTTTAGAAATTAGTGCGTCAAATGCCACACCTTTCTTTCGACGTTCAACCTAGCTATTGGTCTCGTCAAAAATATCCTATCAGATTCCATCTTCGATCAAGCAACTATTTTAAGCTTCTGAAAATCTGTATGACAGATTGGAGCTTCTCTCATCTCTTTCCCTAATATCTACTTGAACTCTTCAAAAGCTTACGTTTCTAACAAGTAATCTTATTTGCGCTCGATATATGTCCACAATGTCTTCAATTTTTATAATGGATCTGATACCAGTTTGAACTCGTTGCTTACATCATTAACCTCTCCCACTTTAATATAGCCAGCAGAGGTCAAACTTTATCCTCTTTCGACTTGTAAATATCATTCTCAATGTAGTGATCGCCGTGATGGTACTTTCGTTTTCGACTTCTTTCTTGAGCCCATCCTGCCCACGGCCACTGACGTGACTATTGGTCTGCAGTCTTTCTCTCATCCTCATAACCATGACTGTTTTTCCTTAACTTTGATAATGGTGTAGCCACAAGCTATTCGTTCAGTTTAAAGCTTACTAAATGATGATATAACACTGGTTGAATAACGCTTAATTCTCAATTTTATTAACGAGAGCTGCTCATCTTTTTATGATACATCGTCGTGTGTTTTGAGAAAGAAATGAATACCATAAAGTACATCGCCCGCAGTAAAACAATATAAGTTACCTACGCATAGGTATTGATAAGATCGTTAGTAGAAAACTCTGTGCTGAAAATTTTCCACCGTTAGCTTACTGCTTACTGATAGCAGTGCGTAATGAACTGTAGATTGAAGTAGGTACCACTTCCTGTATTAAAAACATGCCGCGTCTTACAGAGTGCTGTCTAGTATTCAAGAAAAGGAAAAACCAAAAAGGGTTACTATAAGTTATGATTGGCGTTCATCGATTAACAGCGATGATGACTGTCTTAACTCGTACACACTACACAGCCAAACCGGTGCAGATATCATTAATCTCACGAGTTCTTGTTCTCGTGAATAAATTTAATTGATATCTACCTCCGCTGAAACTAAAACCAAAAGTACTTTTGTTATCCTCTTTAAATCAACAGTCATCATAATTTCACAAAGCAGTATAGCTGAAATATTTCTCTTAATAATGGATTTCAGAAAGACAGAATTCTTGATAAGTTGGAGGAAATTGCAATTTTATTCGTATAGGTACATAGCGATGATAAGAATGATCCTCTTTGTAATTCTCAAATTTTAATTTTGTATGATTATTGATCGATTCTTTTGGGTATCAAATTTTTCCAAGTTCTCCAAGCAGCCCAGAGCTTGACGGTTTCTGAAGTGTACTTAATACTTTCCCCGAATTATCACCGCCCTCCTCAGAACAATAATTTATAATTATGAAGGACGGTGGCCATTTTGCCCGAATTACTCCCCATAAAACGAATGGGGTAGACAAACGTACGTTTGTCCTGCTTAGGGTTGCCAAATTGGCTTTTCAAAATGACCAGAGACAGAAAAGTTGAGAAAAAAAGCTTAATAAGGATTTGTGATGTACTAGAATAGAAACTCAATTGTTGTGAAAGAAATTTTTAATTTAAATTATTAGTCATCAACCTTACCGTGTGACCCTATAATGATCGATTATTAAACTGACCATTGAATATTTGTGACCAGTCACAGAATTGGTTGTAATTGATAAAAATCACCAAACATCTTCAAAACAATTTCCGGGACGCTTAGCGGAGTTTTCTTGTGACAAGATACATTTGATATTTTAATTTGTGTAAGCAATTTTGGAATACTTTGATAAAAAATTGTTTTTTTTTTCTAGAGAAAAAGTACTTTCTCACGAGAAGAAGAAATTGTTTTTTCTTGGTCGCTTTTGTATAATTTTTGGCCCATGTTCCCTTGAATCGCGCACTTATCTCAAGATTATCGATCAGGAGAAATGAGTAAGTTATCCCGTTCATGGGATCAAAGACATGTTCCTCCAATTTGCTCCTGAAAAAATTTTGTTGAGAAAGAAAGCAACAGGGCAAATTTATGACAGCCATCCTTTTGGAGATGGTCTAATTTAATTTTTGTGGAGATTTTCGAAAAGACGAGCACTGATTAGACATCACAGAGTCGAAAAACCAGACGTTTGAAAACCATATCTGATCAAATGTGAATTTGACGGCCAGTTCTTCCCTGAGTTTGAAATTAAATTTATAATCACTCTATTTTGACCGGTAAACAATCGCAATACCTAGATGCGCGAACTATTGAATAATTCTTTGACTAGGCTATTTGTAACATTTTCAAGGCGCTAGAATAAGAGTCCGATAAGTGATTAGGAACGGGCGAAATTTTTGGGAAAAATTTCTTTACATTCGTCAGTTTAACAGTATGTACATACAAGAACACACGAAATTAGTTACAGGTATAGCCCACAACCTACGATATTTTACTCAAGTAAGTTACCGTAGTATGAAGAATCTAATTCAAGCTAAATATTGACAGCTGCGTGTCCAGATAGTATTCTTTCTACTCTTTCAGATTAGGTACTCTATTTGAAAATTTTGCATCAATTCTTTTTTGGTTACCTAAATTAATACTCTTTTGGTCATACGGCGTAATTTTTTCTGCTCTCTTTTTACAAAACCACAGAGAAGAAGTCTTTTTTATTTTATTCATTTTTTGCCATTTGCTTCTTGAAGAATATTTTTGAAATCAAGGAGGAAGAATTAATTACTCTCTCACCTCGAAAAAAATTTGATTTCCTATAAAATTCATACGGTATGATTTTTATTAAGTACATGATTTTAAATCAACAATCAAATAATGGCTTTTCAAAGCATATACAATTCCATTTGAACCTCTCAGATGGAAAACTCGATGTCTCGATTTGTCATTTGAAAACGACATGACACTTCCGCTGCTCGATAGTGATCCGAATCAACAAGAGTAGAATCAGAATTTTCGGTGGTAGGTACTTATTATTTTCGCACGTGTATTGATTTGGGTTACAATGCTTATGCTAAGTACGCATTCATTTAGTATTCCTTGAATTTCCTGTAACGACGATGGCGACTAGTGTTCGCGATTCCAATTCGTAAGATAAATTCAAGTAGCTCCATCATCATGAAGAGCAAAAACGGAGGGGAAGTAGAAGAAAGAAGAAAAAATAATCGTCGCTCACATTCATGTTATAGATAGGATAGCCTCGCTACCGATACTAACAAAACGATTAAACGAAGCAGATATTTACTTCACGCTTCATCGAATCATTATAGCATTATTTTCAAGTAGGAACTGTACTACTACCATCATCGGGTTCATCTATACCTGTACAGTTCATTTACACCGTTTCCCCTATAACGAAGAATTAGATCACTGCTCGTGTCGTGATCGTTGCAACGCGTTGGCCAATCGCGAATTTTCGTTCCACCACCCCGCGATTTTCACGACGAGCATCTACGAGACGGTGTGGCGACTTTAGAGGGGAGATGTCACGCGCCACGATACGCCATCACAGTAGGTCAATAACATCACCTATACATGTTGTGTTCCAGAAACACTTTCAGTTTCAGCAGTTGTAGCAATAGCATCGTCCCTCGCTACGTTATACATGTTACATTTTACACATTATCCTGTCCTGACACATGCTCGGGGTACGAGTTCGCGTTCGCATTTCGTGCTTCTCAAATGAACAGCGTTCGTCTCCTTAACTCGACGCAACTTTAGTCGTTCTCATCTTCGTGACTTTTTTTTTACACTCGAGTTCTTATTTTTAAACACTTTTTCGTCGATTTTTTATTTGCCTTGTTTCGATATTGTTGAAATGACGACCGTGAATCCTCGATACTTAGGAAACCTGCAAGAAAGGTTGCGATCACTCTCAAGTCGTACAAATTGCCCGACCCGTCAGGAGAACGGCCAACGTTATCTGGGACCACCTGTTGACTGGAGTGGTCAGGTACCCGTCAACTCGGAAGTTTTCATATCGAAATTGCCGGCGGATTGTTTCGAGGACGAGATATACGATTTTTGTTCGCAAGCTGGGAAAATTTACTTGTTGAGATTGATGATCAATTTCGAAAACGAGAATCGCGGTTTCTGTTTCGTTACCTATTCCGATCCCAATGAGGCGAACTTGGCTGTTACCACCCTGCCTCAGAAGCCGCTCAGAAGAGGATTGTACGTGCACGCTGAAATAAGCTTGAATAATTGCACGCTGAAGATGTACGGACTGGATTTTCGATGGAAAGACGAACTTCTTGAACAAGTAAACGAATAATTACAGATACTGCCGAGCAAAATGAGATTGTTGTATGTTCGACATACGAACCCGGAGAAAAGAGCTCTTTGTGTAGGGAAGAAAGATATTTTTCTCCGAATCGCTGTTCTATGGATGTACGATAATCTCACTTTGTGTCGCCAAGCTACGATCGTGTGAATCTAGAGAATTGGGATCGACAAGTGGGGCGATTGTCATCGATTCACGGGATTCTTTTACGCGATAACCAACGACGATCTCTTTTTCTAATTAGCTGATATGGCTGCCGTACAAGTTATATCTACAAAACAACGATTAGGAGAATAAAGATCATGATACTGTTTATTATGAGCCCAAATTAATTGTATTCCCTCGACCGTTGTTTTACAGATATGTTAATTAAACTCTGGACGGCGGATGTATCCCCTCCCCTCCCCCCCCCCCCATAGAAGAAATAATTGACGTATGTTCACTTTTCGGATCACGATAGAGGTGCTTTACCGAATTGAAGAGTTAGCTAAGCAGCCAAGTTTTTAATTCGCGTTCCTGTCTTTTGAGCTATTCTGTTGTTTAAAACTTCAAAGGACAGTGAGAATCGACTACAGAAAAGAAGAGTTGATTCGAATTTTTGTTTTCTATTGACGTCCATTTTCAGTCGAAGAAGGCGAACTGATCGAGCATTGGGCCTACGTGATATTATATTTTCCAGCTTGCCTTATTCTAGTTAACCGTTTGTATTTTTTGTTTTCGTATTTGAATATCTGAAGCCACTGAGAGACCTTACGTCTAATTTTTCACCTCGGAAAAAGCAACCTCTAATTAGTCTTTGGAAACTAATTTGAAATAGATTTTTGTACTTTTTTCTTCGATAGAGGTCACCAAATTTGATTTTCATAACTAATTCTTTCATCCATTCTGTTGATTATTTTTCAAAAGGATACTCTCGCCAAGCCCTTGATACCAAAGATTTCATGTGAGGTAGAGGGAGAAGGAAATATATCACCCTCCCCCATTGTTAAATGAGTAGTGAAAAATTGACCCGAGATATGAGATAGGCTTCTCAGTCAAGTTACATATTTCTATGAGGTAAAAATTATTTACGTCAGTTAAGCCTGACTGGATCGAAATTTCTTTCAACCATCGAAGCTTCTTCATAGTATATCAATTTTTACATTTCTCAACTCTTGAATTCAAATCATTTTCAAAATAGGCTCCTGAAGATACGTATTATTAAATGTTTTTCTTTTTGTACAGGAAATTCGAGCCAATACGAAAGATGTTGTAAACGTGACCATCCGACGAAATATGAGTCAGCGAACATTGATGGCAACCTTGTATTTTGATACTCATCAAAAAGCGGCTATCGCTCGCAGGAAACTGAGCCAAATCGCGAATTCGAGATGGGGTCAAAACGTTAAAGTGTTTTTGTGGAGCAAGAAACTACAAAATAAGAGTTTGAACAAGCAAGTAAGTCGTTATTATAATTTTGAGTTAGTCGTACGCAGCTTGGCACAGTTCTCACGATCTCACTCGACTTCTGGGATTCACGACCGTTTGCACGATGAAATGTCTAACTAATCTAGAATATGAAATGATGAATTGGTTACTGTAACTTCTAGGTTTATTTAATTAGGCAGTTCTTAGAATGGAACACATAATTTTCCCTTTAATTTTTCACGGTGAATCTCTTTCGTTTCCATCCTTTCCGAATTAGTGATATTTTACGAGTTTCTCGCTATTTGAAGGCATAACATAAGTAGGCTAGGTATTGTTGCGAAAAATCACTCTAAAATTCAGGAGCACGTGCGCGACGAGGCCTACGTTACACTCTGTCGTTCCCTTGGAAAACGAGACTGAATCTCGTCATGTGTTGTCGCGCTGTAGAGCAGAAGAATTCCGTCTCTTCCATCTGGCGCCAGCTGGTCCGTCTGGTATGTCTCGCTGCCTTCATTTTCTGCTCACTGTCTGTCTACGTGCAAGTTCCAGACCAGTTCTTCGTGTTCCACGTGCTAGTGCAGTGGGACACCGTGTCACTCACACTCATGTCAGTCTTTGGAATTGACTGGAGTAGAGTGTTGACGAGCGTGCTGTCAGTGAAAACAATGCGTCTATGACATTGACATTGAGGACTTCGTGCAAGTGTACACAGATTGAATAACCTTGCGGGGTGTATTGCGCTCCTCCTTCCTCGTAGATGACGCATTTGAGTCGAGACATAGGTGATCACTCGGTCAGACTTCGTGCCGTCGTCCGTAGCCATACATTTTTTTTTCTGATTATCAATTGTCTTTATTTTAGAGCCCTGCTGAGCGTAATATGCGGTTCAATTCTAGAGCAGTTAGAAGAGCTCAAGAAATTCAATTGTATCAGTTCAATCGTGGCGATAATAAATACCGTAATGAGAGCATTTTTGTAAGTACCTTTACCGTATTTCTCTTCAACGTTTCTTAGATAGAAATAGAAGGCCAATTTTTGCGTATTCGATTTGCAGGCAGACAGTATGAAGTTTAATAGGCCGTTCAGTCCGTGGTTGAAGACATCTAGTTCGATTTCCCAGTGCGATTTATTATCATCACCTGTCAGATCGGAGAAAAGTAGCAGGCCTAGTTTTTCATCGGACGAAATATCTGTCTCGTCAACGACAACGTCACACGACGCGAATAATAATCATATCTCTCGATCGATCAACAATCCGTTTATCTTTCCCAGTTCCGCTCAACTTCCAGATGTGAAACTTTCTTCGCCGTCATCTTCTAGAAGTAAAAGTTCTAGTCCGTATTCGCTTCCTGATAATAATTCACCCGGAAATTCCAAATCCAGTTTCGATCCTTACGTAAACTGGAATACGAATCTGTTTCCAAAGCCGGTCGCTTCGACCCTGGATTTGGATTTGCATTTACCGTTTGAATTGGAGAACGAAACGTTGTACGCTCACGAGAATTTTTATCACGATAAGAATATCGAAATCATTTTGCAAGAGGCTCTGCAAGCTCTGGCAAACACCAGTCTGAATGAAGTTCGTCAAAAATGACGTGTAATTAAGTCATATTATATTCCTTTTTTCTTGGGACTGTTATATTGTTGTCTGCATTTTTTTTAATCAATTTTTTTTCCTTTTGATGATAGTATTTAATATATATGATAATGTTGTAACCAAACACGTTTTTGTGTACGAAACGATACCTTTTCCTTTCAAGTCATCGTGCCATTTTAATTCTGTATTACTTACGTTCGTTGTACTCGTTAGCAAAATGTTACGTACTTAGCCCTTTCAGTGGCTCACACATTCATCCTTTTATTTTCTTTAATAAGAATCTCTCAAAACCGTGATTGTTCTCGATAAACTATTGATAATCTTTTACCCATATGAACTTCACGTGAACAGTATCATTATACAGGTATAAACTATATATTCAAATCGGATATCCGCAACCTAATTTTAATCAAAATAATTTTATATTATATAAGTTGACGTTTCATGATTGTACTCCTCCTTTTCTCTAGCTTGTTTCTTCTGTACTGATATATTCAAGTTCAAATTCCAGTTGTGTAATTGTTTTCTCCTAGTATAATTTACTCATAGTTGAATTGACGATCGTATCATTAAGTTACTTCATGGCTTCTTGAAATATGTTATAATTTTGATAATTCTTATTAGTCATATTTTTATGATTGTTTAACCCTTGTGGTCTTTCTTTGTTTTAGAGAATCATTTTTGTATAATAAATGATATTACATGCGTTCTTATGCTTTTCATTTGTGATTGGCAAACGCACAACTGTTCTTGTTTTTGGTAGGTACCCAAGACTCAAGCCGGTTCAGAATTTGTTGATATCCTCAACATTTTTGTAAGTTTTGTTTCTGTCAAGCCCTTTACCACTGCAGGAGTATAGGCAAACTTGTGAAATTGATAAAATCTTGAAAAACTCAAGTACAAATCCGCTTATCAATTCGCCTTACCTCACAAGGTCTTTTAGTTTTTGTTGCTAAGGATTCTTCTGAAACCTCTCAAAGAGAGTGATATTTAATCACGTTCAATACAATAGCTGCAAGATAGAGTTGATGAACATATTCACGCTGCTGAAAATTGCAATTTCAAGAGAAGTCCGCTTTTGCTAAACACATTTTAGAAAATTCGAGTGGTCACGATCTTTGCAATCTAAAAGTTACTCCTCTTCGCCCTTTAACCAAGTTATGAGCTCGAGAGCAGTACCTGCTCCTGAGCTCCTTAGAGATCTCCTACAATGAACAAAAGTTGGTAACTAGTAACAAGCAACGGCAATTCAATGATCAGACCATCAATTGCCACTTTTTATCAGTGTGATTTGAAAATTTCCCAATAATAACTGCAAAATTTTAGCAAGGTCAAGTACGGTAACACACAGTTTAATTTTGGCAATGGAAACAAAATTTCTTTGTTTAGGTTACTCAAATACCAGACTGCCAACTTCTGTCCATTGTAGGAGACCCTTAGCTAAGCTGATGTTGCTTCTCAATGCATTCTTGATGTGTTTTTGCTGCCTACTAGTCAATCTATTTTGTACTTTGTTGATGGAAGTGTAACCCCTCAAAACTGTGGCACCAACTAACTGTCTTTTTAGCTTTCCTGAATCCTTGCAAAATAGGAAAAAGCACTGCTCGCTGCTTGCTTGTTCAAATTTTATGTTCAACTACTCATCCACTCTTCAGGCCAGACTGCTGATTTGCCATCAACGAAGATAAGAAAGATTGGTTCCATTCACAGGGTAAAAAGAGGTAAGTTATAACGTTAACGAATATAGGCATCATCCAAATTCATAGTTTAGGTTCGCCTAATGCGTTGAGTGCGCGTCAAGCTCTGCATCAGCTGTACACTATGCAAATTGTTGAGTGTTGCAGATTTACCGCTCAGTCAACTGCATTAGGCGAACCATAAACTGTGAATTTCAATGATGCTCGTATCTTGAGCTTCCTTGGACAAACCCTGTTCACTCTGTGGTTCCATTTTAAGCTGTTCAGCCATTCAGCATAGCAGTCTGTATAGTATCATCCTAGTACCATCCCCCTGGCGATAAACACAAACACTGGAGAATTGGTATCTTTCATAATTTCAACAAAGTCCTAATTCTCCTGATTGTTTCACATGGACTCACATTTTTCATAACATTGACCATCCAAAAATCAGTTGAATTAAGCCAAAAGTCAGCTAAATGTTTTAAAAAGGTAACTAAATTTTTCAAAGTTTTAGTTGTAAGTTTAAGCCGTGGTTTAAGCCAAACGCCAAAGCTGAAATTTTTGACTACATAATACTCCGGTTGAACTCGTATTACACAAAATTTCTAGTTCCTACAATGCAAAAATCTAACAGGCACATTGAGATTGAGAATATGATAATCAATAACATGTTTGGATTCAATTTAAGAGCCAATATTTTGTTTCATTTTTTTTTTTTTTTTTTCTTCTTCTTTCTTCTATTATTACGTGATATTTATTCATTCCACTGCTATATATACTTCAAGAATAAGGGCTGGTAATAATGACATAAACCCGAGTTCAATGAACAATACAATTTTTTTCCAAAAAAAAAAGAGAAACAAATATACAAAAAAAAAAAAAACGCAACAAAATACAAAAGTGCGATTTTCCAAAAAACAATAAATAAATAAACAATTTTATAGATACGTTAAATTAAAAAAATAACAATCGTGATAGTAAAAATATGAAGAGAATGATGAGGGAAAAAATGAATTATTTTGAATACTATTATTTTAACACAGCCAATTTTAACTAGAAACAACTCTTGAGGCAAACACAAAAAATATAATTATACTCATATTATATAAATAATAAATCTAGGAGAAGAAATTATCAGTCGTCTTCTAAATCGAAACTGATATTCTTCATATTGTCTTTCTATAAACAAAAAAATAAATAAATTTCAAATTAGAGTACGGAGCAGTAGAAGAAGTCACATGCAGTATCAATTTAATGTGAACTTACTAGACCACTTTCTCGTCTCTTGTATTTTTTCACATTCAAACGACGATCATTTTCTTTTTGACGAGTTTTCTTGAACCTGGAATCATACAAATTTGCGGCAAAATTGTTTTATTTTCTTGCTTTACATCATTGGTACTTAATTTTAAAGTGTATCGAAACTACTTATTTTACATTATTTTCTCTTTCACGAAGTTTTTGAAAAGTATTATTTTGCAAATTCAAACGCTGAAATGACCCAAAAGCCTACATTATAAAAATATTTCATTGTGATGTGACGTACGTTTCTTTCAATAAATTTTGTTGTTCGATGCGCCAAAGTGATTTGAAATCAGCGCAGAATGGAGCCCATAACGGGAAAAAATCTTTTGGGCTCGCCTCTTCTCCAGCAGATAAACCTTTTGGTTGAAAATGATAGAATTTCAAAACAGCAGAGAATCTGTAATTATAAAGAGAATATAAATAGGAGGAATATTGTATTCTAATCGAATTCTCTAAGCGGTATTTATTTTCTCTTATGATATCAGAGAAATTGAACAGCTCATAAAATATATTCAGTCTGTTATTTTTCCGTTTTTCTCAGTATTTTTCGAAATTTTTGAGGGATATTGTTTAAAGCTCTAAAATTGTAGAGGAATCTAGTCTCAAAAAATTTTGCTGCTTCAGCACGGTATAAAATCAAAATAAAACGAATTTCTTAATCAATATAATAATATGGTCAACCAAATTTTTATCTGTTTCGTTTGCGTATCTCGAAATTTTGAAATGAAATATGGTTCGTTCGTGTATCTCAAAATTTTAAATTGAAGTATGGAACTACAGAACTAGGAAACATCACAAAATGATCGAATCACTAACACGAATTTAATAATTAAAAAAACTTACTTCTTCTTGCTTTCTTCCAAATTTTCCATTTCTTCTATGAATAGTTTTTTCCCTAAAATATGAAAATAATCGCTATCATTATACAAACAATCATAATTACTCACGCAAAAGACAATAAAACAAAAAAATCGAAGAATAATAACTTGTTTTAGCAATATCAGAACGTTCTTTGGAAAAAAAGAAGAAAAAGATCCTGGAGGCGCACTTGCAAAAACTGTGTGAGATATTTTAGGACCATTATTATTCAAGTATATCAGGTTTTTATTCTTCCCCAGTGATCTACATAAATTCTTTCGAAGAATTTTTCAAGGTCGCTTAAACAATGAACTTACGTAATTTATAAATATTTATTATTATGTTTTTTTTTTCTTTTCGAGTAATGAATGACCTATTTGAAAATTTTTCTTCTTCAGCGAGGAACTCGCTAAGTTTTTTGTTAGGGGGTACTTTCAGAAAATTTCCGCGAACTTGAGCACGTCCGACTTAGATGACGTCATCAACTCAAGTTAGATACGGTCACGGGACTTGGAAAAATGTAGACCTTTGTGCCATGTATGATGATGCGAGGGAGGCTCGGAAAATCTTTGTATTATATATGATGGGAGGGGAACTTGAAAAGATTCTGACTTTTGACCTATACTTATACCTGATAGGATTGGATCTCGGAAAAATTTCCATTTCCAAACTATATAATATGATAGGATTGGGATATAGAGAAATTGTGATTTGCGAGCCATAATACTGGGACTTGGAAGAATTTCGACTTCTAAGTTATCTCCTATAATTAGGTCATCAGGGTGTGTTGCCGGCCGTATTTCGAGTGCAAGTGCATTTGACTTTGATGATGTCATCAACCTAAGTCAAGTTATATCATGGGATTTGAAAAAATTTTGACCCTTTAGAAAAATTTTGACCTTCCTACTAAACAAGTATAAGAGGATGAGGGAATCTTGAAAAAATTTCGACTTCGACATATACGTCTGAATTTTTATTTCAAGTTTTACTGGTCAAACTCTTCACCTAATCTATGTTTCACGATTGACGGAAGTAAAAATCAGTAGTAAGACACGACCCGACAAAAGTGTATTACTTATTTAAAAAAAAAAAGAAAGTTGCGATATGTAGTTTTGGGCTTTACAATTCACAATTTCACCAAAAGGTTTTTCGATTGATCAAAAATGCCTCGGCGATTTGAGAGGAACACTGATCTAATCCACCCTCATTTTCGGTACCTAGCGCAGAATTAGCGGTTCAAGGAATTCCTTTATATCATCATTTTTACAATGAATAGACTACCATCCTTACCAGTATTCAAGAATTTGTCCATTTTTTCCTTGAATACTTTGACGTTTTCGTCATTCTCGTTTGCAGTGATAACATCGATTTTTTTACTGCAATCTGTAAAGAAAATAAAATACCATTAAAGATTTTTTTAGGGACAGAAATTTACAAAGTTAATGAACCCTTTTTCATTCATAAACACAGTTATTTACATTATTACAAATTTCAAACAAGATTGTAATCTTCATTCTCATTAAGTACATAACAAGATTAGAGGTAAGTATTTGTTTTGCTTTAGGCAAAATTATTTCAAGAATAGAATCATCTTTCAGGGATTTAAAACAAGTACAAGACGTACTTCTAAGAAATATTTCAATTAGGTACTTTCATTCCAAAAATGTCTCTCGGAGAAGCGCGATTTAGAAAAATGTTTGTGGTTATTTTTCCTCACATATTAATATGTACTTGATTGAAAGACGATAATAAGAATGATAGAAATCTGATGACGAGAACCAACCTTCGAGATCCTTGCGTAGAGTCAACAATTGCTGTTTAATGTCATCGAACTGGACAGATGCTGCCTGTTCAACGTCACTCGGTTCTGGCACCGGCAACGCGGCGTTGAGTGGATCATCACACATTTTTGAGTACGTTTTTACAATATAATGCAGCAATGTCAACGAATTATCTAAGCGAGTAGATAAATTACGATTAAGATTTTATAATCACGTTCTTGTCGTCTATACATTTGCAACAATAAAGTAGACAATAATGCTCACCTTTACTTTTCACATCCTTCAATTTTGGTAAGATATCCAAACCAAAACCATCAGCCTGACCACGTTGCAAATTACCACCGTTCATAAAATTTCCCAGCGCCAATATGATTGCTATGACCTTTTTCAATTTCTCTGAGTTTATGAGTTTCTGAGAGGGGGAGAAAAATATAATATAATTAAAGGTTCAATAGGCCTGTAATGGAAACGTTTGCAGCAATAAAAATTTTTATTTACTTCGCAAATAGCCTTAATGTTGCTAAGTTTATTTCTAACTGATAAAATAGCATCGTTGAATTCAGACTGCATAACAAAACAGGCGATTCTTTCAGCAAAATGAGGGATTTCACTTAATTCTAATAGGAACTGTTCGGGTTTATCTAATGGTTGATCCGGATGACGAAGTAAATGATCCTTGATTAAATCTATTTCTTCTTTAGTTGCTCTCTATAATGCAGAATTATAGGTATGTATAGTTGTGAACCATTAGAGAGATCATTGATAAAAAATTGTGAATAATAGTCGACTTAAATGAGTTATAAACACGAAAAACTTACAACGTCATAAATCTGTTGCAGCACTTCCAGCGAAACGGTCGTTGTGTCGAAATTATAGACAGCTGGTGAACAGAATTAAATACAAAAATCAATAAATGAATCAACTGATACGAAAAAAAAATAGGTATATGTACTTCACTTTTTCATTATTTTTATCGATTTAATTTCGAGACGATGTGTCGACAATTAATTCGAAGATTTTATAGTCGGAAATCCATGCAAAATAACGACGAGAACGGAAATTGTGAAGTTTCATGTTTGTAATATCATCATTTCCTACTCGTGTATTAATTATTGATATCATTTTCAATAATAAGAATAATTTTATTTTCATTTAATATTTATAAGTTTTTGTTGTTTTTTTTTTTTTTTCTAGATTTTATAAATTGGAAGCGATTACCTATACAATCATAGCTGGAAAACATTCACAGGATTTTATCCAGTAAGTAAGTTGCTATAATTTTTTTAAATTAAAATTATTTTCACATCCTTATCTAACTTATCATAACTCGGAGAAAAGTCGGAAATGCGCGTAGCATTTTCTCCGAAATAAATTTCAAATCTAATTTATTCAAGTGGTTTCGGACAGATCAACTTTTAAATTCACTCCAAATCAGATTCCGTGAATTCGCCGAAGAAGTTCGTTCATGAGAGCTGAATCTTGTTCTCGAAATATTCCGTTCTCGTCGATTTACATAATACCTAATTTATTTTAAAGATCGCTTATCAAAAACCTAACTATACGGCCGTTGAGTCGGCAATTCATCGAATCTTGATTTATTTCAACTCACCATTTTCAATTTCAGAGAAATCCAGATGAAGACTTGAAGCCAGAATACCAACATTTTGCGAACGTTTACTATCGAGTAATTTTACGACCTTGAGGAATCGAACGAACATGATTTA
This sequence comes from Aspidiotus rigidus, assembly GCA_035079385.1. NCBI lineage: Eukaryota > Metazoa > Arthropoda > Insecta > Hemiptera > Diaspididae > Aspidiotus > Aspidiotus rigidus. Next base: position 4,511,023 of record JAVHKY010000015.1, on the reverse strand, counting down.
AAAATATATCAGAACAAAATAGAAACAAGATACCTACGGTTCCATTAAAATAATATGTGTAAATACAAACCTGAGTTTTTGGAGGTTTCTCGACTTTCTTCTTAGGTATTTTCTTCTCAACCACTTGCCTCGAGAATAAATTCATGAATTCTTCGTCGTTGATGGACGGCTCTTCGATTTCTTCCCACACAACACCAACTTTTTCTCTAAATTCAACAACAAACGCTTTTTTACTTGTGTTTGATCAACAAAAATAAGATTGAAGGGTTACGAGAATAGTTAGAAAACGCGCGAAGCTTTCGAGCCGCATTGATAAAATCGTGTTCTAATCTTTATAAAATATTTCAACGACTGATTTCTACAGACTTACGGTTTTTCATCCGGTGTTGGGGTCGATGGTACAATCAAGCGCGTCCAATAAAGCGGTTTCATCGGAACCTTCGGTGCCAACGGTTGTTTTCGAAATGCTGAAATTTGTGATAGGTATAATAAAAGAAGGATACAGAAAAAAAAATTAAATTGAAAATAAAACTGATGCTTACTCGCTCGTTGAGCGTTCCATCCTCCTGTAGGTGGTGGAGGAAACGGAGAAGGAACCGGAGGAGGTGGAGGAGGTGGTGGAGCACAAACAGTGACCATATAACAATTACTAGAAGGATGTTGACCGTATATAGGAGGGCCTGGTAACGGAGGAGGAACGGGAGGTGCATTAGGATAGCCTTGTGAAGGACAAGCAGGAAGAGCCGGAGGAGGGCATGGAGGAAGTGGTGGCGGTGGTGGTGGAGGCGGTGGAGGTGCAAATCCAGGGTCACCACCACGACAAGACGACGGTGGAGGAGGAGGAGGTGGTGGAGGGGGCGGAGGAGGAGGTGCGGGTGCTAAGGCTTCGCAAGTGACTATTGTCGGTGGACCTCGTGCTGGAGGTATGCGGCAAGGCGGAGGCACTCTTTGCACTCCTTCACAGGAAGCTACATGTTGACCATCTGATATATCCGCGTCACTAGGAGCGCAATATCGCCCACATCTCGGTACCTCTTTATAATACGTTCCTTTCATGTAGTGATCTTTTCCTGCCGAACTTCTACCTCTGTTATCTTGTTCTGAGTCATCCTGTACTATCGGATCATCCCTTCCACTGTCCGCCCTCGCATCGAACTCTTCCGGAGCGCTGGTAGTTTTACTCAATGTTTCTTTCAAAGAGCTGGTACTTCTCCGGTCGTCGTCTGATTTTCGTGCACGTATATTTGGCGATGGCGAAGTTAGTGGTGAGATCGGTTGAGCGTCTGTCTTAGCGTGTTGCTTGTGATTACATTCTACAATTTTACATCCTCTGCAATAAAATTTCGGATGCTTGCTGCTCGGACTATCGAGTGGAGTCGACCCTACAGCTAGGGTTTCACGTTGAACGTCCTGAATACTGCGAGTACGAGAGGGTGCAGTGGATGTGGTTACCAAATCGAGAGAGGTTGGTACATGCGACACACTGTTTGATTTACCGAGCGGTACAGGTATTTTTGACTGGTGTCTAATGGGACTAGATCCTCCACTCAATGAGCCGTTTACAGAATCACTGGACTGCGCTTCGTCCAAGTTATCGTTACGATTATTTCTATTTCTACCTGAAATCGAATAACCAAAGTTGCGAATAATTGATAGAGGGGTAGACACACTGACTCAGAATTGTGAGGGGATAAGATTTGACTACTGAGTACGACAGACTTAGGTATTGAAGGTGTACTGTATTCCTTCTCTTCCTTTATATAAAAACTATGACGTCATCAGCTGGTGACGTTATCAGCCGAGCAAATGACATCATCGGCTAGTAAGGTCATCAACCGTGACCCCGACCTTGATTCTAGAATTTGCGAGTTCAATCCACCTCTCCATATCCTTGTAATCTCGGCCAGAAAATCTCTTTTTCCTTTTACGTGTAGGTAAGGGCCAAGGAAGTAAGGAAAATATGAAGACTGGCAATGGAAGTGAATTTTTTTATGAAGGGAATGAGTGAGAAAGAAAGCATACTGTTGAAAGTAATACGATAAGTTAGAAGATTTGAAGGCCGCGAGGAGACTGGCAGTTGAGTCAAGTTGACGAAAATGTAGAGGTGGATGGCTAGACTTAGAGCAGGGCTTGTGCGAAAAGCGCCCGTACTAATGCAAATAGCGGAATTTTGAACTGTGTCCAGAACTAAGGGATGTGATGAGGATGCTAGTCATATATAGGTGATCTAGGATAGATCAAAGTAGGGTATGGTAGAGGGGAACTAGAATTTTTGGTTTCAAGCGGTGGAAGGATTGGCTTTAATTTCTTCAATATGCGATAGCTATGAATGTTTGAAATGGAAGCGGAGGCCGAGAACTTTACTTTGTCATTAATTGAGATAGAGATGGAACTAAAAAGGAGGGGAGAAAATAAGGTTTCAGCTTGTTTTTTGTCGAAAATCACGATACAGGACTTGAAAGGAGGACATTTGGAGATTGAAAAGTCTTGGAGTGAGTTTCAACAATTTTAGAGCTCTTAGAATTTTAAGACGCTAATATTTAACCAAATCTTTCACCTTAACGACTAATCATATTCGCCCCCAACTCAATCACCTTCTTAAAAAGCCTTTCATAGAAAATTCCCTAGAACCGATACATACAACCTCCCCCTTGGACTCTCCCTCAACCCGAAATACGTCTTGATCTCACAAAAATCCCCAAATACGACAGCAGGTCCTGGCGCGTGATAGGTGGAAAGGTGTCGTTCAACAGCTTCCGTGACGCCGTGAGTCCGTGAGCCCGTGACGTCATGAGGAGAGTAAGGAGAAGTCACCGATTGTGAATTACAAATGGGCCCCTCCCATTTCTGTAGCCTACAAATTTATTTATATATTTAATTCATACCTACAATCTCTGTACGGGTTTGAACCTGGTACATCTAAATTTGAAGTTGGGAACACTACCTATTGAGCTAGTTGCATAAATTTGAAGTGCAGTCCAATTTGTTGTCTATATAGACGCAAAATGTAGAACTATTTCCTGTACTTGCGATACAATGGTCTCACTTCACATGGTTCTATAGGCCTATGCCAATTTAGATCACCACATTTTTACAAAGATTTCTAATTTTTTTTTGCAGGTATGGAAACTTGTTTTCGAGGTTAGTTACTTGTTTTGTTTTGTACATCACATCATTAGGTATGAGGTGTAGATACAATCATTTGTAATGAAGCGTTTAATGACATGTGTCAAATACCGTGAGGAGAGAAATCGTCAGTGATATATCATCCCGCACAAAATTTATCCACCTAGCTCATAGGTAGTGTTCCCAATTTCAAATTCAGCTGTACCAGGTTCAAACTCTGATAGAGATCATAGGCTATGAATTAAATAAAAAAATTTGTAGGCTACAAAAATGGGAGAGGGCTATATGTAATTTACAATCGGTGACGTCTCCTTACCTTCCTTATGACGTCACTGCGTCACGAGCTCACAAACTCACGGACTCACGGCGGCACAAAAGCTGTCAAACGGCACCTGTCGACCCATCACGCGCCAGGACTTGCTATATTATGCTACTATCTTCATATGGATCCCTGGACACATTGGCCTACCTGAAGATGACGTCATTAATTAAGCCGCCAAACAAGTTACCTCCCTCAACCAAATAACTGATAATTATCCAGTACTATCCCAAGACTATCTCATCACCCAATCATGGAACACACTTTGGTAAAACAAATCAAACAAAACACTTCTTTGTATTAAAAAAATCCTTGTCCCCGGGTCATCCTCTATTAGGAACACAAGACGAGAAGAAGTCATTCTTCCCTGTCTGGTACTTGGCCAGACAAAAATTACGCACTCGCACATAACGCAACCCCTCCATCTTGCCCCTACTGTCAATAAGACAATTTAATAGTCGACCATTTTTTCTCCTGACCCTAACTTTTACATTTCACCTTAATCTTTTCCCTCTCATCTTCCATCTGTATTTTTATCTAATTAAATTTTTCAAATAATAATAAATTTTAATAATAGTTTTTTTTATTACAATAATTTTAATAATAAAAATTGAATTAGTTTTTAATTCAAATTTATTAATATATTATAATTATTTATATTTTGATCGAATATTTTATTTTGATAAGTTCAATTTTTTATTTATAGTCATAGTATTATTATTATAATTTTATTTATTTAAATAATGATAATCATCTAAATTTCATTCTGTAATTTGTTTTTACAATAATTAGGTATATTAATTTCTAGATCAAATTTAATAATGGTAATTTTTTGCGAGTTAGTAACCTAGTAGTTTCAAAGCTCGTAAAAATGAATAAAGAAGGAATAATTTGAAGAACAGTTGAGAGAGGAAGGCTTGACTTCGGATTCCAGGCCTTAAAGACAAAACGAAAAACCAAAAACTCTGCGCTATTCACGTATAAAGGCAAAGGAGGCGCCCTCTAGATTTACTATGACGGCAATTTGAGGAAGGTTGCAAAAAAAGTGATGAAATGGAAAAAGTCATCCAAAAAATCTAAACTTACAGTCATCTAAAAGAAAATTGAAAGAGCAACAAGTTTTGTTACCTGCATTTTTTATGAAAAACAATATTTTGAAACGGCGAAATTACGATTTTATTAGTACAGATATTATGTTGTGTTATGGTAGAAAACACCAACACTTTTTTCGCAGTACAAGTAGCGCTCCTAGCGGGACCTTTATCTGCGAATCCAAAGGAAGGAAAACTGAAGGTTGTGAACCGTGAAGAAGAGATGCCAGTGAAGAGGCAAATAAATGACATTCTTGAATAACTGTTTCTTTACTGACCTCATTCTCTTCCCTCCCTTTCTGGGAGGTTTGACTTTCAAATTTTTTAAGGATCGAAATTTTTGGAAACTCTCTGCTCTTCCACGGAACTTTCATATTTAAAAGCGATTTTTATAGCCCACTCTTCTGTCTTTTCTTCTCCAATGGTCCTGGGGCTCATAATTCATCCACATCTCTCAATTTTTCAGACAAATGATGTACTCATTTTCTTTTCTCGATAGTCATCAGGAGTCAAATCTTCTTTCCGCTCCCTTAATTCATACTTAATGTGCGGTAGCGTGTACTCGCTATATTGAACGAAATACAAATTAACGAATTTTGAACTTACCGGGGTCCGTTGAACCGCTGGTACGAGACTTCGTCGGCGACACAGCGACGGTCACGATCGAATTTTTTTGATTGACTTTATTACCAGGAGATTTTTGATTATTATGGGTTCCATTTAAAATAATGGACTGAGTTAATAATTGACTAGCATTATTATTATCGGATAGTATGTTGAAATCAGTCTTTGTTTTACTGGTCAATTCCTGCGAACGTTAACAGAAATAATGGATAGGTACGCTGCCGGAAGGCGGTTTCGCGGAATAGAGTAGGCGGTAGTGAAGTCGTACCTGTATGCACGATACAGTCGTCATATAATCCATTTGACTTTGCAGTGATTCGACTTTTTTTTCGAGTTCATCAATTTTTCTCTCTCGTTCGCTGAGCCTCTGCTGTAGCGCGTCTACAGAAGATTCGTCCAATTCACCTACGATACAGAGAATAAAAATTACACGTAAATGAGTTCATATCAACATAAGTCGTCTTCATTAAGGCGCAGTGGCGATGCTCCGTGAGACCTCATGCACGCTCAAATATCGGCGACTAAGATGGAAAAAAAAAAAAAAAAGGAAAATGAAGTTAATTTAGTGACCTCCAGATATACGAATACTGTGTATATATTCCAGAACAGAATTATACCGAAGGATGTTTTTTTTCTCTCTCTCTCTCTTCCTCTCGGCTCTTTCTCTTTTCACTCGTACGCTTTATCAATCCTCGTGATTTTTCCCACGATTATCCGCACCGCGGTCATTTAGCGTTGAGCTATTCAGTTATTGTGCATTCATATACCCATGTACGCGTTCGACCAAGTCGTATTACCGAGAATAATAAATTCAATGGCCGCACATAAGCATACCATACTGGTGCGCGAGCGAAGCACGCATACGAATAGATAATGAATTATTATACCTTCGGCTGAGCCATTGTTTTCCACCCTACTGGAAGGCCAAGGCATGTTGAAACGTCCCGGAGAGTATGATGTAACGCTCGGCAAATCCGTACGCGCCCAGTGGTACATTAAATCGGACTGGAAAAAAAGAAATAGAAATAATACAGAATTAATCATTTTTTTTTTTTTTTCATTTAATTCGGATTCTCGTGACCACACTGGCCGCTTAGAGTCATCGCCCACCCTGGCGACGATTTGTTAGGCATTCGGAACTTGGACTCATTATTGTTAATGGATCATCAACCCACTCTGGACAAATTTTTCGAGAATATTTGAGTGGATCTTAAGAAACGTCGATAAAATCCATTTAGATGATTGAAGATCATCAGATCGAGTATATCTCGAACAACGTCATTTAAGTTCTCAATTTAATAGATTCCAAAACTAACGAAAGCCCATTTTGAAGACAAATTCAACATGGGTCGGGATCTGTAATCTAAAGAGCATTTTTCTTTCTCCCTCACACATCTAAAAACTCTATCGCTGATGATGATATATTATCAACCATTTCGAGCTCGTCTTGGGACCTGAAGACACCTCTTAAAAATTAAGCGCTGTTTCTAAGTGCTCAGACTTCTTCATCAGAATGGAACAAAACAAAATGACTTTCTGCTGATGCGCAAAAAATAAAGATCGTGTTTTATTTTGTCAGTTTTTTGGATAAGGAATGGTTTTGCAAAACTGTTGCGAGTAGAAGACGATGAAGGAGGAGAAGTTGTGAGTCTGATGACATACTAGAACAGAGTTCTTCCTTCCTTCCTTCCTTCTCGAGGTAGTTTCTCAGTCGGAAGCATCGTAAGGGCACACTACTTCCGAGGTAACAGGTCAATTGGGTCACCATCAGCAATGCTGATAGGTGGATTTGGCGAATCTGTTGGGGCATCGTATCTCATTAACCCAGTCTGAAGATATAAAATGTGTCAAAAATGAACGAGTGACTCGCAAAAAGCACAAATCATCGACTTTTCGCCAGGTTGTCTTGAGTTTATTTCGATCAGCCATCCACTAGGGGCGTTACAATCGGCAAGTGTTTGTCTTGTTTAACGAGCATCACATCTGCACAGGTTAAAGGCTACTTGCTCGGTGTAAATTAGAATACAAACCTAAATTTATAGACGGTGAATGAACTTTGAGTCGTCGTTGAAGGTAATTAATGTTGAAAATAGAGTTAATTTGAAAATTCAATGGTGCTTAGCTGAGTTAGAGTTGAGTCCTTATTTTTCAGTACGAGCTGGTGTCAGATGGTATTTTTAGAACAGATCGTATTGTAGAAAATGATCTACAGCTAGATTTTTGTCCTGGCAATGAGGACACGATGAAAGAACGAAATTAGTAAGACAAGTGTGACTTATTTTCTTTGGAACGACGGTGAGATATCGACTAAATTAAGGGTTTAAAAATGGTTACTCGACAAAGCAGACTTACAGCAGAAACAAGCTCTATTCTCACTACTAACCTAATTTATCAGGATGTGTCAGTCGAATCAATACGTTTTTGTAAGTTGCGGTTGTCCATAATTAGAGGGGTGTACTCCGAAGTGCTTGCTCAATATGGTGCTCAGGAGAATGCCCTATTCAGCTTTCCTAAGTTTGTAAAATAAGTCAGGAGTCTCATTAATGATGTTAAAGTCATCATTAAGATCCCTCTAACAAAGAAGGCCATTCTGGAACCTAACCCGGTTCCTCCCCTCCTTTATAGGTTGCTTAAAGTGCATAAAGAAAATATCATTTCAACCTTCTCGACAGAAAAGGTAGATCAGAAGAGTATAATTTAGACACAGACACGTCCGCGCGCTCAGCCATCCTCTGATGTGCAAAGAGGGTCTTGAGGTAGAAACTCGTTCGATTGAGCAAATTGCCCAAGCCAACGGCATAAGTATGGATGCCAGGAAAATCATCAGGAAGAAAGATTCTTAGAGATCTCTCACCTGACTCTTCAGATCCGCGCCACACTTCTCAACTTAACTCTTTGCGGAAAACCTGGCTGGCTCCGGTACGTTCCTCGGCTAGAAAACTTAGTCGTTTCGGCTACTCTGTGGGGTTTTACTCCTTTCTTACCCTTTGTAGCTTATCTGCTTTAAAAGATCCCATGCCTGGTGTTGACAAACTTTTGTGCTCTGAGTGCTTTTCCAGTTACATAAGTCAGACCGGACGGTAGTTTAAAGCTCGCTTTGCGGAACACAGGCCCCACTACAACCAACTAAGGAATGATAAACGTCAACCTCAAGATAAGGACAATTTTTTAATTTTTTTTTCAAAGATCTGGAGCTTTTGAAGCTCAAGAGATCTAGATTTTGATCTGGAAACCAAGAGATCCGCATCTTTATTTCATTCAGATCTGGAACCTGAGAAACTTAATACGTACGGTAGGTCTATTACCATCATCGGAGTACTTCGCATGTATGTTTCTCTATCTATTGTCCATCATATATTAAAAAAATTTGGGGTCTATCCTTTTCACAGGTCGTGCGGGCGTTCTACTGGACGGATTTGCTTCATTTTTTTTTCAAGTCTCTTCAGAATAACCTCTAGATTAGCCATCAAGCATTACTTAGTACCTCACTTCAGGTGTTCCCCACTTATCTGCATTTGCGTTTTCTCCCCTCGTATTTCTTATGGGAAATTTTTCGTATATTTGGTTGAACGCAATGACAGTCCGTCAGGCCGTTCTACTGGGCCGATTTGCTTCATTTTTTTCTTATTCTCCGTAGGACGACCTCAGATTAGCCATCAAACATTACGTAGTACCTCACATCAGGTGTTCCCCACTTACCCGCATCTGCGTTTTCTATTCATGTATTTCTTCTGGGGAATTGATTGAACGCGAGAAGCGTAGCTATTTAGTAGCTATAGTGCGTATGTTGTGAGAGAGGCATGAACTTGAACATTGGTACCTTCTATCCTTTTCTTTTTTTTATATAACTTTCAAAAGTAACTTTATGACAGTCCGTCTGACCGTTCTACTCAACCAATTTTCTTCAGTTTCTTTAATTTGTTCATTTAGCACACCAACTGAGCCATTAAGGATCGGCAGCCGTTCGACTTAAGGCGTTCTTGAATTTTTCTCAATTATTGAGCTTTTCACATATTATTTATCTATATACTGAAAAAAATTCAGTAAAACTTAATAAAATTCGCCAGACATTTCCCCTGGACAGATTGGGCTGATCTTTCCTTTGAATAAATGCTTCCGGCCCACAGATAAGCCATTACCCATTGGCTGACCCGTCCCTAACTTCAGTGGGTAGTATTGAAACGCGATCTTGCCTTGTACATTTCTTATGGATATAGGAATTGAACCATTTTATTCAGTCTACCAGCGTCAAACTAAACAGATCAGACTGATCTTTTTTTTTTTTGGAATGAATGCCTCTCACCAACAGATTCGCCGTCACTCAACAATTTACTCCGCCTTCCTCACAAATTTTCAAAAAATCGAAACGCAATTTTTCCCTGTACATTTCTCAAGGGGATGCTTGTGAAAGGAAAACGAACCCCCTTTTCCAATTTGATCAGGGACTTCAACTGAACAGGTCGGGCTGATTTTTTATACCCTCCGATCTGCCCTCACTCCCCTTAGCCTCCCTTAAAGCAAATTCCCAAAATATTGAAACGCGGTTTTACCAATTATTACATTAATTTCTGATGTGGATATATTCCACCTATAATAATATATTCCCCCTGTCCAGGTGTCATAGTTGAATTATATCATCAATTATACTAATACTGCGGAGCAGCACAGGTCATCTAGTCAGTTTTCTTATAATTTTTTTTCCCGTCATCGTTCCTCATACCATCTTGAGACCTCGCGTACCACGTAGTTGAGAACCGCTGCTCTAATCACTTACTTTCAGTACTCGACTTCAATATTTCTAGTCTAACAAAAAAGTTTTCTACACATCTCTTCAATCTTTTCTCAGTCCAAACGATCAATACTCTCTTATCCGCTTTGTCCCCATAAGACAGCCTTGAGGGTATTCCACGCGAAAAAGTCTGTTTTTCAGTTCTTCTTTATAATTTCTCTGCGGAAATCACTCACGTCAGCTTCTTGCATGTTTTCGTCTTCACTGACCTGGAAAATTTGTCAAAACAGGAAACGATAAATCAAATTCGGATCATGATCGATCTTCTCCACCTGGCTGCACTTTTTCTTCAAATGCGTTTTAATATTTTATTTTTCGTCCTTGAAACGTACTTCAAATACAACGAAAAATGATTCATAACAGAAACTCGGCCTATCAAACAGTAGAAAAGATGATCTACACGTTTTGCTTCTGACAGATGAAAAATATAGCGTATGTAAGCTTACGCTGGCCATTCGACGGTAGTCATCCAAACCGAAATTGACAACTCGACAAATATTCTACTTGGTACATAGCTTATGGTATATAATTTTTCACGTCCCCATGGATTCAGCTTTTCTGTCTGTGTCCATAAGTACGACCAAAAATAGTGGTAGATAAACTTCCGCGAAGTAATTGTCTTTATAGTGTATATCAAATTCCTCTGAATACACCCGAAAAATTATAATTTTGACTCGACAGGTGGCTACGAGTTTCATTGCTGATAGTGTCACATAGAAATAATAATTTACCATAAGTGTGAGCTCGATATTAAAACCGGTGGAAAGTTTTTTGAAAGAAATTATCTTCATCATCTATAATAAGAGACAGTCTGCGTACTTACGTTTGATTTCATGTCTCGCTTAGTCATTCTCTACATTCCGATTCTATGAATCTTTATCAGTTTACATATCAAATCTCTCGACATAATTTCTTTTATAGCCTTCCATAATGTTACAAGACAAAAATTTTGTAAAGCCTTTAACGCCCTTTTCTTCTACCTACTTTGTATAAGTCATGTTCGCAAATAAAAATCCTCTTGCATTCGGTCCTCTCACAATGCAAACAGCTGCAGTTATATCGTGAATGGGATTTGTCGTGTTTATTACAAATCTTCCGAGAAATCGGGGTCGGTAGAATAATTTGAATTGCCTACAACAAACATACGCGCGTATGTTGGTTTTTGTAAATGGAATTTGAAATATTCTTACTTTCTTGTCTTTTTTAATTAACGAAACCGCGAGGTGCCGTACTTATTTCGGGGGATTCCATTTCCTGTGACTCGGATCTCATATGCAAGAATAATATGTTCACGAATGCCCGCATTATAAGGTGCGGCTCGTAATTTCGATAGTTGATGTTATACTCTATAATCTCGTCTGGTATAACATTGTGGTTCGAGAGATATAATCTGTACGTCAATATTTGATGCGTACGAGTAATTCGAATATAATTGACGTAACTTTTAAAAATGTTTTTTTTTTTTTTTGATGGTACATGCGGTATATCTTTCGGTTACATCGAGAGTGTACACGTATTATTTGAACATTAAAAAGTTTCGTAACAATGGACGAGCGTATACATGGGGTTGGAAAAATTACCACGAAAACGAGTTTCGACTAAATCGAAATACATCGAGTTGTAATTAAGGCTCTTCGCTAGCTTAAGTTTAATTAAAGACAATTAACGCTAGAGAGTTGATTAGAAATAAATTTTCGAAGGTCAAATAAATATAGGCAAGAATTGCCCCGTCGAATACTCTCACACCTTCCAATAAGTTTACAAAATCTACTTTTTTTCTCTCTCCAAAGAAAAGAATACCTGTTACTAATTCAGAAATACATTGTGATTTTATCGTGGACATTCTCATGCCCAAGAAAGATCATGGAGGTTGTAAATTAAACGTCTTTATTAAACAACATTTCGAAAACGCATTCCGCTTATTCTGGGAAAAGTCATCGAGTGACCTCCTGTCTAAATTTATGGACACCACAAGTCTTGAATCATCGATATCCGGATGAATTTCACCTTTTGAATCTGTATATTATAAATTTGTCAGATAGACCGAATCGGCTGTCGATTTTTTGTGTAAGATACGATTCGAATTTCTAGAATGAGAGAGACAGATATTTTCAAGAGTGGGACACGAGAAGAGGTGACGAACAAATATATTACCATATTGGCAGTATTGACATGAGGGAAGGAGGAAAGTATACTAAACTTATACTAGACTAAGAGGGGGGCGAACAAGCGGAGTGAGTGAACCCCTGAAGGCTAGTTAGCTTAGACTTAGGTATACTAGACCAAGAGAGAGGCGGATGTGCGGAGCAAGTGAGCCCTTGACAGGTAGTTAGCTTGAAACATTGACATGTATATGTCTTTGGGCTGGGGGTCAGTAAGAAATCTGAGTGACTTGACGCTTTATGACGTCATCAATGACCTTGACCTACTTTAAGGGCTTTGAAAAAAAAACAAACGATGTTAAACGTGGAACGCAGGGAACATGACCAGCTGTAGGACAGCTCCTTCAAGTAACTAGACATGCAATGTTTTATATATCAATTGGCTTAGCTCCTTAAATGAGCCAGATATGCAATGCTTTTGTAGGGGGAGAGTGTTAGCGCAGAACATCACGGACACATCCCTGAACGGTGTACCAAACGTATCAAATTACAAATCAACGCCGCTTTGAGTTGTATTGAAGGACCCTGTTCTAACAATAGCACGGATCGATCGTCTGGTTGAACAAGCCCGCAGAGTATAAGTAGGGTCCACCGTAAAATGCGAAAAAATTGGAGGTCCCCGCCTCCTTCATCAGCCTTGGAACACGACAGTGACAGCAAACTAATTTTAGGGACCTCCTTGACTTCTACCCTCAATTCACTCTTTTTTTTGGAAAAAAAATCTATTGACCATGCCGATTTTGGATATGTCCAAGTCGGTCATGATGACGTCCACCATCAGTCAGTATTAGAAAGAGTATAAACCTATAGTAGTCTAAGTAGCTTTCTGGTCGAGGTTGATGATGACGTCATCAGGCGTGACGGTTTCTCCAGGAGTAGTCTGTTTTATATGTTATCTAGAGTGAAGGGCTGACAGACGACCTCGCTGTTTTGGCGGGAGACCCGCCACATCCGTTTAGTTACTGGGGGCCCTCAGAGGAATTCTTTCCGCGTACGCATAACGCTGGGGGGGCGTAACGCTGGCGCGCGTAACGTGAAAAAATTCCGGCTGTTCTGTAGTCTTCTATGGGACTTACACCTGGGTAGCACCTGTCATTCTAGGGGCAGGCAGCTTCGCAACACGGGGTTAGTCACACCTCTTCTCGTTCTGAGTGACAAAATTTTCATTGAATCTTGTCCGGATGACAGCAGGGGTAAGGGTGGTCATGACTTCCACTCTTGTGGTCAAATCATTTTTCATCACTCACATTCACTCGAAAAAATTAGAAGCCATTGCAGACGTTGCAATGGCAGCGAGGAACCCGCAATTCCTTAACTCGACCTCTCAGGTGGTGTGGAACTGAGTTGATAATCTTGTCATATAATTCAAATTGAAATTATCATTCTACATTCCCTCCTACCATATATAGCTCGAGAGTCGAAATTCTTCTAAGTCCCCCTTCTTATCATAATATTATATAGCTCGGAAGTCACAATTCTTCCAAGTCCCCCTCCTATCATATATAGCTCGAGACTTGAAATTCTTGAAATTCTTCCAAGTCCCCCTCCTATCATATATAGCTCGAGTCTCAAAATTTTTCCAAGTTTTTGGTTGGATGACGGACGGTAGCTCGAAAGTCAAAATTCTTCCAAGTCCCCCCCCCCCTATTAAATATAGCTCGAGACTTGAAATTCTTCTAAGTCTCCCTCCTCTCATATATAGCTCGAGACTCGAAATTCTTCTAAATCTTCTAAGTCCTCCTCCTATCATATATAGCTCGAAAGTCACGATTCTTCCAAGTCCCCCTCCTATCATATATAGCTCGAGTCTCAAACTTTTCCCAAGTTTTTGGTTGGACGGCGGACGGTAGCTCGAAAGTCCAAATTCTTCCAAGTCCCCCCCCCCCCTATTATATATAGCTCGAGACTTGAAATTCTTCCAAGTCCCCCTCCTATCATATATAGCTCGAGACTCGAAATTCTTCTAAATCTTCTAAGTCCCCCTCCTATCATATATAGCTCGAGACTTGAAATTCTTCTAAGTCCCCCTCCTATCATATATAGCTCGCGAGACTAGAAATTCTTCTAAATCTTCTAAGTCCCCCTCCTATCATATATAGCTCGAGTCTCAAAATTTTTCCAAGTTTTTGGTTGGACGGCGGACGGTAGCTCGAAAGTCAAAATTCTTCCAAGTCCCCCCCCCCCCTATTATATATAGCTCGAGACTTGAAATTCTTCTAAGTCCCCCTCCTATCATATATAGCTCGAGACTTGAAATTCTTCCAAGTCCCCCTCCTATCATATATAGCTCGAGACTCGAAATTCTTCTAAGTCCCCCTCCTTTCATATATAGCTCGAGACTCGAAATTCTTCTGAGTCCCCCTCCTATCATATATAGCTCGAGACTCGAAATTCTTTCAAGTCCCGTAACCTAACCTAACCTGCGGACGCGGACGTTTTCTAATCTCCTAACAAAATGGATAGCGGGTTCCCCGCTAAAACAGAAAAACGAATAATCATCGCCAATTTGATGAAAAAAGAGAATTGAGGAGATATCTGTCGAAAGGCCTTTTTGCGGATACCCACATTTTTGAATTCTCTGTACCATTTCCTATTAATATACAAAATTTTGAAAAAACGAAAAATTACATGTACGCTTTCAGTCACTCAATCTCATAGGGCACCCGAGGTACACATCTTTATGGAATTGTCCCAGATTCATTTGTCGATCAGTTTGAAAAATAATTAGTGATCTGTAAAGATGAAAACACGCAAAATATTTTTCGTCATTACAGATTTTTTGATGAAATGAATGTGGAATGAGTAATCTGAACATGAAACTCCAAAGACGTACTATTGCTCACGGGTGCCCTCTTGACAGATAACTCTTCAATTGTCTCATCGCTTAAAATTGAACGATAAGTTTTCAAAAGAATATGAAGAGGACACAACTTCTTGCTCCTTCCTTTTTCTCACGGTTTTAGATCTCACAAATTAAGACAAAAGATGCACAACCAAACTTGATCAAGTTGCTAGGGTTCAAACTAATTTAAATCATTATCGTTTACACTAATTGACTTCTCTGTCTCGGATCGCCAGCTAGAAGGACAATAGACGGGCTCGGAAAGTACATCTTATTTTCAAATTTTCAGTTTAGAACGTTATCAACCATAGTCTTTTCGCATTGTACTTTTTAACCTTGACAGAGGAAATATAGACTTTCACTCGAAAATCAACCTAGCGTGAATAATTTTATGCTGGAAGCGCGTCGTCTCGACAAGTTGATACAGCTTATCTGTGTGTACACATAGACTGTACATCGACCATAAAATCCTATCTAAATTGGCGAACGGAATTCGTTAGCACGGGTAGTGAAACAAGAAAATAATTTTAATGAAAGGAAAACATCAATTAAGTACCAGTCACTTCCGGAAAACAAAGCGAAATTCAAGTTACTTCGAATACATTATTTCTCTCTTTCTCTTTTGCTCGTCATCAGATTTTCTCCTTTTAATTTCTTCCTCTCTTTGCTCGAATCTTCTGGCACCAATTAAAACTTTTCACTCACTCGCCTTGTCGCCCTATCATGCCATTCACAGTTTCCCTTAATGACTACTATTCGAGAAAAATGAGACAACCTTAGTCGAGCGAAAGACTCTTAAAAGGAATATTAACGAAACCCACCAGCTTCTATGAAATACTAACATACTTTGTAGGTTGATGTAGTGGTCATTTGAAACCTCGTAACACATCGATGATAGTGACGCACGAGCATCATCTTATATCATGATATTAATATGCATCATTACGAGTTTGCTATCCTAAGATGTGATAAACAAGTCGAGTTCAAAGCTCTAATCATCCACAAACAAGACACGTGTAATTATGTGAGTAATTCGCATAATATGTCATCAACTACGTATAGAAAGATGCGTTGAGGAAGTTTTTTTTTTTTTTTTGTTTCTTGTTATTTTAGTCTAGTATAAACGAAAATCTAATTTTTTATATTTTCAGGTTTTTAACAATTAGCAAGAATTGTTTCGAGTTTGGGTTTGAAAAAGAGGGTTGCGGTATCCAGATTCCCGTCAAAGTGGGCGACCACTAGCGAGTCATAATAGAGCGAAACTTAATTTTATAGCATATTGAACATCGTTTTACATTCTCTTTATTAGAATATACTAAATTTAGACCTGATTGTTCTTACGCATGAAGATATTCATCAAGTTGAAATTTCAAGCCAGAAGCTCGACCCTAAGATCTTAAAAAGACAGAAGCTAAAATGTCTCCTCCAAAGACACACTTAGTACATATGTTTGCTTCATCTTGCTCCTTTCCTTAGTATGACCTAGCTTGATTTAAGCCTAGTATACTGTATTTTGGGCTACACTGACAGGCTCACTCGCTCCACTCGTTGCCCCTGCTAACCCAAACAAGTCTCAAATCTTATCGATGATATTGATACATCAGAAATTAACATAAATCAATTAACTAGATGACCTGTGCTGCTCCGCAGCATTAGTGTAATTGATGATATAATTCAACCATGACACCTGGAGAGGGGGAATATATTATTATAGGTGGAATATATCCACATAAGAAATAATGTAATAATTGGTAAAACCGCGTTTCAATATTTTGGGAATTTGCTTTAAGGGAGGCTAAGTTGATCAAGGAGTGATGGCAGATAGGAGGTTATAAAAAATCAGCCCGACCTGTTCAGTTGAAGTCCCTGACAAATTGGAAAAGGGGGTTCGTTTTCCTTTCACAAGCATCCCCTTGAGAAATGTACAGGGAAAGATTGCGTTTCGATTTTTTGAAAATTTGTGAGGAAGGCGGAGTAAATTGTTGAGTGACGGCGAATCTGTTGGTGAGAGGCATTCATTCCAAAAAAAAAAAGATCAGTCTGATCTGTTTAGTTTGACGCTGGTAAACTGAATCCATAAGGAATGTACAGGGCAAGATCGCGTTTCAATACTACCCAAAACTGAAGTCAGGAACGGGTCAGCCAATGGGTAATGGCTTATCTGTGGGTTCGAAGCATTTATTCAAAGGGAAGATCAGCCCAATCTGTCCAGGGGAAATGTCTGGCGAATTTGATTAAGTTTTACTGAATTTTTTTCAGTATTATAGGTAGATAATATGTGAAAAGCTCAATTGTGGAAAATTCAAGAACGCCTTAAGTCGAGCGGCTGCTGATCCTTAATGGCTCAGCTGGTGTGCTAAATGGACAAATTAAAGAAACTGAAGAAAATTGGTTGAGTAGAACGGCCAGACGGACTGTCATAAAGTAATTTTTGAAAGTTTTTTCATATATAAAAAAAAAAGGATAGAAGGTACCAATGTTCAAGTTCATGCCTCTCTCATTGCTGGATGAGTCAACATACGTATTATAGCTACTAAATAGCTACGCTTCTCGCGTTCAATCAACCGAATGTATGAAAAATTCCCCAGAAGAAATACATGGACAGAAAACGCAGATGAGGGTAAGTGGGGAACACCTGAAGTGAGGTACTAAGTAATGCTTAATGGTTAATCTAGAGGTCGTCCTGAGGAGAATAAGAAAAAAATGAAGCAAATCGGCCCAGTAGAACGGCCTGACCTTAATATCATTGCGTTCAACCAAATGTATGAAAAATTTTCCATAAGAAATACATGGGGAGAAAACGCAAATGCAGATAAGTGGGGAATATCTGAAGTGAAACACTGAGTAATGCTTGATGGCTAATCTAGAGGTCATTCTGAAGAGAATAAAAAAAATTAAGCAAATCGGCCCAGTAGAACGGTCTGACGGACTGTCATTGCGTTCAACCAAATGTATGAAAAATTTCCCATAAGAAATACATGGGGAGAAAACGCAAATGCAGATAAGTGGGGAACACTTGAAGTGAGGTACTAAGTAATGCTTGATGGCTAATCTAGAGGTAATTCTGAAGAGAATAAAAAAAAATGAAGCAAATTTGTCCGGTAGAACGCCCGCACGAACTGTGAAAAGGATAGACCCCAAATTCGTTTAATAATATATGGATATCGAATTTTGACGTATCTACTATCTATTTCAGTCAATATGACGTTGTAGTGATGACCTTCGCAGTATCTCTTAGCAGAATATTGCAGCCAAAAATTTCAGCTTTAAACTCACAACCTTGAAAAATTTGGTTTTTGGTTCAATTCAGCTGGCTTAATTCAGCTAAAAGATGTAAGTTCAGATGAAACGATCAGGAGAATTAAGGCTTTGTCGCGTTTGGGGAAGATACTTATACTAGAGCCCTATAAATACGAGTGAGGACATGGACCGCCATATTTAGTCGTTACGTCATCTTTATTTTCACAGTCTCCTATTCTAATGACTGATAACAGAGTTAACTCGTTCCTCAATTTTATAAGTCGCTTCCGTTCACTTACGCTTAGATGATGGTTAATTAACCGAAAGCGTTCGCGGCTGCTTATTTTTGTGTGGTATCATTTGTATACGTTACTCTCTTGAGTACAAACCTTTCTAATAACTGATAACAGTTTATTATGATTTGAAAATAATAAGGGAATATTCTAGACTAAGTGCCAAAGCAAAATACTAGACTCAACACTACTGAGAAATGCAAAATAGCTTCACTAATCACACAAATTCCTCATCTGAATAGGGAGCTACGGAGATAAATGATGACGTAACGACTAAATATGGTGGACCATGTCCTCACTCCTATTTATAGGGTTCTACCTATACTTCAGTTTGCGTTCATCTCTATTGGATGAGTGCGCTACAGGCTTCTATGCTGAACGGCTGAACTGAACCAGAGGGTTTGCGAACTGTTATAACTGATGACCAAAAGAAAAAAATATTTGCTGACCGATTGATCGATGACCATTTACAAGGAAACTACTTCATTGACCGTGACCATTTGACCAATAAATGTTTCGGTTAAACCGGTCATAGTGGTCATGTTGACTAACTTTTCAATATTTTTCACTTCAAGAACATATTAACAGGGAACCTGTTTTATGGGGGGCTATTTGAGAAATCTGGCGTCCGCCGTGCGCCGTCCAGCGAAAAACTTGGAAAAACGACGGCTTCCTCAACGAAGTTAAACGAGGAACGCAGGGAACCTGCTTTATGAGTCAAATAGGATTTGGTATTGAAAATTCAAGGAAGCCTAGACCTAGATAAAGCTAGTATAAAGAAGGCCTAGACGTAAAATAAGCCTAGTATAATGTAGTTTGAAAGTCCAAGTTTTTCTCAAATCTCGAGCTATTTATGATAGGAGGGAGACTTGGGAAAATTTGTCCCCTATCATATATAGCTCGAGAGGCAAAAGTTTTCCAAGTCCCTCTTCTATCATATATAGCTTCAGATTCGAAATTTTTTCTAAGTCCCTCTCCTATCATATATGGCGCGAGAGTCGAATTTTTTCTAAGTCCCCCCCTCCTATCATCTATAGCTCGAGAGTCGAAATTTTTCTAAGTTTTTCGCTGGACGGCGCACGCCAGATTTCTCAAATAGCCCTCCATAAAACAGGTTCCCTGTTAAAATTTCGACTCTCGAGAATATATGATAGGAGGGGGAATTAGAAAAAATTTCGACCCTCGAGCCATATATGATAGGAGGGGGACTTAGAAAAATTTCGACTCTCGAGCTATATATGATAGGAGGGGGGCTTAGAAAAATTTCAACTCTCGAGCCATATATGATAGGAGAGGAACTTAGAAAAAATTTCGACTCTCGAGCCATAAATGATAGGAGGGGGGACTTAGAAAAAATTACGGCTTCCTTAACGAAGTTAAACGAGGAACGCAGGGAACCTGTTTTATGATTGGAATGAGATTTGATATTGAAAATTCAAGGAAACTTATATCTGGAGGAAGGTAGTGAAGAGAAGGTTTAGACCAATATAATATAGTTGGATAAATCAGGTTTCTTGTTAAAATTTTCACTCTTGAGCTATACATGATAGGAGGGGGATTTGGAAAAATTTCGACTCTCGAGCTATATTTGGATTAGTTGGCCTGTCTCTCTCCTATTATATAGCTCGAGAGTCGAAATTTTTCTAAGTCCCTCTCCTATCATATATGGCTCGAGGATCGAAATTTTTCCAAGTCCTCCTTCTATCATCTATAGCTCGAGAGTCAAAATTTTTCTAAGTCCCTCTCCTATCATATATGGCTCGAGGATCGAAATTTTTCCAAGTCCCCCTTCTATCATCTATAGCTCGAGAGTCGAAATTTTTCCAAGTCCCCCTCCTATCATATATAGCTCGAGAGTCGAAATTTTTTCTAAGTCCCCCTCCTATCATATATAGTTCGAGAGTCGAAATTTTTCCAAGTCCCCCTTCTATCATATATAGCTCGAGAGTCGAAATTCTTCCAAGTCCCCCTCTTATCATATATAGCTCGAGAGTCGAAATTTTTCAAGTCTCCCCTCCTATCATATATAGAAAATTTTTCCAAGTCTCTCTCCTATTATATAGCTCGAGAGTCGAAAATTTTCGAAGTCCCTCTCCTATCATATATGGCTCGAGGATCGAAATTTTTCTAAGTCCCCCTTCTATCATCTATAGCTCGAGAGTCAAAATTTTTCTAAGTCCCTCTCCTATCATATATGGCTCGAGGATCGAAATTTTTCTAAGTCCCCCTTCTATCATATATAGCTCGAGAGTCGAAATTTTTCAAGTCTCCCCTCCTATCATATATAGAAAATTTTTCCAAGTCTCTCTCCTATTATATAGCTCGAGAGTCGAAAATTTTCGAAGTCCCTCTCCTATCATATATGGCTCGAGGATCGAAATTTTTCTAAGTCCCCCTTCTATCATCTATAGCTCGAGAGTCAAAATTTTTCTAAGTCCCTCTCCTATCATATATGGCTCGAGGATCGAAATTTTTCTAAGTCCCCCTTCTATCATATATAGCTCGAGAGTCGAAATTTTTCAAGTCTCCCCTCCTATCATATATAGAAAATTTTTCCAAGTCTCTCTCCTATTATATAGCTCGAGAGTCGAAAATTTTCTAAGTCCCTCTCTTGTCATATAGCTCGAGAGTCGACATTTTTCTAAGTCCCCCTTCTATCATATATAGCTCGAGAGTCAAAATTTTTCTAAGTCCCTCTCTTGTCATATAGCTCGAGAGTCGACATTTTTCTAAGTCCCCCTTCTATCATCTATAGCTCGAGAGTCGAAATTTTTCTAAGTCCCTCTCCTATCATATATGGCTCGAGGATCGAAATTTTTCTAAGTCCCCCTTCTATCATCTATAGCTCGAGAGTCAAAATTTTTCTAAGTCCCTCTCCTATCATATATGGCTCGAGGATCGAAATTTTTCTAAGTCCCCCTTCTATCATATATAGCTCGAGAGTCGAAATTTTTCAAGTCTCCCCTCCTATCATATATAGAAAATTTTTCCAAGTCTCTCTCCTATTATATAGCTCGAGAGTCGAAAATTTTCGAAGTCCCTCTCCTATCATATATGGCTCGAGGATCGAAATTTTTCTAAGTCCCCCTTCTATCATCTATAGCTCGAGAGTCAAAATTTTTCTAAGTCCCTCTCCTATCATATATGGCTCGAGGATCGAAATTTTTCTAAGTCCCCCGTCTATCATATATAGCTCGAGAGTCGAAATTTTTCAAGTCTCCCCTCCTATCATATATAGAAAATTTTTCCAAGTCTCTCTCCTATTATATAGCTCGAGAGTCGACATTTTTCTAAGTCCCCCTTCTATCATATATAGCTCGAGAGTCAAAATTTTTCTAAGTCCCTCTCTTGTCATATAGCTCGAGAGTCGACATTTTTCTAAGTCCCCCTTCTATCATCTATAGCTCGAGAGTCGAAATTTTTCTAAGTCCCTCTCCTATCACATATGGCTCGAGAGTCGAAATTTTTGCAAGTCCCTTACCTATCATATATAGCTCGAGAGTCGAAATTTTTTCTAAGTCCCCCTCCTATCATATATAGTTCGAGAGTCGAAATTTTTTCTAAATCCCCCTCCTATCATATATAGTTCGAGAGTCGAAATTTTTCCAAGTCCCTCTCCTATTATATATGGCTCGAGGGTCGCAATTTTTCTAAGTTTTTCGCTGGACGGCGCACGGCGCACGGCGGACGGCAGATTTCTCAAATAGCCCCCCATAAAACAGGTTCCCTGTTAAAATTCGACTCTCGCGCCATATATGATAGGAGAGGGTCTTAAAACAAGTTCCCTGCGTTCCTCGTTTAACTTCGTTAAGGAAGCCGTCGTTTTTTTTGGTTTAAAAATATATTTTTCAGTTCGAAAACATGTTTTTTCAGTTTAAGAAGATTTTCTTTTTCTTTTAATAACGTGTCCTTTCTATCAAACAAATGTTTTTCCCTATTTCAACCGTTATGAACCGTTATGACCGAATTATGTTTTAATAATGGTCATGACTATTATGACTGTTTGACCGTTTCAAAAAAATACTTTATGCGATTAATATCCGTAAACCGGTTTAATTATGAAGCTGACCAGACCGATATAACCGTTATCCCCTTATAAATTATAATTATTTCAGTCGAACCCTTAATTATTTTTGTCAATTCTTTGGCAAAGTCAATCCAGCCTAGAGAGTGGAGAAATTGTACTTCAAATTTGAGCACTCGAGCAGTACATTTTCCTTTGCGATAATCAGGAAACTAAAAAAAAATGGCTACTTTTGGCTTACAAAGGTTTTAATAAAGCTGGCTCTCAGCTTCTCTCTTATGAGTAAAAATTCAGCTGAATTCGGCTTTTGGCTTTCAGCTAGCTACAATACTCTGTTCCTTAGCTTAGTATAAGCCTATAATACGATCTCTAAAATCGATATATTGATATCGAAGCGTAGGAAGCAAGCTTAATATAAAATGATACACTACGTGTCTTTGGAGGAGACATCTTAGCTTCTGTGTCATGGTTTTTGACGTGTATATATCTTCGACTGGTGGTCAGTCAGAAATCTGCGTAATGTTACGAGAGACTTTGTGACGTCTTCAATAACCTTGATCTACTTAGGGACTTGAAGAAATTTCAACCTTTAGCCTTTATTGTGCTAGGCCTAATATACAGTATACTAGAATTATGCTAACTAGACTAATTCGCCCTCCAAAAGCTAATTAGCTTAACAAACAGTATATTAGACTTATTCTAACAAGGCCTATTGGCATGTATATTACGTCTTTGGGCTGGGGTTAGTCAAAAATCTGCGTGACGGGACGAAACGCTATATAACTTCATCGAGGAGGCAAATGAGGGTGGCGATCTGCCCCAACTGGTATCCAAACTTTAACCTGGGAGGAAAAATTGCCAATAGCATTCTAAAAGAGTCAATTTCAACACCGAATCAGTTATAGACGTGATATTTTTCTCACCAAGTCAGGGGACAGGGAGCGCCCATCCGTACCTCTTAAGAAGTTGAGGTCGCTACTTCACTGCTTTTAAAATGCAAATATAATACAGAAATCGACAGCGAAGATGCTAAATAACGACCATTATGGGAGTTCTGAAATTCAATAATTTTTTTGAAAAACGATCTTTAATGAAGAGGATGGGGATATGGAGACTCATCAACTAACTCAAACTTGGGCAGATAATGGCCCATATACAAATTAACGAACTGTTCGAAAACCATGAGCAAATTAGAAAGATAATTAAGGAAATATTGTTGAATTCATTTTTCTCCAGAAACCGAACAGGAAAATTGAAAATCAGAGATAAGCTACAGAAAGAGAAATTTATGACACACTAATGGTGGAGCTATAGAATAGCGTGCATTCCCTATTAATATACATACTGAAAAGCGAATTAACTTTTCGATATCTACGAACGAAAATGGTCAGTAGCTACCCACTTGAATTGCATAAATCCGTAAGCCGTTTTAGGCCAGCGTTATTTAATAAGCGGTAACTGGAAAAGGTGGACGCTCGACTTCCGAACAATTTAATAAGAAAGTAATGTATGGAAATGACCACGGATTAGGAGTGTTAACGATATGGAAAACAATGCTGCAGTCAGTTAAAGGTGAAAGTTCCTTGGGCGCTCTTCAGAGTGATTTCAATTTTTTCGCAATAAATGTTTGCATCAGAACTATAGCTGATTTTTTCCAGCAAACCGAACCTCGTTTATAATTTTTATAGTCGGTTTGTTCTTTTTGTGCGTGAGCGTGTGCTCTAGAAATAAATGTTCTCGTGTGTGATTGACATTCAAACTACATATATACGATTTCCTGGGAAATAATGGTTCAATTCTTCATAGATGACGCAGAGGAAAAAAACCATTGTACCGACTGTAACTGTAAATTATTTTTGCCTATAGCACTTTGAAAAGATAGACTAGATACCTACACTGCATACGAGAATTAATATTTTACACAGTCCGACGTTCTTCTTTGTGAGCTACCCGAATTTTGACTAGAATTTAGCGTTCATGTAGGTGAATCACTTTTTTTTTTTTTTTAGGCTGTAGATTGCTTTGTTTTGCAAACCATGATCCCCAGAGGAAGGAAAACAAGTCGAAAAAGAGCCCAAAGGTGAAATAAATAAAAGATCAAATTCCAAGTTGAATCTCCAAATGTCGTTAGGAGTTACGAAAAACAGAAAAGAGTGAGAAAATTGAAAAAGACTCATGCTTCGATTTCGAATACTCTGATAACCTTCTTCGACTAATATTGAGTATACACTCAAAAAAATATTCTTCTTCCTCATTTTTTACTGCAGCTCTTTTCTGAAACTTTCTGCTGACGCCCATTTCTCAGTCACTCTCACCTCCTCTTCGAAACTCCTGGAGATTACAGATCATAACCTGATATGAAAATGTCTTCAAGGAAACTCAACATAATGATTACAATGATCCGGATGACTTTGACCTACTCTACAAGCTCCACGCAGGGCATTAAGACTCAAGTCCCTACAAAGGTGGTAGCTGGAGAAGGACGGGACAACAACACTGTATGACGTCATCGAGAAGATTCAACAACCCTAAATGACTAGTTTTACATGTGGTTGTTTGGTAAAAATACGCGCCATCCTCACATTGAGGTGGGAGCTCTGAAGCGCTGACCTACTTAAATTCCAATTATCGAACTATCTATGCTGTATATCAAGAAAGGTACTTGAAAACCTCAACCAAAAAATTGCAACGCCCAGATGATCCTGATCCATTACAAGGACTAGGAACAATTTTGAATTTTGAGCGACTTACTTGCAAGAGACTGAGGAATGCTCAATTCAAGAAGAGAGGGAGAGGCTGTGAAGGATTTCGATCATCGGAATAGGAAATAGTTTCAGTTTCTAGCTGTAATGAAGAGAGGCTGTACATGAGGATGTACACGTAAAAATGACGTCTATGGGACGGGTGCCCTTCCTTTCTAGAGACCCTCATGCATAAAATTTTATGAATCCCTGCAACAAAGGGAGCTAGAAAAGAGCCGCACGTCATAAAGGGCGGCAACCCCAAGAGATGTAAAGCTAATATATGGTCACCAGAGAACACATCAGCCCTTCCATCTCTACCTCACACTTGTCTACTCGAGGCGTCCCTGTTGTGTCAAGTGACCTGATGGAAGATCATGGTAACCAATCCCGACGGCAAATCTGGTTTACCAGCTAAGAATGTATCGAGGGTCTTCTAGACAGAGCCAGTACCCAGTACAACTGGAGAACAAGTCTTCTGAACTGGATAAGAGCAGGAGAACGCTCTTTACTCGATGGACGACGGTGGCCAAAACAAGTTCTTGGTTGTACAGTGGCGCTCCACAGCTCTTGAGAGGGCTTCTGTCTCGCTATACAGAAGGATAAACATCCTGGCTGATCGTCTCAGCTATCTGGGCCATGAGGGGTGTTTATTTGAAGTAGTAGGCGGAGTATGGGTGCGAACCGCAGTATGACTCAGCACAGTCAATCTCCACCATCTTTTATTGTCATCAACGCCGAACTTCGACAATATTTCAATCATGGAACATATGGAACGGTTGACAAGGTTGGGACAGGAGATTTTAACAAGGAACCTGTTCTATGGTTTTTTTTTCGAAAAATTTGTCGTACACTGTGCGCCGCACGGTCAAAATGACGTCTTCAGATCGGGACGTCATTGGGGCGGAGGTCAATTTTTTTTAAATCTCTTTCCTATCATATCTGGTCAGATGACGTCATCAGATCGTGACGTCACAGGGTCAGAAGTCGGAATTTTGACAGGGAACTTGTTCTATGTTTTTTTTTTTTTTTTAATTTGCCGTACGTCGTGATTCGTGTATCATCCGGACAAGATGACGTCGTCAGATTGTGACTTCACAGGGTCGGGGTCAAACGTCAAAGTGTCGGTGGTTGAATTTTCAAATCTCTCTCCCGACATAATAATTATATATCTCGGAGGTCCAAATTTTGGTAAGTCCCCCTCCTATAATACATAGCTTGGAAGTTGAAATTTTCCCAAATTCCTCTCCTATTATGTATAGTTTGGAAGGTCGAAATTTTAATAGGAAACCTGTTCGTCCATGTCTTCATCATATATAACAGACTCCCAAAAATTTTATACAGTGGAAACTCTATATAACGAACCCCTATATAACAAATTCCTCTATATTACGAATTTTTCCTCGGTCCCTCCCCCTCCAATGAATTTTACGTGTTAAAAAATCTCTTTATAACAAACAATTCACTCTATATAACGAATTTTCTACAGAAATCTTGTCATTTTTTCCAAAAAAAATGTCAATTTCTGGCCTGAATTCAAACTTTTTTCTGAAAATTCTGATTCTTTGGTAAATATTTGAATCTTTTCTCCAGAAAATTTGAATTTTGACGAATGTTTCAACATTTCCTTCTAACAATGTCAACTTTCAGGTGAAATTTGAAAATTTTTATCATTCAAAATGTGGAACTTCGCAAAAATAAGACAAAAAAATGAATTTCTTTTTAACGAATTTTCTATACAACGAATTTTTTTTGTGGTCCCTTCAGATTCGTTATATAGAGTTTCCACTGTATTCTTTAAGATTTCAATTTCAATCCTCACTACTAAAACTAATTCAACCTAAATAACAGGTTCCCTGCATTCCTCGTTAATTTCGTTAAGGAAGCCGTCATTTTTTCTGTAATATTTTCCCTCCCTTCCTTACCTCTACGATTTCTTGGGAAAGTCCGCACTAATTAACTTCCTTTAAGGAGTAATTTCTACCAATGCAAATATTCACACACTTGGACCTCAGGGAGGGAAGCCCTGTCCCGGTATTTCCATCAAGGTCAGCATAAAAAGAAGAAAGTTAGAATCAAGAACTCCTGAGAGGAAAGTTGCCAAAACAGATCCAACTGGAAGGTAATTGGTATATTACAATAATCAAGGAACGCTCAGACCCACCGGTTTCTCCAAAAGAAATACCTGCTATGAGTGAAATAGGGGCTTATAGGTTGGTTTGGTGAGCTATGGGCGCTTGCATGACAGGCACTGATGCCAGTGCCATGAGATGGGAATCAATGGATCTTGCACAACGAAGGAGCCACAGACGACAGCGACGAGATGACTTCAACTGGAAATTTGGAAAAATTTGTGTATTGAAAACATACTTCGTCTATGAGTAGAAAAGCTAGCAAATATGGAAAGTTACTCGCAAGAATTTCCATTTTCAACAATTATACATAAAGAGAGGTACACATATTTCCAAGAATTGCGAGGTGTGTTAGCAACGGGCTCGGAGACTAGGAACCTCCCTCTTCAACGAATTATTGTCGTAAGTAAGTAAGAAACCGGCTTCATGGGAGGAGTTTTCCACTTCAAAAAGCAGTTTACCAAGCAGTAATTTCCTTGTTTTTTGAATCTGAAAAAGAATTTCCGTCTCATTGCTTGGACGAACTCACGACCATTCTCATGTAACCACTTACAACTTGCACAAAAACATGATTACAACGGGGAAGAGGAAGCATCTATTCGAACTTAGAAAGATGTTTCCATAATTTTATATCTAGGCCTCGAGGACCCAAAACTTTTTTCCTTTATCTACTATCTTTTACCTACCTGGAACAACCATTTCCACTCTAGCTTCCTCTCTCCCCAATATTCCACATTCATCAAGTATGAACTTGTAAAATATTGACTTCCCTACTTTGACCTTCGTTCAACATGAGAAATCTCGTCCTCGTACGAGCGTAAGGAGATACGGTCAAGGCAAGAGAAAACTTCAACTACTTACGTAAAATTGAACTTCATTCAACTACACGAATACAATTGATCGTAATAATTACTTTAATAGAGTCTTCCTTTATGATAATTTCCGCAGGGGCGTCACGTTTGGAGGCGTTTCCTCTAAATTGTTAAACCCGATCAGTATAAACGCTAAAAAAAAACACCCTAGTTGGTCAATTTCCATTCCCGCCTTCCATAGTTTAGCTTTTGAGATGCCTCCGGCCTCGACCATATAATAACCAAAGTTATATGAGAAAACGATAACCAAAGTTATGAAAAAACGATATTTTCTACTTTTTGAAGGAGAGATATCCAATACAACCAGGTCTTTTTCCACGCACAAGGATGCACTTCGTGAACGGATATCCTGCCCACCTTTGAGTACGGAGGAAAGATTATCGCTTCTTTAAAGTAACTGAAGGGTACAGAGGAAGAGAGGGGAACGTCCAAAAGAAACGAGCTGGAAAAACACCTTTCTTCTATAAGGTGCACAATAGATTCAATTGTTCAGATCGTTTCCTTCGGACATTTCCCTTTCTCCCCTGTACCAAACAAATTACGCTGGCTGTCTTGATCCATAGATTCCAAGATTTGACAGACTCACTGATTGTACTTCTCTCACTCGACTCATTATAGACCATGCATGTAACAGTTTTAATGGATATTTTTCGGATGAACTGCAATTACAGAAGAAAGTCTATGCTGCGAGGCACGTTCACTTCACATTGCTCGAAAAAATTCGTAACATATACAGAGATATCGCAAGCTTTGGAACTTCATACCTCATACTAATAAAATCATCTCTCCGATTCAATTTCGTAATTATACCGAGAGCCTTATAACGTATTGGCACCTATGTGGAGATATAGATCTGCAACTTTTTCTGGTATTATCTCCTCGTATAACTTAAGTTTTCATCAACTCTTACTTGATCTATGCTCGTCTTTGATTAGCCTACTACTGAACTTTACGCGACTCATTCGATCCTCGTGGACACTGTGAAAAAATTCTTAGCATTCACTCTTCAATCGCACTGAATAGACCAAGTGATGAGGCACATTCACTTCACATCAGCATTCAAAAATGTTCGACACGAAAGAATCGAGAGCTTCGCACGTCCTCTCGCACGCACGGTAAAGTCCGGGGTTCTTAATTGCGCCCTCCGGGTCCACGTATACGCGGTGCTCTAACCTTACAGAAACGAACTTTCTTTAACCGATACGAATAAAATTAACGTAATATAATGGTTATTACTTTGAAATTTTCTTCCTTCGGAGCATCTTTGTCGATGATCTGTTGAATGACGCCAACGGACAACAGCAACGAACAAAACTGCACAGCCACGGCATACAATTCACTATTTTTTTGCTTCTGTTGGCCTACTGACTTATTCGAATTGACGGATGACAGAAACCAATTAATCAGCATCTGACCTGTAATAACGATGGACATTTCATTCGCCAATAGCCGCGACCGTATTTCAACAAAAAAAAAAGAATACTATAACGTATATGTACTCGAAGAAATTTTACCGCGTTAAACTTCGATCTACACGTCTTATTACTGCAGAAAGACTGTATATAGGCCTATAATATAGTATAGTGTTCGAAGGTGCGCTTGTTACCCGATATAGAATATTCGAATTGCGTTAATACGAACACCATGACCGTGTTCGTAGCGCGGATTCTATTTAACTGTCGTTAGCCAGCTTCAGTTTAAGGCTGACGTTCATCTAACACACCTACCAATATTTCAATCGACTCCAGAATGAGCAATACTCGCTATTTCTGTGCGCTATTCGTCTACCTACATTTTATAATATCAACTTCGCACACCAACGAGAGGACAAAAAGGCGTTGAAATCAATTTGTTTCCCCTCGACTCCTGCGTAAACGATAAATTTACGCTAATCGTTACGGCCCCGTCCCACGAGATCTCTGCAAGGGACGTTTGTGAATCGCCTGTCGCTCTAACGGCAAGCTATGCGCGCACGTAGCGGAGGTCAATACCGGTATCCATAAATCGATATAGGATAGTTTATGCGGACGATAAACTGTATCGTAAACCTTAAATATTACGATTATGGAAAACGGGGTCCAAATGACGAAACGATTGGGATTCGAATGATATAAATTCTTTCGTCAAATCTTGGGACGATGTTTATTACAGTAAATAATCCTAGACTGAAAAAGGAAAATTTGGAAAATTCCATTTTTTGATACTGCATTTCAGATCACAAGATATAAATTTATTGTATCTTTTGCAAAGGCAGTGGGAAACCAGAGATCTCAGCTGCTCCTATAATGATTTCTCTCTTTCTTCTCAGTGCGTTTTAGCTAACTCTCGCCTCTGTCAATCCGTTGTAGTCATCTGCCTCCCTTGTTCCTTAGTCAACTTTGTTTTAAAACCCTGGATCTTGAGAAAATGGTTGTGTGGGTTGCGGGGCATCATCAGAACTGTATGGGATAGTTGCTATTTCCCGAAAAAATATGTAAGAAGATGTGAACAATGTCATACCCTCCTTCAAGTTATAATTTTTGTAAATCCTCAAATCAGTACATGCGGGATCTTGCAGCATATAAACTACCGCAAACTTAAAAACCTTCGTTCCTGAACAAAACAAGTAACATCCACTTGTTTGTGGCTCTTTCAAGACCCTCTTCTGGGGAATTTTAGAATTCCCCTCAACTTGCTCCCCAGTTCTATCCCACCCTTTCTTTTTTTCTCTCTCCTTCTTCTACCAGTCCTCAACAGACACCTGTGGTTACTTCCAGAAATTTCTTTAAATCCCTGTAAAAAATTAAAGCTCTTGCTCCTAGCTCGCCTAGCCTAAGATTTTTTATAACCTAACCAAGACTACTTTTTCTAGCCGGATGTGGACCATTTTTGAGGATTTTCCTTCAGCAAAAGTTATTCAACAAGAAAAAGAACATACCACGAGAGACAGCCAAATCTTGGTTGAAAATTTGTGGGAGAGAGCCTGTAAGAACGTTTGCAAGGAGGAGTGGGAACTACTTCTCTTTTTCCGCTAAAGGCAAAAGAGGGTGGATAGAGGCAAATTAATGGAACGAGACTGGGGTCAACAATTTGGTATTTTACATGGTTAAGGATGGGTAGACTCCTAAACTTTAAAGTTAGACCTATAATGGCTACCGCCTTCTAGAAGAAAAGAGAGGGAAAAAAATCTTATTCTAATCAGAATATGTATGGATGTCCCTCCACAAAAAATCGTACGACTTTGAAACGTTGAGGCTTCGGAGCTTATTGAACTGCTTCCAAAAGGAAAACCTGCACCGGAATTGGAAGCCCAAAATTCGAACAAAATCTATACAAAAGCCTGAAAATTCGTACGATGTTCCCTGCTTCTGCCTTTCCAACGTTTGTGAAACACAAAAAAATATTTGCTTCACATTTTTCCATTGGAAAATATGATTTTGAAATAGGAATTTTTTTGGATTTGCGAATTTGGGCGAAGGGTCTGCCCTCTAGCGGTAAAACATGATTGTTGATTAGTGTAATTTAGATAAAAAGTATAAGGTGTGAGAAAAGTTTTTCAAAAACTCTGATGTTGGCACATCTAAAAACTCACAGGTTCTTCAACGAAGTTAAACGAGGGGTGGAAGGGAACCTGTTTCATGGGGCACGTGGGATCTGAAAAATGTTAACATGCCAAAATTATATAGATTATTTTTGAAGTTATACCTACAAAAGGTGGTTTGGTACAGTGCAGTTAGGGAGGCCGGCTGGACGGCGTACAGTTGACATTTTTTCCGAGGAGGGGGACGATAAAACAGGTTCCCTCTCAAAAGATAATTATGAGAAATACATCATTCATTTTCCTAGATAAAACAATATTTTGGGCTGGAAGCTGGAGTTGATTTTACTCGTATAATCTCTCGGGGTCAAGAACAGGGCACTCTAGATATCGCCATTAGCGCTCCTACTGGATTCCAAATGCACGAATGTAATTTAAAAATTCACAATGTTTTTCAACCTGAGAGGCCAAAAATATGCTACATTTCAACATTCTAAATGTGCCACGGCTTTCTCTAGTACTACACCGGAATAGGAAGAAATCGGCAACAGAGGACGAGGCCGAGATTTACCACACCTCTTATGGAAAAACATTTGAAAAACACATTAATCGTTAATTTTCGCGTAGTATTCAGTTCTACGGGAAAAAGTAAATAAATACATCGGAAGAGTAAACGATTCTCGATTTGTTGAGCTCAGTCTTGTTAAAATTGGTAGACTACAAAGCAAGTTATAAACGTCTGAAAATAGGAATTGTATACTCTAACGTCTTGCCAAGCAAACAAGGGAGGTCAAGCCAATCGTCATTGACAACTTGAGACTTTCAGTTGATTCTCCCATCAACTTAGACTTACAGCCATTGTCAACCCTTCCCAATCAACTTATTAACGTTTGGCTTTTAGCTTATCATGGAACGTAATAAATCGGCTCCGGAGCAATATGAACCGGCTTCGGAGTTATATGAGCCGGTTCCGGAGGGGAATAAACTAGCTTTGGAGCGCGGAATGAATCGGATACAAGGGGGACAAGTTTAAGTCAATCACATAAGCTTTTGGCTGACTTTAGGCTTAAAGCCAATTGAAGCGTCGCATGGAGAAGGGCCCTCCAATGAAAATGTTAGTTTTGAGAAAAACGCATTCGAAGTTTCAAAGCATAGTACTCCTAAATTAAATAGACTTCCTAATTTTCTTATACCGCGCTCTAATGTCATTTTTGAGCATTACGACTTGGTAGATATAATATTATAGTAGAGTCGATTGTAAAACACAATAAACGCCTTTTTGTAAAAAGGGCCTAAGGCTACGGAGGCCCCTTATCCACGCAGAGCTTCTATTTTGAAAAAACAAAAAAACAAACAAACATTAGCTGACTTAAAACTTGAAAATAACGGCCAAACCAACGGCTTAAGCTTGGCATCCCTTCCCTGGATTTCCAAATACAAGGCCGATTAACGTTGCCACACTCCATATTCCGGTGTAATACAAGAAATGGCTATAAATCGTACTAAGCCAGAATAACGTCGTGTATATTTTAAAATAACAATAGAGGGAACTAGGTCTTTTCTAGGGTGGTAAGAGACTCTTTTCTCTGAATTGTTATCTTAGTACACGGTGAAAGAATCTAATGAGCTCGAAAGCAAGTATAATCGACAGCCAACTTTTCTTTTTCAGTGACCCTTTGTGCTGACAGCTGCTAGAATGGAAGTCTGCTTCTTGTACGCAATGGTATGTAAACATGCACACTGTTTATGTACAAGAACCAAATTTCCAGCCTACAGAGATCTTTTTGCTTATTGCATCCTCATAAAGTTAAAAACTAATTCAAATCTATAGTCAGCACAATGAAAAATGCATAAAATATGAAATGTGTCATAAAATGTGCCACTATTTGGTACTGATTTTCAATAGGCAATAATAAGTACCAGAAGAATATTGATAAGTGGCATGAATGAGGACGTATGTTTTTTTTTTTTTTGTGTACGGGATTTTGCCCATTTCTGTAAAAAGAGCCCCTGTCATCTTCTTTGCTCCCATTTCCTCTGAATTCAAAGTTCAACAGATTGACAATGTATTATTGCATCTTATAAAAAAAGAGTTGCTCTTCAATTTTTGTTCTTACACTTTTTTTGATTAAACCAATTGTTACAAAGTTATATCCACTCAAAACTTCAAATTCGTTTTTCTGTGTTCAATATTTCACTTGCGGAGGCCCTTTTTACAGATACGTCCTCAAATGTGCCACGGTTGGCAACACTTCACCACTCTAAAAATACACGAAAAAAATAAAAACAAAAAACACAAAATGATGCGAGGGATATTTGATGTTTTGAAGACCAGTCCGCATTATCACCTTTTTACGTATTCTATTTTTTTGATGTATTGTTTAGAGTGATGAAAAAGCTACATAATTGAGATTTTTGAATTATATCGTGGTTTTTGTACGGTAGTAAAAACGGCTCGATAGTTTGAAAATTTTTCCTTTTTTATCAAAATCACGAAATTGATGCAAACTGGCAAGTGAAAATTAAAAATGTGCGCCAGTTCAACTTATCAAGATCAGTCAGGCGGTGCCAGTTTTGCAATTGGCATGGCACCACATTTTTATGATTTTTTCTAGTCGCGTCCATCATCTGGTAACACTGAATTGCATTCCTTGACAGGCTCTTCAAAAAAATAAAAATAAGAAGAAAGATATCTATTCTACGTGTAGTATAAGTACTTTTCTCTCGATCGACATTTACCATTTTAACTCTCCATAGTATGGATAGTACCTTGGTAAAATTTTTGGGACTATCGATATTCGATAGCATAAGCGTCGTTCACACTAGCGTAATTTTCCGCGTTATATCACATAACGCCGCGTTAAAGTTGAACCGGTCCAACCCCAGACCAGGAAAATAAAAATAACGCGGCGTTATCGACTGTAACGCGGAAAATAAGGCTAGTGTGAACGACGCTATAAAACTAATGGATATTATACCCATCACTAGTACTTAACTTATAATATTGACTAATTATGACTACCTTATTTCATTGAACGGATCGGGAACTGCTCAGTAAATAGCCATCTACAGAGATTGGATAAGCGGATCACACCCGGAGGCTGGATCACACCATCGCATTCGCATCCCTGTAGATTCATCATCGCAGTTTACGGTAGCGCGCGCCTGATGCCAGAAGCTACTATAGTAGCTTCTAACTACCTTGACCGGTTGAACATGATGTGCGCATATATGTAAGGGATCGTTAACTTTCTCTGCGAGTGCGACAGTCACGCATTCGTGGTGTATATTAGGCCTACGACTCTTCCCGTCAATGCGCTCGTCGACAAGAAGGAATTGGTTTTTCGTAGTAGGAGCACTCACGCTGTTCGACAAAACTGTCTTCACTCGATCTCGCAGCAGTTCTTGAATAGACCACCCATTAGTGTAAATAAAGAATAGCTTGATGATCGAACATTTTCTGAATCTTTGTCTTCTTTATAACTCGATAGACAAACCGAGTCCAAATCCTTCGTTGATTAAAATTGTTTCAAGTTCTACTACTGGTGAATGGCTCGGAAGTGGAGATTCTTTCGAAATCTTTCCTATTAAATTTAGCTCTAAAGCTCAAATACAACTCGATGGTCGAAAATATTTGCGGTCCCTCTACCATATACGTATAGCCATATGGTTGGAATTTTTACTGATGTAACTTCCGGTACAAAAAAAAATTTGCAAGAAGGAGGTAAGACAGGAGGATGGAGGCAAATTGATGGAAAAAAGCTACACGATATACATTGAAAAAATTAACTCGTTTCAAATCTTTAAATCCTTATTCTTGGTTGGGAAACTAACCCCAATACCTGGATTTGTAGCCAGGAAGATTTTGATCGTATCCGGTAAAAATAAGACAATTAATGGATGGTGTGGGTGACGAGAAGAGGGTTGCCTTAAATCGATTTGTATCATTTTTTTTACAAGCTCTAAACTGCACTTGGGTATGAGTTGGATGATGAATCGATTTTAGATGCGTTGGATATAATTTGCTGCTTTTAAATAAGAGATGATATTTTGGACGGAGGGGAGGTCATCGGCAATGAGTGAACCTAAAGGCGGGAATGCGACAATGTGGGTGACCTTGAGGAAAGAGTGAGGCTACAATGTTTACATGAGAGCGAGAAAAGCTTAGAAAGAACGTAAGCGTGTGTGAGTCGCGTGTGACTAATTCAAAGACGTGTAAGGTAGATTTTATGATGGCGGGATTCTTGGTGTGATGAAGCACACGCGAATTAGAATGATTTTGATTGGGCTAATTTGTTTGATGAGATCTGATTTTTCCAGATCAGGAGGATGGTGTGGGTGAGATCATTTTTAGTGGGAAGGAGAAGAGAGTTGATTCGTGGAAGTTTTGTGGCAGTTTTGGCGACTAATTCGACTTTTTCGATATCTTAGATCTCCGTATGGCTGGGGATCCATATAAAAATTATGTCGTGAAGAATGGATGACAGGGTTATGAGGAGAGAATGGATGCGTGAGACAAGTGGGTGTGTAGTGTGTACATTGTAAATAAGGCGCACGAGGAGTTAGTGGGGATCACAAGAGGGCGTCCATAAATTACGTGAGACATTTTAGGGGGGAAGGGGGTCCAACCAAGTCTCACCAAAACTCACGTGAGGGAGAGTGCCGACAAATCTCTCGTAATTTTTTTCTCACACAAATACATTCTAAAATATTGCTAAACTGGCTAAAATTTAATAAAAACTATAGTCCTTTTTGAACGGATATAAAATGTGATAAAAAAAATACGTTTTTTTAATAGATAAATGCGATTAAGCACAGATAAACGTATTTAAAGCAAAAATACACATTTCGGAAAATCTTACGCGAGATAAGAGGGGGGTCGAAAAATCACGAAAATCGCCTCACGTAATTTATGGCGCCCCGAGAAGTGCGGTTTGGTAGGAAAGGGGGGGAGGCAGGGTTAATATTGTTTTAAAACATTGGGAGATGGCTTAGACTTCGGAGTTGTGGTGTCGATGGGAGACGATTTCGTGGCCAATTGAAAACACGAAATCGACTTGATTTTCTATTTTTGATCCATCTGTAAAAAGAGTCGTGTATTTCTAGAAAAATTGGAGCGGTAAATAGCGGGGTCGGAAAACACGAATTTAGTCAAGGATTTTTCCATCATATAAATTGTATGCCGATTTTCGGATTTTCTACATTTGACTGGACTTCCGAAGAAAATGAAAACACGTATGACTCTTCAGATTTGTTCGTAGTGTCTTCAACAAGCTTTCATCTCTCTTTATTGTTTTTCTGTCCACTCTCTCTTCCTTTGTCTCCGATAAAAATGACCAAGGTAGAATGGATCATCGGGGAAACGGTGAAATTATAATTCTTTTTAATTCGATTTTTTTTTTATTGAAGATAGTCTGTATAGTACTATGTTAGTCTCGCAAACTACTCGGGAACGGCGTCGAGGAAGGGAAGTGGACGTAGCGAATGACAAAATCAACAATCTGGATGCGACCACATAACAAACATCAAACGTGTTTTTCTCGAAAGGTAGTTCTTGTCCTTCGCACCTTTTCTCGATGCAGGGCTATTTTTAAATTAGAAACTGAAAGAGAATCTGGAAGAATGCTCATGTAATCAATTCTTAACTTCGCATTATCGATACACAGAATAGTCAAATTCATGGAGCGCGTGCGTAACCAGAAGGTTTAGAAGACAGACTTGGAAAAATTTCTAGCTTCGAAGCTCTACAGCAGAAGTACAATTTCTGATCCACTATAGAGCTTGGGAAATGCAACTTCTCCACTTGAGTCTTTAAATTTTCTTTTTCATTCTG
This sequence comes from Aspidiotus rigidus, assembly GCA_035079385.1. Lineage (NCBI taxonomy): Eukaryota > Metazoa > Arthropoda > Insecta > Hemiptera > Diaspididae > Aspidiotus > Aspidiotus rigidus. The sequence continues at coordinate 4,473,418 of JAVHKY010000015.1, read as the reverse complement.
TTATATCTCAATTTTCAGCGTTTATGAGTAATTTCTCCCTCAACCCTCTAACCTCCTTGTTATCTCTTTTTTCTTGAGGTCCTGGGGATGCTACGGTTCAACTTGAAAAATGTTTGCTCCAAACAACACATCAGAAAACGGTCTCAATCTTATCGATTTCTCAGAAATGTAAAACGAGATTTGAACTTCGAGCAGGGAACGGCACTCGGAAAAATTAATAACTGAGAGCTTTGTACACGAAAAGTAGCGGGAGGAGATTTTGACGTCGTCAGAGGAGGATCTTCGAAAAATTACCAATTATAACGACAATAGTGTAGGCGAATTAGAGCAATATTGTAAAAAAACAAAATTTTGCTGGAGCAAACGTTTCTTCGCTGAAAATGGTTCAGGATGTGGTCCTGAACAACATACTAAAAATCCCGCATTTCCCCCCTGGAGCTTCTTTTTGTATGGGGGTTCAAACCCCCCACAAATTAGTTTTCCGCCTATATCGCGCGAAATTGAAATTTTATTAAAAAATGTTTCAAACGAAAATTGTTCCTCGTTAAATTTCCTACCAAATACCGTATTCAACTTTCAGCCTATACCTATTTAGTGCCTTTGCAAAGGCCGTTCAAAATGGTCCCAAAATCAGTTTTTCCATGTATCTCACAAATTGAAATTTTATTAAAAAGTCGTTCCTAAATTTGCTATAAAATGAGCTATTCAGCCTTTGGGAGGTTCTTTTTTTAGAGGGGTTTGAACCCCCCAAGATTTAGTCTTTTGCATATATCTTGTTCAAAGGGGGAAAACGCGGGATTTTTAGTATGTTGTTGAGGATCACATCCTGAACTATTTTCAGCAAAGAAAAGTTTGCTCCAGCCAAATGTTTACTTTTTTTCTTATTTCCCTACACTACGTTATCTGAGGATGATTTTTGTATCAGATCCCCATTGAGGGAAAACCTACGAAATTACGCAAAAAAAAACTCACAACCTGACTAAAATGTGACGTCATCTTTCAAAATTGAGAAAGGCGGTGATTGAGGAGCAGATGGGCCGGTGAGAGCTGACTGACTTATTTTAAGGAACCAAGAGAAATTCAGGAATGAAGACAGAGGAGTAGAGAGGAGGGGGGGATGACTCATTGATTCCAAATAATGTAGAGGAAAGATACCTACCTTTAAAAACCTCCACAGGGTCAATTAAGGAGAAAATCAGCGAGAACGTACTGAGGAAGAGAAGAAAAGAAGTTTGAAAGCAGCAAAGATCGCCGGTTTCCCTGCTGCAACGACCATCCTGAGAATTACATGCTCCATTCTACAGCTTAGAATAGAGCATTCTTCCCACCAATTTGCGGTAAACCATATCGTGACGTTCAATTAGGTAAGTTTGAAGTGATATGCACTTCAGATCTTCGCTTTCGTCTAGCACTGTCTCACATCCACAGCCTCATCGTAAAATATTCGTACATTCCTAAGTATAGTAAAAAGATTCAAGGTTTACGGTAAAGTTGACCGCGATTTTCGAGAATGCTCCACAACACATCGTGACTATGCATAATAAACAGGACCTAGGTACATTACATCCACGGATTCCGCGAAATCCCTTCCATCGTAAATGATCATTCATGTAATAAATCGACTCTCATCATGTACTCTCGAACGTTAATCACGCGACCACGCGAAATAGTAAACACGAGTTTCGACATCGCGGCCCACCTATAAAAACTCTCAATCAAACGGTACCTACGTGCTATATGATACTGAACAGCTTACCTTCGAATTTCTCGCAATTCTGTAAGTCCATTTTCTCGGCTATAAATTTTGATCGATGCGTTTTTTGGTCCATGGCAGCTTTGTCAAATGTCAAGCTCGCCACCTTCCTTAGCACGTTGCTATCCAGCGTTGGTGGGTCACCCAACGACGAGTGGCGGCAACCGGGGGCGCTGGACGGGCTCGATCCTGCACATGGAAAAACCAAGAAGCACACGACTTTACCGGTTGGTAGATACGACAATACTTCGAAATCTAGAGTACATATTACATGGTACATATTTGTAACCTCTCCCTACATGCGAGCGTACACCCAGCGAATGCATGAAACGCCCGCAATAAATTTCGACGATGATTACCGTGAGGCCCCACACCCAACGTACGAGCTATAAATAACCTACCTTTAAGATCTGCCTGGACGGGCGTTTTGGGTGACTGAAACGAAGTCGGAGACAATTCGACCTTTTTGTGTTTGACGAGCGTGAACGAGGCGGCGCTCGGTTTGAGCAAATCTTTCTCGCCGGCGGCGGCATTGTCTTTCATGCTCGATAAGCTTCTGAGCGACAGCGACCCCTCTTTCAGTACGGCGCCTCTCGATTTCACTTCCATTTCCGATTTGCTCGCTTCGGTATCGAATATATTATCTATTTCCTCATCTGGACTATAATACGGCGTCGTCACCAGCGGATCCGTATATTCGGTATTGTCAGTCACATCTTCCTCGCCGCGAGCGTGAGGATTTACGCTTTCGGACTCGATAACAAGCTGAACAGCTCCGCCGCCATCGTCTGTTCGCAGTTCCGGACACGGTATTTCCGCTTCGTTTACCGTATCATCCCGAATGGTACTCGTTAGCGCGCATTTTCCGACACTTTCCGAAGAAGATGAGACGACGAACTTTCCACTACCGGTGTCTGAATTTTTCGTACCGCGAGAAATTTTACCGTCTTCCGTATTGTACGAGTGTTGCTGCTGCAGTTCGGAATCCGACTCGAACACGAAAATAGGATTGTGCGTAACGCGATCACCGTTATCTTCTGGCCGCGAACTGCTTTCATATTCGAACGCGTTAACTGACCAACGTTGCTCGGCTTCGATGTTAGCGACAGCGAGTTCCCTACCAGCCACAGTGACGGCGGTGGCGGCGACGGCGGAACCGATTAAACATGCCGGGTCCGCGCCCTCCGCCGCCTCCCATCTCTCGGCAACCTGTTCGTCATCCGCTTCGAGCTCCACTGACAGTGGATCCACCGCTTCCTGACCTTGACTCTTCGCGGCCGTTTCGTCCGTCATCGAAGCGCGACCCTTATTGAAATGAAATAGAATCTTATTGGTTGACTTTTTACTTTTTAAAAACTTTTTTCGCGGGCTTTTGCCGTTCTGACTTTTACTTTTGCTCGACTCGTTACTGTTTACGTTACCCATATTGTATGAAGCTCGTCTTATCAATATTGAAAAAAAACCTTCCTTAGTTTAATTACTCGCTATTCATGTCGCACTTTCTCCCGACGAACGGAGATTCGAAAAGCGTGTGATAACGTGGGTACTTTACGTGCGTATTATCCTTCGGATCGATAAATAGTATACGTATAGCGAACAATGAGCTCGAATATTTTAACGTCGATATTTGACCATAACCTCTCTTCTGTGATAGACGTTTTATTAACGTAAATTAATGCGAAGCGACGAAATGAAAAAGAAAAAATGATAACAATAATGACGATTAGAAAGCAATTTTGGCGAATTAGTGAAAGCAACGTGTATAACAGCCGCGACTATATTTATCACAGACTTTTGAGTAACCTTCGATATTCCCTTAAAGTATAAAATACGGTAACAACGAGAAAGAAAGAGAATTTTCTCATTTTATTTTTCGCTTCCGTTCACCGAACAAGAAATATTGTGCGAATTAAACGGTCAATAATTTTTTGCTGAACAAAAAAAAAAAAAACAAAACAAAACAAACCACCACAATGATGATGAAACAGCTGAGTGTGTACGCACCAACAACTTTTCAGCAAAACTTGCGGGGATGCGAAAAACTCCAGTGTTGCCTCGAAAACTCGATTACCTTAAACGGACGAAAAAGTGTACTGCATTTCAAGTCTGGTCTATTTGATCGTTTGAATAATTTTAAATAGATTTCCATTCTACTTGACTTGATAAAACTGATACGAATGAGCGTTTTTACGGTTTTCCACTCGCATAATTAGGTGTCAACGACGACAAGTCAGTCGAATGGAAATTCTGTTTCGCTCCGACTCTTCGATGATACAGTAATTTGAAACGACTATCGAAAAACACTGATGCCAGCCACGAAAAAGTCCGTGTAAACGCACGTGCGCGTTGAAACCTAGAAGATTGATTGGAACCCTCTATAATTCTAGGGTATTTCGAACTCTACGAATGAGAATCGTATTTCGACGCTGATGATGTTCGATTCAAATTAGAGGCGGAGTGCGTTTACCTATATACTTAATGACACGAATAGATGTACCTAGGGCTAAGTGATATTTCATATTATAGCCTATCAACAAATTAGGGTCAAACTTTGTGAAATTGTATGTTAGTAATTAGAGGTACCAATAAAATCCATCTCAATTCCTTATCAAGTAGCTTCTGATGATAGAGCCGACAAAGTTGATTCTCATCTAGCTTTTTCATTATGAAACCTCTCATTTCTTGATTATTAATTTCTATTTCATTAATCTATGTACATTTAGGGTCATTACCTCTCTTAATCTGCTTCATTCCTATCATTCGTCTTTTTTTCTTTTTTTTTTTTTTTTCATACACGGAATTCTCCTAGTGTGGTTGGTAACATTATATTTAGACAGTTTAGAACATCTTATATCCATCCAATGACGAGCTTAAGATGAAAAATCAAACTTTACAGGCTTATAAAAAATTTAAGAAATGTTCTGACGTAGCCAAATGAATAAAGATAATTTTTTATATCTTTCTCTGTGTCCTGTACAATTTATTTTTTAGAATCCTAGTATTGAGTTATTAGTAAGGAAGGGATAAATAGCATTTGCATATTTTTTTGTCCACTCGGCTGCTGAAATCTTGTTTCACACCTTTGTGACCTCCCTCCAAATTTGGAAATGCATATTTGAGAATAAATGCATATTTCTGCATATTCACGCAATTTTACCCCTAAACAACTCTGAAATACCACAAATTTTTGAAATGCACTCGATGAAAGATATAAATGACGTAGAAAAATGACAAACAATGAACGAAGAAACTTATTCCGTTGACTTCCTATGACGTTGAACAAAGTTTTTCCTCATACGAACACATATTCCGGGATAACCGAAAGAAATTTCTTCTTGAAAATTTGAAAAAAACATGTTTTTGTGCAAGTAAATAACGCACTTCTGGCGTAATTGTCGCAATTTTTATGATCGATAAAATGATAATGAATGCATATATTTGCATATTCTGACCCAAAAACCCTGCATATATTTGCATATTTGGCCTAAAATAAATGCATATTTTGACAGAATAAGTAAACATATTTATTCCTTCCTTCATAAAACTAGGTTTATATTAGCGGCTGAAAACTATTTGGACACTGTTTAGAGCAGAATAATTTATTCCCGGCTCCTCTTCTTGTATAATATTTAGCACTTTTGGCTTCATTTTGTTGCTTTTAACAGAGAACCTGTTCCATATTTTTTTTTTTTTAAATTTGCCGTCCGCCGTCCAACGTCCGTCATCCTGCCAAAATGAATTTAGAAAAATTTTGCTGCTTTTCTTGAGCTATATATGATAGGAGGGGACTTGGATTTATTTATTTATCTATCTACTTATTTGTTCATTTATTTCCTTATTTATTAATTAATTAATTTATTCATTTATTTAGGCCTAGCCTCCAGCTTACAATGAAGCCTAGTATACTGTGCGTATGCTAAGACTGAAAAACTCGAATATATTAAATGCTAAAGCATAAACCTGGTTCATATGTTAAGGCATAGAGGCCTAGTTTAAAGGTAACATCTCATTACTGTTAATTCAAACCTCGTTTATGGCTAGTTTACAGCTAGTATAGCCTAATACACTGTAGAACCTAACTTATTTCTATTAATTTATTATTTTTTTAATAATGAAATAAAAAATGATATATCAACTATTAAACTTTTAAGATATTAATGATTTTGAAATTATGAATATCCAATTTTTAATAAAAATTTCAATTTTTATTTAAAATTTCATAAGGAACTAAATTATGAATCTTAAATTAATTAAAAAAGTTATTATAATCATAAATTAATAAAATAAATTAATTTAATAATAAGTGATAAAATATATAAAAATTATTTATATTTAAAATTGGAGAAAAAAAAATAAATAATAATATATCTTTAAAAATAAATAAAGGATTTAGATTGATTTGATCAATATTTTTATTTAAATTTAAAGGATTGGATGATTTATTAATAGGTAAAATAATTAAATGAATGAATGATAATAGTAAAGTTATAATATTGCTGAAATAAAATGAATTTAAAAAAATCGATTGATTACAATATTATTAATAAATCAATTACCTCAGGTTAAATATATTAAATTATTTCCAATTAATGGAATAACAGCAATAAAATTAGTAATAACTATTCTTGCTCAATAAGATATTCGTTTTCAAACAAGTGAATATCCAAGAAAAGAAATTAATTGATAAATTTATTAATTTGAAAAATTTTTATAATGTAAAAATTAATATAATATATTAAAATTTTATTTTATGAATTTAACAAAAATTGTTCTTTATTAGTTTATTAAAAACATATTTTAATGATTTTATAATAAATATTAGAAATATTCTGCTCAATAATTTTAATAATTAAATTGCTGTAATATATTGCCTATACAAAGGTAGTAAGTTTTTATTTAAAGGTTGAAATATATTGAATAAGTTGGATGAAATTTTTTTTAAATTTTTTATTAAAATTTGTTTTATTAATGTTAATTAAGTCCGCCTAAAAAATGTTGACAGTTGAATAGGAATTTCGATCAAATTTGTTGTAGCTCAAAAAGGCAAAACGTTAGATGGATAGTTCAAATAAACAAAATTTGTATTTCAATTTTATCTTTAATTTGCGCCAAATAAGAAGTTTTTACGTCCTCTCTGAGCCGAGTTATGGACCACATTGTGCCAAAAATTGACCAATTTGCCAAGATTTCCCAAATAAGAACCTGAAAAATTCCCCATTTTTAAGCCCCATACGGTTATTCAAGTATTATTTTCGGCATCAGCGTTAGATTTCACTTTCAAAATAAGTATAATGTATGAAAATTTGAAAAATTTTCAATTTTCTCAATTTTTGGCACATTTCAGTCCACAACTTGGCTCAGAAAAGTCGTGGAGTTGGGCAGAGGCGCAAATTGAAGATAAAATCGAGGTACAAATTTCGTGGATTTAAAGTTTGCGTTCAACGTTTCTCGTTTTTGCACTACAACAAATTTAGTCCAAATCTCCACTTAACTGTTAACATCTTTTCGACGGACCCCACATACTAAGGCATATAAGCCTAGTTTATAATATGTTAAGGCATAAAAGGCTCGTTTGAGGCTAATATCCATTTATGGCTAATTTAAACCTACTTTAATCCTAGTTTACAGCTAGTGTAGGCTAGTATAGTACTATAATTATGCTAAGATTAAAAAATTCGGACTCGCAGATTTCTGGATCGGGTCTAGGGTCTGTCAACGAGGACTTATGGTCGGAATTTTTTCAATTCTCTCCCCTCTTATACATAGCTAAAGAGTCAAAAAATTTTCTAGTCCCCTGGATGTTCAAAAATTGTTCAAGTCCTTTCATACACAGCTAACGATGATCGAAATTCGTTAAAACCTCCCCTCGTCCCACATCGAAGGGCGCAATTCTTTTTCTCCTTTAGCTCAAAAATCAAAAATTCTCTCAGTCTCCTACCCGATTTATATTCGAAATGTTTCTAAGTCACTCTCCTCTTATAAATAGCTCAGTGATCACAATTTTCAATACCCCCATACCTCAATATATGTGTACCTCCATTGAGAGCTGAAATTCTTTTAAGTCTCCTCCTGATCTACAGCTTGATGACCTCTCTAAATTCAACATTTTTGCAAGTCCTTAAAGTGTTTCAAACCCTGATCTTTTTCGGAATTACACGTTCGGTCACGGTGGACATGTAATGAACCAAAATCAATAAAATTGGAAAACGAGGCCACGTAAAATTTATTCATTGTAGTTTTAGATGGCAGACTAATAAATTCATTAAACTACTTAGGTACTCGTCGTAGACAATAGCTGCGTACTAATCTGTTGACCCGAGACGATCAGAGTTAGTGCGAGAGTTGAATTTTATTACCCAAAACGAAAATGGGTAGGTACGTTCTTGAAAGAGCTGGTATTACTTCAATATCGAGCGAAATTTTATTGCTTTATGACTTCCTAAATCTGCTATCACAGTGACCGAACACTTATTTGCGACAAACGTACTCGCGTATGAGGTCCTTTTATAGGAGACTATATGGAGCCCGCAAACATTCATATGAAAAAAAAAAATCTACGAGAAAAACAAACTCTTACATATAAACTTTCCGGGCGTCAAATATAGCCTAATGATCCTTTCTCCATCCGACCAGTTTGATCAATACACTTCTCCTTCTTCTACTGCCCCAAGGATCCCACACTCTTAGGACGATTATCAAAGTAGAAAAAGAAGAAAACAATTGATTGAACTAATGTGCAGGGGAAGGGGAGCGAAGAAAGTGAATCGTAGAAAGAGGTCCACGCTAAGAAGAAGACATGCAAAACGTAAATATAAATCCAATGGAAGAAGATGAATGCGCAAGTTTTTTAAGGTCCCTGATGACGTCACGCCTTCCCTCCTTTCAGGAGACCCGAACCTCGGCCTACCAATGGAGCACAGTTGTGATAGGTTCAGATCTGTCTACATTTTAAAACGAGAAAATGCAAAAAAAAATTCTGGAGAGCAAAACAATTCACTTAAAATAAAACCTAAAAAAATGGAAAAAATAATACGTCATAACATTTTGAACAAGCAATACAAATTCAACGGTACACCGCACGCCAATTGTTCAGCTCTTATGAAATAATTTTTTGTCCCCTTTTTCGTCCTCGCACTTATTTGGGATTCATTTGAGAGAAAAAAAAAATGTTCTGGCGTAGCCAAATAAATAAAGATCATGTTTCATGTCTCTTATATTTTATCAGTCTATTTGGGTCATCACCTTTCGTGGGGCTTATTTGGTGTCGCATAAATCTGGTATGAGAAATATTTTGAACTATCAGCTTTCGTGGGGCTCGTTCGCCCCTCATTTGCACGCGCACACGGGCTGTATCACCCACGGAGTATACATTTGCACACGCACGTTCCATCTTGGAGGGAGGGGGCTGTACTCGCGAATTTTTAAATTAGGGGTGCGGTGAGACAAAAGACATGAAACCCCGCAAGTGGTTGAGCTAGTTTTCCTTTCATTCTAAGGTATTCTGAATTTTTCAAACAAGCCCCAGATTTTTGCAATCATGGTAATATCGATTATATCGATCTTCTACATCAAAATTATAGACTAATCGATTTATCGACTAGATAATGAGGTAACGACTTTTAACAGGGTGCTCTTCTTTCCTCTTTCTTAGCGAAAAGAACGCCTCCTATTTATTAATTGGTGAAGGTTTGAAATTATTTCAAGTCCCTAAAGTAAGTCAACGTCACTTATAACGTCATCAGCTAGGCCTAGTTGAAAGCTAGTATAATGCAATTGCAGCTAATTTAAGCCTATTTTACCGCTAGAATAGCCGAATATATTGTATGCTAAGACAAGGAAACTGGGGATGGCCTCACGATCGCGATCCCACGGGGGTACTCCGACTCGCAGATATCTGGATTAGGTCCAAGGTTCGAGCATTTGAAGGGGGGTGTCCTCGCAATCGCGGTCCCGCGAGGGACTCAAACGTGGAGATTTTCAGTAGTGAAATGGGGACTTGAGTACCGGTAAAGACATTAAGAACTCATGGGTTCTTTAATGGAGTCAAACGAGGGCTGGCAAGGAACCTGTTTTATGGGGGCACATAGAATCCTAAAAATGTGAATTGTCACATTAACGTCATCCAATTGTGACGTCACAGGCCCGGACTTTGGAGCTATCTAATATATAAAGCAGAAAGTTTGTCCGTCCGTCCGTCCTCCTGTCCGTTTATAACTCGAGAACTACTGGGCCGATCGCTTTCAAACTTTCAGGATATATTGTCCTCATCCCAGAGCAGCACATAGACTCATAAAAATAAAAATTTGACGGGGAGGTGCTGAGTAATTTCAAAAAAGGGCGAAAACAATGACTTTTTTCAATATAAAAAAACGTGGTGGTGTAGCTTGCCATCGAACGCGTTGTTCCAACGTTACCGTTCAAACGCGTTGAGCGGCGCAGTTATAAAAATTAAGTTATGGTGATAACTCGAGTTTTACTCATTTTTATGAAAAATTGAAGAGAACAAAAATTGTTGCCCCTTTAATTTCCTTTCGAATGAGCCCAATTCCAGATTTTTAGGAGGAAATTTTGGAACTATTGGTATTTTGACTGATGCGTATTTAAGATCATTGTGTTTACAGAGAGAGAGAGCATTTAAACCGGTTGCTCTGGATGAATCTACAGAGACTATTCGAGTTTTACGTATCCAATTTTCGATTTTGAAAGGAGACGTTTATATAAAATAATTTCTTGAAAATTTGCTCTTCTTTTGTGACGAGTAACTATACATTAGGTAAATATCGTCGTCAGAGTTTGAAACTACCTAAGAAAAGGTACTGGGTTCGAGAAAGAATTAAGAAAATTACATCCGGTTTCTCATATAGGAAACGACTGAGTTCGTCTCATGCCTCTACACAGACTGATGTAATGCTTCGGGGATATGGCAGGCTTTTTACCTACTGTCCATCTATTTCCTTAATCATTGCGACGGTTCATGAATTAGTCCGTTTTTTGCTGCAATACAGCCCTTACCTGTCAACTCAGCTCTTACCGTTAAAATCGAAATATTTACAAAACACTGATATCTACTCAACACACAGCTGGCGGTCAGGCGCGCCGGAGGCGCGCTGCCAACCGCTAGTATATAATAAGATGAAAACTTTAAAACAGTGATCTATATGACGTCATCAAACTGTAACGTCACAGGGCCGCCTTCCAAGCTACATATAATAGGAGGGAACTTGAAAAAAAGATCTATGACGTCATCACATTGTGACGTCACAAGGCTGACCTGTGACCTCATCAATTTCTGATCTCACAGGTCCCGCTTCCCCAGCTGTAAAAGATGGGAAGAGGACTTGGAAAATTTTCGAGCTCCATGCTTTGCCGGTCGGCTGGTATTTTTTTCAAAAAACCCCCCCGATAAAACAGGTTCCCTGTTAAAAATGTAGATTGTGATATCACAGACCAAGACTTTGAAGCCATTCATAATAGGAGGGGAACTTCGAAAAAAACTGACCCATGACGTCATCAAACTGTGACGTCACAGGCCTCCTTCCCTCGAGCTACATATGATAGGAGGGCGGACTTGGAAAGAGTTCGACTTCCGAGATATAGGAATATTACTTAGAAAATTTTTGAGCTCCAAACTTTGCCGGCCGGCCGGGTGGTGGACGACGGACACGTCTTCCGGAAGATCCCCCCCCCCCCCCATAGAACAGATTCCCTGTTGAAAAACTCACGAGTTTCTTTAACGGAGTTGGACGAGGGCTGGCAGGGAACCTGTTTTATAGGGCAGGTGGATCTGGAAAATTTAAATTTTGACGTCACAAAGCTGACCTATGACGTCATCAAATTGTGACGTCACGGCCCACCCAAGCTAGGAGGGAGCAGGGATGAGAACCCGAATCGCGAACCAAAACAAGAACGAATCGTTATTTTTTGTCCAAAGAGCCGGAACCGAGAAGAAACGGAATGTGAAATCTGGCCCAAGAACCGGAAACGCGAGAGAAACCGTTTAAAAAACAATAGAGGTTCTCACCCCTGGGAGGGGGATTCGGAAAATTTTCGAGCTCCGAGCTGTACCTGCCAGCCGCGGCCGGACGGAAACCGCTCGATAAAACAAGTTCCCTGTTGAAAAGTCAAATACTTATTAGGTTAAATCAATTGGCCGAAGAATTTGTGGCATTCTGATCGGATCAATTTTCACACTCGTTTTCTATTTTCCAAGGGCGGGATTACCGGTACCCACGATTTCGTAATTTTTTGACGATGGGGGAGAGAGATTATTTCACTCTTTGTACACGTTTATCGTAATTTTTATTTTTTCTCATATTTATTTTTTGTTAATGAACACTTCCCCATTCTATACTTATAAGCTCTCCATGGAAAGGATTTTCCCCAATTTTTGGGCAACATTTTTTATATCAAAATCGATAGTCACTGCCTTGAAAATTGAGCGATCATTGAGCTGAGATTGGATTCATTATAAGAGAAAGAAAAATTTAATAGCGGATACGTTTCAAGAAAACGAAACAGCCTTGAGATTGTTTTCATATAAAAATTCTGAAATCGAACTTCGCGCCAACCGATCATCGATGATCGTACGAGATATCGAATATCAAAGAAACGATCATTTTTCAAAAAAAGATGATAAGTTCTTAATGTCAACAAAATTATGGTTTTTTGCGCGTTTTGCGAATGAAAACTACAAACTTGCTTTAGAGGCGTTACGCATTGTATTTTTGGTCACGGACTGATGGGCCGAAACTTCGACAAAAAATGGTCAAAAATATTGCGGTTTCTTATTTCTCCTCGTATAGTTGAACTTCGATATACCAGACGCATACTGTATAGGTCAGCTTCAAAGTTTATGCATGGTAAGCACACAGTATTTTCATACGATACCAAGACGCTCAATGTCAATGACGACCAACAAATTCTTTTTCGGGGTTGTGGTCTGATTTAGGCTCATCTACCATTCCATGCTTAGCCAAAAGATGCAATTTTTGTCCTTTAAATATAAAAAATTGGAACAAACTTATTACCTCTAAAAAATTGTGCAGCTGTACAGATTTTAAGCAAATGACAATAAAATTTTCTTGATACTTTTAGACGATGTGTTTTCTGAGTACCGGTAAATAGACCAGTCGTTTCGAGGAGAGGTGGAATTGCATTGGCGGCACGATAAAATGATCAATCAAGTCGTAAATACGCAAACAGATGCGAATACTCGGTTTGCCCAAAGGCATGATGGAAATACCTAAATAATCGAAACATGGGCGAGAAGAGCACTTAAATTGCGTTTTTTTCTTCTTACTAACACTTCAATAGCCTATAAAATACGGATAACTTCGGAAGCGATCACATAGATGATCCTGTAACTGAATTGAACTAATAATATAACAACCTGTTTACGTAGTGCAAGAGAGTCGCTTCTTGTTTGACATTTTATATTTGACGAGGGTTGTTTTCCTTGAAACTCGAATATCTTTGCAACGAGTCAATTATTTCAAAATGTATACCGTACCGGTAAGCGAGTAAGTAAACAATACCATGCCGATGATAACGGGTTAATCGCCGAATAAACATTACTGTGCAACTCAGCCCTAAAAAATAGTTGAAAATAAATTCTGTATACTCACCTTTAAGCTGGATCTCGAATAGGTGATTTTATCCAATCCGATACGCTATGTAAGCCTCGGCGATCAACATTTTCATTTTAATACGCGATTGTGATAGATTCACTCGTGAACTAGATAACTATGATCTGATAGCCTAGTCGCTTCGAAATTATTGCGTTCGTATGTGTAAATTTGAGTAAGAAAAATGAGAAATAAAAAATTCGAATAAATAATAGCTGATGACGATCACTTCACTCTTCCACAAATCACGATCCATTCCACTCATTTTGTTATCAGCGCCAGATAAAAAAACAATATTTTCGGGAGGACTATAAAACGACAACGTGCGTCTCAATTGTGCGGCACATATAGAACACCAGTTTCAACTAAACCACAATCGATGATATAAAACATGATCCCTGGATGATATTTTTATCATCTGACGATATCATTATTGAATGCCGAACGTATAATACAAGCAGCGAGAATTTTCTAGCAGAGATTCAAAGTATCGTTGGTCGAGTGTAGGTAACATAAATATCAAAATGTAAATAAAAATGGGAAATATATGAGAACGATGATGTAATAAAGAATTACGAATACGGTACGGAATATTGATGAGCCGTTAATGATTTCTAGGTCATTCGGCGTAAGAGCAGCGAAGGAATGAAAACATCCTGTCCAATCTGTGATGTCTAATTCATAATTTATCTGATAACTGTAAGGGCAGGTTCGCACCTGTTTGGTAAGTTGAATTTGACATGTTTCAACGTACCAGAGATTTCATGAATAGCAGAAATAATGTAACTCCCCCTCAACCTAGAAAATAAAGAAAAATATATCAATTTGTGCCCAATAAATAGGTTATTGAAGATTTAAGAAAGTCGAAATTCTGGGTAAACCTGAATTTCCTCTATCAGCTTTCTCTTGAAAGTAATATTTAGGAGTAGATCGGTAGGCTACTACTAAAAAAAAAAAAAAAAGGCTCAAATTTTTGATTTGATTCAGAATAGGAAATAAATGGTCAGAAAGTGGGAAAGACCGGAAAATAAGTCGTTACTTTTAGGCAGCATACTTAGAATTCCAAGGCCAGAATTTTGGCAAAATTTGTTTTCATGCCAGAATACTTCGTCCGTGAAAGATCATCATTTTACTTGAGCTGATCGGGAGGTGGTCAATATGTTTTTCGGGGGTCATCTTGGAAAAACATTCGCAGTCCGTCTAGGGCCTGGATTAAGGGGATAGGACCATTTGACCCCGGGCCTCCGCAATTGCAATTCAACAACAGGAGCGGATAGGGAGGGACAAGGGGAACGCCCCCCCAAAAAAGATTAAAATTGTGTAATTTGACTGCGAGGAAAAATTTTTTTGAATAATGGAATGTCCCCCCCAAATGTACCCGTAAATCCACCCCTGCAACAACAATGGATTATATTTACAAAACACGGAAGAGAGACGGTGTCCACGGGTACGGAAAACTTTTTTTTGAGGGGGGGGGGAGACCCTCATGAAATTTCGATCCTGGGGCCCACAAAAGCTAGGTCTGATGGACCTTGGGTTCGTCGTACGCCTTTCCCTCGAGATATTGTGATTCCGAGGAGAGTAAGTCGGACTTATTCCGACACTTGGAAAAATGTTAACCTTCGAGTCAAGTCTACATGTGAGGAGGGGAATAAGAAAAATTTCGACCATTCCGATACTCGATATATATTAAGAGGGGGAGGATCGCTTGTGCCACACGTACAGCCACCCCTCCTCCATAGTGAAGTAGGTGCGAGTACACCGGTATCGACTTTCTCGGGTACAACTTCAATGCTGGAAGAAACTCCTCGGCGAAATTCGCTTTTATTGACAACTGTCAAGTTGCAAAGTCTCCAGGCATGCAAACTTTAGCCACACTTACCAGATACAACTGCTGTGGGAGTCTCTTCCTCTTCTGTTTTCATGTCCCTATGCTTGGTCTCCTTCCTGTGGAGTGTCATTTTATGGTACATAGGTGTTGACTAGAGGCCTTACCGTGGCTCTGCAAGTGCCCATTCCGTTCCTAGTCAGTCTTCTTCTTCATAACTGTGACTGCAAATGCAGATACCTGGTTCCATACTAGTTTGAAACTTGGCATAATGATAACCAAGTTACTCATAGCGCTTCATCGACCCCAATCTCTTGTAGTGACCGACTAGGCTTGCCCCACTCACGTCTCCACGGGCCATCCATCATCTCGTCATTGATGGCAATATGCGAACACGTTACCTCCTCAACTTTCTTCAACTTCTCATGAAGATACTTTTTGAAGCAGCCATGGCCACCATGAGCGTCAAATGAAAGTTGACTATGGTCTCGGTTCATTCTCGCGTATCAACACACATGTCGTCCATTTACCAAACTCACCCTGAGAAACACTTGCTCTACATTTCTCAAGCAAGGAACTCCTGGCTTTCTGCTTGAGCCGTAGAGCCTGGAGGTCAGTCGTTGTCCTCTTCTATGCTTTGAATACCACCGCTCTCTTCCCACCAAAGAGCCTAATTGGTGGGGAACGTGCTGATACGCAAAAAGCCTCCGTCTAGACAGTCCGGTAGGCACTAACATACCTCAGCGCAACTTTTCGTTGGATCTTCTTCCCTCCTGTAGGCTATCTTCAAAGAGTCGGCTCATAGAACGATCGACAATGCGGTGCTCATCATAACCCTTCTTCTAGCTTTCCTTGACCCTCCTAAGTTTGTCATCAGGCGGACTAGGTAAGTGGGGAGAGGGAGAGATTAGATGGAAACCTAGAATTTCGAGCTATGCTCAAGAAGAGAGAAATATGAAAAAAATTTAGAGGCCATTACAAACTTTACAATGCCAGCGGGAAATTCGCAAGCTCCGCTGTCCCCTGAACGACAGCTAGTGTAAGACGACTTACGTTGTTTAAATCCCAAGGTACAAATACACTACACTTTATGAAGGCACATTGTAACATCTTCTTTGGACAATGGAAGCACTTTTTTCTTCAAGCTCTTGATCCACTTCATCTTTCTTTTGTTTCCCTCTTTGGAAACCTACGCTGACCCAAGCGGGCTGAGCCTAAGAAAATATTATAAAAGGTGTAATAGGTGATATCTTTCGGCAAACTCGAAAAATTTATTATCATTTAATTGACTTTCCAGAAAAATTTCCCTGATCCAACATAGACAAATTCCTGTAACCTACCCTCGACGAATTTCTACCTAATCAAACATAGGTTGATGACGTCACCACTCAAGGAGTGAGTTAGGTTAACTGGCTGATGGGATCGCACGCTTCGCCGGCCTAATTTAGCCCAGTACATTATAGGCTACTTTAAAATAACAGCGAAAGTCGAAATTTATCCAGGTCTCTAAAGCGAATCGAGGTCAAGCTTGATGCAAATTCTCGTCTGAACTCTAGCCCCAAAACGTGCACATGTCGAAATCCGATCGCTGAGCATAGACTAGGAGAGAGACATAGAGAAATTACGACTTACGAGGAAGGGAAGGGGGGACCATGGAAAATTTCCAACTCTCGAGCAATAGATAAGGGAGATCCAGAAAAATTCTGTTCATCCAACTCAAATATACTGGATGAAGTCTTACAAAATTTCGATCTCGACCTATAACATAATTGTAGATCTCAGGGGGAAAACTTGAAAAATTTCGACTTTTGAACTCTAATTAAGAGACTTGAAAAAAAATTCCAACTATTGAGTAAAGTGTGGTTCCAAAAAAGAAGAAGAAAAAATTCCTTGAGGTTTTTCTTTCGGGGAAAATATGAAATTATTGTCGATATGCCGTGCTTAAATCGCCAATAAATACTGATCCGTTAGGAAAGAGGGGATTTTATTCCTCATCCCTTTCTTTTCTGCCAATACATCGCCTGTAGTATACCACAGAGGAAGAAGTTTGAAAAGGACGTAGAGACAGCTTTAGAGTCACCAAGCCTCGTGTACGGTGTTGATTACTGACCCAGCATACTGTGCGTCAGGCGGTAGGTTAGCTTGTGCACTGCCTTAAGACATCCTTCAAAATTTACATATACCACAGGAGGGAGCATGAAATTTTCAAGGTCATTCGTTAGGTCACTCCATGACGCTATCAGAATTTCGTGACGCAAATTTCTGAATGATTCCCAGCCTTAAGACATACCCATGAATAAGCATCAAAAACCGAGGGACAATTCGATATTGTTCAACAAAGTGATACAAAAATATGAGATTAAATAAGAGACTGCAAGTTTAAAACGGGATCAACGTAATTAATGATCCCTCGTCTAATTTACAGCCGTTTGATCGAATCGACTTAATTGTAAAAACTCTTTGGCATAATATAAATATAAAATATTACAATTGTAAGTTACGTAACTTCCATTCTAAGTAGGTACTTTATTGTGACCGCGGTTTTGCGACAAGAAGAACGGTCCGTCTGGTGATAGTCACAAAACAGCGGTACGACTACGTTTCTGTAAATTTATTAGGTATTTCCATTATTTGTATGTATCTATAACAAATCGCAAAAAAGGGTACCAATTTTATCTATTTATCGGATTATTTTTGCAAACAAATTTTACTGTACGGAACATTATGAAAGTATTTTCAGCAAATATGAGATTACTTACTCTGCGATAACTACCTTTTTTTTTTCATCAGAGTTTGATTTTCTTTTTAATGGAACGAAGCACGATGAAAGGTACCGTATGTTATCTCAGGAGATAGATCAAATAGTTTGGTGTTACAGAATCTTTGTAAGCATTCTTGCTGTATTCAGTTATACTCGAAATATTTTCATCAAATCATCATGAAGTTGACGCTGACCACCTCAGGAATTTCTATCACATTATGTAAGTATCCAGTTGCTAATAGCCTAGTTGTCATAAGTAGAACTGTACGAGTGCGAGGAAGAAAAAATGACTGTCGAGTGCAATGTTTGCGAAATGAAAAACTCGGAATTAATGAAGCAAATCGTATGAAAGTCATCTTTACACTAACTATATGCACGAGTTCTGTTCAATATGCTTTTCACAAAAAATGCACGAAAAGCACAGCAGATTAGGCCTTCAGTGAAGAGTCATAATTACGTGTATGGTATGAATATCGCAATTTTCACTACTTTTTTTTTTTTTTTTTTTTTTTTAATGATATTTTATTTGAGGACTAGCTATACACTATTTACACAAAATTTTCACATTTTCAAGACGAGTAATATAGAATTTCGAAAGGCTCTATGATGTAAGTAAAATTCTAAATATCAAAAATGTGGGAACGCCGCAATCTACGAGTGTGCGTTGACGTGTCCAGCAGCTGAATGGCTGCGGTATTAGGATGGTTATGAAGACGCTTTATGTACTGGTCTACGTAACAGCGGTAAGTTTCCTCCACGGTGTCCATCTCTAGGTCTTCATGGAGCTGCTTATTTGAAATGTACCATGGAGCATCAGTAATTGCTCTAAGCACCTTGTTCTGAAAACGCTGAATTATTGCACTGTTGCTGGGTTTGGTGGTACCCCATAACGATAGACCATATGTCCACACCGGTTTCAATATGGATTTGTAGATCATTCGCTTGCTTGATAGAGCTAATTTCGAGTATCTACCAAGTAACCAGTGGAATTTTCTGGACTTCAAATTTAAGCATGAACGTTTTTGTTTGACGTGCTCCGCCCAATTTAGCTTTGAGTCAAGGTGAAGGCCCAAGTATCTTGCCGAGTTTGCCGTAGGAATATGACGATCTTCCCAGTACAGTGGCATGTATCCGTGGTGCCGTAGCGCGAAGTCTACATGAACCGACTTATTATTGTTTACTGCAATCTTCCATTTGCTGGCCCATTTGCATATGTTATTTATTGAATGCTGCAGTTGAGTTGCAGCCAGTTCATAGTTCGTGTGGTTAGCAGAGACAGCTGTGTCGTCAGCGAATACCGCAACAGTGACTTCCGAGTCTCGAGGTATGTCGTGAGTGAAGAGGATATATAAGGTAGGTCCCAAGATACTGCCTTGTGGAACACCGGTCTCTGAACGCTTGTAGTCTGAGTAATCGGAGCCGATTTTAACCCGGAAAAACCTGTTCTTAAGGTATGATTTAATTATCACACAGAATGCTGATGGTAGAATTTTCGCAAGCTTGTAGATCAAGCCTTTGTGCCAAACGCGATCAAAGGCATTTGCAACATCTAAGAAGACTGTGGGACAGTATTGTTTATTTTCAAGCGCTTGCACAATATGATTGGCCAAGCGATGAGCTTGTTCAACAGAGCTGTGTTTCTCACGGGATCCAAATTGTAAAGTTTTTTATTAAATTTTAGTGGTAGGTCTACCTATAATAGGTGACGATTCTTCATTTCGTACACATGTGATCTTTATGGCCGGAATGCAACGAACTGTCCTTCAAAATCAATTTGGCGATTTTTAAAATTATTTTCCACCAAGGACGGAAACACAACGTGCATGTAGGAAAGTCTCATATACGATAAGCTACCTTCTTCTTCTTGCGAAAATCACAATTTCCGTTTTGAAGCTTTTCTTTTCCCTTATTTGGAAGAATTAGTCCTCTTGTACATGCTAGAAACCAAGAACAAAATTTTTACCGAGTCAATGAGACCAATATTGTGACGCCGAGATTATCCATTAAATTTTCATATTCATATGCAAAGTAAGTGCTGAAGAAAGTGCTTCTGACGAAATCGTCGACGTATGTATTAATTTTATTGTTTCCTGGCCGTCTATATAGTAGACGAATGACACTTTTGATACTTTTGTTCGTAGGTACGAGCGTTCAGCACTCTTTGAAATGCATATTTGTTTCAACCTCAATCTCTGAAGTCGGATAAAGATGAAATCGGCAACCTTCACGTTATAGAAGAGCCAAATGTTGTAACGTTCTTTCGAGTGAGAAAAGGGTTCTCTGACATTACCTCAGAATCACGCGGATGGATGTGTTGTCGATGGAAGTTTGACGAAACATTGCATTTGGATTGGAGGATAAATGTTACAACAATGAAGAAGAAGTCTTCAAAGGTACAGCTGCAATTAAATTTTGTGTTTACTTACAAAACATAGCCCGACGTCAAGCTTTGTTTTTACAAAGGCAAAAATACCGCTGCTATAACAATATTGCAACATTTTCAGGTACCAAAGTGTAAATTTTAAATCCATAGCGGCTCATAGCGGATAGTCTTTCTTGGTATTCTCACGTGAAGTGACACTGGTTCCATTGACTATATCGAAATTTGCTCGTTCCCCGCTACATAATTACGTGCGTGTTGTTAAAGATTTATTTTTTGACGCTTCGGAATCATTGGCCTTTGAGCGTCAACGATAATATTACAGTGTATGACTGCTTCAACTGCAGGTGTTATAGTGAACGATACATAAATGCACGCGATATACTTAAGTACTATACCCTCTGCCTTTTAGAAGGCCCCATGATCGTTTTGTGGTTTTCCTTTTTGTTCTGGAAGAACGTTTTCCTGTACCAAACTTTCATACATTATGTGTACATAGGCTAGTATTCTCGTCTTTTGTGGAAAATACATATTATTTTTGTTTTTTGTGAAGAAGGAATCATATACCTATAGGTATATGTAAAATGCAGAATTGTTATTACTATATAAATATGCATACAGAAATTTACAGTGATAAGACAAAGACGGAAAATTGAAATTATTTAAGTGATACCGGTAATATTGTTTTTGTAGACTGCCTACAATATTTCTGATAAACGATAGTAGGTATTCCAGCATCTGATACTACAAAGGATACAAAATTGAACAACTATGATGAACAAATAAATAATCTATGGTACCCACCAATAGCTCTGATTTCACAAAACAGACATAAATTTTCACCTCTTGGTACAACATGTTGAAATGCAGGCTTTAATTTAAGGAAGACAGAAACGCTATTAAGTAGGCCTACGCACAATTCCATTAAGACATATGATTATCTTCTTGGAAAAGTTGAAAAATAGTAAATTTAAGGGAGGGAGATGAACCTAATCGACTGAAACCCTGCTTCCCTAGTACTTTGGTGAAAAGTGGTCAATTCTAGTTCGAGATACTGATCATTATATTGTTCTTGCTCTAGTGATATACGTACTTAATTACCTGTCATCCTGCATATGCATTGCAACGCACTTGAACTGTTCTTTACTGGAATTATATAAGATAGGTACCTTTATGCTAACGACCTAGTTGATAAGAATAGGACTGTCACAATCTTGATAAAGTCGAAGGAGGAGCAATCAAAGTAGTATCCTAAGAGAATTTAAAATATCAAATATAAAAGAAAAAGAATTTTAACAACAAATTCACTTACTTATTTTATTGTTTCTATCGACATAACCTTTTAAATCACCCAAAATTCGATGTTTTGATATTTGAATAAGTACCTAATTTTTCTCACGGCCCTCTTCTAATCTCCAACAATTGAAAGATTGAGAATAGGACCGTCACCATATTGATAATGTTGAAGGAGGAGCAATTTTATTAAGAAAGTAATATTCTAAAAGAATTTTAAACATTAGGAGTTCCCATTTCCAACTACAAAAGTTAAAAGCAGGAGAAGTCACTTATTGTTTTGTTTCTGTATTGATATTACCTTTCTAATTAAGTAATCAAAATTCGGTTGTTTGATATTAGAATTTCTCTCACGACTCCCGGAAACCTGAACTGCTCCTCCTTCGACTGTATCAACATGGCGAGGTACCGGGGGTGGTCCTCTTCTTAATATCACTTGCACACACCTACATATCTTATATCGGCCGTACAAAAGAGAGTATAGACGTATCTGTAGTGCACATCATCAACGATTCGCAAAAAATGGTATTTTTGCCGGAGTTGTAGAATCTCTTTGACGCAGATTATAGATACGCAGATACGTCCATTCTATTTTGTACGGCAGATAATATATTATCTGGTTCTTTACTGGAACTTGAACATCATCATTACGCTACATAAGCGCTGCCTTACAAAGTGAGATTGACGTATATCCAAAACAACGATTTAGAGAATGATATATTGCTTTCAAAAAGAAAGAAAAAATTATTCTACAATCCTGCAAATTTCACGATTTCTAATATTTTTATCTAAGAATCCGATGGTCGTTTTGAATTTCTGTTAACGGCATCAGTTTTAGAGATATTTACTAATATTCACGTAAGTGGATATACGTCCCATTTGCCGACAAAGGAATAGGACGTATAATTATCAACTTCCGAATGATTTCACAGACGGAGCACAAACGCACACACTCGTAGGTAAATTTGCCAGGAGATCCCTTTTTCTAGATTCGTATTTCCGATATACGTCAATCTCGTCAATCTCACTTTGTAAAGCAACCTATACGAGAAATGGGCAACATCCAATGAGCAACTGGAAAGAAGTGAGCAACCGAATCAGCCCGTTTCTCGTAGGTTGCCGCTTATGTAATACGTAGCGTGGCACTAGTCTGTTTCCAAAATCAGAAATGAGCTTTCCTGTAAAAGCCGCTTAGGCCTACATTATAAAAAGTAAACACGCTATAATTGCGCATCAAGTATTTGAACCAATGAGAAACGGTGTACTTTGCCGTCTGATGTGAACCTTTTTTCTGTCGTACAAAGTAGACTGGAAGTATTTGCATATCCACGACCTGCGGATTAGAGCATTAGACATCCTTCAACCCTAGCAAAAATACCTTTTTTGCTGATCATGAATGTGCAGAATACTTCCATTCTTTTTTGTTCAGCAATTTCGTTCTCTTTTCTGCTGACGTGACAATTACAACCAAAACGTCCATCGACAATATTCTTATCGTCCATGATATCCCCTCACTTGGTAAACTATAACTCTGCACAAATTGGTCGCGAGAATTTATCTCATAGTCTATTTTTCTTTCTCATGCATGCTCAACATGTCCATATCCTCCAAACTGAGACGTAACCATAAAAATGGGTACTTGTCTCAGAGAAAATAGCATTGGCTACCAGTCTTTTTTCCTGATTATTTCAACTTTGACACTTCCTGAAGCCCTATTTGGAATAGACAGACGCAAAATGTCGATATAGGGCTGTCAATCCTGACCCTGATTCGTTCATTTTCATAATCGGAAAGTCGATTAAAATCAATCAAGATTCAATTTCTTCCGAAAGAAGTTTCATCTTGAATAGGCCAGTACATTATTTAGTAGATTTTAGTCAAGACCAGCTTGCCAGTTTCATATAGGCCTAATAGATATTATTTATTCGCAGGAAAGGACACCCATTTTATCAACTTGTTGGGGTTGACACATTTTTGCAAACGAACTTCATCTCACTGGGCGGGACCTTATGAAGTACCATTTAATAGAAATTTTATTTTCAGCTACGATCGTCAACAAAAATGTTACAAAGTAGCACTTATAAATTTAATCGAATGAGGACAATATTGCTTTTTAATTTTGCTAAATTTTACTGCTCGAGCTTCATTACGCAAAAAACTAAGGTGCTCGGAATCAATTTAACGATTCAGAAACTATTATGGAACTCAAGAAATTACTGAGCGATAACGCAGAATCCGTGGAGTAAAACAGAGCATTAATCTCAAACGTAATAAACCTTGATCATATAGGTAACAATATCGTCGTTAATTAACCACTCAAGTGGCACCAATAGTCAATTTTCATCGTTCAAGTTGTACGGCTTAATTTCGAAATTCTCATAACAAAGACTAGTCAAGTTAACCATGTAATGACTATTAGTGAACGTTTTGAAAGGTGTACGTACACTTCCGAGCTTCATAGAAAGACTCAACAAAGAAGATGAACACTCAGTACCTACATTCAATTTATAAATAATCCCACACGGATTGAAAACTCATTTTGGTATATGCAGTGTTTCCAACACACCGGAATCCCCTCAAAGAAATAAATTTAAACTTGAAAAATTATTATTATCTAATACAATCACAGCCTCGTAATTATTCTTTTTTCATACGACTTAGACATAACTTATCCCTGTTAACAAGACTTTGATAAACAATATCACATCGATCTGAATACGTTGAATTCATTATTTAAATAACGCTCATACTTCGAGACGACGTAACCTGGGGCAGATGCAGAAGACAATTTGTCCACGTACTTGCAATAGATGTCCATTGATGTTTCTTCGACGATCGGTGTTAAAAAATTGAATACCTGAACGTTGTTTTTTATGTACTCATTCAAATTCTCATCAAGTTTAGCACTCTGCGACAATTTTCCTATTCTTTCGTAACTGGAAAATTAACAAAAAATTGTTTTTCTTCTTTGCCAGATACGATTTAAGAAAAATGAAGAACATTAAAAATATTACTTCTCGTATAATATGCGACTGCTTTCCTTAAGGCAGAATTCGCCGATTCCGTAAATATTCATAGGTTTCTCTTTCTCTCTGATTGGAAGGACATTTTCAAAAGATCGTTGCGTTAAAGTATTGTGACTATCATCCTCTTCTTCGCTATCGTATTCATCAGAACTGAAAAGAATGCGCGCAGTTTCATCACCTGCATTGCGGTCACGAATTTGAATGAATAAAACTGAATACTTTTCGTTCTATTACCTAGACGTTCCCGAGCTGCTGGAGCTCTTTCCCGTGACGGATGGATTTTTCATACATTCGCTGTTTCCACTTTTCGGCATGGTTTCCTCCCGCATCCGACCTGGCCGAATACGTACCGTAAATGGACTAAAATCGGTAACACATTGCGGCATAAAATCCCTAACAAATTATAAACGAAATACAATTATTTTGCGTAATTCGAAGACACCGATGATGTACATCTGTAAACCACATAACGACTCTTCATTGTTAGCATTGTTAACGTTAGAAATAATACGGGAACAATGATAGAAACATTACTATCGTTAATAGTTTTGGAGCACGATTAACTGAAGACAGTAATTTGTTAGCTAACCACAGTCTTTGTACAAGGATTTATTTTACGCTTCAGTTCGTAAAGTATCCATTTCGTGGTCATGAAATTTTGAGAAGGGTTTCAAAATGAGACTTATAAAAGCCTTCTCTACAAGACATGTAACGCAGTAGTATTCATCTAACGAACGAATAGAAAATTAAGGTAAAATCGATCGAAAAAATGAATTTCTCTACACTGGTGAGTACGTTAATACGAATTCTTTAATAATTTTCTGAGAATTGAAGAATAAATTTTTTGCGTTTTTTTCCTCAATAGATCGTTTTCTGCATGAGTCTCATTACCGTAGCTATAGCTGATCATGGTTCGTTGAAAAATCATCACACACATCCGCATACATCTCAACATCATCAACACTATCCAAAACATTCGCACTACAGACATCACGGTCATCATGGTCATCATAAACAAAAAGGACATCATGGCCATCAAAACCATCAAGCTCAACACGGTTTTTACGCGCCTTACAGACATCAATTTCCACCTTCGCATTTTCCGCAACACTACTGAGAGTATGTTCACAAAACATAAATTTTTTTTGAAACCAATTTTTTTTTAAATTTCCAACTTTTCTAAATTTATAACGATTTTAAACTCACAAAATTCATCAATAAATAATATTTTTACTCACCTAATTGAATGACTAATTTCGAATACGTAACAAGAAGAAAGCGCGGTCAATTTATCAGTTCTGTGGTAGTGTAAGTATAAATCGATATATTCGGAAAAACGCGATAAATTCTTCAAAGTTGTCAGACATTTTCTGTTTTGGTAATCGTACGATAAAGGTAGGCCGTTTAGAATATCTTCGTCCCACCATTGAGTTAATGGAAATCTACAAATGGAAATTTATAAATGAAACTCGATAGAATAATTATGTAAAACAGTATTTTTGAACTTTACCTTCGTAATTTTAATTCATCCGCGGCTTCAGGATGATGAAGATAAAAATCGTTGGTTTGTTCCCAAATGTGTTGTTTCTGTTCCTCCGGTATAAAAAGTCCTAAGAATAAATTTATCGCATGCTGCTTTTCTGCATCTAAATTCGTAACGTATAATTGTCAGTGAATAACTCTCTTAATTTCCACTATAAAGAAGATATGAAATACTCACCTGTGAACTTATTTCTGAGATATCTACTCATCGTTTGCATAATATCGTTTCCTTGAGACGTCCACGGGGCTGTTTTGCGATAAGTTTTTATTCGGTGGACTAACTGAGAACCACCATACTGCAAAGCTAAAGTATCTCCGTGATCTTCATACAATACTTCCAGCAGTCGTACACAATCTGAATCAAACTCGAGTTTGGGAGAATCGATTAAACCCAAATAATATAACTGTAAACAGCAGCATGATTGTAAACCAGCATATCTTAAACACTAGTTTGATAATATTGAAGGAATTTTTAAATACCTGGTAAGCTAAAGCACATTTTCCAAGAGCAAATTGAGCCGTATTTGTTCGATCTAAACAATCTACGCAATTTACTCGTATTATACCTGTTTGCAAACTTTCCTGAGGCGTGACTTTTTCAATAATTGGTTTCTTTATGATCGGTCCATTCTTCAAGAAAATTCCAGTTTTGGATATTTCAGTTAAAGCTATTTTAGCCAAGCGATCCATCACTTTAGCCTCCTTACTACAATTGTAATTACAATTCGTAAAAAGTACAGTAGATTCCTACTTTCCGTAAAAATACATGAATAGGTAATACTTACTCTTTATTCATGCGAGCCATATCAAAACTTATATATTGGATATTATCAGCAGGAGGTAAAAAAAGATTCAAGTATGATATAGCTGCACTAAATTCTTCGCTGAGTTGAGATTCGTGTTTCTTTTTTTCACGAGTTTTGACCAAATTGAGCACGATGACAGGTGAACCATAACGTCGAAAGAGATCATTAAAATGCTTACCTAAGCACAAGACAATAAGCTTAAACCATGAATCTTCCCTCGAAAAATTATCAAATAATTTAAACGTACCAGCTATCTCATGAAACGGATCCGAGACATCAAAAATGATCGCTGGTTTTGCGACCACTTTACTGACATCTTGACTCCACCTGGTAGGAACAGAACCGCGCATCTGAACGAAAGAACTGACACGTATTCCGGTTTTTAAAGAGACACCGAGATCAATAATCATCTGCTCAGTTTCAACTTCATTTGCTACATCTCCCTATTGGTAAGTTGACAAGTAACCGAATTGGAAAAAGTAACTTTTATCTTTTTAGTGAAGGGAGCAACGAACCTCATTGTTAGCTCCACGTTTAAGAAATCGAGTTCCAGCATATTTATTTGATCTTCTCGCGATCAACGTAACGTAGATCGAACGCCCGAAAATAGAAACATTCGACTGCCCAATAAAGCCATGCATAACGTAAACAATCCATTCAGCGCTAATTTTACTCTCGACTTTTGAAAGTAAATAATTATTCCACACAAATTTTCGATTTGGTGAAAATCGTATACCATGAAACTGAGAAAATTTCGAGGGGCTACAAAAAACAGAGACCCACATTAGTATCATTCAAATTTAGACAAAATAAACACGTTTTATGATCACTCACTTTGTGAGACTAGATTCGGCCACTCCATTTTCTGGAAAGTCAATAATGAGAATATTTTATACTTTTTTCTGTTCGATTCTCAATAAAAATTTAGCAGTAATTATGAATTTTTACTAACGTGGTACATTCAGTGAAACTGGTACAGCTGAATTGACTTGATAAGAATTCGTAATATCATAGCTGTAGCTGAAAATAGAAAATCCACATGAATCAGAGCGAAAAGGACCATAGATAGAAAGAAAAACGTATATGATCAATTACCTGAAATAGAAATTACTGGATAAATCGATATTTTGGAACATTTTCAAATAACGCGGTTCCTGGTGATTTGGTACACGATATGACTCGTGGGGCACGTAAATTAAGCTGGTATCCTCTATCTTATAGATGACATGAAAACCTATTGTAGCTACATACCTTCGTTTAGTCACAAGAATCAAGTAGTACCCCTCAACGAATTTGACAAACCCTATATTATGAGGACAATACGAAATTAGACTTTCACAGACTTCTTCAGTATGATGAAAACCATAAAATTGATTCATACCTACAATACCAAAGGCGGATATTGGCTTAGGTAAAACTGAAGCGGCATTCTTCGTTTTAATACCATTTTGCAACATTTGATTGACTTCTTTTTCCGTGTACTCGATGCCATCATCAAGTACGAGTAAATCAAGAGGTTCGGTTCGGTCAATCCTCAAAACACGAAATGTAGACTGGCTATTATTCGAGCCCACTAGAAAGAATTTCTGTACGAATTACGGTAAAGAAATATTAGAATGAGAACGACAATGAAGATGGTCAATATTATTACAAAATACTTACACTTTTGGTTTCGTAAAGAGCAATCTTTTGAACAGAATTGATGAGTGGGCAAATACAGTTCTGTTGCAGCTCTCCCATTTTTAGATTGAGATGAATATTTCAGAGGTTCAAAACCGAACCGGGGACAATTCTATAAATCATTTCAGTTTTGTGGGTTGGTTTCAAAATTATTTTTTATTTCTAGTGATAAGGATACTATTATCAATTTTTTGAAAAATGGCTCAGCTAAAAGCCATCAGCGATAGTGGCAGCAACAATTCCCAGTCAACCAATGGAAGAGAGCAACTGAAAAGATGATAACTCTCTTAGCCAATGAGAAATGGACAGATATTTCCATTTTCACTTTCTTCGTCCCCCCGCGTTGCGGACTTCATAACATTGTTTACATTATTCTTTTGAAAAATTGATAAAATTAATCTACCTGGTGAAAGCTTTGAAGAGTAAAATCAGTAAAAATGAAAGAATAAAAGTATTTCGTTTTCTCGAAAGAATCACTCTTGTAATGTGATTTTCCGAAAATATAATTATACAGCAGTGTAATCTAGTCTTTTCTACCATGATATATATTTATAATTATTTACTTTTTCTCTATCTTTTTATTAATGATGTTTGTTCGAACATCAACCCCTTCGATGATACCATCCTCTATAACATTAAATGGCCAGGCCCATCAAGTGATGATATGCTCAAACTTGCGGTAAGCTTTTGCCCTTCTTCTTTTGTGCTTCGGCTACTCAATCGTCAATTCATTTCCATTTTCATTTTTTAGGATGACATCGATACGAAGAAGGATAATGCTGTCATCGGAGTCACTAACAGGAAAGAGAAATATCTCTGCATACTGCCTGAGATAAAGGAGACGGAGCAGGTGCCCTTTCTAATGAAAATCAGAAATTTCAAGAATTTGATGAAAAATATTACTCAGCTAATTAATTTATTGCAGGATTCTGATGCCCCCTACACCGGTCCGAATCCACTAGAGCTGTTAAGTCCACTTTTCACTCAACCTCAGTGTTCCTACAGAGTAAGCCTTCAAGTT
Organism: Aspidiotus rigidus; assembly: GCA_035079385.1. NCBI lineage: Eukaryota > Metazoa > Arthropoda > Insecta > Hemiptera > Diaspididae > Aspidiotus > Aspidiotus rigidus. Next base: position 4,443,704 of record JAVHKY010000015.1, on the reverse strand, counting down.
CTACCGTTCTGTACCTCGTTCGCATTTTTCTTATTATTAATTATCAATCGCAGCTCGAAACGTATTGGACGTATGAAATATGCCACGGAAAGTTTGTGAAGCAGTATCATGAAGAACGAGATAGTAAAAAGATAAAAAAACAAGAATATTATCTAGGAAGATGGGATTTAACTATGCAGAATGAATTAAGTATGTATACGTGACAAAGTAAACAATGGCGAAGATTTTGTGAAAAACCCTTCATTCTCTCTTAGGTAAGGCGTTGCTCAACGCAGAAACTTCGAAACAGTCAATCAAAACCAAAAAAATTGAAGGAGTTGATGTTCCTTATTTCCAATTAAACTACACTGATGGAACATTGTGTGATCTCAGTGAAAAACCACGTCAAACTAATGTACTGTATATGTGTTTCGATCACGCTAGACATGATATTTACTCCATAAAAGAAATATCCACCTGTTTGTACGAAGCTATAATATTTACTCCAATGTTGTGCAAACATCCTCTGTACAAGTTCGTTTCATTCATTTGATAGCTCTTACAATTTTCTATTGAACGTTCAGCCTAACTGATCAATTTCTTTACAGGCCCAAAAATTCCGGTGAGAAAGATATCAATTGCTCTCCATTCATTGGTTCCCCCAAAAAACCAAATAGCCTATTAGCTATGGAGGCGGAGAGTTTTAAATTGAGACACGAGCAATACATTGTTAGTATTTCACGTGCCCGCGTTAGTAGTCTGTTTGAAAGGTTGACTGAACTTTACATTTTCCCTGTGCTGTTTCAGGATAAAGATCAAGCCATGAAAAAAGTACTTGCTGTTTTTTCAGTTGATAAAACTGAAGGCGAGGTAATCACTAATCGCAGCATCAACAGTTAAATAATTATGATCCGTTTAACAGTACGTGTACTTTAAATTTTACAGGTGCATCTCAAAATACATCCATTGGAAACACTAAGTGATTTAAAAGTACCAATTCTTGAATCCACTGTCAAGCCATCGAGATCTCTCGACGTTTCTAGTGATATTGCTAATTTTCTATCTGGTGAAAATTGTTTGCAAGGCGTGAGTTTTGCGATCTTGATTATTTTTAACTGAAAAAAGTTTGAAAATAATGTGATGCAAATAATGTGATGCATCTTATCGTAGAGACAAGGATGGTGGAAATTCGAGTTTTGTTACGGCAAACGGATCACGCAGTTTCACGAAGAAGTAGACTCCACGAAAATAACCATCGATCTAGGAAAATTTAATCTAGAAGAACACGAAAACTGGTTACGAAATAATCCGTCAAAAAAACCGAAAAAAGATGCCAATTCAGTATCGCATTTCTATTCAGGAGGCAGTTTTTGCGATGAAATTAAAGCGCCTAGAGAGACCGAGGTATTACCCTCTATCTAAGTGTCGTTTCACATATTCTTGGGTAAATTCAATTAGAGTTCGTTTTGCAGGTTCGATTTAAATGTGCTGAAGGTAAGAATATATCGCCGAGTTCGATTATGTTGTACCTCGAAGAACCTCGTACTTGTAAATACATCCTACACGTCGATTCTGCTCTGATATGCAAGATATTACCCACCATGGATGAAAATGGGTTATTTGATGAGACGAAACTCGGTCGTGATGCTGAAGAACACGATGAATTATAATTTGGTTGTTGTTTTCCTTGATTTATTGTTGATGAATTTCGATCGTTTTTGTTAAAATAAAATTTGAAAATGCGGTTCGGCCAATTCATTGAGTACTAGTGAAGTAAGATGAGTGAAACAAAATAATTGTTCAAACAGTTTATCCATCTAATACTGGGATTATAGAAATTAGGGTTAATCAACTATGAGGTACTAAGCGCTTGTTGAGGTATGGTGATGTAAAATGCAACGTGTCAAACATAATAAGACTTTTCAGCTCTGAAGTTCAGGCTTATGACGCATCTTCATCGCACCTCAAAGTCCTCAAGTTTTTAAAAATATCGAGATTGGCGGCAACTTCTCTTCCTCTCCCCTCTCCCGAGCCGTCGCATAACTAGCAACTTTCGTTGTTGGCAATCCTACTTTCACTTTTTTTCCGCTACTTTAGCTTTTGTCATCCACCAATCAGATATTTCGTGCTTATCAGAATAAACGTGTCCCTAGTTCGGGTCTCATTATTTATCTTTTCAGTTTTACGAACTGGACGCAAGAAGCTGGCAAGAAGTAAGAACTGGACTATTGGAGAGGATCGAATATTGTTTTCAAGTTGATTATTTTGAATATTCATGATCGCATTATTCTTTCTTCAATTGAACGCGTGATATCATATTGTTTACATAATTTCATGACATGTCAGATTGGTCGACTTCCAACTAACGTAATGATGAAACTGAAAATAATCTTTTATTTCGGCTTAATTACTCTCGTTTTAGGCGAAGAACTTGTCGATATTGAGTTTCGTTGTGTCGATCAATCATGCTCAGGTAAGTGAGATGCCAATATCTCGATGGTATTGAGGAAAACGTACAATCAACTTCTTCTGTTCTACATTTCAGTACCCATACGATCAATGAAAGTGAGACAGAACTATAATCCAGATCATAAACTTAAAATGTCAGTAAAACTGAACGACGTGGTGTCTGTTTATGGTGAATCTAACGACACTGACTTGCTACTCTTGAAAGTAAGGGTGACTTTTGCTTTTGTAACCTCACTTTAGGAGAGGTATCGTTTGCTCAAATTGCTACGTTCTCCTTCTTAGGCCCGTCCGGATGTAGGAAAGGAAGAACCGTACTTGGTACCAAAATCTTCTCTGTCCAACATGAAAGGAAAAGAGAAAGCAGCGAAAATATCAGTTAAAATTCCGTTACCATCGAACTTTGCGAAAACTAAACGGCATTCCCAATCTAAAAGCTCGAACTCATCATTTACTGAAAAATCTATGGACAAATCTTTTAAGGTTGACGCGCTTACACTGTTCTTGAGAGCAGTGTTCGTTAACAATTCAATAGGCTTCTTTCAGAGTGAAATTGACGAACGTAACGTTCCGAAAACAGCTGATATCGTTCCTTCGCCAACTCCACGAGTTACTCACGGAGAAAGTCCTTATGGTAAAGCTTCCAACGCAGATAACTCTACCGAAAAGGAAGAAGCTGCTCCAACTGAAATTGAAGACGATTTTAGGCAAGTGAATGATTATTATGACGAACTTACTGGGATAAAATCATCGAGCGAGGATTCCACTCAGACAAATAATGTAGAAACTTTGCCGTCTGGAATGGATGAAAAACCAATTTTAAATGATACAACGAGAAAACCAGACGCAGCAGGTACAGAAATGCCACCTCAGACGAATTCTTCCAGCGAGAATATACCTCCTGAAAACATAACTTCAAGCAGTTCACCATCGAAAAAAGAATCGTCGAACGTTGGTAAGCCACCGTCGCAGTCTGCAGTCGTCAATGACGCACCGAAGTTAAAACCTCTAGGTACGCCGACCAGTCAACCTCCGTCCATTGATACGAATATTACTTCAAAACCTAGCGATGTTTCGCTGAATCCGAAAGAGAAAGAATCTTCTCTTAATGAGACTGTCAAAATGGGATCAGATTCGTTCAAAGGACTCGCGGATGTTGAAAATGTAACGAGTTCTCTTGCTGCAGAGCAACAGAACATTTCGATAGTGTCTGAGACTGCTGAAAAAGAAAAAGGGACGATTTTGAACTCAACGAGTAAGAAATCTGAATCAGTCGTAAGCGCGAGTACTGATCAAGTTGTTGCCTCGAAAGAGAAAGGACCCGCGACGAATGTGGGAGAGAAACCTCAAATTCCTAGAGATGCGTCCAGTGTAAAGGTAGATTCCAAAGTCGCAAATTTAAGCTCTGATCAAGAAGACTCCACAAAGAAGACATCAGAACTTGATGAGCCAAATAAAGGCGCAGCTCCCGATATTGATCGCACGAAGAGCTCTGAAGAGAAGAAAATTGAAACGAATGTAACAGATGAAACAATAATTCCCTCAACCCAAACTACAAAACCTAATCAAACAGGTAGCTCTACGCCAGAAGATTCGAAAGATAAAGTGGCGATTTCCAGCTCGACGCTGACGAAGCCCGAGCCTAATGCGTCCAGTGTAAAGGTAGATTCCAAAGTCGCAAATTTAAGCTCTGATCAAGAAAACTCCACAAAGAAGACATTAGAACTTGATGAGCCAAATAAAGGCGCAGCTCCCGATATTGATCGCACGAAGAGCTCTGAAGAGAAGAAAATTGAAACGAATGTAACAGATGAAACAATAATTCCCTCAACCCAAACTACAAAACCTAATCAAACACGTAGCTCTACGCCAGAAGATTCGAAATCTCAGTTGGACATCTCTATCGACGGCAATGCTGAACCAAATTCAACGTTTGTGAAAGATATTTCCAACGTCGAAAAACCGGTGGGAAATCTTGTAGGTCAGTCTGTTGTCAATGTTGAATCTGAATCAACTCAAGAGTCGATACCTAGAGTACCTGCTCAAAAAGGTTTCAAGCAAACAGACAATTCAATTCCCTCTGTTCCAGACAATGAAGTCACCCCTAGCGAAAAAGAGCGAGCAAAGCAGGAAGAACCCTCCGATTCAATATCTGCTCCCGACTTCCATCAGAGCCCTGCAGGTATTCCAACAACCACATTTGAACAACCAGTCCCGGAGAAAACGAGTCCCATGAACGTAGATTTTACCAAAACTGAACAATCTCCACATCCAGAAACCTTGAATCCAAATCAATCTATATCAGAGAGTGACACCACTAGTTTTGATGAGTCCAACACCTCAGAAACGGTCGACCGGTCAATTGAAGAAGAATTACCTTTCTACGCTACTACTTTAGAGTACTTCTCCTCCCTATCTGACAGCATTCCAAGTTTCCATAAATGGTTCGCGAAAGATGAAACTCAGAATGAATTTTGCAGCTCAGGTTCGTCGTACCTAAATTTTGAGAAAATTTCATACTCTTAGCGGTAATTTAATTCTATCCTGTTTCTACAGAAAAAGATTGCGATGGTGTAATAATACAGCCAATGGAAGGAGTGGACGTCGATTTAGATTTAGAAATTCGGGGAATTCATAATATTCAAATTCCATTTTGGGTGAGTTAATTGTTGTATGATTCATTTTGCCGGCAAGCAACCTGTACGAGCAATGATAACAACAAACAGGTTCTGTTCTGTCTTGTTCGTGATTACGTTAATGATTCCAATTGACGGTAACCTTGATTGTATTTTTACATCGAGTTGTGAATTTCGGTCGAGAGGTTTCTACTTTAGAATGATGACAAGATTATTCCGTATCATTTTCCAGGGTGAAATAACGAGCTCGGAGAAAGAATGGATAATCACGTACATCGCGATATTTTCGCTGACTATATTTTTAGCTTCTGCTATTTTGTCGATGTTCAGAAGCGGCCAAGTAAGTGACTGAAAATTTATCGTAAATACCGATTTGCCGTACGTAAATTTTCATTCGCGTAACTATTTTTTCAGTGGAAGAAGAAAGAAAAAAATTTGGTTGCTCTTGTAAACCGATTAGAGGGTAAATTACTGGTCTCGACGAAAGAAATTTCAACTTTGGAAGAACAAATCAATGATGTCAAAACGATGGTACGATTTTGTCTATTTCATTTAACCTCTCTCGAAGATCGTCCGAGATTATCATTGTTGTATTGAATTTTTCAGCCTGTTGGGGGTAGTCTCAGTGCTGAGAAAAGAGAAGCGTTGAAGGAAGCTTTCAATAGACAGTTGAAACAGTATCAGGTAGAATAATAAAATTTCGTTATTATGTAGTGCTTTGAAAAGTAGCCATTCTGTAACTATATATTGAACTATTTGAAGGAGAAGAATGGTGAACTAGAGGATAAAGTAACGTATTTGGAGAAAGAATTGGAGAGCGTGTCGAATTATGCTTTAGAAATGCATAAATTATTCGAAAACTCATTGACCACGCAAAGTACATCGAGAGCTGCCATCGATGAAGTGGATGAACTCCGAACGTTGGCAGAAAAACAGGAGAATGAAATTGAAGATTTGAGAAGAGAAATGGAATCTGTCATAATTGAGGTACTAATTCTTACATATTTTTGATGAAGATTTCGATACTATTATTGACGCATTATAATTTGTAACAGAATCAAATTCTCAAAGAAACGAATGAAAGTACAAAATCATCGTTGAAGAAATTAGAGCAAGATTTCAACGCTCAGATGAAGAAAAATTTGGAGTTATCAGAGCGGCAGAAAGAACTCACTTTCAAATTGGAAAAGGTAATCGAAAATCGTTCAACATCGGTTTCGTGTGGCCCTGAACGAAAACGATAATTTCTATTCTAGGAAACCGACAATAACTTGACCCTAGAGAATGATTATAAGTCGCAAATATACCAGCTGCGCTCGAAACTGGAGGAAGTTGAGTTGAAATTGAAAAGGTCGGAATTTCAAGTAGAGGAAATGAATCGAGTGATCTCACTAAAACAAGGAGAAGGCGCGTCAGACGCATCGGACGATGACGTGCAGCTGAGAATTCAATTGACCACTCTTGAAGCCATCAACAAAGATCTCACAACTGCCCTTAAGGAAGAAAAAAACGCTCGACGAATGGTGGAAGGTAAGCGAGTTTTATTTCAGCCTTTTACTGTCATTCGTCCGTAGTATGTTTTCCAATTCGTGAAATGAACTTCGCAGATCATATGGGAGCTATTATCAAGGAACTCAATAGTCTGAAGAAATCGTTTGAAACTTCAGAGAAAGAGCGTAGTGAAGCGGTGACTAAGCTACAAGTTCTCAATGATTATTTCAACAACGAGAAAACTAGAATACATAAGTAAGATATCGCTTTGTCGCGAAACGTGTTGGGAAACTTCCATCTACTTTGATCTGTTTTGCGTTAATTAGAGAATTGGAAGCCAAAGAAAAATTGTTAGCAGAAAACGAAAGCAAGGATCAATTGTTGAGCCGAACATTGCAATCGCTGAAGGAGGAAATTAATAATTTCAAGTAATTAAATTAATGTTAATCTGTGTAAATTTGTTATCGTTTCGATAATTTCGGAAATCAGCAAAACACATTCGTCGATAACGGGAAAAAGATGGAAAAAACGAAGGGCAAAATCTATCTAATAAACTTGAAAAGTACAGAATTTAAGAGGGCGTAAAAATATATTCAGGAATTTAATCTTACTATCCTGACGAGAATTCCTACAATGAGATTAGTTGAAAATAGATTAAAAATGAGAAAATTTTTCTAATGTAGAAATTTCGTGATTTGCAACATTTCCTCAAATACGCCTTGGTTCTCCAAATCAACTAATTTGAATTGTTTAAGGTCACAAAATGAAGCGTTAAAGAAAGAAATCAATGACCAGGAAGTTAGTTACAAAATACAATTAGCCAAAGCGGAACAAAAAGGCAGAGATGATTGGGTAAGTCATTTTTCTAATTACATACTTGCAAGTTCTTGCAGAATCTATACCATTTTTTACGCTGTGTTGTACGTAGTTGGCGTTTCGTAAGATCGAAAGAAAATATAAAGAATGTCAGCAAGAAGCGGCTAGTCTCAGAAACCGAATACTGATTTTAGAATCAAATATGGATCGAAAAGATGAGGAGAAAAATGGCACCGGTAATGCGCTATAATTTTCTCGTCATTATCGCCAGGCATCATTTTCATTAATTTCGTTTTTTCTAGGTATGAATGGCGATTTGACCGTACCACCAGCCCCATTACCATTCCCTCTTATGCCGACTGATATGTTAGCCTATTCTGATTTCATACCTCCACCTTCGCCTCCTCTACCTAGTCATTCTCTCGATTTTGAGCCTCCAATGCCACCGTTTTATTCGCCGGACGAGCGGTTACCACCTCTGGGAGGACGACGGATACCTTCTCCGCCACCATTAGACCTAGGCGATGATGATGACTTTACGCCTCCTCCACCCATTCCAGGATTTCTATCGAACCGAAGCCGGAACGAAATGTCGTCGTCCTACATGAGAACAACCCCTCCGGCTGGTCGGCATAGATCGGGGCAGTTTAAACCACAACGACAAAGGAATTCTGTCGGTAAGTATTTGAATCTATTGCTTGGTTTTTGATATTCGAGTATCTTATGTTGTTTTTTCGCTTTTACAGATTCGCCTTCGTCCGGTATGTCTATGGAGTCGTTAGATAAATCAACGAGGTGATGACACGTTGAAAATTTGAGGAGCCTCCACGAATTCGTTTGTACATTAAATTTTTTTCTGTGATAATAGCAAGTGCATGTTTGTTAGTATATTTTTCAATGTTGAATATTTGTTTGGAAATTGCATTTCTCATACGAGAAGCGTATATTTTAAAAAAATTAGCCGTCCGAGTTTGGCCTAAAATTGTCAAAGAATTCTACCGTAGATTGAATCTAATTTAGGATTTCTCGTCTTGCTAGCCTATGTATGCATTTTTGCGAATTATTTATCGATTCTAAGAATCTTTGATAATTTGGAAGACGGACTAAACGTTTAACTTTCAAGTCAAATAACCAGACGTGGGTCGTTCAACTTCATTCATTCGCAAACGTCTGGATGGCAACATCATTATCATCGCTTTTATCCTTAATTAAGAGTAACTAAAAGAAATTTGATTCATTTTAATAATTCCTTCTCGAAGCATAGTTATGTGTATATCTGTGCTTAGTTGATTACATTAAAGCGGTTCAACGAAAATTATGCTTAGTTTTTGTTCCCCTATCGAGATGAGCATCAAATGTTTTAACAAGAGTCAATTAACGCTGCTTAAGGAAAATTATAAGTATTTCTTTTCCGTGTATTATTAGAAAATGTTCAGTTGGAAGTTTTCAAGTTGTGTGATCAAGCGTCTACGAAAAACGATACCTAAGAATGACCGACGTCGATCAATAGTTAGATGAGAATGAATACCCAGAAGCTGCATTGCGCAGAATTAGAGAAATTACAAACATTATGATAGTAGAACGAAATGTATTCGTATGTTTTCAATCACAACAGTGAACAACGGAAGCTAAACGATTAACATAACAGAATAGTTCTGTAAACACCAACATAACGAACATAAGACTGGGAATACGAGATAAATCAATAATTTACACAATATTCCAAATTTTATGCCAAAAATTATTCTAACATTAAAATGGAATGCAATCGTCTCATCGCGGGTTGATTCACATTATTGTCAAAACAAAAGTAGGCATCAATACACTTTCAAGATCAACTGCGAACAATGAGCAACTTCCGATATCCGAAAAGGTTCGTTACACATGAGATCCAGATGTTGTACTCATTCAAATCTACTGCTCCAATTCCTACAATTAGTAAAATGTTCGTTTCGATTGTTTAACGCGCATCGTTCCTTCTGAAGTGTAACAAAATATCAAATAGAAAAGTTTGAATTATCGTACAAAAAGTATCAATGAACATACGTAATTATAATAATAATTTAAGAAAACAAAATGAAAAAATAAGGACAAAATCTTGTCGATTTTTTTTTTTTGTTTTTTTTTCCTCATTAAATTACAAAATCGCCTTAAACATAGTCGACTACCGAAGAAATGAAATCATTGAAGGAAGTAAAGAGAATAACGTTAAACCAAAAATTTCTTAACATGAAACTAGAATAACACTCTTTCGCGCGGGTATTCTAATCGAGAGCAAAAAAGCAATTGAATCGTAATGCTTCGAAAATGCACGTTAAGCCTCATCGGTCATGAAGTGGGAACATGATCCTCTGAATAAAATGTAAAGCACTATGAATTATTATTTTTGTTTTGTTTTGTAGGAACTAAATAGCAACTACCCTCATAATTTTTCGAATAGAACAGCCATTGTGTACGACTTGAACGCATTTACCAAGATTTTAAAATCCACAGCGTTCTCGCTTACAAATTTTTTCTAATCTTCTTTTTTGGCTTCTTCAGTTTTTACAGTGGCTTCAGCCGCTTCCGCCGGAGTACTCGAAGATTCAGCGATCGCTGCTTGTTGACCAGACTTTTCTTTCAGTTTTTGTTTCTCCATTTCAGCCGAGTAACCAAATTCGTTGATACGCGTTGGGTCCGTCTTGTAAATCCATCGTTGATAAAGGAAAATGAAGAAAACGACGTCTAAACATACGGGAAATAAGAGGTATTAAAAATGATTCACTACAACATACTTTAACGGAGTCCATAAATCTAATATTTACCATCACGAAGGCAACCAATACGATACATGGTTGGCATTTTGATAACAAAAGCGAATATGTCGTCGATGAACGTATTCAAAAATTTGTACGACATCATACGCCATGGCAGATGGGCAACAGATTTCAATTTATAGTTGATGAACAACTGAGGTGTCATCATGATAAAACCTGTAAACAGAGTCGATCTCGTATTCATTTCTTCTACAAAATTAATTCTACAACGAACGGATACTTACCAAATGTCAACAAGAAACTGTACAACATGTTCAATATCCACGAGTACCATCCTTTATGTTCTTGATAAATTAATGAATAGCAAGCGTATCCCGCTAATAAAGGAAACAATGCCCACGATAAATATTTGAACGCCAACTGATCATATTCTTTCGTGCTCGACTCAACGTATGAGCCCTTATCGGTAATAACCAGTTTCGGAAACAGGCCGAGAACTTTCCGTGTTCTATCCAAACTGAAGTCAACGACCTAATAACAGAGCAGACGGATTATGGAGAATTCGACCTGTGGTAGAGGTTCAATAATTTACAATCGCACTCACTTTATTGATTTTCCAAACTTCGATAAGTAGTCCTATGAAACAACTGATGGTGATTAACATGTTTGCTTCGTTATCTAACACGTATAGGAACACGATCACAGATTGGAACACATTAAACATAACTGAACGCACGGATAATCCTTCCAGCGATTCACGATTATTCCAAAATTGAATATCTGTGCGGAAAAATATCAATTGTTGAAGTTCAACAGAATTACATAAATAAAAAGGTTAATTTGTACACGCTTCTTTGTAGACCACTTAGAGGTCTTGAGTCTTGACAATAAAAGGTACACACTTCTTACCATTTTTAAAAGCTAATAACTCGAAGACACTGTGCAGAACTGAAACGATAACAGTAGCCGCAATCAAGTATGGATTGGTTTCCAATAACATTTCTTTCAAAGAATCTTGTTCATCATCATCAGCATCTCCTTCGAAGTACGAATTCATCGACCACTTCGATCTACTTGCTTGAGCAAGATATATTTGCCATTTGAACAACGATATAGGTTGGTACGTCAAAGTCAGTTTTAGCGTTCTGTGAGAACGATATCAATATTGAATCGAAGAAAAAGAAAGATGTAATCCGAAACGTCGTGTACGAGTATTTTTACTCACTTCACCGTATCATTAATCGGCGTGTAATCCCTCTTCATATTCCAGAAATCATTATAGAATACAACCGGTTTGTAGTTCATTCCATTTGGGGTAAATTCAATATCTGCACAACGAAAAATATATGATATCGGTACAAAGTGGGAATACGTAACGATGAAAGTACTCACATTCGTTGATGGGTGCCGGCACCATTCCGATACTCCACTCAGACATGTCGGTAACCAAATTTATTGTTAGATTTGGATGCCAGTGGGAGATTATTTCTGAATTCATTAATTTCGCTTTCTAAGAATTATCAGAGGATAAAATTATCGATTTTGGACAACGATGTATCAGAATATATCACAGAGAATAAAACTAATCTTACTTCAATTTCTTCTTCAGACAGCGCAGTTTCGCCTGTCAACAGATTCTGAGTTTTTACATAGAATCTTTTTTTGAATTTATTGACTCTTTTGCCCGCATGAACAGTTGAGGGATCCGTTGGCGACAATAGCTGATTCAGATTATCAATAGGTTTGTCCCATTGTACAAGATACGTATGAATATATAGAGAACCATTATTTTTTACTCTCTGGAAAAAAAAATCGCTTTGAAATTACGTACTTCCATCGTTCACTCTCCACGTCGATATACTTACCTCACTAGGGGTAAATTCAATTTCATTGGTGAAAGAACCATCACCGTTGATACCGGCATTCCAATCACCGTACGTTAAGCCAACCTTTTCCCAAATCAACGAGTTCCTATCGTTGAAATCGGCGGCCAAGGGATTTTCAGAAAGAAACACATACATATCCTGCAGAAGGAGGAAATTATTACAACTCAAAATTCTCTATTTTGTACGAGAATGCAAGAAACCTTGTACTCACGAACATGGTCCCATTATGATAAATATTAGTAGCGGGTAATAGAGCTGGCGACTTCGAACCAGGTTGAGTAGAATTTGTCGAAGGCGTCGGCCCTTTGCCTTTGAAAAAATTAGTGATAAAATATATAATAAGGGCTCGAACTATCAACGTTTTGATGATCGAGTACCAAAACTCGAATCTGGTTTGCTGCCTCTGAGGTTGACCTTCTTGAGGCTCGGCTTGGGCAACCTGATCATTATTCTGGAAGAAAGAATTACAGAAAATATTGAAAAAATTAATTTTGGTACGGAGCATGAAATTGCAATAATGAACAATCGAACCTGTCGGTTTGAATTTGCGTTACTTGGAACAATCCTCTGATCGCCTGCATTATCTGTATCCATTGTGCAGCTTGGATATAGGTGAAAATTTCATTAACGGAGCTTACAAAATAATGACTGGAGGGTAATGGTAAAATGCACACGTACGGAAACCGAATAATTACTAATAGCGTCACATACTTATGAAATCGATAAAAAAATCGAGAGATACTTCCTGCTAAATTGCTCACGCCCTTCTCTACCAAATAATACGTACGATGATTAGGAACTTATAGAATTTCCATTCATTGTTCTGACTTCAAATCTCAAGGTTTGGTAATCGAGTATCTCCGTTCCGGACTTATTCTCATTACACAGTGGAAAAATTTGCATTATTTTTAAATTTTGAGGTTTTTTGCTTCTCGCATAGACGAATCAAGTTACCGTGTAGCGAGGGTGCGGCAAAACGAGGGCACAACTTTTATCTTTCATCGCGAACTGTTATCGTGACATAAGAGACGTATGGCGATACGCCATTTTGCATAATGATGTACGACGTATGAGCACGCTTCACGTATGCAGGCTGCGCAACGGCAGCGTGACGTCATAGTAAATAGTTTTCTTTATCTGTCCAAGTTTTATCACTTCGGGAGGGGATGCGTCCTAATTTTTGAATATTTTTTCTGCCGCGGAAAAATTGAAAAAAAGAATTAAACTCTGGAATTAAAGAAATCTGTATTGATTCTGTAACATCTAGTGGAGGTACATTCATTTTGGAAATGGAATAAGGCAAATTTAAGCTACATCACTCTCATCATGAGTGAATATTATATTTACAGTATCGTTAAAGATTTTGTAAAATATTGGAAGTAAGTTTTTATGGTTCCGACTGTTATTATTTGCCCTTTCACATTGATGTCTTTAAACCTTATTATTCTCTCTGCTTGCAGCCCAAATGCCTCTCCCGAGGAGTACTTATCGAAGCTATTACAGCACCAACAAAGATATCTTGAACGAAACCCGATAACCGGGCATGAACATGTAAAAACTGTCGCTAGTCGAAGTCCAAATCCCGAACAATTTCTTCAAAAATACGAACAGCTTGATTCCGGAAAGTACGGAGAGAAATCATTTTTCGACCATCTCTTAAGAATACTTTCCAACTTTGTGATACATCGAATATTCTTTCCCACAGTTCTGACCTGCCATCCAAGTACGTTTTGTTGCTTTCGCTGTTGCAAACTCATAAAGGATTGACGGATGAATTCAAAAGAAAAGCAATCGAAACTAAGAAACATTTACCGCGGCCTCATCAACCGGTTAACTTTGTTCAGAACGTAGAATCTCTAGAGGATGTACAGAAAGTACGTTTTACTTTTTCTATCTAGGAGTGCAAACTTTCAAACTAAAATTGGGTCATTCATATTTCTCCAGATCTGCGATCGACTGGAAAATGTCGCCAAACAAGTCGAAGAGAAAAAAATGAGGATTAGTAGTTCCATCGACAAGAAAGAATTACAAAGAAAAATGAATCCGTTCGAATTAAGCCTCTGGGAGGTTAATCGACCCTTCATGTCGAATGATTTTTCGAATAATGTTTTCGTTCATGATCTTTTACCCATTGGTTGGTACAGATACCAATACTATGAATGTACGTGCACCCAAAACTTGATTATAATATTTTGTCGTTTTGTATTGCAGGAGGTGTCCCTCGTTCGTCGCAGGAAAAATATCTAGTAAAAGATGTAATTCAGTGTTTGTTAGGATTCAATGGAAAATATATTCGCGGTGAACGTATTCAAAACCAAAGAACCTTCAATTTAGAACCATCAATTTGTGAGTATTTCTAGTCAAGATTACGATTTCTGTTGGTTCATTGGCTCAGTCAGCTTTAATACCAAAATGAAATATACGTTTTAGACGCTCCTTATAAGAGTATCGTCTCCGAAATACTAGTTTTGGCCCAAAATTATTCCACTATAATGCGTTTTATCGAGGATCACCAACAATATACAAATGGTCGAGTCAACCAAGCGTTATGTGCTGTGCTAGAGAATTTAATGCAGGATTTTCGAGTAAGGCACGCTCTAGAGTGTTCTTAGAATCTGTCGTTATCGTTAGCAGGCTAAAATAATATTCTTTCTATTCTTCCTTTTTCAGGTGTCGATAATACATTTAGAAATGAAACATCGGTCAGATTCTTTGAGCTTTCAAACTCTATTATTCAATATTCAAGCGTACTTGGAAAATATGAATTGTCTATCTCGCGTTGTCCAGACTATCAGCAAGGTTGCCTACATTTTATCATTTTTGGGATTTTTCTTGACTTTTTCCCAAGGTTTCATTGAGAGAAACTTGTACAGGCAGGGGCACGTGGTGGTAGAACATTGAGTTTGTTGCACGATGCTGGAAAACATAATGCTGTTGAATATAAAGCAGTCGATCAGCTGGTTTTGTTGATACGTGAGGCTTCTATCCCATATTTTGAAACTCTGGAACAATGGATTCATACTGGTTACGTGTGTGATCCTTGCGAGGAGGTACGTTAAATGAAAATAAAGTTTACTTTCATTGTGAATCATTAATAATTAGTAACCCTTTAGTTCATGATCGACGATAACGCTGAAATGGACATAATTAACGCATCTACCAAAGGTGTATCACCTCACGATTATTGGAAACGTCGATACCTTATTAAGAATGACCAAGTTCCTACCTTCCTGCAGCAGTATCAAGAGAAAATTCTTCGCACTGGAAAATATTTAAATACTATCAAGCATTGCAGTACGTACGAATTAATTAATTGAAGTGAATTTTTCGGATCTAATGTTATTTTACTCCTGTGCAGAAAATGTATCAGTTCAAGAGATGAACGCCATCTTAGCGAATAAACCAACTACTAAGAAAATGTGTTACACTAGTCTAAATAGCCACGAATTCGCTCAAACTATCGATACCGCTTATAATTTTGCTAGCGATACTTTACTTAATTTATTGATGAAAGAATACGATATCATGACCCGCTTGAAGTGAGTCTCTATTCATGTTTATATTCGGAACTTTTCAAGGATACAATTTTGATATTTTCTTATCTTCTCTCCAGGTCTCTTAAACGATATTTCCTCATCGAACAAGGTGACTTTCTTAGTATTCTCATGGATTTATGCGAAGAAGATTTTGAGAAACCAGTACAGGAGATTTCGCCGACGCGTCTCAATTCTCTGGTGGAACTTGCTATTCGTACTTGCTCTGGAAGCAAAATAGATCCTTATAAAGGGGATATTTATATTCAAACTGGACAGGAAGAATTAATGTTACAAATCTTTAAAATCAACTCCATTAACACCATTTATGAAAAAGGTGAGAAACTTTCACTTTAAAGGTTATTCATATTCAGAGTTCACTTTTTTTTCTTTTTTTTCAATAGAATACAAAAATAAAAATTCGGAAAGAGATTTATCCGGTCTCGACGTAATTATTCTACATCTGTCTACGAGTTGGCCGGTCTCACTTATTTTCAATGAAAAAATCATCGGATGTTACCAAATGCTTTTCCGATTACTACTGCATTGTAAATATGTTG
This sequence comes from Aspidiotus rigidus, assembly GCA_035079385.1. NCBI lineage: Eukaryota > Metazoa > Arthropoda > Insecta > Hemiptera > Diaspididae > Aspidiotus > Aspidiotus rigidus. The sequence goes on along the minus strand of JAVHKY010000015.1, from coordinate 4,427,581 downwards.
AAAGACTACTCTGCAAGTAAGAAGTTTATAATAAAATTTACATTTTTAAAAGCTATTTTTTACTTTCTCCCTTTCCTTGTAGGGTGTGGATTTGCGACCAACAATTCAAAGGTCTAGAGAAAGATTCTAGAAAGCATTATATGAGAGCATTCTTATTGCGACGAAAAATGCTACTTTTCATTAAGAATATTAATCACTATATGACGAATGAAGTAATCGAACAACATTGGCACACCTTTATGAATGTCATCAAACAGGTATTTACATTCACCATCATACGTTAAAAGTTTACTTGTAAGCCTGAAATGTATTTCATTTTCACAGAGTAAGAACGTGGATGACGTCATGACTCATCATGGAAAATATCTGAAAAACTGCATGGATGATTGTATGCTGACTTCATCCAAATTAATAAAACAATTGACATGGCTCTTGAAAACGTGCAACGGTTTTTGTAATTTTATTCAGGTATCTTAAAATTTTACCTCTCTTCTTAATTCTTATTATACAGTTCTGTAATTGATATCTTCTTTCTATTCTTTCACTGCTGCGATATTAACTTGAAAAAGGATATGAGAATATACTTTATGGATGCTGAATTTACATCTATGCTTAGTCCAAGCGACTACCTTGATTATAGTTTTACCCAACTGAGGGTAACTCATATTGCCATAACCGATTCAATTTCTGAAATTTTCGAGAATTCTACAAAAATCTTTTTTCCGTAGGTACATGATTTGTCGAAAAAGCCAAAGAAATCGTGCAGTTCGTTCAAAGACCGTATCGAAAAATTCGATAGTGAATTTAATAATAACCTCGGTATTCTGTTGCAATTGATATCATTGTCCGGTGTAGCTGAGTGTGGTAGTCAGTTACTTCATTTTCTCACGAGGTAAACAATCAATCATTTTTGTAAGGAAGTCACTCTTCCTCAATATTCAAGGGTATCATTAAAAAGGGAAGACGGCCAGTACGTTCACCTTTTTTGTCATGTAGAATTTCGAAATTATTGAGGTTCATCCATTTTGATAGTGAGGCAGTGTTCGATATTATTTTGTCAAACATAGTGAAAGAATATACGAGTTATTTTTCATGTTTCCTCAATCTGCAGAACACTGACGGTTTCTTATTTTTCTTTGTTTCCAATTTTGATAGAAATGTGGAATCTTTTCTCATGAAAGTTTGTAAAAAAATACTGTCGGATACATTTCGATATAGATTGAAAAGGTTTGACAAAAATGAGAGTTACTAGTAGTCAAATTGATTAAAATAATTTTTTCTGTTTAAATCGACATTGTATACTAGTGCAATGTAATATTGTTAAGCCATGAATATAAAAATGATTAATTCGATGCCAATGCATTAAAAGCCTGCGAAAAAATTTCGCATGAAGATTTCTCATAATATATTGAACTCATTTAATTCTAGAGAAAAACACTTTGTATTCATTTTTTATTTACAGACAAAATTTCAATGGTTACTACAGTAATCACATGGGAGTTTCGGTTTCCTCGACGAATCCACAGTCTTCCTGATGTACATAAATCAAGCTTAGCGTTAATTTCTTTTTATAACACGAAATAAAGATCTTTACAAAAATAGTTATTCTGAATCATTTATGGAGAAACGGGTTTCAGAAGAATAACCCTCGAACCTTACGACCTAAACCTTGTCGATCGTGTAGAACATTGAATTTGTTAACGAACTGATTCATATTATTGCAACACTTGGTCATCGAGCCAAGGTAGGTAATGAGAGCCACATCGTTACACTGGGTGTAAAACTCGGCGTTGAATTTAGGCGATTGCATTACTGGTAGACGATGACTTAATGACGATAATTCTCTTAGAATTTCGTGGTTCTGAGGAAGTTCTTTGTTCTCGACAGCTTTCACATACTCGAGTAACATCTTCACGCGAGTGTGAAGCATTTTAATAGCATTAAACTGAGCAGTCAAATGTTCGGCGACCAACGAACTTTCGCCGGTATCGTTACTCGCGACTCTGGCTACATGATCCACTCCGATGCGCTCAGCCTCTTCGGTCGCTAATGTATACTGAACTTCTACGAATAACATTGTTGGTTCTCCGTTCACCAAATCGGTAACGGATTCGTACAAAGTGACTGGGAGATCGGTATGACCGGCGAATGGATTCAGTTTTAGAAGAATAGGACTTTCGTTGATTGTACATGCTTGTTTGTGGTTTTTCAAGTCAGACTCGTTCGGTGTATCCACACCGGTAGTGTACCAACCGAGGAAATCCATATCACAGAATACTTGCTTGAACTGTTCTTCTTTTGTGGTGTAGTAAGCTTTATCAATGATTTGATCGTTATCCACTTTTGTCAGCAAAAGTTCGAATGAATTCATTATTTCTATTTTACGACCTGTTTGCTTGCCGATGAGGGCACCGACAACCTGTTTGGATCTGCCTTCTTGAGCTCGAACACGTGTCCAATGTTCCGATATGTTCATAATTACCAGGGGGTGTAAGGACACTGTTACACTGGGAACTGCACCGTGAGCCATGAATTTCGTGGACGTATCGTCCACGTCCATTTGTTCCGATTCCATTGTGACTTAGTTGGTGTGATCCTTACAATATACTCATTGGAGGAAAACTTAGAACAGAAATTATTTCAACCTCGACTGAATTAGTTGGTATCTTGTTTAATTGAAAGACAATTTCGTGAACGCGAAAATTACAATTCCAAAATTGTTATTTGTTAGGGAAGAAAATTAATTTTCGAAAATAATATGATAGTCAGTGTTTGGGTTTGGTGTTTATTGACTTTGTACACCGGACACCCGCTTTGTACTGCAGAATTCAGCCAAGGTGTCAGCAAGGCTTGCAGAGTTGCTGCTGCAAATTTGAAACCCAAAATTTATAGAAAGAAAATTTGTTACTCGAAAAATTCAAGTGTATAAAGAAAAGAAGAAGAAAAAGAATGAATTCAATTTGGAATCTCTTTTTCAAGAGTATTCCCAGAAATATAGCTATTGTAGATTTGTAGCACTTCAAGGTCAAGCGGCAAGTCTTTGTGGACAAGGAAAACTGAGTTACGAATGGTTACGAGTTAAAACACCTCTTTATGCTGATCGTGTTTCCAGTATTATCATTCGTATCATTTACTTATCAGAATTCTTGCTGAGCTAATTTTCGAGGCTAAAGGTGAGAACTTGAGAAGATGAATGAAGTTGAAGCTTAGTCTAAGTCGTTGTTTTCTTCATCTTTAATTTGTGTGGCCCAACAGCGTTTCATCTCATACGAAAATAGGGTTTGGTCAGTATCTGGAAGAAGGAGAAAGGAAAATACATTCATCATGCCGAATGCTATGGACCCCAAGTACGAGTATGAAGTCGCGTCCGCAATTTATCCTGATCCGACAGCTTTGTTCGAAAGAGATCCATATTACCGGAAACCGTTTCTCTATAACCACCGAATAACGATTGCTTCTGGCGTGTGTCTCGGCGCAGTTAGAGTATTGGGAATGTATATGAAAAGTAGACCTATGTACAGTGGTTAGTTGATATTCTATTCATTCTTGTGAATTAGTATTTTCGAACTTGGGCATATTATTTCTCGAGTTTTGTTTTTCAGGAATTCAAACGACAGCTGCATTTATTGTTGCTGGGTTAATTCTCGGTGAAATCGGTCAAAGAGGATTGGATTCATATATAGCTTTCAGAGGTCAAGTACACCGGCATTACCTTCAACTGCATCCCGAAAGATTTCCTCCACCGAGTAAGAATTCATGAAAAACTTCTAGCAAAAATAGATATGGATGGGTTGGGACGTATGTTTTTCGCAGAATACAGCACTTCCAATTTCTACACCGACCGTGGAACTGTATTTTCGGCTATTTAATGCCTGTGAGAGTAAACATGTTTTTGGTGCAGTATATACTGAATCGTTCTAGGATTATTTTTTAGGTTCAACTTCTCTATCACGTGATATGATTTTACCCGAGAATTAAATTCATATATCTTTCGCTCGAAAGAAGTTGATTAGAATATTGCTTGAGGAATTACCTCCTATGGTTTCTTTCAACAAACATTTACGTCTTCAATACTTTCTTTGATAATGATTTTTAAGAGGAATATTCCCTCTATTTTTACAAGTATCGTAATTGCCAGACTTACCGTCTTGCTATTTCAAATTCTGAAAAAACTTGACAGAACTGTGGTGCAGTTGTATTTTTGAGAAATTTTGATGTTATGAAATCTAGTGAGAGTCTAGTTTTTAGAGAAGATATATTTTGAGATAGAATTAAAGAATCAGTTGACTCAAGATTACACTATCTTCTCCTATTGATCCTTGCCTGTTCAAAATTTCGATCAGGATGAAAGAGCTGAGGAAACGGCGAGTTTTTTATCTTTAATTCAAAGCTGGATTGAAAAAATAATTACCCTCTTATAAATCTATGTTCGTTTTTCTGGAAAATGAAACTAATTGAGTCTAAGAATAGAAAATAATGATAATATTGACTAGTTGCAATATGTCTCATGAATGTTCCTGCTTGTTTTGATTTCAGAAAAAGAGAAAGTGGGGGACTTATTCGAATTATGGGTACCAACACGCCAGTAATTTTTTGTTAAGAAAATTTTGTAGAACTTGAAAGAGCAATCATTTGTTCTTATTTGAAAGTTATGGTTGCCCTACAATATGAAGATTGTAATTGGTAGCATTTGTTTTGTATAGCTTTATGTATGAATTTCAATTAAAAGAATAAAACGCATGTATTTTTCGTTCATGTTGTAGTACTATTGCACTTTATTTGAGCAGTTAATTCATTTGTTTTTTTCACTCTTCTACTCACAAGGATTCCAAGCCAAGCTTTTACACGGCTTTCATTCAAGTCCATCGAAAACGTAACACTAATAATCATTCTTAAGAAATAATGGTGAAGAAAGAACAGTCTGAGAGGAGAAATGGTATTCATCGAAATTGATATGAATCTCTAAACGCTAGTTTTCTGGCGTGTATACGTCGCGTCCCGCAATACCAGTTCCTTCGGCGTCACCAATCCAAGGATATTTGTTCGGGCATTCTCTACAAGTGGTCAAATACCTGAAGAACCGAGAAAGTTAGTTTAAATATTACATCGCGATTTTGTTTCTTAAATCTTAAATTCTAGTGCAAGGTATTACCTGATAGTTGAAATGTTAGTTTCGGGAAGTTTGAACGCTAAAGCGCATTTTGATGGTAAACTACAGGCTGCCGGTGGGAAGTTTTCTTTATTGTCGCATTTCCAAGGTGGATAATTACTTATGTCTTTCGTACTTTTCGGTTCTGTCATCCACGTCAGCGCTTGAGTGATGGTTACGAACCACACATTCGGACTAGATGAGAATATATTTTAAGATTAATTGTTCTGTATCCAACAAGGTCGAGCAATTGAAACTCTTGAGCCTGGAGCTGCGTTTTCGAAAGCTACTTGCCGAGAGTTTGGGATTTATATTTATTTTATTTATTTATTGTACTACCTAACAACCAAGAATTTTTTGGAAATCAATGAACGTTTATGAGAGTAAAAACCGTTTTTTGATAGAAGTTGCATTTTTTTTTTTTTTTTCTTTTTTTTCTTTTTTTTATGGTCTCACGAAATTGTGCAGCTCAAAATTTCGAGTTTCCCTTCTTATTGGACTCACAGTGATCGAGCGTAATCAATAAATTTATGCAATCCTTGCTCCAATTCTTTTAATTGAAACCAGTTTGTATGGAAGGGCATCATGTACGGGGCTCGATTCTGTTTATAGTAGCGGTCGAAGTCTTCCTTTAGCCATTCGGCTACCTCATTGGAATCGTGATTATGTAAAACGCATTGGTCAAGATACGGACAATGACCCCCTTCGTAACTTTCAACGAAGTGTGCATTTAATGGCACTTCCCATACACCTAGGTATCAGAAAAAAAAAATGAATAAAAATTTATGAGGTTAGAATGAAGCAACCAAAACTTTTTTCTTTTTTTTTTTCCTGGTCAGTAGGAGGTTCCTGGTGCTTACCTTGGAATGATTTTGTCGGGCAACTTCCAGCTTTACATTCATGAGGTATTTTGTAGTCTAGAGTGTACGGCCACACGGGTACCTTGACTGGTGGTACTCCCATCGAACTATCATAAATGTAGTCGAAGTCTTGAAGGACCTACGTAACCATAAAATTATGTTCTTCAGTTCTACAAAAATGAAGCGAGAATCATTCGAACGAGAATCAATGTGCTCCTTACAGCGTACTGAGTATTGCGACCGGGTTTCAGAAACGGTGCTCTCATACCAACGACGTCATTTTTCGAAATATTGGCGAAATGCTTGAGGATCTCACGCATTCCGATCATTTCGCCCACCCATTCCTCATAACCCTTGTCTTGTAATCCTTGTTGCAATCTGTATGATTAAAAATACCTTCGAAGGTGAATAGTTAATAATATTGGGCATTTAAAGAAAGCCGCCTTTGCCAACTTCTATCGTATACAACTTACGAAATGGTTTCTGTACCGATCTCGTGACCTTCGTGCGCCAATTGCTGCACCATATTATAATCGCAATATTCGTGCGAAATGAAAAATGTACCTCTGATGGGACAGCCATTCGGATTCTTCCGTTGGGGTGTGAAGACCCGTTTATAGTGTTCGAAATTATTCAAATTGACCGCGCCGTCGAAAGTGAGTAAGATCATTTGAGGAGTCTGAAAAGCAAAGAGGAGGATTTATTGATCTGCGACCTTTATTCCTTCGTACTACGTTAGCTCTGAAAAATGTGATGTACATACTTCGTCGGGATCAAGTTCACCAGGTATACGGGTCCCATCTTTGGAGCAAAAACAATATGGTAACTGACAAGCTGCTGTATCACATTTTAAAGCTAAATCTATGGGTGGCTCTGTGCTAGGCGCTGGAGCTGTAAATTTCAAGTCAAGATTACTCGTACCTACAGATTAGACTAGGTGAGTGAAAGATGGTCAAAGTGAACGTACTCGTCGGTATTGGACCACATCGTGCTTCAGCCTTAAATGTACATAATTTATTGATGTCGTCAAAGTATAAACCCGAGGGACATCGATTTTCGTACGGATAAAAGTCTACGCACTGAAATATAAACAAAATTATAATTTAGACAAAATTATCTTTGTGGGATCTTCAATATTCTAATAATCGTTCGATCTGCCTCGTGAATTACGCCCTATCAAGATCTTCCCACAGATCCTACAACATAGGTTGAAAGAAGGGACAGTTTCTTGACTCCGTTGAGTAAACTATTTTGCCCCTTCTAGGACTTCTTCAGCCTCTTCTCTTCCGTGCTACATTGTCCGCTACATCAAATTTTGCTTAGGTATGCTACTCTAGAGAGTAAATCGCACTTCTGGAAAGATTAGCTCCAGGTAGCCAACCTTAGTAAATAAATCGACTCAACCAGAAGCTAAGGAACTCACATGAGCCTGGTATCAAAAAATCATGTTGACGTCGCATCTGATGTGTCATGTAGGCACTTAGATTATGACAATACCGAGTTGCTCAATATTTAATCATAATATATTCCATGAAGTTTTAGTCGCCGGTAAGAGATTCTCTGGTACCTCCGCCTTTCCTTTTGTAGTAGGTATTACCGACAACATAGCACCTAACTTGTTTTTATCTGTGCGAACGAGCAATGGAATAAAGTTAGTCTGTACCTACTTGGTAGAACTTTTTGCATGTCGCAGGATCTGCGAAATTTCCATTCGCTTCAGGACACGTGAAATGCTGCTCGTCTGCAGCTTCTCTTTTTGATTTTTCCTCATTTGAATAACATTTAACTGAAAACAAAGCAGAACCACATTAGTACAATTGATTGAGGACAAAAGCTCGGGATAATTTTCGTAAGCTATTGATGAGAGGTGCAGGAACTCGGAAACAAACTTTGAAAATTTTCGATACCACAACCAGAGCTGCCTCTGTTCAACGGCAAGGGACCAAATTTTTTATGGTTCTTTGACCTTTTTGACTGGGTAAACTCTTCTCGAGAACTGCAAATTTTTTGAGCTTCCATTTCGGCGCGGCTAACATTTAGGTACAGAATATTAAAAATTGGACAAATAAGTCTGTTGGCGTTACCCAGAAGATACCGAACCAGTGTTCCAAAAATTTTCTATTGCTACCCTATTAGAGTAGCTGGAGAGTTGAAATTTTTCCAAGTCCTCCTCCCGTCATAATATGTAGCTCGATACTCAAAATTCTTCCAAGTGTCTCCCTATCAGCTATAGCTCGAGAGTTGACATTTTTTCAAGTTCCCCTTATCATATCTGTATAGCTCGAAAAAATTCTAAGTTTTACATTTTTCCGGACGGTTGCTGGTCTCTTTTTTCAGATAACCCCCCCCCCCCCCCCCCCATCAAAGAACAGGTTCCCTGCGCTACCCTCGAGATATTCGAAAATATGGATATTTATTTTGCACCACCGACATTCTTTCCGCGTCGAGGTGTACTCCGCGCCGAAATCAGGGATCCATAAAAATATTTGCGCCGAAGTGGTCCTGTCGAACAGTCCAGACTCTCTTGCTTCCTACACTTCGATAGATTTTATCGATCATATTGAATCGATTCTACCTATTTTATCGACGTTGGCAAGTGTACCTTTTCATCAGTATTTCTTAGCTTAAAAATTACGTTTGTTGGAATAACTAGCAGACAGGCTTACTCGGACCGCTCGTTTGCCCTCTCTCTTGGCCTGGGATTCAGTATAATCTATGATAGGCTGAGTAGTTCTCTTAGTCTAATATAAGTTTAGTATATTGTATGCTGGACTGATTCGTTCGCCTGAACAGCTTATGACGTCATAGTATGCCCACCTTCTCTCCCTGGCCCCAGTGTACTACTTATGAGGAGTATGTTAGGCAAAGTAGTTGCCATTTTTAGCCTAGTGCAGGTTCAATATATGATGTACTGGGCTGATTAGCTCAGTCGTTCCACTTGATCACCTGAGTAGCTTAGCATGAGCTTAGTCTAGACTTATGACGTCAAATTACCCCCCTCTTCCTCTGGCTGTAGTTTATCACATATAAGGAGTATATTAGGCTAAGTAGCTAAGCATAATTTAGCTTATTATATTATAGACTAACTTAAGTATAAAGTAGCAGAGATTGCAATTTTTTTAAATTCCAAAAGGGAAACCTAGTATACACCGCATGTTATCTCAATATTAGATCTAGTGTAATAAGAGTGACGAAGGTCAAAATTTTCATGTCCCTAAAGTAGGTCAAGGTCATGGATGACATCATCAGGCGTGACAAAAAGTGTGACGGTTTTTAACAGGAACCTGTTCTATGGCGGACCTCTTAACGGGGAACCTGTTATTCCAAAGAAAACTGTTGCCGGTTAGCAAAGCTTGGAACTCGACAATTTTCCAAGTCCGCCTTCTATCATATACATATATGTAAGAATCTAACTTCGTTACACCACGATACCAGGTCTCTAATGATCCGTAGACCTTCGTTATACCCTAATACCGAGTCTCTGACAAACGACCTTGACGCACGCACAAAAAGTGAAATCAATTGACAACTATCTACAATTCTTATCTACCTTATAACAGATGCAGCTACCAAACCTGGCTGCGAGTATCGATGCAACGCTACCAACACTAAAATTCGTGAGAACGGTAAAGCGTTCTTACATCTCACCCCTTAGGAGGGCCGCCACAGGGAAGAGTGTCGGGCTGATCGTTTACCGGTTTTCATCCGGCATTCCGTTTTCCCCGACACCAAACTCCGATTGACGTGAGGGCAATTTATTTATAAGAATCGAACTTTGTTGTACCTCGATACCAGGTCTCTAATGATCCGTAGACCTTCGTTATACCCTAATACCGAGTCTCTAATGAACGATCTTAACGTACGTACAAAACGTGAAATCAATTGACAACTATCTACAATTCTTATCTACCTTATAACAGATGCAGCTACCAAACCTGGCTGCGAGTATCGATGCAACGCTACCAACACCTACCAACACGAAAATTCGTTCGTTCTTACATATAGTTTGAGGGTCAGGCCCTCTGAAGTCATAGTTTGATGACGTTATAGGTCAGTCTTGTGATGTCACAATCTGATGATGTCATAGATCAGTTTCTCATAACTCTCCCTCATATATAGTTTGAGGGCGGAGTTTGTGACGTCACAGATCATTTTTTCAAGTTCCCTCCTATTATATACAGCTCTAAAATCCGGGCTTGTGGCGTCATAGGTCAGCCTCGTGACGTCACAATATATATTTTTCAGATCCCACGTGCCCCATAAAACAGGCTCCCCGTCACCCGTCGTTGAACTTCGTTAAAGAACGCGGGAGTTTTTTGAGACTTTGAGAGTTCTGCCGTTTGCCGTTCGCTGTGCGGTGTCCGGCAAAAATTGACCTAGGAGGGCCGAATTTAGCCATAATGTATGAGAGGAGGGGAACTTGGAGAAATTTCAACTTTCATGCCATATCATATGACAATAGAGGGAATCAGAAAAATGTCGAGCCATGTGATATGACAATGTTTGACTTCCATGCTATCATCCTACTTCGCCTGTAAGGGCTGTGCTAGGAGCGCCACTTTCCACACTACACTCGAAGGTGATGGTGTGTAATAGTCCCACATAAAAAACACAGGAATCATTTTTAAAAGTCCCTCACTACTTTAATTGACCAATCAATTTAGAAAAATGAGATGTACAAAAGCTGGAGTCAAGTCTACTCTAAGAATTTCAAAATTCTTTTAGGGGAATTTCCATTGGAATTTTGTAAGACAAAAGAGCGAGTAGAAAATTAATACATTGTATAGTCATTATATCACTCATCATCACCTTCGAGTGTAAGCTTTAGAGAAATTCCGCGTAACAGCGCCTACCCCGCCTTTATTGGTTCGAATTCCAAGCTATATCGAAATGAAAGCTTTTGTGAGCCCCTTCTCTCCTTTCCAACTTCTTGAACCCAAGAGAGCCAAGAGATTGGGGGACTTGGAAAAATTTCAACTTTCAAACCACAGTATTAATGATGAAAAGGAACAGTATTTATGCGCAGTTCCTATATTACATTGTATGTCAGGCCTAGTACAGCCTAGTATACTGTATGTTAGGCCCAGGCATCGTTAAGAATTTAGTGGCTATCTCCCAAGAGTAATCCGATGAGGATAGAATTTTTCCAAGTCCCAAGGTTTCGTTACGAATTTTAGCGGGGAACCCGCTATCCATTTTGTTAGGAGATTACATCCTCAGAAAACGTCCGCGTCCGCGAAGTTAGTAACCTAAGGTTAGGTTAGGTTACGGGACTTAGAAGAATTTCGAGTCTCGAGCTATATATGATAGGAGAGGGACTTAGAAGAATTTCGAGTCTCGAGCTATATATGAAAGGAGGTGGACTTAGAAGAATTTCAAGTCTCGAGCTATATATAATGGGGGGGGGGGGGGACTTGGAAGAATTTTGACTTTCGAGCTACCGTCCGCCGTCCACCGTCCAACCAGAAACTTAGAAAAATTTTGAGACTCGAGCTATATATGATAGGAGGGGGACTTAGAAGATTTAGAAGAATTTCGAGTCTCGAGCTATATATGATAGGAGGGGGACTTGGAAGAATTGTGACTTCCGAGCTATATATGATAGAAGGGGGACTTAGAAGAATTTCGACTCTCGAGCTATATATGATAGGAGGGAATGTAGAATGATAATTTCGATTTGAATTATATGACAAGATTATCAACTCAGTTCCACATCACCTGAGAGGTCGAGTTGAGGAATTGCGGGTTCCCCGCTGCCATTGCAACGTCTGCAATGGCTTCTAATTTTTGTGACAATTTTTCAAGCAGTAATCTCAATCTTAGAAGCATGCAAAATACTACAACTTCAACCGTCCTTTTGGCAAACTGTAGTTCCGAGAGGCAGCGAGAGTTTTTTGATCTACTTTGGGAATTATATTTCGAGCTATGCACGTAGAAAAAGATTTTGAAAATTTTGATTTACGAATTATACATATTATACACATGACCTCACAACACTATGACCATGCAGGAGGACGAGGTGGAAGAGGAACTTTTTAACGATTCAGTTACTTAGATTAGGAGGAAGACTTGGAAACATTTCGACCATCCGGCTGAATGGTAAATGGTTCGCAAATGACAGATCTGGAGAAGAGTGCGACGTCGTCGGAGCGCTTTTCAGGGGTGGCTTTGAGGTAAAAAGTCTTACGATTCTCCCCTCTCCTCTCTCTTGATGTAAAATTTGGATGATTTTGAAGTTCTTCATAGTTTTGGCTGGGGCAGATACCAGTAGTTATTTTGAAGTGAAAAGTTGAACCTACACTGTTCCTACGAATGATTTTTGATTTGAGAAATAGTCAGTAGTCCCAACACTAAAAGTTCTCGAAGGAAAGGCATAGAAGATCAACTCGGGAGGGGGATAAATATGTGAGTATGAAGGTATTGTACGAGTACCATGTGGTTGGATGAAACGTACGAGAGAGCACCCAATAACTTCGAGTTTTGCGACTAGAAATGCCTGGACTCGTTCGTGGAAAAGAAAAAGAAAGAATAGGTAATAATTGACTGTGATAAAACATCTCAGAATTATAAATTACCGGAACGTATCCTCCAGGTTATATAGTGTAAGAGTCCATTTAACGTTACATACTCGAAGCATTTACAAACACTGTAATTGAGTGGTTGCGATTAGCATCATCATCAAGGACGTAATAAACGATCTCGTCTTCCAAGTCGATGACCTATATGACAATACTGGACGGACAATAACGAACAGTTTTCTTTATCTTTCTTTCAAATTGATGCTATGATGGCCCACGAGGTGATTATTAAAACTGTTCATTTTGACTGCCTGTCGCATTCTCGATAGTTACAATTTTGCTTAGGTAAGTCACATAGTATACCTTGCACCGAATGCTTCAACACTTATTTATTTCAAATATTTATCGACTTTCGCCGCGCCTTTACAGACAACTAATAAGACCTTAGTACTGAGCTGCGCATGTGTAATTTCATGCTCAGTGAAGTTCACGTCCTACATGTCGAGATTGTCGACTAACGTGTATAAGTATATGATATTATGAAATGAACGCTCGAGGCTCCGATACGATTGGTAAAATTTTTCTCTTTTTTACCATTCTACCACCCGTTGCCGCTGTTGTTATCATTAACTTACAATAATGCACTACATAAATGCATTTATGCCAGCTAACATTAACATTGTCACAATCTACGGCGCGAGAGCTGCCAAATGTTGAAGAGTATAGGTACTATTTCAACGTGACAAAAATCTGTATGAGGTGACGAAATCCCGATTGAAAAAATCAACCGAGAACTCATTCTAGATTTGTAATGAGAGCGAGGGAAGGGAGGGTGGTGAATCGAAACTAAACTGTTATTAATCAACAAATGTGACCGGTTTTGACAAGATATACTGCGAATAGGGTCAGGTGGGAGGGCAGCTAGAAAAGCAGATAGGGGCCTAGGTATGATTTTCAGAGTAGTCAGTTTTAGGCTCTTCTTCAGCTAGTCGATGAGTCGGATCCTTTCCGGGCTTGAAGGCTGCTAGAGTGAGGAGATAGCAAAGAACCTGCAAAAGCGAGGTCAACCTATTTTTGGATTGTTTAGAGGTAGGATCCGCGATGTGCGTTGGTACCACTGGTCTAAAGTGAATGACCTTCAAGTTTCTATATCGAAGTTATGCGAGCTGCAACCCTATAGGCGATAGAAATGAGCGGAAGGTGACAATATGGTGGATTATCTACAAGGAATAGACATGTTTTCGTGAGGGGTGGTAATATGAAGGTTGGAAATTAATCGCAAGATTTAAGAAATTGATCTCCTGCATACCGATTTCGAGAGTGGTAACGGCATACAAGAGGTAATGCTGTGGTTGAGGAGAGAGGGAATGAACGAGAATTCTCACTTAGCTTTGTGAATCTGCAGAAAGATGAGGTGGATCCTCGGTGAAACCTATCGTCCCGCTGTGCACAAACTTGATCTAAATTGTGCTCCAAAATGTGGAGAAATTTTGAGCTCGGAACCCTTAAAGGTGTGGGACTCTATTGAATCTTGTTCTCTTAGCCAGGAGTGGACTTCACAAATCTCGGGCTGTAAACCAACAACTCAGAACCTTTAACAATGTAGACCTCAGAATGATTTTAAGCTCTGAAACTCTGTAGATGTGGAATTTGGAAAATTTTGAACGTCTGAACCACGTATACAGAGAAGAGGACTTGGATCGATTTCAAGCAGTGAGGCCCTGAGGGAACTTACAAAATTTCAAACTGATGTGATGAGAAGTGAAGAAATTCGAACCTCTGAGGAGTTTGAGTCGTCTTCCAAGTCAAAATATACTAATCTACCATGAAAATCTTCTGTGATTCATGTGGAAGAAGTTCCCTGCTTTTCACTATTAACGCAATCAATGACACAGATTTTTTTAGTTTCACGCTTATTTCCAGGGAAGAACGATACTCACTCCCTCCTTACTACGTCCCTATCTTAGACCACATAATAAGATAGACCCCGATACAGGGTATGAACGAAGCTATCTCTTGTCCTAAAACTGGAGGTCAAAAGTAAGCCGGTTAGGTCCTTATATCACATTTAATGAGGACGTTTCGTCCACCGACGAGGCAAGAGGATGAAATGAACCACGCGCCCATTGATGCCTTTAAACGCCGTAAGACCTAATCAGTCCAATTTACCTCCAGTGCTTAGACGCCCTTCTTATCAATAACGACGGTCCGTTGTTGAGCGAGTCAAGGAAAATCGAGTCTGGTCTAAAGGAATGCCAACGAGGTGAATACTTTTTTTTTTCCAACGGACGATTTAAATTTCAACAATTAGGGGAGAGATGAACGAGCCCAGAGATAGTTGCTGGATTCTTGTTGAATTTGTTCAGCATATTGCCAAAAAGGTGATCAAGATCCAAAAAAGACATATGAGAATAGGTCTGGAGCATCAATTGAGACGAGAATGAACATGATGAGGAAGAGTTTGATCTAAGTAGACCGACTTTCTTTGAAAATGCGTCCAAGTATGAGTGTAGATTTGGTTGAAGAGAAATTTAATGCGCTCTTTGCATAGATTTTTCTGAAGGCCTGTAGCCTTAGTTGCAAATTCTAGTGATGTTCAGAAAAATGCATCTATTTTTGTGGGCTTCACGAAGGGAAGGGAGTACAGGTAATGATTTTTTCCCTGACCTCGAGAAAGAGGGGTACCGGGTGGTGCGGTGATCTGGAAAAAATTAGTTTGAAGTAATTAGTATAAATTTGATATGTTAAGGCCAGCCCTATAAGTTAAGTTAGGGTTCTTTATAATTCATTTTCTTTTCCTAAGATACTCGTAAATTGGTAGAAATCGAGAGAGGAGAAAATTTCTAACATGCTGACTCATCAAACTCAAAATTTACTCCCATTCGAGAAAGGGGCTAATCTCAACCTGTTGAACGATGGAAGGCGTCTCTCCTTCCCCATTTACCCTCAAATATGGCTTGTTCAACCTTAAAATTGCCTGCAAAAAAATGAAATGCGGAAAAATTTTCAAGCATTCATGGCCCTTAATATTTGTAGTTCATTGAAACAACCCAATCAGTTTATTTTGCGTCATTTTGACTTCTGAAAGCAGATTATTGTCGTACTCGTTGTAAATTCGATTTCTATATAACTTTTTAAATCATCAAGAATTATTGCATAATAAGGTGAGTAAATTAGTCGACAGAAATGTGCATTCTGTATTTGGTATTCGTATCAAAGACGAGAAAAGCTACGTGACCAGTCACTTCCTTTGATAATGCTTAGTTACTCACTACAATGGGAAGAGACTTTGTGAAAGCGTGGAAATTAATAAGAAGTTATTAACGCGAATACGGTGTACATTTTCTGAACATTCACATTATGTGTATATTATACTTCAAGTTAATACTCTTCTCTCTCTTTCTCTCTTTACCCGCGCGATCATCTCGATAATGAGAAATACGCGTCTACTTTACGAAGTCATCGCTAAAGAGATTTTTTTATTAATTTATTATTACCGTCTGTTTCCTCAGATGTTGACTAACGATGAACTAGATCTTCTGAGAATGTGTCTCCCGTGGGCCACAACCAACGAAATCACTTCCAAATATTTTTACATGATTGTCGATGCAGATAATAAACGAGATGACGGATTATGTGATATGTAGCCGTGCACAATAGTAAATATTATAAGGCACACGATTGTCTCACAGTTCATGCTGGTTGTGAACCGAAGAAGCTTCGAAAAGTAGGATGGATAACGACCTTGGTGGAGACAATAATACGGCTGAGAGCATCGTAATATTCACCTTTTAGTGATTCTGATACGATAATCTTTTAATTCTCACGACTTGTTCAGCGTGGTTGCTCACGCTCAAGAATATGATATAATATTGAAGAATAGAAGGAGAAAGAAAGGTTTACTAAGTCCCACGAATGTGCCTAAGGTTAATTTGTTTGTATGATACTCTCAACCTCATCTACGTATATTTTACGGTAAAGTAAAAAGTCATCCCTTTGTGAGAGTCTGAGCTCAAAATTTTTCGGGGTCTCTCACCCTTCCAAAGGTTTTAGAGAACATTTCCTTCCAAGTCTCATGAGAATGTCGCGATCCGGACGCACACATTTTTCAGAGGAAATCCGACAAAAAGTAGTAGCGGGTCTCCGCTAAACAAGAAGTCTAGTGGTAGACAACAGAAAAATTGTTCGATCTTAAAATTGAGCTTACTTTGCTACTATAGAAGTTCGGCCGGTAATGTTGTCATTACAGTTCGTGATGTCACTATTTTTATGTTTTATTGTTCAAGAACGACGGCTTCTCCAACGAACGTGGACCTGAGGGCCCCTTCCATCAGATCCATTTTTACATGCTTAAGCTGAAGATGAATAAGGTCGGGTATTCCATTGTTTAAAAACTACGGACCTGAGGGCGTCTCCTATATCATATAGCTCTGAAGTCAAAATTGTTCTGAGTCTGCTCCCCTATATTGCTCGATGGTCTGTCACTCCGATTCCTAAAAGCGGGAAAAAGGGGGACAAAGAAAAAAAAAAAAAGACGGCTTCTTCAACGAAGTTAAAAACGAGGAATTCAGGAAACCTGTTCAATGGGGCAAATTTGGTTTCAATATTCAGGTTTAATTCAAAATTGGAGTCCCGTAAAGAATAAATTTTTCGAGTCTTTTACCTGTCGTCTATAGCTCGATTCAAGTCCAACTTTGTTGATGGAATAAATTTTTCCATTCCTCTTCCTATCATTTATAGCTCGAAAATCGACATTTTACAAAGGCCCCCTCCCGTCACATACAGCTTGAAATTCTGAATTTCTCAAAGTCCCTCTTTCCCTATGAAACTCGATGGTCAGAATTTTTTTAGATCCCACTTCCGTGACCAAAGGAGCGGGAAAAAGTAGAAAGTGGGAAATTTTAACGGAGAACCTGTTTTAAAGGATGTCTGTTGCCCCCCCCCCCATCACCAACTGGCCACCTAACTTACATCGTGACTGGGGGGACTAATTTCAACTTTCGTACTACATATAATTCGGGCCAGACAGCGGCTAGCGTCGCGCTGTATTTCTATCGCGGTATATGGGAGAAAAATGGAAAAATCAAAATAACATTTTAATGGAGCAGATTTGACTTCTTGAAACCCCATAAAACACGTTCACAAACAAAAATTCTACAATTTAGATAAGATGACAGAAACTTCGATTCCGCTTCATTCAAGAGTGATTCCAAGTTTTTCATCTTTCTCCCCTACACCACCATACTTTAGCACCCGTTTACAATTTGGCAAAAATACCATTTTTGGTGAATGAAGGGCGCGCGTAGTTAGCGATCCTAGCGGATGGCTGGCCTGAATAGAAGAGGAATCTGCCTACCATAGTGGGTGGTAAACAACAAATGGGTCCTATTGGTTAGTGAGCCATTCAGTATGTCCTGTTGCTTTAAGATTTCGGTGAGTTGAAAACGCTAGCTACCCTAGTTGGCAGGTGGGCTAGTCTGTGTGGGTTAGCCAGCTTATTCTAGCTAGAGCAGCGGTTGAGTTTGCCAGGGAGTCCCATGCCTTCATATCACAATTATATAACTTGAGATCCGAAAATTTTTTGTAGGTTTTTTAACGTTCCTCTTGGGACTTGACGAAAGTTCGATTTTGACTCAGGAAAAAAAAAATAATAATAAAAACCAAGTACACAGGAATGATCAATTTGAAGATGTAGCTTATATAAAATAGGTTCCGTGCACCCCTCGTTCAACTTTGCTAAAGAAACCGTGAGTTTTTCCCCAGTGCCCAATTAGATTCGGTAAGTAGGTTTTTACCAGACAGCGGAGACCAAATTTTTCAAAACATATCCCCTCTGGAACAGGTTTGCTGTTAGAAATCTGGTTATCATTGTAAAGGAGCCAGCTAGTATGTCCTAGTGCTTTTAGATTCTGATAGCCACAATAGTTGGTCAGCCAGCCGGTCCTATTGGCTAGCCAGAATTATTGGTATGCCAGCTTTTAGTTTATCCTATAGTTTTCAGATTCCTGTAAGAATCGTTAGTGAGCCAGCTAGTGTGTCCTCTTATACAACAAATCGCTAGTAGATCCTATTGCTTTTAGGACCTTGGTGAGTCAGCCTCTGGGTTCTATGGGTTCTATTGCTAAAAAATCATAATTTGTGGGCCAGCTAGTGTGTCTTTTTGTTTTCAGATTCTGGCTGGAGTGGTAGGTAAGGCCGCTGGTGTACCCCATTGTTTTCATGTTCTTGCTAGAATGGTCGGGTGCCAGCAAAAGTATTCTATTACTCAAAAAATCTTGCTTTCATAGTTGGTGAGCCAGCTAGACGTGTGTTCTATTGTTTTCAGATTCAGTCGATTCAGCCAGTGGATTCAATAAATCTGGTTACCATAGTTGGCGAGCAAGCTAGTGCGTCCTAATGCTTTCACATTTTAGCTACCATGGTTGGCGAATCAGCCAGTGGACTTGGATTTTTGCTGGAATAGTTGGTAAGTCCACCAGAGAGTCTTATTGTTTTCAGATTCTGGCTAAAATGGTTGGTAAGGCTGCTGGGGGTATTCGGTACCATTGTTTTCAGATATTTGCTGGAGTGGTTGGTGAGTCAGCTAGTGTGTCCTATTGTTTTTCGATTTTGGTGTGCCAGCCAGTGTGTCCTCTAGTTCAAAAATTCTGGCTACCCTCATTTGTGTGTGCGTGTGTTTAAGATCATTACTTTGTATAATTTTTAGTCTTTCTTGCTTGCCTTCTTCCTCTCTCTCTCTCTCTCTCTCTCTCTCTCTCTCTCTCTCTCTCTCTCTCTCTCTCTCTCTCTCTCTCTCTTCTCTTTACTTGTTTTCTTGTTCTAATCTCTTCACTACCAACCGATACAAATCTTTTTCTCTATTTCTTATTTTTCCCCTCCTACGGTAAACGAAGTTTTTCTTAGCGTCCCTTTTGTAGGACTAGGGAGAATTCAATGACTGCCATCGCTTCGTATTGTGACGGCAATGTCCTCCTGGAAGTGGTTCTTGGGCCTTCTACCTCAGGGTCGAGACTGAAAATGTGCTTTCGTAATTAAAGGGGGTCGAACCAGTTTTTTATCCAGCTTTTCTACGTAGAGAGCTCGAGAGCAGGTAAAATGGACATCCATTTTGTTTGTAAGTTACTGGCAGCTGACAGCTTTATTATGGGATAAAAGCGCAGACCTGTCTGACACCCATCTTGTTTTCCTATGTTAACCAAAGGGGTGCTGAATTCATTTTATGAACAAAATGGTCGTCTATTTTACCCGCTCTCGAGCTCCTCACCTACGGAGCTCGAACTTTGGTACCGCGTCTTATCGCAATCGTGATTGACAGTAGGTATCGTAAGAATCATTGATGAGAAAAGCTCGGTACCTGATGATTTCGATCACTATCGAATAAAGATTAGAACTTGAAGATATGTGTAGGAGGGTGGGAGTGCTTATTTTTCTCACCATTATTCGTCAAATTAACGGGAAATTTGTTTCATAAAAGTTTTTCGAAAAAATGTCTGCCGTTTGTGGTTCCAGGGAGGGAGCAAGGATTCCCAAGGGCCACTATGAAAGCGCAGGACACTTTCCTTGTATATGATCCTGAGGAGTAACGGTAAGGGAAAATAAAATTAGAAGCCATTGCAGACGTTGCAATGGCAGCGGGGAACCCGCAATTCCTTAACTCGACCTCTCAGGTGGTGTGGAACTGAGTTGATAATCTTGTCATATAATTCAAATCGAAATTATCATTCTACATCCCTCCTATCATATATAGCTCGAGACTCGAAATTCTTCTAAATCTTCTAAGTCCCCCTCCTATCATATATATCTCAAGACTTGAAATTCTTCGAAGTCCCCTTCTATCATATATAGCTCAAGACTCGAATTCTTCTAAGTCCCCCTCCTATCATATATGTATAGCTCGAGTCTCAAAATTTTTCTAAGTTTTTGGTTGGACGGCGGACGGTAGTTCGAAAGTCAAAATTCTTCCAAGTCCCCCCCCCCTATTATATATATATAGCTCGAGACTTGAAATTCTTCTAAGTCCCCCTCCTTTCATATATAGCTAAAGACTCGAAATTCTTCTAAGTCCCGTAACCTAACCTAACCTGCGGCAAATTTTTTCCAAGTTTTTGGTTGGACGGCGGACGGCGGACAGTAGTTCGAAAGTCAAAATTCTTCCAAGTCCCCCCCCCCCCCCCTATTATATATATAGCTCGAGACTTGAAATTCTTCCAAGTCCCCCTCCTTTCATATATAGCTCAAGACTCGAAATTCTTCTAAGTCCCGTAACCTAACCTAACCTGCGGACGCGGACGTTTTCTGAGGATGTAATCTCCTAACAAAATGGATAGCGGGTTCCCCGCTAAAATATGGAACTACGTGAGTGTAACACTGTCAAAGTACCCGGCAGAAAACTAGAAGTACCTCAAAAAATTCTGAAAACGTGTTCTTATTGACGTCGCGAAGAAGATGCACCAAGTCTGGTAGATGCATTTCTGGGAGACACATTGACCATTCTCATCCTACCACATCCGTTTCAAGGAAGGAAGGTTGACGACAAAGCACAGAATTACCTCATACGTTTGCTCTATAGGAACCTCTTTTAACTTGTTGGTCATTTAGAAGTTTTGACAGGCCGGTAAAAAAAGCAGCAAGAAAATATTTGTGTGCTTAACTCCTCACGCTTGCTTCAAGAGGTCATTATCAGTAAGGCGGATAACTTCTTAACATCGATAATGATAGTAACTACTTCAAATTTTACAGAAACTTAATTCAATTCCATGCAATAAGAACATCATGTGCAGTAAGTTGTTCCCTTCAATTCCACTCTTGTCTCTTCTCGAGCATGTGCAATGTTGAACATGACCTTCTCGTCTGGCACAGCAGTCATCTCCTGCTGAGAAGTTTCCCTAGGTCGCTGATCTCCAGACTGCATCCATATCTACCATTATTTTGTTTGTGCGAACTAGTAGTACATAAAGTATGTTTCCTCAGTATCGGTGTCCATTCATTCATTAAAAATAGCCACGCAATATGTAAAGCGTTCTAGCTTGGGCGATTGCACGCTGTTTCTCTCCATAAAAAAAAGTACGCACGTTCTTCAGAAACTGGAGGTCGGTCGTATAAAAACGATGTTGGACCTATACTCGCAAAATCCGTTGAATGTTTTTTAAACGGTTTATTTGCATTCCACGCAACCTACATCGAGAAAAATGGTGAAAAAATGCAACGGTGATATACCCATGTAAGAAGTATGCGGATCGTAATGACCACAATAACCGGCCTACAAAAGTAGTTGTTAGGTATTATACTTTTATGCTCCTCGTTCCCCCGTCGTCGGAAGAGAAAAAAAATAACTTCTAAGAGAATAATGCACGTTTTCGCTTCAAATTTTTATGGCACTTAGGTAACACTTGTAACTGTTAATTGTCATGTTCCTAATTCCGAGCGTAAACCTATTTCGAGAGTCTGTATTTTGTTTGTCAACTCGAGTTCGCGTCGGAATATGTCCGGCATTAAATATTCATGCATAGGTACCCCTCCTGCGTCGTGTGCGAGCACGTGAAAGTGAACAATTAATGAAAACGAAATTTCATCGTTTTTGCGAAAGAGAAAATCGCACGAAATTTTATTTTGAAAAATTTTCAAGAGCACACGGCTTAATGAGTTGCGATTTTTCTTCCGCTATATCAATTTGGACGCGATCGGACTTTCTCTCGCGGTATTATGATACAAAAATATGGTATCTGTCAGCGATATAGCGGGCACATCAATTCGCGGCACGCATTCTAATTGAGACGAGACATTCTCGATGCTCGATACAAATATCACAATTTTAGTGTACACGACCACCACGAGTCGACTCGGTGCTTTTGTAGAAATTACTATTCCAAAACGTATACAGATTAATCACTATAATTATCAGTTCGCAACTAGTTCAGATATCGTCACTGAGCATTGCGACGATTTCTGTCATAATCGTCTGGACGTCCAAAAATGCGCATGATCTACACACACACACACACTCGCACACTGTAGGCTTACTAAGATATAATCGACTATAAATTTGTCTGCGTCTGCTTACCTGTTAATAGACTAGCGACAAATAATGTAATTACAACATTTGACTTTTTCATTATCACAATGAAAATTTACGACGAGATTGAAATTTCGTTTCATCGAATGAAATAACACGTCCACATTTTCATACCTGCGAGCGCACTAGCACATACTACAAATTGCCATAACAGACTGGTTGTGGCTGTGGCTCCATTCTAACCATTCCGCGGCTAATAAAGATGCGATGAAGAGTAATCAAAAACCGGTTGTATACTTTCCCATTGTGATTTTACATTTATATATACATCTGCATACAAATCCATTCCACATGGCCTTACGCTAATCATTTTATTGTAATTACTCCATATTTTATATCGTATGCTGTACTTCTTCGTCACGTTAGAAGAGTATGAGTGCTGTTTATATCCAAGAGGGGGAGTACAGGTAGAAAGGGCTTGTTCGCTTGAATTTTTTTAAATTGTACACATAATTTGAGAAGGGATGACGTGCTCACAGTTATATACCCAGTAGCCTCAGACGAATAGAATTAGTTTTTTTTTGTGGATTTCCAAGTTGATGCGGCACCACTAGACGACTGGTTTTGTGGAGTGGAATGTAGATCTGGTTTACTAGCAAATTTTTTGGTAACATTTCAATCGTTGCTGCATAATCACGTCAAACACTTACGGTAATCGACAATTATACGGTTATAGGCTGCGTAAATTTTAGGAATGTCTCCGAAAATTTGTAGACATATACCTAATACTGGCACAGGACAATATTTCTTTCGAGTGGAAGAGGAACTATTTTTTTTTTCTCGTAATTATCAAATTCTGACTAAAAATTTAAGTGTTTTGAATTTTAAATGTTATGTACTCGTAAGAAAGTAAGAGTTTCGGCTATATTTGATTTCTGTAGAAATTCGACGTGCCAAAATAATTTACTTCCAGTTACCTAGAAGGTGTATCCCCTCCTCGACTTCTCAGTTGATATTTTCTAGTCTTGCAAAGAGTATCTACTCGTCTCATTTTTAGGCAGTTTTGATTTTTATGCTAGGCTTCTTTATTAACACGTTGGAGACGAAAATATGGGATCATAAGTGCAAAAGTCCGGTCAATCACTTTATCTTGCAGGGAGTTAGAATCAAAGGGAAATATATAAATATGTTTTTTTGAATTAATGTGACAAGCCACTGCTCATGAGGGTCATCAACTCATATAGTTAAAAAATATTTGGTGGAATTGTAATACAGGAACGTAGAAATGTATTCGTAGTAAGGAGAGAAAACTCGCAGCCTCCTTCGCTAGCAGCTCGGGGTTGCCTTCATTAACTGTGTTATGGGGGTTTCTTTGTTTTATTTTCTTAAGTCCCCCTCCTACCATATATAATTTGGAGGTCGACATTTTTCTAGGCCCAAAATGGTCTCCCAAAAACCGCACCCCCGGCACCGGCACCGGCATCCACCCTTTAGGTCATTACGTCGGTAGTCCGGAAGTGGCCTGGCTTTATTTTCTCCTTGGGCTCCGCGCGCTGTGCAATGTCAGGGATCTACCCTACTGACCAAGAGAGTGCTCAGCACTCAACCTAGAATTCAGATGGTCCTGTACCATGGACGCACGCGTATCAATTCCTGCACCAGGGCTTTCAGTCACCACTGGGAGCTCACTAGAGACTTGCTAGCAATGCTTCGCGGCCCTGGCTTCTCAGGCGAGGTTTCTTCCTCCTCTTCTTCTTCATCTTTTCAGTGTTTTTTTTTACCCTTTCTTCTTGTTTGCGCTCCCTCCTGAGCACCCTGTAGTTTGTTGTGCTGGTGTTGTTAGCAGCAGCAGCATGGGGGATGATACTCGTAAATGTGAGAGGCCATAACGTGACTCTGCATCTGCCTTTCCCATTCTGCGTTTATTTTCTTCTTCATTACCTTAGCGGCAAATGTAGATACATGGCTTCGCGCCTGAGTTGTTCTGAACATGCATGAAACCAGATTACTTGGGGTGAGTTCTTCATCGTACCCGATGTCAGAGAGAGACCGTTTTAGCTCACCCCGCTCATCTCTCCACGCCTCACACTCAAAGAAGGTGTGCTATGGTCCATCATATCGCTCCTGACAGTGTGAACATGACGGTTGCTCAACTTTCCCCATTTTGAGGAGGTACTTGTTGAAATACCCGTGGCTGCTCACCATTTGTGGAAGATGGAAATTCTGCTGACCATAGTCTCGGTCCATCCACTTATCAAGATCACGTATTAGCATCGCCCTTTCCTCTCTTAGCGAGTCGCTCTTTCCATTTGGCAAGCATGGAGCGCCTGGCCTCCCGCTTGACCCACACGGCTTGTCGGATGGTTCTTATCTTCTTCTTTACCTCGAACACCACTGCTCGCTCTTCTGCCAGCAGATCAATTGGCGGTGTCTGTGCTAATATGCAAAGAGCATCCAGACACAGTGCACTAAGACACCCAAGCGCAGTTCTTCATTGGATTCTTTCCATTTTCCTTCTTCTATACT
This sequence comes from Aspidiotus rigidus, assembly GCA_035079385.1. Classification (NCBI taxonomy): domain Eukaryota; kingdom Metazoa; phylum Arthropoda; class Insecta; order Hemiptera; family Diaspididae; genus Aspidiotus; species Aspidiotus rigidus. Next base: position 4,402,516 of record JAVHKY010000015.1, on the reverse strand, counting down.
CAATCTTTGCGGAGTCGGCCCACACCAGGGCTCTTATCAATACATATATAGCTTGAGATTAACATTTTTCCAGGTACCCGCCCTCCTATCATATACAGCTAGGAGGTCGAAATCATTCTAAGTCCCACATTTTGTCAAACGGCGACCGGCGCCCGTTATTTTCCTTCAAATTACCACCCCATAAAGCAGGTTCCCTGTTAAAAAGAGATAGTTAAAAGATGATGAAGTTTTGAAGGGAGGATATGAGTGAGGATACGTTATAGAAAGTACGTTATAGTTTTGGAGACAGGACATATTGAGAAAAGATGATAGATTGTCAAATTATCTGCATGGCAATTGTCACATGACGGTGTGGCACGGAAACCAGGGAGGAGAACAGAGTGCCTGAACCGAATGTGGCAAAGCCGCAGGCGGAAAGCAATTTTTCTTCATGTCGGGAGTTTCTGTTCGAAGAGGAGCAAGGAGCTAAGCTGGTTGTTGGATTGGTTCCTCCATAGGTGATGCCAAGAATCTAGAATTAAGGAACGATAATAGTTTTCAAGTTCATAAGCTGGTGAAGATGTGGAATCGATAATTTTAGATAAGAGAGTGGAGTTTAAGTGGGAAACCCGCTATCCCTTTTGTTGGAGGGTACTTTCAGGAAATTTTCGTCCGCGAGCGGTCCGAGGTTGGTGATGTCACGAGGCTGATGACGTCACGAGGTTGATGACGTCATGGAGAGGGGGAGGGGACTTGGAAAAATTTCGACTCTTGAATGATAGGAGAGGGACTTGGAATAATTTCGACTTCTAAGCTGTATATGATAGGAGGAGGAATTGGAGACTCTCGAGCCATATATGACAGGAGAGGGACTTGAAATAATTTTGACTCTCGAGCTATATATGATAGGATTTTCTATGTGTTCTACTTTTTGTTTGGCTGCGAGATCATTTTTGCTTCAGGGAAGGCCGATGTGACCCGGGATCTAAATGAAGGTTACTAACGATTGGATATCTGCTTGTGGTGAATGACGTGGATGCGTTTTGTGATGGCTTCGTTTGAATAGAGATCATGTGAAGACGAGAGGTATATAGCAAAGTTGAATCCGGAAGGGTAGTTGGTAAGTTGTGAGAGGAAGGAGTAAAGGGTGTGGTGAGGGGGTTTCTTGAAAGTGAACCTTCAAAACGTTTTTGAGGAAAACTTTTTCCCCCTGTTCTTCTTTTAACAGGGAACCTGTTTTATGGGGGGCTTTTTGAGAAATTTGCCGTGCGCCGTCCGCCGTCCAGCGAAAAACTTGGAAAAATTTCGACTCTCGAGCCATATATGATAGGAGAGGGACTTAGAAAAATTTCGACTCTCGAGCTATATATGATAGGAGGAGGACTTGGAAAAAATTTCGACTTTCGAGCTATGTATGATAGGAGGGGGACTTGGAAAAAATTTCGACTTTCGAGCTATGTATGATAGGAGGGGGACTTAGAAAAATTTCGACTCTCGAGCTATATATGTTTTCTTTGTTTTTTAGCGGGGAACCCGCTATCCATTTTGTTAGGAGATTACATCCTCAGAAAACGTCCGCGTCCGCAGGTTAGGTTAGGTTACGGGACTTAAAAGAATTTCGAATCTCGAGCTATATATGATAGAAGGGGGACTTAGAAGAATTTCAAGTCTTGAGATATATATGATAGGAGGGTGACTTGGAAGAATCGTGACTTTCGAGCTATATATTATAGGAGGGGGACTTAGAAGAATTTCGAGCCTCGAACTATATATGATAGGAGGGGGACTTGGAAGAATTTCGACTCTCGAGCTATATATGATAGGAGGGAATGTAGAATGATAATTTCGATTTGAATTATATGACAAGATTATCAACTCAGTTCCACACCACCTGAGAGGTCGAGTTAAGGAATTGCGGGTTCCCCGCTGCCATTGCAACGTCATCAATGGCTTCTAATTTTTGCTTGCGATTTTTTTTTTTTTGGGGGGGGGGCGAGAATCTCATTTTTAGGGGGTTTCCTTAGAGACTGAAGGGGTTCACCGCACCACTGGCCACGTGTAAAACATACTTATCTATAGTTAGGAAATTCCCGGCCGATAATCTCAGAAATCTTCAAGGACAAGCCCGATAATGGTGACCTTGGAGAAATGTATAATTTGTGGCAAGGAGAGGATTTTAAGGGGACAATGGAGGTATAATTCAAGAGAATAAATGGGAATGGATCTAAGTTTCAAAAAACCTTTTCGTCTCTAAACAGAGACGATTTATTTCTATACTCATCGTTTCAAAGTATCACTAAGTATCATTATTATTCAGGAGTCTGATCTGTGGGCTTTTTCCGGATTAGCGGAACAGAGATATTGTAGTCGTCGGCGAAAAGGCATTGGGAGAGAGGGGGATGAACGTGTTTTGTGATATCGTTGATAGCAATTAGGAAAAGTAAAACTGCCGTTTTCGACAAGGAGTGGCGAGGAGGTTATGAAACTTTCGAGAATTTTTGGGAGGTAGCCTCGCAGACCAAAATCGTATAATTCAATAAAGATGAGGTAAGTATCGCTAGAGAGATCAAAGAAGATGGAATATAGGGCGGATGTGTTAAGGAATGCGATGAAGTGCAGAAAAAAGATAAAGCTAAAATGGTGAAGGTTTCTTGATATTCAGACAATACGATCGGTATAAGTAAATGACAAAGTAAAGATCTGAATGACTATCAGGAGGACTTCGGTCTAAATTCTGTTCGGAAAACATTTGATATCGTGACATGAGAGTTCATAGTTGCATTCTTAATTCCTCGAAATTTTTGTGATAAGAGAGAAACAGTTCGTCGTTTGATCAAATTGTTGACGTCTTTTTGTCTCCTCATTAACACACATTTTTTTTTTATTTCTTCTGTTTATTAACGAACATTTCTCGCTTGATGATGCAGTCAAGCTGCGTAACACGTTGCGTTCGGTACCTAAATTATTTCCCATTGTGCGCTTTTAAAACTTTGAACTTTAAGAATAACTCATAAAATCAAAATACGCTTTCTTCGCGAGGTCTATCAAAATTTGTTCTGGTCCCTATTTCTATTGGCCAGTCAATGTCTTCTAAGTTCTTTCTCGTATACACTTCGCACATTATTGTTAGTAATTGAAAACGATATAGTCAAGGTACACTCATTTCTCAAGACACAATCAATAAAGATATCGCAGACTTTATCATTAGAACGAGGTTCAGGATATACCGCCAGTTGAATATTTTCATTCCCATTTTGCGTCATTTCTAGCTGACACTTCGTTGACAACAGATCGTGATGATTTTTCTAGCTCGGCGTGCGCGTTTCGAAGTACTTGAAATGAATCGTAAAATTTTGCGATTTGTGTTCACTCATAGTCGTGATTCCGAAATTGTCAATTCGGTGAAGCCTTTTAATTGTATACCGCGACCTCCACAATTACCGATTCTCGGACATTGGCACTTGTACAAATTAGGTAAGTAATTACTGGTATACGTTTCAACTATTTTAGCGTAGTATTAAGAATTATGCATTCGTGATGGGTGTAAGTGGAAAAACTGTAAAGTACTTAGGGACACCTGTGAAACTAAATTTCTTTCATCAATAACGTGGGGAAAGTTGTAAGTTAGAGGATCATCTGATAACCTTTTTTCGTGTATCGTTTGCTTCGATGTAGGTATATGAATATTTGGAAAATAGTTACAATGATAAGGTTATCTCATAAGGTCTAGTACAAAAGAATTTGTTTAGGCCCCCTCTGTGTTTTAATGCTTGGTGGACAAAGGGACGCACGACAAACAATACATTTCATGTAGGTATTTATCGGTCGACCCGACTTTGCTTTTTGGTGCTGAAGTTAACAAATTATTGTTCCATATTAGGTATTTAGTGGGTTGACCTCAATCGCCCACGCGCTAGACGAGTATTAGAAGAAAGAGTAAGTTTCTCATTCGAACTGTTTTCCCGAACGACTTGTCCCACAATTTAGTCCTAATTATTTACGCACTTTCCTTAGAAATATTGAAAAACAACACTTGTCCCGAAGAAAATCAGTCCGGTTTTCTTGACGCAGGTACAAACAACCAGACAAACAGATAAGAGAAATAGACGTATAGAATTACAAACTAACAAGATAAAATGAAACTAGAGTACGATCGGTACTCTTTTATCAGAAATGCGTCAGCATCGGATGGAATGTTTCCTGTATATGTCTCAAATATAACTCAATATTTTCTCGACCTATATCTTACGTATTTTTCTCTTTCTATAAAAACAGCTGAACGACGTAGGGAAGAAACTGAATTACGTATTCTTCCCAGAAAGTGAAATAGCAGCAATTTAATCATCTTCGATGAGCGTATCGAGACACTGACTCATGTCATTTTACTTCAATAAACAAAGAGCTTCTTTTTTTTGATACGTCCCCCTTTCTCCACCTTAATCACTGGCAATAACGATTCATAAGTCTTTGATCAGGTAAGTCTATCAGAGAAGAGAGCACTAGTCTTTAAAACGGTCAAATCATTCTCATTTACGATGACCTTTCCCGCTCCCTTCTATCAAAAATTATTCTAAATACTTTTCTTTGTCCTCCTCAACCCACTGATACCTACAGTCTGAATGTAGATTTCTGGCTTGGGAGTCCCGGAAGTCTTTCAATTATCTTATTTCTGGGGGATGGAGCTATCAAGTGCCTAAAGTATTAGTAGGAGTGCGGACACGATCATCGTAAGTCTAATTAAGTTGAGGGGCGATTATAAAGCAACGAAGAGGTACCTCTTTCTGCACTTTTTTTGTGGTATTCGAGCTTGGGGCCCCCACGGCAGAGGTGAGTTTGCCGAAATCACTCCACCGGAAATGAACAGAAATTAGTGTGTTTTTCGTTGTATCATAATCCTTCTCTTTCCGCTCACCATCCCCTATTAAATTGACAAGCCTTACAACTACACTTAAGGTTAACGACCCTGAGTGGCGATGTAGTGACAAAAATGGCGATTAGGACTTGAAAAAATAGGAGGGTCGGAAGTAGTTCATCGAGCTAATGATTTACTCGGAATTGTTTGTGAGAGAGTTCGTGATGCAGGGAGAGACAGAATAGGGAATAAGTCCCCTTCCTATCATACGCACCTCGAGAGTCAACATTTTCTCAAGCCCCCTTCCTATATCATATATAGCTTAGAGGTCAAAATTGTTCTAAGTCCCCCCCTCTCCATGACGTCATCAACCTCGCACCGCTCGCACCCACGCTCGCGGACGAAAATTTCCTCAAAGTACCCCCAAGAAAAGGGATAGTGGGTTCTGTTGAACAGATGAATCATCAGCATTACAGTCATTGGTACAGGTACGATCTACTCTGAGATGGGCTAGGATGACTTCTTCGCGTCAGAATCAAGGGAAGTTTGGAAAGGGTCAAGAAATTGGAGCTCTTTTAATAGATCGGAGCTTCTCGGGATTGATTGAAAGAGACGGAGTTCGTGATAAAGGGAGAAACAGGATAGGGAAGACGCATATTTCCGAGAGCTGGGGAAAAAAGATGTGTTGAAAATCATCAGCGTTGCAATGTAGGCATAAAGAGGGTGATACGGGTATAGTCTATTTTGAGAGGGCTAGGATGACTTCCTCGCTTCAGGATCAAGGGTAGTTTGAAAAGGATCGAGAAATTGGAGCTCTTTCAATATGTCGGAGCTTGTTGGAGGATAAGAAGGACCAGAAATCATTCCATGAGGAGAGGATAAAGGAGCAGTAATAAGATTCGAAATCATACGAGAGAGAGAGAGAGAGGAGAGAGAGAGAGAGGAAAGGATCAGTTACGCACTGATTGCTTTGAGGCAAGGTTCACTGAGTCATGTCATGTACCTCGAAGTGAATGTGTCTCGGTATCCATGAAAAAAAATGGAGGATGAGGGAGAACCGTTTTTCAGTATCACGGGTGCCACACTTGTGTTTAGTTCTTACGTTTCATTGCGACAGGCAAGTGTACCTTCTCGTGCATTAAAATTTTGTAGCTCGATAAGATCGCAACAAACCGCATGAGAGGTAATATCAAATAACGGCAAATGGCATTGTACTCAGTGTCGAAAGTACTTCTAGAAATACCTTCGACAATTCATATCCATTCCAAAAGTTTGAAATTTGCTCAATTGTTCATTGGGAGGGGGGGGGGGGGGGAGCTTCTCTCTAGTTTTTCTGTTAGGAATTATGAAGTATTTTTCAACAGGAAACCTATTTTATGGGAGGATAATTTGGAGAAAAATGACGGGCCCCGTCCGCCTGGCTATAGACAGAAAAACGTGAGACTTGAAGAAAATTTCTACCTCCGGCTTTGTATAATAGAAGAGGGATTTGAAAAATTTTCTACCTACGATCTACATATGATAGGCGGGGGACTAACAATGCACACGAGTGACTCCCTAAAACGGGTTCCTTGTTTGCCTCAATCAACAAAGTTAATGAAGGCAACCCCGAGCAGCTCACCACATGGATTTTTTTTTGTAAAAAAACTTACGGCCCCGGAAACTTCATTTAAAGAGGGAGGCGAGAGGTGGACTCGTAAACTTGAACAAGTCTTGGAAACGAAAGTAGGTTTCAGGTAGCTCTAAATTGAGTTCAGGTTGGATTTAGACGAGATCGAAACAAACGAAGTTATGGCCCGATCCAATTGGAGTCTATATCAGCCTGGGTAGACCCCTTTTCGAGTCTAAAAAGGCTTCTATCATTTGTTCAGGAATAGACCGGTCCAAGACTGAGACTGTAGCGGTTTCGAGTTGGATCTGAGTGTAGATTGAACTTATTTTGGAGAACGCCCTCGTATTTGTTACTTGTCGACTATTAGTTAGTGGTACTTGTACTTCCAAAAATGAAAGTTTAATCGTGTCTCAGGTTTCACCCTATTGAGAGAGATCAATTCGTGAAATAGGATTTTTAGAACTTATTATTAAGACGAAATATGAAGTAGGTACGCATCGTTACAAAAAGCTGAGCTTTTTCTATCTCTAGGCTGGCGGCAAGAATCAGAACATAAACTAAGATACCTAATGTTGTTGCAGGTTACTTCAATGGTTTCCAATATCAAAAGGTGTTGAAACATCTTCACGAGACGTATGGACCGATCGTATTGGAGAAAATTGGCTGGAGGACTCCCGTCATCCACGTCTTTGACGTCTGTGATGTGGAAACTGTTTACAAAAACGAAGATAAATCGCCCCGTATATTCCCGCTTAACGAGTTCGTCAAGGCTTACAGAAGTAAAGAGAAAATATGCGAAGGTTTGGGACAAACGTGAGTAGAGAAAGGAATAATCATAACCGTTTTTCAATGTGTCCTTGCTAAACGTCTCATGCATAGTTTGGGTCTAAAAAGAAATTTGCAAAGATCTCTGAACAGCTGTGTGAAGTAAGAGAAATAAGACATGGAGAACAATTAAAAGCAGCAGAGATCGCAAGTTCCGACCATTTTCTTTCTTCAGGTGGGGATTTGAATTTTTTCCTGTCGAAGAAAAGGTGAACTCGAATCAACTCTCTTATTTTCTTTTCACTTATACTTTTCCTTTATGGATTTCGTTTTTCTTTCATTTGGGAGGGGAGTGGTGCAAAATAGATGGCACTCGTAGATTACTCAACCTCGGAGTTTTTTTTTTTTTTTTTTTTTAGGCTGATTTATTTATTTATTTTGATTATGATACATGACTAGTTCATATCCCTGTAGTTAGAGTTTGACTTTGTACATAAGAAAAAAGAATTAGAGAATTTTCAAAAGAGGATATTTGCAAAATTGAGAAAATTGTGAGCTCGAGTGCGATTTTAAAAGTATGTATGACTGCAAAAGTTCTTCATTCAAATATTTTCCCATGAAAAAAAATCACCTGTTGACAAAAATTTTATAATGAATTTAAATCTCAGGTAGTAGAGCTTTTTGGGAGTTGAAACTTCCTCTTTAATTCTTTTTTTTTTTTTTCATTCGTTTCCTGAGGTGATATGAGAATGGGAGAGGCAATCTCTCTCAAAATTCTGGACACGTTTTTAAGATCCCTTAAATACCGTCCTGAATTTTGAAAACTTGATCTGTGATTATCAATAGTGCGAAAAGATTTTTCGTTTTTAGCATATCTTCAAAATTTCCTTTCTTCTTAGTGGCGAAGTTCATTCGGATTTATCTGAAGCAAGTACAATATCGTTTTTTTTTTTTTTTACGTTCGTTAAATAAATAAATACAAATAACTTGGTACCTATAACTTAGAACAGTCCTAAAATGAATTGTCGCTCCATTTTCTTTGTATACTAGCAACGATGAAGAGTGGTACAGACTTAAAAATGGAATACGTGACTTGATGCTGAAAACTAGCAATGCTCAGATGTTTCTTCGATCTGTGGAAGAAACTACCGACGATTTAATCGACGCCATTCGTGAAGAACGAGATCCTTACAATTATCAGATTAACAATCTGGCCGATTTGATTGGAAGATGGAATATAGAAGGTAAACTTATCATGAAGAGATGTTGATTTTTTATCTACTGATTTAAGGTACCTAGGGGCTAAAGTTTACCCTAACAGTCTCTAGATGTAATTGAGCATGATGCTGTTATTTGTGATATAAAATTTAATAGAAGATTAAAAAAAAAATAATAATAATAATAATAAATAATGATATTAATGAAATAGAAAACAAATAATCATTCACGCGGTACGAAGTACATAATGATGACCGAATTTTTTCGTAACGGCATTTCATAATTAGAATGAGAAGGAAATACCTATTGGAATAGTACAGAATTTTCTTCTGGTGCGTTTCAATAATATTGGAAAATTAGTATTCTGAAAGTTTGTCTCGGGAAAAAAAAATTCAAATACCTATCATAATTATTGATATTATTATGTACCATAGGAATATTGATGAAAGTTAATAAAATTCCTGTTATACGTGACTTCATTTACTTAGAATAATTAATCCAATGACGTAGGTGTGAGAATGGATATGTAATTTGTTTCTCGTTTTTTACTATCCTCATCCACTTTTTTGTTTAAATAAATAAATAATGATACCTAGAAAAAAAATCCCCTCCTTCCCTCCTGCTTATTGAAAAATCGTATCTACACCACGAAAATGGTCTGTCAAGAATTTTTCTCTCTTCCTTTATGATTGCGAAAAAAACTTCGAAACGTTTTTTTTTTTTCAATGTTAACCATTGCAAATTTTTTGTTTCTTGTTCTACTCTCAAATTATTTCAATATTATGTATTTTATTTTCAGTCGGAGGAAGAGTAGTTCTAAATAAGAGACTAAGGTGTCTCCGCGGTTCTGACCAAGGATTGGCGAGAACAATTATGAAACTAAATTATGAGATTTTTCAGTGGACGGCTGAATTGAAATTTTCGTTACCATTCGATCATTTCGTCAAAACACCGAAAGTTTTGAGGATTATGAAACACGAACATTCTTTACACAAGTAAATATGTTTTATTGAGGATTTTTGGAGAAAAAAAAAATTATTTTACAGAAGTTTCTCGTACTTTAGTTAATTTGGGAAAATTCAAATCAAGAAATTAACGTAGGTACGGTAACTCAAGTTTGAATAATTTTATTGTATTTTTCTGGATTATAGGATTGTTCATAAACTGATCAAAGATGTTATTCAAGAAATTAGAGAGGCCAACCAGAATGGCGAGACCTCGCATAACAAATTTTTACAAACATTGTTGAATCAAGCCGACTTGACCGAAGATGAAATGATTGTAATTGCGTCGACCTTATTACTTGATAGCTTGTCAACGGTATGTTTCTCGAATGTCTTTATTTTTTTTTTGTCCTCAAATGAATGATATTACTTGTAAATGCTTCCCTTAATCAATTCTTATTTTTGCAGACAAATCCAGTCCTGATCAATAATCTATACGTTTTGGCCACAAATGAAGACGAACAGAACAGAATTTACGAACAGATTATTAAGGAATCGAAAAATAGATATACGATAGATGCTGATCTATTAAATAGATTAACGTATCTGAGAGCCTCTATCAAAGAAACATTCAGGTGAATATTTACGCAATACTAGCATTAAATTGTAATATTTAGGTATGTAATTTTTTTTTAATTTCCCGTCATTATACATACCTAGATTGTATCCTAATGGTACCGAGATCGCTCGAATCAATAAGAAACCACTAATATTGTCCAATTATTATATACCAGAAGGAGTAAGTTCCGTAGCTTAGAAGAGTCCAAGCAGACGGACAAGATTTGATTTATAAAAGTAAAAATTGATATATTTTGTTTTAGAGTCACTTGAGCATGAATCTCTCGGTTCACTATAGATCTTCTAAATATTTTCCACAACCAGAAATATTCATGCCAGAACGTTGGTTACGAGATTCGCCTATGTATTCGACCGCGAATTCGTTTATTCTGTCACCTTTTGGTTTTGGTGCCAGAACTTGTGCCGGTAACGAATCATTAAATTTTTTTGAAAATTATTTGCACAAAACTCATGAAATGGTCTTCATCGTCGGGTGTCTGTTCCACCTTAATTTACATTTTTGTTTTTTAATAAATACTTTTCTGACTGCTTTTCAGGTCGAAGATTTGCTGATCAAGATTTGCACGTGGCATTGTTGAAAATATTGAAAAAGTTTCGATTAAGCTATCCAAAGGACGGGCCACCATTGGAATCAGTGTTTCGTACTTTGATTTTTCCCAAGGGTGACATTCCGATTCAATTTTGTCCTCGTTAAGAATATATAACTCAAAGTCTTTCCTCTATCGTTGATAATTATTTTTTCTTTCATCTGTCTCTTAAAAATTATTGAGATTTATTTTGTATCGAATTATAACTTTTATAAATAATTGAGTACCGGTACTTAGGTACCTACATCTAGGCCTGTACCTATATAAATAATTTAATTTGTGGTTCAAATGACGGTATACTTCTTCCATTGACTATATATTACTGTATTGTCATTGTTTCTTCTTATTTACTAGGCTGGAGTCCAGAAGTTGAATATTAACCGGAAAACTATTGTCTAAATTATCTTTCTAATGCTCTAAATTTAAGAATTTACTTTAAGTAAGTCTTTGTACTTTTTGACTTTTGAGAATATAAGAATTATTCTGAATAACTCTTTCTCTTTTCGATATTTCTGTATTAGGTACTGATGCTAACAAGCGTTTTTAATGAGTATCTGGTCGAGTTTCTTTTTTTTGAGAGAGAGAGCATAAATAGTTTCTACATTTTCATGCATTTGTGAAAGTTTCAGTGACTTTATCCCCATCTACAGATGAAATTAATTTAGGAAACATGGCATTTACAATCATCAAGAACAAACTGCATTGGGTTAAAACTGTTCCTATGCTTAAAAAAGGAATTCATGGCATAGTTCATAAATGCATCGAACTTGCAATCAATCATCATGGCTTATATAAATTGGGCTACTATAGACAGAAACTTTAATGTTTGTCATTATCCTTCATGAAATCTTGATACATTATTTGAAAAAATAATTCATTGAGAACTCGAGTTCCTTCGATGTACCATTAAATACAATTAAAAAACTTTGAACGCTCGCCATTTTCTCCTCTATCGAATCTAAAAGTGGTAAACATTCACGAAAACTTATAACTGTTAAATTATATAATTAAAAGTTATTCAAATCGTTCCTCCGGCCCGAATCTGCTGATGAAATTTTATTTTTCCAAGTACTTACAGCCATGTCTCAAGTTGAATCACAATTGGCCACTGTTTCCTCGAAAGGATTGCTACAGAGATCGAGAACAGTTATTCTAATTGTTAATTATTTTTGCAATATCTCAGAATTTATGCAAAAAATTAAGACAGGAGCTACAGTGAAAAGCCCGTAGGAATCCACCAAGAGAATAATTAGTTAAATTGTTTTCATACCGGTTCCCTTGTACTGACAAATTTATAGTACTAAGAATTTGAATGCGGCCTTATCACGCCACTGTCTAAAATTAGACTTTTGGAATGGTTTTTCACAGTCACCCGTTTACTATTTTGTTCATTTAAGATAAAAACCGATATATGCGTCTCAACATCGGAATGACTTTCCTATCATACTCGATTTCGTCCCACTCAACCCAGGGGAAATAAACCAAAGACTAATCGTATCGTAATTTGTTTTTATCAAAAATTTTCTTGCGCCAAAAGCCTGTCAGATATTTGAGACAAAATAGCGACACATACCTTACATTCGGTTTGTAATAAGAGGCATTAATCTCATTCGATTTTGATCATAGGAATAAAATAGTTTGAAACTTTTCATAGCCGCTCTTCTACTATCGTTTAACTGTATCTAAATAGTATATTGAAAGTGACTGAGGCTTGACAGAGAGAAATATACTGAAAGATGTATTCAATTCAGCGAAGAAAGTACCTACATAGCCATCGCTATTTCATCTTCTACAGTTGAATGAAAAATTGTATAAATAAGTCAAAATGTTAAGTATTTTTATATTATTTATGTTTTGACTTATTTCGCGTTAGACAGGGGGCCTTGGATAAATCTAGGGGACAGACATCATAAGCCATACTCAATTTCGTATTGAACGAGGTCGTAAGATTTTACTCTAAACGAAATCTGGAATAAATCTGATTCGGTAGAATACTCCACAAACCAACCATCTTATTGATACTTTGAGAATCTTGAATCATTGGTCAAAAGACTTCCATCTTCGTCACTCAGTTCCTTATTTATTTGGAAATTATAATCTTTTACAGAAACGTCGTAACTGTGATAATTTTATCCACATTTATGTCATGAAACAATGGGGAAAAAAAAAATTAAAATGGTAAAATTATGATTCGCAATTTCACAAACATATTACATCGAAGATGAAGTACGATCCTCTTGCTTATTCACTAACTTAGAAAATTACATTTATAAATTTTCTTTCTCAAAAATAGAAATGAATGAAATTCTAAATAAACAAAAACAATAAACCCTACGCAAGATACATAAAAACAAGGAAATTAAAAAAATCAAGGGAAAAAACGAAACAAAAAACAAAAATAATCTTATTTACTTATTGATTTCGCTGAGTCAAAAAGCGAAATCTTAAATGGCAGACTCGGATCGAAAACACTTAGCAAGATATAAAATATAAGTAGAAAATGATTACAGGAACTTAGTCCACCGAATCGATTAATGAAAATCGAAAAAATATCATAGATCAGGAAACGATACCAGAAATAGAAGATTAGACCTAAAAATTATTCAGTATTAAGAGACAAGAGGAAGATAATATGATCAAACTTATACACTAATGAGAAAATTAATATAGCACTCGGCCTTTGGGTACGTATAAAACACAGCACAAAATGAGAGAAACATGCGAAAGTCTTACAATTACGAATTGAGCTTCTCGTCCATGACAGTATCAAATTTCACACGTTCTTCGTAAAAAGAAATAACCATATCCGGGCAATGTATGTTAGCTGCCTTGGCGGAAACGAAAACTCTTTGTTCAAAATCCTTAAATTGCATCAGGAAACGTAAGACACCGCCCTCATTAGTGACTCCCATAATTGCGACTGGAATGAGACCGTCATCGAAAGCATGGTCGTTTATAATCATTCGAAGACCATTGAACGTGTGCTCGATGTTTGTCACTTTTTTCTTAATATTTTCTTCGTATTCCGCAATCAATTCTGGACAATGCTCGCAGTTCTCCACTCGCTCCCAAGTGTTTTCGGAATCCGGATAGTTCAGCCACTTTATTAAGTACTCAGTTTGACCTTTCATGTTCAATCTTTTACCCAGTACTTTCTCGACCACAAACTCGTTTTCGTTTACTTCGTCGTCTGAGGCGTGCGAACTTTCGGCTGTTGATGAAGCTTGCGATACTTCTTCCTCGGGTTCCAATACCAACAGTTGGCTCGACATCTGCGTAAAATATCACAAGGAGAGATTAGGTCATTCGACTTAGATTCCACAAAATAATTACATAAACTGGTCATAACATGTGAAGAACTTACCTTATCCTTTTTGGGCATTCCGTAGATACAGAATAAAAAGCGGAAGACTAGCGAAGAAGACTAGAAATATCAGACCCGGCGAAGCGGTCGGTTAGAAATTCTACACGAGGAATTACGTGTATCGAGTATAATGGAAGACAAAGCGAGTGGCGCAGGATAACGAATGATGAAGTACGGCAATTGGCAAGTATGCTAGTTATCAACTTTAAGTACGAGGTTCAAATCTCAGTGCCGTTCAAATATTATTGTTTTGTACTTTGATCCTAGATAACGATGGTTATACAAAGCTATCCAACCTCAGACCATGTACTATATGGTCTAAGTATCCAACACAATTTGATAGGTTGTTGTTTTTGCCACGTGCACGAAATCGCTAGCGTCGCATTTCAGCACCTCCTTTAAGGGCAGGCTCTACCTCGTTACTAACACATGCAAAACACACTGTAAATACTTGAAACTATGCAACCTGCAGTACACCATGGGAAAATATCCTGGAATACTAATTACAACTTGAAATTAGCTCCAAATCTTTCGAAACTTTGTAATAAGATGATACATGACACTATCAAGACCGGAAATTAGTTAATAATCGCTAGTTTCAATATTATTATTAGATCAACAATCGAATGAAAAAAAGGATTATTCGCACGTTATCAGTTGAAAGGAGCGATACTTCTCACGAAAGAATAACGTTATTTGAAGAAGTATAGGTGTTATAAACCAATTTGCGGTGTTTTTAGAACCTTCAACTTTTGATGTACCAAGTTTCATAATATAATTTGGTGCGCATTTCTGTTAAGGATAAGAGTCCGTTATCAACCTGTTGGTAACACTGCGAAGTATGCTAGGAACTAGTTTAATATCTCGCGCGTGTGGTCACCGTGATTGTACATGAAAACTACCTTCCGTATGGCATAGGGTTCTACCGATATTCTTCTCTCTCTCTTGTACCTCTACTGTACACATTATCGAATACGATCTGCTTCTTGTACACCATATAAGCGTTATAGTGAATTTGATTGTTTGACGAAGTTACCATTATAGAGTTTGCGAATCTGTTCTGGTTTATTTACTTTGCTGATATTGAGACGATATTCGGACATGGTACCATCGTTCGCACGGAGAAGTAAGTGATTTATTAATTACGAGCTTGAATATCAAATAACCAGGTAACTATCCTTAGTGAAGACACCGGCCTCGTGGCGGCGAAAAACCAAAAAGGTGAAATTGTAATGAAACGAAGTGATGCAGAGAAATTCTGATTCGATGGTTATTTAGAGAATCTGACGACGAACATTTTGATGCATAATTATCTACCGACAATGAAATTTTTGATTTTCATGAATGATGCAACTGCATGGCGAAGTTTGAGGCACGATGTCTTCACACGGATAATACGCGATGAATAAAACGATGCATTAAATATACATGTCATTTACGAGGGAATTTGAGGTCAATTTAGAATAATTGCGAAATTGGGTAATTGGTAGAACACTGCAAGTAAGTCTGGGAGAGTTAAGCGTAACTGCCTCTTTCATATAGGTTTGCTTGGCATAATTTATAAGTAGCAGGGGTACGTTGTCTCCGACTACCAATACGGACTGGCCAACCTATTCGTAGAACGATCCGACTGCTGTTGTGCTTGTAGTATCTGCTTTATAAAGTCGGTGGTCTATCAAGAGGCCCGTAAGTAAATAACCGAACAGTTTACGATGTAGAACTGCAATATACCTGATCTTTATCCACACTTCGAGTATGATAGAAAGGTTGTATGTAACGGTCGCCCCGATATTGTACCTGGCATAATCATGATTCGATACCCTCTAGCCTTCACTACTTCATTTATAGCCGGATCAAGAGTTTAGCAACTCCTGTGCATAGGTGTTTGTAGTACTGATATGGATTGAGTTTAATTGCCTCTAACACGTTGAATAATATGTATTGTTTGTATTATGTCTAGTCGAAAATTAACGTTTAATGAAACGAAAGCGTGTTGATAAAGACCAGAAACGATCTACGAAGAGACAAAGAAAAACTGGTACTTTCTACGAAACGAAGTTGACGAAGGCGATGACGCGGGAATTGGTATGTGTAGGTGTACAAGAAATTTACGAGGTTAATGATGTTCACGATGATGACGATGTTTATACCAATTCTGTTTACGATGTATTCGATGTTTAGGCGAGGAGGAATTCCGATAATGATGATGACAATGACGATGCTAACTATGGCGATAGTAACGAGGAGAAACGTAGAAAGGTACCACCTGACGATGCTACCGATAAGATAAACAACGATGTGACGGCGATGCTGAACGAACGACGTCTGAGACTCGATCTTGAATACAAGACGAAAATTGCGATGTTACGAGAACAATTCAACAAGGTATTGTTGACTGCGAAGAAAGAGATGAACGACGAGTTAACGACAATAACGGCGGAATTTTCAAGTGAGATAACAAATTTGATTGATGAAATCGCAGAGAATTTGAGGCCGCGACAAGAACCGATTTTGACGAACGACGGAGTATCTTACGAGAACAAATCCTCGAATCTGTGGTGCGAGGAGACTAACGAAGAGTTTAACGATGATAGTAACAATGCTAACGATGAATTGAATGACGATGCGAAAGACGATGTGAATAATGACGCAAAAAATGATGGCAATGCTGATAAAGTTTGCATAGACGGAAAGGCGGTGAAAGAATCAATTCACAGAAAGAATAACGAAGGCTCTCGGTTAGTTTTGAATTTGAAGTTTCGCACGTTAGATAAGTTAACGAAAGAAAGCGATTATCCTTTGTGGAAGGACAAGGTCCTCGGCGAAGTGAAAGCTAAGGAATGCCATTTCGTGATAGATCGAAGTGCGAAGAAATCTGAGATAATTAGCGCGATTCCAGACGAGAAAATTGAGACGTTGGTTAGAAATTACATCATAAGTTGCCTTGATGACTATCATCATAGGATGATAAGGGACGTTACACACCCACGCAAAATACTGGAAAGTTTAGACCAACTCAAAGAACCGAGTAGTCGCACGACATTGTACTCGCTGAGTACACAGTTTGCTACCATGAGGTATGATGTAAATAGCGAGCCTGTTACAGACTTCGTAAATCGTTATCAACGAGTGGTAGAACGATTGCGAGCTTGCGGGGGAACGGTGACCCCTGAGCAAGAGTCAATGAATTTGGTACTGGCGACACGTGAGGCTTTTCCCGATGTATACTCAGCAGACGTGCAGAGACGCGAACCGATGAAGATTAGCGAGATACAACGACTCCTAACCAAAGAAGAGGTTAGTCGAAATGAATTGAAACGGCGATGTGCGATAAAAGATACTGCGATGATTGCGAAAGGGAATTGGAAAGAAGCTGGTCGTTCAAATACTAGTTCAGATGCGAAGAAACAAAATGTGACTTGTTTTAAGTGTGGGGTCAACGGCCATATAAGCACCGAATGTAATAAGCATAAGTGGAAATGCTACAATTGCGACGAATACACAGATTCCCACATCTCAGCTACCTGCCCTCACTGAAATATCACTCCTCCTGCACGCGGCAGAGGATCAAACTTACGACGTGGTACATCTAGACCACCTGTGAGCAACAAAAGCGAGGAAAAGAATACGGCTCCGAAAGGTAAACAAGGATCTGGACGACGAATGAAAAAGATGCCGAGAATTACTGCTCAACGTATTGCGAGGTTACGACGAAAGGCTGGGAAAGCGATGTTAATCTGCGAAGACGATCCTGAAACACGACATCTACCCACACGAGATCAAATGGTATACATAGAAGAAGACACCGACAATGATGATAGCTGTTACGATGGTGTGGCTTCTTACGCAAACGACAGGGAAGATAAACGCGATGATGACGATGATAGAGCGTATGCAGCTCAGCAACGTGAGTATTTTGAAAAATCTAATAATGTTGAATTTGTTTCTGACTCAGGTGCAACCCAACATATGTGTAAACAAATGAATGCATTTGCGACGTTAAACAAATTGAAACGAGTGAAAAGAATTGGATGCGCGAATAAAAATTCCGACGCCGACTTGATTGTAAGAAAGCAAGGCGATATTGTAACTGGAAACAATGAAAAATTACGAAGTTTAAACGATGTATTGTGTGCCCCTGATTTATCTGAAAATCTTTTCTCAATTAAGCGAGTGATTAATTTTATGAACGTATTATTTACGAACGAGGTAGTTGAATTAATTATTGATAGAAAATCTGGTAAAGTTTTAAAAACTGGTAAATTTGATGGACGATTTTGGCGACTAAATTTTAAACTCCCCTACTCCAACTCTGATAATACTGTTAAAGGTTTTTTACTTCAGTCTCTAAAAGCGATGAAGAGAAAATTAAACAATTCTAATCCTAACGAGGTTGAGATAGGAGGGAGTAAACCAAAAAGAAATAAAGTTTTTCAGATAGGAGGGAGAAATGAAGAGGAGCAAACAATACTAAACAATAACGATGATATAACTGACGACGGGATAATGAATGAAAGAAACAATAGCGACGAAAATGACGATGACTTAAATCCTTTTGAAATAAACGACTTGAACAACATTAATAGTAAACGAGTTAAGTGTATGAGAGAGTGTCTTGGACTACTCTGGCATAAATGTTTGAATCATGCTTCGAAATCATACTTAGAAATTCTGGCAAAAGTTCTTCCTGAACTTAAGGGTGTAAAATTCACTGACGAAATTTTGGAATGCGAAGACTGTATTGTAGCTAAGTCTAAAAGAAAACCGTGTAAAGAAGAGCGACATAGAGTTAATAGAATCTTACAAAGAGTCCATTCGGACCTAATAGGGAAAATTAGTCCAAGCTCTTTCACAACTGGAGCTCAGTACATAATCACATATACAGACGATTATTCAAGATTTGCGATGGCTTTTACGATGACTGACAAAACTCAAGTTCATATAACTTTAGAAAAATACTTACGCGAAGTTAGGAAAGCGAAGGGCGATGGTGAAGACTCGAAAATAAATTTAATATCGATCAGGACGGATAATGGCTCTGAGTACAAGACGACGAACATGAATAGGATCTTAGAGAGAGAACGAATTTCGATTGACTGTTGCGCGGCATACATCAAACAACATAATGGTTGTGCAGAAAAATTAAATTTAGAAATTGAACTGAAAGTGTCTGTAAACTTAATAAGTGCGAAGATGCCTTTTTGTTTCTGGGGATTTGCATTAGGATACACAATTCACGTTCATAACAGAACTCCGAACAGCTCAATAAATTTCAAAACACCGTTCGAAATCTTTTATGGGTACTCTCCTAAAATCAAATATATTCGTAGATTTGGTTGTCTGGCCTGTATGTACGACAATAAGAATAGTAGAAAATTCAGGAGGCGAGGAAAACTGGGTTTTCTAATAGGTTGCGATGATGAAGGTTACGAAATATATTTTCCTAAGGAAAAGAAATCTGATAGATCTAAACATGTTGATTTTGTTGAATCACGATTCTATGGCGATTATTATGGTTCTGATTCACACTTATCTCTCGAGAATGAGCTGATCTTTGAATGCGATGGAATGAACGAAAATCTCGATAAGTACGAAGTGAAAACACAGGACAATGACGATGAAATTCAGACGAGTGAACAAAACAAAATGATCGAACCAACTATTACTGAAGACCTAACGAAAGAATCATCTCAGGTGAAGGAACTTACAATGAATGAAAACGAAACTACGATGATAGAAAATGAACCAACGATAACTAAAGATGAACTGTCTACAAATGAATCTAAGAATGACAAACGCAATGAACTTACGAAAGATTTAGGTGAATACATAGGTAGTAGTGGAGAATTTGATATTTATCAAATGGAAGGCGAGGATGAAGAAATTGATGTAATGGGCGATGCGTTTGTAGCTAAATTAAATAACGATGATCTGTATGAACCGTATAGTTTTAAAGAAGCGATGAATTGCAAGGATAGAAAAAGATGGATTGAGGCTATCAACAAAGAATTTGACTCTCACGATAAATGCGGAACGTGGAGAATCATAGATAAGTCTCATCTACCGAAGGGAGCTTCCATTGTTAAATCGCGATGGGTTAATAAAATTAAACTTGAAGCTGATGGCTCACGACGTTATAAGAGTAGATTAGTAGGTAAAGGTTTCCTTGATGTTAATGATTACGAAAGAAACGAGGTCTACGCCCCGGTAGCTAGGCTTAGCGACGTTAGATTTGTTTTAATTATTGCGAGGAAATTTGTATTAAAGGTGAAACAATTCGATGTTAAAACTGCATTTCTGAACGGATACTTAGAAAAGAAAGTCTTCATGGAAATTCCTGAAGGTCTTACCGAACAACTAGGTAAATCGAATTATTTCAAAGAGAATAAAATCTGCGAATTAAAACGATCTTTGTACGGGCTGAAAGTTAGCCCTAAACGATGGTATGTTCGATTTACTGAGGTAATGCGAAAGTTGAGATTCGAACCTTACCCCTTTCAGTCTACGATGTTTATCTGGAGGGAAAAGGAGAAATTTGCGATTTTGTTAGTATACGTTGATGATATCTTGCTCACTTCAAACTGCGATGTGAAAATTGAAGAGATCAAGATGAACTTGACGAAAGAATTTGAAGTTCACGATCTGGGTGAACCAAAGAAATTCTTAGGTATAGAAATTGAGAGGAATAATGATGGAACAATATTTCTTCATCAACAGAAATTTGTTCAAACGATGTTGCGAAGATTCGATATGGATAAAGTTAAGATGAAAGAGAACATAACGCCTATGGTTACAAGGGAAGCCGAAAAGAAAGCTGATAAGAGTGCGAAGAACGTTGAATTGAGTAAAATTCCTTATAGACAAGCAATCGGAAGTTTACTGTATCTGAGTAACGGAACAAGACCAGATATAACTTTCGCTGTAAATGTACTTAGTAGAAAACAAAGTAATTACGATGAAAAAGATTGGGCGAAGGTTAAACGTGTTTTCAGATACTTGAGATCAACGATGAATCTAGGTCTAGTTTTCAAAGGATCAGGCGATGGAATAAAATGCTACCCTGATGCTTCTCTCGGTATAAACGATGTTAAGGGAGAATCTACCAGTGGTTATGCAATTTATCTGTACGGCGATTTAGTTTGCTGGAGAACAAAGAAGCAAACTCATGTTGCTTTATCGTCTGCAGAATCTGAATTTGTTGCGATGAGTTTAGCGTGTAGAGAATTAGCAAATGTAAGCGAAATGTGTAAAAGATTATTGAAGACTAAATTTATTCCTAAGGTTTACGAGGATAATAAAGCTGCGATAGAATTAGCTCTAACGGAGGAATCTAGGACATTGAAGCATTTAGTTAATTTGTGCTATCACTACGTACGATTTGAAACGCGATGTAATAATATAAAAATTGAGTGGATAGAATCTGGAGAACAGATTGGCGATTTCTTTACGAAGGCTCTTGCAAATCCGAAATTTTTATATTTTCGAAATAAACTGATGGGTACGTTGTGATTACAGGTCAATGGTCCTGAACGATGTCAAATAATTCACGCGATGATTGATTAACGAAGTATCTGCGATGAAATAGAATCACCATGTTGAAAAAAAAAAAAAAAAAAAAAACGATTTGCGAGGAATGCGATGTGCACGAAGAGATTATGAACTTAAAATCAACACAGTTATGTATCCACTTGTTGATTTATATTGTATATTTTTATGTCCTATTGTCTAACGATTGTGATCCTCTACGTTACTTTTATGAGCTATCTAGTTGTTAAGAAGAATGATGTTTTGATTTTTTTCTTTAAGCCCTTTTTTTTTTGACTTACGTATCACATATCGATGTCTATTTATATATTATAATTTGTTCTGGTCTTTTGTAACTTTTGCACTTTGATATTTGAACCTTTGTACCTACGATGTATATTTAAACTTTTGAGTAATTCTCATGCTCATGTTTCCTTTACGATGAATTCCTGAACGACGATATTGACTGTAAGTTACAATGAGACTTTTCTTGATTAATGTACAAAGATGCGATGAACCAAAGTCTGATACACAGGTCGATATCCGGGGAGGGAGTGTTAAGGATATGAGTCCGTTATCAACCTGTTGGTAACACTGCGAAGTATGCTAGGAACTAGTTTAATATCTCGCGTGTGTGGTCACTGTGATTGTACATGAAAACTACCTTCCGTATGGCATATGGTTCTACCGAAATTCATCTTCTCTCTTGTACCTCTACTGTACACATTATTGAATACGATCTGCTTCTTGTACACCATATAAGCGTTATAGTGAATTTGATTGTTTGACGAAGTTACGATTATAGAGTTTGCAAATCTGTTCTGGTTTATTTACTTTGCTGATATTGAGACAATATTCAGACATTTATCCTACGTAGGATAAATAGTCAAAGTACTAAACTAAATCGCACTCATCCTTGTAAGGACTGCAGGTAGGCTATGCGCATCTTAAATGAGGACATATCTGGCAAAAGGGCGTTCACACAATGTATTTCTTATAGGACGGACGCCCTTCTGCCAGAACCCTAACGTAAACAAACCAAAGTTGGAGAATGCAAACTTTATTAAAAATTTTTTGTTTGACAAAGGACTGGAATTAATTGTATCTGAATGAATTTTTCACGCTGAAAACAATGCCGTTTTTCATTTTTTGATTGGAGTTCAAATGCTCTCGTAATTTGCAATGGTTTTCATGCAAGAAAAAAGTAAAGTAGACCACTGCAAATATTATTATTACGTAAGGGAGAATGCGAACATTCAGCAGCATGTATCCAATATGAAAAAGGGAATCCTGAAGTACCTAAAAGAGATCGGATTCTTTCTTCAATAGTTCTATTTAATCTTTCTATCAATCCATTATGTTCATGTTCGTAAGGTTCAGAATGATCATATTGCATTTCAAAATTTCTCAAAATGGTTTCAACGTCCGAGTTCACAAATTCAGTTCCATTATCGCATCTAAGGTATCTAAAGTGATATTGTGGATGAAACATAGTCTTCAAATTTACAAGTGCCTTATCAAGATTACCTGAAACATCAGATTTTGATTTAAGTGAAAAAACTTGAACATATCTGGTATAATTATCTAAAACAGTGAGAAGGTATTTATCTACAGAAGAATGAGTACCTACGGGAGAAATAGGAAATTAAATCTGCATGAATAATCTCGCAAGGATGTCTAGCATTTTCTCGATCTTCGGTAAAAGGTTTTCTGGTCATTTTAGCTTTTGCACAAATCTCACATTTTTCAATAGTTTTTGTAAAAATAAAGTCTTTCAGTCCGCTAGCGGCTTTTTGTAAATGATTCAAATATGGTGGACTTATATGTCCAAATCTAGCATGGAGGATGTCCCCCTCCGATTCAAGCAATTTTCGCTTTTCCGGCGAAAGTTTCTGTCTTTTTCTAGGAGTTCTAGGTGAAGAAATTATAATATCAGAAATGAGAGGTTTATTTGTAATCAGTTGATACATTCAAAATATTCAATCTACCACTACTGTCAGTAGTGTTGTGTTTATCAGTATGTGTATTAGTGAAAATCGAGTTTAGTAGGCCAACGTTACGGCAAATCTTCAAAGGTATTTGGTAAAGTTCATTGGACACTCTTATCAAGCCGATCTTGGATCGCGTTTTTCTAGAAAAAATTGATCCATTATTAACATTTAAATTAAATGAAGTGTGAAATTGCAAGTGAATTTTCGAACACTGAGAATGCTTTCATTCAAATTAAGAATTAGCTGAACATTCAAAAGTTTCAAGATGAGTTTTGATTTTCCAAATTCAATCATGGTATACATATTTCCGTATCCGATGGATACAGCAACTAAAGGCGCGGATTTCACGGCTAATCTAATTTTTATATAATTCTTATAGCTTTGAAAATCATGTAATAACGATTTATCAGGAACGGCATGATGCGTTGCACCAGAATCTACGAGAAACGTTGTATCTATTTCAAAAAGTTTTCTGATAGTTTCTACATATCTAGGTTGGTTGCATGAAGAGGTAATCTAATCTTTGTTGTCTTTTTCAAAGTCTTTTCAAAATTTACAGAATGAATGCTGTAGTCCTTACCTTCCTTACACAATCTAGATGAATGTCCAAATCGAAACAGTTGTAACAGAACGGGATCTTGAAAGGACAATTTTCAACTTTGTGAAAGTACGTTCCACAGGTAGCACATTGCCAATTTTTCTTTTCATCTTTGGACAGCAATTTCAATCGTTCTATCTGTTTCTCATTGTACAGATCTGCCAATTTAATTCGAGATTTCTTCGATAAGAGTTCGTTAACGGAAAGTGTACGAGTGCGTTCTTTCGAGAATCTGGGCGTTTCACCCCATTGAGTGCGTTCTTTTGAGAATCTAGGTGTTTCACCCCATCGTGGACGTTTCATATTATCATTTTCGGAGACCTCCAAACGTCGTTTTTCTGCGTAAACTTTGCCTGTAACAGACTCTGTGTAATACATCTTAACATCTAATTCACTTAAAAAATCATTACATCCATTCGATTTAGCTAAGAAAGAGTTTTTAGTAAGAATATCAGATTCCAAAAATGAGTTCATTAATTTAGGTTTCGACTTACAAAAAGATGAATTATTGATGTCCAAAAAGCTTCTCTTAACATACTCAAACGTTCGTTGTTCGGCTGGTAAAGCTTGTACCATGTTGTAAAAGATACAGTAGATGTGACCATGAACATCTTTGCTGTCAATAGACGATAGAAATTTTGCGACCAAGTTTTCCTCATCAAACGTAGTTCCAAGTTCCTTGTACTCTTCAATTATATTTTCGAAATCTGTCACGAACCGAATCGAGTTGTAATGGTCGGCAAAGTGCAAACGTTTTGCTCTAGACTCAAGTACTATCAATTCATGCAACTTTTTGCCTCCATAGTAGACTTCAATGTGCTTGAATGCCGCATAGGCACTTTTGAACCGGAGTAACGAATTTGCTATATCGTGCGAAACAGTTGATCGAAGATGCCTCAGAACAGATGCGTCAAGCTGTTGTTTTTCGTCCATCGCCAAATTTTCATTTCCGAATTCATGAATAATGTAAGAAGACAAACGGTTAGTCCGAAGGTCAAGTTCGAACCTTTGACGCCATACGACAAAATTTTTGGTTCCAGTAAGCCTATCTTCTTTAGCATACTTAGGAAAGTAAAATTTTGGTATATTGAAGCGACCCGAATCAGAAGATGTCCCAGCAGTACCAGCAAGAGATGACAATAATTGCGTTAACCCCTTTAGGCCTGCAACACCGCTTAGTGCGCTAAAAACCGCTGTATCAATTTTATTATTTAATTCGTCTCGCGATATTGTTACCATCGACGCTGTTGTATCGTCACCGTCCATTAAATCACCATCAGAGAATTCTTCCTCTTCAACTCTATTTTCTTCATTCTGGTCGAGGTTCTGGTTATTGGATGGAGAAGGAACGTTGTCTGGATCCATATTGAAAGAAGAGGAAAACGGAAAAAAGAATCAAAAGATCAATAAAAGGATGAAAGAAATAAATCAACTTAATTAAGAAAGACAAGAGCCCATAACCCTGTGACAGTAATTAGACTAAGAGACGTATCCGCCATTCCTTTTCAACTAGTAATAAATCGAATAAAGAGAATAGTCGAGAAGTCTCATTAAGTCTAATGGTCTAAGAGTTCTTGCTGGCCATATATTTCTAGGTCTATCTAGGTTTGGCGGAGGCGTGTAGAGAGTGGAGATACTGTACGTAGTACATACCTCAACAGAACTCCAATCGAAAAATGAAAAAGAACATCGTTTTCAGCGTGAAAAATGCATTCAGATGCAATTAATTCCAGTCCTTTGTCGAACAAAAAATTTTTAATAAAGTATGCATTCTCCACTTTGGTTTGTTTACGTTTGAACCCTTCTTTCTTAGCCAAACCCAACCAAGCGACATGATAACGATCTGGGAAAAAGGAGAACCTCCGCTTATAGTAAAGGAACATTTTTTCATTTCTCTAGATTGTTATCATGTCGCTTGGTTGGGTTTGGCTAAAAAGGGTCCATTTATTAAGATGCGCATATCTGCAGCTAATCCTCGAAAAATATCCAGGGATTCGGAGTTGAATTCTTTTTCAAATCTGTCTTTTCTATACAAAAAGAGTGCATGTACTCATGTATAAAAACTAGGGCTTTCGACCGTTATTTTTTTTCGGTTAACTCTCAGATTAACTCTCAGAAATTCGTTTTTTAACGGTTAAAGGTCAAAAAGGTCAAACGGTCAAATTTGGGCCTAAATAACGGTTATAACTGTTATAACCAAAAAATTTCGGTCACCCTATAAATTCGAAAAATTCAAAATAATGATAGTGAAAAATTCCATACCTAAACCATTTTCCGTAATTAATCTTTGATCTTTTAATCACATTCTGAGAAATATAGAGAAAGAGAGAAACTGAAACAAAGTATGTGAAGATTGCTTTCCACAGTGAGAGGATGGGGGAGGGATAAAATTCCACTATCATCAATCTTTCAATCATCATGAAAAAAAGAGTAAAATTGAAAAAAGTATTGTGCAGATCGCATTCTATAGTGAGGATGTGGGGGGGGGGAGGGGCAAAAAACTTCCAGTTTTTGGATATCTGTTGGGGAAAATACAAAATTGTTGGGTTTCAATTAGTGTGATTCTTTTGGAAAGCAGAAGTATATGATGGAGAAACTTGACCATTATCTCATTCTGACCGTTATTATTTCGGTCACCATAACTGTTATGACCGTTTTGAGAGTTATTATATCGGTCAATAACTCTCATGAAACTAGTCACAATTTTGTAAAACGGTTATCGGTCAATGGGTCAAAAGTAATACTTTTTTTTCGGTCACAGAAAATAACTGTTAAATAACTGTTAAATTCCAAGCCCTAATAAAAACCGTGATAAAAACTGTACCTAACCTACATCATCTGACAAGAGATGAGAGTTATCTTGACGTTTTCTGATGTTCACTTCCGTCGGGATAACTGTGTTACACCGGCTGTTACACCACCTTGCTGGAACACAATCTCGTTTAACGCAGGGGAGATCAACATGAAATTTAAAACACATGCACCGACGTCGACTCGTCAAACAGTCTCGTATTATGAGCTTCAAGGTCATACAACAAGAACAAAATCCTGACATGAAGCTTAGGAACGCCATATGGAATTCAAATCTGTACCACACGTGTGGTGCGGGAAAAGGTGACCTAACTTATATTAGCAATAGTGGATCCATGGGTTCGCTGAAATTATATTTTTTTGAAGATTTCATTGCTCAAGTTCTTTCTTCTTATCCTATTACCTCTTCTTTAGGAAATTCTCCTATTTATAATGTCTAAGACTTACAAATATTATATTTTTCACCAAAAAAATTGGTGTGATCTAATCGTCAACCGGGTTTGACGTTTTTTTTTATTTTTTAGTTCTTTTAAATAGATCCTCAATCATGAATAAAATTAACGAAAAAAGAACACAGAATTTTTCAAACTAAGAAGTTTGATGAATTGAGAAATGGTAGTTTGAACTATTAAAAAATTACAAGAGATGTCGAAAATATATGACGTAAAATTGATTTAAACAGTGTTTCAATTAAGTCAAATATACTTAAATTTGAAGGAACTAGAATCGCTTGATGATAACCGTTACTTGGTTCGTTATAAAAATCTTCAGACTTCATATATCTGTTTATAACGATTAAAAATTCTTAAAAATTTTTTTGTGTTCTGAAATATTTTATTTTCTCAGTTTTCCCTAGTTGAGTCCAAAGCGAAAGATACTAAGATTCATACCAAATCACAAGGTTTGAGTACCTATCAGATAATTATGAGTACCTAGGTGTCAAAGAAAATATTTTTTCCAAATACCTATATTGTTTCCCTCGTCTTTGAAAATGATCTGAGATACTGGTTATCAGAGTTCCAGGAAAAGAAGTAGTCTAGTCTAAACTTTCACCTCACCCAAGCACTTTAGAGGTCATGAATAGTACACAACGAGTATCTCTATGCGCGTGAAACAAAAGTATGTCCATGCGTTGGCGGCTCGCAAACACCAGAGTTTTCTCTTTCTTTTTCGTCCTTCGCCATCGTCTTTTTATCAGCTCTGTTAAAATTTTATTATTTTGAAACCGCTTTCTTAAACTCAACGTCAAAAACTGGATATTTCACATAGCCGACAAAGAACTCAATTGCAATAATTTATTAGGGAATCTACGGTATAAAAACAATGCTCTTTATGCCATAGTTAGGACCAAAGTTGTGTGCAAATCATTTAATTTAAAATAAAATCAATAAGTTCATATTTTAAAAATAAATTATATAACTATCTAAATCTTCCAATCTTTTTAAAATTCGTTAATTTAAAATGCTCGCCTTTTAAATCGGGTACCGATTTGTGAAGTGGGCTGTACAAAATTTTTCGATTTGAATTCTTTCAAATATGATTATTTGTCACTCGTTTTTTAACTTTGTGAGCTTTGACCTTGTAAATTCTTCTCTTCCCATTGTTTGCGAAGGACTTTGTGTAAAATTTTACCGGAAGCATTTTTGGGTATTTCGGTCACAAATTCAACTCCTCCGTGCAATTGTTTGTATGAGATGACTTTATCTGCAATAAAGATTTTCCAACATTGAGAAACAAAAATTAAGTGAAATAATACTACATTAAAAATCATCCGAGGTTCTTAGCGAAGAAGAAAAAAAAAATTAACTATTAATTAAAGTATAATTTAATATCAATCGTATTAATTCTCAAAAATATGATCAAAAGGTTAGCCAGTGACTTCTACATTATCACAATGGTAGGACTAGACTTCACTTATCATTCTGTTAGATAACTATCGCCTACAACGCTCGTCCCTGCAATTAATTAATTACAAAAAACCTGACTTTGTAAATAGGATCTCATCAAGTTCCCTCACAGTGAGGAGACAATTGGCCAACGTTGAAGGTGCAACGAAAACCACACCCCTTCCCCTTTTCGAAAAACAGTTTAATCATCCTCATGATGTCATCGTAGTGTCCTCCATATAATATCCTCATTAATGAGTACAATTTTTATATCCCTTTTGTATCCTCATTAGCAAGGAGATTCTGAAGACGTAGGTAATGAGAATAATTTTAATTTCCTTTTTGTGTACTCATTATATATTCAAAGTGTTTGTTGATAGTATTGCAGCAATACTCGCGGAGAAAGGAGAAAGCGCTGTCTATGTAAGGTAAAATAGATGTGTGAAGATGATAATTTTTGGAGATTTGTCACCTGAACTGCATTCCTATATAGGACTCTCGACTTTTTTCTTGTCGCCCACTGCAATCAAGAGGGTTTATCCCCACAATTACGAGTATATACAGAGGACTGAGTGGTTTTGTAGAGGGACTTTCAATAATTGAATCTTCCGAAGTCTCTTTGCTCTGATTGGTCGAGAAGTCTTCAAGAAACTTCTCATTGAGACAAATAGTGAATACATTGAGGATTTAAAACGTAAGATTTGACACAATGAGGATACCAATTATTCATCAGGGAGTTTGCGCCCTTGCTGATTGATTACATTCCAAATCGACAGACCTCTCCAGATTTTGATTGATTGATTTTAATTTTGTACGTATGATCATCTATAGCTTCTATGATAAGAGAATTGCTTAGACATATGATAAAAAAAAGGGAGGGTTGGAATTATTTTTTAATAGTGAACTTCTTAGCGAAAGAAAGACGGGCGTAAAAATATTTAGGCTCTAGCCGGCATCGAAGTAATTTTTCTTAAAATTGGACGAGTCCACTAATTTGATAGACAAGTCCTTTCATCACCAATTCTCTTTAACCTGATGACTAGTCGAGAATTCGTACCTGCCATATATTGAATCACTTGACCTTCTGTAAGTTTTGCGTCTTTCTCTTTGATTATGTATGCTCTGGCGACCTCGCTGTGTTCTTCTCCACCAGGTATGCCGATAACAGCCGCGTCAGCAATCAACGGATGCCTTACAAGGATGGTTTCAAGTTCGGCGGGCGAAGTCTGCGACGATAGTAAAACAAAATAGAGTTTAATTTCGAGTAACATAATTTGTTAGAGTATTTTCTGAATGACAATGAGCAAACAGTTTTGCGAAGCAGTGAAAAATGCTTTGATGGAGCTTTGGATGTACAAATAGTCGACGGTGTGGTGCGCTAGAATCGATTTTTCTTCGTCCCCGCACCACAAAAAGAAAGAAAAAACGTAAAGTTGATCACAGAACAGCTCGCTGTGCTCTCAAGCGGAGAAGGATTCTGTTTCTCGGTTAGTTCTTGTGTACGATCAAAACCCGCATAATTTACAAATATAATCTCGCATAAACACGAAAAACATTGAAGTCTAGATTCATGTGTGACCCGCGATGAGAAAAGGATGCTCATTGCTGCCCATTGGCGCAGAAACACCATTTCTCTCTGATTGGACATCTAATCAGAGAGAAATGGTGTTCCTGTCAGTGGGCAATGAGTATCCTTTTCTCATAGCAGGTCACATGTATTGACTTTGCAGACAGAAATATTGAATTTCAATTCGTTTATGTGCTTATGCGTGATCAGGCTATCTGGCGATCGCCAGTTGCGTCCCCGATGTATGGCGCCCAACCCATAATGTGTCAGGAATTCGATGGGGATAGGGTTAAAAAAATTGGCGTCCCTACCACACAACTGCCAGTTGCGCCCGAGCAAGCAATCCGCCTCTGAGTAAAAGTTTGTGAATTTTAATGTTATCCGCAAAGGAGCAAAACGATTTATGAATTATAATCCTCAAAAATGGAGCAGAGAGTTTGTAAAAATTCCATAATCACCTCTCTGCTAAAGAAAAGGAGTCTAAAGAAAATAGATCTGAAGAACCTAGAAAGTGATAGAAATTCAATTATTAAAAAAAATTGGAATCCTGCTGATGACTCACGAGTACATTTGACTCAGAATAATACCTTCAATAAGTCATAATTATGAGTTAGAGTATCATCGTTTTAAGTTGATATTTTGAATTATCACTATTTGTAACTTCCACTCTTGTAAGGAAGTAGGAAAATGTAATAGCGAGGCCTCCGAATTTTGTATTTTTACCTGATGACCACCCATTGTAAAGAGCTCTTTGGCGCGATCCACGATGAAAAAGTCACCTTCTTTGTCGTAATGGCCGATATCTCCAGAATGCACCCAGCCTTCATCATCGATAGTTTCTTTGGTTGCTTTTTCATTTTCGTAATAACCTTTCATCACGTTAGGTCCTCTGATACAAAGTTCGCCGGTTTCCTCAGCGCCCAATGCCTCTCCCGTTTCTGGATTGATAACCTTTATTAAAAGATGATAAACTGAATTAAATACGGAAGTTCCAGCTCGCAATAGCTTATCAACACTGTAAATATGGGCCTAATATAAATGAACGAGGTGGTTTCTCAATGTTCCCAATGGCGCGCGTTAAACACTTTGGAAGCATTTTTTATCCCAGATCGCCTTGTTTGTTTTTCCAAATACTTACCTTCATTTCGGTCCCTCCTGAAGGACTTCCACATGTGCCTCCCTTTTCATTCGGGTGGCGATTGGCCGTGGTCCAGCTAGTCTCAGTCATACCGAAAACTTGTTGAACGTACTCCAATTTAAATTTGTCCTTCAAAGCTTTCTCAGTATCGCTTGAAATGGGAGCACCTCCACAAAAGAAAAACTTGAGGCTAGATAAATTGTATTTGTCTAACTCCTTATCCTTTAGAAATCTTGCTATGAATTTTGGAAGTAAGAACATATGCGTTATCTGACGAAAGGAAGAACAATGATTTCAACGATTTTATACATTCCAGATAGTCGCGTTGAACAATACCCACTTTATATTTTTCTATCGCTGGCCAGACCAACGACACATAATCTACTTCTGGAATGAAAACAACTGTTTCGTTTCGTGCAACGGCTGCCAAAACGGAAGTGGAACCGGTTACGTGACTCAGTAGTCCTGGTACGATCGTCGGAGAACCGGTCTTTTCTATATTTTCGTTTCTGAAAATTAGGTAAGATGATCCTACATTATATTTTTGTAGGGCCAAAAATAGAGAGGAGAGACACAGCGCCCTCACATTCTGTACTCACAAATATAATACGCCAAACATGACATTTTTATGAGTCAACATGACTGCTTTTGGCATGCCAGTGGTTCCACTCGAATATACGATGCAAGCCACGTCGTCTGATTTGTTCTGGACGCTATGAAATTCTTGCTTGGAGCCGGACTCTACCAATTTGGAATACCTCAGATAGGGTGCATCATCCGGAACAGTGTCATCGGTGTCGATAACGATGAAGTGCTTTGTAGCGGTAGCCACTTTCCTGATTTTCTCGCAATATTGGAAAGCACAAAGAATTATCTCCGGTTTTATCAGACCGTACACAATCTCCAATTCGTCTAGAACAATGAAATAAGTTATTCAATTTCATAAATATTTTCCTAACATCGATCTAATTTATCCTCGTTTTGAAGCTACCCAATTCGCAAGGTTTGACGCTGTTTTGACACATGAGCGCGGGTCAATTTTGTGATATTTGACACACTTTATTCTTTGAATTACGATGTAGATTTGTACAAAGGGAAGAAGAGGAATTTTACGAAAAATTTTGCAGTCCAGGCGGCATTAGAACCGTTTTCATGACATGACAGTTGCTCCCTCCGCGAAGCAACCGAGCGTCAAGATGATCGTCTGGTTTCGATTTCAAGGTGTTTCCATTGAGAGGTGGAGGGAACAAGACTAAGCGACAATTATATCAGTCGAAGCAGGTCAAGATCCATCATTCGGGAAATTGTTCTGGACATGGAGTAAACTTATTGCGGCCTCCACATTGAAAATCTTACCGTCCAGACACCATTTGAACCTGCGACCTCTTGTTTTTACGATTGTTACTCGGTCCGCAAAGCTACCGTGCAACCACTCCCCTGCTCAGGCCGAGATTTGAAACTGTAACCTTCCTCTTCCATAACACTTGCTTTGTCCACGAAAACGGGAGATGGCAACGCGCGGGTTGAAGTCCCGCCTGGGTAACGTTCGTGATTTTTTTCGTCAAATTCCATCATTCCTCTCAATCTTATTAGTACGCACTACTTTGATGAGATTGCTGAACTTCTTTTGGTAAACGAAGAGAGTTTAGAATTGAGGGTTCCAAACTAAGTATAAAAGAGGAGAGACTTGGAATGGTCATTGGACACCTACTTTAGAGATTTAGGAAAAAGTTAAGTTCGAGGGATGGGGTAAAGAAGGAGTAGTGGACGAAAGAAAAATCGGTTTGAAGGAAATTTGAAGAAGTTTGAATTCTGAGCCTCACGCCCAAAGGATTGCGCCTTACAGAGGAGGTCTACTTTAGGAACTCGAGAACAATTTGGCCTCCTCTTAGAGAGAACACGAAATTTAGAGCTAATAAGGTATTTAAGAAGTTGTGAGTTTTGATACCTGCATTCTGAGCTTCAAGGTATCACAAGGACTTGAAAAATAATTTTGAATTTTAATTTTTGAGTCTCAGTTAAATAGAGATTTGGACTAAATTCGTTGTAGCGCAAAAACGCGAAACGTTCGACGTAAACTTTAGTACTACGAAATTTGTATCTCAATTTTATCTTCAATTTGCGCCCCTACTCAACTTTCTACTGTTTTTCTAAGCCGAGTTAAAGGCCAAAATGTGTCAAAAATTGACCAATTTGCCAAAATTCTCAAAACTTAAAAATGGTTCAAACTCCCATATTTCACTTGACTTGAAAGTGAAATTTAAAATAATTCTTAAATAAACGTATGAAGCTTGAAAATTGGGGAATTTTCAATTTTTTATTTCGGAAATCTTGGCAAATTGATCAATTTTTGGCACATTATGGTCCACAACTCGGCTCAGAAAAGTCGTAGAAAGTTGGGTAGAGGTGCTAACAGAGAATAAAATTGGAATACACATTTCGTAGGTTTAAAGTTTACGTCTAACGTTTCGCGTTTTTGCGCTACAACATGTTTAGTCCGAATACCCATCTAACTATTGACGTCTTTTTGGACCACCCAGTATAGGAAAGGGGAGAACTTGAAATATAATTCACTAAAAGTAAGGTGATTTTGAAAATACTTCAAGTGTTTTCTGTGCGTTATCGAAGGAGGAGAGAGGGGTAAAAGGGGAGGTCCAGGCTTGCAGCCAAAAGTACAGTGTTACAAATCTTTCATTTAAAAAAGTTGCAACTTTCATGTAAAACTGTTTTCAAAATTTCTGATTGTGTCAGGACAGGTGAAATTAAATCCTTCTTTTCCAATTGAGCTCAAGCTTCAAAATAGCTTGAGCCTACATTTCAGAACTTTCAAATTCCGATTTTAAATTCTAGATTTTGGGAGGTGGCGTAAGGGGAGTAGTAGAGATAGGGAAGAAGGTAGTTATAAAAACTTGGGGAGCAAGAGTTGCGGGAGACCCGCGACTCATGGTTTCGCGCGTTTGCGAGA
Organism: Aspidiotus rigidus; assembly: GCA_035079385.1. NCBI lineage: Eukaryota > Metazoa > Arthropoda > Insecta > Hemiptera > Diaspididae > Aspidiotus > Aspidiotus rigidus. The sequence continues at coordinate 4,368,076 of JAVHKY010000015.1, read as the reverse complement.
AATATGAAAGGAATATATAAATAATATGAAGGGGATAAAGATCACATAATTTACCGAGTCCCATTGAGGGCTATAGAACAATCAAGAATTTCTCAGTTAAAAAGGTCACGAATTTCCGAGAATTTCTACAAGTCTTAGCGATAAGAGTCAAGAAGATCACTAATTTTTCCTAATCCCATAAACGGCCAAAGAGGAGCCAAAATTTTTTCCAAGTCCCAGAGTTACACGCCCCTCAGCGTTATAGAGGAACAAGGAATTTTTCTAACTCCCATAAAAGACGATATAGAGGAGCTAGGAATTTTTCCAAGTGCCAGCGTTGCGTATTCGCGAAAATTTTTCCAAGTCCCATGGAAGACTATAGAACGGCCAAAATTTTTCTAAGTTCAACAGATGACTATACAGGAGCCGCGAAAATTTTTCTAAGTCGTATAGAAGAGCTCGAAATTTTTCTAAGTCACTATACTAGCCAATAAAGGGGTATAGAAGAACCCGGAATACTCTGAGTCCCTATACTAGCCCATATAGGGGTATAAGATAGGTATAGAAGAGTCCGGAATTTTTCCAAGTCTCTATACTAGCCCATAGAAGGTCACAAATTTTTCTAAGTCCCGCCAGCGTTACACCCCACAGCGTTATGCCCCCCAGCGTTATGCGTACGCGGACAGAATTCCTCTAAGGGCCCCCAGTAACTAAAAGGATGGCGGGTCTCCCGTTTCTAAGTTCCACAGATGACTATACAGGAGCCGCGAAAATTTTTCAAAGTCGTATAGAAGAGCTCGAAATTTTTCTAAGTCACTATACTAGCCAATAGAGGGGTATAGAAGAGCCCGGAATTTTTCAAGTCCCTATACTAGCCCATATAGGGGTATAAGATGGGTATAGAAGAGCCCGGAATTTTCCCAAGTCCCTATACTAGCCCATAGAAGGTCACGAATTTCTCCAAGTCCCAGCGTTACGCCCCCCAGCGTTATGCGTACGCGGAAAGAATTCCTCTGAGGGCCCCCAGTAACTAAGCGGATGGCGGGTCTCCCGCCAAAAAGAAACTTTGCAAAGGGTCGAAATCCAAATTTTCAAGAATAAGATGGACTAGGAGAATTTTGAGCTCTAAGCCTTGCTTCCAAGAGAAGAAGATTCCAAAAAATTCCAGACTGTCGATCTTATTAAATAAAGAGAAGGAAGAAATTGAAAAATTGCAAGTTTTGAGACCCTTATAAAGGCAAAATTTTGATGTTTATATAGACCAAGGCTTCATCGTGGACTTTCACCTCAGTATGAACGCATGGTTCTCAAAACTAGAAATTCAAGTTACATAAGATTTTTAGCTCTGTTTCGCAAGCTGCGAGCTGAGCGACCTGCCAATTTTCCTGTATAATTATCTAAGGACTGTATTTCTTCACATACTAGAGGAGTAGTAATTGGAGCCTGCAGAATTCGCGGCATTCGCTCTTAGTAAAATCTATAGTATCTAGACCACCTAGACAGAGAGGAGAGGACGAGTGCGTATACTCGTATTTGAAGACGCGCTTTTTTTGTAATGGCAATTTTTAAGGGTGTGCCTTACTTGTGAAAATATGCTCGTGAAACATGGTAGGTACCGAAAATCACATTTCACTGTTCGAATTTTTAACGGGTCTTTCTGAATAATTGAAATAAAAGGTCCAACCAGGAGCGCTATTGAAGCAGAATTGTAAAAAATTTTCTTATACTTTCTCAATCAAACGTTGAAATTGGTAAAAATTCGTCTATTTTCTGACAAGAGTGAAATTCTCCTGGAGCCAAAATTCAGGATTCTGTTCCGATAGCGCCTTCCATTAAACCCTTCTGTACAACCTATCCAAAGATCGAAAAAAATCGTCAGAAAATGGAGCCTTAAGAAGTGCCCTTGCAAAATCATTCCTCATCATTTCTTACAAGGACTACTCACGCACGCTCGCGCAGTGACCACTGGCTTACCGAACCTTGCAGGATTTTTGGGGATGTTTATGCAACTTATTGTATACCGTTTCGGAGTTTCAGAACAAGTAAAGCACACCCTTGCACACTCGTCTTTTTTTCTTTGTCAGGTCACGGAATATCCTCACCATGACTGTAATCAGGAATATAACCAGTGAACGTGGAACCGTTCAGTAATGCAGCCATCATAGTAATGGGCGTTTCGAGACGATTTGGAGTCATGATTCCGACATAGGTACCTCTACCGCATCCAAGATCTCGCAGTGCGGCAGCCAAGGCGGTACTTTTCCGGAAAAAGTCGTCCATCAAAAGCTGTTCTCCCGTTACTGAATTTATCTGCAATGAAAAAAATGCACGACGAACTCAGACAAAAGAGCGTTGAACTAGTTTCCGGGAGAGCGAGTTTCCTACTACTTCTTTTTTCTTTCGTTGCACAGTTCGACTCTTAATTGCGTTTAGATACTCCAAAGATATAGGTAGGTAGATACATGGAAGAGACGGAATTAGAGGATGAGTCGATAACTCGCAATGCGGAAAATTAAATGGAATTTATTCTTCGACCCTGGAATGGTACAAACCAAGGCCGGGAAGCGTGAGGATATCTTGCCAGGGTGAAATAAATTTTTCGCGAGTTTTCTAGCACTATAAACATCTTCATCTCCTCCACCTTTAACAGTTGTAAGGTATCACGATATCCAGTTTTACAAAAAAGAAATGAAACTTTTTATAATTTGGTTCGTACTAGGAAAACATTATTGGTTCTTGTCTTTGCTGCATCAATCAGATGATCGTCGACTGATTTTTCTATTTCGTTCTCGAACCATTTTGATGCTACTCCACGCACAATATTGTTTGAAATCACCAAACCTTTAAGCAGAAAAAGTTTTCATCGATTTTTAATCCAATATAACTCATTTCAACAATTCTATTTTTATTCTTTCAATGTTCATCATCAGCATTGGACCATAAAAAAACTTTAAAAATAGTAAATCGAGACAATGAAGAACTACTTCAACCAACGACAGGAAAGTAATACTTGCGGGATGTAGTAGAAACGTTGAACAAGGGTGTCCGCAGGGTAGGATAGTTGGTCCCCTACTGTGGAACATTGGATACAAAATATATATTTTAGAGAACATGAAGAAGAGATGGTATCCGGTAAATTGTACGTAGGAAAATTGTACGCGGATATAATTTTTCGCAGATGAATGTAATACATTACATGAAAAATTCACCCCTCCAGTGTACCACATCACCGACAACTTTATCTTTCACGTATAGATACCCACCGTCCTCAAGTTTCTGTTTACCGCGTTCACTTGAAACGAATTTTAGAGCTGCCATAACGCACGAAGTACTTTTAGACTGATTCGTAGACACTACAGCACAATAATGATAATTGAGGAAGAAAAATTTCAATTCTTTACGCGTAATTCATATTCGTCTTTCATTTTTTGACAGAAGCTTGTTATGATGTTGAAAAGTTGTTTCTCGTCATCGCAAGAGGTAACGTAAATTCTCAAACCTTCATGCTACTATCGGTCGTCGAAGCTTCAGAACTTACGACACCTAAGACGATGATGAATACATGCTCTTTCCCTTTCATTCGACCGAGCGTACAGTTCTCGTAGGTGTTAACTTGCGTTGATCAATCGAGACTCACAACGCTTAAAAGGAACCGTTTTTTTCCTCATTTTTGCGAAAAATTTTCATTAGGCGTAGAATTTTACGTACGGACAACTTACCTGCGTACAATTTACACGAACCAGAAGAGATGGATAGGTAACCTCGCCTATACCGATGCTACTTTCCGGAGAGAATGTGGAAGTGGTATTTAAAAAAGGTAATGTGGAATAATGTCAAAATTGAAGGGGATATGGAAGCTGTAGGGGCTCCACAGAAAAACCTACCTGACAATATTGAATAGGGATGTAAATTACATTGTACCACCAACTAATATCTCAAGAGTCCGAGTAAGTATGTCCAAAAGCATTGATGGAGTACTTGGGAGTCTGGATTGACGATGAACTCAATTGAGAGCCTTATGCTGAAGAAGAGTATGAAAAATCGATGAAAGTAATGCTCGAGCTGATGGTACTACTGGAACATTTATGGCTCTATGACTCCACTGCCACAGGAACAATGCTGAATAGTTTCATAGAGGCCTCTATGAAATATGCTTGTGCAGTGTTTTCGACCGTTCAAAGATAAATAGTGTAGTCAAGACATGGAGCCATTCTGCTACGCCATGGCAGGCTGTAAAAAACAGTTCAATATTTACCCACGACTGTCATAAAAAATTGAATTCCAGCAAGATATGAACCAAAAGTGGGTATTATTCTAATGGGCGAAGGTTTGTTGATGTCTCATGCCAAGGTAGGAAGTATCAATGAACTATAAGGTCAAATCTAGGTGAGGAAGCAATGAGGAAATGGTCTAGAGAGTGCGAGGATTGTCCACACGGAGAATGAACGACGTAACTCCGGAGAAAACCGGGTCTGGAAAAGTCACCATGCTTTTAACTGAATCAGGGCCTGACCGTCACGGTGCTTTTGGAAACTGCCTGTATGAAATGAAGAGGAATAAAACACATGCACGTCAGTGCCACCTTGCAAATCAGACTCTAGCACACGTGTTGACTAAGTGTGATCAATACGTGAATGGAAGGTCCAGCACACTAAATGTAGAGAAGGAAATGCCACGCGAGTACACCCGTACAACACAGTAAGGATATGAAATAATTATCGCATAAATTATTACGTGTTAAACTGTTCTAAAATGCTTTCGTGAAAGAACAGTCTCTAAATTGGGAAGTCGGGGTATCGTTGTGCAACTTCTATATTGAGGTGAAGTCAACAGCTTCTACAAGGTTCGGATAGTTATTATTGTCAAATATTTGAAAAAATACGACGAATAGAATTTGGCTTTCAAATTTTTTTCGCACGTAAACATATTCAAGGTTTTTTTATTTGGTATGAATGCGTGCGGAGTTTTGTTCACACCCACCACATGCCAGTTTATGTTGTTTCAAAAATCTGTATTTGCAATAATATAGATGCAATCATACTGTATACGGTACTTCGCACGAATGAGAAATACCTACGTCACAGAAGAATTAAAAAGCCTTTCCTCCATACCGTTGCGAAAGAAGACTAAAAAACATTCATGAATATTGAATTAACGCAATCGGATCAATTTTTATTAATTACGAGTTACGATGACGCGTCTCAGTAGCTATGTGTCATCTTTAAATTAATGCGATTGTGCAGTATTGGTCCTAGGAGGTGGCTGGTAGGCCAGGCCTACCTAAAATTTCTCGGCCTTCTCTTTGGCCTGCCCCAAAAGCTAAATTTTGGAGAACCACCCAACATTCCTTTCTAATCCTTGGCCTACTTGACAACCTATGTGTATAAGCTTCAGATAGGATTCCTGAGGCTGCCACTACGATTGTGTTACTTCAATATTTATACTTCATAGAAGATGTTGAACAGGAAGATAGTAGAATTGAGTACAGCTTGTAAAGCTCCATACTTTCACACCAAAACGATATAGTGTGAGCGCAGATGTTGCTAAAGAATAAAAATAAATTCTACCCATCTGACTTCCACGAGGAATGATATTTTGCCAGAATTTGATGAGGAATCAGACGATTATTCGTTTGAAATATACAAATGTTGATAGTATTCTACGTCATACTTCAAGGAAAAAGCAAAATTGAACAGCTGTGTCATGATCACCCACATAGACTCTTTTATCTTTCTTTGCACGCCAGTTGAGCAAATTTCAATTTTCGTCGTCAGTTTTCGAACAAATAGCGCCACAATATACCATGAATTAACAGAAAAGTTACAAAAATTGTTTTTTAAAACCTTCAATTTCTTCTGACACTAGGATATCGTAACCATAGAACAGCGAAAAAATTCCGCGCTTTTATCAAAATTATAACGTAGGGCGTGGGATGGACTGAAATAATTATTGCTCACTGCGAGCTGGGTTTTGAAATAAATTTGAGCTGCATAGAGAACGAGAGACTTCAGAAAATTTCAACTTGTCCGAAGTTTAAGAGGGAAGAAGAATTTCGAATCACAAGATGGGATATCATAAAACTTCCAAAATTTTTAGGAACAGCTCGGAACAATTTAGAGACTTACCGGTACAATACTAAGAGTGTAGAAAATTTCCGGGATATGAACTTTGAAGCAGGAAAAGGACTTGTGAAGATTCCCTTTTTGAAACATCGGAGATCTTAGCTCAAAATAGGATAAGAGTGAGGAAAATCTCGTACAATTTCAAATAAATATCCGATGACAATCAAATAATAATGAAAATTTACGTAATTCAAAATACCTGTTACAATTTCACTGTAAATGGTAAGACGACCTACCTCCTTTAGGTGGAGCGCAGATAATCCCACTAATATAACTGCCAATTATTACAACACAGATTGAAATGTTTTTTCTTCCAAACATTCCGAAGATATTGAACTTGTCTACTGAAAAAAGAAAAAGCTGTGTGTGAGTACCTAGATAAAAGGAACAAGAAAAATTATGATTAGTTGGAGAAAATTTGATACTATTATTTGACTTTTCTTTTAACGGTTGGAAGAGTGAATTTCATTAATTAAGACCGTAATTTAGGGATATGAATCGCGGTACCTTCGTGACAAGTCTGAAAACGAGCAAGTAGTTGGAGGAATGAAAATGTGTAGATAGGAACCTAAAACGTAAGGAGTGCTTAGACGATTGCACAGGTGATGAGCTCAACTTTATCTATTTGTACATTTGAAATAAACTTGAAAAACTTTCCTCAGTAAGATATCTGCTTCTACTGAACCGATTTCCTAGCTTATATATTTTTTTAAATTTGTAAATTGAAGCTATCCATCCAATCCTCTGCAATCCTCAAAATGAAGTCTTCAACTTAAATAGCCTCCGAAAAATCTCAAATTGCGATTCGCTCTAGTAAATTCATTATAGGAGATTTTTATGAGAGATTCTTGCGTATTAAAATTCAAAGTCTTTGAATAGATACTGAGGTATTGACCCGATTTGCTCGCAAAAAAGAAGGAAAATTTGTGTTTATTTTTGAAATTCTGGATAGTCTTTGAGTAAACTGCATGTTCGTAACCCCATCCTGTATAAAATTTTTATGGGAGATTCTTACATCACAAATATTGATCCCTTCAGCAGACTCAACTGTACCATGCTTACTGGAAAGGTCACAGTTTTTAATTCAGCTTGCATTTTGCGTGCCGCATTCTACATACTTACTCCATCTTGGCCACCTTCTTAGTCTAGTTTACTGCATACTATATGTTAGACTGACTGTCTCACGGGCTTATTCACTCTCATTATAATCAATATCTTAAGCCATGGAATGGAGTAGGAACCTACATCCGCTGGTGTACCTATATTTCCACCCCTGTCAGGCGCCGCGGGCATGTCATCGATTTCTATAGCCAACGCTTGCAAGGAAGAGTTCAGGTGCCGTTTTTTCTCTTTCCAAGATAAAGTATTCTGCTGATGATGAGTTGTATCAATTTGCCATCTTCCTCATCATTGTCTCCCAGCGCACTGTCACCCACCGATTCATAACGGCGTCTTCCACACATTGAATGTGGTCCTCCTTCTGTCAGTCAAGTGTCACCAATCGGTCCAATACAAATCTCGGGTACTCCCTCAATACGTACTTACACGACGGTGCCCTCTGGCGAAGCACTTTCTAAACCAGCCATGTCCTTTGAAGGCCTTGGCTGAGTAGAAGTTGATTTCAGAAGTCTGGAAGCTACTTTTCGAATGCAGGTGCCGACAAATTGTCTATATTTATAGTTGCTCCACCAAAGGTGCCATACTCGTTTGATCTCAAAATCGAGGTGCTCGGGCAATGACACCGTATCGGTATTACCTTTTTGAAAGCATCCTCATTGTATGGGCCAGCCCTTCTTAGCCCGAGCCATTACCTCCAGAACCATTGGCGGTTCACCATTAATAGCACAGGCACTAAAATAGGCCGTTCAGTCGGCCTTTCTTTTGTACGAGTGGTTGCTTCCATCGTGAAGAAATGGTTGAAGCAAATTGCTGCCACACACGGAGCTGTCTTGCAGCCATGGGTCATCGTTTTATGTTTGTTTTTTTTCACGCGTATTATGTGTCATGAGATTATTTTCAAACTTCCAGATGTTTAGCTTGAAATATTTTTCAAGAAACGACGAACTACAAGAACATACTCAACCTTTGAAATGTTTAGCTTAGATTATATTTTTTTGAGGCGTTCAACTTAGAATACTTTTTAAGATGTTTAGCTCAAAATATTTTTTGAGACGTTTTACTCGAAGAAATGACAAAAGATAAGAAGACTTTTGGATATACAGACTCGTTATAACAAATAAGTTCAGTAACAAATTTTCAAAAGTCGCAAAATTAAATACAATAGCAAGTGCTTAGCTATTGTATTTCATTCATAAATATTTGTATTAGCCTTATTTCTTACAAATAGGTTCGTACATCTGTAGTTATAACTTTGAGTACCGGTATGGGTCGTTTTTTTTTTTCTTTTTAGGAAAACATCTCGAAAAATATTTTTAGTCCCAAAAATATTTTTCTGGTTCGTTATTTTTTCTAGTAAAATATTTCAGGACCGAATGATAGAATTGTACTCTCGTACTTCGTCGTTTTTTCGAAGTTCATTATTTTGAAAAAATATTCTACCTTGAACATTCTAAAAAATATTTGAAGTTTCAAAATACCCTCATAACCAGACTGAATTTTTTTGCGAGAAAGCGTGTGACTTTCGGCACTAAAGTTTAAAAATACGTAAGATTCGGCAATTAAAAAGAAGAAAGAAAAAAAAAAGGAAAAATACCACCTGTTCTTGATGAAAATTTTTCTATTTTCAATCAAGATTAAGTTACTGGATTTTTGATCAAAACTTTGGAAGTCAATATTTATCAATTTTCAATCAAAACTAATTCGTTCTACTACGGATATTTCCATTCAAAATTACTTTGTTTTAGACCAAAATTCATTATTTTTTTTTTTTTAAATCCATTTGATTTCAGGCGAAATTTAGTTTTTCAAACCAAATCTTCCTGAGATAGTACAAAATTCCTCAATTTTATTGGAACTAAGATAACTGGTGATTTCAACATTTTTTGGTATTTTCATCAATTTCGGCATTATTCCAGTTGTCGCATTTTTCGAGAAAATAGATTTTTTTTCTACGTCCCATTTATTATAAATCCGATCTCGATTTTTACTCCCATTGATTTCGCACTTCAGGAAAAAAAGTACCAAATACCAATGATTCCGGTTCTATGTTCCGGTCTCTATCATTATCGTAGTAATAAGCCATAAGCGAGTTTATTTTATGTAACCGACATGGGGCAACCGCGTCGGTTTACTGCCATACTGGGAGTAAGAGGCGAGTGAGAGTGATGCCGCAGGACTTGGAAATATTTTCGTACCTCTTAGACTTGTAAAATTTTTCATTTTCAATTCTTGGACTTTAAATATTTTCAACTGTCGGACTTGAAGTTATTTTCAAATTGTGGGACTTTGAAATATTTTCAACTGTCGGACTTGGAATTATTTTTCAATTGTTGGACTTTGAAATATTTTTGTACTTCTTGGACTTGTAAAATTTTTCATTTTCAATTCTTGGCCTTGAAAATATTTTCAACTGTCGGACTTAGAATTATTTGCCAATTCTTGGACTTTGAAATATTTTCAAATGGTGGGACTTTGAAATATTTTTGTACTTCTTAGACTTGTAAAATTTTTCATTTTCAATTCTTGGCCTTGAAAATATTTTCAACTGTCGGACTTAAAATTATTTGTCAATTCTTGGACTTTAAAATATTTTCAAATTGTGGGACTTTGAAATATTTTTGTACTTCTTGGACTTGTGAAATTTTTTATTTTTAATTGTCTCCCACAGTTTAAAATATTACAAAGTCCGACAATCAAAAATGACAAAATTTTACCAAGTCCAAGAAGTATGAAAATATTTCAAAGTCCAACAATGGGAAAATAATTCCAAGTCCAACAGTTGAAAATATTTTCAAGGCCAAGAATTGAAAATGAAAAATTTTACAAGTCTAAGAGGTACGAAAATATTTTCAAGTCCCGCGGAATCACTCTCACTCGCCTCTTACTCCCAGTATGGCAGTAAACCGACGCGGTTGCCCCATGTCGGTTACATAAAATAAACTCGCAAGTCATAACCAGGACCGTGGATTCACAGCTGCAAGTAATTCTGCCGTATAAAATTGAATTGACTCATCTGTAAAACAACGAGCAAGGAAATAAGATTACTTTTTGCCCAAAGGAGATGGTGTTATTAGCCTTATTCTCCTACTTGCTATTTTACAGTTATACGTCAAAAAAACAGTAACACAGCCAATGAAGCTGAGAACAGAACCGAGTTGTGTAAAAGCTGGCTAAGAGACGAGTCAACAATTTGGAGGAAAATATCTCTTGCGGTAGTTCAATAGACATTATTCTATGGATCGTTGACTTGTCTCTTGACTGGTTTTTACAGAACTCAATGACAACTCGGTGTGCTTTAATATATGTGCGTCACGGTGCGGTGTATGGTGGGTGCATGCAATTCATCTACTTGTTTGGACAAGACTGCAGACAACAGAATCTTGCGCACACACATGCACGTGATCCATTTCATAGTTACACAGCCGCGCCGCGTTCCATTCCATGCTATGAGTCAACGAATTTTCATCTTTCGCACACTGTTGCATTCGCATATTCGTCAATTGTGACTTGTGAGTAATTATTACGACAACGATAAGAATCAAGAATTCCGATTTTGCACGATTATAATCAGAGATTATAATTCAGTCTTTGTTACCACGCTTAATTCATAATGAGAATTGTGATTCTAGCTTTAACAAGATGTTTCTCAGGATGCAGCTGTGATTAAATACCTCGATCTGGAAAAGTAATGACAATATCTCAATACCGGTATTTCGGCAATTTTCATTGAATGGTATAATCATCATCATTTCTCGGCATAATCCGCTTGGTTATCAATATTATAGAATTGGTGTAATCGAATTTTAATCGAAAAGTGGTATTTTTCGGAGTGTATTTTCACTTGATACATTTTGTATTCGCAGGAATTTTACCTACTTACGGTCAGAATAATGACGTTCGAATCGTAGCTTCAGCCTATATGCGTGAATTTCAGTTATAGACCCAATCAAGCAAGCTTGAAATCATTACGGTTACATCCTAGATGAATTCGTTCACACGATAGACATTCAAGTAAGTTTCCCTTTCTTAAGAGGATATTGTTTCTCCAATGTTCTCCGAAAGTACCTATTGGATGATCGAGTTCTATGAAGAAGTTGACCTGTGGCTCAATATAATGGGCGATTGTGAATAACTTAGCACGAATAATACTCGTACTTTTTCTTCGCTCGTACGGTAGGCACTCGATGATGAATTGAATGCGTTTTCTATGCGTGTAATCAAGTATTTAAAGCTCAAAGTGACTATAAATGAAATACTGAAAATTCGAAAGTCTGAAAAAACAATTTTCCTTCCTGTATCTCCTCACAATCATGACGAATTAAGAAATTCACCGTAGCAATCGCGTGAGTTTAATTTAGGTTATCCTGTTTATTATTCCAGGTATTCGGAAATCAATCGAAAATGAATTCAGCGGGTATCATTTTAAACTAACTCATTTTTTGTTCAGGTCTAACAAGAACCGAAATGGGTTTAGAAATTATAAAACGAAAACAATCGCATCTGCCAAAAAAATGATAACAGTGCAGTGAGGATGTTTACGGATTTAGCAATATGATATATTGTCACCACCGTAAGGAAAAATTCGTGAGAATTTTGTTCTCGTGTTTAGTTTGCGTTCAATTTCGTTCATTCATTTCGTTCACTTTATTGGCAACTGAAAACTCTTGAAGGCAAGACGTATTCAATCGTTTTTTTAAGTACACATAATTTTGTTTTTCCTCGTGCATAAGAATCATTATGCTTCCGTTGCTCAATGTTTTCCTTGTTAGTCTATTACCTTCGGGAAGCGGATATGTTGTGCTCGTACTTTCAGAAATCCGTTTTTGAATGAAGTTACGGAAGGTTTATAAATGTGTAAAGTTGAACAGTACTAAGAATTGGCGTAAGGATCTAATTTTGATTTTATTCAAATATTTTAAAATTCGATTGTGATAAAATTTCGAGAGCTTATTTTTCTCGGTATTATTCAATTTCAAGTACCTTACTCCGCATCAAAGTTGGGTAAAATATATGTCGAATCGGCCAAGGAAAAATAATATCAAATTCAGAAAAAATTTCTATGCTTCATAGGTAAAGGAAGAAGAGAAAATATAACGAAAAAATCTCCTGGTCCGAGTGGGAATCGTACCCGCGATCTCTCGTTTTCATAACGTGAGATTTTTTAAATATTTTCGCTACTATGATTCCTTGTAAACGTCCGGAGTAATTACCATCCTTTATTCAATGTTTTAGTTGAACTTATCATAATGGTCAACTCTTGTTCGCAGATCAAAATGAGTCGTCGTGGAAATTTCAGCGACGAGACTATGGATGATCCCGAGCAGGATGTAACGACTACCTTCAGTAGAAAATATCGAGCTCCGAATTCTAATTCTGGAAGATTTAGAAATGATGAAGATCGCCGTCATAGAACGTCTTCTCGTGAGCGGAGAACACACAAAAATTATAGAGATCGACCTGAGTCCGGACCTCATCGATACGATGAGTCTTCCCATCGTAGATTCCCCTCTCGAGATGGCGCCTCGCGCGGGGAAACTGTCGAACGTAATTGGCGAACGCGAGGTTCGTCTCAATCCCGATACGACGATCAAAAAGAATTATTTTCCAATTTTCATTCTAAACGTGATTCGAATTATCCTCCGGGAAAGTCTTCGATTACGAAATATCACGAGAGAAAATCCAAAGGATCGCCCGATAGAAAAATACTCAGGAGGGATACTTTTCCGTCGGACGATTCTTCTACCCGTGGAGAGAACAGCAGTGACTGTGAATCTTTATCGTCCAGATCTTCTAGAGGCCACCCTCACGCGTTGGACAACAAACGACGTCGCGATGACAAACGTCGACCATTCTTTTCGGATGGAACTGCTCCGTCGAAATGTCTTGACCGAAGGAGCTCTGAAAGTCGTTCGGGTAGAACATTCGACCGAGATACCTCCAACTGTGACAAGAACGGAGCTCATCAGAAAAAAAGAGACAAACCTAAATACATGATTTCGGATGGTAAAAAGCAAACGAATGAAAAAAGAAGCGGTGTACATTTTGTAGGTTTTAAGTATCTGAAAGACCAGTCGGAAAAAGAAACGCCCCAAATCACTTGCGAAATGTTGAATCCCGATTCACCGATTCATCTGTTTCTTGAGAAGAAAGACCTTAAAACGGAGTGGTTGTTTCTGCTTGTAAAGATCGTGGCAAAAGTTAGCTCTTTCGAATTTCAAGACAGCAGAAATACGATGCTAAATCTGATCTGTCGATCGCAATTCTTGTACTCCGTATCTTATTATCTTGGCGAAGTCAATCTCGAAGAAGATACATCAACAATCGAGAAGCTTCCGTCTTTCATCACCGACCTAACAGAATTTTATTCCTCCGTTATTGATTTTCTACCAACTGTCGCCGTCGATAATGATTTTTCGAAAATGATAATAAAAACTATAAACGCCGTACGTTACATGAAAGACGATCACGAACTTTGTGTGGATGAAAATCTGTCCCTTAGATTGAAAGTCTTGAAGGAGAAAGTGGAAGATCACAAGAAGATATGCGAAGGGCCGCCGAAACCTGTACAAAAAAGGAACTTTATGCTGTTTCTCTCGGAACAACCTCCTCCTGATAATTTTCGCGACCTCGACCTATATCCTACTTATGAAGACTTGACCCGCCCCAGTTTTGGTTTTGTGAGACCAAATAAAATAAAGGGAGCGTACGACAATGTGGAGCACTGGCTAGATGTGCATTTTCGATTGATTCGGGAAGACTTCATCGACCCTCTGCGTCAAGGGTTGAAGCAGTATCTCGAGAGCAAGTCAAATATGGGACAAAGCAGATCAAAATTCAAATTCCAGAGCTTACGGTTGTATCCGAAATGTGTTTTCCTAGAAGTGAAAAAAACCGAAAAAAATCAATTTGCTTATCTTTTACACTTTGACCCGCGAAATAAGATGAGGAAAATTAATTGGGAATACTCGAAACGATTCATGTTCGGTTCATTGCTGCTGTTCACGAACGACGATTTTACCACCTTCTTTTACGGTACTGTTGCACATAGAGACCTAAAACAACTCTCGGACGGTAACATTCTAATCTCGTTCCCGGATGATGTGCAAACTGACGTGAATTTGATGTCTAAAGAATTTTTGATGGCCGAGTCAGAGGTATTTTTTGAACCTTACTTTCTGATTATGAAATCTTTGAAAAAATTGAATGCGGATAACTTTCCTATGACCGAGTTCATCGTTGATGGTGTATCGAGAGCTGTGCCTCCATCCTACTTGCTTCAACATGTTCCAGTTAGGTGGAATATTCACAGCACCACAATTAATCCGTTGAACATCGGCGATTGGCCCTCTCCTGTAGAGCTTGGTTTAGACGTACATCAATATCAGGCATTCCAGAAGGCGTTAACTTCGAAATTCTGCGTTATTCAAGGACCACCCGGTACTGGGAAAACTTTTATCGGTTTGAAAATTGTTCAGGTATTGCTGAAGAATTTTACTCGTCGACCTTTGTTGATTGTCTGTTACACCAATCACGCTCTCGATCAGTTTCTTGAGGGTATTTTACAGTACACGAAGAAAATCATTCGTATCGGATCGCAATCGCGAAGCGAATTGCTGAAAGACTTTCATTTAAGAGGTCGTAATCAATTGAGTATCCGAAACAGTCTAGCTGCCAACAGAGCAGTAGGTAACATAGTTATGAAGGCTAGATTGTCGATGGAAGAAAGCTTGCAAACTATGAACCGTCTGTTGATGGAAAAAGACAAACTTGTGAATCCTATTGGTATTCTTAAGTACGAAACTCTTTCAAGCGTTATGAACAAGGATCAGAGGATGTTGCTGCGCAATGGAGAATGTTTGCAACGTTGGCTGTTGGAACCTGAAAATCAGGAATATTCAAATTTACCAAAACGAGGTAGTGAAATGATGCGCGATGTTGCGGAAGTACAGCCTGGTAATGGTGGTACGGATTTCGAGGCTATTGTAGATGGTGGCACTCGTCCAGAAGCGATGGAAATGGGAGAAGAAACGCTAGAATGGGATGATGAAATGAGTGAGGTGGGTCATCAACTTTTTGACGAAGATGATATTTTTGATACGCAATTACCGGCCCAATCTTCGATAAATATTTTTCACGAGACCACTGTGGAAGAAATAGCCACACAAATTAAATACTTCATTGAGGGCATGAAAAATTTGGAAAAGGCGCATCGGGATGGAGAAATATTTGATTTTATGGAATATTTCTACGAACTGGAAGAACTAACACAAGAAATCGAATTCCTCCGTCGTAGACACGAAATTCTCACCGAACAATTAACCAATCCAAATTACACAGATGAGAAGCTAAGACGTATTTTAACGAAAGATATTCGCCATTTGCGGTTTTCTGAACGTTGGGTGTTGTATTGGAGCTGGGTCAAAGCGTTACGCGAGAATGTGACGCTCAATTTGGGAATCGCCGAAAAAAATTACAGGCGATTGCGATCCGAGTATGAAGACGTAAAACAGTTACAAGATTTGTACGTGGTACAACACGTGGACGTAGTAGGAATGACCACAACTTGCGCGGCTAGAATGCACACGCTCTTGAGCGCTTTGAAAGCATCTATCGGTACGTTATTGTTGACTTATGGAGAAGATTTTTTGGTATTTTGACACCCTCTTTTTTTATGTGTGTATGTAGTTATTGTGGAGGAAGCTGCTGAAGTATTGGAATCGCACATTGTCACTTCTTTGACCAATTCCTGTCAACAAGTAATCCTTATCGGTGAGTACCTTGATATACAAAGCCCTTTAATGATGAGCGATTGAGCCAGCGTTGATAGAAATTAACTTTTTTTCACCCGAACTTTTTGGGATCTCTCAATGTATTTCTTCTGGAACAGACGCCCTTTTTCAGATACCTCCTCGTATTTATTGTCTCTTTTAGTTTTAGATTAATTGCTGTCGAGGGTGATGACGTCCTCAAAATCGATAGGGATTTTCATCATAGATTGTATTAAAAGTATGCTGAAATTTTCGTCTTTTGATAATGTCTAGGCGACCATAAACAACTGAAACCGAGTGCTGCTGTGTATAAATTGTCTAAAGATTACAATATTGACGTGTCGTTGTTTGAAAGAATGATCAATAATGGAATGGACTGTCCTATGTTGAACGTGCAACATAGAATGCGACCGGAAATAGCCTCGTTGATAACGCCGTTGATCTACAATGACTTGCACAATGATCATTCGGTTTTTACTTACGAGAATATTATAGGAATGACAAAAAATTTATTCTTCCTGGAACACAATAACTACGAAGAAAATGTTAGTATTCAACTTTTCGAAATGCAGTTTATAGTTGATACCTAGGAAAAATTATTTCAGGAAATTGGTAAAAATCGCTAACCATGGGTCTGCTAGACTGTTTTCTGCGACTCAAATATTTTATTTTAATTTATTGGCGTGCAATTTCTGTCCGCAGGTTGAAGAAAGTACCTCGCGGAAAAATATTTTCGAGGCCGAGTTCTTGATCGAATTGTGTTCATATTTGGTGCTCCAAGGATACGATCCGGAGAAAATTACGATGTTGACCACTTACACTGGACAAATGTTTTTCTTGCGTGAAGTACGTTTGTTATGTAACTGTTTTTCCCAATCACAATATCTCGTCTAATTGATAATAATTTTCAAATTTTCAATCCGGCCTTAAAGATTCTCTAAAACCTTTCTCTTGCGTCCTACCCTTGTTTCGGAAATATCTCGTAATCTCATACAAAATATTTTATTTCGTCGCCCTGTGAATTTAGGTTTACCTTACCTTACAAAATTTGTTGCCTTTCCTACCCTGAATAACGGTTGATCGATTGATAAAAAAGTCGCAAGAGCGAAAAAAGGGAATAGTTACAATATTTTTAGCATCCAATATTAGTAAAAGTTGAGGATTCTCAACTTCTGCTAATTATTAGTAAAAGACTAATATTGGATGCTAAAAATATTGTAACTATTCCTTTTGTTTTTGCTTTTGCGACTTTTTCATCAATTTATTAATAACCGTTATAGGTTTTTTTCTCTATTTCTTTCAGGGCGTTATTCCATTTATTGGACGTCCACGTCCGCTCCTTTGTGACGTCATCATTTTCGGGGAATTATCTAGGGCTTAGAATTTTGTTAATCTGCGCTCGACCTTGATTGTTATGCTACCTTGCATAGAAAAATTTGTCTAGGCTAGATAAAGCAAGCAACAGCGGTGACAGTGCCATTGCACTTCTGCAATGGCGCGTCTAATATTTTTTTTATTTTTTTTTCCCCTTGAGAAATCAAAGAAGACGAATCTTCTGGCAAGAGCTTTTTTCGGGAAGCGATGTTAATGAGAAACGAGTTAATCACACAGAAACTGTGCTAAAATCCATTTTTTGCACTACATGCCTCATCGTTTGAAATTCTTGTGATCTCTACTTCTTAGGTAGAGTTATTGCCCCTCACCCCCATTTTGAACTTACCTAACCTGTCAGAATCGTTATTTTATTCAATAGTACCTCTATGAAATTCACTTGTATTAACCATCTACCCCTATAATTTCTGAGAGATGGTGACATATCACGCCGCCATTTCAATTTTTGGTATGGAATCAGGCTGAACCGTTTGTGCTAGATTATAAACCGTCGAATTTTTTATTTGTGCTGATCTCCTTCTCCACCAAATGATTGAGAGAGCTGTACATGTACGAGTACAGGACCCAGTTTGGACAATCAGTGAATTTTTGGTATTGATTGAGGTCCCGTGTCCAGTCGGAGTGGGCCAATGTGCGGAAATTCTCGTTATATTAGACCGTGGAGGAAATCTTACCGTAAAGCTCGTCTTTTGTTTTGTACTTGCAATAAGAGATCGGCTACAGCGCATGTGAAGCGGACAAGCGCCCCTTTCAGTCCATGAATTAAGGGAAGAAGTCTAGGAGAGGAGTTCCAAGGTCAACTGTCTAATTCAAGAATTAGGAAGCAGGATAGGCGGAAGTGAGGCGCAGAAAAATGTTTCAGACTTCATTAGTTTGTTCCTCGCACAAAAGAAAAAAAAAAATCAAGAACTGAAATGTGTTTTTTCTCAGCTTACAACTTTAAGGTTCTCCCATGATACCCTGGCCATAGACTTGAATACACGGGGTTTTCAAATGACGTTAGAAGGCGCAAATTTTGTCCACAACAAATTAGAGATTTTTCATTTTTGTGGATATACCTCCACATTTATCCCTTGTTTGAAAAATCGTTTATATTTTAGTATTTTATATGCTTTTAAGATTGGGACAGCCCAGGGTTGCGATATTTTAAACAAACGATGTTTAAAACGTGCTTAAAACATGTTTAAAATACCAAAAAAAAAAAAATCAAAATTGTGTTTAAAATGTGTTTTTTTGTCTTAAACTTGTTTTTTTCCATATTTTTATTGTCATTTTAACCAAAACTGGAACATTCTCTATGGATTTGAATATCAAATAAATTTTTTATTTATTTTCTTTCCTTTCAGAAAAAGCGCTCTCGTCATTTGATACAACACGTCAAATGTATCGTTGTCGACAAATATCAAGGCGAGGAAAATGATATAATCTTACTTTCCCTAGTTCGGAGCAACGCTGAAGCGAAAATCGGTTTCTTGAAAACGGAAAACCGAGTATGCGTCGCCCTGTCGCGCGCTAGAAAGGCCTTGTATATTGTCGGAAACATGGAAAATTTGGTCAAGAGTAGCCCTAAATTGTGGGGGAAAATAGCAGAACGTCTCAGAGAACATAACGCAATCGGTAAAGTTTTTTTTTCATTTTCCCAGTATTCGAAAATAACAATATTTATTTTAGATCTGTTATTCCAGACAAAGAAATGCGATTGTATTGTTCGCGACACAATGTTTACACCAACGTATCACGTCCTGAGGATTTCGATGGAGTACGCGAGGGTGGTTGTTCTAAGGTTTGTTGCGAATTGCTGAAGTGCGGTCATAACTGTCGACAATTATGCCACGCTATGGATCGAGAACATGCACTGACTCGTTGTCGTGAAGATTGCGAAAGGTTAATACTCATGAGTTTTTTCTTAGAGGGTTCATCCCATCTCGTCTATAGTTCTGGATTTCGATTTCTGTGGCGTAGTTCGTGATTTCTGGCGAAAAAATGTACTTGGTAAAACAAAAAAAAAATGAAAAGTTTGATAGCCTAAGATTGACGGTTTCTCGAGCACTTTCAAACGAAAGTTATAATCGAATTCCTATTTTCATTTTGTATAGAAACACAGAATCTAGTCTGCAGCTAATGACTGCGTTTGTATCATTTTTTGTTGTTTGATTACCTCACTGTACGTTGATGACGTTATTTTATGCTATGTACGCAGAACTTACCTGAAAGTGCCACCATGGAGACTCTCAATCCTACGCAAGATGGGGCCTGATTATATCTTTTATCACATTGTCTTAACTTGAGGGGTGAAAGAAAAGAAAAAGGGAGGTAGGCAGTAAGAAGGAGTTTGTTTTGTAAATGAACTTTTAAACTTGCCAAGTTTTGGGTTGACATTACATAGCTTGGAGTCGTTGAAAAATGGAGTGATGGACCGATAAGAAAGTATCCGCCTGGTAGTCAATAATTTAAGCTTGTGAAAAACATTATTTGTCAGTGTTGCCAAATTCCTCTTTTTCTTTTCCAGTCCAGGCAGATTCTTGCTTTGTGTGCCATATACGTATTACCAAAGGCGATTGAACTCTCATCAGACAGCATTTTAACTGGGAACCTGTTATATGGTTTTTTTTTTTGAGAAATTTGCCGTGCACCGAGCGCCGTGCGCCGTCCGGCGAAAGACTCACGAAAATTTCGACTCCCATCCTAATTATATACCTCGAAAGTCAAAATTTTTCTCACCCCCTCCTATCATGTACTGGGTGGATTACCAGTTAAATGGGAGTTTACGCTAAGTCTCTTCTAGCACAAAAAACAAAACGTTAGATGTATACTTCAAATCTACAAAATGTGTATGTATCTCAATTTTACCTTCAGTTTGCGTCCCTAGTAAACTTTTTACGGCTTTGTTGAGCCGAGTTATGGACCAAAATGTGCTAAAAATTTATCAATTTGCTAAGATTTCCGAAGTAAGAAATTGAAAATTCTAACTTTTTCAAACTTCGTGAGATTACTCAGATGTTTTTTTCGGAATCAGCGTTAAATTTTTCTTTTAAATCAAGTAAAATGTGTAGATTTTAAACGATTTTTAATTTTTGAGAACTTTAACGAATATTGGTCAATTTTTAGCACATTATGGTCCATAACTCGACTCAAAAAAGTCGTTGAAAGTTTAGTAGGGGCGCAAATTGAAAATAAAATTGAGATACAAATTTTGTAGATTTGAAGTTACATCTAACTTCTCGCGTTTTTGTGCTGGAGTGAATTTAGTGCAAACTTTCCTTTAACTGATAACATCTTTCAGTTCGAGAGTCAAAATTTTTTTAAATATTTTTTTCACGAATTTTCCATTTTTGTGATATCAGCTTTTTTTTTTTTTTTTTTTTTCGTTTTTACAAAAACGGCGTGATAATTTTTCGAGCGAACAATTACTCCAATCTATTTCAGTAAAAAAGTAAAAATTTTCATAAATCCTGCGAAAATATTTAATTTTTAGGCTGAATATTCCTAAGGCTTCTTTAGCGTGGAGAGAAGCAATTTTTTCCTAATTACATATACGCGTATTTATTTCACAAATTTTCTGTTTTTGTAAGATCAGTGCACCGTTTTCCTAAGAACGGAGTGCTGATTTTCATAAAACGGCTCATTGCTATTAAAGAGAGGAAATGGACTTTTTTTTTTTTTCTGTAAACTCGTTTTTTAACAAATCTTTAAACTTGTCAGGAAAAAACGAGGGATGAAATTGTATTTTGAAACATTTTTCTCAAACTACCTATTCTGCAGCAAGAGCTGGATAATAGAGCTGAGAAAATATTTAATTAATGATCTGAATATCCTAAGACTTCTTTAGCGTCGAGAGAAGCGATTGTTTTTTAATTATTATATTTATTTCACGGGTTTTCCATTTTTGTAATATCAGCGTTTTCATAAAAACGGACTGCTGATTTTTGAAGAACAATTACTTCAATTTGCAGGGTGTGTCAAAAGAAAAAAAAAAAACAAAAAAGTACGTATACAAAGCTTTTTCTTCTCTCAGAAAAAAAAGAAAAGTTTTAGAGAAAAAAAAAAGTTTTGTACCCGTACTTTTTTTTTCTTTTTTTTTTTATTCGATGCAAATATAATTGGGAAACCGACTTTTGCAGCACTCTGTATTTCAGTAAAAGAAAAAAGAATCTTTATAAGTCCTGCAACATTCGAGCTAAATATTCCTAAAACTTTTTTAGCGTCGAGAGAAGCAATTTTTTTCTAATTATAATATTTTTTTCACTAATTTTCCGTTTTCATAAGATGAGCGTCCCATTTTTATAAAAACGGAGACCTGATTTTCATAAAACGGCTCATTGCAATTAAAAAGAGGGAATAGAATTTTTTGTCTTCTGTAAATTCGTTTTCTAACAAACTTCAAACTTGTCAAGAAAAAACGAGGGATGAAATTGTATTTTGAAACATTTTTCTCAAACTACCTATTCTGCAGCAACCGAGCTGGGTAATACAACTTGGAAAATATTTAATTTTCGAGCTAAATATTTCTAAGACTTCTTTAGCGCCGAGAGAAGCAATTTTTTTCTAATTTATAATATTCATTTCACAAAATTTCCGTTTTTATAAGATCAGCGTCCTGTTTTTATAAAAACGGAGTGCTGATTCTTATAAAACGGCTCATCGCAATTGAAAAGAGGGAATAGACTTTTTTTTCTGTAGAATCGTTTTCTAACAAACTTTAAACTTGTCAGGCAAAAATGAGGGGTCAAATTTTATTTTCAAACATATTTCTCAAGAAGTGATTTTTTTTAAATCGTAATATTTATTTCACAAATTTTCCGTTTTCTTAATAACAGCGCACTGTTTTTATAAAAACGGAGTTCTGATTTTCATAAAACGGCTCATTGCAATCAAAAAGAGGAAATCGATTTTTTTTTTTTTGTAAACTTGTTTTCTAACAAACTTTAAACTTGTCAGGGAAAAACGAGCTGTGAAATTGTATTTTGAAACATTTTTCTCAAACTAGGTACTTATTCTGCAGCAAGAGCTGGGTAATGGAACTGAGAAAATATTTAATTAAGAAGCTAAACATTCCTAAGACTTCTTTAGCGCCGAGAGAACCGATTTTTTTTTTAATTGTAATATTTATTTCACTAATCTTCTTCCGTTTTCTTAATATCAGCACACGGTTTTCATAGAAATGGAGTGTTGATTTTTCGAGAACAAATATTTCCGTCTATTTTAGGAAACAGTGAAAATATTCATAAGTCCTGCGATAATATTTAACTTTTAAGCTAAATCGCCGATCTCAGAACCGAAGAGCTAACTAACCTAGTGAATTACATTCGTACCAATAAATTCGAGATAATTCTGTAGCTAATTAATGATAGTACTCATACTTACAATTAGCTCAATGGGTATAACCGTTTATTGTGGCATTAAGTCCTTGGAAAAAAAAAAAAAAAAAAAAAAAAAAAGTACTCCGAAACCTTCTTTAGGGCGGAGAGAAGCGATTTTTTTTTTCAAACGTAATATTTGTTTCACCAAATGTCCGTTTTCTTAATGTCAGCGCACTGTTTTTATAAAAACGGAGTATTGATTCTCAAAAAACGGCTCATTGCAATTAATAAAAAAAAAAAAACTAAAAAGGGTAACAAGCTTTTTTTTTCCTGTAAACTTGTTTTCTAACAAACTTTAAACTTGTCAGGGAAAAACGAGCTGTGAAATTGTATTTTGAAACATATTTCTCAAACTACCTATTCTGCAGCAACCAAGCTGGATAATAGAACTTTGAAATTATTTCATTTTCGGGCTAAATATTCCTAAGACCTTTTTTTTTTTTTTCTCTCTTTTATTTAAAGGACTTAATGCCATAATAAAACGGCTATACCCACTGAGATAAATGTAAATCTCTAGCGTCGAGAGAAACGCGATTTTTTTTTAATTATAATATTATTTATTTCACGGATTTTCCATTTTTGTAATATCAGATCACCGTTTTCATAAAAACGGAGTGCTGAGTTTTCGAGAACGATTACTTCAATGTATTTCAGAAAACAGAGAAAATTTTCATAAGTTCTGCGAAAATATTTGATTTTTGAGCTAAATACTCCTAAGACTTCTTTAGCGCCGAGAGAACCCATTTTTTTTTTTAATTGTAATATTTATTTCACTAATCTTCTTCCGTTTTCTTAATATCAGCGCACGGTTTTCGTAGAAATGGAGTGTTGATTTTTCGAGAACAAATATTTCCGTCTATTTCAGGAAACAGTGAAAATATTCATAAGTCCTGCGATAATATTTAACTTTTGAGCTAAATTGCCGATCTCAGAACCGAAGAGCTAACTAACCTAGTGAACTACATTCGTACCAATAAATTCGAGATAATTCTGTAGCTAATTAATGATAGTACTCATACTTACAATTAGCTCAATGGGTATAGCCGTTTATTGTGGCATTAAGTCCTTAGGAAAAAAAAAAAAAAAAAAAAGTACTCCGAAACCTTCTTTAGGGCGGAGAGAAGCGATTTTTTTTTCAATCGTAATATTTGTTTCACCAAATGTTCGTTTTCTTAATGTCAGCGCACTGTTTTTATAAAAACGGAGTATTGATTCTCAAAAAACGGCTCATTGCAATTAATAAAAAAAAAAAAATTAAAAAATGTAACAAGCTTTTTTTTTCCTGTAAACTTGTTTTCTAACAAACTTTAAACTTGTCAGGGAAAAACGAGCTGTGAAATTGTATTTTGAAACATATTTCTCAAACTACGTATTCTGCAGCAACCAAGCTGGATAATAGAACTTTGAAATTATTTAATTTTCGGGCTAAATATTACTAAGACTTTTTTTTTTTTTTTATTTAAAGGACTTAATGCCATAATAAAACGGCTATACCCACTGAGCTAAATGTAAATCTCTAGCGTCGAGAGAAACGCGATTTTTTTAAATTATAATATTATTTATTTCACGGATTTTCCATTTTTGTAAATTCAGATCACCGTTTTCATAAAAACGGAGTGCTGATTTTTCGAGAACAATTACTTCAATCTATTTCACGAAACAGTGAATATTTTCATAAGTTCTACGAAAATATTTAATTTTTGAGCTAAATACTCCTAAGACTTCTTTAGCGCCGAGAGAACCGATTTTTTTTTTCAATTGTTGTATTTATTTCATAAAATTGCCGTTTTTGTAAGATCAGCGCATTGTTCTTATAAAAACGGAGTGCTGATCTTCATAAAACGGCTCATCGCTATTAAAAAGAGGAAATAGACTTTTTTTTTCTGTAAACTCGTTTTCTAACGAACTTTTTTATTAGGGAAAAACGAGGTATGAAATTGTATTTCGAAACATTTTTCTCAAACTACCTATTCTGCCGCAAGAGCTGGGTAATAGAACTTAGTACTTGGACCGATACTTCATAATTAAAATTTCCAAGTCCTTGTAGAGAGGGCATAAAGAAGCTTGAATTCAAATTTTCTCTATAGCTCTGGAATGGAAGTAGGGTAACTCGTTTGCAACTTTTCTAACATTGAATGAGATGAACTTTTTTTTAAATAAATTTAGTAGACAAAGGATTTTAGTACCTAAAACTCGAGAACGGGTATTTCTACCAACTGTAACTGATTGTGTGAAGCGAAGAGGTTCAACAATCGATGTAAAATTATCTTTCCAGGAAGTGCGCTCGTGAACGGCACTCTTGCAAAAAACTGTGTTTTGAAGACTGCGGCAAATGTATGGAAGGTATAGAATGGACCTTGCCGTGTGACCACCTCAAAATTTTGCCGTGTCACGTAGACAGAGAGAAGTTTCTGTGTGACACAATTGTAGACGACACCTCGCCTCATTGTGGGCACGATATAAAGCGTCAGTGTCACGAGAAACGGGAAAATGTACCTTGCCCTCATCCTTGCGAAGACCGTTTAGAATGTGGGCACGCGTGTAGATTAAATTGTCACAAAACTGCGGATCCGGATCACTTGGAGGTAAGTTTAGCCTAGAAGCTTGTTTTTCAATCTCATGTACGTGAGTAAATTCTCACCTCTGCTTTTACTTGATGCAATTCTCATTTAACTTTTAGTACGCGTGCACCAAGCCGTGCGAGAGATCCAACAAACTGTGCTCACGAGCCCATAAGTGCAAGAAAATGTGTTTTGAAGACTGTGGCCTCTGCACAATTCAAATATTCTTCAATTTAAGCTGTGGCCATAAGAAGAAATTGGATTGTTCAACTAATATCGAAGAGTTCGATTGTAAGCAGGCTTGTGAGAGAATTTGTCCCATCTGTCAGCAGAAATGTAAGAGGGAATGCTACGAGAATTGCGCTCCTTGTGGAAATATGGTAAGTTGCTACTGTAGTTCTAAATTGAGACGAATTTAAATTGAATTAAATTGTGCGAGAAAAACTCATGAATGGTTTCTGAGAAACCTCTTTTTCTTCGATACTACTCCCTCATTCTTCGCAAATTCTTCGCTTTATTTCTCGACATACCTTTTCCGTCTCTCCTAATGAATTTTTAGAAGGAATGTGCTTTTTTTGTGGTATTCAGAAACCCTGCCAATATTACCTTGCTTCTGATTCTGCAGAAGAAAAACTAAAAGTTCTGTAATTTTACTCCTGCCGTGTTATAGGTAGAAAAACAAATACCGGAATGCGGACACCGTGCAAGAATTCCGTGTCACCTTGAGCCGCAGCGTGCACATTGCACCAAACAGTGTGAACGTATTCTCGAATGTGGCCATAAATGCGCAGCCAAATGTCGCGAACCTTGTGGTTCAGTGCCTTGTGAAGAACTAGTGCGAGTAAATGGAGTAAACGCTCTCTGTGGTCACAATTTTGTGGTGGTACCATGTTCTAGAAATGCCGGGCCGTTCAATCGAGAAGAATTACAAAATCTTCTGGCGAATTGCAATGCGCCCTGTGATACTCTTTTGAAATGCGGTGACCCTTGTGCAGGTTCCTGCGGTAAATGTTGGCAAGGAAGACTACATGAACCGTGTCAAAGAGACTGTGGAAATATCAATATTTGTGGACATACGTACATCATAGTCACTTTGCCTACGATCTATCCTTTGTATAAATTCCAAGATTGGTGTACGTTTTTCTTTCCGTTGTCATAGATGTCAACAACCGTGTAGCCAGACGTGCCCACCTTGCCAAGAACAATGCAGTTACCGTTGCGAGCATTCAAAATGCTCGAGGGAATGTGGTTTACCGTGTGTGCCATGCATTGTATGTTCAATTTATATAAGTTTATCTAATTGTAAGATCAAATAGTAAGCGTTCTGTGGGTTTTCAGGAGCCTTGCTCGTGGCAATGTCCGCATCTGAAGTGTACTAAGAAGTGCGGACAAATATGTAATCGAGACCCGTGCTTTGAAGCTTGTCCCGTGGTATTAGAATGTGGTCATCCATGTATTGGATTTTGCGGAGAACCTTGTCCACCAAAATGTCGTGAGTGTAATAAAGAAATCACCGAAATCTTGTTTGGATATGAACATGAAAAAGATGCCAGGTTTGTGCGTATGTTCTACATATAATTATGATTGGAAAGTCTTATTCTCAATCTGCATGTTTACAACATCGAATGCGTTAAAAGTATATTAGAACACCATTTTTCTTGAATACTTCTATCAATCGTTGGTGTGGTGTAATAAATCCTAAAATTCGGACACTCAAATTACAATTGTTCCTCTAAATTATTTGAAATAGGCCTTCGTGGCAATTTACCCTCCCTTCTCCAGTCCAGATACATAACAGTTCGAATTCATAACCACTACTCCTCCCTCCACCACATTCTTAATGGCGTCCACCTGGGAAAGGTTTGGAGTGTTCCTCCCTTCCCAATCGCCATAAATGATCTAATAAACTGTGTCCCCTTTCCCCTCACCAAACGGCACTTCAGTCTCTCCCTCGCCTCCACAAATCCCAAAAGAGCAGCTCGTCTTCTCCAACTGACCATCGATAAGGTGGTCTCGTAGGCCTCTATCGTGGATTTCAATTCTCTAGCAAAAAAAACGTTCTAATTATATTCCCTAGAAGCCACTTGCGTCTTCCCTCCCTCCCCGCAACTCATCCTACAGAACTTCCAGATCAGCATCCAATCCTGCATTAAATTTCTCGGGCTTACCTTCGATTCCAAGCACTCATGGACTCCCCACATCAAACTTCTAAAAGCCAAATGTCTAAACTCATTCAATATCCTTAGGTACCTATCCCAGACTCGCACTGGTCGCAGTCGTAAGCTCCTCCTTCAACTATACAACTCACTAATTCGTTTTCAACTAGACTACGGGTCGCCTATCTACAGACTCCTCATCAAAATTCCTAGATACAATTCAACCTACAGCACTACGTTCAGCTCTCGGTGCAATAAGGACTAGCCCTCGCTCAGCATATGCGCTGAGGCAGGCATTCCCCTCTAGAATTCCGTCCATATTATCGATTAGAGCCAAGCTCCTCGTGTCTTTTTTTTTTTTTTTTTTTTTTTTTTTTTTGATGATGCCCTCCGGCATCCCTCAGCCAGGGCCCCTTTCGGAGACACCTGTCCGCCCCTTACCTATGGGGAGACATAGTCTAGAGGGAGGGCATTTAAACTATTGATTCTAGCCAGAACACCTCCCTACGTACCTTACAAAGGTGTATCGAAGGAGGTGCTGGGTTGTCCTTATGCATAAGGCTACTTTTATTCATGGCTATTGCGGATTATATGTGAAATGGTAACTATTATTTTGTGAGTATTTCTATTATCATTCTCTTATGCTTAAGGCTATAATATTTTACTTCTTATGCATATGGCTAGTGGATAAAATCTTATGCTGAAGGCTACTTGTAGGTAAAATTTTTCTTCTTTGATCTGGTTTTATTTCTCTCTCGTCAATTTTCTGCGTTCTTCTTCAATTTCTTTTTCCCAAAGGGCCTTGACTGTTTGAATCAGGTAGTTACGGGTTTCCTCTTCATCACCATCAAGTATTTCTGGCCGATTTCTCTCATATATTTTGCATTCTGTAAAGATATGGTTTGGCGTTTCTTCAGGAAATCCACACCTGCAACTTGGATCGGTTCTCCTTAGATATTTTTTGAAGGAACCGTGACCACTAAGGCCTTGTGCCTGCCAGAAACACGGTGGTTCCCTGGTTTTACATGCCTTCGGTAATAGCATTTTTGTCCACTTGCCTTTTTCACTCTTGTCCCATTCGTCTTGCCATAATGCATTTCCTCTTCTTTCAAGTTCTTCTCTATATTCTTTCATCTTCATTTGTTTTTCTGGGGGACTTATCATCATTTTCTTCATATCGATATCCATTTTTCTCTTCTTTCCTGTGATTAGGGCCTGTATTACTATATCGTACTTCATCGGCCTGACTTCTGTTATAATGGTTGCTGGAATGTATGACACTGTCCTGTACAGCCTTCCACAGCAGTGGACCATGCTCTTGTGTGCTACATTTATGTGTTTATTCACTTCTTTTACTCCCATTCTGTGCGCAAAAACCGTTGCACAGTATTTCATCATTGCCCCGGCAATTCCCTCAAGCATTATTTTTCTCGCCTTTGTAGAGTATCCAAAAGTGTTTCTGCAGATGGCACTCAGTTTTGTTATCACCTTTGTTGCTTTTAGACTCATTTCCTGGCAGTGTGGACCCCACGTCATATTTTCATCCATATATACTCCTAAGTACTTCATGGTTTCTTTTCTCCTTATTTGGCTATCGATCTTCAAGATGTATTTCTTCTCATTTCCTCTGCCTTTCCTCTGTATTAGAAGTCCCTCTGTTTTCCCTACATTCAAATCGAGGTTTGGGTTTTCCTTCAGATATTTGTTCATGTTTTCAATTTCTTTTTTAACTTTTGTTTGCAGGCTTTCTATGCTGTCATCCCCTATGAGTAGGAGTGTGTCATCTGCGTAGCAGAAGTGACACACCCATCTACTTGACAACATCCTCAGTACTCTGTTATACTCTATGTTCCATAGTAGGGCACTGATAACGCTTCCTTGCGGGGTTCCTCTTTGCAGCGTCATTTTCTCGTCTCCATATTCTACATTTCTTTCGTATAGGTACGATTTTATCATCATTATTAGATGTTGCGGTATTTTCATATCATTCATCTCCTTTATCAGGTCCATCCATTCAACATGGTCGAATGCCCCTGATATATCCAATGAGATGGCCATAACATACCTTGTTGCTTTTCTCATTTGGTTTATTTTTTTGCATACCGCATAGACGCAGTCTTCGGCTCCCCTTCCTTTCCTAAATCCATACTGTTGGTTGGATAGTTGTGGATCTACTACTTTACACAATCTGCTGGCTATACACCTCTCTAGCAGTTTTCCTAGTGTTGGAAGCAAAGTGATCGGTCTATATTCCCCGACGTCATTCTCTTGAAGTTTTCCTTTTCTAATCATGTTGACTTTCCCCTCCTTCCAGACTGTTGGAAATGTCTTCCATCTTAGGCATGTATTAAAGAGCCATGGTATTAGACCGGGATGTCTCTTGTTTACCAACTTCAGTGACTTATAATTGATGCCATCCTTCCCTGGGGCCGACTGATTTTTACATTTCTTTAAAATTTTTGTTATTTCCATATCATTTATGTGTTCATATTCCTCTTGTGGGTCCAGTGTGTGCTGATAATCCATTGTTATCTCACTTTTTGGGAATTTTGCATTTAGCAGGTATCTGCATGCTTCTTGGTCTGTTGTTGTTATTCTACCATCGCTTTTGATTATCTGCGGGTATCCTGATGATCTGGGTGCTTTATGTTTGACCATTATTTTATATGGCTTCCCCCATGCTCTCGATTTATCTACAAATTTACGCCAGGCGTCTTCTTTTGCTTTTTGTATTTCTCTGCGATATTCTTTTCTCAGGTCCTTTCTTGTGTTATTCAAAGTTGGTACTCTTTCTGCGTTTTTGCACCTTTGTATTTTCCTGTTTAGTTTCTTCATTGCTTGCTGGTAGCTTTCAAGTTTGATTGACCACCAATATGTTTTCGCTCTTATTGGTGTTTCAGTCGTGGCTGTCTCTACTGCTTCTTTTATCCATTTTGTGAGTGTTGCAGCGTTTTCTTCTACAGCATTGAGAGTGTCAGCAAGTTTGAACTGTGGAACTATGCTGATTTTTGAATGGAATTTCTCTAAGTCGATTTTTTTGATCATATTCTGTTGGATCATTCCTTGTGGTATCTCTCCTCTATTATTTATTTCAAAATTTATGAAAAGATGATCAGAAAGGGTCTCATCATACTTCATGACTTCCCATTTTTCTACTTTCACATTCTTACTTAGGGTGTAATCATTTGTTGTATATCTTCCTTGGTGTGTACAGGTGTAATCACCTGAGTTTTCTATATGTAAAGTATTTCTGACAATAAATTTTGCAAATTCCATATCTCTCTTTCTGATTGCTTTTGTTTTAGCGAAATCTCGCCATCGGCAATTAAAGTCTCCAGTTATAACGATTTTCGGGTGTCTTAAGTCACATTTTCTCTCTATTTCATCAATCACTGGCTCTATGTCATGATTTGGTGATGCATATATGCTAATGATTCTGATTGGTCCAATCTCAATATATACAGTATATTCTTCAATGCGGCTCCTTTGGATGATGATATTTCTGGCTAGTATGGCTGAGTTACTATTTGAATAGGCTACCCATCCTGGGGTGCCTACTATCTTTTCGTTCTTCATTGGTTGTTCAGATATGCATATTACATTGGCACCAATTCTGTCTGCGTACTGCAGAGCCAAGTTTAAGGAGTGGTTTGATCTTCCGGTATTGATTTGTATTATTTTTATTACAGTCATTCTATGTTTTCAGCTTTATCCCCTTCCTCTGTAAGGGTGGAGGGATTTGTTATGTCTTCTTCCTCCTGTGACTCAGTGACAGTTTCTTTGACTTGATCTCTTCTACTGAGGTAGTATTTTTTTATATATCGTTTCCTAATCGGGCATGTTTTATCACCAGTTGAGTGGTCTGGGTTGACATATAATGTCCTATTGCTTTTTCCTGTCAATTTTATCCTGTTGCTATGGGCTCTGCAGTCTATGCATTGTTTATTAGGGTCTTTTGCCTCTTCTATCCTGCTTACCGCAGTTTCATTGTCAACATTGCAGTGATTTTTGGTATGTCCCAAAGCGCCGCATTTCTGGCACTTGATCAGGTTGGGCGTAGTGTCAATAGCACATTTATTGAAATATATAAATATTGTGCGTGCACCGCATACTTCATTGTATAGCTCTTCCTTGCACATGCAGTGTGCAACTTGTAGCTCCTTGCTTTTATACTTGTGTAGCGTCACGCTGTTTGGGCAGATACCCCATCTTTTTTCTATAGCATATGTAATATTTTCTACCTTTGCTTTAATTGGAATGTTGTGAATTCTAAACTCGTGTTCACGATTAGTGAGACATTTCTCTTTTAGAGATGCTTTAGGGAGGATCTTTCTTATCTCCTCTAATTTAGCCTCTTCTACAGCAAGGAGAGCTGCTCCGGATGGGTATATTATCGGAATATCTATTATTCCTAGTGTGTCGGGGTCTTTCTCAAGGCTGCCAAGCTTCTCAGCTAAGGGTCTTTTGTCGCTGTCATTTTCCGGGATAACGAGAATTCTTTGTATGTTCTTCTTTTGTGGGTTCTTAGCTCTCACTGTCGCTGTGCGTTTCTGTTTCTGTTTGGGAATAGCTGCGGTTGCAGCATAGGATGTTCCTGTAGGCCATCTGAATACTGCCTTTCCGCTATCATTGGTTCGCGGACCACCTGACCAGGGGAGGCTGCTGGGTGTTGCTACGTCCATTTGCCTTTCTGCTTGCGGCTCTTGTCCCTTCTTTTTCTTTCTTTGAGATCTTGGGAATAAGTATTCTTGTGTTTCTTGCCTTTCTCCGGCGGTATCGCTGTTATGGGGCCCTGTTCCCATCTGGTGATCCACAATTCTTAGTGGGGGGAGCATTTGTCTTGCGTTCTTTTCTTTGCCTGTTGGCTTCTTGAGGATGTTATCTATTATTTTTGGTAGCTTGTCCAATATCACTTTTGTTATTATTTCCTCCAATTCATTTGGGAGTATTGCAGGATTTAGTGTCTCTTTTTGCTGTTCTTTTTCCATTTCCATTTTTCGTATCACTAGTTTCAGTTGGACTATCTCATTCCTCTGTTTGACTAATTCGGAATTTGCCTCACGAATTTTTATCTGTGTTTCATTTGGAGACTTTGTTGTATTTTCTAGTTCATTTTTCTGTGATTCAATTGTTTCATTCAGTTGGTTTATAGTCTTTGTCATTTCCTCAACTTTTTTGCTTAGCTGGAGTATTTGTGCTCTTGTTTTTCTCTGCTCACCTCTTATTTCCTCAGCCTCAGCTCTACTCCTTCTGAGTTCAGAGATGTTCAAGTCAAGCTGTTGTGTCAAGTCCTTGTTTTCTTTTTCTAAGAATTGTATGTATTCATTTTGCTCATCAGTATCGTCGCCCTCCTCGTTCTCCACTGTTTCATTGGACTTACTACTTTCAATTGTGTAGGAGTCGAGGGTCCTTGTTTTCCCTCTTGCCTCCTTCAGCCACTTGTCCATATCTGTACATTCGGCCTGCCTCCTTCCGATTTTTGCATTCCATGTTTCACCTTGTGTTGGTGGCTCATAATAGTTGAATTTTATTGGAAGATCGGAGAAATCGTTAAAACCCATTAGTTTTATAGCGTCTAGATGTATTTTTGCTTTCTTGTTCTTGGGAGTGTATTTTGGGTATGTGTGTTGTAGCAGCTTGCGTTCTGGTGGCGGTTTGCACTTCCAGTCCTTGATACTGGAGGAGCCGCATCTTTCTTTTATCTTCTTTATTAAGTTGAGAGCTTCTGCTTTTTCTATTTTGATATCGCAATAAGTTACATATTCGTGTAACTGCAGAATTTGGCTAATTCTTCTTGAAATGTATGCTTTTTGAGCTTCGTCTTTTTTCTTCTCGACTATGTATGGGAATGGAAGTGGGCCTAATTCCCCAATTCTCTGCTTCATTGAGCTTGGGGTGTCCACCACACATGTCCTCTCATCATCTGTACAGAGTACCGCATTGTGCTTTATTGGATGGCCGTCAGCATTATATGTGGTTTTGATGTTAACAGCTGACCGACAGTTACTTGTGATTGTGTTGATACTTTTCTCTAGTATGAGTGAGTCGTCCTTGCTTGTGGTAGTATCATTGTTTCCTCGACCAGCCACATTGCTCCTGGCGAGGCCACCATCATCTGCTGACGATGATAATGAGCTGGTTGGATTACTCATTACCACCGTTCCCTCATATCCGAACTGAGGGGTTTCTTTTTCTGTTAGGTTGTCCATCATAGTTTCTTCTTGTTGGGGAGATCAATCGTGCAGTTGGGTATCAACTATGGCCAGCTGCTTGGTCCTGACCATAGAGGGTAAAACGTTACGCCTATGAGCGGGTTTGGAGTTTTCCTTCTCAGCTGCAGTTGTTGTGCAGCCTCCCTTGCCTCGTATTGACAAGGGGGGTGTGTGCATACCTCCATTATCTAACCTAGCGCTTGTGCATCATAGGCAGGCCCCTCTTCGGGTGGGTCGGGCCGGGTATGCACACAGATGAGGTGACGTGAATGAATGAACCCTCGAGAACTACCTCCCCATGCCCCTAGGGATTACAGGAAGCCGGTACTTCCCAGAGATAGCTCTCGATTCTTGGAGAAAGGTGAGTGGTGAAGTGAGAGAAGACTCGTGAAACTTAGAATAGATGACATCTTAAGTCAATAACGATGAACGCGGAAAAAATACAACAATTTACTAAGAACGCGAATAGACCGAAATCTTCCCTAATCCTCCCCGCAAAGGGCCGGCCCTTTGTGCTCTGCGGTTTGGCTGTACCTGAGGTCTGCGAGGAATACTGCATGTGCAATGCCGCCCGATCTTCGATCATGACAGCTAGCAGCATCCTATGCAATGCAGGGTCCCCAAGCGGGTTTTCTTATCGGAGTTTTCCTTCTCCTACGCTGGAAGTGCTTTAGTTACTGACAAGTCAGCATAAGCCCCCACGCCGCGACAAGGCAGCACTCCAACTTTAGAAGCATGACAGTTACAGCTTTCGCCCCCTGTCATACTCCCCCGTGGAGGGGCTCCTCGTGTCTACAGCCCAGTTCTTTCATCTCCCTACCTACCAACCCTTTCTCCTCTTCCAAAATTCTCTACTCCTCTCATTAGAATCTCATATTGACCATCATCTCGAATTTCAGCCCCTTCTCCGTATCTTCTCATCCTTTCCTCCATCGACAATGGACATCCTCATCACCTCTCATTCGTTTCGACCCGGCCAACCTACCAAAATCGGCCAATTTAATCTATATAAGACATATTAAAGACGTAATTGATTACGACTTCCCTTCCCAGAACCTGTGCTTTACATACAGTTCCAAATTGGGCTCCACAACTGGCTACGTCTCCTTCATCAATGGTGAGGTATACTCGACCTTTATATATTCTGCCAAACTATCTGCCATCTATACCTACCTTACTCACCTCACTCTTCTCCCTCAACCCTGTAAATTCCTCCTGCTCTTTGACTCTCTCTCTTCTCTCCAAGCCATGCAAAACCCTTACTCTTCCAATCCTATCGTACAGCACATTCTCATAATCTTCTCTATCTTCAATTGCTTTCTTCTGGATCCCTGGTCATATCGTTCTGCCGGAACAGGACGCAGTGGACCTGGCTGCTAAGCAAGCCTTGCTTCTTCCCTCAATCACTGATCGCTCCCCTTCTTCGGCCTATGACTTAAAATCATTCTACCGTTCACAAATCACCTCATCATGGCACAAGCTCTGGTCTTCTCAACCCTGCAACAAACGTCGCTCAATTAAAAAATACCCGACCCCTGGTCCTCTTCAATTCGTCCCTCACGTCGCGAAGAAATAGTTGTAACTCGACTTCGAGTTGAACACACTCGCCTAACCCACTCTTTCTTTATCCTTGGACTCTCTGCCCCTCCCTCATGCCAATACTGCCAAACTGAGGGGTTCACCTGTCCTCTCATAAACATCACACACTCATTTTCTGTTTCCTCATACCCCGTCTGCTCTTTCCAATAACTCAGAAACCATAACCAACACCTTAAACTTTCTCCGATCCACCTATTACTACAAGTCCATTTAATACGAACATCTCTCCCCGAGCTAATGACCCGTTGAATGGAAAAAAAAAAATACTTAATTGCAAGAACCTCATCAGTCACAAAGAGGTATTAAGAACTTATTACTCTTCATTGTTATTTTACCTGTAGATTTGTATTCCTTGTGGATTGCGAACATACAATCGCATCTAAAGCGATGGATGCCCACCTGAATACCATTCCGGAAGAGGGAAGAATTGAGATAAAAGGATGCCCGTTGTGTAAAAAACCTATAACTAAAACTTTGCGATACTTGAATCACATAAAGAAAACGTACTCAGATCTTCAAAAGGAAAAATCAAGAATTTTCGGTGACGAGAAAACGTTGTTCGAGAAAAGACGGGAATTGCAAGGCAGTCTCGTGCGATTTTGTACATCGTCGCTCCCAAACATCAGAGCCACTGGCTTGGAACAGATGCGCGAGAAGTGTAACGAATATCTGAAAAAAGTGGATCTGGGCAAGAATAAGAGAAATGTCGTATCAATAGGCGAATTGAACCTTATCGATTTGCTTTATAAAACGTTTGTCGATATCAATTCTCGGCTGGATAATTTGTGTGTGGCTGGCGATAAATCGAAGCCGAAAAAACTGCACGAAGACGTTTCAGCCAAGGAAGTGATAGACTACCTGAAGGCACTCCTCGACAGAATTT
Organism: Aspidiotus rigidus; assembly: GCA_035079385.1. NCBI lineage: Eukaryota > Metazoa > Arthropoda > Insecta > Hemiptera > Diaspididae > Aspidiotus > Aspidiotus rigidus. The sequence goes on along the minus strand of JAVHKY010000015.1, from coordinate 4,331,925 downwards.
GTAAGCCTGCCGTACAAATGAACGAACAGTTGTCGGAAGATCTAACCTTCGAACTACGAAGATACCATAAAATGGTCGATTACTCGTTGGTACTGCGAAGTCCATTGAATCCAATTCGGATGAATGACGCGACAATAAAACAACAAGCTGAAAGATTGAGGGATCTTATATTCGGCGTCCAGAGATTCGATCGTATAGAGCTTGAGGTGCAGAAGGCGTTTGAAGATTTGCAGAAGGTAATATGACGCAGAAATTCATTATTTATTTTTTGTAGTCAAATGCTGTACAACTTCAATATATGTCCTTTTGTAGATCCTCATGGATACAGAAGGAAGAGACGCATCGGGTCAGCTAGCTGAAGCTGTTCAAAATCTCATCAAATTGATTCACGCGTTTGGAAGTACTGCGATAGAAGAGAGAGTGAGTACTGTTCTAGTAGCGTGGTTGGAATTTCCCTCTCAGGTGAAGGGGGAAGCTTGAGAACCCGCAAGCGTTCCATAGTCTTACGAGTAGACGCATTAGGTCAGATCGAGAGTTAGAAATTTTCCAACTCCGTCTCCTATCATATTATGGCTCCTCATCATCATAATTATATTCGCCAATAATGGCAGAGTATGCGCTGCTATGCGGAATTTCTCCAAAGCTTGCACTCGAAGATGATGATGAGTGACAATGACTAAACAACGTATTTTCTTTTCGCTCTTCTTTCTTGTAAAATTCAAACGTAAAGCCACCTACAAGAGTTTTGCAATTGTTAAGAGTAGATTCGGCTCCAATTTTAGCATATCTCATTTTTAAAAACTGATTGATCAATTCAGTAGTGAGAAACTTCCAAAAATCATTCCTGTGTTATTTATATGGGACTATTACACACCATCACCCTCGAGTGTAGCGTGGAAAGGAGCAGAACCCGTACAGCCAAAAAGCTCGAGAGTCGAAATTTTCCCAAGTTACCCTCTTATCAATTTACATAGGTCGACTGTTGGAATTTTCCCAAGTTTCTGTCCTATCATACATAGCTCCTTATCATCATAATTATATTGAGTGAACCAAAATGATTTTATCAGTTAAATGGGAGTTTGCACTAAATCTGTTACCTATAGCGTAAAAACGTTAACGCTTGTCAAATCTACAAAATTTGTATCTTAATTTGCATCTACAATTTGCGCTCCTACCCAACTTTCTACCTTTCTGGGCCTTGAGTTATGGGCCAAACTGTGCCAAAAATTTACCCATTTGCTAAAATTCTCAAAAATTAAAAAACGTTCAAACTTTAATATTTTACTTGATTAGAAAATGGTTAACGCTAATTCCGAAATTGCGATTCGATGACGTCATAGAGAAGTCCCTATGACCGGAGCTGCTTAGCTAAGCCGAAGCCATTAGCCGTTAGCTGAGCAATTTTCATCCATAATTAGCTAGCCAATGAAATGACGTTAGCTATTCAAATTGGAATTGCTGATGGCTAATATTTTCTCTTCCCCACACCTCACTCCTCCACTTTGGAGTGATCCCCTCCCCTATTTTCAGCCGATTCGCATGAGGACACAACTGTAGGTGCGCTAGAGTCGTGCCCGAAAAGGGGATTTGGCAAAAATTTGCCATAAACCTGTATAAAACTAAAACGGGCTGTATCTTTGTCAATATTGAAAAATACAAAAAAGTAGTAAGAGCATTTTTTTATTATTTTCATTCATAGAATAACCTGAAAGAAGAAAAAATTAAGATTTCAACAATTTTCTGTAACATCCCCTTTTCAGGCAGCTTCCAAAAATGGCCACCACAGTTTTCATAGAGGGCGCCTACTTTGTGTCCTTATGCGAATAGCTTTTAGCTCTTGGCGCCGTTAGCCATTCCATTCTGGCCCTAAATTAACTAACTGTTAGCTAGCCGAGAGACTGGGTTAGCTGACAGCCAAACTTACACCTCATTCACTCATTATGAGTTCCGATAATAGCACACCAGACATGGTTAACGAGGTTTTTAAGTTTCTGAAGACCAAGGTCAAACTAAGAGTGACACATGTGAAGATTTGGTTCAATAACGAATGCTTGAGATGAGGCATTATTCCCAAGTATGCGACTATCAGGCTACCAGGAAACAACGCAGCAGTGAAACGCACCAAGATGCAAGCCGAAAGAATGAGAGTGAAGAACGAAATTGGTGAACTCTAAAAGAAAATCACCAGGCTGAATGGTCTACTGTATGATCAATATTTCCATCTGTCTAGGTTACTCCACCCGCAAGAAGTCAAAGAAATGATGTTTGAAAAAGGAGGAGAGGGGAAGAAGGGAGAAGACTATGTGGAAAAACGAGTGGAAGCCCAAACAAAACAGATCAAGAAGAAGCTTGCCGAACTGACCCGGAAGAAAGAAGAAAGAAAGGAAGAGACAGCGAGAGTTGAGCACAAATTTGCTCCCAGAACCGAGAACCTATCAAGCGTCACCTTCACAGAAGAAGAAAGAAGACTGCTGGACAAAGGCATCAAGTACGTGCAACCAGAGAGGCTGAACCAGTGTAGGCTTGAAAGCATGGCCATTTGCTGCGAACAAGTAATCCAAACCATGGAACACGACTTGAGACCAGAAGCCCGGACTAAAATTGGGAAAGTACTCTTGGACATCAAAGAGGATAAGTGCCGAACCTATGACAGAACGCAAGTAATGCAGAGGAAGCTCACAAATCTACAAAAGATGATCCGACAGAACAACCTGATTTTGACGAAGGCGGACAAGGGCAGCACAGTAGTGGTAATGGAGAAGGAGGACTACACCCAAAAAGTGGAGTCGTACATCGCAGTTAATGGATACCAAGAGCTGGCAAGGGACCCAACACGGAAATACCAAGAGGACCTGAAAGCTGTGTTGAAATGGAACAATGTACCCGGCAATGGAAGGACGCTTGAGATGAACCCGCTTGCACCAAAACTCAAGGGGCTTGTAAAACTCCACAAAGCGAACCGTCCGATGAGACCCCTGGTCAACAGCATTCAATCACCATGCTACAAGATAGCAAAGATCGTAGCCACATTCCTGAAAGAAGACTACCAGTTTGGACCCAGAAGAAGTATCAGAAACAACGGAGAGCTGATTGAGCAACTGGACAAGTTGGAAATCAGGAGTAACGACGAGCTGATATCCTTTGATGTGACTAATATGTTTGGTGCCATACCGAAGGAGGAACTTCTCACTCTGCTCAAAAACAACAGATACCATGGGAACCGCGATGGATCGAAGTACGCCAACATAGTGGAGGAGATCTTGAGCCAGAACTACTGCCGCTTCAATAACAGGTTCTACAGTTAGGAAAGGGGACTTGCGATGGGATCACTGCTGTCACCAATACTGGCGGAGATATTCATGAATGATATGGAAAACAAGATATTGAAGGGCAGCAAGTTCAGAAACTCGATCAAACACTGGGCCAGATATGTAGATGATATTCTAATTGTATGGTCAGGCACTGATAGACAGGTGGATCTATTCCTTTCAGAAATGAACGCGATCAATGAGAGCATCAAATTCACAGTGGAAAAAGGCAATAAGACCATCAACTATTTGGACCTTACACTCACAATGGAGAACAATAGGATAGAATACAAAATCTACAGGAAGCCGACGCATACTGACACCATCATCCCAAACGACTCCTACCACCACCCCAGGCACAAGTTAGCGGCAATCCAGAACGACTGTTATCGCGCAATTTCTATCCTCAAGAACAACAAAGAGAAGAGGAAAGAGATCGAGATAGTAAAGCAGATCGCAGAAGCCAAGGGCTACCGCAGATGTGTGGTGGTGGGAGTCTTTGGGAAAATGGAAACAAAGAAAGGAACCCATGATAGCATAGTGAGAAAGTACTCCGGATGGATACCATATATAGGAAAGTACACAAACAAGGTGATGAAGGCGTTCAATGGCTACGATGTGAATGTGGGTATTCAGAATAACCAACCCATGGTGAAGAGAATCAGCAATGACCAGACGGAACAAAAGGACAAGGAAAGCTTGAGCGGAGTGTACAAGCTCAGTTGTGAACAGTGCGAGGGGATCTATGTCGGTGAGACTGGGAGAAAGTTTGAGATCAGGAGAAAGGAGCACAAAACATCGAGGGAGAAAGAAGATGGCAAGTCACTGTTTGGGAAACACTGTAACGAGGAAAATCACGATAGAGAGGGAATATTTGAAGTCATACACGCAGAGAATCGCACAAAGAGAAGAAAACTCTGGGAACAAATGGAGATTGCAAAAGCCATGAGGAAGAAAGCCTGCCTCTTGAACAATGTAATCACATTTGACAGCGAAAAATTATTCGGCCTGGTGATTGGACGAGAGAGAAGAACGAAACCAACCAATGAGACGGCAGGAATCCAGGTAGCCAATAAAAACGCAGCATTTAGAACAATAGATTGAACCAATCACAAAGCAGTATGTTTTAGCCAATAAGAACACAATGTCATATTTTTGTAAGAATAAGTTTCTAAGAAGTGAACCAATCACAACACAGCATTGTTATAGCCAATAAGATCACAGTGTTATACTATAAAAACTCATGGTTAAGGCCTTGTTCTCCAGTTGCAACACAACTGATGATGGGATAACACCCAAAAGTACTCTTGTATAAGCAACTAATAAAGTAGATTTGTACAATTGAAAAACCCCTTTTTAAAAGCCAATAAATTTGAAGGCCAATAGGATTGGCTAAGCAGCCCTGTCTATGACGTCAGAACCTGATGACATAATCAATCGGTCTCTCTGACGTCACAGAAACTGATGACATTATAAATCAGTTTCTGTGACGTCACAATTTAATGAACTCAAAGAACAATCCCTAGTTTAGCAAAAAAAGGAAGAAAGAAGGAACCTATTCACTCTATAGGAGGAGGGTGGTATTTCGAAAAATTACGAGGCAATCGCGACAGCACCGGAGGAGTGACGGGACTTAGAATTTTTTCATTGTTCCGCGAGTGAGCAAGGGTTTTTGTATTTTTCCTGCCTTTTGTTGTCGTTCAAATTATTCGTTCATTTGTTTTGTAGATCGTCTATTTGTACATTTCAGCCTTAGAATATTTTCCAATATGTTTTTATCGAAAAAACAACCAAGTATGAAAATATTTTTGAGCTTGGAATATTTTCAAAGAGTCAAAAAGTCAACCAAGTATGAAAACATTTTTGGACTTGAAATATTTTCAAAGATGTTTTTTCCAAAAAACCATCCAAGTATGAAAATATTTTTGGACTGGGAATATTTTCATGTTTTAATTGAAAAAACAACGAAGTATGAAAATATTTTTGAACTTTGAATATTTTCCAAGATGTTTTTGTCAAAAATCATCCGAGTATGGAAATATTTTTGGACTTAGAATATTTTCATGTTTTAATTGAAAAAACAACAAAGTATGAAAATATTTTTGAACTTTGAATATTTTCCAATATGTTTCTATCAAAAAAACAACCAAGTATGAAAATATTTTTGAACTTTGAATATTTTCAAAGATGTTTTTGTCAAAAAATCAACCAAGTATGAAAACATTTTTGGACTTGAAATATTTTCAAAGATGTTTTTTCCAAAAAACCATCCAAGTATGAAAATATTTTTGGACTTGGAATTAGTCACTACTTGGAATGTTTTCATGTTTTTATTGAAAAAACAAAGTATGAAAATACTTTTGAACTTTGAATATTTTCCAAGATGTTTTTGTCAAAAAATCATCCGAGTATGAAAATATTTTCGGACTTAGAATATTTTCATGTTTTAATTGAAAAAACAACAAAGTATGAAAATATTTTTGAAGTCCGAACATAATTTCATACTTGGATGATTTTTTGACAAAAACATCTTGGAAAATATTCAAAGTTAAAAAATGTTTTCATACTTGGTTGTTTTTTCGATAAAAACATATTGGAAAATATTCTAAGTCTGAAATGTACAAATAGACGATCTGCAAAACAAATGAACGAATAATTTGAACGACAACGAAAGGCAGGAAAAATACAAAAACCCTTGCTCACCCGCGGAACAGTGAAAAAACCTAAGTCCCGTCACTCCTCCGGTGCTGTCGCGATTGCCTCGTGAAAAATTTACCGTGCGCCCTGTGGTATCCAGCAAAAAATCCAAATAAGTGATAATGCTCACGGTTTTTGGGACGTTTTGCCTCCGCCCCTCCCACTCTTGTAAATATACGCAATTGTACTTTTTGTCAACCAATGACTTATATTAACTTATACCATTCCAGTTTCTGAAACCGCTTTTTAATTTGCATGTTTAGTGTCCTGACATCAGGGTTCTTGATTTGGTGAGGTCGTCATTGGGCGTTTTCAGCGAGAAGCAAACGCAGTATTCGAAAATCGAAAAGTATTACAAAGAATTGAATGCTAGATTACGTCCTCTAAGCACTGAAGAAGAGCGCTTTAAAACTCTGGAAACGTGTTTGCGTAATACAAACAATGGCGGAAGAAGATTAGAAATTATCCAGGTAATGAGTGGAACCCGTGGTTAAACTAAATCAGAACGGCATTTCGACTTATGGGCAATATTGTCTTTTTTTTCATTCGTCCCGTATGTGTGACCTAGAAGAAGAAATGTATGGGTTTATAATTTCCTTTGTATATTCCACTACATCTGCAAGGATCGATTTCCTTTTCTATAAGAAATAAATGAAGTGCTATAGTTTAAATGATCGTTCCAAGCTTCTACCTATCAATATTTTCAAAAATCTACCACCGTATTCAGGCTTGAAAAAGCGGTTACGTGCTAGCATCGTTACATGTAGCTACTACAATGTGTGTGATTGTTGTATGGCAGGTTAGTAGTTGTGTGCAAAGAAAGTGAAAATGCGATTTGGCTAAAAATCATCAAATGTGGAAAATGAAGTCAAGAAAATCACCAATAACTTGAGTCATGAGTTCTGGAAGAACTTGAAAATTGTTATTCCTTGTAGCTGATGATTTTTGGCTCGATAGTATCGCCATCTTGATTTTCTTATGACGGTTTTTGCTGTAAGAGAAAATAGTGATTGAATATCAAAATCACTGTCTTGGGCCAAGCTTCCATACATTGCCACCTGCAGCGACTCTTTGGCTATCCAGTCCGAATTTGGTTGTCTATTTGGACCGATCAACCGCGAGGATTACTCGGATAGTTTTCTTTAAAATTGTTACGGAAACCTAGGATAATTGAAAAATCTGTGTGTTATTAGGTAAAATTAGTCTCTTCAAAAATACGATTGTAGTGCTGATATTTCTCTATAATTATTCCATTTTAGTTCCCCTTTTCTGTTATCAAGATTGCAGTTGATTGCAGGGTAGACAACAATACATTACTCTTATGAGTGAAGATGAATTGTATACATCAAAACTATGTTGGTTTTGTTACTTCTGAGACCAGTGTTGTGTGATGTCTTCCCTTTTGCATCTTGATAGCAGAATGAGGAATCAGTATGCAATACGTATGAAGAACTGGAAGAGCCCTCTGCAATCCGAATTTTTTCCTATGGGAATTTGTTTTTTACATTGTGTCAAGCAGCAACTGCTTACCCAGGTGTTATGTGACATCTATGAGAAATCGGTACAATGTAAATCTTTTGGTCTTTTCCGTTTCTCCCACGACCACCCATTGATGAATTTCAAGATCATGGAATCAATTTTTTATCTCCATGATTATGTCAAAAAGAAATATAATATTATTCACTGAAGTATTCTGAAACTAATATAGAAGCAAATAATCTGAAGCGGATTTTTAAAAATTCGGACATGCCGTTTCTGATTCGATGACATTTATTGATAATATAATAATTATCAAGTGGTGTTTGAATTGAATTTCATAATGTAGATTTTTGAAGTTGAAAGATACGGCGAGGATGACCGTTTTGCCCCTTACAAACAGTTCAAAAATAGAAAATTATTATGGCACGGATCGGGCGTTGTGAATTTCTCCAAAATACTTGCACAGGTATGTACAAATTTTAATATTAGAGTGAAAGAAATAAATAATTTTAATTATTCTATCGTTTTAAATTTCAAAATAACGAATATTATTCAATTTTTAGGTTTGCAAGTAGACAAGTTTTTTTATTTTGTAATAACAAAACCTTATTTACTGTTGTTGGCAAAAGTACCCAAGATAATATTTCTATCAAGCAATAATTTCATCCGCAGGGATCGCTACTATCGACACAATTGAAAACTGAGTCAGAACGGTTTCCTCATTTGAATACAAAATTAGTCGAGAATGATGGAGTTTGAGCGTGTTTGACGTGAAATTTCCGCTCACCATCCATGCCATCCATTGATTGTCCCGTTTTTGTTGTGCGCGTTACTAGCGCTGACTGGCCCTATGGTGCCCATCAAAGTTCTCTTGCAGGGCCACCGGTACCTTTTCCCTCGGGCCTGGTTTAGCTCTCGGCTCGTGAGTTTCCACCAGTGTTGAACAGAGAGAGTATTGATTGTATCAATGCTTCTCGAAAATTTTTAAAGGAGTATCAAAGTTAGTTTGTTGATACACAATGTGAGAAGGTGTTTTTACATCGATACATCAACCGAAATGAAGATTTGAAGAACAATACCTTCATTAGAAGTGGTGGGTACATCATTTTTGGACTCCAAAGCCAGCCTAAAAAACCAAAAGTCGGAGCCAGAGTCGAAGCAGCCTTCCATCTCTACAATTCTGATTAATTTTTTGTTGTGTTTCAGCTCCCAAAGGAATTAGGAGCTGCGCCCTAGGGCGAAACCGAAGCCAATCGATTTTTGGCTTTCAGCTCCGAAAAAAACGGATGACTCTTTTGGAAGCCAGCTCTCCCACTTTTATATTTTTCTCTTTTCTCAAAAAATGTATATTATTTCCCAAAATTCCATTTTAAATCTTAGTCGAATTTATTTGTGCAGCAATTCGAGGCATTTGCCTGTCGCAACATAATATTTTCTAAAAGTTGAATAAAATTTCACCCATTTACGTTCTTCACGTCACAATGAATGAGATATCTCATTATACGCACTTATTTTGCTTTCAGGGTTTACGCATCTCTCCAGCAGGAGCTCAAATGTCGGGAGCAATGTATGGCAGAGGTATCTATTTTGCCGACATGGTGGCAAAAGCGGCAAATTATTGTCGTCCGAATTCTGTGAACTACAACACGGGCTTATTATTACTATGCGAAGTCGCGCTTGGAAATATGTTAGTCTTGGAAATTATTAATGTGCAGCCTATTGCACGTAAAAATTATTCTGTGCTTTGCAATAATTTATTTATCTATTTATTTATTCGTTTCCCCTAGAGAAGAAATGCATAATAGCGGTCCACTGGGTCCGAATTATGACAGCCGTAAAGCGGTCGGTTGTACACAACCAGATCCAAAAATGAATAAAATACTGGAGGAGGGACTTGAAATTGCTTTAGGCTCTGGCACCACTGCGAGATCGTCTGTTGGAATGTATAATGAGTATCCTTCGACAAACATTTTTTCTTTGTTCAAGTCTCGTTTGTTAATTAGACTGGAAAATATGATTTGTCAACGATTTTGTTTTGAAAAGGGTATATCATTTCTTTTTTTCCCTGATCTCTTCCTGTTTTCTGTTTCTGTTTCTCTTTCTCATCAACGAGCCTTTTAATTATACAGTGTGGTGCATGAGAAGTCGCACCAATGTAAAAGTTCCTATATTGTCTTAGCGAGAAAAGTAAATTCAAATTGAGAAAAAAAGTTAAGTGAGATGAGATCGTAATCGACGAGAAAAGTGGAGTGAAAACGATTTTTTATTGCCGAAAGAAGTGCGTGATTGTGATTGACGAGAAGGAAGATTTGAGACGAGAGTTGTTCGATTGTTTATTCGATTATTTGACTTTTTCGAGAGAGAGAGAGAGAGAGAGAGAGAGAGAGAGAGAGAGAGAGAGAGAGAGAGAGAGAGAGAGAGAGAGAGAGAGAGAGAGAGAGAGAGAGAGAGAGAGAGAGAGAGAGAGAGAGAGAGAGAGAGAGAGAGAGAGAGAGAGAGAGAGAGAGAGAGAGAGAGAGAGAGAGAGAGAGAGAGAGAGAGAGAGAGAGAGAGAGAGAGAGAGAGAGAGAGAGAGAGAGAGAGAGAGAGAGAGAGAGAGAGAGAGAGAGAGAGAGAGAGAGAGAGAGAGAGAGAGAGAGAGAAGACTTTGATTTTTGGAAGAAATGTACACAAGTGCGGAGAAAGTTTGGTGGGTTAGACGTTATTATGGCGGAATGTCGTGTCGTCAAATTGCTGAAGAATTCCTTGCATTGCATACGAAGGTTTGAAGGGACAGGAAATGTACAATATTCCAGAAAAGGAATATCCGCAAACCGGCCAGTGCCAGATTCAGACGTACTCATTTTAGCTGCAGTGGAGGATAATCCAAATGCGAGTTCGAGAGCTTTTGCCGATCAGGTTGGTAGATCCCATTCTCGAGTAATCCGAAGACTTCATCATTATAGTTTTAAAAATTTTAAAAGTGCAAAATGTCAAGAACTCCGTCCTGGCGACGCCGAGAGAAGACTAGAATTTGCCATGAATGCTTCAGAAATTCTCGATAATGACCCGCATTTCTCACAAAATATTGTTTTTACCGACGAATCGTAATTTGAATTGCACCATCGCCCAAACATTCAGAATCACAGAACTTGGTCTACAGACAACCCACGACGTGTGTATCCAGCTTCTTCTCAATACCCTCAAACTTTAAACGTCTGGGCTGGAATTGTGGGTCAGCCTCTTGTAATAGACGGTAAATTGACTGGGGCGAAATATTTGGATATGTTGGAGGGGAGTATTAGTGAAGAGCTCGAAAATCCTAATGTTCCTGGAGAATTGTGGTTCCATCTCGATGGTTGTCCAGCCCACAACTATGGCCCTGCGGTTCAATTTCTACGTCAGTCATTTCCAGAGAGAGTGATAGGTACTCACGAATCTCTAGCATGGTCAGCAAGGTCACCTGACTTGAATCCTTTAGACTATTTCTTGTGAGGTAATATCATGAACTCCATTTATGGTGCTACACATTTTCCCAATATGAATGATTTGCAAGCAGCTATCGAAACTTGTTGTCACAATATTGGCCATGTCCAACTGATGAATGTTAACCGAGAATTTAGAAGCAGACTGGAGCATTGTGTTACTGCAGGAGGTGAATTATTTGAATATTTATTGTAATTTTGTCACTGGTTGTCTGTTACCAGTTCTTTTGTTTTTTATCCTATGTGTTCTCGTCAGCCTGCTCATTTTTCTGCATTGAGTTTTTCGAGGTGTTTTCCCATTTTTTTCTCTTTTTACTATTGTAAGAAATTTTTTCTCGCTTTTGATACCAGTGTTTTTCATCAATTACCATTTTTTTTTTTTTTTACTGTTGTAGTTTTTTTTCTATCTCTCTTTGGTTACCAGTTTCTCTCTTTTTTTTTAGTTTCTCGTAGACCAGATTTTTTTATTCAAAGTACCTTTTAGTTTTAAGTCAAATTTTTTTCCTCTTTAGTTACCAGTTTTCCTCTTTTTTTTTCAGTTTATCGTAGACCAGATTTTTTTTATTATCACTTTCAGTTTCTAGTCAAATTTGTTCCTTCTTCGAGTTTTTCCCTTTTTCTCGTAGACCAGATTTTTTTATTTAGAGTACCTTTAGTTTCAAGTCAAATTTTTTCCCTCTTTAGTTACCAGTTTTCCTTTTTTTTTTTTCAGTCTATCGTAGACCAGATTTTTTTTATTATTACTTTTAGTTTCAAGTCAAATTTTTTCCCTCTTTACTTACCAGTTTTCCTCTTTTTTTTTTTCAGTTTATCGTAGACCAGATTTTTTTATTCAATAGTTTCAAGTCAAATTTTTTCCCTCCTTAGTTACCAGTTTTCCTTTTTTTTTTTTTTTTTTTCAGTTTATCGTAGACCAGATTTTTTTTATTATCACTTTCAGTTTCTAGTCAAATTTGTTCCTTCTTCGGTTACCAGTTTTTCCCTTTTTCTCATAGACCAGATTTTTTTATTTAAAGTACCTTTAGTTTCAAGTCAAATTTTTTCCCTCTTTAGTTACCAGTTTTCCTTCTATTTTTTTTTCTCTTCAGTCTATCGTAGACCAGATTTTTTTTATTATTACTTTCCGTTTCTAGTCAAATTTGTTCCTTCTTCGAGTTTTTCCCTTTTTCTCGTAGACCAGATTTTTTTATTTAGAGTACCTTTAGTTTCAAGTCAAATTTTTTCCCTCTTTAGTTACCAGTTTTCCTTTTTTTTTTTTTTTTTTTTTTCAGTCTATCGTAGACCAGATTTTTTTTATTATTACTTTTAGTTTCAAGTCAAATTTTTTCCCTCTTTACTTACCAGTTTTCCTCTTTTTTTTTTCAGTTTATCGTAGACCAGATTTTTTTATTCAATAGTTTCAAGTCAAATTTTTTCCCTCCTTAGTTACCAGTTTTCCTTCTTTTTTTTTTCTTTTTTTTCAGTTTATCGTAGACCAGATTTTTTTTATTATCACTTTCAGTTTCTAGTCAAATTTGTTCCTTCTTCGGTTACCAGTTTTTCCCTTTTTCTCATAGACCAGATTTTTTTATTTAAAGTACCTTTAGTTTCAAGTCAAATTTTTTCCCTCTTTAGTTACCAGTTTTCCTTCTATTTTTTTTTCTCTTCAGTCTATCGTAGACCAGATTTTTTTTATTATTACTTTCAGTTTCAAGTCAAATTTTTTCCCTCTTTATTTACCAGTTTTCCTCTTTTTTTTTTTCAGTTTATCGTGGACCAGATTTTTTTATTCAATAGTTTCAAGTCAAATTTTTTCCCTCTTTAGTTACCAGTTTTCTTTTTTTTTTTTTTTTTTTTTTTTCAATTTATCGTAGACCAAATTTTTTTTATTATTTAAGTTTCTAGTCAAATTTTTTCCTTCTAGTTTTTCTCTTTTTTTCCAGTTTCTTGTAGACCATTCATAAATAAAGTACTTTTCAGTTTTTACTTGCATGTTTTTTGTTGATGCGTCTACTCACGTTCCACCCGTCGATTACCATGTAGGTAGTTAGCATGCCGGTGCATCATAAACACGCACCATAGGAACTTTTACATTGGTGCGTCTTCTCGCGCACCACCCTGTATGTATAAACAATGAGGTCATGAGCTCGGCATGAAAATATCACTGACTTACAAATATAGACGAGGGATAGGACCTGACATAAAGTTGGTGGCTATAGTTGGATGTGAACGGTTATAGTTTCTGATTTATATTTAAAACTATCTGGAAGGCGCATGGTGTGACTTTGAGAGGAAGATGGTAAGTTATGTTGTTGGTTTCAGGATTCCAGTAAGGTCTAGTCGAATATTTTGAGGAAATAGTTTGGGAGGAATCATTAATCGATAGGTGGGAGAAGATCCAACTTCTCAATGTAGACGTTTAATTCACTTGATTATTTTTAACACACGAAATACAAAAATTAAGGAGTTGACAATTCAAAAGAAGTTTAATCAGAATCGGGTGCGCTTGCCTGGATTTTGATAGAATACCAAACGTTGATTATTAAGCTAATTAATATGAAATTCTCGAAATTTCTCCTTAAGAAAATTTTTAGATATATCGTCTTCAATGAAGCGCAAGTCAAAATCAGGTACTTGATACAAGTACTTATGTGATCTCTTTGAATTTTCATCATATTTTTTCATACTACCTTATTATTTTAATTCTTGTGAATGAAATAAATTAGATTTTCTCTTTTTTTCTTAAATGTTTAAAATTGAAAATGTTTTCTATTTTTATAAAGCTTAACACTGATATCAATCAATATTCCAATTGTTATGAGTGAAAAATATTTTGTACGCATTTTTTAAAAATTTAATACATACCATATATTTTGTTACGTGTACCTATTATGTTTTTGTTTTCATACCTTCTTTTAAGTATAGATCTAAATCAAGCGCTAAGAATATTTCTGAAATCATTTTCATACCACCTACCTCTAGTGAGAGAAACAAAAAAAATGATCGCCGGCCAACTAGTTAAAAACATTTGAAAAACTTTCGACCTTCTTGAATCCAGTTTTTCGAGATAAGGTTTCTTCGACTTTTTTTTTTTTTGTCGTTTGTCTCCTGTCTTTTTATCTGCCATAAATGTTGAAAAAAGTGAATTGAATGAACTATCTGAACTAGCTTTCGTGCTCCTAACTTTTAGAAAAATCAAAAGGTTCTCTGAAGATTTGTTGTAGTTTTTTTTTTCTCTCATTTGTCACTAATTTCTCATACCGATAATTATTGAAAAAAATATTGAAGAGCCCATTTCTTTAGGAAACGTTTGAACTTACGTCTGAAGGGGCTACCTTTGAATAGTTTAATTTCAATTAATGAACAAAATTATAGTTTGCATAAACCAATTAGCCGTTTTTTCCCACGTTTTGTCTACAGAAATACGAAGTTTCAGATATTTTAAATGCTTTATTTAATCAGTTATTTTGGGGCGAAAATCACAGCATGTGATACATATTTTGTGTGTGTGTCTACGTGTGAGTGACCAACTAATGCAACCCTTAAGTACGATAATGGAAAAATGTTCACAATTTAGACTCCTTAATGTGTACAGATGGAATCGTCAACAAGTGAGTAGAAGTAAATTAATATGACGAAAATAAAAAAAAAAGTAAAATAGATTATTGAAGAAGAAATTTTATGGCACTGCCGTCATTAAATTTTATTTAATCGAATGAAAATGAATATATTTGAATCTTCTGGTTATCGTTTGATGCCTTGAAATTTCTTCTTCATTCATTGATCTTTTACACTTTGTAACATGATTATACTATGTATGATTTGCTTGCAGACTTCCATTTAGATAAATGCAGAATTAGGAAGAGAGAGAATCAGTGACTTGAAAACTTGGAAGAATTCAGCAGTTGCAGGTACTTTTTATGAATAATCATGAGTACTACAGAAGAAAAGAAAAAAGAATGACTGTATTCATTAGAATTTATTTATTTTATTTTTGTATACCTTTCCCCATTTTTACTTTTTTTATTTTTATTTTTTTTAATTATCATTCTAGTTGTGAATTTTCAATGAGTAATAATATTATTAATTTAAGAACTGTGAGAAAAGGCAAAAATAATAAAATACCGAAGTTTCGAAATTTAATATTTACAACAAAGTATATTTTGCGAGTTTTTGATATAACAGAAGTAACATCATTAGGCTTTGTGCGGTAGAGAACCTTTTTTTTTACAGTTCGACAATTATAAACTATCTCGATTAAATTTTAATTGTTATTAATTTATTTTCATGTACTCGTTTCTCTTTTCTCAAGAATCATTTAAAATCCGTTTGAGGTACCGTATTTGTAAACTAAATTGTAGGGTAATGGATGCCAAATTCTAACTTAGGATTTTATTTAATTTTTGTTGTTGTTGTTGGTTTTATTTTATTCGAGTTGTGATCAAATTTTCTAATGAGTTTCAGGAACCCAGCAAAAATTTTTAAGAAACAGAAAAAAAAAAAAAAAAAATTCCATACAGAAATCTATCATGAAAACGATTATCAATCTGAGTTATTTGAAGAATGGATTGTGATATGGTAATGAAATGTTGAAAATGAGTCAAGGTAGTTTCTGTGTCAAGAAAATACAGAACTGAAGCGCCGACCTGATAAATGAGGTAAATATTTTTGTTTAATCATGCCTACTTACAATATTAGCATAGGCTATTCAGGATGCTTTTGATTTCCAGTTTATTTAGCATTAAAACGTAAAATCGGAAAAGTAGAAAATACAAGACTGGAAATCTAGATACTTTTCTTACTAACTTATTACGAAATAAAAAAAACAAACAATATCTGAAGATTTAGGCTACTCTTCATTTCATATAATTTTTATGTTCTTCTTCGGCTTTCTATGATAATTTTTTTTTCCTAGTGTTCGATGTCGAACAATACGGGTTAGTTTAAATGGTTTTTATCATATTGCCATAATTAGAACTACGTAAATTTCAATATTATTTTATCAGTTTTCATTTTTTTTTTTTTTTTTTTCATTTTATTGATTATAATTGAAAAAAAAAAAAAAACAGAATTTTGTTGTAGAATGAGAAGGACTGATAGTAGGCGATGGTTGTCGTATAGTTACTGACTAGCAAGACGGCGCGCGCCTTGCAAGATGTTATTTGGACTAGACTTCAAAATACAAAAATTTATAATCACTAAATAGTAAATATCCCTAAAAATTCTTTGGTAATAGAGCTCAAAGCTTCGCAAAACATTCCCTCATTTTTAACAACTGATTCCTATTTATTTTTTTTATTATTATTATTTTTCAATTGTTAAATGTATTTTTTAAATAAAAATTATAGGTTGCCTGTATTCAGTCTTATTCATAATTTTTGATAATAATATTTTATTTTTACTGTTGATTAACGCGAAAATTTTGATAGATGTAATTTGTAATGTAAGTTCATTTTTGCTTCTCTTTTGAGCTTGATTTTTCTCGAATAACTCATAATAATTAATTTACAATTCATTATGTGTCGTTGTTTCTTTGATGAAGAAATTGTAAGTATGTACTATTTCTTCATAATTTTCATTCTAATTTAGTTTTCTACACATACCTACCCGATTTTGAAAATGTTGTTGACGCCGTACCAGAAATGTATGGAAAATTAGTGAGTTCTACTTGTATTTTTCGTCTTTTTTTTTGAAAATTCTTGAAAACATTTATTTTGATTAATTTTAGATTTTTTATCCTACCTTTTTTCATTCAATATATTTCTCTCTGTTTTTATCATAGGTTGACGAAATAATTAATAATTTTAATGATGATAATAACATGATGGTTGAAGATAATCCTATTGTACATGACTCCTTAATTATTCCTGAAATTCCTGTTTGTATTTATATAATTTCTAAAAACTACTTTATAGTTTTTTCCTTCGATTTATATATTCAATTTCTTCTTTTATAGCCTCTTATTGATGCAGATATGTTTGAAAATTTGGAGTGAGTATTATCAAATAGCATTGATGGAAAGTGAAATGGAAATGAATAACAATTGAAAGGCTGGATGGAAGAAATGCCTTAGCAAAATTATATCATTTTTCAGGAGGACGTTCTAAAACTTCATTCATGAATATTTCCGCTTCCATACCACCTATCGACTAGTTTAAAAAAATATTTTCGGTCTATTAGGCTAATATTATGAAGTTTTTTATTGGAAAATTGTTTTTCTTTATCAAATTTCAAAATTGATCAACATCGACTTGAAATTTGTTCAGATATAGGCATCGTAATGACATGAATTTATTTTCACATTCTAATGAAAATTCATGCTGTTAAAATTCTAAATACGTTTTAAGTCACCTAAATAACAAATTAGGACACATGAAATTCACAGTTGTGTTGAGAAAATTAAATTTATTCATTCTTCAAACTTCAAAAAATATGCTCTATGTTCCACGTACAGAAAGTAGATTGCATTATTGAATATTTTAATAGTTGAACACAATAATATTAATGACCAAGATTACTTTAGGCCATTTTGCTCTTCCATCCAGTCTTTCAATTACGCCCTCCTTTATTTCAAAGCTGATAGTCAATAATACAAAGTTGCTTAAAATAAAATTTTCGAAAAAATAGTTATTATAATTTAACTAAATTGTATCTTCGAATTTAGCAGATCGACTGACTCCTGTCTAAAAGATACGAAAGCAAATTGTACTGCATCAAAAATGATTATCATTCTACATAGCTGTGAATTTTCAAGAATATAATTAATTATAAACTGCTTTTCCAAATTTTAATTAAAATTTTTTTTTTTTAAATACCGGTACCATCCTTTTTTTTTTCAATTTCTGCCAGTCTTTTTTCTAAGGCTCGCAACTTTTTCTCGATCAATTCTTAACAGTTCTTTTTTTTTCTTCATTTAGATCCCCATTGATTTTGTTTTCTTCGACCTTCACAGTCTTTGACATATCAACTCCTTCGTTCGATATTGTTTGAATTAATCTAAAAAATCACAAGTATATTAGATCTCCTGATTTTTTTTTTTTCTATAAAGATTGTAACTTATAATTTTACTCTTCTGCCGCCAATATATTTTCATGTTCTAACTTACTTCAATTTTTGTCAATGGTATGGTATTCCCTGTCAGAGAATTATTCCATACGTTGTTGAAGTTCACGTTGAAAAATCGCGTCAGTACTCCTTCTATAAAATCTATTGTTCTGTTATTTGTCCAACATTTAATTTCTATTTGTACCCCTGTAATTTATAAAAGAATGATTTTTCTGATTTATTCCTTCTTCAAATCATAATTACATGTATTTGAAATTATTTCATTAGGTAGTACCTACCTACCTGTTTCATCTCTCATTATGCAGCGTTTATTTTTGTTCGCTCCGAATTCCGATTAGGTATTGTAAATAAACTCCTTCCACGTTGCATTGCATTTTTTCTGGTACATCTTTAATCGGCATTATCAAAATAACGTTACGAAAATGGAAATCTAGAATTAAAAATTTTTTCTCTTACTATTGTGAAAATTGTGACCCGGTCTACGGAAACCCGGCTTAGCCCACCTTGGCTCAGCCGGGTTTCCGTAGATCGGGTCGTAAATAGAATAAAAAATATTATTTTCAAGATTTAGGCTACTTTTTACTTTTATCTGTTTTTCTTCGGCTTTCCATGGTAATTTTTTTCCTTATCCATCATACGAGCGTTTGATGTCGAACGATATGAGTTAGTTTAAATGGTTTTTATCATATTGCGATAATTAGAAGTTAATATTTTTACGAGTTTTGATTTATTTTTCATTCATTTTAATTTAATTTGAAAAAAAAAAACAGAATGTCGTTTTAGAATGAGAAGAATTGATAGGAGACGGCTATCATTTAATTATCTACTGATGTCGGTGAACAGGTAAAAGAAATTACTCATCCCCTGTAATTCGAGATCCAGCATTTTCTGTTCCTGGAAGAGCCTGTAGTAAGTTTTTGTTTTGAATTCAATACCATAATAGTAATATGTATTACAACATCTTGATTGTTTTTTCGAATCGCTCGAGGTAGAGAAATGAGTTTGTTTTTTTAGTTCGCTGAATATAAATCGTGAGGAAGAAAGTTGGTTTTTTGGTGTGTCTTTCGAACCATGTACGGAAGTGCTCGCATTGCGGAAGACTTGGAATCAATCTAAATCACGTGCAATTCTTACGACTGGATATTTTTCCTGGACGATGGAAATCTCTCAGAACCTCAGGTAAGAGTAATATCTTCTAGATTAGAAGCAAGCGTGTCGAAAAAATGTTACTGCCATCTGTCTGCAACCAGCGTCAGCCATCAAAAAGTATCAAAGCCTCTTTTTCTGTTAAAATTTTGACATTTCAATCTTATGGGATGTGGCTGAAAGATGTCAAAATAAAGGCTGACATCTTCAACGTTGCTCAACGTTCTTTTTTTTTTTTTTTGGAGGGAAGGGAGATGAGAAAATACCAATCTCAAATCTGTACTGAAATTCTACAATGATATGGGCTGTCAGCTCGACAAATTTTTTGTATGTTTTGTGTTTCCCCCTACGTCTATTATTGACAGCTGGACTACCTATACGATCGCGTATTGTGCTAATTGCAAATGAAAAATGTGAAATTAATAAATTATTGTTTGCGCGAGCGACCATTAAATTCGAGCATAATAACATTCTCTGGTACGGATTAGAGAGAGCTGCGTAAAAAACTAGTTTAGCATACAAACGCCTAGTTTATAAGCTTACGTTGTTCCATGGCACTCGGCAATGCGTTCGTCTATAAGTTTAGAATGATATACATACGATATATGTAGTAAATACACTCAGTCGCTTGTTTTACACACACCATGAAGGTTCGTAAGAATTGTTTGATCAGCACCGGTTGAGAGAAACGCGTGGGTTATATTGGAGAGATTGGTTTTACAATATTTTCGTATAGCTGATAGCAGACGCATCAGGTAAGAGCCAACAAAATTTAATTTACGTGGACGCTCAATTGATAGTTCAGGATTTTATTCCGTGAGATCTGAATTGTATACGTATTGAATCGTAGTCATCAGATTAGATCGCTGAATAAAGTGAATTAGAATAAGGTCAACGTAATGAGGACTAGCTTGAGCTATGTGAGATTAATGCTTAGTTTCACCTATCTGCTGAAGAGTCTGTAGAGCAGGATCTCTTACGTGAGGAATTCCAGCTCTGTTAATTACCTATGTTTTAAAATTCTCGAGTTTCAATCATCAAATGTGAAAGGACCTTGTTCTATTGTTCTGCTATACTGACTTGACGTAATGTAATGTGTGCTACCATATCAAAATTATTTCGAAACCTAGTATTTCAAGATCTTGAAAAGAGTGAAAGGGCTGACTAGAGAGAGGTGAAAGTTCTTATGATAAGAAAATTACCGAGATACTTGGAGAATTTATTTCATTGAATTGGTCGTCCTGTTTTGACTGTTTTTTTTTTTTTATTCATTAATTTTATGTAATTTGATTGTCGTGTCCCACCTTCTCATCCTGTGTCGTCGCAAGCTTTTTCTTGAATAAACTTTGTCACGATAGACTACCGGGATTGAAATAAATTTCTTATCGCGCCCATTATGTACGTCAATTTTGTAGTCTTCCCATTCACTAATACACTGATAATAAAATGTCGTTAAAACTTGACTTTACTACGGTGATAAAGAAAAACGAATGAGCTATGAATTGCCGTAATAATACGAGGACGATGATGGTAGTTTTATTCTTTTCTAAAATTGTCTCTTTTACGTCCTCTTTTATCATCACTTGCCTCATTAGTGCTACATATTGTACGTCTTCTTTTTTTTTCTCTCAATAATTTTGAGTTAGTTTTGCTGGAGTAGGTTGAAAAAAGCTTGAGACGGAGGGGTACTCATTTTTCGTTATTCTTGAGATTCCTACAGAAATTTCCATTTCTATCTGTCGCAGCTTACCTAAAGCGTGGGAGTTTCGGTCAGTAACTCAGTTTTATTTTTTTGAAAATTTCTTCGCGTGGATGAAACGTTCTCGTGCTTGTGAAATCAATGTTTCATTTTTCTTTTAGTCAAACTAAGGTGAGCGTGAGTTGTTGCACCGTTTCTCAGATCCCGATCGATGACATTGCGCTAAGTAGAATTGCTAAGACCACGACAAAAAAGTTTTATACCTAATTGGGGGAAATGACTGAGCAATGGAGAAATTCTAGGAACAGGGGTCCTTGCAGGTATGGTGACGGAATTGAAGGAATTGTAGATGACGGTGCACGAGACCAACGGCGTGTGTGTACGATCAAGTTATCAACCGAGAGAATTTATTCTTCGATTAAATCGATTAGCCAAGGGGGTGGGGGGAAGTACGAATAATCACCATATAAATATAATTCACAGAATTTTTCAGAAATACTCGGTAAACGTTTTCGATAGAACAAATGATTGTTCAGTCGAAAACGTTTATTGTGTTATTTATTTATTTAACGAGCTTTGAAACTACAAGGTCATTAGCTCGACGGCATGACATAGTATGAGAATAGATGAAAGATAAGTAGGTAGAAATTAATGTCGAGAGAAATTAGTGTGGAGGGTCAGCTTGTTTAGATGTTGGAGTAGAAGTCAGTTGATTGTAAGAATTGTAAGGTACTACAAATGGTTTCATGGTTATTTTTGAGTGCTTGAGTGAGGAGGAGGGGGTGTTAGGTGAGAGTTGGGGGCAGGAGAAAAAATCGTCAACTGTTGAATAGTCTTGTTGACAGTAGGGGCACGATGGAGGGGTTAGGATATGTTGATTGATTAAGAAAGATACTCAAAGGAGGAAAGGAAACAAACAAAAAACCAAAATACATTTTTTAAACTCTCGAGCGCATTCGGAAGAACAGCCATTCTCAAGGTTTAAGAAGCGACTAAACCCAACACCAACAAGAACAAGTAATCCCGAACGAGATCATGTCTGAACCAGCGAGTAAACAAAATGTAATCACTCTCATAGACTAAATCGAACAATCTTCCGATATCGAATAATTTTGATTTCCTCCGGGGCCAATCGTTTAAAGTACGCATTCTCTCTGTGGGGGAGAACTTTGGACCCCTCTCTAAAGCTATGACCACTTTCAATTAAGTGACCAGCAAATTAAACGAATCCGTTCCTTCAAGTTACGGCTATCCATAATAAACGTGAAAGACGAATACTCCGACGTGGAGAAAACATGCAAACCGCAGAAAAATAAAAAGACGACAATTGAGAACGCTTCTGCGGCGTATTTACAGTTCCTTTTTCTGAAATTTTGGAAGCAACGCGCTTCGTTTTCCTCTCATATTTGGTTTCTTCGTCGGTGTTTAGTGTTGCATTTGAGACCCAAGTTCGTTAAATTCCGGTTTTATTCCGATTGTAAGGTTACGACTAAGAAACTGGAAAATTATATGAGGGAGAATTGGATCAGAACAGAGTTGCGAAGATGGTATGGTACATATAATATTACGACTAGATTAAACCTTATGGTCCATTCGAGACTCTCCGGCATGCCCCTCCCCCCCTTGAGTTTGATTACTTTATGCGGGACGTCAATGAAAAGTGTCGGAAGTTTGAGGCGAAGTTGAAGGAGAGGAAAAATAAGAAACTGTCCTCCCTAATGACGGTTAATGAGGATGTGGTTGAGGAGGGGGTGGGTGACGGTGTTGTCGTTCATAAATTCCACCACCCCCCTCATAAATAATAGTCAGGTAGTGTTCAATAGTGACGAAACATCCCTCCTTGAGAAAGGTTTGAAGTTCAGTATGCCTCCTCTCAAGAATGATGAAACCTTGGCGAATGTCGTTGCGGATCTTGCGGTTAAGATCGGACCTGCTTTTAATACCCAGAAAGTCTGTGCCGAATTGGTCCGTAATAACCCCCTCCCTCGCATGAGTAATAAATTGGGAGGAGTGATTCAGGGTTTAAGGAGGAAGATGAAAAAGGGAGATTTGATCGTCACTAAGGCTGACAAGGGCAACGCTGTTGTAGTGATGGAGAGATCGGCCTATTCTTCTAAGGTCCATGAAGTCCTACAGCAGTGTATGTGTGTGCTAAAGAGAGTGAGGATTTCAGCTTTCCCAAGCACGTCAAAGAAGTTAGGAGTATCATCAACAGGAGTGAGGCTGTTATCAAAACTCCTGCTTTGAAAAAAGCCCTCCTTGTTCCTAACCCCACCCCCCCCCCCCTCCTGTACGGGCTGCCTAAAGTGCATAAGAACAATACCCCGATGCGACCCGTTGTTTCTTTCGTCTCCTCTCCTACCTACCTCCTTGCCAAATTCCTTGACCGTTGGTTCAAAAATCGAATTAATTTTGAATCCCCTCATTCGGTCTTGAACTCGGCCTCTTTAACTGACGTCCTCAAGGATGTAAGTCTTCCCCCGGGAACGACCATCTGCTCGTTTGATGTTGTTGGTTGGTTCCCGAATATTCCCAAGGCTGCTACTATCCAGAGTATGGGTGAGCTACTCGTCAAAGCCAACATTCCTCATAATGAGCTTCACGAATTCTTCGATCTTCTAAATACTTGCTGGTCCCCCAACTACTGTAAATTTGAAGGGAAATTTTTCGAGTTCCCTGACGAAGTAGGGACCTCCATTGGATCACCACTAGGCTCTCTCATATCCGAAATTTTCATGTTCAAGTTTGAACTTGACCTCTTTTCCTCGAACCAGGTGTTACTTAATCATATTCATTATTGGCACAGGTACGTTGATGACGTTCTATGTACCTGGACTGGTCACCCAGATCTCCTTGGTGAGTTTCTGAGGTATCTCAATTCCTGGTACCCTTCCATCAAATTTACGTTAGAAATAGGGGTATTTTCCATTAACTTTTTGGATTTATCGATCTCATAATAGACGGTATCCATAAGTTTAGAATTTACAGGAAAGATACTACGACCGATGTTTTAGTCCACGGTGGTTCGTTCGGTCCTGTTGCTCACAAGATGGCTGCTTTTCATAGCCTAGTTCACAGACTGACTCGTATTCCTTTGAGTCAGTCTGCCTTTAAGAAAGAGTTAATCACAATAAAACTCCTGGCCAGAGTGAATGGGGTCAATGTCGATGTTGACGTAATGCTTCGGAGGAAAGTTACAAGGAGCCTCCTGGATTCCACCACCTCCCTCCCCCGAGACACGATCCGTGATCGCCGTTTGCGTTGGATCAGTCTCCCTTTCCTGGGGAAGTTCTCCCTGCAATTGGGTCGGGCCCTTCGCCCGTTTGGCTTCAGACCCGTGTTTTACAACTCTACCACAGTCAAGAGGTTGTTTGTGAGACTGAAGGACCCCATACCTGTCGATGAGAGGAGTGGTGTGTATAAGTTGGAGTGTGAGGATTGTGGAGGCTTTTATATTGGTGAGACCAGTCGCCAAATGAAAGTTAGAGTAGCTGAGCACCTGAAGTCTTGGAAGAAGGGACACTTAGGGGAGTCAGCTTTCGCCGATCACTTAATAAATAGTGGCCACAGCTTCCGCGAGGGATCCGAAAAGCTCCTCTATAAGGAGAATTCCTACCGTAAGCGTATCGCCCTCGAGAATATAGAGATAATTCGTCATCTCAATACTGACGGTATCACTGTACTCAATTCGTACATTCCGGAAGATGGCCTGATCGAACTGGTTTATGACTCACACCGTGATTTCTCGTTTGGTCGATCTTAATACCTCGTTCTTCTCTTGTGTTCGTCAGTTGCTTTCATTTCAGGCTTGAAGATGGTTATTTAACCGAAAGCGCTCGTCGTCTTTTTATTTTTCTGCGGTTTGCATCTTTTACTCCACGTCGGAGTATTCGTCTTTCACGTTGACCAGCAAATGCCGAATCACCCACTTTCTTCTTACTCTACGCTTTTGTGTTCATATCCATTTTAATTTGGAGTTGACGGCTAGTCATACCTGAATAGACACTGGCAGGGCATCACATTGGGATGAATCGCTCATCTAGGCGGCAAAAAATCGAAAAAGTGACTTCGCCAAAATATAATGTAACTTTGAACATTGTTTTGTACTACTTTAAGAATCCTGAATCATGTATTGAAGAGTCTGTAGTCGCATTGAAGGACGCCTTACGGTTAGTTGAATAATGGGGAGAGTAGAAGGTGCGGGGATTAGTTATTCCGTCGCTGTAGAGCTCACTGTTGAACCAGTGTCGTACTTATTGGCATGTACTTTTTTAAATACTGAATCTGAAGTATTTTTAACGCTCTTTTACGTGGTTCTAATGGTTTTTAGCTGTGTTGTCAATTAAAGCTGGAATGAAGCATTGCCAGTAAGTACTACATACGTGTTCAAAATGTAAGTTATTTAGACTGGCAAAAATTTGTGCCAATATGTGCCGACAAAGTATAACCACAAACAAACGCACAAAAACGTTCACTTTAATCGTGCATTAACACTTGTTGCATTAACTTGCATTTTGCAGTGATATGAGCATGGTTTTAAAAGTATATGTGGCTTACAACAAGAAATAATTTGGATTTTTTTCACGGTATGAAGGAAAGTACCATCCTGAAGAGTGTGCGTCGGCCGTTGGGAAAGGCCAGAATGGTGTACAACAGATTGCATATATTCTCCCCAAGTACCCTACACGGTTTGGTGTACCAGTAGTTACTCTGCAACGCTTGACGGGTGTGCATAGGTAGTCTTTATAAGGAGTGACTTCAAAAAACTTCACAAAAAAGTTGCTCAAAACTCCATTTATAGAAGAATTTTTTTAATCTCCAAATTTTTGATCCAAAAAAATTTTACAGTGTTAAAAAGAGACAAATTTTCAATGATTCTAAAGTGAAATAAAAAGCTCATTAAAGAAAATTTTCCAATTCGGCTTTGATACCGTCTTATTTTCCAATTCGGCTTTGATACCGTCTTCAATTGAAGCTTTCTAAAAAATTAGAAAGATTCATTGAAAACTCGAGCAGTGAAAAACTTTTTTCACAATAGTAACTGAAGAAGATGATTTCAAGCTAATTTTCTTCCCATTTGAATTTTATTTGTATTTTTGCAGATTAAAATTTAAGGATGGTTGTGGAGAATTCCAATGAGTTGAAAATATTTAATCGGTAAAATAATTTTTTTAGTTACTAAACTTGCCCTTATTATTTATTTCATTGAGAAGACGCTGACAACACCTAAAAAAAAGTATCAAAATTGCTAAAGAAAACTGTTGGAGAAGAAAAGGAAAAGAAGAAGAAGGAGATGACTACAACGATGAGTTTTTCAATTGAAGATTTATATGATGAGAATTTAAAAAAAAAAAGAACAAAATAAGTGTAAATAGCTATAGGTAGTACTAAACAAATTATAGAAAAATTTATTTTTTTTCAAACTTCCTTCAGAGGCACACAATAATTCATATAAATGTGACAAATCAAATAGTGAACGAAGGGGTTCATATTAGATGTACGACAGAATTGAACTTTTGTGGAGAGGGGAAGGGACTCTCAATTGGAATGAATTTCGGATTTGTTCTGTGGTTTAATAAAAAACCTATTTCTACTGGAGAATCTCTATTTACATCATTATCATAACAAATTATAGTATCAAATACTTGTGGTTGAGGGAGGGGACTTCAAATCAAGAAAATGGATTCCAGATGTGTGTTCTGCGGAGCAAAAACCCCCAAACCGATCTTTCTGACAAAAAATCTGCATTTATTCTCTGCCAAACATGTGTAAATATGTGTGGAGAGGGGAGGGGGCTCCGAATCCGAAAATGGATTTTAGATTCATGTTTTACAAGTATTAAAACCCCCTGGTCAAGACGGTCAAAGTAGTTTTCTTAATTTTTTTATTTTTTGCCGGCTACGAAAGTGTTTCATCCCACTGTGGGGCAATCCCTACACGCCACCCTATGAACACGCCCCCCCTCTCGTCCATCGGAATGGTATTATAGAAAGCCGGCCGAAAACCAAAGAGACGGAGGGCACGGTTCAACTCCAAAGAAAACTTACCCAGAAACAGCAGTCGAATCCACCGCTTCCTACTATCAGAGTGCGAATCCGGGCGAGCGAGGTCGTAGAATCGAGACATTTCCTTGTAAGCCTCCTACGAACCATAAGGTCAATGTCCACTTGACCTGCTTCACTCTCGCAACGTGCTTTATCGTCACTAGTTCTTTATGAAAAGCGGCCTGGCTTAGAGGGATGTGAGTGAGGCGATGTTTTAAACTATTAAAAGTATGTGGGCAACAGGAATGAAGGCCAACCTGTGGATAGCAATATCGGTCGCTGTATCTTGACGGTAAATACCGAATTCATGGACAACGTCAATGACGGAGATAGTCAAGTCCAAAATGTTTATAGAGGAGCCACCAACTTCCAGTGTAAATTTTATGGGAGGGTACAGGCTGTTCAAATAAGCGAGAAACTTACTAAGGAGTTCTACAGGACCGGTTCACGCACATAAAATGTCGTCAACCAAAAACACCCGGCCCGAAGAGAATAGGTCAAGCTCGAATTTGGACATGAAGACTTCTAAGATGAGAGAACCTAAGGCCACACCTCCTCGGGGAACTCGAAGAATTTCCCATCAAGTTAACAGAAGTTAGAGGACCGACACACGTTCGAAAAATCAAAAAATTCACCCAATTCCTCACGAGGGCGCCAGATTTGACAAGTAAGTCTCCGATCTGTTGGATAGTGGGGGCTTTGGGGATGTTAGGAAATAACCCAACAACATCGAAGGAGCATAAAATTGATACCGTAGGATGACATACATCCTTCAATTTGTCAGCCAGGGAGCCCGAGTTCTTAACTGAATTGGGGAAGGTTCTTTGATTCGAGGTACCATATCAATCTTTTGTTGAGGATTCTTCTATCATATATAGCTCGAGAGTCGAAATTTTTCCAAGTCTCTCTCCTATCATATATGGCTCGAGGGTCGAAATTTTTCCAAGTTTTTCGCTGGACTGCGGACGGCGCACGCCAGATTTCTCAAATAGCCCCCCATACAACAGGTTCCCTGTTAAAATAGTCCGATGTCTGGCCAAAAAGGACTTGAAAAAATTTTGCTTCTTTTCTTGAGCTATATATAGTAGGAGGAGATTATTTACTTATTTATTAACAGAGAACCTGTTCTATGTTTTTTTTTTTGAAAAATTTGCCGTCCGACATCCGAGTCCGACGTCCGGCCAAAATGGACTTAGAAAAATTTTGCTTCTTTTCTTGAGGTATATATGAAAGGAGGGGAATGATAAGAAGGGTATTCAGGTTTACTTATTTATTTACTTACTTACTTATTTTACTTAATTAATTAATTAATTAATTAATTAATTAATCAATCAATTAAATAATTTTATTTCATTTATTCATTTTTCTTATTTAGTTTCTTTCTTCTTTTTTTTCTTTTTTTATATGATAGGAAGAACTTAGAATAGTTTTGTTCTCCAAGTCATAAATATTAAAGAAGGAACTTCAAAAATTTTTGAATTCTTATCATAATATTCTATTCATTCATTTAATTAATTTATTTATTTATTAATTCATTATTTTATTTATTTATTTATTTAGTTTCTTTCTTTCTTTAACAAAGAATTATAATATCATTAAATAATTAATTCTAATTTTTGGTATATGATAGGTAGGCAAGTCCCCTATCATAATAATTATACATATACCTCGGAGGTTAAAATTTGAACAGGGAATATGTTCTATGGTTTTTATTTTTTTTTTGAAAAATCAGCCGTCTGTTGTCCTTCAAGGTATACATATTAATTTATTCTCCAAGAGTCCAAGTCATAAATATTAAGGAAGAGACTTGAAAGATTTTGAATTTTTGTCATAATATTTAATTAATTTATTAATTAATCAATTTATTTGATTATTTATTTAGTTTCTTTTTTTCTTTCTTTCTTTCTTTCTTTATATTATGATAGGAATGATTCGAAATAGTTTTGTTCTTCAAGTCATAAATATCATAGGAGGGACTTCAAACATTTTTGAATTCTCGTTCTAATATTTTATTTATTAATTTAATTAATTAATTAATTAATTAATTAATTTATTTATTTATTAATTTATTTATTTATTTATTTATTTATTTAATTTATTTAATTTATTTATTTATTCATTTATTCATTTACTTACTTATTTATTCATTTATCTATTTATTTACTTACTTATTTATTTATTCATTTATTTATTTATTTGTTTATTTATTTAGTTTCTTTCTTTCTTTCTCTCTATAGGAAGGACTTGAAACAATTTTGCTCTCTGTGTCATGAATATTAAAGAAGGGACTCGAAAAACTTTGAATCCTTGTCATAATAATATATGACAGAAAGAGACATAGAAAATTGGTGTTTTCTCAATGCAGTTCCACACTACGCTAGTGGTTGAATTGACGGTGCCTTTTCTTTCATAGTGGTTTCCCCAATAGGCCTATAAACTTAATTACTAAAACAAATTCGACCCATACAACAGATTCCCTGCGTTTCTTGTTCAGCATCATTAAGGAAGCCTCAATTTTTACCTCGATCAATCTCGGAGAGTCGAAAAAATTTCAATTACGCTTTGATGGGGCTGAGGAGGACGGTTCTGTAAAGTTTTTGATTATTAGTCTTTGTGGGGAAGATTATGCAAACCATATTCAACTTGACTCTGGCCCAAAAAGATAATTATAGAACAACATTTTTCTATCAGGAAACCTGTTTTATGAAGAGGGGAGAGGTAATTTGAAGAAAGATGACGGGGTCTCTGGCAAAACGTGGGACGATGAAACAGGTTTCCTGTTGAAATTTTGATACTTACAGGAGGGGGACTTGGTATAATTTTTCTTACAACTGTTCGATTTATATTAGCAATTTGACATAGTTCTTGATGAAGGGAATATAGGGAGTCCCAGGCTAAAATTCAGAGGGCAAACGAACGTGGCTTCGGACCTCTTACATTGTTTGTTTTCCTTTTCTTGGAGATAATTCCATGATTTTAGCCTCTCCAAACGAACCTCCTAGATCCGGGCTCAAGAGACCAAAAATAAAAAATTCATAAATATCCCCGATTGTTTTTTCATACATTTCATGATTTGAGTCTAATGCCTTATGAATAAGTTAAGAGTAGCCTAACACGAGAGACTTCGGGATAGTGTTTCAACGGGAAACCTGTTTTGAAAAGAGGAGGGAGGTTATACCGAGAAAGAACGACAACACCGTCCTCGTATTGTGGCTCCGAAAGAGCGAGAGATCTGATCCCTTTTCGAGACTTGGGAAAATTTGGGCTCTCGAGCCAACGATCTCAAGAGGAAGATTTGAAAAATGTCGACTATCATCCTGCATAAGTGTATGCCGTCGAGGGAGGGGGTGTACAGAAATGTCAACTTTCGAGTTACATAGAAGAGGATTGGGTGCTTGAAGAAAATTCTGATTACGAAGAATTTCGACCTTTCAGCTACGGGTAGGGATGTAGAAAAATTTAGATTTTTAATCCATGTAAGAGTTGAAAAAATGTCGACCTTCGAGCGGTATACATGTGAACTACAGGTACGGAGGCCCGACTTGGATGATTCTCGATCATTAAGCTGAGTTTGTGAGAGGGGGGAAGGAGTGATGGAAGAATTTTGACCTTTGAGCCATATCTATGAGGTTGACTCTCCAGCTGTGTATTTGAAACGGGGTGGAGGCCTTGAAAAGATTTCTTTATTCAAGCTAGAATTTCGATCGTATTTCCTAGAATTTTAGAGGAGCTCAATTCACTTTTCATTTAGCGCCTTATCTCGTAGTTTGTCTAGACGAGGCAAAACTATTTCTGTCCACTTAGTGAATTGCATCAATTTCACTCTACGGTTGAACTAATTTATCGTGAAAATACCTCCGGCAACCTCGCCGCTAAAAGCTACAACATTTACTATTAAAACGACCTTAAACTTGCGAAACAAAAAACTTTGAATTAGATACCTACTAAGTAATAAGTGAAAATACCATATACTCCTTAAATGCGGATGTAAATATTTAATTTCTCGCGCTATCTAAAATATGTGGCCTGAATTTCTGTTGCAGGAGTAAAATTCACTACGAGAAACATTGCGGGGACTGTGAAGTATGCCGCAAATAGAACAATCTTTATGGGCGACCTTGACATTGCGACGCAATGTGGTCGCAATGCTTGCGTTTCTGGGATTTGTCAATGTATACACATTACGAGTGAACTTGAGTGTAGCCATTGTAGCAATGACGAAAGATCATATGGTCGTCGCTGAAAATGGTACCGTCACTTACGTAAGCGATTGTGGCTTCAATATTTGAAATTGATGACAATTTGCCGCCGTATAATTTTTAGATTTAAACTGCTTTTCAGGAGAAATACTTCGACTGGGATTCGCGCGACAAAGGAAACATTCTGAGCTCTTTCTTCTACGGGTACATTTTTACCCAGTTGGCTGGCGGATGGTTGGGTCCTAGAGTTGGTGGCGCGAGTCTTTTCGGCGTCGGTGTCTTTGTGACCGCGCTACTGAGCGTTCTGACGCCGTTGGCTGCCAGTTTCGGAGCAGGAACGTTGATAATTGTGCGAGTTATCGAAGGGTTCTTCGAGGTAAATGAATATTTTGAAGGAGGAATCCTTGGTGTTGCTCTAAAAAATTGAAGCGATTGGGTTTGCGAGGATTCCTTCATCTCTTGATGTGTAATCGAAGAAGAATCTCGAAAAAATCTTAAGATCTTGAAAATGCCTTAGCGTAAGAGAATTGATGAAATACTTGTGATAAACAGTCGGCTCAAATTTGTAGGGCGTTACCTATCCGTGTATCCACGCTGTTTGGTCGCGTTGGGCGCCACCACAAGAGCGGACACGTTTAGCCTCACTAGGCTTCTCGGGAAGTTTTTTTGGCACGGTTATCGCGTTTCCCGCTTGCGGCTTCTTTGCCAACCATTTCGGATGGCCGTCTACATTTTATATTCCTGGTAAGAACAAGTTCTTTGTTACCACATTATTATCTAAAATCGTTTATTCATTAGCATAATATTAAAATGCAAGTGTCAATGATCCATCTCAGTTTATTGTTTATAGGTATACCTTTATTATCTGTAGTGTTACCTTATTTATGAATACATATACAATAGAAAACATCGGTATTCATCAAGCAAGAGACTTCGGTAGGATTACAAGTTTAATTTGTCGAGCACAAACGCATAGAGAAATGAGGTTAGCGAACCTAAGTGTGGTAACGGTATTTTGCGATCGACAACGAATCAATATTAGAATGATTTGAAGTTTTTTATTGCAAATAATTACCGGTTGAAAAATATCTGATTAAAGTCGCGAGAGGACAAATAAATATTGGAAAAGGTCGTTTCATTGTGCATTTTCTTTCTTTGTACGTCATCAGCTTTATCTCCTTATTTTTGATTCCAAATTTCTACGGTTAATCAGCCACGGTGGTACGAAAATTGACTATTATTCACGTACGTGTGATACAAGATTTAGAAAGGATGCTTGTGGTGCTACTCGGAATGTAAATATCTAACGATTAAATTAATTCATTGAACAAATTAATACTCGAAAGTACGTTGAAGACATATCTAAAGAATTTACTGACGTTATTTCTGTACGACGCGTGTAAACGAGAGACACATCTACTTTGTACTATATTCGGCAACTGGTTGCTGTACACTGATACAAAGAAGCATAATAGAAGCGTAATAGTTTTACGACTTCAGCTGATACTAAAAACACTTCTCTGTCGCACATATAGGATACTTACGTATTATATTCGCATTTCACTTTCAAAAGCTGGAATTGAGCTTCTCCGTCAAAAGTTAGAGATTATCAAATTTATTTGAAGGTGAGAAAGGTTTAGGCCATCAGTATAAAATCATGCGCAGAAGTGAGATATTGTTAGAAAAAGGGTACAATATGTGAATATTAGACTTTTTCGAATTATAGTATCTCACTAGCTCTCCGACTATTTGCTGTTCCTCTCTGTTTCTCTTATTAGTTGGATGGCAGAGAATCGTACCTATATGAACAGCGCAGCCGACCATTATAGTTCAGTTCATCAGATTGTAAGCTCAGCGCTGTTCTCAGCTTACGCTTTCAACTTACTATTGTTATCTATTACGTTTGAGGTAATGGGCACCTGTGTTGTTCCGGTACAGAGAGCCATTGACATTCAGTACATTATATTGGTGGTGCACGGTGGTGGTTGGTAGGGACGTACATATAATACAAAACTGAGAAAGAATTGTCCACTCTGATAGGCTGAAAGCCGGACCGTTACCTACAATCATAACAACAATTATTTCTGTCAACATTTCTTTTCATGAGAATATGATTGCTAAATAATTTATCGAGAATTTCTTACTTATAGGCCTACTACCTTGAAATAGGTGACCAAAATCGAATCTGAATGCCTTTATTGGCGACCTTTATATATACATAAATTTAGGTGAAAATTTAGTATTATTAATTAATTTAAGATCGTCGGCCCATACAGAGCAAAGACTTGGACGATATTAATGGGGTTTCATTGGCAAAACTTTCAACAAATTGCAGAAAATCTTTGCTCTTTTGAAATAGGTGATACGCAATATGAGAAAATATTACAAAATCTATACCTATGACACAGGTATCAAAAAATGTATAAGATTAAATGAAAGTGAAGAATATTCAAATTACAAGAAAGGAGAAATAACTAAAAAATAAACATTTATGTCATACTTGTAACATAAGAGCAAACAAAGTGCACCGTTTTGGTGGTAAACTTCTAAAATTTCAAGGGTGGGCTTAAAGAGTAACTGCACTTTCCCTGTACAGCGGCTCCAAGAAAATTAATTAGGATTTCTCTATCAGTCTTATAGTACCCATTTTAATTTCAAAAGACTGTGAATGAAATGGACAAAATGACTCGGGTAATGAAGTATGAAGAAGAGTGTAAGAGACCTGCAATCAGTAGCGTAGTTGCACCAATGTTAGCTTGAGGAAGAGGCGAAGAAGGCAAAAGGCATCATTAAGTATACTGTGGGCTAGACATTGATGTATCCGTATTATCATGATTGCTAAAACTTGAGGCACGTTTGGTCCCTTCTAATGAACCAATAGCTGTTGGAAGATCTTAGCAAGATCAACATTAAACTACATCACACCAAAAGAGCACAGGCATTTACGGATTTTATACAAATTATAAAATTATTTTCAAATTTCACAAACAATACACAATTTATTGATTTTACAAGTTCATTATTTTTTTAAGAATACAAAATTTACAAAAAAAATGAGAAGACAAAAATTACCAAAAATATTACAAAAAGTTACAAAAAGTTACAAAAAGTTACAAACTTTACAGATGATACAAAATTTTACAATTTCCCAAAAAATACAAAATTTGAAAATTTTACAAAAATAGATTTTACTGAAATTACAGAAAAAATCATAGAGAATTCTTTTATAAACTCTTGAGTTTCAATTTAATGATGCATTCCACCAATTGACTACTTAATGTATTCAAGAACTGCACAACTATATTTTACAACAAAACCCCACAAAAAAAAAATTGACTTACTTACTGATTTTACAAGAAGTACACAATTTATAAAATTTATAAGAAATGAAAACATTAAATTTACTAATTTTGTAGATAATACAGGTTTTATAAAAAAAAGTTATTAAATTTATCAAGTTTACAAAAATACAAATTTAATTTTCAAGAATACAAAATTTACAGACTTTACAGACAATAAAAAATTTACAAATTACATAAGGTACAAAATTACAAATCTTATAGACAATAATTATAGAAAATTTATAAACAATTCTATTTGAGTTTTGATTCAACAACTTGTTCCACAAATCCACGGCTTAATGCGCTCAAGAGCTACAGAACCAAATTTTACAAAAAACCCAAAATTTACAGATTTAAAAAAAAATACAAATTTTACCAAAAAAAGGGAAAAAAAAAAAAAAAAGATACCAAATTTATTCCAATTTGGAAAATTAACAGATATTATAGATTTTATTAGAAATATAGGATTTATGTATCAATTTTACAAAAAATACAAATTGTATAAAAAATAATATAAAATTTACAAAAAGTACTAATTTTACCAAAAATATAACAAAAGATACACAATATTATATAGGGGTTACAGATGGTACAAAGTTTAAAATTTTACAAAAAATACAGAATTTAGAAGAAAGTACAGAATTACCTGGTTTACAGAGAATATAGAAGAATTATTTAAAAAATTTTTCTATCAACTCCCAAGTTTTGATTTAATAATGCGTTCCACCAATCAACTGCTCAATACATTCAAGAGCTGCGGAATTATATTTTACCAAAAAATTCATGACTTTCTAATGACGTTTTCATAGCAATTTTCATGATCTTTTTCCTTAATTTGTTGAAAAACTTTTATTCGCTGTAATTTTTTTGCATTATTTAATGAATGATAAACAATTTTGCAAGAATCTCACGACCATAAACAAAAATTCATGACTTTCATGACTTGTAGACACCCTGCTAACCCAAAAAAAAATTTTCTGGCATAGCCAAATAAATGAAAATCATGTTCCATGTCTTTTATATTTTATCAGTCATCTTGAAATATTTCAGTCTAGGCTTCTACTAGGTCAAGTGTTTGTGAGATATTATTCATTTACCCCTTTACCTATCTTGGCGTCGTATAAGTCTTATACGAGAAATATGAGGTAGCGCGAACTCGCTGTTGTATTGGAATGGTATGAGACAATTCAAGTCTAGGGGACTTGAAAAAATTTCGACTATCCAGCCATATATGATAGGAAGAGGGACTTGGAAAATTTTCTAATTATTAATTATAATAATTATTTAATTATTAATTAATTAATTATTTATTATTATTACGCGGGGTGTACTCGCAAATTTCTGAATCACCCACGGGGTAGAGATTTTCTAATTATTAATTATATCAATTATTTAATTATTTATTTATTTATTTATTTATTTATTTATTATTATTATTACGCGGGGTTTACTCGCGAATTTCTGAATCACCCACGGGGTAGAGATTTCTCTTGGCGGGGGGGGGAGGGGGGGGGTGTACTCGCGAGTTTAAAAATCGGGGTCCGGCGAGAGAAAAGACATGGAACATGTCAAAAAAAAAAGTACAGATTCTACCAGAAGAAAAATGTGACTTACTGATTTTACAAAAAGTACACAATTTGTAAAAAATTAAAAAATTTTCAAAGTTTATAGATGATACCAATTTTACAAAAAAACAAAAACAAAACAAAAACGAGACACAAAATTTATTAAGTGTCCAAAAAGTTCTAATTTTATTTTTTAAAATACACAATTTACAGATTTTACAGATAATACAAAATTTGCAATTTAAAAAAAAAATATAAAACTTACAAATATTTTTAAAAAATACAAAAGTTACAGAGTTTACAGGGAATGCAAAATTCACAAATTATAGAAAGAACAAAATTACAAATTTTGCAGAAAAGGTAGAAAGTTTAAGTAGAATTTCTTTATAAAAATTGAGTTGTTCAACGCTACAATGATCAGAGGTGGCAACGCGACACGAGTGAAACAAATAAGTTTGATTTGGTTGCTTGTTTTTTACCTACCACTACAGTTTCAAAATTGCACATTGCTTGTGTCGCATTGCCAACTTTGTTCATTGTAGCGTCTGCCATAGAATAAAATTATTCTTTTATATAAACAATCGAGTTTTGATTTACAAACTTGTTCCACAAATGCACTCGAGAGCTACAGAACTAAATTTTACAAAAAAAACCCAAAATTTACAGATTTTATAAAAAATACAAATTTTACAAAAAAAAAAAAATGAAAAATTTATACAAAATTGAAAAATTATTTATAGATGATCCAAATTTTACAAGAAATATAGTATTTATGAATTTTACAAAAAATACAAATTGTATTGAAAATACAAAATTTGCAAAAATACACATTTTACAAATTTTACCAAAAAATTTACAATTTCACAAAAATACAAAATGTACAAATTTTACAGAAAATACATATCTCGCAAAATATTTAGAATTTACAAAGTACAGAACTATTGGTTTTATAGAGAATACAGAAAAAATTATATAGATTTTTTTAATACACTCTTGAGTTTTGATTTATTGACGCATTCCACCAATCCGCTGCACCATTTGTTCAAGAGCTACAGAACTGTAGGATTCCTTTAACAGCATTGGAGCTTATGGATTGCTGTGAGGCCATGACCTCCATAAATATAGACTACATAGCTTGTAGGCTTCTAGATTGGAATGATGCTTTCTCAACAAAATTGAACAAGGAATGCAGGCGTATAATATCATAAGGACTGGCCTGCACCTAAAATCTCTAGGGAGAAGAAATGTACAAGCTGGAAAGAGTGACGTCTCAGTGGATGAATTTTGGTTTGAACCCTTACAGAGGAACGACTTACAAAAAATCAGAGCATGATGATGTCAATAAAAATGCTTACATAGAAAAAGGGGACACTTTGAAGGTTCAACTACATAGAAAGAAGAAAAGTATAATTCATGAAAGACGATTGAAACCAGCGCAATTTCTTCTCCTCTTTGTATCGATATTCTTTAAAATGCTGAAAATATTACGTCGTCTGGATGCTTTTTGACAGTGATTTTAAACATCCATGAAATGATATCAACATTTAAAATATTTTCAATTTATTTTTCAGGCGTCCTCGCTCTTGTTTGGTGTCTTGTATGGTTCGTATGCGTGAAGAATGACCCGGAAGACGATCCGTGGATAACGAAACACGAACTAAAATATCTAAAAGAGTGTCTGGGCGATGTCAATCATACACAGGTTACAATTTAAATGTAATTCGCTGATATTCGAAGCAGACAGTGACGATTGTGATTCTATTTTATCCGATCGCGAGTTAATATCGTCATTTTCTCTTCGTAGGTACATCCGTGGAAGGAATTCTTCAAATCTATGCCAGTATGGGCGATCGTATGCGCTCATTTTTGCGAGAATTGGGGTTTCTATACCATGTTGACCGAACTTCCTACATTTATGAACGGTAAAAACAGGAATACAGTCTATAACTGGAAACGAGGGATATTTTCATAGGATGCTGATGTTGAAACTTCGGTAGATGATACGGATGTATCAATTTTGAAGCCTCCAGGTTTCATACTTCTTTCTTATCTCAGGGCTATTAGAGCTGAATATTCCTCGCAGAAATTTCCTTTGGGAGAGGCTATTTTCTTCCTTCAAGAAAAAATTTGCCGGGTTTAACCTCTTCATACAGGGCCGTGAACCACTTTGATCCCGGATACAAAAAAGAATTTATCTTTAGAAGGAGGCCTCAGCTTCCTTATCCTCTCGTACTCCACTACTTCCTTAATGTTCTCTTACACATACACGGAGGGCCAGTTTTACCAAAAAATGTGACAAATATGACGCGGTTTAATTGACGAGGTTTTCCTCGATTTTGGGTGCTTAAACTCAAGTCGCGGTTTATTAAATTGGTAAAGCTAGTCCTGAGTCTATCTTTTTAATTTTTCATTTTAGTGTGTGACTCTTTCCTGTTTTTACAATGATTACTATTTTGAAATTCTTAGATACGTTGAATTTTGATATCCAAGCTGCGGGTCTCCTGTCGGCTCTACCGTATTTAGTTATGTCAGTTACCTTACAAATTGCCGGCTTCTTTGTTGATATGTTACGAAAGAAGAAAATATTCACGACTACGCAGGTTAGTTTTGCACCGGACTAATGAATTTAGAAGGTTTTAGACTCTTTCCTACATCTATGACTGTACACCAGTTGGATCTACATCAGTGACTAGGAAAAACGTCGACAGGGAACTCGATGTTCATTTACAGGACTTTAGCCTTGATCAGAAGGAAAGGCTCCAGCTCCTTCGGAACCTAATGATCTTAATTTACATCAGACTCGGAAAAATTTCCACTCTAGAATTCAACCCATACAAATGGCAGTCGGTCATCGTGGAGGGAGGCGGCCTCTCTAGGAATTTGTTGATTACCTTGACCTACATAGAGACTTGAAAATTGATTTTAAAAGTCAATTAGTAAAATATCCAAGGAGTGCTGGAGCGGGATATTGGCCTTCCGGATCAACGTTTTAGCCAGTACAAGATATGAAACCTAATTTTTACGTTTTGCGCTTTGCATGGAATGGTAAAGATTAAAATGCATAGAATCTATTATATAAATTTCATATTTCTATAGGTACGCAAAATTTTCAACTGTGGAGCCTTTTTAAGTCAGACAGTGTTTATGACAGCCGCTGCATTCGCTGAGAGTGCCTTTTTATCCATACTATTTATAACATTGGCTGTAGGTTTAGGAGCATTTGCGTGGGCAGCTTTTAGGTAAATTTTAGATCACAATTTCGTATGATGCACGCAGTACAAAGGAATTATATCAATTATCGCATTATTATAGCGTGAATCATTTGGACATTGCTCCCCAACACGCCAGCGTGCTGATGGGCTTCTCCAACACATTCGCAACAATGGCCGGTATTTTGAGTCCTTCTGTCGCTGGATACGTAGTTACAAATAAAGTACGTAAGCCTTTGGAAATATTTCAACCGTACCTTAAACTCTTATAGAAATTTATATCTGTATTTTCATCATTTACAGAGTAGAGACGAGTGGAAAATTGTTTTCTGCATTTCGAGTTCAATTTATCTGTTCGGTGCCTTATTCTATGGAATATTTGCTTCTGGAGAGAGACAGCCTTGGGCGTTGTATGAGCAGACGTCTAAAGAAAAAGAAAACTCTTCAGACGGTGAAAAGAATGGCGCGTATTACGACAACCACGGGATGTCCTCAATTCCCAAAGAACAATAAAGCTTTCTTCGGGGGAGGATTAACACGTTTCAAATTGAAGCATTATATTTTTGTAGTTCTTGGGTCGTCGTCTTATTATTACGACTACGAAGTGCACGTGTCCATTACTTAACACCATCCGTCGAGCAATGTGTAGCGAGGGAAGTGAAAGTGAATGCGAAGTTCTGCTCTGGCAGTCATACAATTTTGTCTATGGTCTCATAAATTGTAATATCCCCACTGAGGCTGTAAAATTTGTACATCAATTGAAGGTTGAATTCCTTGAAAATAATTGGATATATCGGGCAATAATCGAAGCGAGAGTACTTTTTTCGGTAGATCTATTAGTGTACCTATACGTTGTAAACATTGATCAACCATTCACAAAAAAATCGCGTATTAAAGTATAAACAACGATTAAACTGTTTATATCGAGTTCATGGCGTGTATGTTGTTTATTCACACAACTTGTAGAAACATTGTTTCAGTATACTTTTACTCGTTTGAAAAAACTGGAACGTTGGTGTACACTATCACCACGTGACAAAGGAAACCATCTCTACATAAAACAATTTCTATGTAATTACGCGCATGTTCGCATCTTTTTTTTTGTCAAGATGTTGGATTCTCTTTTACCTCTTCCTGAAGTTCGGATCCAGACCACATTTTTGAGAAGTGAGAGGGAGGCAGGTGCAAACAATAAAATAATTTGATATCTTTGTATGTTTGAGGAGAGGGAAATGGTAAAAAAAACGAATCA
Source organism: Aspidiotus rigidus (assembly GCA_035079385.1). Classification (NCBI taxonomy): domain Eukaryota; kingdom Metazoa; phylum Arthropoda; class Insecta; order Hemiptera; family Diaspididae; genus Aspidiotus; species Aspidiotus rigidus. Next base: position 4,291,478 of record JAVHKY010000015.1, on the reverse strand, counting down.
AAGTTCATATTTTGCTTCATTTTTCCTGAATAGGAAGAAACTCTGTCCCAGATTCGCTCCTGTATTCTCTTCGAAGGTTCAATATGAGACGCTAAATTTTATTCATTTGAATATCTACTTATAAGTTTCTCTTTCACTCGACGATATTTAAAATTAATAGACATTACTCAATAATGGTTTTGTCTTTGGATTCATCGAGGAAGTCCGCCTTTACTAAAGAAACTTGCTTTTTAACAAGCAAAATTCAAAATTTTCTTAGTCACGCAGCGTCGACCACGTAATCAATTTCAAATCGACCGAGATCGTGCCGAGATGGTCGAAAGAGCGTCCATATGTTATTGAAATTGACCTCACGTCGACGTCGATATCATTTCGATATATTTAATGTCAACTCCATTTTGACTTATTCCTCTATCTCGGGTCAATTTTGAGTCGACCTCGCAAAATCTTTCATCAACCTGAAATCGACTGAGCTTTGTTGCATCGATTTCAAATCGATTTGTAATTCTCTGGTAATGAAGGCTGGTTTACTTTAATTCGACCTCAAATCGACATCGATCTAAAGTCGAATCCGAGGCGACTTTTCCAAATTTTTCTACCGACCTTGAATCGAATGTTTTCTCCAACAGCTTCAAGCTTTAAGCTTAGGTTTTGAGTTGAATCTTATAAGTCTTAAATAAGATTGAAGTTTCTAAGTTTAAGCCTTCAGCTTAAGCAAACAGAAATTCTACTTTAAGTTTAAGCCTTAAGCTTAAACTTGAAATAAATTTTTCTTCGCTTAAACTTTAAGCTAATTCAAGACTTATGAGTTTCAACCTAAAACTCAAACTAGATTAAAACTGAAAGTACAAAACATGGTTTTGTTAGAAAAAACACGTTTTCTTCAGAAAAAAACATGTTTTAAGTTTCAAGTTTTAAGCTTTTGTTTGGCTTATTAAGTCGCTTAATTAGGCGAATGAAAATTGTTTGTTTTAGCTCATTTACGGCAGAAAAGATTAAATCTTGAATAAAACTTGAGCTTACCACCCTTGGTACTATTGAGACTATCGATAGTCCCGATAGTTTGGATGGAAAATATCGATCGAATGAAAAGTGCCTATGCCACACGTAGGATGAATACCTTTCTCCTGATCGTCATTATTTTGAAAAGTCCGTCAACGGATCTATGCAAGGATCAAAGAATGCATCTCAGTGTTACCAAATGATAGACGTAGCGCCACATAGACTACCAATAAAACTAGTTACTATACTCGTATATACGTAGAATCAACCCCGATGAGAGGGGGGGGGGCATAGGGCACAAAATGCCCCGGGCCCGGACTTTCTGGAGGGCCCGATATTTTAAACGTAAACTTAGGCTATGAGTTATAATTTTTTTCCTGCCGACAATAGAAAAAAAATGAACTGGAAGGAGAGGGGGCCTGTGAAAAATTTCCCCAGGTTGCCCCGGGCCCGCTTATTCTCTCCACGGGGTTGCGTAGAATGATGGATTCATCGCTCCATAAGACTAATATGCAAGTACGTATATGAGAGAGAAAGGAATTAACTACGACTCATATTCCGTAGAAAAATTCATTTAAAAGAAGAAATCAGATGTTTCTCTGAATCTAAAATTATCTCGCTGTTACGAAATCTTATCATTTTCCAAGATTATGTTTAGACTGAGGTGTAACGCGCAGATTAAATTTATAGTTTATGAAATTTATGCTCTCAGATAATCGAGTTATCATCAGATAGGCAGAGGCAGGCATCAAAAACGAGTAGGAATGAGATTAAGTACACAAACTAATTGAGACTACATCCCAATCACCAACGATTTGATAGAAGTGCAGACGAATTTAAGTAAAACACGTCTTAAAGCAGCTTCCAAAAATGGCCACCACAGTTTTCATAGAGGGCGCCTACTTTGTGTCCTCATGCGATATAGCTTCGATCATACGTTACTTTTATTCATAAATTACGTTTTATTTCATTTATTTTTAAAGTGATTCTTACAACCAATAAAAAAATCGTGGTGCCCGCTTAATAGCGGTAAATTACATAATTTTTCTACCTGATCACCGGTTAGTTCATATTCCATTGCTTTGAAATTGTAGATTCATCGAATTGCTCACTTACTCACCCCCGATGATTGTTGACCGCAAGATGATGGTTCCAATGAAGATTTATCATATAGACCTACATATCTTGGGTGAGTGTGTAACGGAATAGCAAAGAATTAAAGTATCGAATGGGGTAGAAATAACGACCACATTTGAAAAGAGCATCATAGCTCCGCACAGAAAATACAAATAAACGGATCGTCCCCAAAAAAGGAACACTTAAACTAGAAGGATTAAGGTCTTAATTCATCATGTGTGAAAAACAATAATATCAGTCAAATGTCGCTCATACCGTGTGGCATAAGTTTCGAACTGTTTTTATAGTTCGAAAAAACATTACGTACCCACTTCGCTGTTCGCATCGTGCAGGGGTGTATTTACACTTCATAGAGTAGTAGGCATACTAGGCCAAATCATTCATGGCGCCTATTTTGGAAAAATTTTGCGAGCAAAAATGGCACCTACTTTGCTTTTCGTCGTAGGCACGTGCCTATCTTGCCTACTGGGAAATACGCCCCTGGCATCGTGTGCGTTCAAGATTTTTCGGATTTTTTTTCGGCGCGCTACGTGGAATTGAAATGTCTTTATTTCTGCCTCAAGCTGTAGAGTTTTTCAACTCTGCCCACACAAAACTCAATTTCTCGAAACGATTATGATATTCTTGATTGATGGAGGTATTGCTTTTTACTTTACAGTAGTTATTGTGCTCGTGGTTTTGATTGGAGGAAGTTTAACATCCAATAACGAATTGACAATCGAAGAAAAAGCAGCAATGTTCGACAAGATAACCCAAACCGTTAATGGAGGCACTGATACAGTAAACAAAATAGAGAAATTAGTACAGGAAAACGAGAAATTAGAACTTTTAGCGAACAATTTCGTTTATCGTAAGTAGAAAATTTTTGGTTGTGCGAATCTCCTTATTGAGTGAAAAATTCTACGAACAGTCGCATTCTATTATATTTTAGCGTATATGAAACAAGCACCGTTGAGAATGGTACAACAGGTTACGAATGAAGTCAAAGACAAGAACACGAAATCGAGTATGTAAAATATGTATTTACATGTGTGTATGACATGATGAATTCCTGCTCTCATGAAAATTTCCTTATTCGTTTAAATCCCTAAATCAATGTAATAAATAGAGAATTTTCACTGAGTAAAACTTTTCAGTCTTTTATCAATTAACTCCGAAAATACCAAAGCTGTTCACTGTCACGATGGTGAGTTACACGTCGACGGATACGATGGGCGTGAAACCGGGTAATGAACACCCAGGAATCCCTGTTCGGTTTAAGAAAAGAGAAGCTAGAAAAGACCAGGGGTTACCCGGTGTTCAGTACTACCAAGTGTGGTATATATTCTGTTCAGAAAGCAAGCGCCACTTGAATGAAGAGAATACCTTGGTTCTGGAATTGCGTTATAAAACGTACTGCGACCCGACCACGTTACTCATCGAAGACAGCAGACGAGAAATCTTGACCCCAATCGCGCACGAAAACGGTGTATTCGGAGATACCTATGAACTAACCGGTGATCAGGTAGAAAAATTATGTAATTTACCGCTATTAAGCGGGCACCACGATTTTTTTATTGGTTGTAAGAATCACTTAAAAAATAAATGAAATAAAACGTAATTTATGAATAAAAGTAACGTATGATCGAAGCTATATCGCATGAGGACACAAAGTAGGCGCCCTCTATGAAAACTGTGGTGGCCATTTTTGGAAGCTGCCTGAAAAGGGGATGTTACAAAAAATTGTTGAAATCTTAATTTTTTCTTCTTTTAGGTTGTTCTATGAATGAAAATAATGAAAAAATTCTCTCACTACTTTTTTGTATTTTTCAATATTGACAAAGATACAGCCCGTTTTAGTTTTATACAGGTTTATGGCAATTTTTGCCGAATCCCCTTTTCGGGCACAACTCTAGCGCACCTACAGTTGTGTCCTCATGCGAATATCAGGCTCGCTCGAACGTGAATGACAGAGTCGAATCGAACCAATCACCGTTCGTTCGTCGCGTGTCCACAAATTCAATTCGAAAGAAAAACGTAATAATAATAACAGTCATGATCACGAAATTGACGTAGTAATACTCAAAGGAACAGTAATATAAGATTCGAAAACTGAATGGTTACAACGAAAACATAATCGACAGGAAAAACAAGAGTAAATTATCAGATGTGGTCAGATTTGCGCGGTTGTCCTCTCTTCTTCGGTGCCAGACGCATCTTCACCGTACATTCGTTCTTCTGTTATCCGTTCTCGTTCATCCAAGTTCGTGTTTACACCTCTCTACGAAGTAGGAAACGTAACAAAAAATAATAGTAAAGTTCGAAGAACTGTGCACTATATTCATGTCAATGAGGGAACTAGGTACTTACAACATGCTCAGCGCGATCCTTAGGAATACTGTCAGTATCTTATTCATCGACGCAAACACTATCAGTACGATCGACACCTCGCACGTTGACAGGAACAGCTCTGCGTTGCTGACTACACATTTGTAGAAGTCTTGTCCTTCCTCTTCTTCCATTGTTACCTGCAGAAATAGTCTGCCCTACAAAGTAGAATGGACGTATCTGCATATCCACGATCTGCAGAGAAGAGATTCTTCAACCCTACCAAAAATACCTCTTTTGCTCACCGTTGAAGTGCAGATACGTCGATTCTATTTTGTACGGCAGAGTATGAATGAATCGTTGAATGACCGTGGATATCACAGATCGAGCGGAACATAAAATAATACCATTCGCATGAGGACACAACTGTAGGTGCGCTAGAGTCGTGCCTGAAAAGGGGATTCGGCAAAAATTGCCATAAACCTCTATAAAACTAAAACGGGCTGTATCATTGTTAATATTGAAAAATACAAAAAAGTAGTAAGAGCATTTTTTTATTATTTTCATTCATAGAATAACCTAAAAGAAGAAAAAATTAAGATTTCAACAATTTTCTGTAACATCCCCTTTTCAGGCAGCTTCCAAAAATGGCCACCACAGTTTTCATAGAGGGCGCCTACTTTGTGTCCTCATGGGAATACCTGTCAGATCCACCCATACGAGAAAAATGTGTGGAATAATCGAAAACACGTAGGTATGCGTCAGCGTTCCAACTCGAGCGTTTTCATCACGACGCGCTCCACGTTGGAATGTTCCATATGATTCTCGAGTTCATCTCGCGCTCTAAGTCGAGCGTTTTCAAACCTTTCCCTCTGTGTTCCTCATGTGCGAGTTGGGACGCACCAATGCTCACATTAGAAGGTTCAATACAAACAAACGTATCAAAAACTTGAAAGAAAAATGATATGAAATTCAGAAAATTTTTTAGGGAAGTATAATAATCAATAGGTAATGTAAATTAATATTTTACTCTTCCACTTCATTGAAATCAGAAATATCAAGGAATAAATCGCTTAATTCACTTGTATCTTCGTCTTTCCAATGCTGAGCAAGATTATAATGATTCTTTAGAAGTAAAATAATTTCATTTTTACGTTGATAAAATTCATTGAATGAAATAGCTAGATTTCCTAATCCCTTGTATTTGTACCAGATTTTTCCTACCGTTCTCAATTTTCGAGCGTAACTCATGGATATTTTCAGATACTTGGACAGGAAAACAAAGAATGTTTCCTTAATCTCCTTTTTCTGATGCTTCTCCTTGTGTAGATAGAATATTCGATCCAGAATGCATCCAAATCCCAAAAATGGGTATCATTTTACAGGTCTTTGACCAACTATGTCGAATATCATACCCAACTGAGACACTGAGGTGAATATTGGGATGTTAACCCAAGTTGCGTAAGTTGGTAGCCGTGCTCGAACATGTGGGGGATAATTTTAACGTACCATGCTTCATGATGGGGAATTTGCAATTTTCAAATACGATTTAAATTATTACAATTCGTAATATCAAAAAATTATATCCTGTAAATCGTTTAAACACTTCAAGAGAATCGATAACTGAAAGAAGTAATTCTAATGGTGAATTGAAAATCTCGTTTCTTATGGCCGAATACATTGAACGTAAAATCGTCACCCAGAAATTCAAGCGAGTGCGGCGAGAGAGGAAGGCGATTCTAGCGCTACCAAACATAGGTTAACATCCCATTGGGAATGCACAACCTGTTTGACATTTTAACTATGTTTTGTGGAGGTTGGCAAGCATATTATGTTGCACTCAACTTCCCTACCTTGCCAACTTCTGTATTTCGTCATTGTGACTGTTGATGTAAGGACCTGTTTGTTGATGAAATCATGAGTGAATGCAAGACAGATTTTCAATACGCAGTGTGTTTAGTTTTATGCATGAAGTTTCTGAATATAAAGAAGTCATAATGCAATTAAGCTTTCTCTTCATTCAGAAGTAACCAAATGATGGATATTCCGACAGAACAGGTTTGCTGTAAATAATGTAAATAACTAAATACTGAATAATGAGGAGACATTTTTGATCACTCAGTTTCAGTTATTGGCCGCATGTGGCCGATGGCATTGGCATAATTAAATAATCATTAATCGTCAATATCAAACAAGAAACAAGAGTAAGAAGAAAAAATGAGCCTAACAATTAACAGAATGCAAAGTTTAAATAAATTGCACCAAACAATTTATTTCAAATGACCTAGTTAGTATCAATAAATATCACTGAGTAAAGAAAAGATTGAGGAAAAAATTAGCCATTAGCGGGGCCAATTTCATTGGCTGAAGGCAAGGCTAAAAGCTAATTTGCACCCATTGGCTACAGAGGTTGAAAGGAGAAAGTTTTAAGGCGAAAGCCGGAGAATGCTGACTTTAAAAAGCCGAAAGTTAAAAAAGTTGAAAATATTTTTTTGATAGGAAGCAAAAAGCCAAAAGTTTTATTTATTTAGCTCTTTCTTTCAGCTTTTTCTTTCACTGCTTGTTTTCTGTTTTTTTTTTCTCCCCTTCTCTTTTCAACTTTTTTTTTTCCTTCTTGTGTCTGTCAAAAGTTGAAAGCTGAAAATTTTAAGCCGAAAGCCGGAGATTTTGACGGAAAAAGAGGAAAGTCAAAAGTCGAAAAATATTTTTGTTGGGAAGCGAAACGCCAAAACCCAAAAGTTTTTCAGGTTAAAATTGAGAACTGAAGTCAAAAGCTAAAGTTTCATCTTACGGCCTTCAACCTCTGATTGGCTAGCTAGACTAGCTAATTTTAACCAAAAATTTCTCGGCTAACGGCTAGAAACTTCGGCATAGCCAAGCAGCCCTGTTTTTTTTTTTTTTTTTACAAAAACAAGTTTTTGACATGTTCCATGTCTTTTCTCTCGCCGGACCCCGATTTTGAAACTTGCGAGTACACCCCCCTCCCCCACCCCCCGTCAAGAGAAATCTCTACCCCGTGGGTGATTCAGAAATTCGCGAGTACACCCCGCGTAATAATAATAATTAATAATAAATAAATAAATAAATAAATAGATAAATAAATAGATAAATAAATAAATAAATAAATAAATAAATAAATAAATAAATAAAGAAATAAATAAATAAATAAATAAATAAATAAATAAATAAATAAAGAAATAAATAAAGAAAGAAATAAATAAATAATATTAAATAATATTAAATAATTAAATAATAAAATAATAAGATAAATAAATGATAAAATAATTAAATAATTAAATAATTAAATAAATAAAGGCTGAATAGTCGAAATTTTGCCAAGTCCCCTAGACTTGAATTGTCTCATACCGTTCAATACAACAGCGAGACAGGGGGCGAACGAGCGGAGCGAGTTCGCGCTAACTCATATTTCTCATAGAAGACTTATACGACGCCAAGATAGGTAAAGGGGTGAACGAATAATATCTCACGAACACTTGACCTAGTACAAGAATTAATAATAAATAAATAAATGAATAAATAAATAAATAAATTAATTAATTAATTAATTAATTAATAAATAATATTGAATAATTAAATAATTGAATAATTAAATAATTAAATAAATAAAGGCTGGATAGTCGAAATTTTTCCAAGTCGCCTAGACTTGAATTGTCACATACCATTCCAATACAACAGCGAGACAGGGGGCGAACGAGCGGAGCGAGTTCGCGCTACCTTGTATTTCTCATAGAAGACTTATACGACGCCAAGATAGGTAAAGGGGTAAACGAATAATATCACACGAATAATATCACACGAATAATATCACACGAACACTTGACCTAGTAGTAGCCTAGACTGAAATATTTCAAGATGACTGATAAAATATAAAAGACATGGAACATGATTTTCATTTATTTGGCTATGCCAGAAAATTTTTTACAGTTTTAAAAAAAGTTATATTTTTTGGGGAAAACAACAAATTTTGAGAAAATATCTCTTATAATAAAAGAACGCAGTGTTTGTTTACATTTACGCAGTGTTTGTTTACATTTACGGTGAGAGATCGGTGAGAGATCGGTGAGAGATTGGAGAGATTGTAAGAGATCAGATACTGAAAAAGGGATGTTTCTATTGGTCGGTGATGGTATGTTCGTTGATCAGCATTGGTCGATTATAAGCGAGCAAAGCGAGCTCTATGCGAAAGAATAAGGCGATGTCGCGAACGCTCACTGAGGGCTCTGTCCAATGCGTATTTCTTTATGGATGAAAATCAGAAAATATTTCCAACAAAGTAGATATTTGAGAGTGGTCACAAATTATAGAAAATTTTAATCTCCACAACTTTCATTCTTATGATTTTTTTCTTAGAAATTCCTTTTAAGAAGATATTTGAAAAAGAAAACTTCAAATTGTAATGTTGCCTAAATGCACACTGATAACACAAACCCTCAGTAAGCGTTTGCGTCGGTTCGCGACATCGCCTTATACTTCCAGGTTTCAGGTAGTAAGTTGTTGTAAGTGAAGTGATAATATTTATAGGCTGCTTATGTTTTGATATTTGTTGAAGTAATTTAAATTTGATTGAAGACAAGATCGAGAATCCCTGCATTCTGGACGTGGGATGTAACTTCAACATCTGAATCAGGTAAGTTTGCCTTCATTGTAAACAACGTGATTGTAATTATAATAGCGTTTCTTGATCGTTTGTTTAAAGAACTTCTGAAATATCACATTGCTTCAGGTTTTATCGTGAAAACTTCTGAATTGACACTTTTTTCCTTGGTGTGTACCTAGTTGCGAGAAGAAATCAAGCTGCGAAGTTTGTCTTCATTTGTGGAAAAGTACGATGGGCAATTTATAATTTTTCAAAACTTTGGAACGCGTGCGATGTAACTCTGCTCATCTGATGATATTTCCGTGGTTTCAAAGCATACGGTGGCCAATTTATCATTTGACAAAACTTTGAAACGCGTGCGATACCTATAACTCTACTGATTTTCCAAAGTATTGATATTACTGTCCAGAGTTTTGGTAAGACATTGTACCTAAAATATTAGTAGGCTGGCTACATTGTTGTAGAACGTTTGTTTGACTATGAAATGATAGAACCCATTTTGAAATAAGGTTTGGTTGAAGTTTAGCAATATGTTCTCTCAGAAATGGACCAAACTAGAACTCATTTTAAAATAGGGTTTGGTTAAAGTTTGGAAATATGTTTTTTTTTTTAGAAATGCGACCATAGTAGAACCCATTTTGAAATAAGGTTTGGTTGAAGTTTAGCAATATGTTCTCTCAGAAATGGACCAAACTAGAACTCATTTTAAAATAGGGTTTGGTTAAAGTTTGGAAATATGTTTTTTTTTTTAGAAATGCGACCATAGTAGAACCCATTTTAAAATAGGGTTTGGTTAAATTTTAGCAATATGTTTTCTTTTTAGAATAATGCGACCAAAGTAAAACTCATCTTAAAATAAGGTTTGGTTGAAGTTTAGCAATATGTTTTTTTAGAAATGGACCAAAGTAGAACTCATTTTAAAATAGGGTTTGGGTAAAGTTGAGCAATATGTTTTTTTTTTTTAAAAATGCAACCAAGTAGAACTCATTTTTTAAAATAGGGTTCAGTTAAAGTTTAGCTATATGTTTTTTTTTTAGAGATGCGACCAAAGTAGAACCCATTTTAAAATAGGGTTTGGTTAAAGCTTAGCAATATGTTTTCTTTTTAGAATAATGCGACCAAAGTAAAACTGATCTTAAAATAAAGTTTAGTTGAAGTTTAGCAATATGTTTTTTTAGAAATGGACCAAAGTAGAACTCATTTTAAAATAGGATTTGGTTAAAGTTGAGCAATATGTTTTTTTTTTAAATAGGCTTTGGTTAAAGTTTGGAAATATGTTTTTTTTTTTTTTTTTTTCCAAGAAACGCGACCACAGTGGAACTCATTTAAAAATAGGATTTGGTCAATGTTTAGCAAGATGTTTTTTTTTAAAATGCAACCAAGTAGAACTCATTTTTTAAAATAGGGTTTGGTTAAAGTTTAGCTATAATGTTTTTTTTTTTTAGAAATGCGACCAAAGTAGAACCCATTTTAAAATAGGGTTTGGTTAAAGTTTAGCAATATGTTTTCTTTTTAGAATAATGCGACCAAAGTAGAACCCATTTTAAAATAGTGTTTGGTCAAAGTTTGGAAATATGTTTTTTTTTTCAAGAAATGCGACCAAGGTGGAACGCATTTAAAAATAGGATTTGGTCAAAGTTTAGCAATATGTTTTTTTTTTTTAAAGAAAGGCGACCACAGTGGAACTCATTTAAAAATAAGATTTGGTCAATTTTTAGCAATATGTTTTTTTTTAGAAATGCAACCAAGTAGAACTCATTTTAAAATAGGGTTTGATTAAAATTTAGCAATATGTTTTTTTTTTTTTAAAAAGGCGACCACAGTGGAACTCATTTAAAAATAAGATTTGGTCAATGTTTAGCAATATGTTTTTTTTTAGAATAATGCGACCAAAATAAAACTTATTTTGAAATAGTGTTTGAATAAAGTGGGTAATATGTTTTTTTCAAAAAATGCCACCACATAGGGCAGACTAGCTTTACATATATGCGGATCAAAGAATGTAATGGAGCTAAGCCTGTTTCAAAAATAAGGAAGTTTTTATAATTATTTTTTAGAACAGAAGAAATTTAGTGTCCGCAGTCCGCACAAAGAAAAATACCTATATTATCTGTTCATTGGAGCAGATTCTTTGGTTTTTTTGCTGGTGAATAGAATGGTATTCTTTTATATTAGTGAATTGCCGCGTCGTTTTTGATCATTTTTTTTAGAAAATTTTTGTAGAAAAAAATTATTTTCTTATTCCAAAATTGGTACTCACTTTGCTAGCGGCTGCTAGTTGATATTACATCACATGTATTGATATTAGCCGAAAAATCATTAATAATATGAAGAAATTTGACTTTTCAACACTATTAATTTTGGATGGATTCGCGCTCGATATTGGGGGTTGTGGGAAATGCGAAAGGGGGGGAATAGCTAGAGTGGCTTTGCTGCAGTGGAAGACGTGCTGAAAACTCAATCTGAGGAAATATCGAGACGTACAAGAGATATAAATATATTTATTTAATTAAGAGGATAAATCGAATAATTATAAGTCCGAAACGTGTCTGAATGTGTACCATGGTCGTCATCGACGGAACATCGGGAATCTAACGGACAGAGAATAAAACATCTATCCATCAGTCTCGTGAACGAGAGTAAGTCGATTAGAAATAAAAGAAGATTGAGGTCGTGGATCGTACAAGTCCTCAACGGGTCGAACCAGAATAATAAAAAGAGTCGAATTGTCTAAGAATAAGTACTTACATTGATTGGAACCATCATGAATTGCTGAGTCGGCGTCTGCTGATCCGACATCGTATCGCAAATGTTTGTCATTGTTTATACGTAACTCGTAATCGAAATTCGTAAGCAGCGAAAAAGGATTAATGAGAGAGTTTGAAGAGAGATATTGAAAATGGGTCGATTTTTCATTGCTATGGATTTCGTTATTTGTTTATCATTCGGCTATTGCCGCAGCGATGAAACTTCAACACTGGGAAGGAGTTGAAGTCGAAAATTGCAGATTTTCGACAGGGGAACTAAATCGAATCGAATTTGACTCGACTTCTAGTCGAAGTAGCGAGTTGGAGTCGATATGGTCCACCGGGAGAATAATTCAACAAATGTCTGTATTGTGTACAGTCATCATTTTCTGTTGGAATAATTCCTTGCCGTTTGAAAGGATGAACATTAAAAAGTGTCCAAATGTCTGCCCTTGAAACGATCCAGTTAAATTATTTTACCCAAGATGATACAAGAAACTACTTTGGACTTCACTGTTCAAAGGCATGAGGTGACGAAGTCGGAACAAGGTTTTTTCCATACATGAGTTTCAAGTAAGAAAAGGAGAAAAGACGACCAATAGATGTCCCTGAAATTTGAGAAACGAAACACTGGTTGGTCAGCCTGTAATACCTCAATGATTCGACCCAATAGTCGTGCATTTCTGGAATTTTTCATCACCAAAGACGTACTCACTTATATTCCAATTCGGAAAATCTATCATAAGTCGGGAAATTGTGACGAGGGATACTTTCTTCGAATTCCACATAACGGACCAGAAGATATCCCTCCAAGACCAAACTTCCAGGGTGTACCGGTAATTGAAATTTCCTGTAATATTTAATTCTGCGAATAAAAACATTAATAGGCGTATTAGAATCCCGCGGAGGGAATTAGATACAGTATACCGCTTCCAGCTACTGATTTAAAAGAGGCTGTACCAGACTAACAATAATGATTTCTTCCAACAATTACACGCTATTTTCTTCGCCAGTCATAAGCTTCATACGTCTCACGCCTGCTATACGAAACTCGCTACCACATCTACATCGTATCATTTTCTCTTTACAGGCTGTCTAAAAATTTGACAAATACACGCGTTGATGTAGCTTTTTTTCTCTCTCTCGATGTTTGTCCGTACGTATTCCTGATTCTTTAAAAAAATATATACGTTCTTCCTATTTATTCGGGGATGTATAAATATACGAAATCCCTATTGGTACAGTATCAGCTTCTTATTGTCCCATATTTTATACACTATAACGTAATACACGGCTTCCTTTGTCGCATTTTCAAAGACTACCCAGCTGCGGTACGAATCAGTGACAAATCACGCTTGAAGTTAGCGGTCAACCTTTCTTGTATAACATGACACAATAGTTTTCTTGTAAACACCGTCGTACATGGGTTGCATCCCTTTTCCGCGTTACACGCATACATCACTGGCTTATGATGTATACACAGAGTACGTATTAGCAAAAAGCTATTTTATACATATTTATAAATTATTGACTTTTGAAAATGCATTTCTTACGTCATTCATCTTAGACTCGTTTCTTCAATGCGCGCGATAATAGATTTTGTGTACCGTAGTATTTTCGCTATTCTTTTGGAAATACGGAAACGACTATTAAATGTCTACAGCGCGGAACTGGGCTGTCTGAGGGAGGACTCTTATATCCTTTCAGAATCGTCAAGATATTCTGTTTCTTTCTCGATTGTATAACGGATGGGCAGTAAGTTGCGTCTATAAGATCGTCCTGCTGATGTTGGTTTTCATAATGTCTGCGGTTTCATGTCGTACAGTTGTGCTCTCTCGATAGCGAGATCACGCCCGAAGTAAAAGAGGACAATGCGAGAAATCAAATAATCTGTGAGTACGCAGTCTACGATTAAGAAACGAAGTGGCTCATTCTCCCTCCACCATACGTCACACACAAGACCTAGGTATGTCCAGCTGGATATTTGAAAGATTCCTTTATTGTTTCTGTGCGTAGCCTTTTTCGTACGCCATGGTAGAGTTAATAACAGATGTTTCCTAGATTTTTTGGTAGAAACATGCGACCAAACTTTCTAGAAAAGTTTTGTAGTAATTCAGTTGAGGAGGATGGGAGGGCTCGTATAAGAACTTGGAATAGTTGGAGTTGCGAGCCATACGTATGAGGAGGGAGACATGGAAGAAAACGACGGTTTCCTCAACGAACTTGAACGAGGAACGCGGGGAACCAGTTCTATGGGGCGAATTGGTTTTGATTGAGTCTAAAATTGGATTCCAGAAGAGACAACATTTTTCTCAGTCTTCTCCGGTCATTTGTAACTTGACATTTGAAATTTTTCCTATTCCAACCCTTTTGATGATTGAAATATGTCCAATACCTTTGATAGTTGAAATTTTTCTCAGTCCCACTGCTATCATCTAGCTCGTAAGTCAAAATTGTTCAAAGTCTAATCCCTGTATTAGGGTAGGTCAGTTTCTACCGGGTAGCAGCACTCAAAAAGACCCCTCTATAAAACAGGTTTCCTGTTGCAATAATTTTTACTAAAAGTTTAATTCATAGGAGAGGGGTAGGGAATGTAGAAATTATCTCGATTCCAACTGCTTTGATGGTTAAAATTAAGTCTCACTTTCTTATTAGGGAAAGTAGGTTTAGTTTCTCTTACCACACATCACTGAAACATCATTTGTAGAGAGTCCTCTTTCTTTTGTGACCTTACGTCGAGGGATCATCATCATTGAAACTTTATCCTTAGGCGGTTCTAAGACCACACGTTGATGGATTATCATCATTATTATTAGGCTACATTAACTTTTTCCCACCACAAACGAATGAACCCTCGGTTACCTTACAACTCGAAACTAAATGTTTATTATTTCTGGTATTACGTGTTCTGAGTCATGCAGAACGTGCCATGGTGATACCTGTCTAAACACGGGAAGAGCCGCATTAGCGGAAGAGATGAGTTTCCGCTGGATATTCAGTAAACTTTTCTTTTAGCGGGGAACCCGCTGTCCCTTTTGTTGGGGGGTACTTCCAGGAAATTTTCGTCCGCGAGCGCGAGCGTGATTGATGAAGTCACGAGATTGATGACGTCACGGCGAGGGGAACTTGGAAAAATTTCGACCCTTCAGCCATATGGGACTTGGAAAAATTCCTACCTCCGAGCTATATATGATAGGATGGAGACTTGGAAAAATTTCGATCCTCCAGCCATATATGATAGGAAAAGGACTTCGAAAAACAACGGCTTCCTTAACGAAGTTAAACGAGGAAACGCAGGGAAACTGTTTTATGAGTCAAATGGGATTTGGTATTAAAAATTCAAGGAAGACTAGACCTAGATAAAGCTAGTATAAAGAAGGCCTAGACCTTCTATATGCCTAGTATAATATATTATCGGAACTCATAATGAGTGAGTGAGGTGTAAGTAGAGCACTGATATTGAAAAAGGAAAACAACAGATACCATGGGAACCCCGATGGGCCGAAGTACGTCAACATAGTGGAAGAGATCTTGAGCCAGAACTACTGCCGCTTTAATAACAGGTTCTATAGACAGGAAAGGGGACTTGCGATGGGATCACCGCTGTCACCAATACTGGCGGAGATATTCATGAATGACATGGAAAACAAGATATTGAAGGGCGGCAAGTTCAGAAACTCGATCAAACACTGGGCCAGATATGTAGATGATATCCTAATTGTGTGGTCAGGCACTGATAGACAGGTGGATCTATTCCTTTCAGAAATGAACGTGATGAATGAGAGCATCAAATTCACAGTGGAAAAAGGCAATGAGACCATCAACTATTTGGACCTTACACTCACAATAGAGAACAATAGGATAGAATACAAAATCTATAGGAAGCCGACGCATACTGACACCATCATCCCAAATGACTCCTACCACCACCATAGGCACAAGTTAGCGGCAATCCAGAACTACTGCTATCGGGCAATTTCTATCCTCAAGAACAACGAAGAGAAGAGGAAAGAGATCGAGATAGTAAAGCAGATCGCAGAAGCCAATGGCTACCGCAGAAGTGTGGTGGATGGAGTCTTTGGGAAAATGGAAACGAAGAAAGGAACCCATGAGAGCATAGTGAGAAAGTACTCCGGATCGATACCATATATAGGAAAGTACACAAACAAGGTGATAAAGGCGTTCAATGGCTACGATGTAAATGTTGGTATCCAGAATAACCAACCCATGGTTAAGAAAATCAGCAATGACCAGACGGAACAAAAGGACAAGGAAAGCTTGAGCGGAGTATACAAGCTCAGTTGTGAACAGTGCGAGGGTATCTATATTGGTGAGACTGGGAGAAAATTTGAGATCAGGAAAAAGGAGCACAAAACGTCGAGGGAGAAAGAATATGGCAAGTCACTGTTTGGGAAACACTGTAACGAGGAAAACCACGATGGAGAGGGAATATTTGAAGTCATACACGTAGAAAATCGCACAAAGAGAAGAAAACTCTGGGAACAAATGGAGATTGCAAAAGCCAAGAGGGAGAAAGCCTGCCTCTTGAACAATGTAATCACATTTGACAGCGAAAAATTATTCGGCCTGGTGATTGGACGAGAGAAGAAGAACAGACCCAACCAATCAGACGGCAGGAATCCAGGTAGCCAATAGAAACGCAGCATTTAGGACAAAAGATTGAACCAATCACGAAGCAGTATGTTTTAGCCAATAAGAACACAATGTCATATTATCACAAGAATAAGTTTCTAAAAAGTGAACCAATCACAATACAGCATTGTTATAGCCAATAAGATCACAGTGTTATACTATAAAAACTCATGGTTAAGGCCTTGTTCTCCAGTTGCGACACAACTGATGATGGGATAACACCCGAAAGTACTCTTGTAAAAGCAACTAATAAAGTAGATTTGTACAATTGGAAAACCCTTTTTCAATAGTATAATATAGTTTGAGAGTCTAAATTTTTCTCGAATCTCGAGCTATAAATGACAACTCGAGAGTTGAAATTTTTCCGAGTCCCTCTCCTATCATATATTATAGCTCGATAGTCGAAATTTTTCCAAGTCTCCCTCCAAGTTTTTTGCTGGACGGCGCACGGCGGACGGCGCACGGCGCATGGCAAATTTCTCAAAAAGCCCCCCATAAAACAGGTTCCCTGTTAAAATTCCTACCTCCGAGCTATATATGATAGGAGGGGGACTTGGAAAGACGACGGCTTCCTTGAAATTGCAGCGCGTTCAAGTTGTCACGTCGTGATTTTCAGGACTTGGAAAAACTTCAGGCTCTAGGGGACTCCGGACAGCGGGTTCCCTGCTGCCATTGGAGTCCTGCAATAACATTTATTTTTATTCTGTCTTTCTTATGCAAATGATTATGATGTATGATTTATCTTTCTTATGTGAATAATTATGAGTTATGATACAAGACCTTAAAAAATTGCCGATGGTACAGTAAAAATCGAAATTTTTCCATATTTGGTCAAACTTCGCGGACTGAGAGCGACGTAGAATATTTGCGTCTTCCAAGCTATATATGATAGGAGGAGGACTTAGAAAAATTTCAACCCTGTAGCCATATATGATGAGAGGGGGACTTTTTCTATGCCCCCTCCTATCATATATGGCTCGATAGTCGAAATTTTTCTCAGTACCTCTCATATCATATATAGCACGAGAATCGAAATTTTAACAGGTTACCTGTTTTATAGGGGGCTTTTTGAGAAATTTGCGGTCCACCGTGCGCCGTCCAACAAATAACTTGGAAAAATTTCGACTCTTGAGCTATATCTCTTGAGTTGTATATGATAGGGGGGGGGGGGGACTTGGGAAAATTTTGACTCTCGAGCTATATATGATAGGAGGGGGGACTTGGAAAACTTTCGACTCTTGAACTATATATGATGGGGGGGGGGGGCTTGAGAAAATTTCGACTCCCGAGCTATATATGATAGGAGGGGGACACAGAAAACTTTCGACTCTTGAGCTATATCTCTCGAGCTATGTATGATAGGCGGGGGGGGGGACTTGGGAAAATTTCGACTATCGAGCTATATGATGGGAGGGGGACTTGGAAAACTCTTGACTCTTGAGCTATATCTCTCGAGCTATATATGATAGGAGGGGGGGGGGGGATTGGAAAACTTTCGACTCTTGAGCTATATCTCTCGAGTTGTTTATGATAAAGGGGGGGGGGGGACAAGGGAAAATTTTGACTCTCGAGCTATATATGATAGGAGGGGGGACTTGGAAAACTTTCGATTCTTGAACTATATATGATAGGGGGGGGGGGACTTGAGAAAATTTCGACTCTCGAGCTATATATGATAGGAGGGGGGACTTGGAAAACTTTCGACTCTTGTGCTATATCTCCCGAGCTATATGATTGGCGGGAGGAACTTGGGAAAATTTCGACTCTCGAGCTATATCTCTCGAGCTATGTATGATAGGAGGGGACTTGGAAAACTCTTGACTCTTGTGCTGTATCTCCCGAGCTATATGATTGTTGGGGGGGGGGGACTTGGGAAAATTTCGACTCTCGAGCTATATATGATAGGAGGGGGACTCAGAAAACTTTCGACTCTTGAGCTATATCTCTCGAGCTATGTATGATAGGGGGAGCTTGCTAAAATGTCGACTCTCGAGCTATATATGATAGGAGGGAGACTTAGAAAAATTGCGACTCTCGAGCTATATATGATGGGAGGGGGGACTTGGAAAACTTTCGACGCTTGAGCTATATCTCTCGAGCTATATATATGATAGGGGGGACTTGGGAAAATGTCCACTCTCGAGCTATAATTATATGATAGGAGGGGGAACTTAGAAAACTTTCGACTCTTTAGCCATATAGGTGGAATTTTTCTAAGTTCCCCTTGTATCGTATAGCTCGAGAGTCAAAATTTTTCCAAGTCCCCCTCCCATCATATATAGCTCGAGATTCGAGAAAAATTTGGACTCTCAAACTATATTATACTAGGCTTATAGTAGGTCTAGGCCTTCTTTATACTAGGATTCTTTGAATTCTCAAGACCAAATCTCATATGACTCATGAAACAGGTTCCCTGCGTTCCTCGTTTATTTTCATTAAGGAAGCCGCCGTTTTATTTATTTTAGAGCTATCTTAAATATTATAACAAAATGTAATTAAATTATCTTTTTTTTTTCTTTACGATCCTATTTCACGGGTATGAGACCCCGACCCGTCGGTCGAGTTTATAAAAATAATTATTGAGCTTGCTCATGCGGTTTGCTACACTTCAGCTTGCGTACATATTGTACTGGACGAACAGCAGTTGAATTGCCTCAGTTTTTGGGTGCTTGAGGGTCTTCTCTCGTATTGTAGCGCGTAGAATAGTTTGATGTTGAGATCTTTATTTGACCTGCAACAGAAGGTGTTGGTGATCATACGAAGGAACTTATTTTGGCATCTCTGTATGATCAGGCGGTTTAAAGGTTTGGCGCATTCTCAAAATTCGATACCATATGTCCATATGGGTTTGAAGATAGCCTGGTAGATGAGGTTTTTTTTCGATTTTAAAGTACCGGCATATCAGCCAATACGTCTCTCGTAACTTCTGTTTTATTTGGGAAGCTTTCTGTTTTAGATGGGGTTTCCAGGTTAGCCTGGAATCTAAATGGAATCCTGGGTACTTCGCTGATTCCCTCTGTTGGATCTGAATGCCCGCTGATGTATACACAATAATGGAAATCTTTGTTGCAAAGAGCAGAAGTTGTACGCACAGTTCTCTGAGCGTGTAGCTCAATCTTCCACTGTTGGGTCCATTCGGCGTCTGTTAATTGCCTGCTGCAGGTGGTAAACCTGTTGCGATTCACTAGTTGCTTTGATTGCTGTGTCATCAGCAAAGGTGGAAATTTCAGTTTCTGGTGAGACTGGGATGTCGGCAGTGTCCAACAGGTACAGAAGCGAGCCTAAAACGCTTCCCTGCGGCACTAGTTGCTATTTGGCGGTGCCCGATTTTGCCTCCTCATGTACAACTCTGAAGTTCTTTTCAGACAGGTAAGATTCCATTAACTTACAGAGGTAAGGGATGAAGTCTCTTAAGTTTGGGAGTGAGTTGAGCGTAGTGACAAGACGGAATGCAGCTTTTTTAAGAATGGTTGCCAACCTATTTGAGTGGGATCCGTGATAAGGGAAGCGAACCCATCTATTGCACTTGGTCTCAGCCCGAGGACTTGATTGCTAATGTTTAGGTTAAGAAGTTAACAACAGTTTGAGACTTTTCTTCCACACCATTTTATGTACATTGGTGTGGAGACCGTTGAGGATAGTTTTTATTTCGATGTCGCGAACTATTGTTTATGAAACAATTATACGTAAGCAAAATGCGATAAATTAGGTACATCTTTTCTCTTCAATTTTACCATTCTAAATTTGTACTCCGGAGACCCGGCCAATGGCATATGAAAATAATTCTCAGGTTCTTCATCACCACCATTCATGTGTACTTCTTGATAAGCGAGCTCTTCTATCGCATAATAATTATCCAACGTTTTATCATCGTCTTCGCAACGCCAATTTACAGGCTCGCCGTAGTTCAAAAATTCCGTTAAATTCTCACTCCCACTTACACCAGTGGTCTCATAAAGTGCGAATACAGCACGCGGCTTTAACTTACAAATAGAGTCAATATCATAACCGTCATTTAAGATTGGAGTCTCTGGCCATATAATTAGTAAGACACAATTCCCTCGAACATTTGGACGCTTTTCAATAAGATCATTCACGCTACTATAATCGACTGCGTACTCCGGATTCTTGTCCACGAGTGTTATTTTTTCAAGTTCATATCCAAAATGCTGCTTATATGCTGCTATGATGCTTCCTTCGACGGTGCCATTGCCTGATCCTACAGATATGACTTCTAAGGTGCCATTTAGTGCTTCGTATCGGCAGAAATACGCGGCATACGACATAAATTCCTCTACACCAAAAGCACAAATAGCCTTACTGTATTCTTTTTTTACGATATTTTTGTAGAAATAATATCTCGCGTATAAATCTCGGTATAGTATAGGTGTCGGAAAGCCGGAAGAATAGAATTCGGCTTGTCTAATTTTATTCAGCTCGTGGATACTATTCCAGGAGAGGCCACTTGGATTTGAATCCAGATATTCAAAACGATTTGAGCGATTGTATGGTTGAATGTTGTTTGTACTCATGTTGAAATTTCGATTTGAAGCCACAGTAAATTTTAGCATTGATACTAATTCCAACTGCTGACTTACAACGCCGATGCACGCAATGAGGCTTAACAATTTCATATCACTAAGAAACGACCAAACGGTTTACGTCTAAACGCCGATAGTTGAGTCTCTTTGCTACTTAGAATCAACCAACGCTGGCAAGCCAAACTCAGTAATGACTCACAGAGTACTCCAGCATTCAAGCGAGTTGAGAGGATCAAAAAGCTAAAGCAGTAACAAAAGCTAATTACAAGAGCATATTAACTGAAGGCTTCTGATAAAATCGGGCTTTTAGGCCTGGGCTGCCACAGAAAAAAAGAATTGATCGTATACCTTCCTTCTCCGGTTTGTGACTTGTGATATGTGTTGATTATTTTTCAAACGACAGAGGGCGGGAGATAATCAGTAAAGTAGAATAAAAATTTTTGAAAGTCGGATCTCTCCATCGATACCTAACAAGAAGTAAAACCATTATTTATGATATAAAATGATAAATAATAGGATATATACGAACAGAATGAGATTAATTACATGAATCCTTTTTCTTCAATTTTACCATTCTAAATCTGTACGCCTGAAACCCGACAAATGACTGACGAAATATTTTCTCAGCCTCCTTATCAGAACCATTCTCATGTACTTCTTGATAAGCGACTTCTTCTATCGCATAATAATTATCCAATGTTTTACTCATATCATCGTCTTCGCAACGCCAATTTAGAGACTGACCGTAGTTCAATAATTTTGTAAAATTCTCACTTTCATTTACATCAATGGTCTCATAAAGCGAGAATGCAGCACGCGGTTTAAACTTACAAATAGAGTCAATATCATATCCGTCATTTAAGATTGGAGTCTCTGGCCATATAATCAGTGAGACACAATTCCCTCGAACAGTCGGGCGCTTTTCAATAAGTTCATTCACAGTACTATAATCGACTGTGTACTCCGGCGGGTTCTTATCCACAAGAGTAATTTTTCCAATGTTCATATCCAAAATGCCTCCTGTATGCTTCCATGATGCTATCTTCAACGGTGCCATTGCCTCATCCTACAGATATGACTTCTAAAGTGCCGTTTAGTGCTTCGTATCGGCAGAAATACGCGGCATATGACATAAATTCCTCCTCACCAAAAGTACAAAATATAACCAGATTATAAGGTCTCTTCAGAATTTCTTTGTGAAAGAATATCTGACTTTTAAATCTCGGTGTTATGTAGGTGTCGGAAAGCCGGAAGAATAGAGTTCGGCTTGTCTAATTTCATTCATCTCATGGAGAGTACGCCAGGAGAGACCACTTGGATTTGAA
Source organism: Aspidiotus rigidus (assembly GCA_035079385.1). Taxonomy (NCBI): domain Eukaryota; kingdom Metazoa; phylum Arthropoda; class Insecta; order Hemiptera; family Diaspididae; genus Aspidiotus; species Aspidiotus rigidus. The sequence goes on along the minus strand of JAVHKY010000015.1, from coordinate 4,269,148 downwards.
TTCAGATAATCATAACGATTTGAGCGATTGTATGATTGAATGTTATTTGTGTTCATGATGACACTTCGATTTGAATTATCTTGAAGTTTTCCAGCCACATTAAATTTTAGCACCGATACTAACCTGAAATGCTGACTTACAATGCCAATGTTTGCAATGAATCTCAACAAGTTCATATCACTAAGAAACGACAAGACAGTGTACGCGTCTAAACGTCGATAGTTGAGTCCAGTTGAGTCTCTTTGGTACTTATTATCAAACAACGCTGGAAAGCCAAACTCAATTCGGACCGGACACACAAGAACTAAAACGAAATTTCTCGATTTCTTGAAACCTCTTGAAATTAGACTCATCTGAAAGAAAATTTCACGCTCTTTCAACTTTGTTCTCTACACTTTTCTCCAAAATTGACTATTTCTGGAGAAATTAAAGGAAAATTGATGTTTGCCACATATTTTTGTGTTACAATCACCGTTGGATTTTTGCATCACCGTTCGCTTATCAGTGCTTTACAACGTATTTTATACATAGACACTAGCGCTCCCTCAAACGTGTCCGGTCCGATGACTAATTACAGACTGTAAGTAGTTGCAGTACTGCAGTATTCAAGCGAGTTCAGAGGAGCAAAAAGCTATAGCAGAAACAAAAGCTAATTATTGATAAGTGCATATTATTAAGTGAAGTCTTCTGATAAAAATGATTGGTTTTTCAGGCCATAGAAAAAAATAATTCAACCAACGTTACAGTTCAGAGAAGAGGATATCTGGTTAATCAGTTTTGTACTTCAAATCATTGTATTTGACATACGGATATACATCCAAACCTTTCTTCTCTGATTTGTGACGCGTGATTTTTCAAACGGCAAAGGGTGGAAAAGGCAAAGCTAATAAAGGCTTATGCGGTTGCTAGGGCTATCTAGTAATTTGAGCCCATTGAATTCCGTTACTAATGAACTGGAAGGATGATGGGGATTCTACATTTTTTTATCTTTGATTGACTTCCAAAATCTTTCAAACCCTGAAATAAGTCGAGGTCATTGAGCTCAGTTTTTCTCTTTTCTCACAGCGAGGTAATCAAAGAGTTAAGGAGTGATTTCAAACATTTTCTGCCTAAAATTAGTAGAGCTATTCTCATTTTAATATCACTGAAACATCATTCATAGGGAGTCTTCTTTCTTTTGTAACCTTACGTCGAAGGATGATGATGATGATAATCATTAGGTACCTATCATTGAAACTCCATCCTTATGAAGTTCCAAGATTGATAAATCATCATCATTATTTGGCTGTAGTCGTTTTGATCTTCAAAAAATAGAGGCATTATCCTTAGGAGGTTTCGAATAAAAATAAGTTCATATTGGATATTACCAGAACATTTGCGGATAGTGCATATATTCAGTCAAGATCTTAGGCATCAAAAATGATGTGATGATTGATTTCACATCTGTTAATTCATATCATTCTTCTATCATACTGGAATCTCTAACCGAAATGATAAAGTTACTATCAATCCCTTACCACTGGTTTTTCTCTATCCTTTTTTTAAGAAGAAAACCCTAAACAAGGATCCGGACTAGACGATTTGTTCTCGGGTCCAAAAACAAATCACCCCTTGGTGTTTTTTATAAAAATTTTCAAAATTAAGTTTACAGTTGATTTAGATGTATTTTTTAGCGTAGAATTGAAAAATCGACACGGGAGTTCGCTACAACGCGTTTTCCGCCGAGACAAGTGGGTTTTAATACAGAATTGCCCGATTTCGCACCTTTAAAATGGTTTTACCTTCGACCTGATGGCAGATTTGAACTGTCCACATATGTAGAACAGTTCTATGATCATAGAACTGTTCTTATCGCAATCAAAGAAAATACATCAGTGACAAAATTTATTCAGAGAAAATACATCAGCGAATTGCGCAATATTACCAATATTCTATGTTGAAGGGGACTTCCAATTTGACCCCATGCGTGGTGGGATTGGAGCCCTTCGGTTCCGTCTGAATATGATACTGCAAGCTAATGTTCCTGATGAATTTCTTAGGCTCGCCGGGTCTATTGGCGGCAATGTATCAGATCCAGAATAAACTGAAAATTATAAATACAACGAAATGCGGAACCTGAGTTTCTAGTAGTTGTAGGTAATTAATTTTTAAAAAAGTAACCCCTTCATCAACCGAAGAAATGCCCCCCCTCAAAAAGAATAACGAAATTTGAGAAGCTAAAGGAAAAGAAAAGTATGGGAAACCCCCCCCCCCCCAAAAAAAAAAAAAAAAATTGTTTACAATGAATCATCTTCAAAAAAGTAGCCTCACGGCACCCCTGCCCTGCGTTTGACGAGACCGGGTACGCGCGATAACTCTTGTTCCTTCAGTTCTCTCATATTTTTTGGTAACTTTGAGACATGTATATATCATGTTTACTCACGATCCTCGTTGTCAAGTGGATGCTCGGTGTCAATGGGGTGCAAACATTGTAATTTGCATTTCCAAATAGGTTGAGCCTTTAGGATCAACTTATCCTTTCGAGTCTTGTGTTGATCAACGTGTTCTTGCCATTTCCATTAGTAAACACGTTCAGGACAGTACGGACATTTCTTTCGGATGGCGAATTGGTTTTTTTTCTGCAAAGTATCAACGAAGGAATCATTAAATCTCGAACGTTACGCCGACCAAACGTGCAAAATTTGAGCTTGTTAAAACATAAAACTGACCTTGTCTTTGGACTCGCATTCTGAACTTGTCCTTGCTCCTCCACTCGGTCCTGCTCCACTCGTCGTCCCTGCCTCACTCGTCTCCGCCTGTTGAGTTAAAAGTTCCTGGAAGCAAGACATGTACAATTACTCTCTTTTTTGCAACGTGAGTTTACTGGTCGCAGTTATACAGCGAGATACTCACCTCTATACTCTTAATCTCTTCTGCCACCAAGATTTTATCATTTTCACTGAGGAGCTGCGTTATCTTTTCGAATTGTTCGAGAAATTTTCGTTTTTTTAGCGGTGGCTACGGGTCGGTCTTGTCTGCCCCACCCTGCGGCTGTGAAGTCGTCTCCTCCACCACATCGGCAAAACTACCCGCTAGGCGTACAGTACTTTGGGAGTGCCAACCCAGTACATGTACTGCGGATGGACCCTGACTGGGTGACCAACTTTCATACTGCCGTCTCCACCAAGCCGCAGGGTCAGGTTGGACGTAGAATCCTCCGCGTGGCAATCTGCACGCATTTTCAATGTTGTAGCATCACCAATCAACGCCCGCTTTTTGATACGAGTAACAAATGGAGTAACTGGCAGGTTTGGTAAGTCCTGCAGGACGTCGTCTGGAGCAACCCTCGACGGGTCTACGGGCACGTCCGTTGAAATATCAGCAGCTGCTAAAGTAGTGTCGTCGCCAACTGCCTGCACCTTCTGTGCAGTCTGTTGTTGTTCCTCCTCCTTGGGCTCTTCATCGGCGGGCTGCTGGTAGGGCTGTGCAGGCTCACGGTCAGGATCCTCGGGCTGTTCTTCAAGCTGATTTGCAGGGGGGTGGCCACATACCAATCTTCCCCTGGCTGATAATCAGATAGTAGACCAATCACGTCCGGCAGCCTAGTCCTAGGAGTAAGTTCCCAGTATGGACCAATTAAGTCGTTAACTGAAATGCATAATGGGTATTGAAAGAAAAACGAGGGGCTTGCCACCAGAAAGATGGCCAAAGAGGGAGAGGATTTTCAGCATTTTAAAGTATCTATTACACTAGCCGCTTACGGTGCGCCTCGGGCGCGCCTGGCGGCGCCAGACGGGCTTGCGCTTCGCGTTCGCTGATTGGTCGTGACGGATAGGACAGATTTATGATCAATGAACTTCCCACATAATTATATAGGTTGATTACAGGTCTACTTTCTTTGCAAATCTTGCTGAATTCAATCGTATTCGACGTATATAAGTACAGAAGTTTGAGTATTTGTCACACCTGTTATAATATTTAAAAATTCTTGAATCCGTAGTCCATAATTTAAAGAAGAAGTGAATCACTTAAGATCAGTCGCCAAATACAAAAAAAAAAAAAAAAAAACTTATATTCTTTGAAAATGGTTGTTCAACCCAAAGCGCTCAGCGACTGATTGTGTGTGAGTGTGTTTTTTCTTCGCAGTTAGTTTGTATCTGGCGATTAATTTTGAGTAATTCACTTCTTCTTTTAATTTAAAAATTCTATTCTTCATTCTCCAATGGCATAAAAATCCTTTTAAAAATCTGAATATTTCGAAGGCTCAAAATAATATGAATTTTTAATTTTCGTCGTATCCGATAACCGCACCCTCTAAAATATACCCACCACGCGAGGTGGATAAACTCGTAGTACGATTTACAATTAGATACATCATCTCGTATATACTACACCTAGCTATTTGTGTTTTTTTCTTCTTCTTCTTGCTTCAATGTGTTGACCGGAAACAGTGACATCAGAAGCGGACCATTCAAAATGTTTAATAATCCGAACATCCCCAGATCGCGTTCGCATACACCAGAATACACCTGACTCATTCATCTTTTCTATACGAGTACTCTCGTACGGTACTATTTACTAAAAGCCGCTTTTTTTCTCACCTTCATTCATAAATACGAAGCACTTCGAAAAGAAGGTTTACAATCAAATATATACGAGCCTGTTCTTGAGGTTCTCATTGTTGACTTCGTGTAAAGGGAACTAGTTTTCAAGTCGGATGTAGCGAGCTGCCTTTCTGTAAAAGGAATGGGCGATACAAAAAATATTTGTTTTTTATTCCTCTTCTCACCTTTAAAAGTTGTAGCTATCTTGGACGTTTTTCTGTCGGCGGCATTTCTTCATACAGCCTTTATTAATTTTTAATTCCGAGTGCTAACGGAAACGCCAAAATTGAAGGTGAGGGATATATCATACGCAGACTAATATTGTCCACTTCGGAGCTCTCGAAGCTATCCATCAATTCGTTCTTTGCACCTTGATCAGCGACACAAAAGTCCTCTAACGGAGATAATCCTTTCGAATAAACGGCGTGTCTCAGCAATCCGAACGATAGCACTACGCGTCTGAAAAATAAATCTATTTGATTATTATTTTGAAGCACCGAAGAATCTGAAACAGCCTCGAGGATCAATTATTAATACAGGCTGGTAACTCGTATTCGGGTGAGAATAGGAGACTTTGTTCCAAACCCCACTCAAGAAAGGAACAAACGTGAATGAAGAGGGAGGAGTACTGTTATCTGGACCGAACGCTCTACAAATTTTGAATTAGCGAGAATTAGGAATACGGAAGCTGAAAGGTAAAATGGAATTGAGTGCAAAAACCAGAATTTAGACAGCCTTAGCATCCCCTTTCCCTTCTAAGACGTTCAAACGTGGGCCTTCACTAAGTCATACGATGCAATAGACTTCATCACAATTGTTGAAAAGTCTCTTGAATATGAAAATTGAAGGGTTGCGCCTTGCCAGAGACACGAGCCCCAAAAAATAATTAGATGTTGTCCGAACTATAACGAACACAAAAAACTAACTTACAAATTGGTCAGCTTTGAGTAAAGGTGAAGAAGAGTGCACAATGTCACAAATTTGATCAGATACCTAACTCCAATGAGCAGCATTGAGGATTTCTATTCCGTCTCCACGCCCCCAAATTTACGAAATCATGGAATTAAATGACTCGAGATCCGAGTTTGTTGGAAACCTCATATTTTTTCTTCGTTTCGAAACCATCCAATGTGTATATTATCATATTTATACACTCATCACAAAGAGAAGGAGAAGAGAAAAATATTTAAGATTATTCTGTCGCGATTCTTATAACAAGTCCTTCAACTTCATTGTTGATCACTTTTAAGTCGAATTGTAAACGGAATTTGCAATTACCGTCTGTACATCCGCGTCCATTGAAACTGCAATTTTTATTTCTTCTTTCAGTAAGTATAAGTATTTTTATTAGGTACCAGAACGATGATTTTCTTGATGGTCTTGAAATGTACCATACATTGAGAAGTGTCGTACAAGTTATAAAGCCAAATAACGAGGTCGTTTACTCGCCGTTGAGACTGCTCTGCCAAAGGAGACCTTAATCTTTCACCATTAACCTGTAATTTATCACGATTTAAGCAACACAGCCAACTATAGGGGTAAATGCGACGAAGACACAAACAATGAAAACGAAGAAAACGCCGACGCCAACAATTGATCGTTACTATAGTAACTTGTAGATGCCTGATTGGTGGGCGTCTGTCGGAAACGTTCTCACCCATCAGTTTCTCACACTTTTCGGAAAAACAAGCAGAATAAAGGTGTAAACACTCTTGATAAAGCTCCATCAATTCAGCAATTAGATAACGTCATGTCACAGTAACAAAAAGCTTCATAACTTTGCCCATACAGCTCAGATTAGGAGCTATCCGAGTTCATAGTAGGTACAGACTTCATGTGCTCGTATCTCCCTTTCGTTTCGTAGGTATAATCGAAGGGAGAGTTTCTACGGAGCTATCGTCTCAATAAATAGATACCTATTTTTATTCGTCATCATAATCATGAAGTCGAAAAATTTTAAGCTGAAACAGCTGAAACAGAAATGATTACGCTATCTATAGAACAAGAATTTCTTTAAATCTCTTCCCTCCAAGAAGCTATGAAAGCACCTATAAAAATGAATTTTTATTCAATTTGAAAAATGTCTATCCTAGAGAAAAGAATTTGAATCTCCAATCCTAACCTATAAAACAATACAAATTCGAAATTATTTAGAGTGAATCATAAAACGGTTGATTACAAGGTTTTTGGAAATGTGACTTTATTTTTTCCAAATACATGAAATCGTAATGTAAGTAGATTGACTTGACTGAAAAATAACATTGCGAGTAGGCTATTGGTTTCATTTTTTGTTTGTAGGTAGTAGAATTGATTTCACATTTGAATTCTATAACAAATAAAACTGCTGGGAACCATTGTATTCAAATGTATAATTTAAGTTACGTGAGAGAATACCGGTGCTCTATTTTTTTTTTTTTTTTTTTTTTTCGTCCCTAGTTCTAACACGATAAAATTACAATTTCGTATGTAATTACCTAACAAACGATGCGGAAAAAACTAAGATGAATCAAAATTGAAAAAAAAAACAAAAAACAAAACAAAAAACAAATTCATTAATCATTTCTCTTCAATTTTACCATTCTAATTTTGTAAATTGGCGTTCCCGGTGGTGATGAAATTATTGTACTGGAATTAGCATCAACATGTACTTCTTGATAAGCGACTTCTTCCATCTCATAATTACCTAACATTTTGTCGTATTCCCAATGAGGCTTACCTTCGTTCAAGAGCTCCACAAAATAATCACTTCCACTTATTGCAGTAGTCTCATAGAGGACGAGCGCAGCACGCGGTTGTAACTGATGAATGGAATCAATATCGTAATTGTCGTTTTCACTCGGTGTTTCGGGCCATATTATTAAGGAAACACAGTTCCCTACCACATTTGGTCGTTTTTCAATTAGGTCCGTCACGGTGCTATAATTGACTTCAAATTTTGGATTTTTATCCACAAGCGTAATTTTGAGTTCACTTCCAAAATGCTTCCTGTACGCTTCCATAATGCTACCTTCGACAGTGCCATCGCCCGATCCTACGGATATAACTTCTAAGGTACTGTCTAAAGTTTCGTATTTGCAGAAATACGCGGCATATGACATAAATGCCTCTACACCTAGTCCGCAAATAGCCTGATTATACGTTTTCTTCACAGTATTTTTATAATAAAATAACTTGGCAAGTAACTGTTTGAACAAAATAGGGGTTGGAAAGCCAGCGGAATAAAACTTTGCTTGCTTCTTCTGGGCTGGTTTATACAGAGAAAAAGACTCCGACTCCTCGTCGCTATCATCTGCATTCACGTATTTGAAACGATTTGAGAGTCTTACCGGTACCGTGGTCTTATGATATTGACTGTCGTTTTGCTTTGCATCATTCCTCCAACTTTGATTAGATGGAGAGCTCATAGTACCTTCGGATATTTTGGCCACCGATGATCCAAGAAGCTGGACGTGGACACTTGATGCAACAAAGGGCAATAATCTTATATTGAAAAAAACAGAACTGAGCAAGAGCATATTACTTGATTCAAGGCACTTTCATAGTTCTACACTTCTACTTCTCACTTTCATTATCAATAGCGCCTTAAGTGAGGAGATATCTGTAAAATGGATTAAATTGATAATCGTTCTATGGATATCTTATCATCTAAGATTATTTCAAAGGAGAAAGTCCAACATACGTATGAGAGCGGATCGGGCCTGACAAGTGCACGAACGAAAAACGCGAACGAACCCCCACTGGCGAGTTTATTTTATGTAACCGAGATGGGGCGACCGCGTCGGTTTACTGCCATACTGCGAGTAAGAGTGATGCCGCGGGAGAGCGGGACCTGGAAATATTTTCGTACTTCTTGGACTTGTAACATTTTTTATTTTCAATTCTCGGACTTTGAAATAATTTTCATACTTGTTGGACTTGGAATTATTTTTCAGTTCACATGAATAAAAACGCGTTCCTTCGGTGCTTTGTTGTAAGACGCGGTGCTTTGTTGTAAGACGCGAAGACGCGTTTTTTTACTTTAGGGCTCGAAGAGTTGGGTTGCGCGCATGCGCGTATTCTTTATGCGCCGAACATTTTGGCGATCGCGGACGAAAATGATCTTTTAATAATTTTAAATACAACACTTGAATTTTTCCTCGTGTTCATCAATTGTAAGAAAATTACAATTATGTTTTTCATCAACAATGTCATAATGCTTGAATAAAAAAGTGAAAATTTTAATTCTAGATCATCTCGTGTTTGCGTTTTTATTCACGTGAACCGAAAAATAGCGTGAACCGAAAAATAGCGTACGCCACACGTGAACGGAGGAAAGCGATATACTCGCGCTGCATGGCGGCCCTTGCCGCGGCTCGGGTTGCCAAAGCGCTTGTATAGAAATCGCTCTCCTCCGTCCCTTATAGCGTAATATACTATTTCGTTTCAATTCTTGGACTTAGAAATATTTTCAACTGTTGGACTTGGAATTATTTTCAACTGTTGGACTTTGAAATATTTTCATACTTCTTGGACTTGATGTAAAATTTTTCATTTTCAATCCTCGGACTTTAAAATATTTTCAACTGTTGGACTTGTAAAAGAATTATTTTTCAATTCTTGGACTTTGAAATATTTTCAACTGTTGGACTTGTAAAATTTTTCATTTTCAAAATATTTCAAAGTTCGAGAATTGAAAATGAAAAATTTTACAAGTCCAACAGTTGAAAATATTTCCAAGTCCAAGAATTGAAAAATAATTCTTTTACAAGTCCAACAGTTGAAAATAATTCCAAGTCCAGCAGTTGAAAATATTTTGAAGTCCCAGGATGAAAATGAAAAATTTTACAAGTCCAACAGTTGAAAATATTTCCAAGTCCAAGAATTGAAAAATAATTCTAAGTCCAACAAGTATGAAAATTATTTCAAAGTCCGAGAATTGAAAATGAAAAATTTTACAAGTCCAAGAAGTACAAAAATATTTTGAAGTCTCGCGGCATCACTCTTACTCGCAGTATGGCAGTAAACCGACGCAGTCGCCCCATCTCGGTTACATAAAATAAACTCGCCAGTGGGGGTTCGTTCGCGTTTTTCGTTCTTCCTCGCGTTTTTCGTTCTTCCTCGTGCACTTGTCAGGCCCGATCCGCTCTCATACGTATTGACCGGTGTGCGGGGTATACTAAAATTCTTAGAAATAGATACTTTATTATGAAAATTCTCAATCACTTTCCCTTGCCTGAAATTTTGCATCTCGTTCGTTATTCTAGTTGATTCTAAGCCAGCTTAAACCCTCTCTATACTCTGTTCACGTTAAGAAAGGGCTCGAGATCCTAAAAAAGTAGTACCTTGAGAAAGGATAAAAGGTAGTAGGCCTAAATCTCTTACCACAATGTTTTAAACATGGAAAAAACATAATAACACTAGTCACTAACGAATGTACTGTAATTGTGGCAAGTTTTTGCACAATGGGGCGTGCTAATAACAAAGAAACACAAACAGGAACAAAGTGTAATCGAAATTTGAAATCATGCTTAAATCTTGTGAAAATGTAAGTACAAGGAATTAATTAATTATAAATTCAACATTCTTCAAATGAGGGGGTAAGAAATTTACTACCTTTTATCCTTTCTCGAGGTACTACTTTTTTACAATCTCGAGCCCTTTCTTAAAGTGAAGAGAGTATAGTCCTCATTTTTCTAGATCCAATGACTTGGTTGGTGTATTCACTGTAGTGTAGTCCCTTGGCCAAGCTCAAGGCTATACTGCCGTCTTCACACTGATCAAAAACAATCTTTATAGAAAGGCAAAAAGTCTTCTTCTTACTCAACCTTTGTAGAGCTGCAAGGAAGGATCACTCTGTCTGGACTGAAACTGTTCTTGAGCAGCCATATGTCATACCCGCCACACATTTACACAAAAGTGGCTCAGTACATTTCTGGGAAGAGGAAAAATTTTTACACCTGTAATGTTTAAGAAGAGTCAAAAAATTGCAACTTGATGCTTTTTTGGGCGCTATACCTTTCTTTCATTTTGTGCTCAGCTATATGGTTTGGTTTTGATTCCACTCTTTTCTGTTTGGTTCTGGGTCTGGCCAATCAGTTTGGGAATTTGGGCCAGATAGCGCTAGTGTCGCGCACAACAAAAACAAGCGGTGCGAGTGCGACGCACCGGGGATGAGAAAGTTCCATCAATTTCTTATAAGAGAAAATGATTTTTGTAGAAAATTTTGCAATGTACAAATTTTCTTCTCATGATTTTTTCTCGTGAATCTTCTTCATTCACGCCTACGTCACAGCATCGTTGTATTCAAAATAATTTGGAGATTTGTGATCGATGGTGCTTAGGGAAAGTAAACAAACTTTTTTTACACGGACTTTTCCATAAGAAGAAAAATTGAATTCGATCATTTGCTCATATTTGAATAGAAGAATAAAGTGAGAAACGAAAAATACATTCTCAAATAGGTACTTGAGATCTTCCAGATCTTGATTATCAACGTTGAATTCCTTATTTATTTCTCATTTTGAAATACTAACACATGATTGAAATGCTCCCTGTGTATTCTTATGGGAGTCGATAATGTTCTAAGCACCATCGCATGATACTATCGCAAAATTCTGCGATACTATCACAAAATATCGCGCACTATCGATCAAAATTGCTCGATGTTAGCAGTTAGTGACGTCACGTGAATGAAGAGGATTGCTCTTTAGTTTGTTCCTAAGTTACATTGAGATTTGAGATTACTCATAGTCATAGTCACTGAACATTCAAACCGAGTTTTGTAAAAGCCGGTCAAGCGACATTAGAGCCCTATAAATACACGAGAGGATATGGACCGCCATATTTAGTCGTTACGTCATCATCATTTTCACAGTCTCCTATTCTAATGACTGATAACAGTTCATCATGATGTGAAAATAATGAAAGAACATACTAGACCAAGTGCCAAAGCAAAATGCAAAACTCAACACTATTGAGAAATGCAAAATCGCTTCTCTAAACACACAAATTCCTCATCTGAATGGGGTGCTATATGGAGACAAATGATGATGTCATAACTAAATATGGCGGACCATGTTCCCACTCGTATTTATAGGGCTCTAGCGACATGACAACAATCTATAAAATAAGGTCTATCGTACAAATACAAGAAATATCTTCCTCCAAAATGTTGTCATGTCGCTTAACCGGCTTTTACAGAACTCGGTTCATTTTTAATGGACTAGTTTCACGTTACATGCCTTAACATCACAGTATCGACTGCTTGCTCAAGTTCCTTGGTTCCTTCAAGATAGGTAGTCTTATTTTAATTTTTTATCAATGGAATTTCAGTAACGTTCTAAAAATTGATCAATATTTTGAAAACAGAACATAGATAAGGAATGGGATCCAGGATTTGGCTTATAATCTAGAAGCTTTATAGTTCTAACTCTAAGAATAAGAAATTGACCTCCCCCTTTCGGGCCCTACAACCGCTAGGTTCGCTGTAGTCGCGAAAATGGAACCGGGGTAAAGGAGAAAATTCCATTTGTCTCAATGTAATTTAAATTTTGAAATATCTTTGGAAACAAGCAATATTTTGAAAAAACTAACAGAACTAAATTTGTTGATCATAAAATTTCCTTTCAAATGAAATTATCAGTTTTGAAAGACATTGAAATTTTATGAAAACGGTTACTGCCCGCTCACCTCAATACCCGCAATGTCTATTATGTACCCGGTTGCGGTATCAGCGAAGCTAGCGCTGTTGGGTTGGAATACCTTATTAACGTTCAATTTTTAAAATAATTATTGATCTGTTTTCAGAACATTAGTTTTGCTTATGAGAAATTACAAATTGAAAAGAAAAGTAAACAAAGACTGAAGACTTCATCAGCAAAGTAGCATTTTGCAATATTTTGCAATCTATTGATATTGTGATGTAGTTAGGAAATCAGTCCATTACAGTCATGTAGGAAAAATGCCGTGCTCGCCTGTTTACAATTTTGGTCCATATCTAACATGTTCCTCATTTTGAATGATTTTTGCTTTTTGTGTTATTGTTATGGAAAGTGAATACCTATGTGCGCCGTTGGCCAAGTGTGGAACACAGTAATTTACAGAACAGTGTGGTATACCATATCAAATCATTCTATTACATAATGTATTCTTATAAGAAAATAGAATTTTGACAGATTTTCTCATAGGTACAGTCATCTGAAAGGATACCTATTTGAAGTTGAGTAAATTCATTTTTCTTTACAGATTTTCTTTGGAATTAAAGTCGAATTTGGATGAAATCTCAACAAGAGGCCATTTTAAAGAAGAGCATGGCTCAGCTGGTGTTTCATGTGTATTTGGTGGAACCAGTGAACTACACTCGCACATATCATCTCGTGTCTCATCTCCTTCTAGCGCAATTTAGCTGATGGAACCATCGAAGGCAAGTAGAATCATGGCTAATAAGCCGGAGTCTCAGTTTAGGCTTGCAGCTCTGCTATTCAAAGTGAGAAGGACGTATATCCATAACTTTGATCGACGGAAGAAGTTCATTTATTTTCTGTGAACGATAATGACATCAAAACCCTCCTATCTGACGTTATTTTCAACAAAAAATCTAGTGGCGGTATTTGTTTTCCAATTAAGTACCTAACTGTTTCTTAATCGAGTTATTTAATATAGGTAATGAAATATCGGCGAATATGGATATGGGAGTATACCCATCATTCGCTCAAAACGGGTCTTAAGTACTCGTATCTACTCGTATCAGTATAACTTGAGTGGCATTTTTAGTGATCCACTAATTAAAGAGCTAGATGGACTATTTGCGGGAATTATAGTATCTTCTTTGATAATATTGTGAAGAAGATCGTACAATTGTACATTGAAATCATCTAATGATGAAACAATCATATGTTCAAACGTGTTAAAGGCGGCTGTATCGAACTTCACTGGAACTCAATCAAATAATTTACGGCAAGCTACGTGCTTTCACACTTGAACTCAGTTATACAAGAATGTTTTGGATATACGTCAACCTCACTTTGTACGACAGAGCTGCAGTTTAAATCTAATACCTAACTTTAATAAGCAATATGCTTTGTTCAGAACTGATGGCTTGTAAAGTTACAGCTTAGACGTATGGCTTGAAACTGTAAGCTGATAATTTGTACGCTGCTTGAAATTTGAGGCTCACGGTTTAATTTTCCACTTTTTATTTGCCAAACAAAAATAAACTAAAGAATATTCCAATTTCATAAAATTTTGAACAAATCGACGTAAATATTTTTTGTGAGTGGATTTAATATATTATACATACTATGAGAATGACTTTTAAAGAATTTCGGCGCAGTTAAATTTTCATTAGGTTCCCACCCCCTTTCGAAATAATAATTTTTTAATAACTTTTACAGTTCGGGATATGTTCTCGTGTATCCTATATACGAAAGAGTTCCTTCAGATTTTATTTACAAATAATTATTTACTGTTACGAAAGCTACACTATACTTGATGGAACGTGTCCAGACTCCGAAATAATTTCATTCACGTCCACCAAGCTCGCTGGCGAAGTTAAACGACTGTATCAATGTCGAATTTGATATATTTAATCGGAAATGATAGGCTAGATTTTAGAGGGTGTGAAATTTATTTCACGCAAATGTTATATCGCATAGTAAAACACCCCATTGTTTATTCAAAACATCGGATTCATCCCTACCGGCTTGTAAAAGCCTAACAATGTATTAACGTTGGGAACATTAATGACTAAAGCCCTTTGTTCGCAGTCCATTTAAAAAACTGCACCTTCTCTTTTTTTCCACGCGTTTGAAACACGCGACCTATGTTTTTCTGAAGTAATATAAAAATAAAAAAGTGTGTATACGCGTTATAAAACAACGACGACTACTATACTGAAAGGAAGTTCCTAAAAGATATTCAAAATAAAAGGATGTGCCGGTATCTAGAAAATAATGAGAATACGTTACCATCAGTCAATGTTTTTCCACCGATTGAATCTGGTCTAACTTAATTTTGTATTTATTATGCATCGTTTTGCACGATCTAGTTGTCTATATCAATTATTGAAGGATAGTAAACGGTTAGACATCCTATTCATGAATGAAAATATATAGTTAACCGAAGCGTCGTGATCCGGACCAGTATATTTGTGAATGTGTATAATACCGTTCTCGATTCCCTATTGACAAACATTCGTTCATTGTCCAAGGGTGTGAAAGCGAATTGAGGGTGTAATTTGTCAGTTTCGGGCAGCGAAGAATGTACGCAGGGACCGTGCTGAATTGTTGGTTGTATACAAATCATTCAACGCGATAACTTTAATCTGTTCGAATTTACGCTAAGAAATCTAGCTTCTCTATAATAATATGTTGCATTCAAGCTTCGTTGCTTCTAAGCTGCGTGTACAAAATAGGTATACATAGTATTTATTTTTAATAAACGCGTCGTCGAGTAAAGCTCCCGTACCCGCGGAGAAATCGTTTTTTCCCTATTAGCGGTGGTACCATCCACGTTTAATTTAATTTACTATTCGCGAGCATATCACGAAGGATTACCCGCGGATCGCGATGTAACTCGCTATTATCGTACGTTTTTACATCGATTGCTAAATTGGCTGTGTGTTACGCTCGAGTAAAACTGATGCTACCTATACGTCTTGTTTGGATTTAGTCGAACAGTTAGTAAACTCGTGATGTTTAGCCAGCTTGGTTTTTACAGTGTGCATTCGCGTTCCTACGATCTGCCAGGGATAAAGAGTCTTAAAATGGAGAACGAGATAAGGAAATCGAAATACTCGTATTTTTATAGTATGGAATGTGGGGTTTTGAAAAATCTATGCCGATTTCGTTTCTCGCTAGAAAAATCCATCAAAATTCTCGATATTTAACTCTGACTCAAATCATCAAAGTAGATCAACCTTTCCTCATCCTGAATAAAATAGCAACCAATTTTCGTTTCCGCCTCTCGGCCTATGTACGATAAACTCGACATTCAAAATTACTCTACAATTTACGAACAGTCTCAAAGTCGAAAACCATTTCAAAATCCCAAATTTTCACAAATCATTCTTCTCAAGCCACGTGCCTTCATCATCAATAGTCTTTCGAAATCCTCTCCATTCCTCAAACTATTTGCAGCTTTGGATGTGAGTAGATCGAAATAATGACTGTCGAAAATATTTTTACAACCTCTCCCTTTGAATGGCCTTGGAAAGAGAAATTCGTTGACACTCTGTTAATCGAAAACTATTTCAAGTCTCTGATATTAATGAGAAAATTGCATGAAGTTTTTCTAATAATGGAGTCAAATCTGACGATTTTCTTTACAAAAACTGTAATGAAAATACTTCAAGACTTGAATTATTACCTTCCCCTTCCATCGCCGTCCTCATCCTCCGTTGCTATAACGAAGGCACGTGTGTCGAAATTCGACCTTTTTTCATCAAGAATCGCATGACTTTTTTATCAAATCACGGGAAAGTTTCGCGTCAGAGGTTTTCCAAATGGTCTTATGATCCAGAATTTTTCCAAGATTTCGAAATAGATCAAAATCAGAAATTTTTGGGCGCTTTCAACGAAGAATTTCGTGCGATATACAAAAGAGTTCGACTCCTTCTTCTTGGTATCCAGCATGGGTTTGTTGGGTTTCAATGTTATATCCAAGTCACAAAATACTAGATTATCAACCTATCACGAAATCAATTTTTTTGAAAGAAAGCTTTTGAAGTGTGGTTGGCCAACTCTGGTATCGCACACAATGAAAAGAAAGACAACCTATGGGTGGCGCGGTTGGTCGCTGAAGACTTTCTTGAAATTGTTCGAAGTCAATTTTTATGAAAAAATAACTTGTAGGAAGTCCTAAGTTGAACAATTTTGTTTTTGACATGTTCCATGTCTTTTCTCTCGCCGGACCCCGATTTTGAAACTCGCGAGTACACCCCGCGTAATGATAATAAATAATTATATTAATTAATTAATAAATAATTAAATAATTAATATAATTAATAATTAGAATACCATTCCAATACAACAGCGAGACAGGGGGCGAACTCGTAATAATTAATAATGAATAAATAAATAAATAAATAATATTAAATAATATTAAATAATATTAAATAATTAAATAATTAAATAAATAAATAATAAATATAATTAATAATTAGAAAATTTGTCTCATACCATTCCAATACAACATCGAGATCGCTCGTTCGCCCCATGAAAGTTGATACCTCAAAATATTTCTCATACAAGACTTATACGACGCCAAGATAGGTAAAGGGGTAAACGAATAATATCTCACGAACACTTGACCTAGTAGAAGCCTAGACTGAAATATTTCAAGATGACTGATAAAATATAAAAGACATGGAACATGATTTTCATTTATTTGGCTATGCCAGAAAATTTTTTCCTAAGTGGCCTCATTCTGGATTTGTATCTATTTAGGCGTAAACGTTACGATAGGC
Organism: Aspidiotus rigidus; assembly: GCA_035079385.1. Classification (NCBI taxonomy): domain Eukaryota; kingdom Metazoa; phylum Arthropoda; class Insecta; order Hemiptera; family Diaspididae; genus Aspidiotus; species Aspidiotus rigidus. The sequence continues at coordinate 4,252,123 of JAVHKY010000015.1, read as the reverse complement.
GTTACAGAAAATAATTCGGATGTGCAAATTGTGATCGGAATCAACATTCTTTTTTCTCATTGTTGAAGATGATTGCTTGATCGAAACCGGTCTCAATTTGCACATCTGCATTATTGTACGATTCTGTAATGTCTAATTTCTTTCATTTTTAATTCATTCTGGACTTAGGTATTTTGAGTCGACTCAATTGTAACCTTCAAATAGAAAAGTTATCGTAATCCTGTCTTCAATTTAATCGATTGTGAAAAAAGGAAGAGAGGAAAAAAGGAATACAGGCACCTAAAGAAAATTCCTTTTTTCGCTATATCTGGCTCGTAATGTTCGTTTTCTCGGAAGAAAATTTCTTTATTTTCATTAATCGATTGTATCGCACCTAGCGGATGTTGACTCAAATTAACATCGTCACTTCATCGGCAGAATAATTTTTTATATTTTCTTGAGTTGTAACGTACCTGAAAAATTGATACAATTTGTATTATTAGCCTGGAGTGTTGAGGAAAATTTTGTACAACCTGTTAATTTTCTCTAGTTCCTATAAAATAAGTTATGATCTCTCCCCCTTTGCAACCACAATTTTCTACTCACGTGTATAACTCAGAAATCGAATTTCACCATTGAACCTTTCAAACATACACATATTTAAGGCCATGGAATCAAGGACTCAAATGATTCATCGTTTTAAGGTTTATGGATGAGAGAATGGATATTGCACAGTCACTTTCAACGAGAACAAAATAGCGACTAAAGACGTCTCATACACTGCTTCCAACGCCCTCTATACGGCCGTTGGCGACATCTCGATTGCTCCGGTTCAGGTTCTGCTTTGTTGTAAATTTCAATTCTGAAAAATTTAAATAAATATTATTCAATATTAACGAGTCAATTACTCGACTCAAAATATTCAATCGTTGACAGTTCCACTCAAGTTATATACTTGTCATTTTTATCACATGTGGTCCAAAATTGGTGTGATCGTACTCTTGTTGGCCCAACTACCCACCAGATTCTGAACGGTAATTTTGCGATACATCAACAATTTGTATTAGGTATTTGTAAATCTCACGGATTTTGGCATTGGGTGGGGGCGGTGTAGAGACATTAGATTTTCTGCGGGTAAATAGTAAAGATCATGTTCCTTTAAAAATAAAGTAAATTCTCAATTGAATCAGTTTGTGCCGAACTTGTCTGCTTATAGAAGCTCCTTTGCTTCTTATGTTGATTCAAGGCCATCTCACTTTCTTTAATAGTAAGGCATACTAGTTAATGGACTCACTTTTTCCTCGTGTTCGCCTTCCTTCTGAGAATCTCCTTCCTTCTCAACCTAATATAGTCTAGTCTACTTTAGCTCGGTATTAAATTTAGCAGCCTATTTCGGAAGTTTCATATCCCTAATGGGACTTCTACTGTATGTAAGCCAGCCTATTATGCGTAATATTAAGACATGAAACATATTATAAAAAGATTTAGTATGGTCCTAGTACAGGTCTACGGATAGTATAGGCCTAGTGGAGGCTTAGTACAGACCAAATATTAAGCTTGATATAGCCTAATACAAATCCTAGTATAAGCTTCATTTAGTATACAATAGGTAGAGGGTTCAGCGAAAAATTGTCAAGCCCGAGGAGGGAAGGAGCAAAACTCATCGAATTTCGATGTACGTAAAGGGTTCAGAAAAAAACTCACGGATTATTTAACTGAGTTAAACGAGGGTTGTAGTGAACCTGATTTATGGCAAATTAAGTCTGACATCGAAGGGATGGGGAATGTCAGTAAAGATACGAAAAATTGACATCAAGTTATGAGCCAAGTAAAGATGGGACGAGCTGAGCGAGTGAGTCCGTTAGCTAGTTAGCCTAAAATACAGTATACTTGGTTAAGTGGAAGAGTGAGCTTGTCGTAGTTACCCGTCTCACATTTAGTGAATAACATGCATACGATATTACTTGAAATACGAGTATAGTAGCAAAATACGTACAAACTAGGCTAAAATTTCAACCTACTGGTGACGTTACAAAATACGAGGCCTCTGTATCGTCATCTAGTTGACCTAACTTATAGTATACTGTACCATTAATGATGCCATAAGGTGGGCGTGGCCTCGACTTACTTTAAGGACAAAAATCACTAATGTAAAAAGACATAAAGTATGATCTTCATTTATCTGGCTCTGTCAGAACATTTATAATTAGAGTTAGGATTTTCACAATAGGTGAGTGGTAAACTAAAGCCAACTAGCAGAGCCCGGATTAACTGTCATCAAAATTGCTGAATTTCAAGCAAATTAGGCAAATTTTGTCCGAAATTTTATAATTTTAGACAATAGGTATTCAACAAAATGGTCATTTTCGGCTTTATTTGGCTTTGAACCCCGTTTTCGGCAATTTTCGGCGAAATGATTTTTTTTCCCTAGCCTCTACTACCCACAATAGGTACTTCTATATCATCTTTATGCTTTTTGAACGCACTAAAATGATTCGGCAAATGCCAAGAAATCCGGCCTCTGCTAATTACAAATCTGGAAGATCCACCCATGTAAAAGGGCCCCTATGAAATTTGATGTTGTACGTTTTGCACGTTTCATGATGATGGATTTATTCGATTTTCTACACTTCTAGCCGAGTCTGGTCGTTTTTTGGTTAAATTAGGTCCTTCTCGGGTTGTGTTTTTAGCTCTTTGCTTATTTTATGGTCGATTTCAACCATTTGTGGTTCATTTTGAACATTTTTGGTATATTTTGGTCGTTGTTTCTCGTTCTGAGTCAATTATGATTACTTTTGGCAATTTTGGTCGCTTGTTGCTTCATTTTAAACGTTTTAGTAAATTTTTGCTGTGTTTTGACAGTTTTTGGTTATTCTTTGTCATTTCTTGGTAAATTTTGAGCGTTAATGGTTGATTTTGATCAATTTTGGTCGTTTCCAGGTTGTTAGCGAGGAACCTGCTTTCCCTTTTGTTGGGGGTACTTTCAGGAAATTTTCGTCTGCGAGCGCAAGCGGCTCGAGATTGATGACGTCACAGAGAGAGGGGGCTTAGAAAAATTTCGACTCTCGAGGTATAAATGATAGGAGAAGGACTAACTAAGTCCCTCTCCTATCATATATGGCTCGAGAGTTGAAATTTTTCCAAGTTTTCTGCCGGACGGCGCGCGGCGCAAGGCAAATTTCTGAAAAAGCCCCCCATAGAACAGGTTCCCTGTTAAAATTTGACCCTTCAGCTATATATGATAGAAGGGGGGTTTCCGGATGCCATTGCAGAATTTTTTTTTTAGCGGGGAACCCGCCATCCCTTTTGTTGGGTGGTACTTCCAGGAAATTTTTGTCCGTTAGCGCGAGCGAGGTTGATGACGTCATCGAGAGGGGAGGGGGACAAGCAAAAATTTCGACCCTATAGCCATATATGATAGGAAGGGGACTTAGAATGATGCCTACCTCCGAGCTATGTATGATAGGAAGGGGACTTGGAAAGACGGCGCAACTCGGGACTTGCAGTCCTGCAATGGCATCTAATTTTTCTTGTCTGTTTTGATAGTTTTCTGATCATTGATGGCCGTTTTCTGCTCGGTTTTCAGAGTTTTTGGATAATTTTGGTCGCTCTTTGATCGATTTTGGTAATTTTTTTTTTTTGGTCATAGTATACTGCAATTTCCGTAGATTTTTATTGCACATTCTTAATTTTTGTTGCACGTTTTTATAAAATTTTATAGTATTTTCACTGCACGTTTGACCAATTTTTATCGCACGGGAATTCTAACTCTATTTATGACAAAGGAGACAACAAAAAATGCACAAACTCCTGCTCCATTCCTGATCTTCCCTCTCTTCATTGAATGATATAGTCTTATAAATTCAGTACACAAATCTGGGTGAATTTTGATTTTAGCGAAGTGAGACTTGGAAAAATTACAGGATATGTAAATAAGTAAACCTTGAAAAATTTTATAGGTTTTTAATTTTCCTTGAATCATAGAGAAGAAAGTATTTTTAGTCTCTCTTTTTTTCCGTGCAGATTTCATACCTAGGACTTGGGGCACTATCATGAAGCGAAATCAGAACTTGAAAAATTTCAATGCCGAAGTCTACGGGTGATAAAATACCTGTAAAAAACTTTTGATTGAATTAATCTGGCTTATTAGATTACGATTATTTTCTGGGGTAAGAAGGAGAAATTTTAATAAAATACACACCGATAGCCAAAAGCGTTGGACAGAATAAAATTTTTGTTTGCGGGGTGCACTTTCTACTTTGAAAATACGTTCTTTTCAATATAACTAACTTTTTACGTTGTCATCGGGACGTTTAAAATTTTTGATTTTGATTTCCCTCCACGCGGTCATAGTGAATGTTCTTATGGACAACAAGTCAATTTTCCCGTCTAAAAAATACAAGTCAAGATCTAATTCAAGAGACCTTTCGGTGTCCGATTTTACATCTTTCGTGCACTGGAAACGTCTCTCACCTTTGATTTCTTCAAATATATTGACTCTCGGGAGAAGGTCAACAACCCCAACACTGACTGTCTAAATGGTGGTCTCCGGCCTTTCATCTCGTTAAAGAATCTGATCCACCCTAACGCGCGAAGTTAGTCCGGACGACAATCACCGATCTCCGAAGATCCGGACGAAGTTCTACAACAATAATTCAAAAGGCATTAGTCTTGTTTCGGCACTCGCGATTGTTAATTCCGAATAAATTCGAAATTTCAATCCCTACAAATGAGAGACGCACAATACGGTGCCGGCGCACAATATCGATGCGGTTTTTTTCATTACACAGGTCTAGTTAACCCGTTCGCGAAGAAAATAGGCTTATCCGTCTTCTAAACTTGAATGCTCACCAGTCTATGGGAGGTCATTATTAAATAATCATACGAGCCCTTATTCATCGCGACTGTCAGCAAAGCTGATTGATTATGGATTCCGTAGCCTATATTAGCATCCTGCCGTGGCCGTTATTTACGACGATCCGCGAATCTATATTGAAAACGAAGTAAACACAACCATCATCGTTTAGCACTTTGCATGTACAATACTATAATAAGTAACTTTTTTCTACACACCTGCCCGGGTGAATCACACGACTTGATGATCGTTGCAGATGTAAATAACGTATTTAGCATTTATCAGCTGGGTTTTCGTTTACCCTCGATGTAATTATCTAATAATTTGTTAATATCGATTGATTTGATTACCATACTTCGTCTAGGCCTAATCCTATACGAACGTCGAACGGATAGAGGGATTACAAATAGTATTAGTTGCATGACTCGGGAATTACATTTCTGGAAATCGAATACGTCAATTTAAGCGCATTTAAATCGTGAGGCGTCGTTTTTCTTGATCCTCGGTGTTTTAATTATGGTTATAAAACTTGATTCGTGACAGGAAGAAAATTCTGTTAATGGTTTTACAGGGGTGTTGTGATCTCTATTTTTGTTGGAAATGAATCTAATTATTTATCTTGAGCTTTACCGAGGGACTAAAGGAGTACGTTTTTTCAAAGAAATATATGTATGTATTTCAGTAAGGGCGTAGTCAACACATTATTTGTGACAAGGCAAGTTAAATTTTGGACAAGACATTTTCTAAGTAAACATGGAGGTTCCGGTCAAAAACTAAGGTAAACGCTGGCTATGTCCTTAACATACTTACAAGATCTGCGTGCAACCCTTCAATACCCCATGAGAGATATTTTAAGAGAAGTATCTGAAACAAATGAACTCAGAACTAAAAGAAATTTTTACGTGCTACAAATAAAGGTCATCTTCCATGTCTCTTTTGGTACAGTGAACCATAAAACATCGAGGGTCTCGTCTTGACGAACTAGTTGGCGGGGTCATCTTTGTCACTCCAATCTTCATTAAATACGGGTTGTACAAAATGTAGTATAGTTGGTGAAGAGTAGTACCTGCTTGACTGAGTGGCTCATGGGCCCAGTTCCGCTCAATCGCCTCCATTCTTAGGAATAAGTACGATTGGACTATACCGTACATTGAATTGTGTAGCACAAGGGGCAAACGAGCGGAGTTTGGTTTAAGTATAGATTGCTTACACGTACGGTTAGAACTCGGAAAATTTCGAATCATGTGCAGGGTACCAGTCGAAAACTTACGGGTTCTTCAATGGAGTTGAACGAGGAGTGGCAGAAAACCTGTTCTATGGAGCACGTGGGATCTGAAAAATGTGTCACAGGGTTGACCTATGACGTCATCGAACTGTGATGTCACAGGTCCCGCTCCCAAGCTATATAATATGATAGAAGGGGGACTTGGAAGAGTACTTGGGAAATTATCGAACTCCGAGCTTTGCCTGCCGGACGGCAGACTTCTTTCCAGAAAAGCACCCCGATAAAACAGTTTACCTGTTAAAACACACGGGTTCTTTAACGGAGTTAAACAAGGGTGGTAGGGAACCTGTTTTATGGCGGATCTAGGACGTCAATAGCGTAGAAATAAATGACGATCACGTAACATGAGAAAAAATTTTCATTGGAAAAAATGTTTTCTTATGTTACGTCGTCGTCGTAGTCGCTTCTCTTGTTCAAGAGGTTGCGTACACCCATTAGATTCTTCGATTCCTGGCGCATTTTATTGTTAGGGGAGTTGACCGGAGAGTTGGTGGTTATTATGTTACGTGATCGTCGTCAAATTGTGAAGTCACAGATCCGGACTTAAAAGCTAAGTGTGATAGGAGGGGGACTTGTAAAACTCTCGGGTTCTTTAACAGAGTCGAACGAGGGATGGGAGGAACCTGTTCTATGGGGATCTATGATGTCAATAGCGTAATAATAAATTACGATCACGTAAAATAAGAATTTTGTTGACATGTTCCATGCCTTTTCTCTCGCCGGAGCCCGATTTTGAAACTCGCGAGTACACCTCGCGTAATAATAATAATTAATAATAAATAAATAAATAAATAAATAAATAAATAAATAAATAAATAAATAAATAATTAAATAATTAATATAATTAATAATTAGAAAATCTCTACCCCGTGGGTGATTCGGAAATTCGCGAGTACACCCTGCGTAATAGTAATTGATAATTAATTAATTAGTAATTAAATAATTAAATAATTAAATAAATAAATGATTAAATAATTAATATAATAAATAATTAGAAAATCTCTACCCCGTGGGTGATTCAGAAATTCGCGAGTACACCCCGCGTAATAATAATAAATAATTAATTAATTAATAATAACTAATTAAATAATTGAATAATCAAATAATTAAATAATTAAATAAATAAATAAATAAATAAATAAATAAATAATTAAATAATTAATTACCGTGCGTCCGTGCAAGCGTGCGTCCGTGCACATCTCTACCCCGCGGGTGATTCAGAAATTCGCGAGTAGACCCCGCGTAATAATAATAAATAATTAATTAATTAATTAATAATTAAATAATTAAATAAATAAATGATTAAATAATTAATATAATTAATAATTAGAAAATCTCTACCCCGTGGGTGATTCAGAAATTCGCGAGTACACCCCGCGTAATAATAATAAATAATTAATTAATTAATAATAACCAATTAAATAATTAAATAATTAAATAAATAAATAATTAAATAATTAATATAATTATTAATTAGAAAATTTTCTAAGTCCCTCTTCCTATCATATATGGCTGGATAGTCGAAATTTTTCCAAGTCCCCTAGACTTGAATTGTCTCATACCACTCCAATACAACAGCGAGACAGGGGGCGAACGAGCGGAGCGAGTTCGCGCTACCTCATATTTCTCATAGAAGACTTGAATTTTCTCATACCATTCCAATACAATAGCGAGACAGGGGGCGAACTCGTAATAATTAATAATAAATAAATAAATAAAATCGATCACCTGATGATGTGCGGCACAGTCGGGACCAAAACACGTGTAGTGCATTTTGAAATGCTTATGTTACGTGATCGTACTTCATTTCTAGGCTATTAATTATGTCTCGTAGCTTCGAAGAAACCACCCAACTTATTGATCTATGACATCATCAAATTTTGAAGTCACAGATCCGGACTTCAAAGCTAAGTGTGAAAGGGGGGGAACTTGTAAAACTCGCGGGTTCTCTAACGGAGTTAGACAAAGAGGTGGGAGGAAACCTGTTTTATGGGGTACGTAGAATTTGAAAAATATAAATTGTAACTTCACGAGACTGTCTATGGATTGTTTGCTTGTCGCTTGACCGTCTTTTACAGAATTCGGTTCAATCTTCTTGTTTTTGTTGTGCGTGATACTAGCGCTATCCCGCCCAAATTCCCAAACTGATTGACCAAAACCAAACAAGAAGGAGTGGAATCAAAACCAAACCATACAGCTGAGTACAACATGAAAAAAAGGTACCTATCGACCAAAAAAACATCACGTTGTGACTTTTAAGCACTAGAGGGGTAATCATTTTTCCTCTTCCCAGCAACGTACTGAGCGACTCTTTGTATAAATGTGTTGGGGGCATGATATATCGCTGCCCAAGTACAGTTTCAGTCCAGACTGAGTGACCCTTCCTTGAGCAGCTCTACAAAGATTGAGTAAGAAGAAAACTTTTTGCCTTTCTATAAAGATTTTGAAGACGGCAGTATAGCCTTGACCTTGTACCAAGAGACCACTGAATACACCGACTACGTCATTTGATCCGGAGAAATGAGGACTAGAGAGGGTTTAAGCGTAGAATTAACTAGAATAACGAACATAGATGCAAAATTTCAGGCAATGGAAAGTGATTGGGAATTTTCATAATAAAGTATCCATTTCTAAGAATTTTAGTATACCCCACACTGAACACCGGTCAATACGTATGTTGGACTTTCTCCTTTGAAATAATCAGAGATAGAACGATTATCAATTCATTTTACAGATATCTCCTCACTCATCAGTGATAATGAACAACAATTCATGGTGGTCTGGTATAGGTAAACCGTACTCGAGTAATTAATAAAAGAATGATAATGAAAATGAGAAGTGAAAGTGTAGAACTACTGTGAGAGTGCCTTGAATCAAGTAATATGCTCGTGCTCAGTTCTGTTTTTTTCAATATAAGATTATTGCCCTTTGTTGCATTAAGTGTCCACGTTCACCCTCTTGGATCATCGGTGGCCAAAATATCCGAAGGTACTACGAACTCTGCGTCTAATCAAAGTCGGAGGAATGATGCAAAGCAAAACAACAGTCAAAATCATAAGACCACGGTACCGGTATTAAGACTCTCAAATCGTTTCAGATACGTGAATGCAGATGATAGCGACGGAAAGTCTTTTTCTTGGTATGAATCAGCCCAGAAAAAGCAAGCAAAGTTTTATTCCGCTGGCTTTCCAACCCCTATTTTGCTCAAACGGTGTCTTATCAAGTATTTTTATTATGAAAACATTGTAAACAAGACGTATAATCAGGCTATTTGCGGACTAGGTGTAGGGGCATTTATGTCATATGCTGCGTATTTCTGCAAATACGAAACTCTGAACAGCACCTTAGAAGTTATATCCGTAGGGTCGGGCGATGGCACCGTCGAAGGTAGCATTATGGAAGCGTACAGGAAGCATTTTGGAAGTGAACTCAAAATTACGCTTGTGGATAAAAATCCAAAATTCAAAGTCAATTACAGTACCGTGACTGACCTAATTGAAAAACGACCAAATGTGGTAGGGAACTGTGTTTCCTTAATAATATGGCCCGAAACACCGAGTGAAAACGACAATTACGATATTGATTCCATTTGTCAGTTACAACCGCGTGCTGCGCTCGTCCTCTATGAGACTACTGCAATAAGCGGAAGTGATTATTTTGTGGAGTTCTTGAACGAAGGTAAGCTTGATTGGGAGTACAACAAAATGTTAGATAATTATGAGGTGGAAGAAGTCGTTTATCACGAAGTACATGTTGAAGCTAATGTCACATGTCCGTTTTTCAATTTTACAACACAACCGGGATTGCCAAATATAAAAATTAGAATGGTAAAATTGAAGAGAAATTATTGATAGATTTTTTTTTCAATCTTGAAACAATTGACTCAACTCTAACTTACTTACAATCTACTGACTTTTACAACTACGTTTAACTCCAAACAATGACGCCAAGAAAAAAAAAAAAATATATATATTTTTGTTTTTTGTTATATTTTTATTTCATCTCAATTCTTTTACATGTATTTTGTTTTGTTTTCAACTTTCCTTCCTTTCTACTTTATTAAATACTAAGTTTATGTAAAAGCAGAACTATCTGCCGAGCAAATAGCCCTTAGCGCAGCTGCATTGCTCGTAAAAAAAAAAAAAAAAATCTTGATACATCTTTAATTTATTCTTTTTTTCCACATCTTTTGTTAATTACGTACAATTATTTCACTCATCAGGATGATTCCAAAATAGTAATTTTATCATGTTGGAACTTGGAAAAAAAAAAGGCACCGGTATTCTCTTACATAGGGTACCTAATTTTCATTATTTGAATACAGTGCAGTGGTAGTAGTTTTGTTTGATATACTGCAGTTTTTGAATTCAAATTTAAGACGATTTCATGTAAGAGCATACATTTAGAAAAAATTGAGTCACATGTCCAAGAAGCTTGTAATCAACTGTTCTATGATTCACTCTAAAAAATTTCAAATTTGTACTGTTTTGTGGGTTAGGATTGGAGATTCAATTAATTCTTTTCTGTAGAATAGATATTTTGTCAAATTGAATAAAAATTCATTTTTATGGGTACTTTCATGGCTTTTTGGAGGGAAGAGAGTTAAATCACTGAACCGACTTAGTGCATGCTTTGTCGGAGCACGTCACAATTAATTAATAATTAATTCAGTAGATAAAGAAGCAAAATCTTTCTAGATCCATTTTGGCTGGACGTCGGACGGTGGATGGCAAATTTTTCAAAAAAATGTTCTGGCGTAGAAGATCATGTTTCATGTCTTTTATAAGGCAGCATACCGCTTGCTTTTCTTGATCCGGGAGTACCACCTTCTTGTTTTCCACACGCGCGTAAACCCTCTTCGTGGACTAGTGTAAGTCTACTTTAGAATGGGAGGCTCTCTAGCTCCGCTCGTTCGCCCCCTTCTGAGTTTAGTATGATTCTACTTTAGAATATTCCAAGCTAATGATTTTTGGGAAGCTCACTCGCTCCGCTCGTCACCCCTTCTGGGTTTAGTATGATTCTACTTTAGAATATTTCAAGCTAATAGCTTTTCGGGGGCTTGGTCTGGTATAACAATAACTGACTAGCTCTTTTTAAATGCAGTATACTAGTGTATGCCTGGTTTATACTAGCTACGTTGATATGCACTCTCAATATGAAGCTAGTATATAAACTGGCTGGTATGAACTCGCGGGATGGACTCGCAGATTTTTGAATCACCGACGGAGTAACGAGGGTGAAGGGGGAGGGACTTCTTCGTCTATTATAAATCTTATTTAAGACTAGTGCTATCCTAGTATAAAGCTAGTATAAAAACTGGCCGGTGTGAACTCGCGGTATGAACTCGCAGAATTTCAAATTAGGGGTTAGGGCAGTATTAGGCCTAGTATAAAGGAGCGTAGACATAAACCAGGTTTATTCTAGCTAAGATGTAGCCTAGTAGAGGCCTAGAATAAAGGAGAAGCATATAGCTATACTAGGATCACCTGTTACAGAGTATGCGAGGTTTATACTAGCTAATCTGTAGCCTGGTAGATACCTAGACTTGTTGAGGCCTAGTATAGAGGAGCGTAGACCTAGTATAAATCTAGTATAATTTCAATATACTGATCTAGTACAAACTAGGCCGTGTGAACTTGCAAATTTCTGGATCACCCACGGGGTAGAGATTTGCACGCGCGCGCGCACGCTAGGGTAAAGGCACTCGCAAAATTTCATATTAGAGGTCAGGGCAGAGTCAAGACATGAAACACTCGTCTGGACAAGTCCTTTTATTATTTTATTATTTCATGTCAAAAAATCCATTGTACAGGTTCCCTATTAAAACTGATATATGACGTCATCAGATTGTGACGCCACGAGGCTAACCTATGACGTCATTCAATTATAACATCACAGCCCCCTCCCCTCCAAGCTATCTATTATATAAAGAGAAGTTGCAAAATTGCAAATCCATTTAACTTTATTCCTATTTCACCTACGAACTTGGAATTTGTTTCCATTGCATTAGCTTGCCTAGGAGAAGATTTATGCGTAATAAATTTAAAGTTACAAAATCAGGCGAATGGCGTGTAGTATATATCTTTGTACTTGGCGGGGGGTCATGAATTATTCAAGAGATGAAAAATCTGTATCATTCATTAATTTATTGGTTGAAAATGCTAAGCAATCATTTTTGTTGGTTTTTTTTATGGTGGTATCCCCAAGAGGCCTATTCCACAAGAACTATTGATCATTATGAATTTTGATTTTGGCATGTAGTTAAAATACTCTTTTTCAACTTGAAGTAGAAAATGGGAGTGGAGTCAATGAATACATGAAATATGACCAAAGGCATGACTCGATATGATTTTTTCGCGATTTTAAAACGATTGAAATTTTCTTTTACGATTAGGCAACAGGATCAAATATATTAAATAAATTAAATGAATATTTTTATTTAGTTTTAATTTTTTCAATTTTTCGATTCGATTTTTTTTATTAATTTTAAATAAAAATATAGATAATATTAATAATATTGTAAATAAATCAATGATTGATTTCGTAAAATTATTTTTTTTAATACAAATTTAATTATCAAAATAAAAATGATGGTAATTATAATAATTGATACAAAATTATGAAATAAATTAATTTTAATTATATCAATTAAATTGGGTTCTTTATTAAAAAAATTATAATTAAAATTAATAAATAAAATATATTTTTCCAAGTCCCCCACCTGTCATATATGGCTCGAGGGTCGAAATTTTTCGAATAGCGCGGTAGTCGAAATTTTCTAATTCCCCCTCCTATCATATATGGCTCGAGAGTCGAAATTTTTCCAAGTCCCTCTCCTCTCATACATAGCTCGAGAGTCGAAATTTTTCGAAGTTTTTTGCCGGACGGTGGACGGCGCACGGCAAATTCCTCAAAAAACCCCCCATAAAACAGATTCCCTGTTGAAAAATATTGTATGAAACGGAAAGGCTAATCAGGTTCCGAGTAGTACCTGTCAAACTTCTGCCAAGTTCATCAATGGGAAGGGGGGGGGGGGAAGGGCCAACTCAGAAATTTTTTATTTAGGGATAGGGTTCAGCAAAGGCATAAAACATTTCAAAACTTTTTCAAAGTTACTCACCTATTTTATCACAGGAATAAATGGAAGACAAGGATGCTCGAAAGAGTAATACAGAAGAAAGATGCAAAAGACCTCACGATAATTGAAAACACGAGCGCTTTAGACCGATATTACTATCCTCGGGTCGTCATTCGTACCTGTTGCCCACAAAGTTGCTACGTTTAATAGCCTAATACATCGCTTGACTCATATCCTATTGAGTCAAGCCGCTTTCCAGAAAGAATTAATGATTATAAAGCACCTGGCTAGAGTCAACCAGGTCAGGGTTGATGTTGACCTTATGGTTCGTAGGAGGTTCACAAGGAAATGCTTTGACTCTACGACCTCCCTCCCCCGGGATTTACGCCAAGATGGTAGGAAACGGTGGATTAAGCTCCCGTTTCTGGGCAAGTTTTCATCGGAGTTGGGCCGTATCCTCCGTCCCTTCGGTTTTCGGCCGGCCTTCTATAATGTCAACACGGTTAAGAGCCTTTTCGTCGGACTAAAGGACCCTATCCCAGTGGCCGAGATTGCCCTAGCGTCTATATAGGAATGAGCAGCCGTCAGCTCCAAATTAGAGTTGACGAACATAAAAAAGCTTGGAGGAAAAAGAAAGTAGGGGAGTCAGGCTTTGCCGATCATTTGATCGAATGTGGTCACAATTTTAAAGAGGGGTCCGATGTCCTCCTTCATCGGGAAAACTCTTACTTCAAGCGTCTGGCCCTTGAGGAAATAGAAATTCTCCGATATCAGAATAATAGTAGCGTTACCGTTTTGAACAGGTACATTCCTGAAGAAGGATTGATCGAATTAGTCTACGTGAATGATTCACATTTCGATGACTCGTAGCTTCGGTCACGAATTCGTTTGATGTCGCTTGTTCTTGTTGGTGCTGGGTTTAGTCGCTTTCCACACTTCGAGAATGTCGACTGATTAGCTGAAAGCGCTCGTGTTTTTAATTATCATGTGGTCTTTGCATCTTTCTTCTGTGTTACTCTTTCGTGTATCCTCGTCATTATGGATGACCGCAATTTCATACAAAAAACGTAGGTATTGATTCTAATAAATGGAGGTTTTATAGTGAAACATGATTTATCGAGATGAACTAAATATTTCGGAAGATTCAAGAATTCGAAACTATCTCTTTCAAATTCTTATCAATCTAAACTTGTACCTTCTCAATAATCATACAAGAATTTCCATTCGCAAGACTATACTCAAGTTGCGCTTTCTGAAGCTAACTCGTCGGTTGCGTTTCGAAATATGTATCTCATATTACTATTTATTTTTGCTTTCAATTATTATTAACATTTCGCAGCCCCAAAAGGATGACACGAACTGTGGTGTTAAATGAAATAATAATCGAAAAACTCTAGTTGTGAAACGCGATTTTTCCCCTTAAAAAAAAGAGGCCTATCTAGATATATGGCACGTGCTGTATTTTTTTCCTTCCTCGACCATATTCACGAAGAGCTAATTCACTTCCGTACAGTCGATTACTCGACTTCGCTCGAGAGACGACGTTTGGTAACTTGAGAAGCAAATTGATCGTAGATTTACGACACCATTATCAATAACCCTTGACGATAATAAGTGTGGTACGTAAAACGACGTTCTGGTGGAATGTCGAGGGTAGGTTTTTAAAGAGGCTCAGACGGCGATATAACGCGCCTTCACTCTCGCTCTTTGGGCTAACATATTATAATTGTCTCTGCGGCTATTTATTTTTGCATTGAGAACTGCCAAGCAGACTGCTTGGCGACACAAGAACTACCGTTTCATTGAAGCGCGATGTTTGTTAACCTGGGTGGGCCGCAGCTACCTGCCGAGATATCATCCCTGCCTTGAAAGGCTACACAAAACACAGGAAGTTATTTATACTTTACATATACTCTGGCCACTCTAACGTTCTGAAGTTAACCGAGTGACAAATCCGTTTATACGTGATTTTCGTATTCGCCCTCGCTCGTATAAATTCTCTCATATATTTAATATCATTCGTGTTGCTTGGAGCGCGTCAATTTCATACAAAATACTATACTTATAAGTTTTTCTTAATACTCGCAATTTACACCTCTTCTTTAAGACTTGATCGTATTTTTCAGTGGACGAAAGCCGACAATTTTCAATTTTTCTTCCCTTATCATTCGATAGATTAAAACGGGAATTTTGAAAGGGTACTCTTCGGGTGATTCATTCTCGGTAGAATGACTTTTTCAATTGCCGATATAGTTTATAAGTTGAAATGATTCACTCGTTTGTAGACGATATTCGAGACTGAAATATAGTAGAGGTATGATTCATGAAATAACAAGCGTCTTGAAGTATACTTTTAGAACACATTAACTTCATAAGCTTCCAAAATGATTATACAAATGAACCTGAGGGGAAACGTAGAAGAATTCCGACCATCGAGTTGAATAGATGAGGAAAAGTACCTTCAAAAATTTTTAACTTTGAGCTGCATAAATGTAGAATGAGAGACTTAGACACACTCCAACTATCCGTGGCGGAGAGACATGAAAATTTTTTACCTCCAATCTAAACACTAATGCGAATGAAAGTCAAAAGAGTAGGCCTAAAATTAGGCCCTTGCTCGCTCTGGCTTGGCCAGGCCAAATATTTGATGCGCTAAAATTGAGAATCAGGGCATAATATTAAGCGCAATCTTATAGGCCTAGGATGGAGGCCGAAGCTATATAAATATTAGGAGGATGACTTGGAAAATTTTGTGCCAAATAATCGATCCTAATTGATTATCAAAATCGAAATTGAAAATCCTTTCCCTAGCTCAAAACTCAAAATGTTTTCAAGGCTTCCTTCTCACGTCCTGTACATGTAATAGATGCGATAAAATTCTTCCCATTCTCCTCTTCATTTATTTTGCTCTAAAGTTGAAATTTCTACCTCCTTCCTCCACCCTTACGTACAGCTCGAGAGTCAAAATTGTTTCGAGAATTTTGTGATGTGTTTTATGACCGTGCGCGTGACCGCAACCTTGGGACGTGGAAAAATTTCAATTGTTTGCGGAGGCGTACCTTCTAAGGGTCGAACTTACAAAAGGTTATCAAACATACCGTATGCAAGGCCTCTGACGTATTGATATTCCAAGGTGCCCTTAAGCTGTTGACTCCAATGATTCGAGGAGAAGTCTCTCAGCCTAAAAACCAAAATGACTTTGTTATCTATTCAACCGTGCCTCTGGGATATGGGAATTTTCTATTATTCTAGGCTATACTACGGGTAGGGCTTGGGGGTAAGACGAACAGGCGGAGTGAGCCCGTCAGTATATCTAAAAAGACTTACACTTCTGCCTAGGCTAATTTAATAGTAAACTCAGTAGGTATAGACAGAATTAATACGATTTGCCGAGTCATGGCCGGCCACACTGAAGGGAGGCATTCTCAAAAGAATAAAACGAGGAGTAAATTGCTATAGCCGCAGAAATATTAAAAGACACCGGAGCGCTTAATTTACTCCTCGTTTTACTCTTTTGGTATACCTCCCTTCAGTATAGGTAAAGACCATACTAGTCTAAAAACGGAGCGAGGTTTGTTTGTACTAGGCTGCAGTAAGAGTGGGGCTTGGAGGTAAGGCGAACTCGGGGAATGAGTGAACCCGTCAGCTTGCTCCACTAAACTTACATAAAATCCCAGTGACAAATTCGTGTCTGTCTCAACTTATGAATTTTCAAGAACCCAATGACGAACTTTTGTCTAAGTGTCGACTTGTACATCTTTATGAACCCATTGGCGAATTTGTGTCTGGGTTTTGGACTTGTGGATTTTCAAGAACCGAGTGGCGACTTCGTGTCGGGATTCTGACTCGTGTATCTTACAGAGACCCAATGGCAAATTTGTATTCGAATGTCGAAGTGTGGATTTTCAAGACCCCCGATGACAAGTTTATCTCTTAGGCTTTACTTGTGATTTTTCCGAAGACCCCATAATTCATGTTTGGGTTTCACTTATAGATTTTTCAAGAACTCAATGACAAATTGAAGCTAAAGGCAAAGTCGTGTCTTAGTGTCTTCTTTTGGCTTTTCAAGACCTCAATAACACGTTTGTCTCGGGGTCTCGACTTGTGGATCTTAAAGAACCCTTAATGACGTATTCGTATCTGGATTTTGACTTGTGGATCTTCCAAGGATCCAATAGAGAATTAGTGGCTGAGTCTCGACTTATGGATTTTCAAGAACCCAATGAAAAATTTGTGTCTGGCTCACGACTTGTGGATTTTCAAGAACCCAGGGGCGACTTCGTATCGGGATTCTGACTCGTGTATCTTACAAAGACCCAATGGCAAATTTGTATTCGAATGTCGAAGTGTGGATTTTCAAGGCCCCCGATGACAAGTTTATCTCTTAGGCTTGACTTGTGGATTTCCCGAAGACCCAGATTTCAGGTATGGGTTTCACTTATCGATTTTTCAAGGACTCAATGACAAATTTAAGCTAAAGGCAAAGTCGTGTCTTAGTGTCTTCTTTTGGCTCTTCAAGACCTCAATAACACGTTTGTCTCGGGGTCTCGACTCGTGGATCTTAAAGAACCCTTAATGACGTATTCGTATCTGGATTTTGACTAGTGGATCTTCCAAGGACCCAATAGAGAATTAGCGGCTGAGTCACGACTTATGGATTTTCAAGAACCCAATGAAAAATTTGTGTCTGGCTCACGACTTGTGGATTTTCAAGAACCCAGTGGCGACTTCGTGTCGGGATTCTGACTCGTGTATCTTACAAAGAACCAATGGCAAATTTGTATTCGAATGTCGAAGTGTGGATTTTCAAGGCCCCCAATGACAAGTTTGTCTCTTGGGTTTGACTTGTGGATTTCCCGAAGACCCCATAATTCATGTTTGGGTTTCACTTATAGATTTTTTCAAGAACTCAATGACGAATTGAAGCCAAAGGCGAATTCGTGTCTTAGTGTCTACTTTTGGCTTTTCAAAACCTCCATGACAAGTTTGTCTCGGGGTATCGACTTGTGGATCTTGAAGAACCCATAATGACGTATTCGTATCTGGGGTTCGACCTGTGGATTTTCCAAGGACAGAAGAGCGAATTAGCGGCTGTGTCTCGACTTATGGATTTTCAAGAACCCGATGAAAAAAATGTGCCTGGCTCTCGCCTTGTGGATTTTCATGGACCCAATGGTGAATTTGTGTCTGGGTTTTGACTTGTGAATTTCTCAAGGACCGTTTGTGTTTGGGTGATCACTTGTGAATCTTCAGGAAGCTAATGACGAATTTTTGGGGTTTGACTTGTGGATCTCGCATTTATAGAGGTTTCGACTTGTGAATTTTCAAGAACCCGACGCACCAACAAATGTTGCTTTGAATACCACTGCTTTCTCCTCAGCAAGGAGCTCGATGGGGTGAGCCTCCGTTGAGACAGTGCGATAAGCACTAACTTGATTGCATCCTGCCCATCTTTTTTATTTTGTAGCTACCTTCATGGAGTCGGCCCATACAGGGGCATATCATGATCTTTCTTCTTGCTTCTCTCGGCCATCATAGGTTTGTTATCAAGCGGCTTAGGTATGTAATTACCCTGCCCGCCTTTACCTTTTTGTATTTGCTATTAAAGTTGATAAGAGGCCTGTTCAAATCCCTTTGAAAAGATGAAATGGAATGTGGCTGGTGCCCTGGACTTCTCAGTGGGATTCACATAGGCGTGGCCAAACTTCTGGAACTATTTTCTGCCAGTTCTATAGGTCTCTCTTA
Source organism: Aspidiotus rigidus (assembly GCA_035079385.1). NCBI lineage: Eukaryota > Metazoa > Arthropoda > Insecta > Hemiptera > Diaspididae > Aspidiotus > Aspidiotus rigidus. The sequence goes on along the minus strand of JAVHKY010000015.1, from coordinate 4,233,181 downwards.
CTTTTAAATTTTATACCTGTTGTTGATTCGATTTCGTTCCCTTCTTGCTGCTTCCGTTTTTCTTCTCCTACTTTTTGTCAGCGTATGACCCTATAAATCAAACCATACTCAATCATATCGACACGAGGATAATTTGCTCCTCGATTTCGGACGAGATTCATTTTTAACCCTTCCAACGTCATACAATTCTTCACGCGCGCCTTCTATAAACGCATTTCGAACCGCACAAAGTTGACCCAAAGGATTTCGCTCATTATCAGCGTAAAATTTAAAGATCGACTCAAATTATCATATGTATTGAAAACGGAATTAGACTTTCGCCACGGCCTTGTAAACAATCGAAACTTGTTGAGACATAAGCCGGACTCATCGACGACCAGCTATTTTGTAGTTGTAATCGGGTGTAATCATTTTTGCCTCGACTCGAACACATGACGCGCGGATGCTCGGAACGAGTACAAATACCGCCTCATATCGACCCCCTCATTCTTCCATATCGCAGTTATTACCACAAAAGATTTATTCAGTTCCTTCGTGTACGCGAAGGGGAAGTGACATATTTTTCACGAGTTTTATTACGATAGCTAACTCGTCGACCGAAACCCTTAGATTAACTTTCTAGGAGTGAGACGGTTGTTATGAATGAATTAGCTTAAGCTTCGGTAACATGCGAGATATAAAAATGATTTCTATTGTACACATACGCGCGTATATACAGAGTGGACGGAGGGTTTTAGTCTTCTTAAAGTCATAAATGCAGTGTTAAAAATATTGTCGAGGGACGTACACGATATTCATACTTATTTTGTACTACATAACGTAAAATGTTGGAGGTGTTACAGAAGTTAGTCTATCAAGCTGTACGTCATTACAATAATACGTCTTTTACTACCTCAACAGATCTTGGATTATCGCAACAAAAAATAAGTGGGAATACTAGAATATATACGATATAATTCAGTGTAAGAGTATAGAAATCATATTAGGAGAAAACAACCCCAATTTTAGGTTTGAACAGAATTCAACTCTAATCCTGAATTCTAATTTTTCCTTCTGACGGACCTCAATATAATTAATTTCGTCCATCTCGATGGACTTAAGATTGAATGAGAGAACATTGATGCGAGCGGTACAGACCCAAGTTTTTCTGAAATTGTTTGATAATCTTTCATTGACAAACACTCATCTTCAAGGTGCTTGTAATTAAACGAATCCGTTCCTCTAAGTTACGGCTATTCATAGCCGTAACTTAGAGGAACGGATTCGTTTAATTGAGAACGCTTCTACGGCGTATTTACAGTTCCTCTTTCTGAAATTTTGGAAGCAACGCGCTTCGTTTTCCTCTCATATTTGGTTTCTTCGTCGGTGTTTAGTGTTGCATTTGAGACCTAAGTTCGTTAAATTCCGGTTCTACTCCGATTGTAAGACCACGACCAAGAGGCTGGAAAATTATATGAGAGAGAAGTGGATAAAAACGGAACTGCGGAGATGGCATGGTAAATATAATATCATTACGAGATTGAACCTTCTGGTCCATTCAAGACTCTCCGGTATGCTCCTCCCCCATGAGTTTGATTACTTCATGCGGGACATCAATTTAAAGTGTCGGAAGTTTGAGGTGAACTTGAAGGAGAAGGAAAATAGGAAGTTGTCCTCTCTAATGAAGGTTAATGGTGATGTGGTTGAGGAAGGGTCGAGTGATGGTGTTGACGTTCATAAATTCCATCCTCCCCTCATAATTAATAGTCAGGTAGTGTTCAATGGTGACGAAACAGCCCTCCTTGAGAAAGGATTGAAATTTAGTCTACCTCCCCTCAAGAAAGATGAAACCTTGGCTAATGTTGTTGCGGATCTTGCTGTTAAGATTGGCCCTGGTTTTAATACCCAGAAAGTTTGTGCCGAGTTAGTCCGCAATAACCCCCTCCCCCGCATGAGTAATAAATTGGAAGGAGTGATCCAAGGTTTAAAGAGGAGGATTAAAGAGGGAGATTCAATCGTCACTAAGGCGGACAAGGGAAATGCTATTCAGGTGATGGAGAAATCCGCATATTCTTCCAAGGTCCACGAGGTCCTCCAGCAGTGTGGTGCTAAAGAGAGTCAGGATTTCAGCTTCCCGAAGCACGTCAAAAAAGTTAGGAGTGTCATCAACAGGAGTGAGGCTATTATCAAGACTGCTGCTCTGAAAAAAACCCTCCTTGTTCCTAACCCCACACCCCCCCTCCTCTACGGGCTGCCTAAAGTGCATAAGAACAATACCCCGATGCGACCCGTTGTTTCTTTTGTCTCCTCCTCCACTTACCTCCTTGCCAAATTCCTTGACCGATGGTTCGAAAATCGCATTGATTTTGAATCTCCTCATTCGGTTTTGAATTCGGCCTCTTTAACTGATGTCCTGAAGAGTGTAAGTCTTCCCCCGGGAACGTCCATCTGCTCTTTTGATGCTGTTGGTTTGTTCCCGAATATTCCCAAGGCTGCTACTATCCAGCGGATGGGTGAGCTACTCGTCAGAGCCATCATTCCTCACAATGAGTTTCAGGAATTTTTCGATCTTCTGAATACCTGCTGGTCCCCTAACTACTGTATATTTGAAGGGAAATTTTTCTAGTTCTCTGATGAAGTATGGATCCCTATTGGATCACCTTTAGGCTCTCTTATCTCCGAAGTTTTCATGTCTAAGTTTGAACTTGAACTTTTTTCCTCGAACTAGGTGTTACTTAATCATATTCTCTATTGGCACAGGTACGTTGATGACGTTCTATGTACCTGGACTGGTCACCCAGATCTCCTTGGTGAGTTTCTGAGATATCTCAATTCCTGATACTTTTCCATCAAATTTACGTTGGAAATTGGGGTATTTTCCATTAACTTTTTGGATTTATCGATCCCTATTGTAGACGGTATCCATGAGTTTGGAATTTACAGGAAAGATACTACGACCGATATTTTAGTCCACAGTGGTTCGTTCGGTCCTGTTGCTCACAAGATGGCTGCATTTCATAGCTTAGTTCACAGACTGACTCGTATTCCGTTGAGTCAGTCTGCTTTTAAGAAAGAAGTACTCACAATAAAACACCTGGCTAGAGTGAATGGGGTCAATGTCGACGTTGACGTGATGGTTCGGAGGAAAGTTACAAGGAGCATTCTTGATTCCACCACCTCCCTCCCCCGAGACATGATCCGTGATCGCCGGTTGCGTTGGATCAGTCTCCCTTTTCTGGGGAAGTTCTCCCTCCAATTGGGTCGGGCCCTCCGCCCATTTGGATTCAGACCCGCGTTTTACAACAACCCTACCCCAGTCAATAGGTTGTTTGTGAGGCTGAAGGACTCCATACCCGTTGATGAGAGGAGTGGTGTTTATAAGCTGGAATGTAGGGATTGTGGAGGCTTTTATATTGGTGTGACCAGCCGCCAAATGAAAGTTAGAGTTTAGCACCTGAAGTCTTGGGAGAAGGGACGCTTAGGGGAGTCAGCTTTTGCTGATCATTTGATAAACAGTGGCCACAGCTTCCGTGAGGGATCCGAAAAGCTCCTCCATAAGGAGAATTCGTACCGAAAGCGCATCGCCCTCGAATATATAGAGACAATGCGTCATCGCAACACTGACGGTATCACTGTACTCAACTCGTTCATTCCAGAGGATGGCCTGATCGAACTGGTCTTTGATTCATAATGTGATTTCTCGTTTAGCCAATCTTAATACATTGTTCTTCTCCTCCGTTCGTTAGTTGCTTTCATTTCAGGCTTGAAGATGGTTTATTAACCGAAAGCGCTCGTCGTTTTGTATTTTCTGCGGTTTGCAAGGTTTACTCTCCCTTCGGAATATTCGTCTTTTTCGCGTTCAGTACTTGTAATTATTAGGTAGAAATATAATCATAGAAAATACCTAAAAATAATATTCCATGGTCTATATTTTGAGGCGAAATGTACTCTCAAAGTGGATATACTATTATAGCGTCACTTCGACGATGATATTCGCTCAGTACGAACAGGCGAGGAAGAAATCTCCTTTGATAAACGACGAAATACGAAAGAAGAAGCTCGAGAAGATGATGCGTTATCAGCGGCTTTCCTCATCAATGACCCGAAAGGCTAGCTGCAAAAAGTCCATATGTTACCCTTCCTCGTCGCACGGTTATCATAACTCGAAAGATGCGCGAATTATAAATCATAAATATTTTCTCTACCCCTTCCGATGATTACTTTTTCTCATTCACAACGTCAAGCGGTAGCAAATACGTACATTATAGTACGTATAAGAGAAGCACCAACCCCCAGCAAAAACACTTCGACTCTGCCCTTTTTCAAACCGGCGTCGCGCCGGTCCTTTTCATACAGATAACGACCGTGTGCCTTCGAACAAGTAACGGCTTTTAGAATATGATTCCCGTTTCCGATAAACTCGCTCGATTTTGGCCAGAAAATCGTACGTACGTTATACGTTTATTTTTGGTGAGAATTTTTTCCTGTGATTTTTTTTTTATCCCATTCTCTTCTCGCTTCTCTGCATGACGAGACCGTGGAGTCGATTGTGTAAAACGCGTTTTCGAAGTAGAGAAATTCTTTCAAAGATCACAAACGACTACAAGTTATTCGCTAGAATCTTGCGCTATTCTTTTATACGCTTCTCGATCCATCGATCAATACATAAATGACGAGCAAACGATATAACTACTGAATTATATATAATTCACGAAAACGCTTCATTCGTTTGTCACCCTTCCAAGACTCAACCACTCTTTTTAGCCGAGCATGGCTTGTCTACTTTAATCGAAAGAGAGAATTTTTATAACATAGGAACATGACTTTTAATAAGTGAATACATGAGCAATTAAACCGTAAATCCAGAGAATATAAGAAATAACTGCTTTGACAAGATTTAGACCCTCGAATAAACTAGATTGCGACGCGTTTCAGAGAACATTGGTTTTCCATCAACAAGCCGGACGAATCATACTGAATTGAAGAACGACGGAGCGAAAAAACACATCTAAAAACATGACTCATCCAGATTGAGTGGGTATCGTGTAAGGAGGTCATTGAGCAGGTTTTTTCCTGTCTGCCGGAGCTACCCGATAAACCAGATCGACCAAATATCTCAGTCAATTTTGAGTAAATGTTGACCAGAAGTAGAGTGAGCGAGCGCTCTGATGAGTGACTAATAATAGACCAATTTTTTCGGTCGATTTACTTCCGCTCTTCCCTACCATATTTAGACCACATTTAAGCAACTTGGACAAAATTTTGAATGAAAAATTAGTCGATCTGTAGCTGATGTAGGTGCTATAAAATGGTCTATCCTCAGTCATTGTCCATACTTCCTTTGCAATTCACTATATTTTGACCATTTTTGCCCAAAAAAACAATCGATTTCTAGCGATATAAAATAGTTTCTCATAGTCAATATTCAATCAGTGTCAGCAGACCACCATAATTAGAATTCTTCTGACGAAAAAGATTGGTCGATTTCTGGGGAATGTAGACGATTATAAAATAGTCTGTTGTAGCCTATATTTAAGCGATATTAACGGATCACTACAAACAGACCTTTTTTGACAAAGCAGAACAGTCAAGTTTTGGGCAATAGAGACGCCATAAAACGGTCTATAGCCGGGTGATTACTAACAGACCATCATTTTCGACGGGAAAAACCAGTCTATATCTAAGCCTTCCTCAAGTGAGAAAAGAAAAGAATAAAGATAGCAATCTCGTTAGCAGGATTATATTGAGAGGAGTGCGATTTTGGTCTAAAATAATATACTAATTATTATACCATCAATTATTTATGGACAATGTTCAGAAATTTGTAGACTTCATCATGGATTCATACCGATTTCTTAAAATGAATCTAAATGTATTTATTTATTTGAATTAAAACGAAAAGAGAGAATGAAAACAAATTAATAAAAAAAAAACTTATCAGGCCTGATTAAAAGAGATAAAAACAAAAGGGAAGTACTGAAACACAAAGAAAAATGATAAAAAATTAAAATTAAATAAGACAATAATAAGAACACAGAACTTCGATAAAACTTATAAAATAATAATAATAAATGCATAAATAAAAATTGAAGTATATAAAACTTAAAAAATAATAAAAGACTGAAAAAGGCGTAAAACTTATTATAATAAAATATATAAAACTTGAAATAAAAAAAGTATAATGTATAAAACTTCTATAATAGAGAAAGAAAATGAAATAAAATTCAACTGAATAAAACTTATTATTTAATTATTATAATTTAATTGATATACTAATAGTAATTATTATTATTCTTTATCGATTGATTATTGATGGAATTAATTTTTAGAAAATTATTTTTTAATAATTTTTTCATTTGTCATAAATAAACCTAATAATTTTCTATTAATTGAATGTAAAATTGAACAAAAAAATGAAAAATATCATTCTGGTTCAATTTGATTACAAGTTTTAGATATTATTAAAATCATTGAAATTATTAAATAATTTTTATCAATTCTTATTTAAAGGATCAAATATATTAAATAAATTAAATGAGAAATAAAAAATTATTTAGTTTCAATTTGTTTACTTTTTATAATGATTTTTATATAAATTATTAAAAATTAATATAAATATTTTTATCAAATAAATAATTCTAAAAAACAAAATTAATGAGTTTAATTACATAAACTATATCAAGGAAAGTTGAATAAGATCTTTATTTTTTCAAAATAATATTATATTATTATTATAAGCTTTTTAAATAAATTTAAAATTTAATTCCAAAAAATAAAATTGATATAAAATTAAATTAAAAAAAAATATATATTTATTAATTAATCCTGATGGAATTCCCTAAATTGAATATATAAATCTAATATCTTTATGATTAGTAGAATATGTTTATTAAATTAAACAATTTGATTATTAAGAATATTAATTTTTAAATTTCAAATTTTATTTTGGATTCTATTTTAAATATCTTTATTTATCTGCGAGTTTGCAAGCAATATAACTTTTAATTCATTCCAAAGAAATCGACCGGTAATTTTGAGCCAAATTGAGTTGAGTGACTATGCGGCTTGCCTCAAAATACTCATTTTAAACAAAAAAAAAAAAAAAAGAGTAAAAATATTGATGGATGTTGAGGAAAGATCTACTCAAAATGGATCAAGGTGTCTCTCAAAATATCTGCCCAGAAATCGACTAGAAATCTTAGTCAAAATTGAGTAATAAATACAATATCAATTTTAGACTGGAAAAATTTCATTCTGTATTGACAATATAACGACCAAAAATGGGTTACAATGTGTATTCCGCATAGTGATCATAAATAAACCAAAAATTATGGTCAAAATTTAGTAGGAATAATATCAGACCAACAATCAACTGAAATCATGAATAGGCAAAATTTGGTGGATGTATCTCAGAAATTGATTAAAAATCAACCATTTTCTGATGGTACCATAATATTTGGTCTCTTTTCAGTCGTACGACCAAAAACCAACTAATATCGACCATATATTGATGGTCGATTTGGTTTATCGGGTAGATGAGTGTTTTGCAGTTTCTTCCAATCTGGTTAGTTTTGGCTCGGAATCGCAAGGGTGCATGAGCTCATCTTTAACACGGTGGAAGTCATGCTGCTCAACAGAACAATGAAGAGCTGTTGCAGAAGTTCTGTTACCGTCAACACGTCTTCTCCAATGCATCAACTGGTTGTAAACTAAGTTTTACGGGTGCGTCCGCGGTCTGTCCTATGTAAGTGCTTTAGGGGAGGGATTCTTGAGAATCGGTAGGTTTTGCAGTCGAAGGAGAGGGTAAGAACTACAGAAGTAGAAATAATACGGTCCGATATGTCATGGCTCGACATAATTACACAATACTCAAGGAGTAATCGAAAAGACTGACTCCCCCCAAATATCCCCATCAACCTTGGAAACACAATTTGTTCAAAGAACCGGGCACGCCAAGCAATCCCCCCTCCTCATAAACGAGGTTCCTTGACGATTAATAAGTATCATGTTAAAACTTGTCGATATTATAATTTCGTAATCGATATTATTAAACACGAGGATATCTCTCTTGTAATATGTACTCTCTAATGTAATTCACGTCATCATTTTGTAAAACGGAAAGAAAACGCTGGCTAATTATTTTCATCCACGTGCGGATAGATGACTTACGCCACTTTAAAATTCTTTGTTTTTTCCTGTTCACTCGATTGTAACCATTTGGGCATTTATCTATAATATTCCTTGCTTTTACGTATGAAGTAGGGTGAAAACTATACTAACTGTAATATGTAACACACGACGTGCAATAAAGTACGCTCATCCATCAACGAGGCGTCGATAATAAATGGTGTTAGCGTTGTTTTAAAAGTCCGGTGACGAAGCACCCGCCACTTTTAGATGAGCTAATCATCATCGTGAATCTTTCAATACTAACGAGGGTTGAGAGATTTATACGCCGGTATAAAGCATTATACACTTTCTCTGCGCACAAAAGGTGACCCGTCGTCTATATGTTGTACAACGCTTTTAGATCTTTTTAGCTCGAGCTCATTAGCCAACCTTTAGAGCTATCAAGGCGAGAACTTTCATTCATAAATTTCCTCGTAGAAATTAACGAACACCTAGGCTTAAGCATGAATTAATTGAATTCTTACACTTAGCGTAACGTCGTCTATCATGACGCCACATTCCTACTTTGTACTTACGTAGTACCTGTATTCATTTTCAACAAAGCAGACAGCATCGAAACAAAAAGAAGAGCATAAACCGTATTCGCAGGACCGGAAATAAAATGATTAAAACGATATTAATTGTTCGACAATGCGCGGTGAAAACGGACGCTTAAAAACGGATTAATGAAAAGTTCTGATAACGCGGTAGCGATTTTAATGGCTTCTCAGCAGCCCACCTATACTGTGGCAACCACTGCCTAGTCAAAATGAAATCTATTGAGACTACTCTTTTATTTTATTTTTTTGGAATTTCACTGTGCTTGACGTCAAATATATTCATTTACCATACCCAATGGATTACGATTTGAAGTTAAATCTACCATGAATCGACCTAGAGACTCTCCTAATATTGTAGATTCAATAATATCGACTATGAATAGTGAAAATGAATTTAAAAATTGAGCGCTAATTTCTTTCTCAAGACAAATTCTCGAAACCTATCACAATCGAGTCGAATTCTAGTTCGTTTGAATCTAGGTTTATCGACTTGGGATCTATTTTACGTGGAGAAGATCTACAACCAGCTTCCAATCACCAACATACCAAACTGAAGAAAATCTCAGTATCAAAGCATTAATTTGGTTGTGGCGAAATTTCGGCTGTCCCCCAAAAAAGTGCACATCAGCCTGTACTGATCCAAACTTTGAATATGAAAGATTGTGTGAAAAAAAATTGGAAGCCATTGCAGACGTTGCAATGGCAGCAGGGAACCCGCAATTCCTTAACTCGACCTTTCAGGTGGTGTGGAACTGAGTTGATAATCTTGTCATATCAAATCGAAATTATCATTCTACATTCCCTCCTATCATATATAGCTCGAGAGTCGAAATTCTTCTAAGTCCCCTTTCTATCATATATAGCTCGGAAGTCACAATTCTTCCAAGTCCCCCTCCTATCATATACAAGCCGTAAACCCGCTAAATATTATAAAATTTCAAATTATTTTCAAAATTGGTGATATTTATTGATCATTAGTATTCTTTTAGTTCAATTTCTAATTTAATTCTTTTAATTTCCCATTTTTCAATTTCATTTGTTTTATCGTCGATATTTTGTTTTACACTTTCAATCTCGTTCTTAATTATGTTCTCCGTTAGTCGGATGCCGTCTACAACAGCAGTTTCTCGGACTTGTGGTAAATTTGTCCTACCTTTATGGACATTGGTTTTATCAAATCCAAATTTATAACTCTTGGATCGGTATTTTTTCTCCGCAAAGAGGCTTGCTCTTCTTCATTGTCTATAAAATACAATTGCAAGAATCTTGCTCCTGCTCTTGGAGGAGGTAGATAACTTCCTATATAATGATACAATTGTCCAAAAATTTTGAAAGTTGTAAATATGTTTGGAACTTCATTACACCCTAAAGAAGTCCTTGAAAGGGCATTGTTGTATTTACGCCAATTATTAAGAAAATGAGAAGATCTATTATCCCTTCCGTTCAACAGTTTTTGAAGAAGATCCGATATTGAGGGGAAATCAGGTAACTTAATCTTACCACTCCCACAACAGAAATTTAGATTTTCAGTTTCAAATAATTTTCCATCACAAAATGTGCACGTAATTGCCAGATTCTCAATTGAACTTATACTGGTATATTCTTTCTCAATAATGTGCCTAATGAATGGACTATTATCATTCTGACAATCATTTTCCACATTATTTTCTGATGTCAAAATTTTGGAATGAACACGAGCCCTATTCCCTTTGTTCGTCAACCGCCCTAGATTTGCTTTCTTGCGTTATTCCAATTAGATTGCAATAAAGTGAGACATCCATTACTTCGATATTGAATTTTCGAAATTTACGCGGATTGTTTTTCTTTTCTTCGGCCTCACGTTAAATTTGAAATAATGAAAGACAATCAGCACTTCTTCAGATAATTGCTAAGCAAAATATTTATCGTAACCCTACACTATTCGATTACTCATAGTATGGGTATTCAAAACTTCTCCCGTTAACAAGAACCATTTTCCAAAAATGATTGCCTAGCACATATTAATTTTCGATGAACGTCAACAAAAATGATTGCTTAGCATTTTCAATCAATAAATTAATGAATGATACAGATTCTTCATCTCTTGAATCACTCATGAAACCCCCCCCCCCCCCCCCAGCACAAAAAAATATACTACACGCCATTCGCCTGATTTCGTAACTTCAAATTTATTACGCATAAACCTTCTCCTATGCAAGCCAAAGCAATGGAAACAAATTCCAAGTTTGTAGGTGAAATAGGAATAAAGTTAAATGGATTTGCGATTTTGCATTTTCTCTTTATATAATAGATAGTTCGAGGCTCAAAATTCTTCTAAGTCCCCCTCCTATCATATATAGCTCGAAAGTCACGATTCTTCCAAGTCCCCCTCCTATCATATATATCTCAAGACTTGAAATTCTTCTAAGTCCCCCTTCTATCATATATAGCTCAAGACTCGAAATTCTTCCAAGTCCCCCCCCCCCCCTATTATATATAGCTCGAGACTTGAAATTCTTCTAAGTCCCCCTCCTATCATATATAGCTCGAGACTCGAAAGTCTTCTAAGTCCCGTAACCTAACCTAACCTTAGGTTACTAACTTCGCGGACGCGGACGTTTTCTGAGGATGTAATCTCCTAACAAAATGGATAGCGGGTTCCCCGCGAAAAAAAAAAAAAAAAAAAAAATTAACTCCAGAACGGCTTCGGGGCGGTACAAGACAACTCCGAAATAGACTGGATTGGTTTCGGAGCGGTATAGAGCGAAGAAATTGAGAAATTATGCTACAACTTTGATAACGACGCTGCACAAAGTGACCCCGTCTACAGAAACCCGCCTTAGCGTTGGATATCGATCAGGAGAAAATGATCTACGCGAAAAAGACGAATACTCCGAATGGAGAGTAAACCTTGCAAACCGCAGAAAATACAAAACGACGAGCGCTTTCGGTTAATAAACCATCTTCAAGCCTGAAATGAAAGCAACTGACGAACGGAGGAGAAGAACAATGCAATGTATTAAGATTGGCTAAACGAGAAATCACGGTGTGAATCATAGACCAGTTCGATCAGGCCATCCTCTGGAATGAACGAGTTGAGTACAGTGATACCGTCAGTGTTGCGATGACACATTATCTCAATATACTCGAGGGCGATGCGCTTTCGGTACGAATTCTCCTTATGGAGGAGCTTTTCGGATCCCTCGCGGAAGCTGTGGCCACTGTTTATCAAATGATCAGCAAAAGCTGACTCCCCTAAGCGTCCCTTCTCCCAAGACTTCAGGTGCTCAACTCTAACTTTCATTTGGCGGCTGGTCACACCAATATAAAGGCCTCCACAATCCCCACATTCCAACTTATAAACACCACTCCTCTCATCAATGGGTATGGGGTCCTTCAGTCTCACAAACAACCCCTTAACTGTTGTAGGGTTGTAGAACGCGGGTCTGAAGCCAAACGGGCGGAGGGCCCGATCCAATTGGAGGGAGAACTTCCCCAGAAAAGGGAGACTGATCCAAAGCAACCGGCGATCACGGATCATGTCTCGGGGGAGGGAGGTGGTGAAATCAAGAATGCTCCTTGTAACTTTCCTCCGAACCATCACGTCAACGTCGACATTCACCCCATTCACTCTAGCCAGGTGTTTTATTGTGCGTACTTATTTCTTAAAAGCAGACTGATTCAACGGAATACGAGTCAGTCTGTGAAGTAGGCTATGAAATGCAGCCATCTTGTGAGCAACAGGACCGAACGAACCACCGTGGACTAAAACATCGGTCGTAGTATCTTTCCCGTAAATTCCAAACTCATGGATACCGTCTACAATAGAGATCGATAAATCCAAAAAGTTAATGGAAAATACCCCTATTTCCAACGTAAATTTGATGGAAGGGTACCAGGAATTGAGATACCTCAGAAACTCACCAAGGAGATCTGGGGGACCAGTCCAGGTGCATAGAACGTCATCAACGTACCTCTGCCAATAGTGAATGTTATTAAGTAACACCTGGTTCGAGGAAAAGAGGTCAAGTTCAAACTTGGACATGAAAATTTCGAAAATGAGAGAGCCTAAAGATGATCCAATAGGGATCCCTACTTCCTCAGGAAACTCGAAAAATTTTCTTTCAAATTTACAGTAGTTGGGGAACTAGCAAATATTCAGAAGATCGAAAAATTTATGAAGCTTATTGTGAGGGATATTGGCCTTAACGAGTAGCTCACCCATACGCTGGATAGTAGCAGCCTTAGGAATATTCGGGAACAAACCAACAACATCAAACGAGCAGATGGTCGTTCCCGGGGGAAGACTTACACCCTTCAGGACGTCAGTTAAGGAGGCCGAATTCAAGACCGAGTGAGGAGATTCAAAATCAATGCGATTTTCGAACCAACGGTCCACGAATTTGGCAAGGAGGTAGGTAGGTAGGTGAGGAGATGAAAGAAACAACGGGTCGCATCGGGGTATTGTTCTTATGCACTTTGGGCAGGCCGTAGAGGAGGTGGGGATGTGGGGTTAGGAAGAAGGAGGGCTTTTTTCAAACCAGGAGTTTTGGGTGAGTAAGATGGATGGAATCCATCAACGACTTTCATCCTTCCATGTCCTTCTCTTTGGAGATTGGCGGCGAGTGCCTAAATTTCCTAGATCTCACGCTACAACTAAAATCTAATTCCTTGTAAATGATTCTCGAATTTGGTATCTACAGGAAAAATACCTTTACTGGCGTTTCCATACCCAATCAGTCCTTGCACCCACAACGCCACAAACGTGCAGGTCTACTCCATCTTCCTCTGTCCGAGAGAGCTAAACAGATTGAAATCATGAACATCCAACACATAGCCATCCTTAACGGTCTGCACCTTGATGTTAACGCTATGGTTAGAAAAAAGACCCTTCACTTACTCCTTCAAGAGTCTTCCTCTAATGAAATCGCCCACAATAAGACGAAAACTAAATGGATGAAACTCCCTTATTTAGGTAAATCATCTCTCAAAATCGAGAGGGAGCTCAAAAAATACGGCTATAAAGTTGGATTCTATCCATATCTCACAATTGGCCACCTCTTCAACGCCAAAGATTCTATACCATCGCTGAAACATTCAGGAATTTATCGTCTTCAATGTGATAACTGTGATGCCATCTATGTTGGTCAAACAGGGAGAGCGTTAACTACACGACTTTCGGAGCACCGTACCGCATACAATTCCAACAAACCAAAAGATTCAGCCATGGCTGCTCACTGTTTGGAAAGCAACCACCCTTTCTCATCCGTCACGACCAAAATCATTAGAAAGTGCTCAAAAGGTGCTCTCATGAATAAGCTTGAAGAAGTAGAAACCGTTGCCTCCACTCGCCAATCGGACTCGCTACTGAACGATCTCTCCGCTACTTTTGTGTCTCCAATTGTTCGTTATTTTTACAACTTCACTAACAATTGACACAATATTCAGTTATTTCATTTATTTATTACTTCGATTTTTAGACCTCCATAGTTTTACTTCTGTTTATTTTATTTTGTTTATATGCTGTTTCGTTTTATTATTCGACTAATCCTACCTATTGTTTCCTTTGTTTTTTCCCCTTTTAGTTTATAGTTTCATTTTTGTATTTATTTAATGATTTTTCGTGAAATCCCAGTTTGTTTGAATGTCGTGATTCACCTTTACCCTCCCCTCTTTTTTTTCATTTTTCATTTCAACTTCAATTAATTCGGCTTTGTTGTCTCGTGTTTCACCTTTATACCGGTTTCTTTGTTTAGTTTTCTGTCCAACGCCTGTCGATGAACACCTTCGCGTGTTCGAAAACCGGTCGCGTATGAACTTGAACTTGTTTCATTAAAAGATTGTTACGTGCCTCAGTACCTTCTTCATTCAAAAGTTTTGGGTGAGTGCCTTTCATAGCCTAGTTCATAAACTGACTCGTATTCCTTTGAGTCAGTCTGCCTTCAAGAAAGAATTACTCACAATAAAACACCTGGCTAGAGTGAATGGAGTCAATATCGACGTTGACGTGATGGTTCGGAGGAATGTTACGAGGAGCCTTCTTGATTCCACCACCTCCCTCCCCCAAGACACGATCCGCGATCGTCGTTTGCGGTGGATCAGTCTCCCTTCCCTGGGGAAGTTCTTCCAACAATTGGGTCGGGCTCTTTGCCCATTTCGCTTCAGACCAGCGTTTTACTACCCTACCACAGTCAAGAGGTTGTTTGTGAGGCTGAAGGACCCCATACCCGTTGATGAGAGGAGTGGTGTTTATAAGTTGGAATGTAGGGATTGTGGAGGCTTTTATATTGGTGAGACCAGCCGCCAAATGAAAGTTAGAGTAGCTGAGCACCTGAAGTCTTGGAGGAAGGGACACTTAGGGGAGTCAGCTTTTGCTGATCATTTAATAAACAGTGGCCACAGCTTCCGCAAGGGATCCGAAAAGCTCCTCCATAAGGAGAATTTCTACCGTAAGCGCATTGCCTTCCAGCACATAGAGATAATGCGTCATCTCAACACCGATGGTATCACTGTACTCGAATATAAATATGCTAAGCAATCTATCTTATCTGTATTGTACCTCCGTGTATTGTATAAGATGAGACAATACGGAACGATAAATTAATATCTTCTTAACGCTCCCTCTAAGCTTGATCTAGCCTGGAAAATTTCTATAATCCAACCTAGACGAATTCTTCTAACTTTGGTTGTTGACGTCACCTCCAAGTCCTGTTATCAATGAAAATATACTCAAGAGAGTAAAGAAGTGCAAAAACAGCAGAAAATTACTCACAAGAGTAAGGGAGTTACAAAAACCGCAGAAAAAATTTTGAAAAGACGAAGCGCTGTCGTAAGTAATTTGCTGCTGTTTTCGCACTTCTTTACTCTCTTGAGTATATTTTCATTATGACTAGCCGTAACTTGGAAGATTGAATTAATTCCATTAATCCCTGTTATCGAGTTTCCTTTCATATTATGTAAGTAGCTCAATGGTCAAAAATATTTCAAGTAACTGGACGTTTCCCCGAAAATGATGATGTCGCAAAAGTCTGGAGTTGAAATTTTCTAAGTACCCTAGTCAAAAGTCGGACGCGGACAGGTTCGCGCTCGTCCCATCATCATGTATAGCTCGAGAGTCAAATCTTTTCAAGTACTCCTCCTATTATGTATTGTACAAAAGGTTGAAATTTTCTTAGCCCCTCTCCCCTTTTCATCATCATGAATACCTTAAGAGTTGAAATTTTTGAAGTCCTCTTGATCCTTTCTCCTATCTGTATATATTTTAAAAAATAAAACGAATCCGTTGCTCCAAATTACGGCTATCCATAATAAACGCAAAAGGACGAATACTTCGATGGGAGAGTAAACTATGCAAACCGCAGGAAAAATATAAACGACGAGCGCTTTCGATTAATAAACCATCATCAAGCCTGAACTGAAAGCAACTGACGAACAGAAGAGAAAAACAAGGTATTAAGATTGGCCAAACGAGAAATCGCGGTGTCAATCATAAACCAGTTCAATCAGGCCATCTTCCGGAATGTACGAGTCAAATACAGTGATACCATCGGTGTTGAAATGACGCATTATCTCTATATGCTCGAGGGCAATGCTTTTACGGTAGGAATTCTCCTTATGGAGGAGCTTTTCGGATCCCTGGCGGAAGCTGGGGCCACTGTTTATTAAATGATCAGCAAAAGCTGACTCCTCTAAGTGTCCTTTCTTCCAAAACTTCAGGTGCTCAACTACTCTAACTTTCATTTGGCGACTGGTCTCACCAATATAAAAGCCTCCACAATCACTGCATTCCAACTTATAAACACCACCCCTCTCATAAACGGGTATGGGGTCCTTCAACCTCACAAAGAACCTCTCGACTGTGGTGGGGTTGTAAACGCGGGTCTAAAGCCAAAGGGGCGAAGGGCCCGACCCAATTGGCGGGAGAACTTCCCCAGAGGGAGACTGATCCATCGCAAATAACGATCGCGGATCGTGTCTCGGGGGAGGGAGGTGGTGGAGTGGAGAAGGCTCCTCGTAACTTTCCTCCGAACCGTCACGTCAACGTTGACATGGACCCCATTCACTCTAGCCAGGTGTTTTATTGTGAGAAATTCTTCCTTGAAGGCAGACTTACTCAAAGGAATACGAGTCAGTCTGTGAACTAGGCTATGAAAGGCAGCCATCTTATGAGCAACTGGACCGAACAAACCTCCGTGGACTAAAACTTCGGTCGTAGTATCTTTCCTGTAAACTCCAAACTTATAGATACCGTCTATTATAGAGATTGATAAATCCAGAAAGTTAATGGAAAATACACCTGTTTCCAACGTAAATTTGATGGAAGGGTACCAGGAATTGAGATACCTCAGAAACTCACCAAGGAGATCTGGGGGACCAGTCCAGATGCATAGAATGTCATCAACGTACCTGTGCCAATAGTGAATATTATTAAGTAACACCTGGTTCGAGGAAAAGAGGTCAAGTTCAAACTTAGACATGAAATTTAATTTTAATTTTAAGGGCACTGCCGTCTTTAATAATGAACATACAAAATAACGCTAACGTTTCGAAGATCACCGTCTTCATCATCAGAACGTTAAAGGTATACTCTTTTAAATTTCGGAAATGAGAGAGCCTAACGATGATCCAATAGGGATCCCTACTTCATCAGGAAACTCGAAAAATTTTTCCTTCAAATTTACAGTATTTGGGGGACCAGCAAATATTCAGAAGATCGAAAAATTCATGAAGCTCATTGTGAGGGATGTTGGCTTTAACGGGTAGCTCACCCATACGCTGGATAGTAGCAGCCTTAGGAATATTCGGGAACAAACCAACAACATCAAACGAGCAGATGGTCGTTCCCGGGGGAAGACTTGCACCCTTCAGGACGTCAGTTAAGGAGGCCGAATTCAAGACCAAATGAGGAGATTCAAAATCAATGCGATTTTTGAACCAACGGTCCAGGAATTCGGCAAGGAGGTAAGTGGGGGAGGAGACGAAAGAAACAACGGGTCGCATCGGGGTATTGTTCTTATGCACTTTAGGCAGCCCGTAGAGGAGGGGGGGGGTGTGAGGTTAGGAACATGGAGGGTTTTTTTCAGAGCAGGAGTCTTGATAATAGCCTCACTCCTGTTGATGACACTCCTAACTTCTTTGACGTGCTTAGGGAAGCTGAAATCCTCACTCTCTTCAGCACCACACTGCTGGAGGACTTCATGGACCTTGGAAGAATAAACGGATTTCTCCATCACCACAACAGCATTGCCCTTGTCAGCCTTAGTGACGATTGAATCTCCCCCTGTAACCTTCCTCTTGAAACCTTGAATCACTCCTCCCAATTTATCACTCATGCGAGGGAGGGGGTTATTGCGAACTAATTCGGCACAACTTGATGATGGTTTATTAACCGAAAGCGCTCGTCGTTTATATTTTATCTTGCGGTTTGCATAGTTTACTCTCCCTTCGGAGTATTCGTCCTTTCGCGTTTCAAAAAATAGTTGAAATTTTTATTAGTCCTTTTTTCATTACCTATCATAATTACATAGTCCAAGAGTCATCATTTTTCAAGTCTTGTAATCGAACCTAACTTCATCAAAGAAAGTCGAACGCGCTCGTGTAAAAGTAAAAATTATCTTCAAATAGCAGACTTGATTGAAAAATAGGTACAAATATTAAGAATTAAGGGTATGCTTCACACAGAAAAGACGTGTAAAATCAGGTAAATATACGAAAATATAGGTCTAATTACTGTCCACAAAATGAACCAATTGTTATGGAATCTTTCAAAGTGTTAGATGAGTGTTTGATACAGGTCTAAAATTACTTCAGAACTCGTAATATTATGTAGAACTCTTATTATTATCAACGATCGAAAAAGCTAAAAATGTACCACTTTTTGATCGTCAAGAACAAGAGTTCTAAATAATATTACGAGTTCTGAATTAATTTTAGACCTGTATCAAACTTTCATCTAACACTTTGAAAGATTTCATAACAATTGGTTCATTTTGTGGACAGTAATTAGTCGCCTCGGAACCTACCTATATTTTCATATATTTACGCGTTTTTTTTCCTGTGTAGAGCATACCCTTAATGAGCGTTAAAATATATTGGGCCAATATCAGCTAGTTGGTACATGGAACTACAGAACTTGGGAGAACATCGAACCAAATTAAAGTGGGCTCATGATTTTGCAATCTCTGGAGCTGATTTTTCTCAGTAAGTACTTTCTTCTTCTATACTGCCAAGCATAAGATATTATGTACTTTTTGTGTAGTGAGTTGCTTTCAATAGTTGACTGAGGAGAGGCACGCGTAAATTATTCCACGATAAAGGGTTGTAAATAAATATCGTCCGAACTGAAGGAGCGGTTTACCCTCGTAAGCCCAATAATCGTCTTCGGTCTCGATGAACGACTGCGTATCGCCCGGTAAAGTATACGATTTATCAGGCTGGTCAAAACAGGAAAGAAGCGGCTATAGATCATAAGTACGGTGGCAGTGTATGGGAAAAGAACGAAGAAAAGCAGCGAGCGAGAGCCAGGGCCACAAGTAAAACCGGCAACGGGTACATAATCATCGACTTCCTGTTATCAATAACATCGCAGTAGTAAAGTTTAATTCACGAAAAGGGTTGACAATGACAACTCTATTTTCCACCCTCTAACCGCTTTAAATCACGATAACCTCTCAACAAATAATAAGCGTTTTTGTTTGTATTCTTACCGAACGATAAATAAAAAATATAATATTCTTCGCGCGGGCCTCGCTTTAGAAGATTATAAACTTCTTTTCCATTTAGCTGTTTCCTTTTTTTTCTCTCTCCTCCTCGTCTTCTAGAAAATTTTTCGAAAAACGCGACGAAATAAAAATCAAATTACCGAATGTTTTGGGGAAGTTTCTTAGGATTAGTTGGCTGTAGAAAACATAGAAGGGTAATAAATTTCAAAATTATGTACGCTTAATCCGAATTAAGTTAGGATTCGTCGTCGCGTAGATACAGAATAATTTTAGAGCGTATATTTCCCGAAATATTTTGTCTTTTTTTCCTCTCTCAACGTATGGTTCTGAAAGGTAACTTTGCGATTCGAAATGAATAATTAATTCCGCGCTTCGTTTCCTTTCCATGCGAAATATTCCTCTTTTCGGGTGACTCTCGCTTACGTACAGTTGACGTTAATTTTCCAAAGTATATAACTGCCCTCTTTTTTCTAGTTTTTTTGTAGCAATTTTTCTTCGTAAACTGTGTGTACACAATTTCAGCGAAGTATATAAATTACGAAAAGTAGAAATCGAGCAATAGCCTGTCCAGCGAATAAAAAATAAAAAACGCCAACAAAATAAAAGAAAACTTCCAACTAAAAGCAATTTCTCATCAAATTAGAGTGACTTTTTTCCTACTCATTTCCGTAGTTAGGGTAATGTGCGTTCTGCTTTATTATTCGGGTCACTAAATCTAGTTTTTTTTTTTTGTTAATTCGTCCCTTCGAACGTTTCTTTTTTTTTCCTTTTTTTTCGGATTCGCAATCTCGTATCTTTTTACTCGTACGGCATTATGGAGTATGTCATACGAAGCATAAGAATGCTACTATAATAGTAACAGGGAACATGTATGAATATAATTTGTTTAGGGCGGGCCAGAAAGGACGGTAGGTATTGCTCTGTCTCGAATGATAATGATTTAGGAACGCGACGCGATAATGATTTAAAACTTTTGTAGGTACCTATGTGAAACGATTTTGTCTGGTTTCATACATCAGTATTTTATGAATGAATAAATGTCAGTTTGTTGAATGAATGAAAAAAAAAAAATAAGGTTTAGAACATACATTGAGGGCTAATGATGTTTGATTGTATGTTCTACTGTGATATCGACTCGAATAGTAAGAAGAAGCTACTTCTACAAGGAGTGTATGAATGAACTAGATTTTCGTGTAATGTAACATCATTAAGGATAGATTTAGAGAACTGGCTTATTCTCTTAATTCAAGAGGAAGGCTAGTTAGTTTAGTTAAATTCAAGTCCTGACACAGCCAATATGCACTAGAAACCAACTTCCTAAAGATTATTCTAGGAATACTTGAGTGTGTTCATAAGCTACAACTTTACGAGCTAAAGCCACGGTCATTATGTTCAACTTGGCAACAGCTGCTGCAATGTCGGTACCTCCGAATCAAAATTCATTCATCTCTACCCAATATCAACCGCAAATAGTGGGAGTTGAGCACGTAGATACGGGAGCGCGGTTGAAATCCCCCCCCTCCTCCCCAGAACAAGGAAAAAAAATAAAATAATAGGTGTTGAAAAAAAAAGCGGCTTCCTTAACAAAGTTGAACGAGGAACGCAGAGAACCTGTTCTATGGGTCAAATTAGTTTTGGTATTAAGAATTTAAATTAAAATCTTGAAAAGTCTTGAGTTTTTCTGAGTCCCTCGTGCTATGATTTGTATAGCCTGAAGGTAAAAAATTTTTTCAAGACCCTTCTCTATAAACGCGAAAGGACGAATACACCGAAGGGAGAGTCTACTATGCAAATCGCAGAAAAATATAAACGACGAGCGCTTTCGGTTAATAAACCATCATTAAGCCTGAACTGAAAGCAACTGACGAACAGAAGAGAAAAAACACTCACGCAGTCGCGTGAGTAGTACACGACTTTTCTTCCCACAATGCAAGAAACATTGAGAGAGTCACTCCCTCTCTTTAAATTAAATACCAATGACCTGTCAATCATGTCAAACATTTGTAGAATAAACAATAAAACTCAGTTTATAAATTCTATCACTACGATGTCACATCAACAGATAACAGAGTAAAGATACCTATAATCCAATAAGGAAACCTGAATTTTGTTATAATTTAGGCTAAGAGTCATCTAAAACCTACAAAACGTCTCCAGAAAAACCACTCCCCCTCCCCCTGTCCAAACTGCTACGAGGCTATAACAGTTGTTTCTAATAAAAAAGAGCTCTACAATCATTTTTTCCCATACCTTATTCTTAGCATATTATTAGTCTAGTATACTGTATATTAGGATGAGTGGTTCAATTCTTTATCACTTCCGATTTCTGGCATCTCTTAAAGCTATCTCGAGCTGCTATTCCTCTCGTGCACTCATAAATTGCCTTCACGCTATCATATCACCATTTTCTATGCACACTCCACCCCAAAATTCTTCATCTGGGAATCCAGCTACAACGAGATCCCGAAAAACTAAAAAAATCGATGTCGAAACGAAAGAAGCAACCAATAACCCAATAGTCAACCCCTCATTCCTTCCCTCACGCTTCAACCATTCCAAACGTATTAACAAAATACCTCACTTTTCTAGCTAGAAAATTCGGTAAAAATATATAGCACCCAAGCCCGGTTTACTCGTTAGTCTAATCTCAAATCTCACTCAAAAAAGCCAGTCCAAATTGAAAATAATCTTTCCATCTCTTTTGACACCTCAAATCAACTATGAACCACTATTAATTATGTACCCATACATGAAAAAATGACAAATAAATCAATTATTAATTAAGAGTGAAATCACCCAGGTATAGTCTCGCATCAGCACACTTGATGAAGATTAAAAAATTGTACTTAATCATTCAAACTCAAGGTTTTCACTAAAATCAGTCGAATAACAAATTAAGAAAAATAAAACGTGAACCCACATTTTGGTCCTCATCCCAACGAAATTCAAGGCAAGAGGAGGTCATTTTAGCTCGGCTGCGAATAGGCCACACTCGTCTTACTCATGCTTATCTTCTCACTAATCTCGCTCCTCCATCATGCCCTCACTGTCTCCAAGAAAATTTATCAGTTGATAATTTTATTTTCTCATGCCCCGTCCTGCAACCCACTCGAACCTCCCTAAATATATCTTCCAATATCAATGCAGCACTAAACAACAACTCCGAAACCATCGACTCAACCCTAATTTATTTACGCACCACTCAATTCTACAACTTCATATAATTCACCAACAAATTCCGTTCGATCGCCACTCATTTCCACCAATACGTACCTAATTTAACCTAATTCAAGTAATGTTCTAAAATAAGATTGTAACGCCGAGCAAATAACCCTCGTGCAGTTTATAATGCTCGTAAAATAATAATAATAAAAAAAAAAAAAAAAAACTATCGAGTATGACTAATAATAATGAAAAATAGCTAGAAAAATGAACAACTCGCCATTGCCACTATCCGTTCAAAAATAAATTTAACAAAACAAATAAAATTTGACAAAACAAAATTCAACGCTCTAGGGGCTGTGGGAAGCGAGATACAAGTGTACTAAATTTGAACGAAAAGGTTTCATCAGAAATAAAATCCAATGAACCCTTGGTAAAGAACGAACGAAGAATGAACCTGTCGAATGATGAAAGGTTCTTCACAATACACGTACTGATAACGAAAGTGGTAAACGTTTAGGAAAATCCGCTTCTCCTAACGTAAGCAGCTACTCACAGCTATTTGTAAGAAGCTACTCGTAATAGTGAAAAATTTTCAACAAAAGTAAAAATTTCTCGAGAACTACTCATCCGATCCTCAAAAAAATGCAGGTGCACATCTTCAAATATAATACTACAATATGGCCGAGTTACAAAAAAATCCATCGGGTAGTTTCGGAGGAGTTCCGCGGACAAAAAGGTACTCGAAATACTGCAAAATTTCTCAACAAATTGAAAATTTCTCGAGAACTACTCATCCGATTTTCAAAAAAATTGCAGGTGCACATCTTCAGATATACTACTACAATATGGCCAAGTTACAAAGAAATCCATCGGGTAGTTTCAGAGGAGTTCCGCGGACAAAGAAATCTTATATATATATATATATATATATATAAGGAAACCTGAAATTTTTTTTTATGCTAGTTGTGATCTAGGACCCCTAAAACGTCGAGAAAGTTCATTACCCACTCCCCCTGTTGACCTTGCTACGGGTGTAATACCTCACTTTTCTAGTTAGAAAAGTCGGTAAAACAAGGTATTAAGATTGGCCAAACGAGAAATCGAGGTGTCAATCATAAACCAGTTCGTGAGTTCAATCAGGCCATCTTCCGGAATGTACGAGTTGAGTACAGTGATACCATCGATGTTGACTCGAGGGCAATGCGCTTACGGTTGGAATTCTCCTTATGGAGGAGCTTTTCGGATCCCTCGCGGAAGCTGTGGCCACTGTTTATTAAGTGATCAGCAAAAGCTGACTCCCCTTCTTCCAAGACTTCAGGCGCTCAGCTACTCCAACTTTCATTTGGCGGCTGGTCTCACCAATATAAAAGCCTCCACAATCCCTACATTCCAACTTATAAACACCACTCCTCTCATCAACGGGTACGGGGTCCTTCAGCCTCACAAACAACCTCTTGACGGTGGTAGAGTTGTAAAACGCGGAGTATTCTTCCTTTCGCGTTTATTATGGACAGCTGTAACTTGGAGGGACGGATTCGTTCAATTGAGAACGCTTCTGCGGCGTATTTACAGTTCCTTTTTCTGAAATTTCTGAAGCAACACGCTTTGTTTTCCTCTCATATTTGGTTTCTTCGTCGGTGTTTAGTGTTGCATTTGAGACCTAAGTTCGTTAAATTCCGGTTTTATTCCGATTGTAAGGTTACGATTAAGAAACTGGACAATTATATTATGAGGGAGAAGTGGATAAGAACAGAGTTGCGAAGATGGCATGGTAAATATAATATGACGACTAGATTAAACCTTATGGTCCATTTGAGACTCTCCGGTATGCTCCTCTCCCGTGAGTTTGATTATTTTATGCGGGACGTCAATGAAAAGTGTCGGAAGTTTGAGGTGAACTTGAAGAAGAAGAAAAAAACGACGGCTTCCTTAACGAAGTTGAACAAGGAACGCAGGGAACCTGTTTTATGAGTCAAATGGGATTAGGTATTGAAAATTCAAGGAAGCCTTGACCTAGATAAAGCTAGTTTAAAGAAGGCCTAGACCTGCTCGAGAGTCGAAATTGTTTTAAGTCCTCCTCCTATCATATATGGCTCGAGAGTCGAAATTTTTTCCAAGTCCCCTTCTCATCATATATAACTCGAGAATCGAAATTTTTCTAAGTCCCTCGTCCATCATATATGGCTCGGGAGTCGAAATTTTTCCAAGTTTTTTGCTGGACGGCGGATGGCGCACGGCAAATTTCTCAAAAAGCCCCCCCTAAAACAGGTTCCCTGTTAATAGGAAGTTGTCCTCCCTAATGAAGGTTAATGATGATGTGGTTGAGGAAAGGGTGAGTGACGCTGTTGTTGTCCATAAATTCCATCCCCCCCCCCTCATAAATAATAGTCAGGTAGTGTTTAATAGTGACGAAACAGCCCTCCTCGAGAAAGGTTTGAAATTCAGTTTACCTCCCCTGAAGAAAGATGAAACCTTGGCGAATGTTGTTGCGGGTCTTGCTGTTAAAATTGGTCCTGGTTTTAATACCCAGAAAGTTTGTGCCGAATTAGTCCACAATAACCCCCTCCCTCGCATGAGTGATAAATTGGGAGGAGTGATTCAAGGTTTAAAGAGGAAGATTAAAGAGGGAGATTTAATCGTCACTAAGGCTGACAAGGGCAATGCTGTTGTGGTCACGGAGAAATCCGCCTATTCTTCTAAGGTCCATGAAGTCCTCCAACAGTGTGGTGCTGGAGAGAGTGAGGATTTGAGCTTCCCTAAGCACGTTAAAGAAGTTAGGAGTGTCACCAACAAGAGTGAGACTATTATCAAAACTCCGGCTTTGAAAAAAGCCCTCCTTGTTCCTAACCCCACACTCCCCTGCTCTAGGGGCTGCCCAAAGTGCATAAGAACAATACCCCGATGCAACCCGTTGTTTCTTTCATCTCCTCACCTATCTACTTACCTCCTTGCCAAATTCCTGGACCGTTGGTTCGAAAATCGCATTGATTTTGAATCTCCTCATTCGGTCTTGAATTCGGCTTCCTTAACTGACGTCCTGAAGGGTGTAAGTCTTCCCCGGGGAACGACCAACTGCTCGTTTGATGTTGTTGGTTTGTTCCCGAATATTCCTAAGGCTGCTACTATCCAGCGTATGGGTGAGCTACTCGTTAAGGCCAACATCTCTCACAATGAGCTTCATGAATTTTTCGATCTTCCGAATATTTGCTGGTCCCCCAATTACTGTAAATTTGAAGGAAAATTTTTCGAGTTTCCTGATGAAGTAGGGATCCCTATTGGATCACCTTTAGGCTCTCATTTCTGAAATTTTCATGTCCAAGTTTGAATTTGAACTCTTTTCCTCGAAACAGGTGTTACTTAATCATATTCACTATTGGCACAGGTACGTTGATCACGTTCTATGCACCTGGACTGGTCCCCCAGATCTCCTTGGTGAGTTTCTGAGGTATCTCAATTTCTGGTACCCTTCCATCAAATTTACGTTGGAAATAGGGGTATTTTCCATCAACTTTCTGTATTTATTGATCTCTATAATAGACGGTATCCATACGTTTGGAATTTACAGGAGAGATACTACGACCGATGTTTTAGTCCACGGAGGTTCGTTCGGTCCTGTTGCTCATAAGATGGCTGCCTTTCATAGCCTAGTTTACAGACTGACTCGTATTCCTTTGAGTCAGTCTACCTTCATGAAAGAATTACTCACAATAAAACACCTGGCCAGAGTGAATGGGGTCGATGTGGACGTTGACGTGATGGTTCGGAGGAAAGTTACTAGGAGCCTTCTTGATTCCATCACTCCTCCCCCCGGGCCACGATCCGCGATAGTCGTTTGCCATGGATCAGTCTCCCTTTCCTGGGGAAGTTCTCCCTCCAATTGGGTCATTCCCTTCACCCGTTTGGCTTCAGAACCGCGTTTTACAACCCTACCACAGTCAAGAGATTGTTTGTGAGGCTGAAGGACCCCGTACCCGTTGATAAGAGGAGTGGTGTTTATAAGTTGGAATGTAGGGATTGTGGAGGCCAACGTCCGGATTAGGAAAGTTTGCATTAGATAGCCAAAGCATTTTTTTCGCTTGCTGCTGTAAATAGCCATTTGAATCATCTCGCTTTCTCTTAATGGCTGCTGGTCGCTCACAGAGTTTGCATACAACTGACTCAGAGAACCTACTACAAACAGAACAGTTATTATCACAGTCTCGGTATCAGGTAGAATGTTGTCAGCATCAGGTGGAATATTTTCAATATTTTCAGGGTTCTTACCATTATCCATGTCTTGCTCTGTCTGCAACGATGCTGTGGTCGCTTCTGGAAAAGTGAGTGACTGTAACCCCACTTTTGGTGGCTCTCCAAACATGAGTTTGTATGGTGAATGCTTGATACCAAAATGCAGACTGCGATTCTTCATGAACTGCACAAATTTCAAGCCCTTACTCCATGCGGCACTGTTATTTTCGGCCATCCAGGTAAATAACATGTTTTCCACGTCCTAATTGGCCCTCTCGACATTTCCCTGGTATTGAGAATGCCGCGGCTTACCACGAACAATTAATAAACCGGTCCTAATTTCCTTCAGCGCGGTGATCACACTGTTGCAGAACTCACGTCTATCATCAGACTGCAAAACACATGGTGCTCCAAATAGAAGGAAGACCTTTACCAAATTCTGCGGTACTGCTTCCGCTGACTTCGACGTGAGGGGGCGAAGTACCACAAATTTAGTGAGGTGGTCTTGGTACGTGAATACCAATTTATACGCTGGACTCGATAGCTCGTCGTCGCGTTTATCAGGCTGGAATTGTAAATCAATGAGGTCTATTTGACAACGACTATTAAAATTTTGGAACACCATGGGCTTGACCACAACTCCTTTCTTCGCTCCAGATTTTTTATACTGGCAGGTCTCGCACGTTTTGCCTCCCGGCGCCCATCATTTTTCTTCATAATACCCTCAGATAAAACAGGTTCCCTGTTAATAAGCGCTTTTATGGAAGAAGGGCCTAAGGCTGCGGTGGCCTCTTTTCTATGCAGAGCTTCAATTGGTATTCTACTGGTTTGAGTATTCTTCTTATTTTTAATTGCATATTACTAGCTTTGAAGTGGGCCTTTTATGAGCCTATGCTAGGATATACTGATACTGGCCCAACATAAGTATACTAGCTTACCCCCGGCTGATGATGGATTTATACTTGATCTAATTCAGAAACCTGCTAGTCCGAATTTCCAGCTTTAAACTGGTTCTAATTAGACTTAGCTTCAAACCAGGCCTAACATAAACATATTATACTACGCTATAATGATACTAGTAGTCTGTACTAGGCGCATAAAGTGTACTAGATTATATTAGGTTCCCCGCCCCCTCTGTTGATGGTCTTACCCTACCCCTGATCCAGAAATTTGCTTGTTCGAATTAGCATATAATTTATTCTTTGCTTGCCGTTCTTTCTTAAAGCCCACAGTTTGCATCAGTATGTTATCATTGGCACTGCCGATTTATTGAAGCTTCTCAGAGCCTCGGGTTTGATAGAACGAATCATGGCCACACCTACGATGAGATAAGAAATATGTATCAATTCTTTGAAATGAACATTTCTCGACAAACAGAATTTTTCCAATTCCATTTCTACACGTATATATGTAGAGCTGAAAAAACGAAGTTCTCCTAGCTCATCTCACCTATCATAAATAAAGCTGGGTAGTAAAGTCCATCCCTTATATTATAAAGACGTATCTGGCAAAAAAGCATCCGGACGATGTATTTCTTACGGGGCAGACGCCCTTCTGCAAGAACCCTCCTCATATGTTGATCGATGATTGAAAATTTTCCAAGTCCATCTTTTGACCTATGTAGCTTAGTAGTCCGAATCCTCTCCCCACCCTCTTACACTGCTCAACGATCGGAATTTTTCCTAATCTGGAAATCAAGTCATCGTCTTCGCAGGACTATTGCGGAAGCAATTCTTTATTTAAGTAAGAATGAAACACAGAGGTGAGTGTTAATGACAATATACGATGGTAATCTCGAGCAGAAATTACTACCTACTTGTATAGAATATTCAATATTGGTAGAGATTTTATTTGGAAATCGATTTACTTTCCTCGTGTAGTGGTTGAAAACTTTGGATTGAATTATACAATTTAGCGCACGAAATTTTTCTCCTTCATTTGATTGGATCAAGTGTAAGCCAACGGCGAGTACCGCGTGTAAACACACAAATTAGAGCCTATTATAAGATTTGCTGTGTAAGTTCACGAATTCAATATTGTGGAAACAGTAGAGGATGATTTGGCGAAGTCCTTTCATACGGTGTAAGTTTCATTAAACGAGTCAAATGCTCTTCGCACCCCTAGATAATGGAAATCGGTCGCGCTGTATAAACACGATGATGCCGTGTGCTTATCTTTTGCGTGACCCCAATATTCACTCTTCTTTCCTTTCGTCGTCCTCTCCACGAAGAGTATATACACGCCAATTCCTCCCACCGCTTCGAAGTGAGCTTTCCTTAGGTCAATTTCTATTGAAAACTATTTCCTTCCTTCTGAATTCTATTTCTATACAACTCACTAAGCAATTTAGCTCAGACACGAGCTTCCTACTCGACCACGCTCGCGTTCGACGGGGCTTTATTCTTTTTTATTATGTTAAAACATTCCGGGTCGATTGTTTCGTATAGAAAGAAGCGAATTTATGTTCGTACATTTATTACGTATTTGGTACATTCGGCGAAGGACTCTTCAGTTTTTATTTTCGTAAACGTCTGTTTTTTTTTCAGGAATTTCTGATAGTCGTTTTTTTTTGGCTTCATTAAATTCTATAACGCGAATGGCCAATATTAGTTTTATGTTATTTCGCTTTCATATAAATTAAGTGAGATATCGTCTTCGATTTTCGGAAACCTTGATTTTGTCATCGTCATTGAATATTATTGTTCTCGAGAGTCACCATGAGAACTGCTGAAAAACGAAGTACTTTCGTCTCATTTTCGTCGAGAGTTCTACACAGAAGTGATTTCTCCAATTTTTGGAGGGAAATAAAGATATTTCTTTCAAGAACGAAATAATAAATTTCGGCCTTAAATGTTTATACGTATATAATATATAGAAGTATCTGTAGAATAAGAGTCTAGTTTTCTATCGAATTATTTGTTTTCAGAAATTCAGCGTCTCGTACGAGTTTTGTTTGGTCGAATTTTCTACTTTTCGTGAAAGTATTAAATTTTTTATGATTGTTTTCGGTATCAAAAGAATTATATTCTCGAAGCCAAAACCCCACCGTCTTATTCGGTGGCTGCTTGTTTTTTGGTTAATTCATACAATTATTTTTTCGATTTAAAATGTGATTTTCGGGTTTATAAAAGTATTCGACGGCCTAGAATTGATTTTTAGACCGTATTGGTACTTGATTTTTTCGTACAAAGGCAATCGCTAGAAAATATTTTGAAATTAGATATCCACGTTAATTCAACGTCGATCTGCATTTTATTTAAAACTGTATCTTTATTTAGAAGGTTTTGATTTTTGTTTTTTTTTTCATCACATCCAACCAAAAAATAATTATTAAAAAAATAAATATAAAAAAAAGAGACAAAAAAGAAATGAAAAAAAAAAAACGCGAAAACAATAAGACACCGACACAGCAATCCGTTATGAGGACTGGAGCCGAGTTTGTATTCATGTATTAAGGGAGTATGATTTAAACGCTCTTTAAAGTTTATGAAGAGTAAAATCATAAAATTTATGAAGAAGAAAAAAAAAAAAAGTTTGGAAAGAGGATGGCTACTGGGCCTTACCTCGAAGGAAAAATGGAAAAATTGATTTGAATTTAAATGTTGACGGAAGGAGGTAGGTCAGAAACAAATTTAAAAATGGGTGAGAAAATCGAAGGAGGTCGGTGCCTCTGGAAGGGGTGGAGAATTGTAGATTGATGGCTTCTGAGTATGATATTTGTCTAATGTTGGATATTTCTAAACATTCGAAAAGATAATGATTGATGTCGCCTTTAGAAGGATTACCTGGATGAAGGACACATAGATCAGATTCGGAAAGATTTAAAAGGTGAGCGGGGAGTCAATTGTGTTCAAAACGAAGACGGCTGAGTTCAACTATTTGGGAGCGGGGAATATCGTTAAAAAGTTCATACTAAGGGGATGCCGGAAGCAGAAGTTGAACGAGGAAATAATGAGATTTTAGATTATTGGCGGATTTCGAGTAGGATATTACCCAGTCACGTTGAATGAGAGAAAATAGGTCTGACGTAGGGAGCAGATTTGTTGAGACTGGTGATGAGCGGACTGATTTAGCTAAAACATCTGTAATTTCGTTGTTGAATATTCCTGCATGACTTGGGATCCAGAGAAAATCAATCTTAATGGGGGTGAGAGAAGTGATCAAGCAGATGATTGATAAAACTAAGGATGAATTAACGCGTGAAGGGATGGAAGAAATGGATTGAAGAGCGGAGAGAGAATCAGATATCACGAGTATGAGAAAGTATCCTGTTTGAGAGATTTGCTTTTTCTAGGATGTCGTCGTTTGATGTCTTTGGTCAGAATTTTTTTTTTTTTTTTTTTTTTTTTTTTTTACGAGCACTAGAGCTGCACGAGGGCTATTGGCTCGGCGTTACAAAAGTTATGAAAGTAATAATTATTATAAATAACACATAAGAAAGGGAGGTTTTAAGGAAGTTGGTAGAGTAAGAAAAAGTGAGGAAGGATAAGAGGATGGAATATAATGTCGAGTGTAACTGTTTCAGGTAATGGTGTGTAAAAGTTTACAGTGTGTGTATGTAGAAGGTTGTAGAGGTATAGTCGATGTATGTGTTCAGATGTGAGCGTAAAAGTCAGTTCATCTTAGGTAATGTAGGGTATTCGAAATGATGTCCTGGTTGTTTTTGAGTGCTTGGGTGAGTGAAGAGGGGGTATTCGAAGAAGAGCGAAGGGGTAAAAGTCTGGGGCATGAAAAAAAGTGTTCCACTGTTAATTTGTCTTTTTGACAGTGGGGACATGAGGGAGGGGTTAGGATGTAGGGACTGATGAGGTGGGTGTGAGTAATTTTTGTGTGACCAATTCTGAGACGAGAGAGAATTACTTCTTCTCTTCTTGTGTTTTGAATGGAGGATACCCAAGGAACCGGGGTTTTTTTGATACTGAGAAGTTTATTATTTGTTTGATTTTCCCAAAGAGTGTTCCATGATTGTGTGATGAGAGAACGATAGTAATTTTTGTAATCTAGGGTTGGTAGGGGTGAATTATCAGTTATTTGACTGAGGGAGGTAGCTTGTTTAGCGGCTTGATCAACTGCGTCGTGGTCGGGGAAATTGGTGTGTCCAGGGATCCATATGAAGATAATTTGAGTGTTGATTGTTTCCAAAGTGAGTAGTGTTAGAAAGATGCGTTGGATTATAGGGTTAGAGTTGTATGCGTCTGTAAGGGAGTGGAGTGAAGAAAGTGAGTCAGTGAGAATGATGAATTTACCGTTTAGGGGTAGTTGAGAGAGGTGGGAAAGGCAGGAAAAAATGGCCATCAGTTCGGCTGTAAAAATAGAGGCTATATTTCGGATGCGATGAGAAGATATTTCCCCGTCGATGGAGTATGCGTAAGCTGCTTTAGTAGGTGTTTTCGACCCATCGGTGAGGCAAAGTGAATGGTCAGGGTATTCTTGAAGTAGTTTGTTGATATGTTGGGCAAAACCAGGTTTGTCAGATTTTGGGATTTCTGTGAGATCTAGGCGTATTTTAGGTTGAGGGAAGGTCCAAGGGGGGAAGGTTGTGTATATGGGTTCTAGAGGATGTGCTATGAACGGTTTGTTGATCAGGGGATTGAATTGAAGGCGAATATGTTTGGTGGAGGATTGGTTGTGATTGTGGTGAAAGATTCGGTTAAAGATTGGAAGTTGTGGGAATTGTGCTACAGAGGATAAAAAGTTGGAGGTTAGGATGAGCCTTCGAAAGTGAAGGGGAGGATCTGGGGCTTCTGCACACAGGCTAAGTTTGGGGCTGGTGCGATAAGCTCCCAGGGCAATCCTAAGAGAAGATATCTGGATGGGGTCGAGTAAGGCAAGGACGGTTTTTTTCGCTGTGTTGTAGATCGGGGAACCGTAATCTAATTTTGAGCGAATAAGACTTTTGTATAGAAGAAGGAGTAACTTTCTGTTGCAGCCTTTAGATGGATAAGATATGTATTTTATTATGTTTGGAGCGCGTGTGCATTTGGCTTTGAGGGTTTTAATGTGGGGGGCCCAGGTAAGTTTTTGGTCAAAATGTAAGCCGAGAAGTTTGCCGTAGTTACGAGATGGGATTTGGAAGTTTTGTAAAATTAGAGGAGGTAAGGAGGGGATAGGATTTCTTTTTTTGAAAATAACTGAGTAGGTTTTCGAGGAAGAAAATCTAAATCCTCTTTTTGATGTCCATGTGGTGATTGAGTTAAGGGTATCCTGTAGGAGTCTGTGGGCTCTTTGCGGATTTGCTGAACGGATAGTGATGTTATAGTCATCAGCGAAAAGACGCTGGGTGAGGGGGGTTTACACATTTGGTGATATCATTTATTGCTATTAGAAAAAGTAAGACACTGAAGACTTCTCCTTGAGGGACTCCATTTTGGACCGAAAGGGGAGGGGAGGTTATGTTATTGATTCTTACTAGGAGGGTTCTGTCGTTGAGAAAAGTTTGTAGGATGTTAGAGAGGTGGCCTCGGAGACCAATTTCGTAAAGTTCGGTAGAGATGAGGTGTCTCCATACCCGGGGAAAGGCCTCTTGGAGATCAAAGAAGATAGAGTATAGGGAGGATTTGTTATTGGTGACATCGTTGATTTGAGATTGGAGATCATAAAGGGGTTGTATAGTGTTCCGTCCTTTTCTGAAGCCATATTGGAAGGGAGAGAGGATGTTATTGGATTCTGGATACCACAAGAGTCTTTTGTTCAGAATTTTTTGAAATAATTTGCCAAGAACGCTAGAAAGGGCTATGGGGCTATATGAGGCAGGGAGGAGAGGGTCCGAGCCAGGTTTCAATATGGGGAGAATGATGACTGTTTTCCAGAAGATAGGATAGGTGTTTTGTGAAAAAATAGAGTTAAATAAAGAAAGAAGATAAGTGAGCGAGTTTGGATGGAGATTCTTTATCATGGCCGCGTGAATGTTGTCAAGTCCGGGGGAGGCGTTTCTCAGATTTCTATTTATAGTATTCGATAATTCGTTTTCGGAGATGGGGAGGTTGTATGGAAGAGGTTCATTTGAAGGAGAATCAAAAGATATATCAAATTTTTCTTGTTGGAGGGTCATAATTTGGAGAACCGAATCAATTCTATTTCTTTCATCTCCTTACCAGTTTCAATGCTTTCATTCAGTTCTCCCCTGATGATGATAGACGCCAGATTTATCGAAACCGGTCGAACAACTAGTCCTCGAAAGTCGGAACTAATCTAAATTTATATTTTCGACAAATTTATCATTACGGATATATTATTTTGTACCAATTTTTTCTTAATTTTATATTTTTATTTTATTTTATTCTATTTTATTTTTATTTTATTTTCTGTTCTACCGCTCTTACGTTCTCTAGTCATCTGACTAAAAAATTTCGATAATAAAACTCTAGTTCCAGACTCTCTAATCTGTTACGTGCTGCACTATTCCTCCTATTTTATTCAAATGGCTCGTAGTCACAAGGAAAACATTCAAAAAAAAAAAAAAAAAAAATTATTAATAGCCTTCTTACTGTTTATTTATTATAAATTTTGAACAATATGAATCAGAACCGTAACTTTATTGAGTCGCGTATTAATGATATTAACGTCTCTATTCTCCGTACGTGAGTCAGGTTGACGTCGACGAAAAAAGACGACAGACGGGAAAGTTGGTGACGCTATGAAGATATAACCAAGAAACTAGAGTCAGAAAATGACTATAGATAAAATCTATAATAATTACTCGAAATAAGTGAGTGGTTGTTGAATGTAGATGGTGAAGGGACCGTTTGACTGTTTCAGCATTGATTGCTAAGAAGAGGAAGATTTCGGAGTTGAAAACTGGTAAAAAGGCGACGCACGGTAACGTTTTTGGATTGCTGATTCAAACAGGACTGTCTTCAATGTGGCCTATAAAATTCTGGTAAATCGACAAACATCAAGAATTTTTTTATAACAGGGATAATATTGTTTTTTTTTTCATGAGACTAATTTATCTTTGTTCTGCCAGAGCGGAAAAATATTGTTGACTTAAGAACAAAAGAGAAATAAGTTCCATTCCCCCAGTTACTCCATGTATAATTGAGAAATATTTTCGAGACCTCCGTGTTGAAACTAACGACGATATCATTGATCCAAAAAATATGATGAAAGATTTTGAAAATATAATTCATTTCTCGACTGGGAAGCTAAATTTTTATATTGTGTATTGTATACAATAATGTTTCCCCATCCTTTCTCGTACTCGTAAATCTACCTCAACACCCCAAGTACTATTTGTATTCTATTTGTTTCCTCACGACATTACCACCTCTACCTTCACGACAGAAGACAAATAAAACTGCATACGTAACACCAGCTAGTTAAGCCACACGTTCATGAAACGTGTTCTTTTGGCAATGAAGAAAGAAATGTATATAGTATAGTGTACAGAAAGAAGAAAAAAAAAAAATTACGTACACCGTATAAACGAACGGATGACAGCTAATATTGAAGATAAAAAAATTCGCCTTCTGTTTATTCAATGAACGAAAACTGCCTTAAATGATTTCACTTTAGTTATCACAATAATTTATCATTGAGCAAATAGTAAGTCTCGCTTTCTGACTCTCTAATGACGTCTCTAATGGTAGCAGTACGGTTTTAAATGATAAGTTAAAAAATAACGATAATAATCAACGTATCGAATATAAGAAATTGAAAATCTTGCGAAAACCTAACATCATCTTAAAAACTCTCGAGGAAGGTGAAAATGTAAGAAAATTAGAAATAGTACCCAGCGTGACTTCATAGAAAAAATTTCGATTAAAAATTTTTAAACTAATAGTTTCAATAGTTTATCTTGTAGGAAATTTTACAGGCAACATTTTTTGTGCAAAAAGTTTTTCTGTAGCCCTGACAGAATCCGAGAAACTAACTAAAAACTGATTTTAGAGGGCAAGAACGTGCCACAGCTCCGTGAGCCATGCAATGAGGAGTCTCGACTTTTAGACATAGCAAACCTGAGATATTTCCGTCAAATCTAAAAGAAAGAGAGCTACGACTTTAGGTCAGCTGTCCTTCTCTGATTTCTGCAGATGAACCTGCTTCCCTTCTCCTTCAAATCACCAACTTTTGCTTTCTTATCCACAGGGGACATTTTTCCAAGTTACCATGATCACGTCACGTCTTACCTGTACAGGAATTTAGGCCAAATATTTTATCAAGTCCCTACAGAACGGCGAATTTGCAGGCCCAAAATGCACAGTTTGACTTTTTTGGCGTCTCTATCGACTGTACTAAAAAGTATTTTCGACAAAATTTATGAAACCTAAATCTCAATTATAAAAAACAAATATTTGTATCTCGACTAAAATTTTTTTTTTAAATAACATTCATCCTTAACAAATTCTTCCCTGAGCTGAAAGTCACTGTCGGCAGGATGTTTTTTTACCGTCGATGTGTACTCACGAATTTTTCGGTGACGCTCGCTCTCTAGACTCGATGTAGAGCTCCAGATCTTCTTGATACGAACCTCGGGGGGTTGGGTAAATACGAAAACGACGAAGGGATGCTGAGGGACTCCAATATCGCTACGTCAATTGTTCGCAGGATCGAGTTTAAACATTCAACTCGCTATTGTGAACGCTTAGCCGCCTACGAATCTAGAGTTAATTGTGCGCAGAAACGGTGTGACATGCATATGATGAAGGCGTTTGTTGTTACAACCTACAGCGAGTTACGTCGAACAATATTGGGCTTACTAACGTTGCGCCGGCAGCTTACTCCGACAAAAGGCAATCGAAAGCCCTGCGTCGTGTAAACCGACCTCATTTATTTTCATTAAGTTAACGATTCCGTCATAGAAAATAGCATGTTATGAAAACGGAACACAATTTAGAACTTACTTCCCCGAACGCAACCCGTATTTGCTTACTCATTTTAATCGAACGCTATTTGGTGGTTGTTCTTACGCGCAGGGTCTTCGGAGAAACGCTGCGTCAGAATTGCGAAAGAATCGTAACGGTAAAATTGATATTAGGATCCTCTTACTTATCCCCTCCTAAATATTGATGTAGACTGAATTCTTCAAAGCTATTCTCGTGCTTTTTGTGAGAGACCTTCTCTGAAGGCATATCATCAGGAATTCCTTGAAAGCTTGATATTTAATATCTATAGAATAAGAACTCGACTCCTTAATAATAACAAATTTTGATAGCTTATTCCGTAGGACTCCGAGATATTTGAGATGTAAACTGGAGAAAATCCGACTCGAAGCAATAAGCACCACATCCTCCTAAAACAAGATTTTCTGTTGAAAAATCCCGAAAAAAAAACCCGACAGTTTTTTTTCCGACAAATTTTTTCCCCGGCATTGGTTTCCCCGAAATTTTGTACCCGACATCTATTTTTCACGACAGTTTTTTTGTCCGACAGGAACGTGTAGCGAGGACATGAAAAAAAGGAACATTTTAACGCAATTAATTTTATTCCCCGATAAAAAACTCCCTAGCAATTTCATTAAAGAAGGTGCACCGCGACGCGCAACAGTTACACTTTCCACTTGAACGTCACACATTCGAAATGGCAAAACTGGTAGGAACAAAATTGGCAATAGACGGTTTCATGTATGTCAGGTCACAACGGAGAGGTAACGGTAAATACTTGGACTGTCAAAAATTGAGGACCGGCGAATTCTCCGCCCGAGCAGTAACATTGCAAAGCGCCCGGCCGATGGATCCCATCACAGTCGTATCTGGGCCTACTACATCAAAGCACTCGCATCCTCCCAACCGTGATAGTGTACAGGCGCTGGTTGTAGTCCGCACCTCAAAGGAGTAAAACAGACGGAGTAATTTAATTAAAGCCACAGAAATACAAAATACGCCGGAGCGCTTTCGATTAAAGAACCATTGTCAACGGGTGACATGAAAGCAACTGAACCAACACCGGCCGGCAACAAATACTACCGAGGAAATCATGACTGAACTAGCGAGTCATTACAATGTGAATCATACTCATAAACTAGTTCAATCAACCCCTCATCAGGTATGTACCTGTTGAGCACATTTAGGTTGTTGATAATAATTTCAATATGTTCTAACGCGGTGCGTTTGAAAACCGAGGACTCTCTATGGAGGAGGGACTCGGATCCCTCTTTGAAACTATGGCCAGAGGTAACAAGATGGTCCGCCAATGCCAAATCACCCAATTTCTTCTTTTCCTACGCCTTCCTATACTCATCTATTCTAATTTTGAGCTGACGCCCAGTCTCGCCTATGTAGATTCCATTACAGTCATTACACTCCATTTTGTAAACCTCACTTCTTTCGACCAGTGGGATGGGGTCCTTCAGCTTAGCGAACAGACTTTTTACAGTGTTAATATTGTAATACACTGGGCGAAACCCAAATAGGCGGAAGACACGACCTAACTGGAAAGAGAATTTTCCATAAAGGGGAGCCTAATCCAACGTTTTCTACTATTTGACGCCGGATTGCGGGGGAGGGAGGTAGTGGAATCAAGGCTTTTCCGAGTCAATTTTCTATGGACCATCAAGTCAATATCTAAGCTGACCTCATTCACTCTGGCCAAGTGCTTTATAGTCAAAAGCTCCTGTTGAAAAGCGAGGTGACCCAATGGAATACTAGTCAACCGGTGGATATAACTATTAAAACCGGCAATTTTGTGGGCAACAGGGCAAAAAGATCTGCTGTGGACGGTAATATCGGTCGAGGTATCTTTTCTATATATGGCAAATTCATGGACACCTTCTCTATTAGAGATAGTAAGGTCCAAAAAATTTATAGATGAACCACCTACTTCCAACGTGAATTTGATGGAAGGGTACAAACTATTGAGATACCTAGGAAACTCCAAAAGGAGATCTCGGTGACCGGTCCACATGCACAACACATCATCAAGATACCTGTGCCAATAATGTATATGACCCAAAAACCCCTGACCCGAGAAAAAAAGATCGAGCTCAAATTTAGACATGAAAACCTCCGAAATGAGGAAACCCAGAGGAGAGCCAATAGGGATACCTACCTCCTTCGGAAATTCGAAAAAATTCCCTTCAAATTTGCAAAAATTGGGAGACCAACAAATATTGAGTAAATTGAAAAATTCTGCCAGTTCTTCGTGACAGATATTAGATTGGACCAAGAGGTCTCCCATTATGCTGCATGGCAGTAGCTCTAGGGATACTCGGAAATAAGCCGACTACATCAAAAGAGCATAGGGTAGAATCAGGCGGAAGAATATCATCTTTAAGCTCATCAGCCAGAGAGACCGAATTCTTCACAGAGTAGGATGACTCAAATTCTACTCTAGATTTAAACCGACGGTCCAAAAATTTTTTTGCCAAGAAGTACGTGGGGGAAGACACAAAGGAAACGACCGGCCGCATCGGAGTGTCCTCCTTATGAACCTTAGGCAGCCCGTACAATAAAGGCGTCACAGGGTTGGGCTCAAGGAGAAATCTTTTAAGCGAAGGGGTTTTGATAAGTTCACTATTGTTTATGACACGTCTAACTTCTTTAACGTGATTTGGAAAGTTAAAATCCACATTTTCCTTGGCGCCACACTAGTCGGGAACGGCATAGACTTTGGAGACATAAGAGGACTTCTCCGTAACTACAATCAGCCTTAGTAATGGTTAAGCTCTCCTCCCCGTAAAAATTT
Source organism: Aspidiotus rigidus (assembly GCA_035079385.1). NCBI lineage: Eukaryota > Metazoa > Arthropoda > Insecta > Hemiptera > Diaspididae > Aspidiotus > Aspidiotus rigidus. The sequence continues at coordinate 4,193,760 of JAVHKY010000015.1, read as the reverse complement.
TTGGATAACGCTAACATCAGTACTCACTTCCTGGACAGCGGAGGCATTCGATTTTTGGAGGGAGCTAAGCTTTTTATTTTTCTTACGTCTCAATTTAGCCTCAAAGGACCGGCATTTAAGGTTAACCGACTTAATAAAGAGATCCAACTCACCTGGCGAGAATACACCGGAGAGTCTCGAATGGACCAACAAGTTCAACCTTGTGGTGATATTCAACTTCCCATGCCACCTCCGCAACTCGGTGCGGATCCACTTTTCAGTCAGAAATTTCTCCAATTTCTTGGTGGTCTGAACACAATCGGAGAAAAACCGGAATTTGATAAATTTGGGTTTCAAATGCAATTTTAAACACTTATTCAGAAACCAAATATGGAACGCAAAACGACAACCGTTGGTTTCGAAACTTAAATACGCCTCATCAGTCATCATCGTTATTAATAGAATTGATTCGGTTCTCCAAATTATGATCAAAGACATCCAACGACGACATACTCAAAGGAGTAAAACAGTACCACGGATTATAAATTGTAGTAATGTTGAGTTTGAGACTGAGAGTAATGAGTTGAATCTCTTGGAAAAGGGCTTAAAATTCGGGTTACCCCCTCTTAATAATGCTGACACTTTGGCCAAGTCGTTGCGGACCTCGAAATAAAAATTGGGCCTGGGGTCAATACTCAGTAAGCTTGTGCTGCCTTTGTTCGTCATACCCCCCCCCCCCCCCCCTCCCTCGGATAAATTATCTTGCTTTGGAGGTGATTAAGAGGATTAAGAGGAAGGTTAGGGAGGAGAGCTTAACCATTACTAAGGCTGATTGTAGTTACGGAGAAGTCCTCTTATGTCTCCAAAGTCTATGCCGTTCCCGACTAGTGTGGCGCCAAGGAAAATGTGGATTTTAACTTTCCAAATCACGTTAAAGAAGTTAGACGTGTCATAAACAATAGTGAACTTATCAAAACCCCTTCGCTTAAAAGATTTCTCCTTGAGCACAACCCTGTGACGCCTTTATTGTACGGGCTGCCTAAGGTTCATAAGGAGGACACTCCGATGCGGCCGGTCGTTTCCTTTGTGTCTTCCCCCACGTACTTCTTGGCAAAAAAATTTTTGGACCGTCGGTTTAAATCTAGAGTAGAATTTGAGTCATCCTACTCTGTGAAGAATTCGATCTCTCTGGCTGATAAGCTTAAAGATGATATTCTTCCGCCTGATTCTACCCTATGCTCTTTTGATGTAGTCGGCTTATTTCCGAGTATCCCTAGAGCTACTGCCATGCAGCATAATGGGAGACCTCTTGGTCCAATCTAATATCTGTCACGAAGAACTGGCAGAATTTTTCAATTTACTCAATATTTGTTGGTCTCCCAATTTTTGCAAATTTGAAGGGAATTTTTTCGAATTTCCGAAGGAGGTAGGTATCCCTATTGGCTCTCCTCTGGGTTTCCTCATTTCGGAGGTTTTCATGTCTAAATTTGAGCTCGATCTTTTTTTCTCGGGTCAGGGGTTTTTGGGTCATATACATTATTGGCACAGGTATCTTGATGATGTGTTGTGCATGTGGACCGGTCACCGAGATCTCCTTTTGGAGTTTCTTAGGTATCTCAATAGTTTGTACCCTTCCATCAAATTCACGTTGGAAGTAGGCGGTTCATCTATTAATTTTTTGGACCTTACTATCTCTAATAGAGAAGGTGTCCATGAATTTGCCATATATAGAAAAGATACCTCGACCGATATTACCGTCCACAGCAGATCTTTTTGCCCTGTTGCCCACAAAATTGCCGGTTTTAATAGTTATATCCACCGGTTGACTAGTATTCCATTGGGTCACCTCGCTTTTCAACAGGAGCTTTTGACTATAAAGCACTTGGCCAGAGTGAATGAGGTCAGCTTAGATATTGACTTGATGGTCCATAGAAAATTGACTCGGAAAAGCCTTGATTCCACTACCTCCCTCTCCCGCAATCCGGCGTCAAATAGTAGAAAACGTTGGATTAGGCTCCCCTTTTTGGGAAAATTCTCTTCCCACTTAGGTCGTGTCCTCCGCCCATTTGGGTTTCGCCCAGTGTATTACAATCTTAACACTGTAAAAAGTCTGTTCGTTAAGCTGAAGGACCCGATCCCACTGGTCGAAAGAAGTGGGGTTTACAAAATGGAGTTTAATGACTGTAATGGAATCTACATAGGCGAGACTGGACGTCAGCTCAAAATTAGAATAGGTGAGCATAGGGAGGCGTAGGAAAAGAAGAAATTGGGTGATTCGGCATTTGTGGACCATCTTATTACCACTGGCCATAGTTTCAAAGAGGGATCTGAGTCCCTCCTCCATAGAGAGTCCTCGGTTTTCAAACGTACCGCGTTAGAACATATTGAAATTATTAACGAGAACCTAAATGTGCTCAACAGGTACGTACCTGATGAGGGGTTGATTGAACTAGTTTATGAGTATGATTCACATTGTAATGACTCGCTAGTTCAGTCATGATTTCCTCGGTAGTATTTGTTGCCGGCCGGTGTTGGTTCAGTTGCTTTCATGTCACCCGTCGACAATAATTCTTTAATCGAAAGCGCTCCGGTGTCTTTTGTATTTCTGTGGCTTTAATTAAATTACTCCGTCTGTTTTACTCCTTTGAGTATGTCGGTGTTTGAGGAGATGAAAGAAAGTTGAACGAGGGGATCAGGTCAAGGCAGGAAGTGCTGATTAAATTTGTAGTAGAATTTAATGAACGGATTAAGGAAGGTAGATGATGTGTCGTTTAGAGTCGACCAGTTTGTAGATGAAGAGCGAATGATTTCGGTTTCTTCCAGACGATTTATGTTTTGACCTTTATCGGCGTTGTGAAGGAGTTCGATGACGGCATTATCGACGGGATGATTTTTATCCGTGCAATGTTCAGCAAAAGCAGAGTATTTTCCATTGGAGATGGCTGCTTTATGCTCGCGGAAGCGAGTACGGAGGGAACGGCCGGTCTGGCCAACGTACTGGGCATCGCAGGAACCACACGACACGTTATTCGGTAAATGCCTGACTTATCCATTGGTGGTACAGTATCCTTCAAGGTGGAGAGCTTAGACAAAGTGTTGACTAGATAGAAGCCTACTCGGTAGTTAAATCTTCGGAGCTTTGAGGAATGTTTTTCTGTAGGTCTCCCGAGGTATGGTAGGCGAATCCGTCGTGTTCTGGACGTTGACCTCTTTTGAGAGGGGGGCTCGTCGGGAGGGAGTTCGGTGACCCCTAGAACAGGCTCCTTACGTTCCACGTTCAACTCTGTTTAGGAAGCCGTCGTTTTCTTTTTTTTTTCTTTTTCTTTTTTTTTTTTTTTTTAGTTTTCCATTATTTTCGAGAGAGTTTCCCTCCGAAATTCTTGAATATCAATATTCTGAAGCTTGGCAGAAGGTCGGCATTAATTTAGGATAAATACGAATATTGTAAGTTGAAAACTTGAATAAAACATCTCAGAGTCCGAGAGGAAATCGAGTTATGTATTGTCTTTTCTGTATCATTGCTTCATAGGTCAAAACTCGTTTCAGCAACACGTTCGTTCGTCGTGAAACGTGAAAATCGAGTGCAAGGCTGCACTTCTCAGTATCATCCCCACGCTCTGTCTGTCGCATATCACACTCGCAACGGTGCTATGGAACCGAGAAGTGAGACCAATATTTTGACACACTTTAATAAAGGGGTTGATAAGCAGGCACAATGACCGCCAACGCGATGCAACGTACGCTTCCAGCGGACACAATGACAGCCTCCGAAAGTAGAGAAGATTTACCACCAGCACCAGCTGGGTTATTCTTCTGTACAGCAGCGTATATAGCTGTACCTATATGGTACATTTTACATTAAATGTTTCGCATTATCTTCGCCACTAAATATTTTCTCATTTTAAGCGAATTCGTAAACAATATTCGTTTTTTCAAAAGATGAACAACACTTTTTCTTCGCGACTATATTTACTACCGCTGGTAAGGGTAATTTTATACAAATTAGGGGTCATTTATGACATTGTTATCGGTGGGGCAGCTGCGTTTATTGCTGGGCGTGTAAAAGAACGCGGCGGAAATAGGCTAACATTTTCCCGACCTTTGCAACGCAGTAAAAATCGCCGTGAATTTAATTTCGCTTTTTATTACCCATAGGCCGGCGATAACGTTTCATGGATTTTAAAATGTCGTAGACTTTTTACACGAATTCGGGATGCCTGTAACAGTGAGCTCAATTCGAGGTACATCGCTTTATTTAGTACCAAATAAACCATAAACTGAAGAGCCTGAAAGTACAAAATGATACTGAAGAAAACGTTTACTGTCGCCGTTTACAGTTATAAAATGAGCGGTTATTTTAATGAGCGAAAGAAAATTTGGTAAAAACTTTATGAGATATCACTTTGGTATTTCGCTGCGGACAACAAGTGGATGGTAATGTGACAAATTTTAATGATGAATAACCTTCCTCTAAATCATTTTTGTAATGTTTGTACAGATAAAACAAGAGGGCAAGTGACCCGGAAGTCTAACCGGAGAGAAACAAATGAGAATGGTGGCTCAAAATTGTGATAGTGCAACATTAGGTAAGAAGTGTATAATTATTCTTTTCTCGAGTACAAAACCTGATGTGTCAAATCATTACATTTTTCTATCGTCAGCACCCAAAAAGCAGAAATTCGCAATCTATACGCTTTTATACGACTATCGATTTTCATCTTCAAACTGGGGTAAGAATGAACGATATTCGTATGCAAATGTCGCAGGACATCAGTCCATACTTGGAATGGAAGGAACAAACTCGGTATAAATCTATACGGACAATAATACTTTTCTGCTTCTTAATGCATCGTAAAATTTCTTACGACCATATTCGAAAAACGATTCAACATCACCGCCACTGGACGCGTATACGTCGAAAACTTGTGTTCAAAAGCTATTGAAAATGCGGCCAACAATAGAAGCGTTCCGTGTACCACGCGTACGAGAGTAAAAAAGAAATCGACGAGAAGTCAAATGAGGAAAAAAAAAAGAACAGGAAGCGAAATTGTCGAAAAAAGTTTTTCAGGAAGTTACGTCACTCAAACTGGAACATTTTAGTTTAGTGTTTCCGCTTTTGATAAAAGACAGTTATATCGTGCGTTCGAGACGTCCCTCTGTCTTTGGAAAAGTTCTCTGTATGGGAAAGAACTTTGCTGTCTGTGTACGCGGTTTTCTGCACCTATCAATAATCGAAAATGATGATCGTCGAAGGAAATTGAAAAATTTATTTGTAAAAATACAATTAGGCGTTCATTCATTCATTCATTCGAATCCTGTAGTACGAAGTACTTTGGAAAGGGAAGCGTTCGCGTTTTTGACGCAATGTTTCGAGTTTATGATCGTTGATATATAGCTGGAAATTTTCACTGACAGAACTCGAAGCTCGTAATTACGAATCAACAGTATCACATTCGAAAAAAGTTTCAGTAGGGGGAGAGGAGAGAGGTGTGAGATGATTTATTTGCGAGTGAGGCAGAAATCTTTTTTAGCATAATTATTATAAAGGAGCAATTCCATGCCATTACAAAGCTATAACACACATTTTTCTATGATTAAAAACTTTGGATGGAGAAGAGGAAAAGTCTTACCTTTTGGACTAAGGCGCTATACGATAGCTGGATTAATAAAAGCGAGATAACTTTTTGGTCGTAAGGTACAAACCTGTTTCCCGTAGCATCACGAGACATCGAGGCGACACTGCGCCAAGCGTTCTTTTACCTTACAACCTATCTCTCTGTTATCAGTCCAGCCAATGCCTCGCTGGGATAAACAGCCTCAACTTGCCTCATTATTTTTTATATTTTCAGTCTTTTCGTTCCTCGTTGAATTCCCTGATACTTATAACAAAATTTTTGATATCATGTAAGGTCTTAAACTCAAGTTGAAACAGTCATCAACATAATCTTTCTTAGAGCGCAAAATGGAGAGCCCTTCCGTTGAAAGTTTCTGAGAGGCTAATTAAATGAGTCCGTTAGAATTTTCTGTCCTCATTCATTAGTGCGCAGTTTTGCAGGCTTTCAAAATAGATCAACCAACATCCTCCTCTAATCTTCGATCGGTGCACGAGTGATCATCTATCATGTTAGGCATTCTGTTTTCTTGATCTTGACTCGCGCAGCAGCAAAATTAACTGACGGCCGTTTTTAGAGTAGTGGTCTTTTGTTCTGCATATATTTTTGAGTGCCCCGAATGATGTCATTCTCTGAAACTTCACAATCTTAGGAACATCATACCGTTCTTCTGACTCCTAAAATCAGTGAACTTTAATGTTTCATCGTCTGGAAAGGCCCCGTGAATTCCCTTTCCCCTACCAGATGAAATGTGCCCCAAGACAAACTCCACCAACAGAAAGAATAACAGTTTCTATAGCTTCGTCATCTGCCCTCTGTAGGAGTCAAACTTCGAAATTTCTTCGAGTCATTTGATGATATCGCGATCCGAGCTCATAATATTTTTCAAAATACCTCTTCTATAGGGATTCGGAGCTCGAAGTGTTTGCCAAGTCTCTCTAAAGAAGTTCCGAGATTCAAATTTTTTCAAATTCCTCCTTCTAAGCGGTGTACAGGGTCGTGAAGTTTCTAAATTTCTTCTCTAAAGAAGTGTAAATTCCTTTCTTTCCATTTTAGGATCGATGTCCAAACTGATGTTATTCACTTCCAAGAGTTTTATGGTCATCAATTGAAAGAGGACTGACTCAACAAGATGTAAGTCCAGCGGCATAGATGAGGGGGGGTGGGGAAAATATCCTCGTTGCTTTTTTTCAACCATCTCACGCTCAATTTTTCGTCTTCTTCTACCAATGTCATTTTTTCTTTTTTTTTTTTACTTTCTTATCTGAAAAAAAAATATCGCCCACCCTCATTACAAAATCGTATTTACGCCACCTTTTAGGTCAATCAGTAGATCAAGCTATTAAACGTAGCAATCTTGTGGGCAACACGACAAAAGGACGACCTAAGAACTACAATATGGGTAAAAGTATCGTTTCTGTAACCCCAGCCCATGGACACCATCTCTTTCAGAGATCGTCAAATCCAAGTAATTTATAGAGAATCCTCCGACCCCCAAACAAAAATTTTATGAAACGGTATTGTACATCTTGTGCATAAGGAACTCACTAAAGAGGTCTTGAGAACGAGGAACATGACTCAATAACACTTGGCCCGTAGAAAATTTCTACATAAACACCTCCGACATGAGGAAACCCAGAGGGAAATCAACAAAGATGCCTACACGAATGCTTGAGACGAGGCATTATTCCCAAGTATGCGATTATCAGGCTACCAGGAAACAGCGCAGCAGTGAAACGCACCAAGATGCAAGCCGAAAGCTCGAGAGTGAAGAACGAAATTGGTGAACTCTACAAGAAAATCACCAGGCTGAATGGTCTACTGTATGATCAATATTTCCATCTGTACAGGTTACTCCATCCGCAAGAAGTCAAAGAAATGATATTTGAAAAAGGAGGAGAGGGGAAGAAAGGAGAAGACTGTGTAGAAAAACGAGTGGAAGCCCAAACAAAACAGATCAAGAAGAAGCTTGCCGAACTGACCCGGAAGAAAGAAGAAAGAAAGGAAGAGACAGCGAGAGTTGAGCACAAATTTGTTCCCTGAACCGAGAACCTATCAAGCGTCACCTTCACAGAAGAAGAAAGAAGACTGCTGGACAAAGGCATCAAGTACGTGCAACCAAAGAGGCTGAACTAGTGTAGGCTTGAAAGCATGGCCATTAGCTGCGAACAAGTAATCCAAACCATGGAACACGACGTGAGACCAGAAGCCCGGACTAAAATTGGGAAAGTGCTGTTGGACATCAAAGAGGATATGTGCCAAACCTATGACAAAACGCAAGTAATGCAGAGGAAGGTCACAAATCTACAAAAGAAGATCCGACAGAACAACCTGATTTTGACAAAGGTGGACAAGGGTAGCTTGTGTGTCGCATGTGCAGCACCGCCCGTCATCCATAATGGAGTAGGTGCGGGTTGCGTATGCATTTAATATTGTTTCCTCCAACACCGGAATCGACCCTTTCGGGTATAACTTCAGTGAAGGAGGAATCTCCTACGCGAACCCCCTCTTCTACTCGGCAACTGCCAAGTTGCTTTGGCAACCGCCAAGCTGCGATGCCCCCCTGGCACGCACAAAAAGAACAGCACTAGAGAACACACTCGCATCACAAAAACGACACTATCACATCACATCAGGCGTAATAAGTCGCTGTTGCGTGAATCTCACTGTATGGTGCTCGTTAGACATATTCGTATGAACAGTGAACGTACCGTAGTAAGTTCACCGGAATAGCGGACGCGGAGCAACCATATAAACGCGAGATTCTTTCAACAACTATAAAGGCCCTAACAATCTGGATGGTATCCTTCTTCCTCTTCTTCCTGCAGATCTGGATGTTGATGGTACACAGGTGTTGAGTAGGCCATAGCGTGGTTCTGCATTTGCCTATTCCATTCCTGGTCCATCTTCCTCTTCATGATGGTGGCCGCAAATGCAGACACCTGGTTCCATGCTTCTTCGGAACCTAGCATGGTGGGTACCAGGCTACTCGGGTCGAGCGCTTCATCTACCCCGATCTCTTGGAGAGACCGACTAAGCTCGTCCCGCTCACGCCTCCACGCCTCACACTCAAATAAGGTGTGTTGTGGTCCATCATCCCGCCCTTGGTTACAGTGCGAACACGTTGCCTGCTCAACTTTCCTTAACTTCTCGTGAAGGTACTTGTTGAAGCAGCCATGGCCGCTTAACACCTGCGTCAGGTGAAAGTTCAGCTGACCATGGTGTCGGTTCATCCACTCATCAAGGTCGCGTATTAGCACACGGGTTGTCCATGTGCCCAGCTCACTCTGGGCAATTCTTTCTTTCCACTTTACAAGCAAGGAGCGCCTGGCCTCCTGCTTGACCCGTAAAGCTTCACGGTTGGTCGTCGTTCTCTTCTTTGCTTCGAACACCACCGCTCTCTCCTCAGCAAGGAGCTCGATTGGTGGTGAACGTGCTAATACACAAAGAGCCTCCGTCGAGACAGTGCGGTAGGCACTAACACACCTCAGCGCAGCTCTTCGTTGGATCTTTACCATCTCTCTTCTTCGGTATGGTATCTTCATGCAGTCGTCCCATACTGGCGCACCATATAGGAGGATTGACAAGGCGGTGCTCATCATGATCCTTCTCCTTGCTTCTCTCGGTCCTCCCAGGTTCCTCACAAGGCGGCTTAGGTATCCAACTACCCGGCCCGCCTTTTCCGCTGCCATCAGGAAATGGTGCCTGAAGCTCAGCGTTGAGTCAAACCAGATGCCCAGGTATTTCATTTGCTTCTTGGTTTCAATTTCCACACCTCGCAGGCGAAAGGTGGGTGGCTTGAACTTCCGACGGGTCGTGAATAAAATGGCCTCCGTCTTACTTGCTGCTAGTTCAAGTCCAGCCGACTCGATCCAACGCGTCACATCCTCTAGGGCCCGGTTTACCCTGCTCTCCACCGCTACAGTTGTTTCGGCAGTGCATACCACCAGGGTGTCATCCGCATAGCAGATAAGCTTAACCCCCGGTGGCAGCTTCACCTTAAAGATTCCGTTAAATGCGACGCACCACAAAAGCGGCCCAAGGACCGACCCCTGCGGCACCCCACAAGTAACAGGGCGCTTTACTGTACCAGCAGACGTCTCTGCTTGGATTTCACGGCAGCTAAGATAGCTGCTGATCATCCTGAGCAGGTATGCGGGCACTCCTGCGTTCACAAGAGCTTCCAATATCATCTTCCATGGAATTGAATTGAACGCATTTCTTATGTCGAGGCTGACGGCTGACAGAACAACCTGATTTTGACAAAGGCGGACAAGGGTAGCACGGTAGGGGTAATGGCGAAGGAGGACTACACCCAAAAAGTGGAGTCGTACATCTCAGTTAATGGATACCAAGAGCTGGCAAGGGACCCAACACGGAAATACAAAGATGACCTGAAAGCTGTGTTGAAACGGAACAATGTACCCGGCAATGGAAGGACGCTTGAGATGAACCCAGTTGCACCAAAAGTCAAGGGGCTTGTAAACTCCACAAAGCGAACCGTCCGATGAGACCCCTGGTCAAGAGCATTCAATCACCATACTACAAGATAGCAAAGATCGTAGCCACATTCCTGAAAGAAAACTACCAGTTTGCACCCAGACGAAGTATCAGAAACAACAGAGAGCTGATTGAGCAATTGGACAAGTTGGAAATCAAGAGTAACGACAAGTTGATATCCTTTTATGTGACAAATATGTTTGGTACCATACCGAAGGAGGAACTTCTCACTCTGCTCAAAAACAACAGATACCATGGGAACCCCGATGGGCCGAAGTACGTCAACATAGTGGAAGAGATCTTGAGCCAGAACTACTGCCGCTTTAATAACAGGTTCTATAGACAGGAAAGGGGACTTGCGATGGGATCACCGCTGTCACCAATACTGGCGGAGATATTCATGAATGATATGGAAAACAAGATATTGAAGGGCAGCAAGTTCAGAAACTCGATCAAACACTGGGCCAGATATGTAGATGATATCCTAATTGTGTGGTCAGGCACTGATAGACAGGTGGATCTATTCCTTTCAGAAATGAACGCGATCAATGAGAGCATCAAATTCACAGTCGAGAAAGGCAATGAGACCATCAACTATTTGGACCTTACACTCACAATAGAGAACAATAGGATAGAATACAAAATCTACAGGAAGCCGACGCAGACTGACACCTTCATCCCAAATGACTCCTATCACCACTCCAGGTACAAGTTAGCGACTATTCAGAACTACTGCTATCGGGCAATTTCTGTCCTCGAGAACAACAAAGAGAAGAGGAAAGAGATCGAGATAGGAAAGCAGATCGCAGAAGCCAATGGCTACCGCAGATATGTGGTGGAGGGAGTCTTCGGGAAAATGGAATCAAAGAAAGGAACCCATGATAGCATAGTGAGAAAGTACTCCGGATCGATACCATATATAGGAAAGTACACAAACAAGGTGATAAAGGCGTTCAATGGCTACGATGTGAATGTAGGTATCCAGAATAACCAACCCATGGTGAAGAGAATCAGCAATGACCAGACGGAACAAAAGGACAAGGAAAGCTTGAGCGGAGTGTACAAGCTCAGTCGTGAACAGTGCGAGGGTATCTATATTGGTGAGACTGGGAGAAAATTTGAGATCAGGAAAAAGGAGCACAAAACGTCGAGGGAGAAAGAAGATGGCAAGTCACTGTTTGGGAAACACTGTAACGAGGAAAACCACGGTGGAGAGGGAATATTTGAAGTCATACATATAGAGAATCGCGCAAAGAGAAGAAAACTCTGGGAACAAATGGAGATTGCAAAGGCCAAGAGGGAGAAAGCCTGCCTCTTGAATAAAGTGATCACATTTGACAGCGAAAAATTATTCGGCCTGGTGATTGGACGAAAGAAGAAGAACAGAACCAACCAATGAGACGGCAGGAATCCAGGTAGCCAATAGAACGCAGCATTTAGAACAATAGATTGAACCAATCACAAAGCAGTGTGTTTTAGCCAATAAGATCACAGTGTTATACTATAAAAACTCATGGTTAAGGCCTTGTTCTCCAGTTGCGACACAACTGATGATGGGATAACACCCGAAAGTAGTCTTGTAAAAGCAACTAATAAAGTAGATTTGTACATTCGGAAAACCCTTTTTCAGCTTTGTAGTAATTTTGGGAGGTTCCCCCTGAGGCCTACTTGATGTAGTTTTTGGCAGATGTAATGGCGCCAAACGCGAGGGAAGGCTTGTTGGAGGTCGAAAAAGATAGTGTAGACTGTAGAGGGAAGATTTCGTGCGTTCTGTGTCATTGATTGGTTGTTGTAAGTCAGATAATGCTTGGTGTTTCGACCTTTCCTGAAGCCGTATTGGCAGGAAGCAAGTACACTGTTAGAATCGAGGAACCATGTAAGTCTTTTGTTTAAGATTTTTTGGAATAGTTTTCCCAAAACACTAGTGAGTTTTATGGGTCGGTAGGATTCAGGAAGCGAGGGGTTTTTTGAAGGTTTAGGAGTAGGGAGAACGATAGCTAACTTCCATGATTCTGGATATATGTCTTGAAGGAGGATCGAGTTGAATAAAGAAAGCAAGTATGATAGGGCATTCGAATTTAGATTTTTCTGTTCTTGAAATAGTTGAAAGCTAAAAGTTTCAAGCCGAAAGCCGAGAATTTTGACGAGAAAAAGCCGAAAGTCAAAAGTCGAAAAATATTTTTTATTGGGAAGCGAAAAGATAAAAGTTTTTCAGGTTAAAATTGAAAGCTAAAATCAAAAGCTAAATTTTATTTTATGGTTTTCAACCTCTGAAAATGGGAACATTTTCTGGGAAAGAAAAAAAAAAAAAGATGAAAAAAACATGTTTGTTGAAGTTGTATGATGAAACTGCTGCCTTATTCAGGTTCTGCGACCCAAAAAACGGGTATACTCGAAGTCCTGAAGTTTTGTCCGCATACCAGTGTGCGTCATCTGTATGATGTAGATTCCAAAACCTCTCACCACTAGGACAAAAAGTGGATTATCGTCGCGAGAAGGGCCAAACAGTACCATTTTTAAGAATCTTTTTGAAATACCCCTATCATTGAATAAAAACAACATTTGTTACGTTCAAGAGTGCTGTCAAGGAGGAGTATTTGATAAGGGTGAATGGAACCTCACATCACCCGACATACTATTCGAGCCTTATAGATAAATTAATAAATATTAATTTTTTGAGTCGTTCACGATTTTAATGTAACAGCGCCATAGAAATCCGGTATCGTTGTCAACGTCGAAGACAAAATCACTAACCAACAAATAAGTTTTCAGTCTTTAGACGTGCATTTCGAAATCAGTCCATTTATCAACACCTTTGATGTCATTAGCATCAGCGACTCCGTTAAGCGTTTGTATACATTTTCCGTTCAAACAATGTAGAAACCTAGGCCTAGAAAGGAAGCGATTTACGCTCGGTGGCACGGCGTTTTCATCTTATGAAAACATCAATTAAACAACCGCTGTAAGTCATGCCCGGTAGCCGGTTAACTTGATTGATTAATAGCGTATTAGAATGGGCAATTGCACGAGGTATTATGTGGGTGGCCTGTGGTCAGCCGAGATACAAATATCGCGTTTATCTTTGGCATGGGCCATCGCTGCTCGATGACAAACGCATTGCGTTTGCTTTCATTCATGAAAATATACGAGATAGAGCAGAGGTGAATCGTTCGTTTCCTACGGTATTTTCTTCCTCTTCTTTCTTCTATTTTACTATGCACTGTGTCTTGGTTTGGCTTTTATTTGACGTTATTCAGCTATAGATAATGTAATAAAAACGGCTCCCAATGAGATGATAAATGTTCGACGCATTTCTCTTCATGAACTTCGCTGTATGGCGACGGTGTGAAATTAACAGCGCAAAATTGCCTCCCTTTTAACCGTCGAAAATGTATTGAATTAGAACCACGCGCGACCTCAAATTAGAATTGAATTAATTTTCGAAAATCGGGGTACGCGTACGTGCCGCGCCGGGGGTGTGAAATTGAAAAAGTCCGAATATTATTGTTCGCCTTTTGTCACCTAGGAGGTTTCTGACTGATACAGATCGCACAGGTTCCGTACATACTCTTCTTTCAATTACGATATTGCTGAAGAGATACAATGAGTTCGAGGAAATTTATTGGTCAATGTCCCGGAAGCAATAGTTTGAATCACGTGGTTTACCTTCGGTATGTGGAAAAACTAACTGTCTGTTCTCCTGTTTCCAGACGTATAGACGTAACAAAGAAGATATAGTTGATACTAATGGCATCAAAAGTGTTAATGGGTGGTTCGATTTCAAAATGAGTTCGTTCGTCTCAAACGTTGACATCCATGTTGGATTTCTATTGTGTTGACTTCTGAATTCGTGAACGAGTTACACGACGTCGAAATCGAAGAATTAATTTACTGAAGCATACACTAGTAATGTAACATACTAAGGCAAACGGCCCGTAACGCGAAAGGAAATTATCAATAACTTATCCCTCTCAACACTAAACTAAGATAGTAAATCTTCAATAACAATTACGTAGAAGAGGGTATGTGTACATTTGCATCTTCTTGCTCATCCTGATGTGGTTTACCAGAAGAAGACGACGACGACGATAACGATAAGAACCGCGACGTCGACGTCGTTAGAGTTTTTTCTTCCGAGAATGACAATATTTTGCATACATGAGCGGGTATGCGATTAAAGCGCGCCGCGGTCTCTCTAGTGCCAGAGGGTGATTTACAAGCGTGGATAATCTTCGTGTACCGTCCTAACAGGGTTAATGTGTATTTATTTTACGCTTGGTAATTTTTCTAGGGCAAACTTCACTCCAAGACGAGAACAAATTTTTCGAATATCCTGTTTTAAAAAGTACCATCGTTAATTAACGCTTTTTTTAATGGGGAAGTTTTGTGATTTTCGAGTATCGATTTATTTATTATTGTGAATGGAATTTCGAACGTCAAGATATCCAAAAAATTATGTAATCTACTAAAAAAACACTCAGCTGAGTGAATCAGTTGAGATACAACAGAAATATGGGTCCTCCATTGAAAAAGGGTTTTCCGAATGTACAAATTTACTTCACTAGTTGCTTTTACGAGAGTACTTTCGGGTATTATCCCATCATCAATAGTGTTGCAACTGGAGAACAAGGCCTTAACCATGAGTTTTTATAGTATAACAGTGTGATCTTATTGACTATAACAATACTGTGTTGTGATTGGTTCACTTCTTAGATCCTTATTCTTACAATAATATGATATTGTGTTCTTATTGGCTAAGATATACTACTTAGTGATTGGTTCAATCTATTGTCCTAAATGCTACGTTTCTATTGACCACCTGGATTCCTGCTGTCTCATTGGTTGGTTCTGTTCTTGTTCTCTCGTCCAATCACCAGGCCGAATAATTTTTCGCTGTCAAATGTGATCACTTTATTCAAGAGGCAGGCTTTCTCCCTCTTGGCCTTTGCAATCTCCATTTGTTCCCAGAGTTTTCTTCTCTTTGTGCGATTCTCTACATGTATGACTTCAAATATCCCTTCTCCTTCGTCGTTTTCTTCGTTATAGTGTTTCCCAAACAAGGACTTGCCATCTTCTTTCTCTCTCGACGTTTTGTGCTCCTTTTTCCTGATCTCAAACTTTCTCCCAGTCTCACCAATATAGATACCCTCGCACTGTTCACAACTGAGCTTGTACCCTCCGCTCAAGCTTTCCTTGTCCTTTTGTTCCGTCTGGTCATTGCTGATTCTCTTCACCATGGGTTGGTTATTCTGGATACCTACATTCACATCGTAGCCATTGAACGCCTTTATCACCTTGTTTGTGTACTTTCCTATATATGGTATCGATCCGGAGTACTTTCTCACTATGCTATCATGGGTTCCTTTCTTTGATTCCATTTTCCCGAAGACTCCCTCCACCACATATCTGCGGTAGCCATTGGCTTCTGCGATCTGCTTTACTATCTCGATCTCTTTCCTCTTCTCTTCATTGTTCTTGAGGATAGAAATTTCCCGATAGCAGTAGTTCTGGATTGCCGCTAACTTGTGCCTGTGGTGGTGGTAGGAGTCATTTGGGATCATGGTGTCAGTATGCGTCGGCTTCCTGTAGATTTTGTATTCTATCCTATTGTTCTCCATTGTGAGTGTAAGGTCCAAATAGTTGATGGTCTCATTGCCTTTCTCGACTGTGAATTTGATGCTCTCATTCATCGCGTTCATTTCTGAAAGGAATAGATCCACCTGTCTATCAGTGCCTGACCACACAATTAGGATATCATCTACATATCTAGCCCAGTGTTTGACCGAGTTTCTGAACTTGCTGCCCTTCAATATCTTGTTTTCCATATCATTCATGAATATCTCCGCCAGTATTGGTGACAGCGGTGATCCCATCGCAAGTCCCCTTTCCTGTCTATAGAACCTGTTATTAAAGCGGCAGTAGTTCTGGCTCAAGATCTCTTCCACTATGTTGACGTACTTCGGCCCATCGGGGTTCCCATGGTATCTGTTGTTTTTGAGCAGACTGAGAAGTTCCTCCTTCGGTATGGTACCAAACATATTTGTCACATAAAAGGATATCAACTTGTCGTTACTCTTGATTTCCAACTTGTCCAGTTGCTCAATCAGCTCTCTGTTGTTTCTGATACTTCGTCTGGGTGCAAACTGGTAGTTTTCTTTCAAAAATGTGGCTACGATCTTCGCTATCTTGTAGCATGGTGATTGAATGCTCTTGACCAGGGGTCTCATCGGACGGTTCGCTTTGTGGAGTTTTACAAGCCCCTTGAGTTTTGGTGCAACCGGATTCATCTCCAGCGTCCTTCCATTGCCGGGTACATTGTTCTGTTTCAACACAGCTTTTAGGTCATCTTGGTATTTCCGTGACGGGTCCCTTGCCAGCTCTTGGTATCCATTAACTGCGATGTACGACTCCACTTTTTGGGTGTAGTCCTCCTTCTCCATTACCACTACCGTGCTGCCCTTGTCCGCCTTTGTCAAAATCAGGTTGTTCTGTCGGATCTTCTTTTGTAAATTTGTGACCTTCCTCTGCATTACTTGCGTTCTGTCATAGGTTCGGCACATATTCTCTTTGATATCCAACAGCACTTTCCCAATTTTAGTCCGGGCTTCTGGTCTCACGTCGTGTTCCATGGTTTGGATTACTTGTTCGCAGCTAATGGCCATGCTTTCGAGCTTACACTGGTTGAGCCTCTCTGGCTGCACGTACTTGATGCCTTTGTCCAGCAGTCTTCTTTCTTCTTCTGTGAAGGTGACGCTTGATAGGTTCTCGGTTCTGGGAGCAAAAGTGTGCTCAACTTTCGCTGTCTCTTCCTTTCTTTCTTCTTTCTTCCGGGACAGTTGGGCAAGATTCTTCTTGACCAACTGGGCGATGAAGAAATATATGGGGGACACTTGAGGTTTGAGAGGAAAAATTAGTGGTCATCGCACCTTCTCCAATGGCATGGCTGCGGAAAACCTGTATACTTCTCTTTTCTTTTTTCGTAGTTGAAAATTCTGACAGTATAGCCTCGACTCCATCCTCACAGTCGACCACATTTTCGCGTGTCGCCACACGTACCAAATTTCACCATCCACCGAAACAACTCACTCGATTCAACATCGAGGTTATAACCCAAGTGCAGTTAAGAGCTTGTAAAATGAAATAGAAAAGGAAGAAGAAGAAGTAAAAAGGAATCTTAACTTGAGGCCTCTTCAGAGAAGAATTTAGTTATAACTTAATTCAAAGGTTCAGAGCTCAATCTTCCTCTCGGCCCATCCCTACAGAATTCCAATTTTAACAGGGAACCTGTTTTATGGGGGGCTATTTGAGAAATCTGGCGTGCGCTGTCCGCCGTCCAGCGAAAAACGTGGAAAAATTTCGACCCTCGAGCCATATATGATAGGAGAGGGACTTGGAAAAATTTCGACTCTCGAGCTATATATGATAGGAGAGGAACTTGGAAAAATTTCAACTCTCGAGCGAGAAAAATTTAGATTCTCAAACTATATTATGATAGGCTTATAGTAGGTCTAGGCCTTCTTTAGGCCTTCTTTATACTATCTTTATCTAGGTCTAGGCTTCCTTGAATTTTCAATACCAAATCCCATTCGACTCATAAAACAGGTTCCCTGCGTTCCTCGTTTAACTTCGTTAAGGAAGCCGTCGTTTTTAACGGATAATGTGTTTCATAGGAGAGTTTTTGGAAAATTTGCCGTACGCCGTGCGCCGTGTGGTGTCCAGCGAAAACTGACCTACCCTGATAAAGAACTTGGACTTGGAAAAATTTCGACTGAGTTGAAGGGCTTCCTCATAATTACAAGACATTTGTTTTCTATTATTAAAATTTCGACTTTCCAGTCCTTAGTCGTGGTCAGGGACTTGGAAAAATTTCCACTTTCGAGCTATATATGCTACGAGGGGATACTTTCGAGTTATATGCAATAGGAGGTTCTAATTTGGCTGTTAGCTTAGAATATCCGTATTGCGTATTGTTTATTTATTTATTTTTTATTAAATTAATTATTCATTCATTTTATTGATATTTATTTATTTATTTATCCATCAAGATGGTGAAAAACAAAGTTCAAGCTGTATAGGAATGACAATAGTGAGTCCCATACAACAGGTTCCCTGTTTGCCTCAATTAACAAAGTTAATGAAGGCAACCCCGAGCAGCTCACCACATGGGCTGCAAGTTTCTCTTGATAGAAGTCGAAGCTTGAAATGTTCAAGTCTTCTTCTACAGAAGCCTCTTCTGTTTTATGAAGCTGAAAGCTAAGTCCTCTGTTTGCAAACTGTGATAAAGCACATTATGTTTTTGTTTGTTTGCTAGCACTTGTGTAGGCAAAATTCTACTAAGATAGTTTTTGTGAACAACATGGCTTGCAAGTTACATCCTTCTTCTCACTGATTTGTTGCTTAGGAGAACTGTAATGGCAGAAATGTTGCCAACACATGTGCAAGAAGGCGGTTGCAGACTGTCAAGACTGTTTGGAGGGCACTAACACACCGGAGTGCGACTCTTTGCTATGGAGTCGGCCCATACTGGGGCACCATACAAGAGTATTGATAATACAGTGCTCATCATGGTCCTTCTACTTGATTCCCTCGGCCCTCCTAGGTTTGTCATCAGACGGCCCAGGTAGATCATTAGCCTGCCTGCCTTTTCCAATTGCCTGAAGCTCAGCTTTGAATCAAAGCAGATGCCCAGATACTTCATCACTTTCTTGATTGCAATTTCTACACCTTGCAGGAAAAAGGTGGGTGGAAAGTACTTTCAAGACTAGAAAGTATTATTACCACCAAAAAAATTACAAAGGCATGGTATTGTGCTTTTACTATTATCAGCTGGTTATTGCCCTTGTAGTGTGAATACATATTTACTTACACTACCTCATAATACAGCAAATATATGACAAGACATAATCAATATTATTGTACATTTGCTGCATTTGACTTTGTTTATTTGGAACAAATATATGACAAGTTATATAATATGTCATTCCATATATTTGCTGCACATTGAAGAAGTATGAGTAAATAATAATTATTTACTCACACCACAAAGACAAAAATAATGTTAAGAGACTCGATCATCATCCCTTCTGATTCCCTCAGGCAACCCACATTGCTTGCAATATCATTTAGTAGTATTATTGTAGGCTGTAAAAAGCCATACCTTGTTGTGGTAAAGTAATACAAGATAGCGGGGCATGTTTGAACATTATACCAGGGCGTTGTGTTGATGGTTGCCTTATAATACTACAAAATCAGACAATATTTTGAACACATTAGGTTTGAACTTGTGTGTTTGTATTAGTAAATATACATAAATGGAATATGAACATGATACTAGCATGACTGTTATACTCTCCTAATACTTTAGGTATTTTTTGGGCCTTGTAGTGTGCGTAAATATTTACTCACACTTCTTTAAAATCATGCAAATATATGAAAAGACATATCATATAACTTTTCATATATTTGCATGATTTTAAAGAAGTGTGAGTAAATATTTACTCACACTACAAGGCCCAAAAAACACCCAAAGTATTAGGAGAGTATAACAGTTATGCTGGTATTATGTTCAGATTCAATCATCAGCCCTTCTGATTCCCTTAGGCAACCCACACCGCTTGTAATATCATTTAGTAGTACACTGTATTATTGTAGGCTGTAACAAGCCATACCTTGTTGTGGTAAAGTAATACAAGATAGCGGGGCATGTTTGAACATTATACCAGGGCGTTGTGTTGATGGTTGCCTTATAATACTACAAAATCAGACAATATTTTGAACACATTAGGTTTGAACTTGTGTGTTTGTATTAGTAAATATACATAAATGGAATATGAACATGATACTAGCATGACTGTTATACTCTCCTAATACTTTAGGTATTTTTTGGGCCTTGTAGTGTGCGTAAATATTTACTCACACTTCTTTAAAATCGTGCAAATATATGAAAAGACATATCATATAACTTTTCATATATTTGCATGATTTTAAAGAAGTGTGAGTAAATATTTACTCACACTACAAGGCCCAAAAAACACCCAAAGTATTAGGAGAGTATAACAGTTATGCTGGTATTATGTTCAGATTCAATCATCAGCCCTTCTGATTCCCTTAGGCAACCCACACCGCTTGTAATATCATTTAGTAGTACACTGTATTATTGTAGGCTGTAAAAAGCCATACCTTGTTGTGGTAAAGTAATACAAGATAGCGGGGCATGTTTGAACATTATACCAGGGCATTGTGTTGATGGTTGCCTTATAATACTACAAAATCAGACAATATTTTGAACACATTAGGTTTGAACTTGTGTGTTTGTATTAGTAAATATACAATGGCAGGGCATAAATGGAATATGAACATGTTCCCAGCATGACTGTTATACACTCCTAATACTTTAGGTATTTTTTGGGCCTTGTAGTGTGCGTAAATATTTACTCACACTTCTTTAAAATCATGCAAATATATGAAAAGACATATCATATAACTTTTCATATATTTGCACGATTTTAAAGAAGTGTGAGTAAATATTTACGCACACTACAAGGCCCAAAAAACACCTAAAGTATTAGGAGAGTATAACAGTTATGCTGGTATTATGTTCAGATTCAATCATCAGCCCTTCTGATTCCCTTAGGCAACCCACATTGCTTGCAATATCATTTAGTAGTATTATTGTAGGCTGTAAAAAGCCATACCTTGTTGTGGTAAAGTAATACAAGATAGCGGGGCATGTTTGAACATTATACCAGGGCGTTGTGTTGATGGTTGCCTTATAATACTACAAAATCAGACAATATTTTGAACACATTAGGTTTGAACTTGTGTGTTTGTATTAGTAAATATACATAAATGGAATATGAACATGATACTAGCATGACTGTTATACTCTCCTAATACTTTAGGTATTTTTTGGGCCTTGTAGTGTGCGTAAATATTTACTCACACTTCTTTAAAATCGTGCAAATATATGAAAAGACATATCATATAACTTTTCATATATTTGCATGATTTTAAAGAAGTGTGAGTAAATATTTACTCACACTACAAGGCCCAAAAAACACCCAAAGTAT
Organism: Aspidiotus rigidus; assembly: GCA_035079385.1. NCBI lineage: Eukaryota > Metazoa > Arthropoda > Insecta > Hemiptera > Diaspididae > Aspidiotus > Aspidiotus rigidus. Next base: position 4,172,600 of record JAVHKY010000015.1, on the reverse strand, counting down.
TAGGAGAGTATAACAGTTATGCTGGTATTATGTTCAGATTCAATCATCAGCCCTTCTGATTCCCTTAGGCAACCCACACCGCTTGTAATATCATTTAGTAGTACACTGTATTATTGTAGGCTGTAAAAAGCCATACCTTGTTGTGGTAAAGTAATACAAGATAGCGGGGCATGTTTGAACATTATACCAGGGCATTGTGTTGATGGTTGCCTTATAATACTACAAAATCAGACAATATTTTGAACACATTAGGTTTGAACTTGTGTGTTTGTATTAGTAAATATACATAAATGGAATATGAACATGATACTAGCATGACTGTTATACTCTCCTAATACTTTAGGTATTTTTTGGGCCTTGTAGTGTGCGTAAATATTTACTCACACTTCTTTAAAATCGTGCAAATATATGAAAAGACATATCATATAACTTTTCATATATTTGCATGATTTTAAAGAAGTGTGAGTAAATATTTACTCACACTACAAGGCCCAAAAAACACCCAAAGTATTAGGAGAGTATAACAGTTATGCTGGTATTATGTTCAGATTCAATCATCAGCCCTTCTGATTCCCTTAGGCAACCCACACCGCTTGTAATATCATTTAGTAGTACACTGTATTATTGTAGGCTGTAAAAAGCCATACCTTGTTGTGGTAAAGTAATACAAGATAGCGGGGCATGTTTGAACATTATACCAGGGCATTGTGTTGATGGTTGCCTTATAATACTACAAAATCAGACAATATTTTGAACACATTAGGTTTGAACTTGTGTGTTTGTATTAGTAAATATACAATGGCAGGGCATAAATGGAATATGAACATGATACCAGCATGACTGTTATACACTCCTAATACTTTAGGTATTTTTTGGGCCTTGTAGTGTGCGTAAATATTTACTCACACTTCTTTAAAATCATGCAAATATATGAAAAGACATATCATATAACTTTTCATATATTTGCACGATTTTAAAGAAGTGTGAGTAAATATTTACGCACACTACAAGGCCCAAAAAACACCTAAAGTATTAGGAGAGTATAACAGTTATGCTGGTATCATGTTCAGATTCAATCATCAGCCCTTCTGATTCCCTTA